>CM069866.1:30983540-32319790 GCA_036172795.1 Pelodytes ibericus
GTTGGCTTCCAATATTAGCCTGCTTTTGTTCACTTCAGTTTATATTTCACCATGTTCTGTCCAATCTGTGTTCTCGCTCCTCTTCTCTAACTCCCCATGTTTCTCCCCCCTCCTCTTTCTGTCATTTTCACTCCTGTTTTTCCCACTCTTTCTAGCCTGCTCCTCCTGTCTATTCCTGTCTCCCCACCCTCTCAGTTTCTTAAGATCTCTATATATAGCTCCTGCTTGCTATTCAAACCCAAATCAGGCAGTTGGGAATAGTAACCTGTGCCCCCCAGCCAATAGTATTAGAAATCCAGAGATCTTCTCTATAGCTGGGTGAAGGAGATTAGGTTTTCATGAAGCCAAAAAGAGGTGGGGGTACAGTTTATTGGAATAACGTTTTTTTTTTTTTCTTTTCCTGTGTGCTGTTTGTTTTTTGTTTTTTTGTTTTTTTTCTTTCTCTTCTTCTTTCACAGTATTGCAAATCTTATCTGTGTATATGTGTAGTTAATACTTATCTCTGTTGTATGTTGTTTGTAATTGAGAATAATAAATAAAAAAAATAAATATTAAAAAAAAATAAAAAGAGGTGGGGGTACAGTTTATTGGAATAAAGTTTATTAAAAGTAATTATTTACTGTGGTTATCACTCCAAGTAACACCCTCACAGTATAACCAAAGACAGGTCAAAGTTTCTATAAAATCAGAATTTAGCAGCATCAGTGAGTGAGATCAATAGGCTACAGCATTGGCTACATGTGAAATCTGAGGCCTTGGACTGATACTTAGAGTATATATAAAGTTAATACTTCCAGAGATTCATTACTAGCTACACCTAGTTCTTGGTCATTAACACTAGTCAGTTTACAAGGCTAATAATTGCTTGGAGTGATGTGCATATTACAAAGCACACATAATATAAGTTATGACAAGTAAGAGAGTAAAACTAGCGATCCCTCACTTCAAAAAGGAAGCCGGTCGAGGTGCATTCTCTTTCAGAGCTCCTCATATGTGGAATTGCCTCCCTGATTCTGCCAAATCATCCTCTAGTCTAAAATCACTGAAAACAAAATGTACCTGTTATTAGTTTACAAACTCCTTTATATACTGTACATGTTGTTTTTTTTGTATTAATAATGATTTACCCTGTATGTTCTCTTTCCAACCGGTATAATTATATGTATGTTTGTATGCATGTATTTGTAATGTGTAACTCTGTGTAAATCCATTCTGGATTGGGTCCCCAGGAAATGAAAACGAAAGAAATCTCAATGTATTCTTCTGGGTGAAACACTTTCTAAATATATAAAAAGACAATCATCCCCTCCAGGAACAGTAAAGTCAATAGAGCATTGTTAGACATATGTACACATCCCCGACAGAGTCTGGGTAAGAACATGCAAATAAGGTCACCCGCAATTACAGGGGGTGTCTGCATATAAAATACTTCTCTCGCCAAAGCCTTTTTTTGGATGTAGAGGCTGCAAATTATTTTCAATGTAAAACTACAAGAGAACTCTAAACTGTTTTAAAGTAAAAAAAAAAGTGCATTTCACATATACAATATGCAGAAAACAGGAGGAACTGGCCCTTTAATGCCGGATTTGTGCTATCCTGTTGGCAGGTCACCGCTGTCCACGGTTTAAGTAAACTGCACTGGGTTTTCTTGCACGGTTATAATTTTCACTAGATGAAGAACGGGTTCTAGCACTTTTGTTCAATAAATTTACTGTTACTGGATTTCTGTCTCAACTATGACTATGGAGATTACAGTTTGTAAATGACTAACATACTTGCATTTACTATAAAGCACTTTTCATTTGATATAAGAGGCTGTGTGCAGAAAAGGCTGAGGTATTTCTGGAATTCACTATCCCATGTGACTGACTTTACAACCGTTATCTGCTAAGCTTACCAGCATGAATATTTTATTACCTTTACTCTACTGTGTTTACAAAACGATGGGAATCTGTGATAAACATTACTTGACTGCTTAACATGTGAATTGGTCTTGCTTAGATCTCATTATTTAGTTTACTCTACCAAAAATCAAACTTTTATATAGCTTTACTATACCAAGGTTCTATTCACTAGAGTGAATAATGGTGCATGGACAAGAGAATGGAAAAAACCAGGCATTTACAGCTGAGTTGTAAAAATTCTCAAATTTCCCTATCATTACCATTAGCAATTCCCTTGTCCATTCACTTTTTTAGTTTTGTTAGATTGCCCAGCATGTTCACTGAATGTATTATCAAAGAGACGTTACTGATAAAAAGGATTCTTTACAGAATGTCACCAAATAATATTTGAAAGGTTTTCCTTAGAAATCTGAAGAGTTAAATCTATTAACCCAAAAACTATGTTAAAAGGATTTAGCTGGTACTAAAACAGAAATCATTCCTTTATGTGTTTGAAACTAAATTGATGGAACTCAGTTTGAACTTCGATTTATTAGAGCCTTACATTTTGATAAAGCATGCATGCCAGAATGTGGTACCTTAATAAGCAGACATCAAATATAGGACATTTTATCTGTTTTAGGCCAAAGCTGATGTTTTTATGCAAGGAGGATTGGGAGAACATGAGATCGCACTATTTCTCTGTGTACAGAAGGGATCGCCCAATTAAATGATGTGACATTTACAATTTTAACATGATCACCATTGTATTTGCTTTGGGAAAAGAGGAAGGCAGTGCTTGTCCCTGTCACGGTGTTACAGATAGAACCAGGCTTTTTAAGGACTAGGTTGTCCGTGTTAACACTTGCCTAGATGTAGAACTCACTGATGCCCCCACTGACCAAACTATATGAAAGGGAAAAAGAAAAGTCGACAGGATGATGGATTGCTTACTTCCAGAATAGAGCTATATAAAAGAAAGGCTGGCAGAGAGGTCACAAGCCCCACACTTGAACACTCAGTAAAAGTAAAGGAAAAAGCTGTAAAACATTTTCAGTTACAGCATGCACAATGCTTTCTTATTGTGTCAGTTCAATTTATAGTTCCAGTTGCAAAGGAATTGTTAAATGTTAAAGTCCTGGCTGCTTGAAACACTATAAAGCCTCTCCTCTGTTTAACTACACTGAGAATCTCAAGTGAAATAAGGAATGCTCAGGGAAGCAGAATTAGTTTTTTATACCCAGAATCCCCTGGTGAACTGGTTAAGTGCGTGTGTGGCAAAGCATGTGTATACATCTAAGAGCACTACATTTATAATAACCATTTGTTTATACACCTGAGAAACAGTGTAACTGATATGTGTGGCAGATGCAGGGGATGTGCTGAATGATTGCCACATCTGAAATATTTCCCACTGAATACAGTCACCTGGGATACAATGCAACAGACACCATTGGGGCACAGAATGATTGATAAACACAGACTGCTTAATTTGTAAATAAGCTTGAACACACAACCTGACAGCTGCTATGGAGCACAGTGTGGTTTATGCTTCTTCGAAAATAATAATAATAAAACAACAAATTGTTTAACCAGGAAAGGTACATTCAGATATTTTCTGGTTTTCAAGTACGCCCTGGGGATATTACTTTTGCCCAACATCCAGGGGATGTTAATGGGAATAATTCATAAATACAGACTGCTGCTTCCCCCTGCACTAGCTGGCAGCCTAGCAGGCTGGAAAAATAGATGTGTGCCACCAGTGAAACAGATCTGTCCTATGTGGTGTGCTCTGTTACAGACATAGGGCACACTATTCATCACATTAGAGAGAGAAAGGAGGCTAGGATACATCAGAGCAGAGTGTGCCAGAGATAGAGCAAGAAATGTTCAACTGGAAGCACATATATCCTGCTTCTCCATGTTAGACTACCAACAACTGCCTCTACAATCAGCCAAGGATCGCTTTTACCACTGCAACTACTATATATTATATATCTGAGCTGAAATCACAAGCTTGCATATTAGCCCAAACTATTTCTATCTGTTATAGCCTGTCTAATAGAGGCTGGTACTACTGTCCAATGATTGGTGTTTAACATACACCATACCATCCCAGTTATATTAAAAATACCCGACATGCATTTAGCCTGACAAAGCCATCATTTACTTGCAAAATGAGTGTTGGGTTTTGGATTTGTGTATTATCAGACAGTAGTACCAACCTCTATTAGACAGGCTGTGACCGATAGAACTAGTTCTATCAGTTGCAGTCTAGTTCTATCGGTCACAGTCTGTCTAACAGAGGTTGGTACTACTTACATGGTCTTATATTTACATGGGACGTATATATCCCATTATATTTGTGTATGTAGTGAGGTTCAATCTGATTACTCCACTAGTAATCAGCCAGGTTCTAAAACTAATCAGAAGATATCTGCTGCTACTACTACTACTACTACTACTACTACTACTAATATATATATATATCCTCAGGGTTTCTCCCAAATCCCATGCGCACATAAGATGTCAGAAAGGTGTCCTAATTGTGGCAAAACAAAAAAGGACCAGGATAGTGTAGATGTCTTTCATTTTCACCCAGTTAACATCATAACGGCTCTCTGGTTCTGACCAGTTCCATCATTTTTTGGAGGAGGAGTGGGTGAGAACCCCAGGTAGGAGACATCACATGAGCTTTTTAATATGGTTTATTACATTTTTTTTTTTATCAAATGCAATTATTTATTATGAGTTTCATTTTAATTATTAATTATAGATTTTATAATTAAACCTTTAACACTATCCTTATCCAATTTTTACACCTTTCAGACATCTTTTAAATTCTAAAGTCCTTCTCTTTTTTCTCTTGACCAGTGTAAGCATTAGCATTAATAAGTAATAGCCCAAAAGACTAGAGTGCCGATATTAATTCCTTGGCCCCATAAGTCTTGCGCATAATTTCAGTGCATGTGATAATGGGATACATTGTTTTTATACATCGAAATTGTGTAACAGACAATGATCGGACTGATTTTAAATCCTGTACACTGTGAAACAACTTTATCTATTAAGGGTGAATAATTACATATAATTAGGACCTGCGCTGGAGCTAAATACTAAACATATTCTGATTACACTTAGAAGGGCAGTTGGTAGCCCTATATAGTCTTAAGTAATCGGCTCCATGTAACTGTTCAGTGAGTCTTACAGGAGGACATTGAGTATCATGTACTATCGAATGTTACAGATTTGAATGTAATAGGGTCCATTAATGGTTGGTTAATTGCATCTAATTCACTGGATACAATTTCCTCCTCTAATCCTGCTGAATATTGCTTACACTTGGGACCCAAGCACATTGCTACACTGAATCATGTATTTATACAGACTTACAAGTGTAAATGTTCAAATAAGGGCTTTAAGTGTTTACTGTGAAATATATATATATTTTTAAATAAATAAAATGATTACCTATTTAAATGTTAAAAGGGTTGTATTACTATAAGTCTCATAAAATTAGCAGGGATTCATTTAGGGTTGTTGGATATAGTAAACTTTGAGTCACTTATATTTATTTACTGCTTATTAGTTTTTAGCTCCTATGATTGGAATCTTATGTGGTTATAAATAAATAAAAAAATGTAGGGCCTAAAACTAAGTGTGTTACCATGTTTTCTGCACTAGTATATATTTCACCAAAGTTTGTCTCTTTTTTCATTCTAATGTATATTAGTAAAAGTTAGATTTCATGATGGCATGAGGATAAAAGTATTTCCTATAGCCAGTAGTGTACTTATGCTTGGGTCGTTCTATGGTTGGTTTTTTGTGTTCCCTAAATGGCACAAAAAAAGTTAAATGGGCAGGTGTCAGCTATTTAGGTACTGTGGGGTCTCACTAATCAAGTGGCAGCCCTTAGCTGGCGTTAGAAACATAGAATGTCGGCAGTCAAGGACCATTCGGCCCATCTAGTCTGCCCAATTTTTAAAATACTTTTATTAGTCCACGGCCTTATTTTATATCTAGGATGCTTAATCCCTTAAGGACCAGAGATTTTTTGGGCCAATGACCAGGGCATTAAATTTTGATGTGTGGTTGTCGAAACATAAATGTTCCTCTCTGTTATTTAATGCACCCACAAGTTATATGTTGCTTTTTAAAAGGACAGTTTCTTTTGATACCCTATACATAAAAATAATCTACAGTTTAGTATTACAAAATACATATAAAAGTGGAAATGTTTTTCATTATTTTTCCAATAATATTCTACACAACTAGTACAACACTAACCCACTTATCCCAACTAACTTAGTAAGTAAAAAAAAAAAATATATATATATAGGTTCCTGACCCCCTTCCCCCCCAAAAAAACGCCAAGAAAAAACTCTGACCAGTGCAATGTTACTAGTCAGAGCCAGGGCCGCCATCAGGGGGTGACGGGCGATACACCCGGGACCCCGGCACTTTAAAATAAAATTAAAATTAAAAAAAAGGGGCATCTGCCCAGGGCCCACTCATTCCTGGGGGCCCATGGCAGCTGCCCCGTGGGCCCCCGTGTGTGTATGACAGTGTGAGTGTGTGTGTGTGTGTGTGTGTGTATGTCAATGTGAGTGAGAGTGTGTGTGAGTGAGAATGTGTGTATGTCAGTGTGAGTGAGAATGTGTGTATGTCAGTGTGAGTGAGAGTGTGTGTATATCAGTGTGAGTGAGAGTGTGTGTATATCAGTGTGAGTGAGAGTGTGTGTATGTCAGTGTGAGTGAGAGTGTGTGTATGTCAGTGTGAGTGTGTGTGTATCAGTATGAGTGTGTGTGTATCAGTATGAGTGAGTGTGTGTGTATCAGTATGAGTGAGTGTGTGTGTGTCAGTGTGAGTGAGTGTATATCAGTGTGAGTGAGTGTGTGTGTGTATGTCAGTGGGAGTGAGTGTGTGTGTGACAGACTGTCTGTATATGTGTGTGAGGGAGTGTGTGGATAAAGGGGTTAACTTCTGTGACACTGCCAATATCTGTCTAGCCACCCAAGGGGTTAACTATTCTGACAGTGCCTCTGTCTAGCCACCCAAGGGGGTTAACTCCTCTGACACTGCCTAGATCTGTCTAGCAACCCAAGGGGGTTAACTCCTCTGACACTGCCTAGATCTGTCTAGCCACCCAAGGGGTTAACTCCTCTGACACTGCCTAGATCTGTCTAGCCATCCAGTGGTTAACTCATCTGACACTGCCTATATGTCAAGCAATCCAGGGGTTGACTACTCTGACACTGACTATATCTGTTTGGATTTTGTTACAGGTCACTGGTCACATTAGGTGCTCCCCCTTCCCCCCTTTATAGTTTATCAATTAATATGTGACATCCAGCGGATGCGGACCCCGGCTTTTAGTCTCATATAAATTGATAAACTATCGGGGGGGGGGGGGGGGATTTTTTGTTCAGTAAGGGGCCCTGAAATTTCTGATGACGGCCCTGGTCAGAGCCTTTGTCCTTGAGTTAGACATTCCCTGCAATTCTTTCTTTATTGAATAGACCCTTAAGTTCATCCTTTTGGTTGTACCTACTGTAGATCCAAAAGAAGAAGAAAAAAATCATACATCAACAGAGGAACGGAAGTGATTACTGTCCACAACAGGACAGCGTCATTTGAAAAGGCATGCTGACTTCCAATACGGCAGTTGAGATCGCCTCGAGAAGCAATTTCGATTTCAGCTTAACAGAGAGTCCAATCGCTGATCGCATCCGATGTTCATTTAGATGTCATGTTGTTAAGGGGTTAACATAATATCTAAAAATAGGTTGCAAAAATACAGCATTGGGGACAGTGCACATTTTTAGTCTCCGTATCCTTTCCACAAATAACAATGTTCTGAAATCTCCAGAACCAGGAATTAGATTTATTTTCACAAACTACTGGTATTCAGTAAATTAAGATATTTTTTTTTTCTCCCAATCAATCTTAGGAGTGAGTTCCTCTCTTTTTCTGAAATGTTAAGCTTGTTTATAAAATATTTTGGATTTCTAATAAGAGCCAATAAACTTTAAAAATAACTTATTTCCTTTACAGAAGCATGTGATAGTGATTAAAGCCCTTTAGATTTGGAGAGAGTAGCATCTATTTTAAAAGTAAAAGGTGCAGGAAAAGAACCTCTACTAGACTGTGTTCGGCGACGCTCTCTGACACTAATTAGGGCTTGAAATGTGGGATATGGATTACACATATTGCAGGGCTTGCCATTTTTTTTCTTTTGCAATTGGCTCTGGGATATTGTTATGCTTATTCTTATTTGGTCATTCTATTCCAGCGATGGACAAAGTTTCTGTACAAGGTCACCAGTGTCCGTGACAAGTTCTGTAGAACATCATTCAATGGTTCATCACAGTCTAGTAATGTCCTGCTCTATTCCACTGACCAGTACACCTTTGTGTTTCATAAAAGTATAATAAGATCCTCATGCAATAAATAAATAAATACATTTTTATTAAATTAGTTAACTATTTGATGGAAAAGTACAGATGTGACTCATTTTAATAAGTAACCAGCAGTGATGTGCAACATTTTCCACTGAGGAGAAGAGAACAACAGCTGGCAATATTTACCCTTGACTGGGTGATCTATGAAATTTGATTATTGTTTTTGAGTAACCTCTCCTGGGTACTTTACTTCTAAATTGACTGTTACATGATTACATTGTTTTTCTTTTTATTAAATCTTATTAACTCAGGAATACAGAGTTCATCAAGTTCAACTTTTCCAACTACCCGTATGATCCGGAAGGAGAAAAACAAAAAAAATCCAATGAAACACAAATCAATGTTGTCTCAAAGGGATAAAAAAAAAAACTTCTTGATTTCGGAGGCAATTGGATTGTTCGTACAATCAACATTAACCACCTTAAAATTAATTGTTACAGGTCTGTACTTGCTAGATAGAAACACAACTTTGTGCTTGTCAATAGTTTGTTTTGTGTGTTTATTTTATAACTTAATGCCTGGCTCTATGGCAAGCATTGCTTTATTAAACAAGCATTTAGGAAGATCAAATAAAAGCACCTATTATTTGGTGTTCTGTTTGTCCCACATAAAAAGTGAACTTTGGGGAATTGACATGTAAACTGCAAAAATGTGGCATCATTAGCGGAGTTGGAAAGATAGACAAGTCAGGGAGTTTTTCCAGTCCAATTAATAATAATAAATTTTTTTGTAACACCCACTTTTCAAATTAATGTTGCTTCAACTGTTTTTTTTTTGAAACCACATTACACATACGCATTTATGAACATGCGGCTCACATCCGAAAAAACCTTGAAGCACCAGGTTTATAAGGCTGCGCCACAGCTGGACTGTTCATGGACTAGCATTTCTGTAAAAGACAATTAATACGCCAACATAAATGAAGAATATAATGGATAGACTTGTAGCTATCCTGGACATAGGACAGTTGAATACCTCATTGAGAGCTTATTGCATGCTGGGCAGAATGTATGGATCAAAGAGTTCAGTCAGGTATATGTTTTTTATATTTTACATTTCCCACGTTAGGTTATTCACTGAAGCATGTGTAGAACCAGAATAACTATAACGTTTTAAAGAATACTACAAGTGGTTAGTAAAATGTTGTGGTATTACTTCACATAAAGAATTACGGATATACCTGCAATGCAGTGTGACTGATACAACTAATTACAGTGTAACTGCGGCGGACATAGCTGTGGCACTGAGAAAAGATTAAATGCCAATACCTCACATGGATTACCGCAGAACTGCTACACTACAGACAGTCATGATCGTTTGTTTCATAGAGGTAAGAAATATTGTCCTGGATCTCTAGCAGACGCTGAGCAGATAAAACAAGACAAGTTACCACTATTTGATCGCAGATAAGCGGCAAGCTCTAATTTATCTATGGTGATTATACATGGAGCATGAAACCTGTCAGATTGTCTGTCAAGGATACCATGGGGGTTATTCACTAAACCTCTCTGTTTAAAGCCAAATATTACAATTTACTGTGTGAATACAGACGAATCTCATGTGAATGGCATCTGAACCTAAAATAAATTTAACGAAAAGGCATTAAAGGGACAGTGACTTAAGTATTCATTACAGTGGGAACATGCAGCATAAGAAAAGATTTATATCATATTATCAGAATTGCAAACAGATATAATTATTACAATAGAGAATTAAATCTCTGTTATAGTAACAATATGCATTTAGTGCACATGTATTCTCCCTGCAGGCAAGAATACTTCTCAATTCAGTTTACCAGTCTTGTTTTTTGGTGAATTAACTATCCAGTTCTGCAATTTAAGTGAATTGCCATATAGCCTAGTGCAACTGGCACCCGCTGATGCTTAACTATAACTAATATAAGTTCACATAGTTACACTTAGCTTATTTTCTGAAGGTTGTAAATGTATTTATCATTCCAGGCACATCAAGGGGTAACTGTCCCGTGGCTGGCACATCCTGTAATTTCAATCGCAGTATGCCCACTGGCATACCACAAATCGGGTTGAAACAGACATGGCGGAGTACCTTGGGCTACAATATCAATTTAGGTAATTCTGGAGAGAGAAAAAGTTAGTAAAACACAGCATGGAGTACTCCCAAACTCAGGGCGAATATTATAATCTATTTAGCAGTTTTTTTTCAATGTTTGTAAATGTGAAAAATAATTTTCAAGTAAAAGTTTCCTTCTTATTTTATTATTTGTGCTATAGTAATTTATATGATCAAAATTATGGTATCTAAAGAAAGACCTTACTGTCTTGAAAAAAAAAAAAAATATATATATATATATATATATATATATATATAATTTGTGTTGGTGCAATAAATGAGAGAAATGAAAAATTACAACTAAACACAAACATCGCAGAAATGTTAAAAACAGCATTTGTCCTTAAAGGGACACTCCCACCAAAAATGAAAAGGTTTTACTTTTTTTATTTTGTATTGTTGATTTCAGATATGTTTTTATTTTTTGTTATGTGACTGTATTTAATAAAATATGTAACTAAACAAGTGCGACTGGGTGCTGCCATTTTGTGAAATTCAGTGTTTTTGGGTGCCACCCCCTAGTGACTTTACACCACAAATTTCTCACTTTGGGGCTGGGGACACGGAATGCATTCTACAAGTCTGAATTCTGATCATAGACTGGCACTGAATGGGAGGGTAATGTAACTATTACATCACAAGGGGGCAGAGTTATAATCCTGTTTAATCAGGTTAATCTCCTCTCTTTGTGTTGGAAGGCAGGTAAAAAAAAAAGTTGTACACAGCCACCTAGACCTGCCCACTATGATACAAAGGAGCCAGTAAATGAACAGGGGAGTATCTTATGACATCATCATTAACCACCACTGACCCTGTTATTAACACACCTAACATGTCTACACCTGGTGTATTGTGTAATTGTAACAAATGTGATGACTCATCACTGTGAAACTACTGTAAACTAGCTGGCTTTGGGGGCATAAAGATTATCTCTGCTTCAAGCCTTTACAAGTCTCCTTCCCAAGTTAATCAGGTGTAATTAATGTCTGCTTTATTGTTATAAGGGAATAGTAACAAAAGTGAAATGTTATATTGTTCAGAAAAAATATTAAATAATAAAGGAATATTCCAGCCTACTCCAGTCCACTAGATAAAACATGTACCATAGCAACAGGTAAACACAAAATAGTGTGAATTCCAGGAAGTTGTATTATCTTTTTAAATGGGCACTTGCATTTGGAAATGTATGTTAAGTAAACAAGAATACTTTATTAATTTTGTAAACTGGTGCAGTGTGGGTTTTCTTACAGTTTCTAGTTGAAACTGCCACACATTATTCAGTTGTAGCCATTTACCCTTTGTTCTTATTTACTCCAGTCTACTCACTTCACAATGAAAGATGGTGAACTGATAAATGAATTGCATAATGCAGGTAGTAATAGATCACTTGAAAACTATTTTCCAATATAACTTTCTTTGAACTGAACTATTAAAGAGTGATTAAACGTAAAAATGTGCCATATAAAAAGGGTTCTCTTAATACTTTTATGCAGATATAAAGTGCTGGAACACAAAACTATGACTCTTCAGTATGTTTTGTGTTCCCTTTTCTACTCGAGCACCAACATCTTGAATAACTGCTTAAAGGCCCTGACTCTCTAACTCTGCAGGCTGTCTGCCTGCTTCCTCCAACTTCACTATCATTATTCCAATTCACTTCACCATTCCCTTTCAGATTCACCTCTCTGCAATTATATTATGGATTTAGTTCACAGTTAATTATATAGACTTCTCTGCCTTAAATTTCAGTATTCAATTACCAAATCCCATGTAAACAAAGATTTGTATATGAGATATACATTATCATATTTGCTCTTCATAAGCAGTAAACAGAGGTTGTACCACTGACAAAAAAATGCTTATCAGTGGTATACACACTGTGGTCCAATGAGAAGCAGAGATACCCAGGAACGTGTATAGTGTATGATACAATGTCTCTGTTAGAAATGAGTGTATGCAAAAGACAACCTTCCAGTTTTACCTTTGCAAACAATCTATATCATCAGTCACACACCGTGGATGGAATTTCCTTAAAGGCACTGCATCACCTGAACCTTGTTTTTACTGTGAATGTAGAGCATAAAAAAATGATGGAAAATGAACCGTTTTTCAATAGGAAATGTGTAACTTGCATACCGTGCCACCGGTGAGGTCATAAACAGGAGACTCCGCAGACACTTTTAAAACACATTTTTCTCCTAATTTAGGCATCTGCTTGCATTTTTGCCAACACAATGTATAGATCATTTTCAATGCTCTACATTTACAGTAAAAACCATGTTTGGGCGATACAGTCCGTTTAACAATATACATTGTGATCTAAGAAAAGCTATTATATATTTTCTGGTGCCCACTAAACATGTCAAAATACTAATATATTACACAGCTGGCATACAATGTCACTGATGAACTATGATGAACTAGTGGGGGCTATTCACTAAAAGGCATGTTGAGGTCTGAGGAATATTTCATCCCATCAGTTTAGCTATACATTGTGCCGGGACAAGCCTGATGAGTTTGCTTAGCAGGGGAAGCTCAGCAGGTTTGCCCCTTCACAATGTACAGCTAAACTGGTGAGATGAAATGTTCCTCTCACCTCAACTCACCTTTTAATGAATACCACACAATGACTTACTACATGAATTACTATACTGATGAACGAAGTTCCATTGACACAGAAACTGCTTCGGGTATAAGTCACCTATAGTTGGTTCACATGACCTCCCAGTATTCTGGCTCAGAGGAACCTACGGAAACGTTGGGCAGCATCAGAGTATTTCTAAATGCACGGACACCTTCCACCTGCCCCACAAGATACCAGAGGACAAGGCAAGTCCTGAGGGTGCAATGGCAAGATTGTTTTTTTTTAACCACCCCTCCCAATAGCTAATTGACTGCCCTCCCTCACTTAAAATGCCCTTTGCCCTCTCATATAAAAAAAACCCTTTGTCCCACCTCTCTCACCTACCCACAATGCCCCTTCTCCACTCCCCAATTGCCCTCCATCATACTGCACAGTGAAGGAGGAGACAAAGGGACTGAGGGTGAGGATGCAGGAGCACCTAAAGTGAGCCATGGTCGCAAACACAACACATACAGTTGCAATTGTGCAAGCAGAATATAGTGTAACTATATCTATTTACCCACAGCGTAAATGAAAGTGTCTCCTGTAGTAAAATAATTATTGTTATTGTGAATATCTAGTATCAATAAAGTACCAGGCATGCAGTTTAACCGATACACTTGGGACACCTTGTCACTAATACACCAGAAATATTGTGTTACACCTGAGACTAGCTTGTGACAAGTCATCAGTTTCACTGATGCACATGGCAAGCAGCGTGACACATACATTCAGATAGAGAGGTTGAACAAGGAATATACTGTGAATTATGTACATGGAACAGGGTGCATTGTGTACATTTTTTGTTATTGTTTTGTCACATCAATAGCCGAAGGTGTAACTAATGCAGATCCAAATGAAGTACCTGGTCTATCGTAAACTGAATCAGCTTAGGGGCACAGTTGCATGATAACACCAAAGGATCTACTCAATAAAGAGAGAAACTGCAGGGAATTTTAAACTTAAAGCCAAAGTAGCTGAGTTGGCAAAATGTTTCCGTTTAGCTGCACTGGAGAATTTTTCCAACTTGGCTACATTGTCCTTAAGTTTGAAATTCCCGCCTCAATTCCCTGAAATTCTCTCTTCATAGAGTAACATAGAAACATAGAATGTGTCGGCAGATAAGAACCATTCTGCCCATCTAGTCTGCCCAATTTTCTAAATACTTTTATTAGTCCCCAGTTCCCTATCTTATAGCTAGGGTAGCCTTGTGTCTATCCCACGAATGCTTAAAATCCTTTACTGTGTTTTCCTCTACCACTTCTGCTGGAAGGCTATTCCATACATCCACTACCCTCTCAGTAAAAGTAATACTTCCTGATATTACTTTTAAATCGTTGCCCCTCTAATTTTAGACTATGTCCTCTAGTTGTGGTAGTTTTACTTCTTTTAAATATACTCTCTTCCTTTACTGTGTTGATTCCCTTTATGTATTTAAATGTTTCTATCATATCCCCCCTGTTACGTCTTTCCTCCAAGCTATACATGTTAAGATGCTTTAACCTTTCCTGGTAAGTTTTATTCTTCAACCCATGAACCAGTTTAGTAGCCCTTCTCTGAACTCTCTCCAAAGTATCAATATCCTTCTGGAGATACGGTCTCCAGTACTACGTACAATACTAAAATCTCACCAGTGCTCTGTACAATGGCATGAGAACTTCCCTTTTTCTACTGCTAATACCTCTCCCTATGCAACCAAGCATTTGGCCAGCATTTCCTGCTGCTCTATTACATTGCCTACCTACCTTTAAGTCATCTGAAATTATTACTCCTTAATCCCTTTTCTCAGATGTTGAGGTTAGGGCTGTACCAAATATTCTATATTCTGCTGTAGGGTTTTTACGCCCAAGGTGCATAATCTTGCACTTGTCCACATTAAATGTCAGTTGCCACAGCTCTGACCATTTTTCTACTTTAGCTAAATCATTTGCCGTTTGGCTTACCCCTCCATGAACATCAACCCTGCTGCAAATCTTTGTTTCAGCAAAAAGAAATACTTTAGCAACAAGACCTTCTGCAATATCACTAATAAAAATATTAAAGTAGACCCTCAAATACATTGCCATGACACAAAGTGTGAGGGGTCACCTGTAGTTTTGACATATGGCTCCTGACTAAACACGGGCTTGACAAATATCTGTAGAATTTTAGTGCCAGTGAAATGGTTCATCCATTTGGTTCTATGTAAAATAATTTAAAAAGTTAGCAGGCAGTTGCAGTGGTTTTAGGAGCTATGACTCATGTGGTTTGTCAAACTCTGTAATCACATACTGCAAGGGTAAAAGGTCACTGTTATTTAAAAAGGACTGTCAACCTACGCATTGTTTAAACTATGAATATAGACAATAACAAATGATTGCAAATGATCTATAAGGTGTTTCCTCTTTATGGCATCACCTTGTGGCTTGATATGTAAAGTACACATTTCTCATTGAAAGTTAGTTCATTTGCATATCAAGCCACAGGTGATGTCATAAACAAGAGACTCCACAGACACATTTAATACATATTATTCTCTTAATTTATGCATTTGCTTGCAATTCTGCTACACATTTTTGTTTATTTTTCATTCTCTATATTAATATACAAAATTGTTTATATGACAGAGTGCATTTAAAGAGAAAACCAATGTCACTTGTGAGAGACAGAAACATACCCTTAGCCTACCACACCTGGAATCTCAGTGGTACACAAAGAATAAGGAATTAGCAATTATTTATACAATAAGGTAAAAACAGAAGTTGTTGTTTAAATATTTCCATATATATAGGTTATTGAAACAACAGAAAACTGAGCAAAGCTTGTGCCATGTGTTCCAACAAGTGTAACTGAACTGTGCTTCTTTATATTTTCTAGAAATTGGCCTGGTACCTCGGTTTATGTGAGCTACAACACTAGCATCATCACTAAAACATTTGAATGCCAGAGGGTTACAATATTGCTCACCCTGTGGCATTCCTTGAGGATTTTTTCTCCTTTAAAATAAAATATAATGCAGCATGTTAATTGCATGGCCTCTGGCTGACTTTAATACACTGCTAGTATTAGACAATAGATGTGATAAGACAAATATAACTTATGCTATACAGACTGAAGCACCTAGAATCCCAGTGATAAATCTGAAATAGAGAAGATTATACCCAGAAAATGCAGTCAACCATTCAATCTAAAAAGCATATCCAACAAATCCCAGGATATATCACACTTACACCAGGACACACTGCCAGTGACATAAGAGGGATGCACTGAGACTGGTGCACTCTGTAAACATTACCACTAATCAGGAGCATAGTAATCATGGTTGCAGTGGTCGTGACTGCCACTGGGTTTGCCACCATAGGTAGAGATGGCACCCAGCTGGTGTTTTACCAGCAGGTCGGAAAAAAATTGGCTTGAGGCCAATGTTAAGTCTACGGAGACAATAGCATGGCCGATATTTTTTTGAAAAAAAAGTGGCAACACTAACCATAGGGAGCCCTGGCAACCCAGGACCACTTGCCTGGTGCCCCATTTAATCCCCTAGTTTCACACTCTCTCCCTGCATGCTGTGTCTCACTGGCAGGAAATTACATCATATCCACTTCTTTCAATGCTGAATATGTCTTCTTACAATGTACAGCACGAGACAGACACATGCATGGACATGAAGTGAGTGATGTGAGGCAAAGCTGGCACTGACATGTGAGGTGGACAGCAAAGCTAGCACTGACAATGTGGGGGGACAAAGCTGTGGCTGACACTTAATGTATGGGGCAAAGTTCCCACTGACAAATGATATGTGGGGGGGAAAGCTATCACTGACACATAATATAGAGGGCAAAGCTGTGATTGACAATGTATGTATTGGGCAAAGTTGCCAATGACACGTGATGTGTGGGGTAAAGTTGTTACTGTCAAACAATGCGGAGGGAAAAGCTGTCACTGACAAGTTATGTATAGGGCAACGCTGCCTCTGACAAGTGATGTGTCTGGTAAAGTTGGCACTGACAAGTGATGTGTCTGGTAAAGTTGGCACTGACAAGTGATGTGGGGACAAAGCTGGTACTGTGGGAAGTGATGTGGGATAAATCTGGCACTGTGGAAAATGGGAGTGTATTGCACTGGTGGTATCTTATGGTAATGTGATGCGTTGTGTGGTTCAGTTGGGAGGCCATGTGGCAATTTTCACACCAAAGGCCACTGGTTTCTCTGTCACTAACATAAATAGTATATATCGGTTTATCTCATATAATATCAGTATATCCCTGTATATCCCTAGAATGCAGTCCCAATTACATATATGAAGTGGCTTAAATTTTACCCCCAGATATAATGTGAACAATAAATTATGATACAGTGCCAATGACATAACAGGAATTCAATGTGACCGGGGCACTATGTAAACATTACCACAAAGTATAAGGCAGAGTATGAATATAGCTCTGGAATGCAGACACCAATACACTTGGGAAGTATCTTCAATAACAGAGCTAACACATAACACAATAACACATCACTGTGCCACAATGTGGATGGAAATACTATGTGATTAGGCTAACCTTTTGAACTACAGCTGATTGTGTGGACTACAATTCTCATGATGCTCTGTCAATGAAATTAACTAGAGAGTTACAGCACTGATAAGTAACCTGTGGTACTCCTGCTGTTCTGGACTACTTTTCCCCATGATGCTTAGCCAGCCAATTGGCTTTATAGTGCATAACAATTGGGCTGTGAAATTCTGGCGGTCACCAATGTGACCTATAAGCCTGTGGCTGCTCGCAGACCTGTGGTGTGTGTGAAGTGGTTAGCAGTGGGTGTCCTTGTCGCTCTTACCTTTCTCAGGATTCTCCCCCGCGGCCTCCCATGGTCCTTCTCTCCCCGGCCTCCTGTATCGGATACTGCGGGAGCAGTAGTGGGCAGAGAGCCGCAGCTGGAGCCAGTCGGGCACCCCCTTTCATCCTGCCCCCTCCTCCGGGATACCGGGCACGGCTGCTGGCATGTACCGAGTTTACCACTCACACTCTACACGGGAAAGGAGGAAGGAGGGGATTAGTGAATGGTTTCCGGGATTAACGTTCTCCCCTGCCGGGTTGTGTCTGGCCTCTCCCCCGGGTCACTCGTGGATATTCCAACCCCTTCCCTTGGCTTGATTCTCTCGGATATAGCAAGACACAGGATCCTCCAGCCGCTCCGGCTGCCCGCTGTCAGAATAAGAGCCTCTCTCCTGTAAGTGCTTCCTGCTCTCCCTCCTCCCTGTCACTCTCCCCCTCCCTCTGTCACTCTCCTCTCTGTACCGCCAGCTATCCTTCTCTCCCGTGCTGTCTCTATCATCCCAGCATGTCTCTCTCCCGCTTTTTTCTGTCTCTCTTTATGCATCTCTCTCCCGCTTTCTTTCACACTTCTTCGTTAACTCTATCTCTCCCCCTCACTATTATTCATTATCAATCTCTCCCTTTCTTATTCTCCTTCTATCTTTTTCTTTCCTGCACATCCTACCAGACGCCTGGGAGGAAGAAGGAGATAAAGTCATTCGGATGATAATGCACAAGAGGTTCCTTCAAGGTGTGCGCTGGACTCGTGGACATTTCCATTGGACTATATACTGACAGCATTCAGACCTATTACCCTTCTCCAGAATTCAGACCTATTACCCTTCTCCAGAATTCAGACCTATTACCCTTCTCCAAAATTCAGACCTATTACCCTTCTCCATCACTCAACCTATTACCCTTCTCCATCACTTGGACCTATTTCCCTTCTCCAGCACTCAGACCTATTACCCTTCTCTAGCACTCACGCCTGTTACCCTTCTCCAGCACTCTGACCTATTTCCCTTCTCCAGCACTCAGACCTATTACCCTTCTCTAGCACTCACACCTAATACCCTTTTCCAGCACTCAGACCTATTACCCTTCTTCAGCACTCAGACCTATTATCCTTATTCAGCACTCACACCTAATATCCTTTTCTAGCACTCAGACCTATAATCCTACTCCATCACTCAGGCCGATTACCCTTTTCCATCACTATGGATAGCTAAATTGGTGGATGCAATGTTAATCTCACCTGCAACTATTAGTGAATAGCCCCCTCAGATCCATTACTTTTCCTCACCACTCAGACCTATTTATTACCCTTCTCCAGTAGAAAAGTAGAGTACTAAGTACCTGCAGTGAGAAACATACAGAACCTTGAGACCAGCTTTTGAATACTCTTCCTCCTGACATGTATATGTTTATACCACACTACTGGTGTTCTGCATGATATATGTATTAACCCACATGCTTTTACTGTTGTTTTTATTATTATTACAGTGTTGCATTTTGCATGACATTTTATAGTTCTCTAGAAGTTACTATGTTACTATTATTATTTTTTTGATTGTAATCTTATTCTGGACTTTGCTTACTTGTAATCTGGTTTGCCTTAGTATACATTAACATTATGGATATAATGGCTCTGTTCACTTCTCAGTGTTTTTTTAACTCCAAATATTATACTGCAGTCTAAGTATTCAATGACCAGATATAGTGTTTACTTAGGTCATTGAACAGAGACCAGTATTAGTTGGTGTCACCTGGTGCTGTAACTCATGGTGTCACCCCCGTGGATTTCCTTCAGTACAATGCCAAACAGATTCCTTAGTAATGCCAGTCAGATGTCCCATTACATATGCCACATACAGGAGCACCACAAATGATGTCACACACAATAATATTATGCCAGTATTATTTTGCCGTTGATAAGCCAGACAATTTGCCTAATATGCCAGTAATATTGTGACATTAAGATGCCCGAGCCAATTTGCCCATCAAGATGCCAGTAATGTTGTGCCATTAAGATGCCAGTAATATTGTGCCATAAAGATTCCCCAGCCACTTTGCCCATCAAGATGCCAGTAATATTGTGCCATTAAGATGCCCCAGCCAATTTGCCCATCAAGATGCCAGTAATATTGTGCCATTAAGATGCCAGTATTATTGTGCTATTAAGATGCCAGTATTATTGTGCCATTAAGATGCCAGTATTATTGCACCATTAAGATGCCAGTAATATTGCGCCATTAAGATGCCAGTATTATTGCACCATTCAGATGCCAGTATTATTGTGCCATTCAGATGCCAGTAATATTTTGCCATTCAGATGCCTGTATTATTGTGCCATTCAGATGCCAGTAATATTGTGCCATTAAGATGCCTGTATTATTGAGCCATTCAGATACCAGTAATATTGTGCCATTCAGATGCCAGTAATATTGTGCCATTCAGATACCAGTAATATTGTGCCATTAAGATGCCTGTATTATTGTGCCATTCAGATGCCAGTAATATTGTGGCATTCAGATGCCCAGACAATTTGACCATTAAGATGCCAGTAATATTGTGCCATTCAGATGCCATAATTATTTTGCCATTCAGATGCCTATATTATTGTGCCATTCAGATGCCATAATTATTGTGCCATTCAGAATCCAGTAATATTGTGCCATCAAGATGCCAGTAATATTGTGCCATTAAGATGCCCCAGCCAATTTGCCCATCAAGATGCCAGTAATATTGTCCCATTAAGATGCCAGTATTATTGTGCTATTAAGATGCCAGTATTATTGTGCCATTAAGATGCCAGTATTATTGCACCATTAAGATGCCAGTAATATTGCGCCATTAAGATGCCAGTATTATTGCACCATTCAGATGCCAGTATTATTGTGCCATTCAAATGCCAGTAATATTGTGCCATTCAGATGCCTGTATTATTGTGCCATTCAGATACCAGTAATATTGTGCCATTCAGTTGCCAGTAATATTTTGCCATTCAGATGCCTGTATTATTGTGCCATTCAGATGCCAGTAATATTGTGCCATTCAGATGCCAGTAATATTGTGCCATTCAGATGCCTGTATTATTGTGCCATTCAGATACCAGTAATATTGTGCCATTCAGATGCCTGTATTATTGTGCCATTCAGATGCCAGTAATATTGTGCCATTAAGATGCCAGTAATATTGTGCCATTAAGATGCCTGTATTACCGTATTTGCTCGAATATAAGACGAGGTTTTTTTCAGAGCAAATGCTCTGAAAAATCCTCCTCGTCTTACATTCGAGGTCTTCTTATAATCTGACCTCAAATTGAGGTCAGACTATAAGACTGGGATCCAGGTCCCCAGCAGAGCTGCAGGGGACCTGGATCCCCCTCTCTAACAGCAGGGGATGCCTGCGCGATGAGCGCAGACTCCCCTGCTTCCGCCCGGCACGACCGCCGGGGCTTCTATGAAGAAGCCGGGTACTTCCGCTTTCGTCACAGAAGTCCCGGCGATCGTGCCGGGCGGCAGCAGGGGAGGTCTGCGCTCATCGCGCAGACATCCTCTGCTGCCCCACTAGCCACCAGGGAGAATCGGGCAGCTGGGGGATGTGTGCACGATACGTGCAGACATCCTCCATGCTGCCCGACACGGCAGTCTATTATGACGGACAACTGGTCCGTCATAATAGACTGCCGTGTCGGGCAGCATGGAGGATGTCTGCACGTATCGTGCAGACATCCCCCGGCTGCCCCCACTAGCCACCAGGGAACAAAACCGGGTAAGGGGGAGGTTGGTGGACAGAGGACACAGACAGACAAGGGGAGGGGGGGGGGGAGAAAGAGACAAGGGGAGGGAGGGGGACAGAGATAAAAGGATAGGGGGGGGATAGAGAGAGACAAAGGGATGGGAGAGGGGAGGACACAGACAGACAAAGGGGGGGGAGACACAGACAAGGGGAGGGAGGGTCACAGAGATAAAAGGGGAGGGGGGGATAGAGAGAGACAAAGGGAGGGGGAGAGGGGAGGACACAGACAGACAAGGGGGGGGGGAGACACAGACAAGGGGAGGGAGGGGGACAGAGAGAAAAGGGGAGGGGGGATAGATAGAGACAAGAGAGAGAAGTTTTGGGGGGAGAGAGAGACAACGCTGGGGGGGAAAGACAGCTGGGGGAGCGGGAGAGAGACCGCATTGGCACATAAAAGCAAATAAAAACAAGAAATGCATTTGTATAATATACATTTTTTATTAAATATTAAAAAGCTATTTACATATATACAAGTTAAACTTTTTTCCTATAGGGTAGTCTTATAATCAGGCTTTTATTTTTTTTCCTAAAGGGATGTACAAATTTGGGGGGGTCATCTTATAATCAGGATCGTCTTATAATCGAGCAAATACGGTATTGTGCCATTAAGATGCCAGTAATATTGTGACATTCAGATGCCCAGACAATTTGACCATTAAGATGCTAGTAATATTGTGCCATTCAGATGCCATAATTATTTTGCTATTCAGATGCCTATATTATTGTGCCATTCAGATGCCATAATTATTGTGCCACTCAGAATTCTGTAATATTGTGCCATTAAGATGCCAGTAATATTGTGCCATTCAGATGCCTGTATTATTGTGCCATTCAAATGGCAGTAATATTGTTCAATTCAGATGCCTGTATTATTGTGTCATTCAAATGCCAGTAATGTTGTGTCGTGACAGTGCTCATAACGTCACATCCAGTCACAGGGATTTCTTAATTTTTTTAAAAATTTTTTTTTTTTTCAGCGGATGCGGCTGCCAAAGAAGAATAAATAGAAGTATAGCCGTGCGATGCGCTGCGGGGGGATGCCAGCAGCACGGGTGTCACCCCCACTGGTGGTGTCACCCGGTGCGGTCCCCACCCCCCTCGGGACACCACTGTCTGTATGTGCAGTAATATACCACATGGTGAAACAATGTACCACAAGTGAACAAAGTTTGAGAACCGCTGTTGTAATGTATGCATTGAACATCTAAGGCATTCCATGGGTTAAGGGCAACAGGTAATGTAATGGTGTGAATCGAATATATAATACATAAAACATGTTTTCAAATAAGCTAGTAACATATGATGCGCCAAAATCCTTACTCATTTAAATGTAATCACATACTGCCCAACTGACCCTTTTTGAGCAGGGAAGTCGCGTTTTTGGGGCTCTGTCCCGCCTAGATAGACCTGTGTCCCGATTTTCAGACTTCTCTGACAGTGATAGGAAGCACTGGCAGAGAGAGAAGACTTAGAGTGAGTCTAAGCCAATCAGCAGTCACATTACTATAAACCATTCAGCATTCAGTTCTGTAAGCCAGTCAGTACTGTGGCAGCTAGTCTCAAACTCTCATAGTGTGAAGCAACAGTGATATACGTTTCTAGACACTTCTGTTGCACAAGGAGCCACCCTAGACTTCTTTACCATTCCTGCTGCCTTGAATCTGACACTGCTGCATAGTGCCTTTTAGCTGTGCACTTCAACTGCAATCAAATTTTAGTAGTACATGGCTGGGGATCTGTCATTCAGAATGCACATTACTGTGAGTTTTATTACATGGCTGGGGCTTGGTCATACTGTATGACAAAGCCCCAGCCATGTAATAAAACACACAGTAAAGGTGGAATGTCTTCTATTGGGTGAGTTGCAGGAGAGTGGTTAAAAAAAAGTGTCCCACTTTCATATTTTGAAATGTTGGGAGTTATGTAATCAGCCTGTAGTTTATAAAAAAAATTCTACTAAAAATCTAGAAAAACAAAGGCTTTACAACCAGAAGCATGGTAGTTTATTGTTGTTTATGAGGGGGTCAATGATGAGGGGGCTGCAGTATTAGGGGAGAGGATGGCTAGAGGGTTAGATGAGCTTTTAAACTAAGCTCTGGGAGGGTCAAGATCAAAATGAAGCAATGGTAGCTAGAATAGATTGGAAGGTGGGTCTAGCTATGGGAAAGGAGGAGGAAAGCACTGGTGGGGTTAACATAGACCATAAGGAGGCACATATAATTAACCCCTTAGTGACATGACTTTTTTGGCTTGTCCGACACTTGGTGACATGGGCTGTTTTAACATTTCTGAGGTGTTTGTGTTTTGCTGTAATTTATTTCTGTCTCATTTAGTGTACCCGCACAAACTATATATCGTTTTTATCGTTATAAGAAGGGCTTTCTTTTGGTACCATTATTTTGATAATAGCATATCATTTGATGTAAAAAAAATAATAAAATATGGCAAAAAAATGACTTTTATTTGAAAAATCGTATACTCATGTACAAGAGACAACAAAAAAACACTGCTAAATAGTTTCTAATATATGTCCTGAGTTCAGAAATAGCCCATGTTTTATATTTTTTTTATTCATGTTACAGGGCCAGAACTATAAGTAGTGCAAAGCTATTTTAAAATCTTTTTTTTCAAAATTAGCGATAGTGACATTGTAACACTGATTTCTGTACTAAATCCATGAATGACCCCCAACATGTACATATTTTTGAAAACTAGACCACTCAGGGCATTTAACTTGGGGTATTTTGACACATTTCATGTAGCCATTTTACCACCAATATTTGCCAAAGTTTGCAGCAAAAAATCTTTTTTTTTAATTTTTCACATAGATTGCAATTTAGGTAAACATTACCTTAAAATGTGAAGGGGTATTTCCAAATAACACCTCAATATGTGTTCAGCAACATCTCCTGAGTACAGGCATACCACCCATGCATAGGTTTGTTGGTTTGTTTTGGGGCTAAAAGGCCACATTTAGGGGGTGCGCATTTTGGTTTTCCAACTTGGAATTCTGACATGCAGAAAACTTGCGCTCATGTCCCATTTGGGACATTTTTGAAGCCAGAAAGTGTATTCTACCCCACAAAGCCATATTTTTTTTTAAACTAGACACCCTAGGGTATTTTAAATGGTAGTATTTTAACACTTTCCATGCACTAATTATACTACCAGCCTATGTCAATGTTTTGGGTAGTAATTTTTTTTCACATACATTGTACTTTGGGCATGAATTCACAGATCCTGTTATAGGTCAGTGCCAAACAACACCTCAATATGTGTTCAGCAACATCTCCAGAGTACAGGGATACCACCCATGTATAGGTTGGTTAGGTTATTTGGGGGTTAAAAGTACACATTTGAGAGGTGCGCTTTTTGGTTTTCCAACTTGGAATTCTGATGTTCAGAAAACCTGCGCCCATGTCCCATTTGGGACATTTTTAAAGCCAAGAAGTGTATTCTACCCCACAAAGCCATATATTTTTGAAGACTAGACACCCTAGGGTATTTCAAATGGTAGTATTTTAACACTTTCCATGCACTAATTCTACCACCAGCCTATGTCAATGTTATGGATAGTAATTTGTTTTCACATACATTGTACTTCGGGCATGAATTCACAGATCCTATTATGTGTCAGTGCCAAACAACACCTCAATATGTGTTCAGCAATATCTCCTGAGTACAGGGATACCACCCATGTGTAGGTTAGTTAGATTATTTGGGGGTTAAAAGGCCACATTTGAGAGGTGCGCTTTTTGGTTTTTCAACTTGGAATTCTGACATACAGAAAACCTGTGCCCATGTTCCATTTGGGACATTTCTGAAGCCAGAATGTGTATTTTACCCCACAAAACCATACATTTTAGCAAACTAGACACCCTAGGGTATTTCAAATGATAGTATTTTAACACTTTCCATGCACTAATTCTATTACCAGCCTTTGACAAATTTTAGGTTAGTAATTTTTTAATGTTTTGTTTCCACATACATTGTACTTCGAGCATGAATTCACAGATCCTGTTATGTGTCAGTGCAAAACAACACCCCAATATGTGTTCAGCAACATCTCCTGAGTACAGGGATACCACCCATGCATAGGTTTGTTGGGTTGTTTGGGGGCTAAAATGCCACGTTTAGGGGGGGTGCATTTCCAACTTGGAATTTTGACACTTTTGAAGCCTATCAAAGTATTTTACCCCATCAAACCATATATTTTGGAAAACTAGACATCCTAGGGTATTTAAAACTGTGGTATTTTAACACTTTCCAAGTGCTAATGCTACCACCAACCTATGTCAAAGGGTTGGGATGTCATTTTCCCCCCACACACATTGTAGTTCAGGCAGGAATTTTCAGATTCTGGTATTTGCCACTGCCAACCAACACCTCAATATGTGTTCAGCAACATCTCCTGAGTACAGGGATACCCCCCATTCATAGGTTTGTTGGTTTGTTTTGGGGCTAAAAGGCCACATTTAGGGGGTGCGCAATTCCAACCTGGAATTTTGACATGTAGTCAGCCTGCGCCCATGTTCCATTTGGAAATTTTTTGAAGCTGTCCAATGAATTGTACCCCATCATACCATATATTTTTGGAACATAGACATCCTAAGCTATTTCAAATGGTGGTATTTTAATACAGGGAGTGCAGAATTATTAGGCAAATGAGTATTTTGACCACATCATCCTCTTTATGCATGTTGTCTTACTCCAAGCTGTATAGGCTCGAAAGCCTACTACCAATTAAGCATATTAGGTGATGTGCATCTCTGTAATGAGAAGGGGTGTGGTCTCATGACATCAACACCCTATATCAGGTGTGCATAATTATTAAGCAACTTCCTTTCCTTTGGCAAAATGGGTCAAAAGAAGGACTTGACAGGCTCAGAAAAGTCCAAAATAGTGAGATATTTTGCAGAGGGATGCAGCACTCTTAAAATTGCAAAGCTTCTGAAGCGTGATCATCGAACAATCAAGCGTTTCATTCAAAATAGTCAACAGGGTCGCAAGAAGCGTGTGGAAAAACCAAGGCGCAAAATAACTGCCCATGAACTAAGAAAAGTCAAGCGTGCAGCTGCCACGATGCCACTTGCCACCAGTTTGGCCATATTTCAGAGCTGCAACATCACTGGAGTGCCCAAAAGCACAAGGTGTGCAATACTCAGAGACATGGCCAAGGTAAGAAAGGCTGAAAGACGACCACCACTGAACAAGACACACAAGCTGAAACGTCAAGACTGGGCCAAGAAATATCTCAAGACTGATTTTTCTAAGGTTTTATGGACTGATGAAATGAGAGTGAGTCTTGATGGGCCAGATGGATGGGCCCGTGGCTGGATTGGTAAAGGGCAGAGAGCTCCAGTCCGACTCAGACGCCAGCAAGGTGGAGGTGGAGTACTGGTTTGGTCTGGTATCATCAAAGATGAGCTTGTGGGGCCTTTTCGGGTTGAGGATGGAGTCAAGCTCAACTCCAAGTCCTACTGCCAGTTCCTGGAAGACACCTTCTTCAAGCAGTGGTACAGGAAGAAATCTGCATCCTTCAAGAATGAATGATTTTCATGCAGGACAATGCTCCATCACACGCGTCCAAGTACTACACAGCGTGGCTTGCAAGAAAGGGTATAAAAGAAGAAAATCTAATGACATGGCCTCCTTGTTCACCTGATCTGAACCCCATTGAGAACCTGTGGTCCATCATCAAATGTGAGATTTACAAGGAGGGAAAACAGTACACCTCTCTGAACAGTGTCTGGGAGGCTGTGGTTGCTGCTGCACGCAATGTTGATGGTGAACAGATCAAAACACAGATCCATGGATGGCAGGCTTTTGAGTGTCCTTGCAAAGAAAGGTGGCTATATTGGTCACTGATTTGTTTTTGTTTTGTTTTTGAATGTCAGAAATGTATATTTGTGAATGTTGAGATGTTATATTGGTTTCACTGGTAAAAATAAATAATTGAAATGGGTATATATTTGTTTTTTGTTAAGTTGCCTAATAATTATGCACAGTTATAGTCACCTGCACACACAGATATCCCCCTAAAATAGCTAAAACTAAAAACAAACTAAAAACTACTTCCAAAAATATTCAGCTTTGATATTAATGAGTTTTTTGGGTTCATTGAGAACATGGTTGTTGTTCAATAATAAAATGAATCCTCAAAAATACAACTTGCCTAATAATTCTGCACTCCCTGTACTGTATATGTACTAATTCTACCACCAGCCTTTGTAAAAGTTTGTGGTAGTTCTTTTTTGGGACTTGTTTTTCCACATGCATTGTACTTCAGGCATGAATTCACAGATTCTGGTATATGTCACTGCCAAACAACAACCCAATATGTGTTCAGCAACATCTCCCGAGTACAGGGATAGCACCCATGCATAGGTTTGTTGGTTTGTTTTTTGGCTAGAAGGCAACATTTGTGAGATGCGCATCTCAAAATTCCAACTTGGAATTTTGACATGTAGTCAACCTGCGTCCGTGTCCTATATGGGATATATCTTTGAAGCCAGCCAATGTAATTTACCCCCACCAAACCAAATAATTTTTAACGGTAGACACCCATCACTCCTTGTGGCAAGGGCTCAGCAGCCACCGATACATCACTAGATGATGTATCAGAAAGCTGACCAGGGTCAAAATCGAACCCTGAGTCCGCGGCCTCAGAATCAGTGCGTAAGCAGTGATCTCGAGCAAAGAAGGGGTTAATAGCTCTTAGAAGAGCCTATCTAGTACTGTAATACATTACAGTACAAAGTAATTAATCCATAAAACAGTACAGACAGCAAAACATACTGTTGCTGTGCAAGATTACTGCTTATACAGTGATGAATGGCAGGGAAGGGGTTAATACACAGTGAAAGACTTTCATAAAACCTGCCAATTTTATAAAATGTTATTTCATATCACTAATACTGATCTGTCTCTTTCCGTCACAAAAATGTAAGTGAGGAGAGGGAGGCAGATCAATATTTGTGAATATTGATCTGACCAATTTTGATCTGACCAGGGCGAATGGTGAACTTAATTTAGAAATCACCAAACCGCCTTTTCCACTAATTCGCTGTTACTGATCGCTATGCGCTCAGACAGCTTAAAAAAAAAAATCTCAAATACTTTTACTTTACATGTAATCCGCTAGCGGGTATGTGTAAAAAAAAAAATAAATATATGCAGACAGATAAAAATTGCTTTGGCGTCAATATCATTGCGTAAGCAGGGATCGACAGCAAAGAAGGGGTTAATAACTCTTAGAAGAGCCTTTGTAGTACTATAATAAATCACAGTACAAAAAAAATTAACCCCTAAAAAATGCACAAACAGCAATAAATGCGCTGATGTGCACGATCGCTGCTTACGCAAGATCAGTGGCAGGGAAGGGGTTAAACGCAGGGAATTGCTTTAATAAAAATTTTTTTATTGTTTTATTATTTGTGTGTTGTGTGTTTATTGTTTTTTTTTTTACTTTTACTTACTTTGATCTGTCTCTCTCCCTCACTAAAAAAAAATTTGAGGAGAGAGGCATCCCCACTGCCTGTCAGTGTACCTGGCAGTCACTGATTGCCTCTGTGAAGAGGCAATCGTGTGACAGCAAGAGAGCACAGGAAGCAGGTACTTCCTGCCTCCTGTGCTCTTGCCCTTAGAAGGGCAGCGCCATCTTAGTCACTCAGTGACCAATATCGTGCATTTTTTTTTTTGTGTTCCTGATTGCCTCGACTTGCGAGGCAATCAGAAACACTTTCTGAGCATAGGAAGCGAAAAAATTTGCTTCCTATGCTCGTTTTTTTAATGCACGTGTTTTAAAGGCTCTGTGCCTTTAAAACCGGCATTTCGATCGCTCTTTTTTTAGTATTGTACGATGCTTCCATACAGAAGCATCGTTACAATACCATTAGAGCACTGAAAGCGGAAAAACTCCACTTTCATTGCTCGTTTTGACACAGGACGGACTAGGTCCATCCTGTGTCACTAACGCCTCGGCACACAGGACGGACCTAGGGGGTTAAACCAAGGGGTTAAACCTGCAGGCATTAAGTGTTTGTCAACTAAACAGAAAATGGGTAGTAATCTTAAATGTCTTTTAGAAAATGCAAGAAGCAAATTTTGTTTACAAACAAAATGGGTGAGCTGGAGTAACTGGTAAGTGCTGAATAGTATGATTTAATCGGAATCACAGAAACGTGGTGGGATGAAACCCACGACTGGTCAGTTAATTTACAAGGCCACTCACTTTTTAGAAAGGACAGAGTAAATAGAAAAGGGGGAGGGATTTGTCTCAATGTAAATCCTAAATTAAAGCCTATTATTAAAGAAGGTGTGCATGATGTAACTGGAACTGAAGGTAGAGATTAGCATAGACACTAAAAAGAATCACACATTACTTGTAGGTGTATGCTACAAGCCACCAGATATAAGCATTGATGGAGAAGATCAGTTTTATTACAAATTGAAAAGGCTGCAAATATGAACGAAGTTTTAATCATGGGGGATTTTAACCCCTTAACGACAGGTGACGTGCCAGGCACGTCACGGCAAATCGAGGACTTGCCGACAGATGACGTGCCTGGCACGTCATGCACTAAATGGAGTAAAGAAAGCGACCAGCGGTCGCTTTCTTTACTCTAACGGTGTTGCTACAATGCCTCTAGGTAGAGGCATTGTGCAACACCCCCCAAATGTGCAGGGGCGCGCTACGATCACTCCACGGAGTGATCGTAGCAGCCATTTAAAAATGGCTGCGCCCGCTGCACACATGTGCTTAGAAAGCGAACGATCGTTCGCTTTCTAAGCATCTCCGGTGTTGTTAAAGTGCCTCGCCAGCGAGGCACTTAACAACACCGTTCTGCTCCCCAGAGCCGATGGTGGTCGCTCTCCTGAGCGACCCCATCGGCTCAGTAGAAGGGAACGCTGCCTGTACAGGCAGCGTTTCCCTTCTAATGGCAAGAGCATCGGAAGTGAAAGTATTTCACTTCCGATGCTCTAGGGGGAGCCAATCGATGCCGGCACAGCAGATCTATGTGATCTGTGTGCAGGCATGTATGGTAAGTGCTCTGATGAGCACTTACCATACTGTCAAAGGCAATATTACTAAATATTGCCTTTGACAAGTATTGATCTGCCTCCCTCACCTTACTACTTTTAGTAAGGGAGAGAGACAGATCAGATCAAGTAAAAAAAAAAAAAAATAATAATAAAAAAAATATTTAATAAAATTTTAAACACCAAGGGCTTTTATAAAAGCCATTTAACCCCTTCCCTGCCATTGATCGCTGTGTACGCAGTGATCATACACAGCAGCACATTTTTTGCTGTCTGTGCATTTTTTAGGGGTTATTTTTTTTTACTGTAATTCATTACAGGATAAAAAAAGGCTCTTTTAAGAGAGATTAACCCCTTTCTTGCCGTAGATAACTGCCTAATCAGCGATCTGACGCAAATGCAGCAATCTTGCTGCAGAAGCATTTTTAATTTTTTTAAAACTTTTTTATTACACCCGTCACGTGTTAATTATACCCGCTAGGGGACTACGTTTAACGTAAAAAAATTTTTTTAGCTGTCTGAGCGCATGTATAGCGATCAGTAACAGCTGATAAGTGACAATGGCGGGTTGGCGTTTGCTCAGATGAGCATCACCATTCGTCTGGTTAGATCAATATGTGTAAATATTTGATCTGACCAGTGTAGATCTGCCTCCCTCTCACTTGAGTTTTAGTGAGGGAGACAGAGCTGTATAATGTAAGTTTTTAATTATAATATATTTAATAGAATTGAGACCCAAAGGCTTTTATAAAAGCCGTTTCCAGTATTTAACCCCTTCCCTGCAATTGATCGCTGTGTACGCAGTGATCTTACACAGCAGCACATTTTTTGCTGTCTGTGCATTTTTTTAGGGGTTTTTTTTTTTTACTTTGATTTATTACAGTATATCAAAGGCTCTTTTAAGAGCTATTAACCCCTTCCTTGCCGTATATCACTTCCTAAGCAGCACATATGGTCACTGCCTAAGCAGCGCATATGGAGCAATCTAGTCGCCGAAGGCAGGGGTGTACCTAGAGCATTTGGCACCCGGGGCGGACCCCGAGTGTGGCACCCCCCCCCCCCCCCCCCCACAATAAAAATGCAAGAAAACACCCACAATTTTTTCAATGTTTGAAAATTGTACAATTATAGTTACCAGGAATAGTGTGCCAGTCAGATACCAGTAATATTGTGCCAGTCAGATACCAGTAATATTGTGCCAGTCAGAGCCCAGTAATAGTGTGCCACTCAGAGCCCAGTAAGTGTGCCAGTCAGAGCCCAGTAATAGTGTGCCACTCAGAGCCCAGTAATATAGTGCCACTCAGAGCCCAGTAATATAGTGCCAGTCAGAGCCCAGTAATAGTGTGCCACTCAGAGCCCAGTAATAGTGTGCCAGTCAGAGCCCAGTTATATAGTGCCACTCAGAACCCAGTAATGTGCCAGTCAGATACCAGGAATATTGTGCCAGTCAGAGCCAGTATTATTGTTTGTGCTAGTCAGAGCCCAGTAATATAGTGCCAGTCAGTGCCCAGTAATAGTGTGCCTGTCAGTGCCCAGTAATAGTGTGCCACTCAGAGCCCAGGAATATTGTGCCAGTCAGATGCCCAGTAATATTGTGCCAGTCAGAGCCCAGTAATAGTGTGCCAGTCAGTGCCCAGTAATAGTGTGCCACTCAGAGCCCAGGAATATTGTGCCAGTCAGATGCCCAGTAATAGTGCCAGTCAGTGCCCATGAATATTATGCCAGTCAGATGCCAAGTAATTTTGTGCCAGTCAGTGCCCAGGAATATTATGCCAGTCAGATGCCCAGGAATATTGTGCCAGTCAGTGCCCAGGAATATTGTGCCAGTCAGTGCCCAGGAATATTGTGCCAGTCAGTGCCCAGTAATAGTGTGCCAGTCAGAGCCCAGTAATAGTGTGCCAGTCAGATACCAGGAATATTGTAACAGTCAGAGCCCAGTAATATAGTGCCAGTCAGTGCCCAGGAATATTGTGCCAGTCAGTGCCCAGTAATAGTGTGCCACTCAGAGCCCAGGAATAGTGTGCCAGTCAAATGCCCAGTAATATTGTGCCAGTCAGTGTCCATGAATTTTATGCCAGTCAGATGCCAAGTAATTTTGTGCCAGTCAGTGCCCAGGAATATTGTGCCAGTCAGTGCCCAGTAATAGTGTGCCAGTCAGTGCCCAGTAATAGTGTGCCAGTCAGAGCCCAGAATATAGTGCCAGCCAGAACCCAGTAATATAGTGCCAGTCAGAACCCAGTAATATAGTGCCAGTCAGAACCCAGTAATATAGTGCCAGCCAGAACCCAGTAATATAGTGCCAGTCAGAGCCCAGTAATATAGTGCCAGCCAGAACCCAGTAATATAGTGCCAGCCAGAACCCAGTAATATAGTGCCAGCCAGAACCCAGTAATATAGTGCCAGTCAGAGCCCAGTAATATTGTGCCAGTCAGAGCCCAGTAATATAGTGCCAGTCAGAACCCAGTAATATAGTGCCAGCCAGAACCCAGTAATATTGTGCCAGTCAGAACCCAGTAATATAGTGCCAGCCAGAACCCAGTAATATAGTGCCAGCCAGAGCCCAGTAATATAGTGCCAGCCAGAACCCAGTAATATTGTGCCAGTCAGAACCCAGTAATATAGTGCCAGTCAGAGCCCAGTAATATAGTGCCAGCCAGAACCCAGTAATATAGTGCCAGTCAGAACCCAGTAATATAGTGCCAGCCAGAACCCAGTAATATAGTGCCAGTCAGAGCCCAGTAATATAGTGCCAGCCAGAACCCAGTAATATAGTGCCAGCCAGAACCCAGTAATATAGTGCCAGCCAGAACCCAGTAATATAGTGCCAGTCAGAACCCAGTAATATAGTGCCAGTCAGAGCCCAGTAATATTGTGCCAGTCAGAGCCCAGTAATATAGTGCCAGTCAGAACCCAGTAATATAGTGCCAGCCAGAACCCAGTAATATTGTGCCAGTCAGAACCCAGTAATATAGTGCCAGCCAGAACCCAGTAATATAGTGCCAGCCAGAGCCCAGTAATATAGTGCCAGCCAGAACCCAGTAATATTGTGCCAGTCAGAACCCAGTAATATAGTGCCAGTCAGAGCCCAGTAATATAGTGCCAGCCAGAACCCAGTAATATAGTGCCAGCCAGAACCCAGTAATATAGTGCCAGCATCCCCCCCTCCCCCCCCCCATCACTTACCAAATCGCTGCTTCTCCCGGACGGACGACTCCTCCGTGCAGTCTTCTCTTCTCCCTCCTGCTCGGAGGAGGGAAACACAGTCGCCGGATGTGACGTATCGTCACATCCGGTCGCTGTGATTTTTTATTTTTTTTTCACCCGGCGGCCGCATCCAGAGGATTCGGCCGCCTGAGAAAAAAAAAAAAAAAGGTAAGCAGCGCGGGGGGTGCCGGCAGCACCGGTGGCACCCCCTTAGTCAGTGGCACCCGGGGCGGGCCGCCCCCCCCGCCCCCCCCTCGGGACGCCACTGGCCGAAGGATTTTTTTTTGCTATCAGCATTTTTTTTGTCAGACTCACTAGGGGTTAATTATACCCACTAGGGGATTACGTGTATTCCTTTTGAAGCTGTCTGAACGCGTGTATAGCGATCAGTAACAGCCGATCAGTGGCAAAGGTGGTTTGGTGATTTCTCAGATGAGCATCACCATTCGTCTGGTTCGTAAATATTGTTCTGACCCATATGGATCTGCCTCCCTCTCCTCACTTGAGTTTTAGTGAGGGAAAGAGACAGATCTGTATAACATAATTTTTAAATTGTAATAAATTAAATAAAATGTTAATAAATTGTGAGTCCCAAGGGCTTTTATAAAAGCCATACCTTTTGTATAGTGTAGTGTATTAACTCCTTCCCTGCCACTGATCACTGCACAGCAGAAATTTTTTTCTTGTCTGTGCATTTTTAGGGGTTAATTTTTTTGTACAGTACTACAAAGGCTCTTATAAGAGCTATTAACCCCTTCCTTGCTCTACATGTTCAAATTCCAAGTTTGAAAATCAAAAAGCGCACCTCTCAAATGTAGCCTTTCAACCCCTAACAAAGCTGACAAAGCTATGCATGGGTGGTATCCCTGTGCTCGGGAGATGTTGCTGAACATATATTGTGGTATTGTTTGTCAGTGACACATACCGAAATATGTGAATTTGTGTCTAAAGTGCAATGTATGTGGGAAAAAATACACAATAAAATGACTACCACAAACTTTGACAAAGGCTGGTGGTAGAATTGGTGCATGGAAAGTGTTAAAATAACACCATTTAAAATAGCCTAGGGTGTCTACTTTTACAAAATATATACTTTTTGGGGTAAAATACACTGTCCTACTTAAAAAAAAAAGTCCCAAATGAAAGATGGGCTCAGGCTGACTACACGTCAATATTCCAAGTTGAAAATGCGCACCTTCACAATGTGGCCCTTTAGCCCCCAAACAACCCAACAAACCTATGCATGGGTGGTATCCCTGTACTCAGGATATGTTGTTGAACACATATTGGGTTATTGTTTGGCAGTAACACATACCAAAATCTGTGAATTTATGTCTAAAATACAATATTTGTGAAAAAAAACCACACAAAAATTACTACCACAAACTTTGACAAAGGCTGGTGGTAGAATTAGTGCATGGAAAGTGTTAAAATACCACCATTTGAAATAGCGTAGGGTGTCTACTTTAAAAAAATATATGGGTTGATGGGGTAAAATACACTGGCTGGTTTCAAATATGTCCCAAATGGGACATGGGTGCAGGCGGTCTGCATGTCAAAATTTTAATTTGGAAAACCAAAAACTGCACCTACCAAATTTGGCCTTTTACTCCCCAAACAACCCAACAAACCTATGCATGGGTGGTATCCCTGTACTCAAGAGATGTTGCTGAACACTTATTGGGGTGTTATTTGGCAGTGACACATACCAAAATCTGTGAATTCATGTCTGAAGTACAAGGTTTGTGAAAAAAAACCACAAAAAAATTACTACCACAAAGTTTGACAAAGGCTAGTGGTAGAATTAGTGCATGGAAAGTGTAAAAATACCACCATTTGAGATAGCCTAAGGTGTCTTCTTTTAAAAAATATATGGGTTGATGGGGTAAAATACACTGGCTGGTTTCAAATATGTCCAAAATGGGACATGAGTGCAGGCGGTCTGCATGTCAAAATTTTAATTTGGAAAACCAAAAACTGCACCTACCAAATTTGGCCTTTTACCCCCCAAACAACCCAACAAACCTATGCATGGGTGGTATCCCTGTACTCAAGAGATGTTGCTGAACACTTATTAGGGTGTTATTTGGCAGTGACACATACCAAAATCTGTGAATTCATGTCTGAAGTACAAGGTTTGTGAAAAAAAACCACAAAAAAATTACTACCACAAAGTTTGACAAAGGCTGGTGGTAGAATTAGTGCATGGAAAGTGTAAAAATACCACCATTTGAGATAGCCTAAGGTGTCTTCTTTTAAAAAATATATGGGTTGATGGGGTAAAATACACTAGCTGGCTTCAAATATGTCCCAAATGGGACATGGGTGCAGGCTGTCTGCATGTAAAAATTTCAAGTTGGAAAACAAAAAACTGCACCTCACAAATTTGGCATTTTAGCCCCCAAACAACCCAACAAACCTATGCATGGGTGGTATCCCTGTACTCAGGAGAAATAGTAGAATCTATTTAGCATGTTTTTTCGTTCGCTATTGTTGATGAGGAGAAGTTGTTTCAAATAAAAACAAAGAAATTTGTGTTTGTTTTTTTTTTTACCATATTTTATTATTTTTTTTAATAATATGATAAGATATGATCAAAAAGATGGCATCCATAGAAAGCCCTTCTTGTCCCGATAAAAACAATATATAATATGTGTGGGTACAGCAAATGACAAAGAAGAAAATTACTGCTAAACACAAACAGCACAGAAATGTTAAAATAGGCATTGTCCAGACAGGACAAAAATGTTTCAAAGGCTCTGTCCTTAAGGGGTTAATTACCCAGATATATATTGGAATTGTGGCACAACTAGTTCCGCTAAGGGCAGCAAGTTTCTGAACCTGCTTAATAACAAATTTATGGCACAATTAGGAGACACCCAAACTAGAATGGAAGCCTGTCTGGAATTGGTAATACCAAACAATGAGGAGCTTATCTCAAACATCCAAGTAAGAGAACACTTGGGGAATAGTGACCATATCATGGTTTCATTTGAGATTAATGCAAAAAAGCAAATTGGTAACTACGCCACCAAAACACTTAATTTTAGAAGGGCCAACTTTGATGGACTAAGGTCATCAATTGAACATTTAGACTAGCAACAATTGTTTTCTGGACTAAATACAGAACACAAGTGGAATTCGTTTAAACACACACTACAAAAGTAAATAATCCCAATATATACCTTTGGGAAACAAATGCAAAAGACACAAATCAAAACCAAAGGGTCTTACTAGTAACATGAAACATTAAATACAAAACAAGAAAATGTCATTTAAACATTATAAAAGCAAGGGATCAGCATTATCATTTGTAGAGAACAAAGATGCCAACAAAGCCTGCTAAAAGGCAATTAAAATGGCTAAATTGTAAAATGAGAAAAGGATTGCTAAGGAGAGTAAAACTAACCCCAAAATGTTTTATAAATATATAAATGAAAAAAACCTAAAGAGGGAAAATATTTGGCCCTTGTTATCCCAAATGGGAAATCTGGTAAGTGAGGACCGAGAGAAAGCAGACATTTTAAATACTTTTATTTCTTCTGTTTATACTAAGGAAGAACAGATGGATGAGCCCCTACTACCAGAAGTTACGGAACAGTCACCGTAAACATGGGATTGGCTGACACAGGAAAAAGTGCTTAAGATAGACAAGGCCCCAGGACCAGATGGTATACACCAAGGGTCCTTAGAGAGTTAAGCATAATTCTGGCCAGACCACTATTTATGATCTTTAGGGATTATTTCAGTTCAGGTATAGTGCCAACAGACTGTCGAAAGGCGGATGTCATTCCAATATTTAAAAAGGGATCAAAATCTCTGCCGGGTAATTATAGGCCAGTGAGCTTGACATCTGTAGTGGGGAAATTATTTGAAGGATTGCTAAAGGTATACACTGAAGAATAGATCTTCAATCAGAATATAATTAGTAAAAGTCAACATGGTTTTGTGAAAGACAGATCTTGTCAAACAAACTTAATAACATTCTGTGAAGAAGTCAGTAAAATATAGATCTAGGTGTGGCAGTTGATGTGATCTATTTGGATTTTGCAAAAGCATTTAATACAGTTCCACACAAAAGGTTACTCTACATATTGAGAGAAATAGGTTTGGGGGCAAATGTATGTATTTGGATTGAAAATTGGCTACAATATAGAACACAAAGGGTTGTTGTAAATGGAAAATCCTCAAATTGGACCAGGGTATTGAGCGGATTACCTCAGGGGTCTGTTTTGGGCCCTCTTCTTTTTAATTTGTTTATTAATAATCTCCCAAGTTGTGCTGAGAGCTCCGTGTTTGCTGATGACACTAAAGTAGGTAAGTTAATAAAGACTAATCTTGATGGGGTTTTTTTTGCATAAATATTTGGACAGAGTGGGGGACTGGGCAGTAAAGTGGCAAATGAGATTCAATATAGACAAATGTAAAGTTATGCATTATGGGAAAAATAATAACAAAGCAACATATACATTAAATGGCATTTCCCTGGGAAAAACTACAAATGAAAAGGATTTAGGAATAATTGTAGATAACAAACTTGGCAAAAGTGCCCAATGCCAATCAGCAGCTGCAAGGGCCAATAAGATATTGGCATCTATAAAACAAGGTATAGATTCACGGTAAGAGGAAATCATCTTGCCTCGTTACAAATCAATGGTAAGACCCCACCTTGAATATGCAGTACAATTCTGGGCACCAGTCCTTAAAAGGGATATTAAAGAACTAGAAAAAGTGCAAAGGAGAGCTACAAAATTAATAAGGGGATTGGAGGATCTAAGTTATGAAGTAAGACTTAAAAGATTGCATTTATATACGTTAGAAAAAAGGCATCTCAGAGGGGATATGATAACATTATATAAATATGTGCAGGACCAAAATAAAGAGCTCTCCAGTGACCTGTTCATTAACAGAAATGTACAAAGAACAAGTGGTCACCCCCTGAGACTGGAAGAGCAAAGATTTCATAAACGGCAAAGGAAGGGATTCTTTACGGTAAGGACAATAAAGTTATGGAACTCACTGCCAAGAGAGGTAGTGCTATCAACCACAATAAAAATGGTCTGGATGTTTTTTTTTTAGAAAAGCAGAACATACAGGGCTATTAATAATAGAATAAGCATTAATAATAGAGCTTATTGATCCAAGGAGAAATCTTATTGCCCCTTGCAGTCAAGAAGGAATTTGTCCCTCTAGGAGGCAAAATTCAAAATAGCTTCTTTAGGGGTTTTTGCCTTCTCTTGGATCAAAAGCTGGAATGATAGGTAGAAGGGTTGAACTTGATGGACTTGTTTCTTTTTTCAACCCAAATTACTATGTTACTATGTAATTTATTGTGAATATTGGTTTTTGGCTGTTTACTTGAGCAGTTATATTAGTGCTCAATAGTTTCAGATTCAAATAAATGAACTGTTATTGCCTTGCGTTGGGTCATATTCCTCCTTGGTTTCATTTTTACCATAATTCTACAGACATTCTTCACACATATTCCTGAATGTTGTATCACAATATTTTCTAGTATATTGACACCTGTTAAAGGGACACTCCCACCAAAAAATGAAAAGTTTTTTATTTATTTTGCATTGTTGATTTCAGATGTCTTTTGTTTTTGTAATGCGAGTTTATTTAATAAAATATTTTACTAAACAAGTGTGACTGGGCACCTCCATTTTGTGAAATATAGTGTTTTTGTGTGCCACCCCACAGTGGCTTTACAGCACTAGTATCTCACTATGGGGCTGGGGACACAGAATGCAGCCTATAAGTCTGACCATAGACTTTCATTGAATGGGAGGATAATATAACTATTACATCACTAGGGGGAAGAGTTATGATCCTGTTTGATCAGGTCTATCTCATCTCTTCCTGAGAAAGGCATTTTTTTGTGTTGGAAGGCAGGTAAACAAAGCTGTACACAGCCACCTAGTCCTGCCCACTAGCGATACACAGGATACAGTAAGAGAGTGAGGGTGTATCTTATGACATCATGATGCCGCCATTGCTTACAGATTTTGGAGAATTTTGCACCATGAGTAAAATTCACAAAATGGATGCAGGAGATACATACCTAATTTTATCTTATTTTATTTTATTTTTACTAGAAAACAAGAGAAGTCCAAATGTATTCCTGAATAAGAGAGCTTTCTAAATAAATAAGTATGCAATTTAATTAAATAAAGAAAAAACAAACAGTGGCATATGTCTTATATGTCTTTTGCTCGAATTTAAGACGACCCTGATTATAAGACGACTCCCCTAACTTTTGATATTTCTTTAGGAAAAAAACTAGAAGACTACTCTATAGGAAAAAGTTTAACTTTATAGATTTACATTGAAATAGCTTTTTCATATTTAATAAAAAATTATTATATAAAAATGCATTTCTTGTTTTTATTTCCTATTATTTGCCAATGCTGCCCCCTACCCCCCAGACTTGCCCAATGCTGGCTTACTCCCCTCCCTCCCCCAATGCTGGCTTTCTCCCCCCTCCGTCCCCCCAACACTGCCTCTCTTCCCCCTCCCTCCCACCAATGCTCCCTCCCCCCCAATGTTGCCTCTCCCTCCCTCCCCCCAACGGTGCCTCTCTCGGGTTTGGTGACATATATTAATATATACAAGAAAAATCTGAACTCTTAACACATTTTGACGTATATAGACGTTCTACAAAGCATGGTCCTTGAGAACCATGTGGATCTAAATATATGTCCATAGTTTTAATGTAGCATGCGCTCCTTAATGCAATGCTACAAACCCAAACTCAGTTTCAGAGGCTTCAGATCTGGTTTCGGCACCCCTGCCTCCTCCTTGCGCATACGTTAAAGTGCACATAGGTAGTGATCAAATTTCACTGCCTATGCTTTGACCGTGTTGCCATGGTGCCTAGACAGGAGAATGCTCCTCCAATATGGCACTGCTCTGTGTCCAGCAGAGAGCGACGGAAGTGATAAAAATCTCTTCCATCGCTCTGTTATTGTTGCTTGACTGCCCCTAGAGGCAGTCAGCAACATTACATTGAAGAAGAAAAACTAACCCTAGATCTAGGGTTAAGTTACAATTAGGGATAGAGTTACAATTAGCGTTGGGGTTACAGGTGGGTTAGTACAAGGGTCTGATTAAGGGGTGGGGGTAGATTTAGGGTTGGGATCAAAAGGTCACTGTAGGAGAAAATGGTAAGGAAACAAAAAAAAAACATTACTGTCTGTAATGGCTCTATAAATAAAAAAAACACAAAATAAATACTTGGAAACATTGGTATTAGTAAACTCAGGACAAATATTAGAAACTATATAGATGGGGTCTCCTTTACGAATTTTAATTGTAAAAAAAAAAAAAATCAGGTCAAAGTAAATAGTAATAGTAAATGATATCATATGATGAAAATAATGGTATCAAAAGAAAACCTCATCTGTCCTTTAAAAAATGATATATAATTTGTGTAGGTGAACTAAATGCGAAGAAAGAAAATCACAGTTAAGCAAACGTATGACAAAAATGTTAGAAAAATAATGGAATTCTGGTCTTCAAGGGACATTACATCTAGCATAGAACTCTGTCACTAAGGAGTTAAAGGCACTCTGGACATCATGTAGGATTCATTGTGTATATCGAAAAAAAACACCCTTTATGTCAATACAATGTTTTTTTAAAAACTAAATGTATGTGTGTGTATAGTGTAGCAGTCCAACAAAATTTATAAATAAACCTGTCAAGTAAATAGCCAACCAGTGTCTCAACTGATTTCTTAATAAGATGCAGAGTACAATGTATACAATTGTCTAATGTGTTCCCAAGTAGGAGCATGTCAGAGAGGCACACATGGACTGCTAAGCTAATCATTTGCAGTTTGCCAACCAGATATGCACAGTTAGGCTGACACAAAGCTGAGACGTGCTATTTGAATTCAAATAATAAGCTACCAAGGAAACGATGGCTGGTCAATTTGGAGTTTGGTCAAACTTCAAACAACAATGTATAGTTATTACTAGAATAATACTTGGTACATGTGCACACAGGGGCAGACATGGTCCATGGATATTTACTGGACTGTGTGATGGATAATTTTATGATGTCACCTATAGACACCTTGCCACAGACACTAGAGTTCTTGTACTGACACTTTACCACTTTATATATATATATATTTTTTTTCTGCATTTATTTTTTTTCTATATATCAATCTTTATTACAAATTTTCAATAAATATTATAACATACAAATAAATACATATATAAACAAGACAAAAACTTCTTATCTCACCCTTACTTATTGTGTATGTGTCATTAAGTGTGAATAGAAGAAAAGGAAAGGGAGAGAGACGAAAAGAAAAGAGAGCGAAAAAAAAAAAAAATAACCCGTAGACTCTCCGCCGACCAAACCTCCCCCAACGCTCCCCCCAGAGATCCCCGCAATGTAGGAATCTGATTATGAGGTCCACATCCCACTTGACCAAACTTTTATATTTTGCCATATGTCCCAGATTTCTATAAATTTATTTCTCAGTTCTACTGAGGCGTAAAATGTTTTTTCTGCTGTCAATTGAAATTCAGTTTGCTTCTCAATTTCTGGCCATGTTGGAAGCTCTTGCTTCTTCCATTGACGAGAGAGTAACAGTTAAACCGCCATCAGTATATTAATACAAACAATTTGTTTTCGGGATCTGCTTCGTCCAAGATTAAAATGAAAGAGAAATGTTTGAGGAGATAAATCAATACTTCGCTGCTGGACATAGTCCAGCAGTACAGAGATTCCCCTTTTTATCTGTTCGAGTTGTTCACATGCCCACCAAATATGAAGCTGAGTACCTTCACTTTACCACTTTATTAATGTAATTCCCCAACGTGTTTCACTGTAGTGATCAAAGCACAGGCAGATTAGTCACTAGGCATTATATGGTATGGGGCCTTTGGCAAAATGATGGGCCGAGTCAAAGGGTCTGTGCCTTCTGACCCAGAACGGATCCCAGTTTAACTGCTGTATGTACTATAATGGTTTATTTTTATATATTGCATATGTTCCACTAGAGGGAGACTAACCCCTCCATAAGGATCTCAATTTGGCGAATTCTAAGAGTCATTGTTCAGAAAAATGTTATAATGTAGTGCAATACTCAGTGTGTGACTTTTATTCAATTGTTGAGTTAAGGCTTGTGCAGAGGGGTAAAAAGTACAAGTTACTGTGTTATTAAAATCCTCTATATTTTGGCCATTATGACTGCCTTGCACCAAGGAAACCAAAGAAAGGCAGTGCTTGGATTTTACCATTCTTTTGCATAATCCCACTTTGTGAATACATGTGTTAATCGCAAGATAAGATCTGGTTATATTCTACTATTTATTATGTCAGTCTCCTGCTGCAAAACATAAGTAAAATTGTAATATAAACCATTCAGTCATAACATTATGACCACTGACAGGTGGCAAGCCAGCAGAGGCAGTGTGATGCTTTGGGCAATGATCACCCGGGACCTGCCATTTATGTGGATGTTACTTTGACAGGTACCATCTACCTAAGCATTGTTGCAGACTATGTACACCATTGACTTCTTTAAGCAGGATAAGGCACCCTGTGCATGCGCTAACACTGCCAGGGCGCTCCAGCCTCCCCCACCGGCTCTGCCTCACAGCTGAGGCATACCCAAAAATAAAACCACGTGTATTTCTAAAAAAATAAAACTGACTAGCACTAAATTACTGATGCTCTTTTGACCACCCTTCATGTTATAGCTTCAATCGTGACCCACTTTGTCTAACCAGCTGTGCTACTATGTAACAATGCCTATCAAGTGGCAGGGCAGTGCTGTGAGTGAAGGTGTTGAAGGTAAATTATATTTTGCTAACAGTCTTTTTCCATTTGTCATTGTGTCCTCAATATATGTATGGTTTAAATACATAAAATAACATACAAAATAGATTTGTATATTTCATTATTTGCAAGAGTTAACTATTATATTTCTGTTTTATTTTACCTATTCGTTTTGTATGAAAATCCAACCCATCACTGAACATATCTTCTGTTACTAGACAATTCCACATACTCATTATTGTTAAGAATAATTATTTTGTTACCAGTAAACCCTCAGTGGTTTGGATATTCTACGGGTCTAAGTGGGACAGTATTATGGTCTATGTGGGATTGGTTTTCAGTGTTACTAGATGGTCACAGGGTAGTTCAGCTACCATCAACCACCAGTCAAGGAGACCTGATCATTGAGTATCTCATTCCTGGTGATCTAGTGTTAAAAAGCAGGGAGATAACTCATTTACTGGTATCTTACTTCACCACATGTCAAATCCAGCACCCTGAAAGTTTTCAAATAGCTGGGTAAGGTGAACAGATGAAGGCAACAGGGATCCGAAATACATTTCCAAATTTATGCACCACTATTTAGTATCAAAGCAGAAAGAGAAATCATATGTAGGGGCAGCTGAAGAGAAAACAGAAAACAGATGTAGGGGCAGCTGCCCAGGGCCCAAATATGGTACAGCGGCCCACAGCAGCTCCCCTTTGTACCCTCTGTTTTTAGCTTCTTTCCTGCTCTCTCTGCTGTGCTCCACGATGAGTGACTAGAAAGCAGTCAAGTAGAGATGAATGCAGCAGGCATGGGGGCACTATGTGGCTTCAAAAGGGCTGATGTTGATTGCAGCCCTGAATCCATGTATTCAGCAAGATGAACTGCAGCCATTCACCAGGCTTCACATGTGATGCAAATGAAGGTAAATGGAACAGACAACTCCAAAACCAAAAAGTTTATTTATTTTCATTGATTTAACTTGCCTTTAAGGACTAGAACGCTTAAAACTTGTGGATTGTGTTTCAACTCAGTCCATGGACATAATTCTAATTTATTCAGATATGATAGTCATGATACAGGGAGAGAGAAAGAACTTTGCATGTTTCAAGCTCACATGTAGCTCATAATCAAAGGCATGACTATAGTGTTTGCATGAGAATTGTTGCCATGGAACTAGATTGCCTGGATTATTTCTACTCCTAGAGGCTTAGACTTGCCTGCCTACATCTGATATCTCTTTCTGCTCTGGTTAGTCTGAAGGGAGACCAAATGCCAAGTACTGCTAGCTAAGCAGTAGAAGGGGTAGGCCTATATGGTGCCTATTTGTACATGTCTATTTTTCTGGGGTATACAATTCCTTTTTCCAGAAATCCGTTATCCAAAAATTATGCAATTCCTTTTTTTGGATTTTGCCACAAATTGTAAATTCCACACACAAATCTGTCCGAATGCACGGGCACAACAGTTTATCGTTGCCAAGATCCCTTAGGCTGCAATATATATTTTCCATGCATGCTCATATTCGCCAAAGCCCATAAAGGGTAATACAATGGCACGTGCGCAGGCCTGACGCACCGATGGCAGGCTCCCCACAATGCCTCACATCATAGCTACATCACAGTAAATGTATTTGCTTTGATACTACGGTACTTTAGCACATGAGTGCTAAGAGGCTTTAATAAATATGTTATTGGTGAAAACAATCCGTTATCCGCAATGACCGGTTATCCAAAATACTTCTGATCCCAAGCATTTTGCATAAGGGATACTCAACCTCTACTCTTATTTAGTTCACATTCATCCCACTACTTGTGCCACTGTCGCTATGCAGTAGATACAGGGTAATGCACAAATGTTTATCATTCTGAAGAATGATATGGCCCACATTGTGAAAGAAAATAAGCAATCCCTTTCCCATACTGGGAGCCATCTGGTGATGCTCTGTTTATTTTTAAAATGTGTCCCTTTTTTTAATAACAAGCTCAGGACTCAGAAGTGGTAACATTTTGGCAAATATGAAGTGCATTGCTAAGGTGTATTAACATCTTAGGTTTGACAGAGCATCAAGGACACAAGCACCACAGAGATCTTGAATAAAATATGAAATATTTATTAAGGTAAAATCATTAAATTATACATAACTTTTGATGATTATTTAGTAATTTAGCTTACAAAGCAGAGCAGGATCAACAAAGGGAATCCCGTTATCTCAGAAAGATGTCTTGATACAGTTTTTTTAAATGTTGTGATCACAGTAAAAATACACAAAACGCTTGTTCTTGTTGCGAATTAAATGATATTTTTTTTTTGTATAATATCTTTTTATTGGTTTAAAGGTAGTGGCGGGGGGGAGGTTAGGGGGGAGGACATGGTGCACAATACAGAAGCATCAATACAACAAAATTGGGATTGATACACTGGTATGGGGAGAACCGAATATGAGCAGGTATTAAATACACATAGAAAATACCTATATTGCTGGGCCTTTGTGGCCGATAAGTGGCATCCCCAGAAAGCAACTCTAAACATTCCTGGGGTGTGCTGTCTGTCCTTTACATAACATATAAATACCATATGGCTATGTTTCGAAACTTGGAGAGAACTTCCTCACACTTGGTATCATACAAGAATTCCGACCAATAAAACCATTGCTGCAGGTGCTTGCCACCTGGACCCTGAGACGATAACAGTAGGTCTTCTGCCGTTCTGATCTCCTCCACCGATATAATCCACTCCCTCAGCCCAGGTGTGTGCGTCTTCTTCCACCATTTCGGAATCAATAATTTTGCAGCGTTAAGAAGGTGTATTGTGAGAGAATTTTTGTACTTTGTGATAGAATGTTTATTGTGATGCAGTAAAAACGTGGGGGGGTCAAAAGGTAGGGTGTCATCAGTTAATATTGTGATCACGTCAGCCAGGGCTTTCCAAAAAGGCATAATGGCTGCGCATGACCACAATATGTGGAGGAAGTCGCCTCTAGCCTTTTTGCATCGCCAGCATAAGTCTGGGACTGTGGGAGAACCGGTGTATGGTTGTCGGGACTCTATACCATCTAGTGAGGATCTTATAGGCGTTTTCCTGTATTCTGGTGGAGGCTGAACACTTATGCGCCAGTACGGCAATTTTGGTCCATTGTGCCTGTGTGAAAATAACCCCGCAATCCATTTCCCAAGCCAGTATAAAATAAGGTTCATGCGGGTATTCTAAGTGAGTGAGAAGACTGTGTATATCTGAGATTAGCCTGGGTGGTGGGTCCCGAGATAGGCACATAGATTCAAATTGCGTTAATGCCGAGACTGGTGTATATACGTCTGGTATGGTGTTTATATAATGTTTGATTTGTGTATACAGGAATGTATGTTGGTGAGAGGGTGTCTGTTTGCCTGTCAAAATTGTAAGTGGTTTTAAGACACCACTCTGTATAAAATGGCCCAATCTGGGGTATGTGACCCTTTCAACAAATATATTTTGGATAGCATGGTATTCATTGCTGGAGGGGAAATCAGCAATGGCTATCATCGACAATAATGGAGAAGGTTTATTCAAGAGACCAGGCTTGGTATTAATGTGTTTCCACGTATGGATCGTGGCCGGGTTCGTGGGGTGAGAGGAGTCGACAGACACAGCTTGTGTGGTCGAAACCCAGGCTACTGTGGGAATAGGAATCTGAAGGGAGTCTTGTTCTATCGATATCCAAATTTTGGGCGCCGGTCTAGACCATTCTACTATTCTCGCTAACATGATGGATTTGTAGTATGACTCAATATCTGGGAGCCCAAGACCCCCTTGTTCCTTAGACCTGATTAAATACTGATAGCCTAGTCTGGGGGGTTTCGTATTCCATATAAACCTCGTGACCCTACATTTAACCTCTTTGAAAAACTTTTTAGGGATAAAAATCGGGAAGGCCTGGAGGATGTATAACAGTCTGGGCAAGACATTCATCTTGGCTGTCAAGTATTTTGGTGTAGTTGTTCGGGAACAAGTCCTTAGTGTCTGACGTGAGGTGTATCCCCAAATATTTAATTGAGTTTTTGGACCATTTAAATAATGTCTTTTGCAGCGGGATCAATACTTCAGGGGGAAGTGCGAGGTTCAGCACCTCGGATTTATCCATATTTATCTTAAAATTTGATAGTTCACTATTTGTGGCCAGTTGGCGAAGTAGGTTGGGTATGGAAGTGTCTGGCTGTGTGAGAGTGAAAAGGAGGTCATCAGCAAATGCTGCCGTTTTGTGTTGTCGTGTACTGATATGTATACCATGTATGTCTCTATCAGACCTTATTATATTTATTAGTGGTTCTAGCGTAAGGGCGAAAGGGGGCATCCTTGCCTAGTCCCATTCGACAGGGTGACCGGCTAAGACAGCACGCCGTTGACTCTTATGCGCGCCGTGGGGCAGTGGTACAGGGAGTCCATCCAATTAGACATCTCCTGGCCTATGCCAATGTGCGTTAATGTATTTTTCAGGAAGAGCCAGCTCACCCTGTCGATTGCCTTCTTGGCATAGTTGGATAACATGAAGGCCTGAACCCCTCGCGTGGAAACATGATGTATGAGGTTTATTACCTTGGTGGTGTTATATCGAGCCTCGCTTTCCACTACAAACCCTGTTTGGTCTCTGTGTATTAAATCGGGCATTGCTGCCTTGAGTGTTGAACTTCGAAAAGCTTGACATCTACATTGAGTAATGAAATAGGCCTATAGCTAGAGCATAATTCAGGATTTTTACCTTGTTTGTGTAGTACTGTTATATGGGCCTCTTGGGCTTGCTGGGGGAGTTTCTCACTCCTCACTAGGTGATTCAATGACTTAAGTAGATGTGGTGCCAATATATTTGGAACTTCTTATAATATGTTATTGTGTAGCCATCTGGCCCGGGGCTTTTTCCGTCGGGAGATGCTTTAATTGCGGCGGCAAGTTTCTCCGTTATTGGGGAGTCGAGCATGTCCACATACTCGGGCTTAAGTTTGGGTTTCATATGTTCAGTGAGGTATGCCTGAATACGGGCCTGAGTGTCTAGTACGGGTGTACGTGGTGGGATGTTGTATAAGTTGGTATAGGACTGTCTGAAAGCTTCTGAAATTTGTTCGGTCCGGTGCGGGACATCATTACGGCTGTTTTGGATCTGAGATATGAAGGTGTACGCCCTTTTCGCCCTCAGAGCCCTAGCTAACATTGTCCCCTGATTGTTTTGTTGTGCGTAATAAGATCCCTTAACTTTTTGGAGTGTAGCTTGCATTTTTGGTTACATATGGATGCCAATTCAGCTATTCATTTAGTGAGTTCAATAAATAAATCGTTGGACAGGGATTGCTTATGGGCGATTCTATGTTCGAGATTTTCTGTAGAGTGTCGACGATGGTTTGTGCTCTCTGTATTTTAAGATAAGATCCCAAGCTAATGAGTTGACCCTGAGCACTGTCTTGTGTGCCTCCCAGAGCTAATGAGTTGACCCTGAGCACTGTCTTGTGTGCCTCCCAGATCATTGTTGGGGACACATCAGATGTTGAATGGAAATATGAGATGAGGGCCTCAGAGATCTTAGTTACATTAATCAGGTCTTTGAGTATGTGTTCATTGAGACTCCAATTGTATTGCCTCTGTGGCAAAGAAGGGATTGTTAGTGATACAGCAACTGGTGCATGGTCACTCCATGTGGTGGAACCTATGTCTGGGTCACTCGTTAAATGGATATGTTGGTGGGAAATGAAAAGCATGTCTATTCGCGAGTATCTATTGTGTGGGATAGAAAAGAATGTGTAGTCCCTACTTGTAGGGTTACACAACCTCCATATGTCTGCTAATTGTGTCTGTGTCAATACCTGCTTGATTTTCTTGGTTTTGCAGCGGGAGAGAGCAGACGTCCCGGTGGAGGAGTCCAGTGCACCACATTAAAGTCACCCCCAAAAACCGTAATGCCTTCAGCAAATGAATCAAGTTCTTCCAGCATTGATACCATAAAAGAAGATTGATTAGAATTAGGAGCATATATATTTGCGATAGTTATACTTTCTGTGGCTAGTTTGCCCTTGATAAAAACCGCCCTACCATTGTTGTCAGACCAGGTGGTTACACCAGTTATAGGGAGAGATTTTGCTATGTATATCGCCACTCCTTTGGTTTTTTTAAATGGTGAGTGGGAAAAAAACCCCCGGGGGAAATTATAATTATTAATGGATGGAAGTTTGGATCTGCAGAAATGCGTTTCTTGGATCATAAATATGTCAGCTCTTTTAGCCCGCATCTCTTTGAACATTCTGTTGCGTTTGTTTGGTGAGTTTAGACCTTTGGCATTGATCGATATTATTTTAATTTTAAGCTTCTTATCCAGTGCAGCCATATTCGGAATCGGGTATGTGGCAGTGGGTTATATGTAGTCGCCATCCAGATGAGTCAATTATTCGACCTGCCCCACAGAAACCATATTGTGCAATGGCGAACGGGAAGGAAAAAGGTAACAAAAGGAAACATACAGAAGGAAAACCTTTGGATTAGGTGGGGAGAGATATAGGTTTCTCTCAAGAAAAATGAGAGAGCAAAAAAATAAAGTGATACAAAAAGTATTGGTATATGTACAAAAGAGTGACCTAGTTGACGACCAGGGGGGCTCAACATGAGTATCCCCCAGGTTGTCAACCAAATATGCAGACATGTAGGTCGCTAGTCCGCCCACCTAATATAGCTGTGGGGGAAGCGGCCTGATATACAAATATATACATCTGCAGCAGGGGTTGAGATGTGGCTTTAATAACCACCATAATGTTGTGGCGAACAAAAAGCCAATGCTCTGTCCCGCTCCCAGAAAACCACTTAAAAGACAGTTAACTGAAATTACAAAGACATACTGGAACCGTATGTGTGAACTGGGTTTAACATGTCATTAACCCTCCTCTGGAGGAAAAACCTTCAATAGTGTAGGCAACATGCCTGTAACACGATCTGCTTAGGTGACGGGCCTCAAGCTTCTCCATGTGTCCGTGTAGACAAGTTCTTCTATACGGGGTGTTTCAAGGGGCCTCGAGGCGATACCGTTTGGCCGGAAGAAATTAGTCATAATACAAACTAGCGTAGTGTGCGCCTTCAGTGGTACATGTGTCCATCAGTCACTGTAGGCACTTGAGGTAAAATAATAGGTGATCTCCACAGCTTTTTTCCTCAAAATAAAAGAGTCAGGTAAGTGTGTGTGGGTGTCTGATTACCGATGTACCTTCCACTGGAGGCCCGCGCCTATGGCCTAACGGGGCCTGGTGCACGATCATTGGTGGCATTCTGGCCTTGGCGTCGTCGTCTCTGCGGCCTAGCCTGCCATGGTTGATTGAGGAACTGTAGATGATGTGCTGGCAACGGGCCTTCCAGGAATGCCTTCCAGATCAGGTTGGGGTATCTGTAATGCGGCACAAAACCCTTGAAGATCCTCTGGTGTTCGCAGGGTGTAATGCTTCATATCCCTGCGCACCAGAATTGCCAATGGGAAGCCCCAGGTAAATGTGATAGATGCCTCTTTCAGGGCGTCCATTAGTGGTTTCAGCAGTTTTCACTGGTATAGAGTGGCCCCCGAAATGTCCGGGAGAATTTGTATCTGAGCCTCCATGTACTGCAGAGGTCTAGCTCGTTGTGCTAGCCTTAGAATTTCTTCCTTTAGGGTGTAGGAATGTATGCAGCATATAATGTCCCTGGTCATCGTGTTATTTAGGCTTTTGGGACGTAAGGCTCTGTGGGCCCTGTCCAGCATAATCGGAGTGGAAAGATCTCTCTGTAAAAGTGTGTTAAACAGATTACTCACGATTAGCTTAGTGTCTTCTGGGCCAGGAGTCTCTAGCAGGCCCCGTAGGCGCAAGTTGTTTCTTCGTCCTCTGTTGTCTATGTCCACTAGATGTTGGGACAGCTTGTTGTTGGCTCTTCAGTTGTCTGGACAGTGTACCAACCGCTTCCTGAAGTGTATGATGGTCTGTTTCGACAGTGAGCAACTTCTGGTTGGTGCAGATCCTCCTTCACTTCCGCCAGCTCATTGCGGATGGCAGACCTAATTAGATCTACAGCAGTGGTAATTTTACTTCATCTGTGAAGGCAGTGAAATCGTTTTTAGTAGTGATGTCTTTTAACTGTACTCGAAGGACCTCCAATATAGATTGTTCTTGATCTTCATCATCTTCGTCTCTTTCAGAGCGCGGGCTGTTTCCCGCCACTGGACTCGTCGCCATATTGGAGGAGCCGTCGAGAAGAGTGTCCCGAGGGACAAGGTACGTAGATAAGAGATTAGACTGCGTTTTCTTTTTTGATTGTGATGCAGGGGTTGAAGGTATCCTTTTCCTCGGTTTGCCCAAGTCCGTATCACGGTCCATATGCCTGTTTTCCACGTTTAGCGGCCCTGGTAGCGGGAGCAGCTCAGAGATGCGACCGTCTACATCGGTGGTTGGCCACGCCCCCCCCCCCAAATGATAATTTTTAAATATATATATATATATATATACATATATATATATATATATATATGTATATATATATATATATATATATATATATATATATATATATATATATATAAATAAAGCAGTAGTGTGGAGTTGCATATTAGTTACTGGGGCATGCATATATAATAAAAATAATAATAATAATAATATAATTATTATTAAAAACGTAATAATGATTTAAACACAACACAGGTTACATAAAACCTGAGAAATCAACATATCCATGGTTTTTCACATTTCCACATTTCTAAAGCACAATGGAGTTAATTCGAAAACTAACTGTGAAATATCAAAACACCTTTCTTGTACATGACTAGAGTTGAGCGGACACCTGGATTCGGTGGGTTCGGCCGAACTTCGTAAAAAAGTCTGGGTTCGGGGTCCGAACACCGTAATGTTCGGTATGAACCCGAACAGTGCGGTTCGGGTTCGCTCAACACTATACATGACTTGAGTTACTGGTGCAAATAGTATAAAACAGTTAGATGTGGTCTTCACCCTATTATGGAAAATCTCTGAGCAGCACTACATTCAGACCAAAAAGTTACTTAAACTCTGTGTATGTGCATTGGGTATTCTGTTGTAGTGTGCCCCTCCTACAGATGTTATGTGTGTTCCAATGTATTATCCTGTGTTTCGATGTTCTCCTGTATTTGTGTTATGGATCTCTTTTATGGATTACATATTATGATACCTTGCATTCCTATCTATGAATGATAGTGAATAAATACTGATACTAATCATTTTAAAGTGCAGATTATTAGAGAGTCCAAACTGTAGAAATGTAATAGAACCCAAATCAACAAGTAATTGTACCAATACCCAACTTCTTAGTAATTTTGCTCCACTTTAAAAGCTAGAAGCCAAGTTCCTTAAAATGTACAAGTACTCAGAACCAAATCCAGTTTGCTGTACTGATTGCAGGGTAACAAAACCCACTATGATGTGAAGCCACCAATTTGCCACCCGTTTGCGATGATCCCCACCAAATACCAAGACCTTCTTTACCCAGGTCTGAGTCAAATAGATGAACTGCATCCTTTCTGTATAAACCACTAGAATCCCTGTAATGCACATGTCTGAAGGATAATATCACTAACAAAGTTAAAACCATTTCCAATTACCCCAATAACTTCCTGTACACCCTTTATAATGGTCTCAAAGCCCCAGAAAGAGTACTGACCAAGTAAATCTTATTTTTGGGAACATTTGTGGCAATGCAAATCTTTCCTCATGCTAAGAAATAAATTAACCAGTTTCACTCTCCTAATATAATTCCCACTTATACTTACAATATATCCCAAATCTAACTGAATTAAATCAATTCCTAGACACCCTCCCCTATTCAAAAAGAGTATGATGAATAGCAACAATCACCCAAACCCACCATCGCCAGGCTGACTTTAAAAACCCCTACAAGCTTAAATCTGGTCAATGACATACTGCCCTCATGTAACAAAATTTGGTGACCATCAAACCACAGCTGCATTGCTGAATAATTTCATGAGGCCTGTCCTCAATTTTCTAATAAAGATTAACATTTTTCCATCATTTGTAGATTTGCCACTTTTTCTTAAAAAAAAAAATACTTGCCATGCTACTGTCTCTGTAGACTTTATATTAGCCTCAAAAAAATAGCATCCTTGCTGGTGCCCCCATAGACTTAACATTGGCATCAGGCCATTTTTTTTAAAACCGACTGGGTGGCAACCCTACCTACTGGTAAAATACCAGCTGGGTGGTTAACACCAAAAAAAGCATCCACTAAATCCTGTCTGACAAGTTTTGTCCCAAACCACCAAATCCCATGGTTTTAATTTCTGGAAGAACATTCACAGAAATGCCCGATAAAATAAAACAAGCTTCAATTTAATCTAGCTAATACCTTAAAAGACACCGCCTCATCCCATCCTTTTTTCTATTTCAGTTTGAGTAAACATTTTTGCTATGGGAAACAGACAGTATATCTTCTCTTTAGTCTTCTTTGCAAATGAAAATAAAAATGGAGACATTTCAGAGTCCAATGTCTCATTCAATCATATTGTATTATACACTGGTAATCCAATTTTACCTGTACAGTCTACTCAATAAATAAAGAACTACAAGGAATTGAGATGGGAATTTCCAACTTTAGACCAAAGATGCAGAGTTGGAAAAATTCTCTATTGCAGCTGAATGAGAGAATTATACCAGCTTGGCTACTTTGGCCTTAAGTTTCAAATTCCCATCTCAGTTCCCTGCAATTCTCTGTTTGTTGAGTAGACCCTTTTATCTCTAATTCCTGACTGTCTCAGTGTGAGGCAATCACATGGACAGCAGGGGCACACAGGGCATCTGCCTTGGGCCCCCAGGAATGAATGGGGCCTGGGCAGCTGACCCGTTTTTTTTTCACAGATTGTTGTTTTTTTTTTTGACAGGATCTCCGTCTTGCACTGGTTTGGCGAACCTGTAAAATTTTAGCCGAACCGGTGCAAACCTGCTGAATCCCACCACTGGTCTGATCCATGGAGGCCCCACCTCACAACTTACAGGACATAAAGGATCTGCTGCTAATGTCTTGGTGCCAGATACCACAGCACACCTTAAGCGGTCTAGTTGAGTCCATGCCTTTAATGGGTCAGGGCTGTTTTCATTTCAAAAGGGGAACTACACAATATTAGACAGGTGATCATAATGTTATGGCCGATTGGTGTGTATATATATATATATATATATATATATATATTCAGAAGGAAATTGTGTTCCTCCGTGCCTTATCACATTGTTTTCTGTTTGTTCACTACTGATAAAGAGCTATTTTGCAATAAGGCCAAGCCCTTCACTTTGTTTGACAAAGTGCCACAAAAACTGAGCTGCACTGATTCACTGTCAGTTTAACTGCCAAATGTAACTGTTGCACAACATCTACCTTAATCTCCAACAAATGAGTGTCAACTTACCTTCAAACGACCATCTTGCTAAACTATCACACTACTTCTAGCACCTTCCACAGCCTACACAAACCATGTGGCTAGCTCGCAATGTGGCCCACTAGCTGTACATTTTAATTATTGGAATATTAGCGCACCAGAATATGAGGTGGGTCATTTTGAGACCTTTTATTAAATATAAAGTGTTGAGAAAAGATAATTATACAGAACTTTCAGTAACCCTATATCCTTGTCTTAATAAAACTACAATAATTTTTTTAATTCATTTTATCTGCTACGTGCAGTTCTGGAGCATTATCTTTTCTTTGAAGAGAAAATTAAAACACAAAAAAGTACCCTTAGGTGGAATCACTTGTACATAAAATAGTGTACTGACGCTGACAACACTCTTAGGTGCTGAGTTTCTAAACAAGTTGAGGTAACTCAGTGGTTAAAAACAGAAAGTCCAAAAAATTCAGTAGTTAAAAGCTGTATTTAAGGTTCATTTAATAATGTTCCCTCTATAAACTGTGTTCAAAAATTGCTACTGTTAAAAGATGATAGTTGCTGCCAACAGCCAATCAGAAAATATGACTTCCTTTGTGCGCTCAGCAGCATTCCACTGTGTGCTGTATTCCACTGTACTGTGAAGTTTGAGAACTGGCTATGAAGCTTTCAGATATAACAATACAAAATGGTGTCAGTCTAATGGGATCTAGTCACTAAAAATTTAACTGACGAACTAACAAGTGACAGTATGCAAGCTTGCTGTGGGGTAGTACTCACTGTACAAAGCATGCTTCAAGGGGACCATGTTTATAATGGATTAAGAGGAAAAGGATTATCATTGTTGACTGGATTTGCATATGCCTACCCAGCATCCCTTTTATTTACAAACTGTACTGTCTCCCGTGTTTGTACTTCATAATTGTAGATTATGCGAACATAGTGTACCTATAATCTTAATTTTAATAATGACAGGAGGCAAGTATTTTGTATAATTTTTTTTACTTATGCCTCCGACAGCACAAGTCATTAAACTGGAACCAATTAAAACAAGTAACATATTCCACACAAAAACCTGACTGGTATAGCTCCTCCTCTTTCTTTGATGTGAATTGACAGTCTAGAATAACATCAGGAACCATAACAAGACTTGGAAGAAAACTTGACAGTCATATGTAGAACTGTATAGTGCAATATTCCTACATGTCCTCTTTCTGAAACCTTTGATAAGGATCACACTGAAAAGAACAGAAACAAATGTTAAGTGATGGGAATAAACTGATGTCCATCTAACGTCAATAATCTATATTAATTTTTTATTAATATACTGTATCTATAATCTACAAAACAATATATAGGACAATATATAAGATGTAATACATAATAATAAGTTCAAGTATACATTACATCAAAATTGTATTACACTATAAAGGCACATTTTCACCGAGATGGTGTGCGCCAATACCTTCCCAATATTAAAACCAGGAAAGGATTCAGTGGATCTGAGAAATTACAGCCCTATTTCACTTATCAATGTGGATGGGAAGCTGTACGCACTAGCCCAATTTAATAATTTGAATAGAACAAACAAAGCACAGATCCAGGAAAAATACACGTTTAACAATCCCAAGGTTTCTTCAATATCTAGGAATCAAAATTGTAAAGAACATAGAAAGAATTGTAGAAGTGAATTGTATGTCCCTATTAAAACAGACTAATATAGACCCTAAAAACTGGCGGGCTATGGAGGTGTTGTGTTGGGGTAGAATCAGTATCTTGTTATCATATGTGCTGCCAAAGTGAAATTACCTCTTCCGCATGCTTTCACTTAAATTCCCTACAAGTTGGATTAGGATTATTCAAACTGTCTTTACAAACTTTGTATGAAGAGGGGGAAAACCCCAGAATTAAGATCCAAACTATGGCGAGCAAAACCGAGGTAGGAGTGGCAGGATTACCACTGGTGAATGACTACTATGAAGTCAGTGTTATGTCACATATTACATTAATCCAATCGGAAAACATGAAGAAAGAAGGGTGGCACAATAGAAACAGAAATGTGTGGGTTGAAAAATCTGAACCAGGTAATATGGAATTCAGATAAAGGAGATTGTGAGACGAGCCTGATCTTAAAGCAAATTCTGCCAGCATGGGAAGGAATCAAGAAAATATTAAATCTGAAAAATAAAGTTATGGGCTTCCAATTGATAGAAGTTATTGAGTACGAAATAGAAAATCTATCATTAGAAAATTGGAGGTCAGAATACATTTTACATGTGGAGAATCTGTTCCGGGGAAGTATGGTGATACCCTTCCCTAAATTTGAAAACAACTATAATATATAACCAAAATAGATTTTTACATATTTAAGAGTAAAACACTTTTTGAACACCAGAATTATGATGTGTGGTCTACTGGAGCAGATTTTACATAAGGACACAAGTAAAAAGATTATCTAAAGATGTGTAGATTTGATCCTGTTAACTAGAGAAAAAATAGTCCCCACGGCCATTAAAACTTCAGAGAAAGAACTCAATTTAACAATAAGTATCTCAGATTGGCACCCCATTATGTGTCATGTGAGCAAAGAGGTTCATAGCATGTCCCTAGTGGAGACTCAGTACAAAATTCTAAATAGATGGTATTTTTTTACAATACTTGATTGATTATATAAGCAAGATATTTGAAAAATGATTCAGAACCATCTACTCTTCTATTTGGAAATCAATTGCTCTACCAACTGCAAATGGAGAGGGGATTAATTAGAATTAATGAAGAAAAATAATGAAAAAGTGCGCTTTAACCAACACTTAATATACAACAAAAAAAGGATTACCCTCAATTAGGTAGCAATCCGCTTGATTTATACATGGAGGGAAAAACAGAAACAAAATAATAATAATATAGTGTAGTATTTTAGTGCAAAAACAGGGAATGTGAAAAAAGTAAAAATACACTCACATATCCCTGAGCAGTATTCTGCTCAGTACATAAAGCCTCATGGGAGCCCACGCAGGGTAGGTGATCCAAGCGTATCCCAGAAGATGAGAGAGCAGAGGAGAGACCGTTAGTAAGGATGTAAACATTTATTGTAGACAAAATATAAAAGATCTTACATTAAAATAAACAGGATCCAGCAGGTACATGCAGAATAAAACAAGTCCCAGTGTCCAAAGATAATCCCAGCAAGTCTCCTCCTCTCCACAACGTGTTTCGCCCAGTAGAAATGGGCTTTTTCAAGTGTGCTCTCTCCATATCTTCTTTTCCACTTTTAAATCTCACGCCATGCGCGACTTCCGGGTGTCGCGCGTGGTGACGTCACACGCTCAGCGTCCATCAGCTGGCATCTTCATTCTGCAGCTCGCATCTCCCCATCAGGACGCCTCTGCAGCTCCTCCTCGCATACGATGTTAGCCCACATTGTTCCAGTTTATGCGGAAAATAAACAGTAATAAAAACATTCAGAATCTCTACTTGTGTCTGATTCAAGTTCTTTTAACCCTCTCGACCACACAGAGCATAAATGGAAAGCGAACCTGACTTCCTATCACCGCTACATAGATGACCTTTTCATGATATGAAAAGGAGATGAGCTAGAACTTAAGGAATTCCTGGAATACCTCAATACCAATGATTGGGGAATAAAGCTAAATTCAAAATACGACCGCCAAAGTGTCCACTTTCTAGAGCTTCATTGGATATGATAGTGGACACTATCCCCCGTGGCTGGCTGGGATTCCGAAAAGTCAGGCTTTGAGATTAAAGAGGAATTGTACAGAGGAGATAGTGTATAAAGAACAACTATCGATCCTCAAAGAAAGGCTGACGATAAGAGATTATCCCGAAGGCAATAAAGATAGGGCTATACAAGAAGTCAATCAGGTTGATAGAGAGTCCTTGCTTACCTATAAGACAAAGGAGGAAATTAAGAAAGAACCCCCACTCTCTATTATTTTAGATTTTAATAACAAGAATCTTCGTTTGAAAAAAAAAATTCATAAGCACTGGCCAATCCTAAAAAAGGATGATCTCCTGAAGGAGATCTTACCGGAAAAACCTAAAATAATATTTAGAGGAGCCCCTAGTATACGTAGGTGCATTACTAAGAGTTATACAAAACAACAGATTAATATTAAACCCACCTTTTTAACCCAAAATCCTGGCTTCTATAGATGTAACAGCTGTAATGCATGTCGTCAGACAAAACAAAAACAAAATAAAAAGATCTGTAGCTTTAAATCCAACATGACAGGGAAAGATTAGGTGATTAAAGATTTCATGAACTGTCAAACATGCTCAGTTGTGTATATACTTGAATGCCCATGTGGATTGCAATATGTGGGTCGCACTTCCAGAAAACTGGGGAAATTAATAGGGGAGCATTGTAACAACATTAAGAATAAACTCATAACGCATTCTGTACCAAAACATTTCTTACAGCACAATAGTGACCCCCGGGAGTTAAGTTTTACTGCAATTGCAAAATATAAAAAACACTGGAGGGGGGGGGGGGTGATTTTTGGAAAGAACTAGGGAAATTAGAAATGCAATGGGTTTATGAGTTGAAAACTTTAACCCCTAATGGCCTAAATTCTGATTTTGACCTTTTTAATTTCCTTTAATATTTATTGATGGGACATATTGCAATCTATGTTATATTACATGTATACTATGAACTATGCAAGTGGTTTTATATGACTCATACTTACCCCGGACTCTGAGCAGAATAAATCTTGTTTTAAACTTTCTATTATTTATTATTTTATACTTACATCTTGTCAGATAATATATATTGTGCTATTTTTATTATATTCAATGTGTGCCAGAACCCATAGGGTTAAGATTTAATATGTGCCAGGACCCAAAGGGTTAAAATATTTGGAGCACACAATTCGTATAATACATTTTTACTCTAGACCTGAGAGGGTTAAAAAGAATTGTGGATACACTACATACATTGGGATGTGCAATCTAGATTTGCCCAGAGTCGAGAGGGTTAAAAGAACTTGAATCAGACACAAGTAGAGATTCTGAATGTTTTTATTACTGTTTATTTTCCGGATAAACTGGAACAATGTGGGCTAACATCGTATGCGAGGAGGAGCTGCAGAGGAGTCCTGACGGGGAGACGCGAGCTGCAGAATGAAGATGCCGGCTGATGGACGCTGAGCGTGTGACGTCACCACGCGCGACACCCGGAAGTCGCGCATGGCGGGAGATTTAAAAGTGGAAAAGAAGATATGGAGAGAGCACACTTGAAAAAGCCCATTTCTACTGGGCAAAACGCGTTGTGGAGAGGAGGAGACTTGCTGGGATTATCTTTGGACACTGGGACTTGTTTTATTCTGCATGTGCAAATGATAAAAGTAGTGCAAAAGAATACAAAGTGCAAAAATATGTGCAAATGATACTTGCGGGACCACACTAAGCGCAGCCCTGTGAAGCACTCTCCAGAATGCTCATAAAGTATACAGGTAAAAAACAGAATGGCGCAGGATAGTGGGTTCCTTTTAAAAAAAATAAAACACAAAATAGTGCAATATGCAATAAACACAGGAGGGATCTGGTGATTGAGGTACTATATGCACTCACAAGTGTAGGCAAATAATATTCATATCGGCTGTGTTGTCTTCAAAGTGATATTTAATAACATTAGTCTGAAAAAAAGAACAGAAAAACACACATGTGCAGGACCAAAAACAATGTTGGATTAACCCCTGCTGTGCAGAATCAGACTCACAAGATATATAAGTTAAAAGGCATAAAAATTCCAATGAAGTACAGCTACACAATACGACCGTATTTTCTTGGAGTTGTAGAAATGATCAGGAGGCAGCAGATGTGTCCATCAATCAGAGAGGGGACTGCAGCCAAAATTTGTAGTCTCTACGCGTTTCACGGGAACCTCTGTCGCCGCTTCATCAGGAGAGAATTTAGAAGATGACTGGACTTGTCTGGAATCGTTGTTTATATGTGGTTTGCTGGATCTTGTTTATTTTAATGTAAGATCTTTTATATTTTGTCTACAATAAATTTTTACATCCTTACTAACGGTCTCTCCTCTGCTCTCTCATCTTCTGGGATACGCTTGGATCACCTACCCTGCGTGGGCTCCCATGAGGCTTTATGTACTGTGCAGAATACTGCTCAGGGATATGTGAGTGTATTTTCACTTTTTTCACATTCCCTGTTTTTGCACTAAAATACTACACTATATTATTATTATTTTGTTTCTGTTTTTCCCTCCATGTATAAATCAAGCGGATTGCTACCTAATTGAGGGTAATCCTTTTTTTTGTTGTATATTAAGTGTTGGTTAACGCCTTCCCGTCCTTATGACGAGTTAACTCGTCATAAGATCCGCCGCATTAGCGACCTTATGACGAGTTAACTCGTCATGCAGTCTAGCCGGCGGTGCGCTCCGTGGGCACCGCCAGCTAGTCTGCAACGGGTCCAGGACTAAGCCTCGCACCCGAGGCAAAGCTCCTGGACCCGATCGGTCAATTTCCGGGCATGTGATCGCGGTGATTGAGTGATCACCGCGATAACATGCAAATTAGATGGCAAAGTCAGTGTGTTCACACACTGACTTTGCCTCTAATTCACTCCCTGTGCTTCACATTCTTATAGTGAAGCACAGAGAGTGACCTGTAAGTAAAAATAAATTAATTACATACACATTAAAAAAAAGAAGAAATTAACCCTTTCATTGCTGATCACAGTTTTTAACTGTGATCAGTTTCCTTCCACTTTATGCCCTCATTTAGTTTTTTTATTTTTACAATTTATAAAGTTTTTTTTAATAAATAAAGGTAATTTTATTATTATAATTTTAATATATTTATTTAATAAAATTTAACCCCTGCATGCCTGTTGCATGATTTTTACTGATCTGACATCGCACTCTTCAGAGTTTTTTTCTGTCTTTTTTGTTATGGGGGGTTTGGGAACCAATATTTTTCTTTTTTATTAGTTAGTTAATTAGGGGGGATAAGTGGGTTAGTGTTGCACTAGTTATGTAGCTTATTATTGGGAAAATAATGTGAAAAAACTTTTTTTCTCTCAAAAATTTCCTCTTTTATATGTATTTTTTAATACTAAAATGTAAATAATTTTTATGTATAGGGTATCAAAAGAAAGCTCTAACTGTCCTCTAAAAAACAACATATAACTTGTATGGGTACGTTAAATGAGAGAGAGGAAATTTATGTTTCAAAAACCGCGTATTAAAAATTGAAAAACGCTCTGGTCCTTGGCCCAGGAAAATCCCTGGTCCTTAAAGGGTTAAAGCACACTTTTTTATTATTTTTCTTTGTTTATTTTCCCGAACCAGAAGTGAAACACTGGTTGATTGAGTTGCTGCTATTACTATCACATTTTGGCGCAGTGTGTTTCTTGTTTTTTTCTGAATTAGAATTAATGGTTTAACAAGTGACACAAAATGTGGGATGAGTGGATTAGAGCATGACCATGGATTTAGTCACACCTGCCCAAAAATGAAAAAAAAAAAAAGAATTCTTTGGTCCGGTTTTAGTCCTTTTTTGCTTGGGTTCTCAATGGTGGAAGTCTATGTTTAATTGGAATGTGGTGAATGTTGTATAAGATATTAAGTAAAGTGTTAGTAAATCAAAAATGCTTGGAAAATAACTAGGTCACATAATATGTTGAAGTTAAATAATGGATGGTATGGCATTCTAATCCTTGTCATGTATTTTTGCATATTTATAATAAATAAAAAAAATGTAAAAAATTGTATTACACTAGAAAAACAATCATCATATAAGGCCAGATGTAAACACAATAATTGGACAAAACAACAAGAAAGTAATAACCAGAGGGAGGGAATACCTGGGTGGGAGAATACTCATCTTCTGTCATTATTAAAATTAAGATTATAGGTACACTGCATTAGCATAATCTACAATTTTACAACATGACAAGAGGCTTCCTATTTGGCATTTTTAACTCTGTGGCAAAAAAGTAAGATGCGTGTGAAGTCTGACGGATATAAAAGACCCTGAAGGTATCTTCCCACATCAAATCCGCTGTACGAAGCATATCGGACAGGGAGGCCCCTGCTATACAGGGAGTGCAGAATTATTAGGCAAATGAGTATTTTGACCACATCATCCTCTTTATGCATGTTGTCTTACTCCAAGCTGTATAGGCTCGAAAGCCTACTACCAATTAAGCATATTAGGTAATGTGCATCTCTGTAATGAGAAGGGGTGTGGTCTAATGACATCAACACCCTATATCAGGTGTGCATAATTATTAGGCAACTTCCTTTCCTTTGGCAAAATGGGTCAAAAGAAGGACTTGACAGGCTCAGAAAAGTCAAAAATAGTGAGATATCTTGCAGAGGGATGCAGCACTCTTAAAATTGCAAAGCTTCTGAAGCGTGATCATCGAACAATCAAGCGTTTCATTCAAAATAGTCAACAGGGTCGCAAGAAGCGTGTGGAAAAACCAAGGCGCAAAATAACTGCCCATGAACTGAGAAAAGTCAAGCGTGCAGCTGCCACGATGCCACTTGCCACCAGTTTGGCCATATTTCAGAGCTGCAACATCACTGGAGTGCCCAAAAGCACAAGGTGTGCAATACTCAGAGACATGGCCAAGGTAAGAAAAGCTGAAAGACGACCACCACTGAACAAGACACACAAGCTGAAATGTCAAGACTGGGCCAAGAAATATCTCAAGACTGATTTTTCTAAGGTTTTATGGACTGATGAAATGAGAGTGAGTCTTGATGGGCCAGATGGATGGGCCCGTGGCTGGATTGGTAAAGGGCAGAGAGCTCCAGTCCGACTCAGACGCCAGCAAGGTGGAGGTGGAGTACTGGTTTGGGCTGGTATCATCAAAGATGAGCTTGTGGGGCCTTTTCGGGTTGAGGATGGAGTCAAGCTCAACTCCCAGTCCTACTGCCAGTTCCTGGAAGACACCTTCTTCAAGCAGTGGTACAGGAAGAAGTCTGCATCCTTCAAGAATGAATGATTTTCATGCAGGACAATGCTCCATCACACGCGTCCAAGTACTCCACAGCGTGGCTGGCAAGAAAGGGTATAAAAGAAGAAAATCTAATGACATGGCCTCCTTGTTCACCTGATCTGAACCCCATTGAGAACCTGTGGTCCATCATCAAATGTGAGATTTACAAGGAAGGAAAACAGTACACATCTGAACAGTGTCTGGGAGGCTGTGGTTGCTGCTGCACGCAATGTTGATGGTGAACAGATCAAAACACTGACAGAATCCATGGATGGCAGGCTTTTGAGTGTCCTTGCAAAGAAAGGTGGCTATATTGGTCACTGATTTGTTTTTGTTTTGTTTTTGAATGTCAGAAATGTATATTTGTGAATGTTGAGATGTTATACTGGTTTCACTGGTAAAAATAAATAATTGAAATGGGTATATATTTGTTTTTTGTTAAGTTGCCTAATAATTATGCACAGTAATAGTCACCTGCACACACAGATATCCCCCTAAAATAGCTAAAACTAAAAACAAACTAAAAACTACTTCCAAAAATATTCAGCTTTGATATTAATGAGTTTTTTGGGTTCATTGAGAACATGGTTGTTGTTCAATAATAAAAGTAATCCTCAAAAATACAACTTGCCTAATAATTCTGCACTCCCTGTAAAAGCCCAAGATGCAGTTGCACCCTCTACTGAGTGAGCGGCAAAACACATCTCCACGTCCGCCAGGGACAAAAGCCAATGTACCCATCTAGCTAATGTTGTGGTTATAACTGGTTTGTACGGTTTGCTATAGGAAATGAGAAGTTGGCCTGATTGTGAAGACCAAAGAGGTGTAGTAAGCTCCACATAATGTAACAAGGTGTTCACCACGCAGAGACGGGGAACCGCTGGAAAAACAGATATGACACAGATGTGTCGTCTTGGTCTATCGTGAGACCACAAAGGAAACTCCTTCCGAAGATACCGAAAAACATTTGCATCAAACACTCAGACATCCGAAACCCGATGGAAAAAACGAGACATAAGAGACTTAAGTGAGTATTGGATAGTTTGATACCCTGTATAAAGTGATATATGAAAGGATCCTGCCCGACCGGGATGCCCCAAAGTGGGACGTGAGCCTCAGAGATTGCCCAACGTTCCACATTGATGGAACAATATGAGCGACCTGACGAAAAAAGGTGTGATAAAAACACTGCAGTTATGGGTGCAGTAAAGGGATAGTGGTTCCTCTACAGACACCAATGATTCCAAGAATTCCACGCCAATATGTAGCTACGTCTAGTTCCTGGTGCCCACGAGTCCCATAGTAGGTCTCTAGTCAAATGCGATAGGCCCTGGACGGACCAGGATCCCCTGAAAGACTCCAAGCCACCAACTCCAAACGTTCCTGTAGAATCAGTGGATGAGGTGCTCCTTGTGAATTTATTAGAAGGAGGTGAAATGATGGAAGGAGTAGTGGGTAATCCTGGGATAGAGCCAATAGATCCGGGTACCACTCTTGACTATATCATGGGAGTCCCGGTGATGCAAAGACGATGAAGGACTCTCGCCAACATCAAGAAAGGTGGGAATACATTTGCTCTTTGAGTTGGCCATGGTTGTAGAAATGCATCTACTGCTTCGCATAGTAAGCCTGGAATCCAGCTGTAAGTTGAGTGTTTGTGCTTGATGCGAACAGATCTACCTGGAGCGGTCCTCTGGTCGTCCTCAGCATTAAAAACACTGAGGTTTCCAGACACCAGTCACTGCTGTCCCACCAGTGTGGAGAGAACCAGTCTGCTGTGAGGTTAGTGATCCCTGGGAGATACTCTGCTCGATGATGTTGCGGGGAAGACAGAATCGGTAAATGTCCCTTGTTGCCTCTGTCAGGGCACTAGAAGCCACCTGTCATGTTGTAAAATCTCTATACCATCGAGGTGAACACTGCTAACATCAATCCAGACTGCTTTTTCGTTCACAAAGGAGTCTATGTTCCATTTATTATCCCATCGTCTACACTGCAGTTCCTATGGAGGAGGGCCCTGTTTACATCATCTTGTCACAGTTCATCTGAGAGTGTTTAAATTTATATTGTCTAACTGTGACTTTGAACTTTCATTGTGCCTTTGTGAGCCCCGTTATACATCATTAAATATTTTGGTTCAACCTTTCTGGTTTTCATAGGAGCTTCATTGTATTTTCGTGAGTGGCTGCATGTGTTCCATTTGTTTCAGCTACAAACCAGATAGTCCACCCAGTGACATATTAACCGCATTATCATCTTTCCAGGAGGCTCACGTCAACATCATTTGTGCCCAGTGGTTATATTTATATATGATGAATATGAGAGATCATTACTGGCCTAGGGAAAGCTTTATAATGCAGCTAAAGAGCATCCTGCTCCTTATGTTATGTTTAACTTCTCATCAGGTGTGGTTCTGTTTTTGGGGGGGGCCCTAACTGAAATATCATACGGGCACCAGCTGTTTGGTCCTTCATAATTGTCTCTTCTCAGTTAGGCTAAGTCGTGGATTATCCCTACGAGTATTGGGGTCCAATGGGCCTCTTCATTTGCTTATATGGCAGCGCCACCCCTAGTTCTCAACAAGCAAACTGTGCACACAGGGTTAAATTAATTCACCAAGTGAGCAGCAATGCACATTACAACTGTTTTCACTTTATCAACCCTTTTCTTTATCTAGCCTCTCTTAAAGCACCTGCTGGTAGCTAGCTGCGTATTTGTTATTGACTAGTATAATTGTACCTTGTAGCAGAACCACAAGGGGGCACCAAGCCATTAAATTGGGAGACATAATGTATATTCCAAAAAAATAACCCACAAATTTGCAAATGACTGTATTTATTACAGCCGGGTATAAACTATCAATATATTGATATAGTAAAATAAAAATATCGTTATTCTTGTTGCAGCATATCCAGTTGCTGCATTAAAGGTGGTTGCCTATAATATGTAGCATAGAAGGAATCAATTAGTTAATCACACATGGCTTGGAGTATCTTAGTGATGAAGACAGACTAAAAAAGTAGCATTTATATATGCTATAAAAAAAGACGTCTCAGAGGGGAAATGATAACATTATATAAGGGGCCAATATAAAGAACCAGTGCCCTGTTCATTGACAAAAATGTACAAAGAACAAGAGGTCATCCCTGAGACTGAAAGAGCACAGATTTTTTTATTTTTTTTATTTTTCTTTTTTTCCTCCGACACTCAGTTTTGTTTAAACAATCATATTAATTTTTATGGTAGTAACATCATTGTGTCTTTTATTTTCTCTTTTTTTTTTGTTATACTTTATTTTACGAGCTTGTCAGTAGCAAAATTCAAACATGCAGATAATGCAATGCATTTTCTCAAGAGGTCCTTGTGCTAAACCCTAGTTTGTAAGTAAGTTCGGAAAATAAAGAAAAGAAAATGCAAATAGTGGTATTAAGAGATCCTTCTTCCATTCAAACCAGTGACGTAACCTTCTATACTACAACATTCACAAGCACATACATACCTATCCTATCTCTTTGGTACAGCTAATACAGTAGACCCATGCCGGTTCGTCCCAAGTAAGGGGGGGGACGGGGAGGGGTGGAACCCCTATTAAATCTTTTCCCTGAGATAATCACTACGTGAAGTTAAGAGCCTACAGCCTGTTCAGGCTTGGAGACACATCCCTCCATCTGTTTTTGGTAATCATATTGTGCCATGATCTCCTGCCATGTAGGGAGGTGAGGGCTTCTCCAATGCCTAGCCAGGCAAATTTTTGACGCAGAAAAAATATGTACCAAACAGTTTTGCTGCGTCTTACTCATAGTTGGACAGTCCAGCAAAAAGAGAAAGAGGGGTGCGGTAAGTGGGCATCTGAGATCGCAGGTTTCCAGCAAAAAGTGCTGCAGCTTTCCCTTCAGTTCCCTTAAACCACCGCACTCCCACCAGATGTGGTACATGGAGCCCAGGGACCCTTCGCACCTCCAGCACCGATTCGATGTTCCGCGCTGGAATCTACTCAGGCGCACGGGAACCATGTACCACCTATACAGTATTTTATAGTACACCTCCTGCAGTGAAACACAATGGATGACCGACCTATTAAGGAGTATAGCCTTATACCATTTCTCTTTGGGGTACGATACTTGTAGGTCCCCTTCCCATTTTACAATAGTAGCAGGAAGTGGATTGTCCAGGGCCTCATCCAAGTTTTTGGTTAATTTCGAGATTAGTTTAGAATTATTTAATGTCCAGAGTATCCTGGGGAGCAAACTGTTGCTTACCCAGGAAACTCCGGATCCTGAGGAATGCTAGAAACTCCGAGTTAGGAAGGGCAAATTTTTCTTGCGCCTTCTCAAAGGTGATCAGATTATCCTCCTCAAATATATCGGCAATTAGCCTAATCTTTCTATCCTTCCAAACCGAAAAATCCAAGTTTGACATGTAAAATCTTAGGGAATCAATTGGTGCCTCCTTTTTTAGTGGAGTAAGCATTTCTATTTCACCTCTGATTTTATCTAAATTATTGAACACATCCCTTATTACCGGGGAATTTACTTATATTTTATCAAAAATCGGAGCTGCTACCCAGTAAAGGAGGAATGGATCCAGCTGTAGTGTTTGAGTTTTTTCTATCTGAAACCATCTGGGAATACTGTCCCGCTTCACATTCCATTCTATTGCATGTGCTAACATAGTTATTCTATGAAGCTTATGAAGGTCTGGAAACCCTAGTCCTGCATAGCTGGAGCCTCGCATAAAATCTCTTTTAGCTATTCTGGGCTTTTTACCCTGCCATACAAAGGCCAAGAATATCCGTGTAAGTGAGTCCAGAGTACATTTGGGCACTTTAAGTGAAATTGCTCTAAATAAATATTGGACTTTGGGAACCAAATAGGCTTTAAGTGCATGTATTCTTCCCATCCAGGATAATTCCGTTCCCTTCCATTTTTCTATTTTGGATTTTAATTTCCCGACAAGAGATTGATAGTTTAAGTTAACCAAACATGCAAGATCAAAAGTGATTTTAATTCCCAAATATTCCATTTCAGATCTCGAGCAATCAAATTTATATAAGTTCTCAATTAATGATATTTGGTCGGGTCTCAAACAGGTGGTAATTACCTGGGTCTTTGCCAAATTCAATTTATAATTAGAATATTCACTATAATTCCTTATTATATTCAGGGCTTCTGGTATCGAGGATAATGGAGAGGAGAGGGTCAGGATCACATCATCAGCGTACAATGCCAGCTTATGCTCCTGTGACCCGATCCTAATCCCCTCCACCAGCCCCGATTGTCTTATAGCTGATGCAAGAGATTCAATTATCAAAGCGTAAAGCATCGGGGACAGGGGACACCCCTGTCGTGTGCCATTCTGAATCCTGAATGGCTTGGACTTTATCGAGGGGCCCATAACATAAGCTTGGGGATCGCAGTACAGAGCCATCACAGAGTGCCTATATGATCCCTGCAGGCCGAATATCTCCAAAGTTTCCTTTAGAAAGGTCCAACTCACCCGATCGAAGGCCTTTTCGGCATCTAATGCCAAAAAGGCCGATGGTACTTTCCTACGATTGATTTCAGAGATCAAATTTATCAGTCTACGTGTGTTATCTTCCGTAGTTCTACCATAGATGAATCCCGTCTGGTCTGTGTACACCAAGCTTGGAAGTATTGGACCCAGACGAGACGAGAGCATCTTTGAAAAGATCTTTATATCATTATTAATTAGGGAGATTGGTCTGTAGTTGCTTAAAATTTGCGGGTTTTTCCCATCCTTTGGTATCGGGATGATAGCGGCCTGCAGCATCTCTGATGGAAAGGTATTACCTTCTTTAATATAGTTAAACACCCTGAGAAGTATCGGGGAGATCCATGAGCACAGATTTAATACACAACAAAGAAAGTGATTCTTCAGGGTAAGTACAAATATAGGTCTAGGTGTGGCAGTTGATGTGATGTATTTGGACTTTGCTAAAGCATTTGATACTGTTCCACACAAAAGGTTACTCTACAAATTAAGAGAAATAGGTTTGGGGGCAAATGTATGTATTTGGATTGAAAATTGGCTAAAAGATAGAATTCAGAGGGTTGTTGTAAATGGAAAATCCTCAAATTGCACCAGGGTAGTGAGCGGAGTACCTCAGGGGTCTGTTTTGGGCCCTCTTCTTTTTAATTTGATTATTAATGATCTCCCACATTGTGCCTAGAGCCATGTCTCAGTGTTTGCTGATGACACTAAATTAGGTAAGGTAACAAAGACTAATCTTGATGTTTTTTCTTTACAGGAAGATTTGGACAGAGTGGGGACTGGGCAATTAAGTGGCAAATTAGATTCAATATAGACAAATATAAAGTTATGCATTATGGGAAAAATAATAACAAAGCAACATATACTTTAAATGGTATTTCCCTGGGAAAAACTACTAGGATCTAGGAATAATAACAGATTTGGCAACAGTGCCTCATGCCAGTCAGCAGCTGCAAGGGCCAATAAAATATTGGCATGTATAAAACGAGGTATAGATTCACAGGAGGAGGATATCATCTTGCCTCTTTACAAATTATTGGTAAGACCTCACGTTGAATATGCAGTACAATTCTGGGCACCAGTCTTTATAAAGGATATTAACGAACTAGAAAAAGAGCAAAGGAGAGCTACAAAATTAGTAAGGGGATTGGAGGATCTTAGTTATGAAGAGAGACTTTAAAAATTGCATTTATATACATTAGAAAAAAGGCATCTCAGAGGGGATTTGATATGTGCAGGGCCAATATAAAGAGCTCTCCAGTAACCTGTTCATTAACAGAAATGTACAAAGAACAAGAGGTCACCCCCTGAGACTGGAAGAGCAAAGATTTCATAGACAGTAAAACGAAGGGTGTCGGGACTGGGGAGCGTAGAGCAGGGTGAGTGCAAGGGCCCGTGAGGACCAGGTAAGCAAGGAAAGTCCAATAGCCAGACAAGATTTCAAGGCAGGTAACTCAGAGGTAAGAATAGTCAGGCAAGCTGGGTCAGGATTGGATAGATCAGGAAAGTCCAAATAACAAGCTGGCAGTCAATATCAGGTCAATTACAGGATGCACAGCAACACAGGAAATAGGGAACTAAGCAGGGAACAACAGGCTTAGCAGCTCAATAATCAAGCAAGGATTGAACAGTGTGAGGGGTTTTTATATGGTTTGCCATTACCAGCTCCTCCCCTCAGCTCCAAGGGTTTACTCCCACCCTCACAGGAATCTATTGGACCTTGCAGAGAGGTTTCCACCTCTATGCCTACCTCCCCCACATCCTCCAATACGGGATCAGCACCAGATGTCAGGACACACCCCTCCGCCATGTGCAATGCGGAAGTGAGCGATGAATCTGACATCTGTGTTCCCAGTGGTGTATCTTGATTTTGTGCTGCCCTAGGCAGACAAAATCCGGGCACCCCCCTACCCAAGCTGCACACCCACGTTACACACCTAAGACATGCCCCATCACCTCCATTTCATGACCCCACATCACACATAACATTCAGACTCCCATCACACTCAGTCACACACACTGTCTCCCATCACACACTCTGACTCCCATCACACTCAGTCACACACACTGTCTCCCATCACACACACTCTGACTCCCATCACACTCAGTCACACACACTGTCTCCCATCACACACACTTACCTTTCCCTGGCAGGCAGGCAGCATGGTCCCTCCATGCTGCCTGTTCGGCTTCCCGGCGATTGTGCCGACAGGTCACGTGACCGGGCACGCGTATGACGTCAGCGCGCCCGTCACGTGACTGTCGGCACTTCCGTGTCACACTGCACGGGGAGCCGAACAGGCAGCACGGAGGTTTCTCTGTGCTGCCTGTTCGGCTCCCCGTGCAGCACGGCAGGCAGAGCGATGGTGAGGGGGGATCTTCCGATCCCCTCTCACCTCCGTCTCTGCCTGCAAGCGCGGTCTATTTTTTTTTTTTTTAAAGGGCCGGATTTTTATTTTTTTTATTTTTTATTTTTTTTAGTGCTGGGGGGCACAAAAAAATAATTTTTCACTTTAAGTGGCAACATTTTAAATAGCTTACTTGGGGTTTTTTGCCTTCTTTTGGATCAAAATCAGGAATTAAAGGTAGAAAGGGTTGAACTTGATGGACTCAAGTCTTTTTTCAACCTAAAATACTGTTACTATGTAAATCTTACTCAATTAACCATGTCATAACAACCTACTAGATCAGCATATTCTAACAGGTGCTTTTAAAACATCCATCATAACTAAGAAAAATCTGTTCAGTTGGTAATACAGTTACAACCTGGAAGTCAGACCTTCAAATTATAGTCACTGAGAGTAATACATTAATTGAATTGTAGAAACATAGAATATGTAGATAAGAATATTTTGGCCCATCTAGTCAAAACAAACATAAAAAAAAAAACAAGACAAAAAAAATCCTAAATACTTTTATTAGTCCTGGCCCGTGTCTAGGATAGCAGAATGGTCTTCATATCAATAACATCTACCACTTCTGCTGGAAGGCTATTTCATACATCCCCTACCCTTTCAGAAAAGTAAAATATTACTTTTAGAGGCTACTAAATAAATAAATATAAGTCCAAGTGTCAAGAACATATGTCTAAATGTAGTTTAGAACACTCTGCAACCCTTTTAAATGCCAATATTGAGATCCAAAATTGACAAGTGATGATATGTGTCCTAAATGTTACTCAGACCTTGTCCACGGTCTTTGGATGTGACGTCTCATTCTGAATTTCTGGATAGATGTAGATAGATATGCCACACATGAATTGTGGCTCAGGTTCAAGCTCTCTCTTCTTTGGGTCCTCTTTCATCTCTTCAAGCAGAATGATGATTGCCATGTAAAAGGAAAGGGAATAATCACTCTTATTATTGTATCAGCTACGGGCTAAAAGGTTGTTTTTCCCAGTGGATTCATTACACAGCAGCCACATTAAATATGGTACTCAAGATTCAGAATTCTTTTCATATGGATTGGATAGAGAAGCAAAGGCTATGCAAAAACAATTCTCGTTGGGACTCTCAAATCTTAGCACTGGATAATTCCATAAAGAACAGGCTACCTTGTAACATACGGAATGGTTCTACAACTCTCAGAAATCCTTTGCCTAGTTTTATCCGTGAGAACAAAACTCAGATGCCTGAATTTAATTATACCACCAGCTATTGTAAAATCTAAGGTGTACAGGGTCAGCCAGAAACCTTATCTCTAAATTCTGTAATAAATACATTTCTGGCCTATTTATTATATTTCTCCTCTTTCTATACATATTTATTTTCACCATTTTTATTATAACTTCCTTCTCTGCCCGGCCTTATTCATATCTTTATTTCTCTCACCATCACCTCATATCATTATTCACCCAACCCCAATGGGTAATCTTTTGCCTACCAGCCAGACACCACCCATGATCACCATGACACAAACCAAATATTTAACATTTGTTTTTATTACAAGTATCCATAACTTTAATAATAAAAGTGGGAGAAAACTGGATAAATTATAATAACTGTATCTGCACAGTGAGAATGGCCACAGGTAAAGACAGTGGCCCTTCTTTACCAAACGTAAAACCTTTTGTGCTAATTGCTGATACATTGTAAACATTATCTACAATAGAACAATAGATCTGCAGTATCCCAGAGAACAATGGGCAAGAAGATGTCCATGCCATCCATACTCCAGGTCCGCTTCAAACAACTATTAGACCTTCCTGACCACGAAGGCACAATATTACTGGACAGGTACATACACTGAAAAAAATCTGGCTTCAAAAATACCCTGTGATATCATTTCATAGTGAAGGAACAAATACTGTCCAAGGCCAGACAAACAAAAGAGATCTCGAGCTCACACTGCAGATGAAAAGGCAGCTCACCTTGAAATAGGAGCAAAAAAAGATCCCCTATCACTGGGGTTTCCCCATTAACATCTCCATTTACAGAAGCAAAGCAACTTTCATCCTGCAGATCAGTCATGTGAAAACATGAAAGCGACAGAGCAATAAACAGTCAATGCTCTCTGGTATTGCAAAAACTGGCATTAACAGTAAATTAACATGCATTGATAAAATTGGTAAAATAAAATATCCCAGTTGTGATTACCGATGTCCTGAATCCTCATCTGAGGATGAAGCTACCTCTTTAGTGTCTGCTCTCACAGATTTCAAAGAAATCTTGGACTTTTTGATTGTTTGTCTCTACTATAATGCTGCACTCTCCAGCAAGCTATTGGTAATTATTCTTAACTCTTTTAATGCCAGATGTATCTGTTGGTAGTTTTTGATTTAAGTAAAGCTCAATGGGAAAATGTTTCCAACCTGGCTGTTTTGGCCTTAAGTTTAAAACTACCTGCAATTCCCTCATAAATAAAGCCCGGCACATTGTCAGGGACATTTTTCTTCTGCACATTTGATTTTGGGAATGTAGAGGGCGATGCAGGAGGCAGAGTTCAATGCATACGGTGCTGACATTTCAAGCTGTTTCACAAACATACACACACAAATAAGTCATATAGACATACTGACAGACAGAGACAGTCACATAGACCTACTGACAGACAGAGACAGTTACATAGACATACCCAGAGACAGTCACACAGACATACTGACAGACAGTCACAGACACATACCGACAGACAGTCACACAGACATACTGACAGACAGAGACAGTAACATAGAGAGACACACAGTAACATAGACAGACTAAAGAAAATCCTTTTGGGGGGGGGGTGCATAATTCAATGTGTCCCCCTTCCCTGCTTTACCTAATTGCACGGGAGGGGGACGCTTCTTCAACAGCCTGGCTGGCCAGGCACTGACCATCTCTTCTTAGTCCTGAGAGCCGGGTGTCTCTGATGTTATAGCGCTATGCACGAGGGGGCGGAGCTAGCAGTCTGTGCAGGAAGCACAGACATTCCCCCTCGCGATGCGCTCGTCTGGAGAGCCTGTGCACGGTGTGAGACCAACAGGACACATGCGTACAGCGTGCTACAGGTGCAGCCATTATCTGGACCATGTAGTCTATGCAAACGCATAGTCTGCCTTCTCTCCGCTCCCCTGCTGCAAATAATACCGGCCTTAGAATGGCCAGTATTTTAGTTGTTCCGGCACCGGCTCCAAGAGGTGGAATACTGGCTGTGCCGGTAAAAAAAATGGCCAGGTGGCAACCCTAACTATAACATTACATGAGACACTACTAATACTCCTAATATTTGAAATGCTATATGTGGGATGTCAAGGAGTTAAACATTGCTTAAACTGTTTAAAGATCTGAATACACCAATACCCAAATAGCTTTTATACAAGAAACCCAGTTTATGTTAGCAACACCCCAAATCATCTGACCACCAGAATCATGCAATTTTTTAAAGTTCAAATCAGTCTGCCAAAACCAAAGGTGTAGCTATTATTATTGCAAATAATGTCCCTTTAAATTTGGAAGACACACTAAAAGACCCTTTGTGCAGATATCGTTTTATTAAAAGCCGAATAAATTATGATATTTTAACCTTTACCAACCTCTACCTTTCCAACTCCCAACAACACTTATCCCTCAAAAAGATCTTGTCTAGATTGTAGACTGATAGTTTCAGTTTGGTATATTGGGAATATTCATTAGCTACCTACATTTCTTAGTTCGTATTTAAAGGGGACCTATTGAGGAAGCTATATATTTGTGTATACAGTTTCAGTTGGGTACCTTAGTGCTCGGTGAAGACTTCAGAATGCCTTTAGACCCCTCCATATATACTATACCAGGTCAATCCAAATCTAGGTCACCAAACTTTTAGATTCTTTATACCTTATGGCTAAAAAAAAAGAGAGACTCTAAAGAAGGAAGATGCCGTCACAACAAATAATGATGCAAAAACAATAACATAAACACATGCTCCAAGATGACACGTGCCAGACACTATTAACCAGAGGTGTAACTGGGAACCATGACGCCTCAGTACACAAAAGAATTGCCTCTCTCTGCCACCCTAACCCCCCCCAACAGACGCATATGTTCCATGTGTGCTAGGTGTGCGCCCATGTATTACCGGGGTTTGTGTGTTCCGAACAGACAGCACACAAACCCCAGAAATACATGAAATACATCTGAGGGTTTGTGTGCTGTATGTTCAGAGCACACAAACCCCGGAAATATACAGAGCGACCAGCTTTTGATGTTGGTCGAATTGGCAACAGACTGAGTGATTCTGAGGCCGAAATTGCAGCTGCCATCAGTCAAAACCAGAACATAGACAGCTGTGTGTGTTAATATAGGCATTAAATATTTATTTCATGCTTGTTAATCCAAGGAGCAATCTGATTGCCTATTGATAGCAGAATTCGTAATTTCTGGAACAAGGTTTATTTTTGCCTTTTTTTGTATCAAGAGTAGAGTTGAGCGGAAACATGGATGTTCGGGTTCGATAAGTTTGAGCGAACTCCGGAAAAAGTCCGGGTCCATGCTCGAACTTGACCCCGGACTTGACCCCGAACACGGACCCCATTGAAGTCAATGGGGACACGGACTTTTGGCCACTAAAATCCCTCTAAAAAATTCATGGAAAGGGCTAGAAGGCTGCAAAAGGAAGTAAAATGTGGGTAAGAGTAGGACAAGTGCCCGGCAAGCAAATGTGGATAGGGAAATAACTTAAAATAACATAAAATACATACAAATTAAAAATACAGCTGAGCCATAAAATAGCACTAGATGGAATCTTTGATTTTAGCTTTGGAAGAACATAAATCTAAATCTAAAGCATGGCTGCCAGGAGGATCAACAGAATTATCAATTTGAGAGAGGGTTGGAGTGCAGGGTATTCTCTTTCAGTTTATACTAAGTGACCCATAGGTTGAGGAGGCAGTGACCGTGGCAGTGTAGGTGGAAGCGGCGCTGGAGGAGGAGGAGGAGGAGGAGGTAGCCAGAATTTTTCAAAATGCGCTGTAAGCACAGTATTGGACTGTTATATTTGACTCTCAGATATGAAGTGCACTGCAAGACGCAAATGTACTATTTAGCACCCAAAACAATTCGCATTTTTCAAAGTGCGCTGTGCGCACAGTATTGGACTGTTCTATTTCACTCTCAGATATGAAGTGCACTGCAAGACGCAAATGTACTATTTACCACCCAAAACTATTAGAATTTTTCAAAGTGCGCTGTAAGCACAGTATTTGACGGTTCTATTTGACTCTCAGATATGACGTGCACCGCAAGACGCAAATGTACTATTTAGTACCCAAAACTATTAGAATTTTTCAAAGTGCGCTGTAAGCACAGTATTGGACTGTTCTATTTGACTCTCAGATGTAATACATGTAATGCTATTGCTATTCTATAAACCGAAATAGAGTCCCCATTCATAAGAATAGGTCAATTGACCTATTTTTATGAATGGGGACTCTATTTCGGTTTATAGAATAGCAATAGCATTACATGTATTCCATAAACCGAAAGTCTATAAACTGAAAGACATTCGGTTCATAGACTTTCATTTTATAGAATACATGTAATGCTATTGCTATTCTATAAAAAGAAAGTCTAAAAACCGAATGTCGTTCGGTTTATAGACTTTCGGTTTATAGAATAGCCAATAGCATTACATGTATTCTTTAAACCGAAAGTCTATAAACCGAATGTCTTTCGGTGTATAGACTTTTGGCTTATAGAATACATGTAATGCTATTGGCTATTCTATAAACCGAAAGTCTATAAACCAAATGACTTTCGGTTTAAAGACTTTCGGTTTATGGGCGAACCTCGAACTCCAACACGGACATACAGTGAAATGTTCGGGTTCGGGTTCGTGGCACGGACACCGTAATGTCCGGTACGAACCCGAACAGAGCGGTTCAGGTTCGCTCAACACTAATCAAGAGCGGTAAACAAGGAGTAGCAAAAGAGTTGAGCCTAATGGATGCAAGTCATTTTTCAACCTTAACTACTATGTAACTATGTAATTTTTAGAGAGTGGCAGGGCTTCAAGGTTTCTGGTTTTGCCATGAAAGGAGGATATTTATTTATTTTATGCAACCCGCCACATATGAAGGACATGAGTTGCGAGAGGGACGTAAATCAAAATCTAGCAATCCTCAAAAGTAGACACGGCTACCAAGGTTGTCATGAGCAAGAACAGTTTATTATAGAGAGGACAGCATATTTATACAGTAAAACCTCTTGATAACAGAGAAGATTGAACAATAAACTTTCACAATGGATAATACATTTAAACCTGGCTCCAGTCTGGAAGGTAAACCAATGAGGATGCACTATGGAAAGTAGCGACCAATCAGCACTGAGGGGGGGAGTTAGGTTGCATTAATCCTTTGTACTTTGGGGACCTTTAAACCCCTGGCCAATGAGATGGGACTTGCTGTTTCCCCTCTGTTTAGAGCAACCAATCTGAACACTGCCAACAGTCTGGAGCGACCAATCAACAAAGCCCCCCATAAGCTGAGGGCGGGTGGAAGTCCCAGGTGACCGGGATTAACCTTTATTGTGTCTGGCCGCCTAGGGTGCCTCACCGCTGAGGAACCATACCTGACCTGAAAGGGGCTAAATCACTGTTTGTAATACTGTTTTGCCTCACCTTTCGGTTCCCTATTTCGGAGTTTTAGACCAATGTGAATGAGAGCTACTCGGCCCTTTAACTCACCAGCCAATTCCCATTTGAGCGACATTGGGCTGGGTCGTGGGAGTTTTAGACAAACCAATTGGTGGCTGAGCGACGGGCTCCGTAACCTCTAGGTGTGGTCTGCGGGATCCTGGCCACTACTGGGTCTTGGGGGTCTGGCACCAAGGGAAAACACAAGTGATTTGCCCCTTTAGGGAGGTATTAAAACCGGGGGGCATCATGGGGACACAGGCATACATTCAAAGTTTTAACACACTTTTCCCAGCTGGCTTCCAGAGTCACAGTGTTTCGTGACACCAATTATTCTTTTTTTCACTGAAGGGAGTTTGAAATGGGATCTAGCTGGACTTTGGCGATGTAAGGGGAAAGGGAGATCAAGTTGGGAGGGGGTAGACTTGGGAGGTCTATTTTGAAATTGAAAATCTACCTCCCTCATATGGTTCCAAAAATCCTGAATAAAATGTATCCAGCCACCTCGAAACTATGCTGGAGATGCAACCAGTTAGAGGGTAGCTCAAGGCATATCTGGTGGTACTGCTTAATAATAAGACCTCTCGGAGAAAAAATAATTCTGATAATATCTGAAGTCTTGGGCCAATCTTTGGATGCTGACCCATTAATAGCACTTAATTATGCACTTCAATTTAACTGAATTTACAAAAAAGAAAAAGTATTTAATATTACAGATACTTATGGCCACAAAAATAGTGTTATCAAGGAATTGGTTACAACAGGTTTCCCCAAGTTGGCCGCAAGTCCACACACAATTAATATATCAATATAATATGGAGAGAGGTTTCTCGTTCCAATTGGGGAACAACCAGAGATTTGAGGCCCAATGGTCCCCAATGCAGGATTGATTACTAAGAAAGGGATGCCAACCTTTGTTCGCTAGAAACTAGCCTTAGTGTAGCAAACTCTTCTTCGGGATGAATCCAACTAAGTGCAATACTAGTAACATAGTGACATAGTAACATAGTAATTTAGGTTGAAAAAAGACACAAGTCCATCAAGTTCAACCCTTCTACCTATCATTTCAGCGTTTTGATCCAAAAAAAGGCAAAAAAAAAACCCTAAGGAAGCTTTTTCGAATGTTACCTCCCAGGGGGAAAACAATTCCTTCTTGACTCCAAAAGGGCAATCAGATTTCTCCTTGGATCAAAAAGCTCTATTATTAATGCTTATTCTATTATTAATACCCCTGTATGTTCTGCTTTTCTAAAAAAAAAAACATCCAGACAATTTTTAAATGCATCTATTGTGGTTGATAGCACTACTTCTCTTGGCAGGGAGTTCCATAATTTCATTGTCCTTACCGTAAAGAATCCCTTCCTTTGCTGTCTATGAAATCTTTGCTCTTCCAGTCTCAGGGGGTGACCTCTTGTTCTTTGTACATTTCTATTAATGAACAGGTCCCTGGAGAGCTCCTTATATTGGCCCTGCACATATTTATATAATGTTATCATATCCCCTCTAAGACGCCTTTTTTCTAAAGTAAATAAATGCAATTTTTTAAGTCTCTCTTCATAACTAAGATCCTCCAATCCCCTTATTAATTTTGTAGCTCTCCTTTGCACTTTTTCTAGTTCCTTAATATCCTTTTTAAGGACTGGTGCCCAGAATTGTACTGCATATTCAAGGTGAGGCCTTACCATTGATTTGTAAAGAGGCAAGATGATATCCTCCTCCCGTGAATCTATACCTCGTTTTATACATGCCAATATCTTATTGGCCCTTGCAGCTGCTGACTGGCATTGGGCACTGTTGCCAAGTTTGTTATCTATAATGATTCCTAAATCCTTTTCATTAGTAGTTTTTCCCAGGGAAATACCATTTAACGTATATGTTGCTTTGTTATTATTTTTCCCATAATGCATAACTTTACATTTGTCTATATTGAACCTCATTTGCCACTTTCTTGCCCAGTTCCCCACTCTGTCCAAATCTTCCTGTAAAGAAAAAACATCAAGATTAGTCTTTATTACCTTACCTAATTTTGTGTCATCAGCAAACACTGAGACATGGCACTCAGCAAAACGTGGGAGATCATTAATAAACATATTAAAAAGACTTACTAAAAAGAATTACTATTTTAGTAATGTTCAATTCTTTGTTTAGATGTTTCTAGCCTCTAAACCCCTGTAGAAATATTTTATTTTACTTCTAAACTGTTTTACCAGGTAGGTAGCTTAAGTGGAGAGCATGTTATAAAACTACTTTGGTATAACTATATCTGAATTCAATACATGGAGTATTGGATATCTTTAAAATGTATTGTTGATACATGTTTTGCAATTCCAACCAAATTGGACTATGAATCATTCTATTGGCTTTTTGTAATTACAAAACAAGTGAGCCCAATTCTGTCTATCAGGTTACTGTTACTCACATCCCTTATACTTTGAACGTGTCATTTTAGACTTGTAGTAGCCAGAAACACCTTTACTTTCTACTCCTCTTACTTGCACTTCTTCCTAGGGAATGCCTGAGACTTGCAGCATGGTTACACAGGCAAAGGGGACTCTTATTGTGACACAGGCACCTCCTCCCTCCTTTAGAGGAACTGGAAAAAATGAGCAGGCCACAGAGAGAGAAATCAGTGCAGGGGAAAGAGGGTCTGAGAGAGGGAATCCTAGAATAACGGAAAGATAGAAATGGAAATATAGAAATCTATAGAAATCAAACAGAACAGGAACATTACAAGGTGAGAAACTGATAGAAGGGCATAAAAGATAAATGTAGGCCTAAATAAAAATTTACATAATAAAATGTATTATGATTGATATCGCTCTGTATTGTGGCCTGGGCTGAACTGGACATAGGATGCCAGGCCTGGGGGACATTTTCTCATGCCAAATAAAGGATTTTTTTTTTTTTAAATTGAGAGTTAAAATAGTGCACTAAAATCTTTCGAACCAACCTCAATCTTGTCAGTAGGGCCAGTTAAAAAGTTTTGACAAATATAGTTGTGAGAGGGACAAAACCCAAACTTATAAAGCAGAGAAAAAAATGTTGAAAGAGAAAAGTGACTACATATTTGTGGCTTGGAACAAGGAGGAATAGTGTAGGCAGCTCTAGGGTTGAGGTGGCTGACACTATACACATTTAATTAAATATAGGACCTACACTGCATGTTATGGTTTTTCATTTGGAAAAGTCAATTCTGGGGGAGAGTTTGAAAAGTGAAGCAATCACCATGGAAACCAATGGATTTTTCCCTACATTTTATAAACTTTTCATATTCACTTTTATAAATAACCCCCATAGTATGCAATGTGAGCTCCTCACTCTCTTATGTATCTCATGTCCACCTCTCCCTCTAGATTGTAAGCTTGTGAGCAGGGCACTCTACCTCATGTATCAGTCTTTTCTTGTTTGTTTAACCCCTTGGCGACACAGGACGGACTAGGTCCGTCCTGTGTGCCGAGGCGTTAGTGACACAGGACGGACCTAGTCCGTCCTGTGTCAAAACGAGCACTGTAGCGGAGTTTTTCCGCTTTCAGTGCTCAAGCGGTATTGTAACGATGCTTCCGTATGGAAGCATCGTACAATACTTAAAAAAAATGCCCGTCGGCATTTCGATCGCTCCGGAGAGCGATTGAAATGCCGGTTTTAAAGGCACAGAGCCTTTAAAACACGTGCATTAAAAAAACGAGCATAGGAAGCGAATTTTTCGCTTCCTATGCTCAGTAAGTGTTTCTCATTGCCTCGCAAGTCGAGGCAATCAGGAAAAAAAAAAATGCACGATCTTGGTCACTGAGGGCAAGAGCACAGGAGGCACCTGCTTCCTGTGCTCTCTGGCTGTCACATAATTGCCTCTTCACAGAGGCAATCAGTGACTGCCAGGCACACTGACAGGCAGTGAGGATGTTCTGCTGAACATCCCCACTGACTGGTCATATCAATATTAACCCTATATTGATCTGACCAGTTATGATCTGTCTCCCTTTCCTCACATTTTTTTTAGTGAGGGAGAGAGACAGATCAAAGTAAGTAAAAGTAAAAAAAAAAAAACAATAAAACACACAACACACAAATAATAAAACAATAAAAAAAAAATTATTAAAGCAATTCCCTGCGTTTAACCCCTTCCCTGCCACTGATCTTGCATAAGCAGCGATCGTGCACATCAGCGCATTTATTTTTGCTGTTTGTGCATTTTTTAGGGGTTAATTTTTTTTGTACTGTGATTTATTATAGTACTACAAAGGCTCTTCTAAGAGTTATTAACCCCTTCTTTGCTGTCGATCACTGCTTACGCAATGATATTGACGCCAAAGCAAATTTTATCTGCATATTTATTTATTTTTTTTACACATACCCGCTAGCGGATTACATGTAAAGTAAAAGTATTTGAGATTTTTTTAAGCTGTCTGAGCGCATAGCGATCAGTAACAGCGAATTAGTGGCAAAGGCAGTTTGGTGATTTCTAAATTAAGTTCACCATTCGGCCTGGTCAGATCAAAATTGGTCGGATCAATATTCACAAATATTGATCTGCCTCCCTCTCCTCACTTACATTTTTGTGAGGGAAAGAGACAGATCAGTATTAGTGATATAAAATAACATTTTATAAAACTGGCAGGTTTTATGAAAGTCTTTCACTGTGTATTAACCCCTTCCCTGCCATTCATCACTGTATAAGCAGTAATCTTGCACAGCAACAGTATGTTTTGCTGTCTGCACTGTTTTATGGATTAATTACTTTGTACTGTAATGTATTACAGTACTAGATAGGCTCTTCTAAGAGCTATTAACCCCTTCTTTGCTCGAGATCACTGCTTACGCACTGATTCTGAGGCCGCGGACTCAGGGTTCGATTTTGACCCTGGTCAGCTTTCTGATACATCATCCAGTGATGTATCGGTGGCTGCTGAGCCCTTGCCACAAGGAGTGATGGGTGCCTACCGTTAAAAATTATATGGTTTGGCGGGGGTAAATTACATTGGCTGGCTTCAAAGATATATCCCATATAGGACACGGACGCAGGTTGACTACATGTCAAAATTCCAAGTTGGAATTTTGAGATGCGCATCTCACAAATGTTGCCTTCTAGCCAAAAAACAAACCAACAAACCTATGCATGGGTGCTATCCCTGTACTCGGGAGATGTTGCTGAACACATTTTGGCAGTGACATATACCAGAATCTGTGAATTCATGCCTGAAGTACAATGCATGTGGAAAAAAAACTCCCAAAAAAGTACTACCACAAACTTTTACAAAGGCTGGTGGTAGAATTAGTACATATACAGTATTAAAATACAACCATTTGAAATACCTTAGGATGTCTATTTTCCAAAAATATATGGTTTGATGGGGTAAAATTCATTGGACGGCTTAAAAAATGTTCTAAATGGAACATGGGCGCAGGCTGACTACATGTCAAAATTCCAGGTTGGAATTGCGCCCCCCCCTAAATGTGGGCTTTTAACCCCAAAACAAACCTATGCATGGGGGGGGTATCCCTGTACTCAGGAGATGTTGTTGAACACATATTGAGGCGTTGGTTGGCAGTGGCAAATACCAGAATCTGAAAATTCCTGCCTGAACTACAAAGTGTGTGGGGAAAAATGACATCCCAACCCTTTGACATAGGTTGGTGGTAGAATTAGTACTTGGAAAGTGTTAAAATACCACAATTTTAAATACCCTAGGATGTCTAGTTTTCCAAAATATATGGTTTGATGGGGTAAAATACTTTGACAGGCTTCAAAAGTGTCCCAAATGGCTGACTACATGTCAAAATTCCAAGTTGGAAATGCAACCCCCCTAAACGTGGCCTTTTAGCCCCTAAACAACCCAACAAACCTATGCATGGGTGGTATCCCTGTACTCAGGAGATGTTACTGAACACATATTGGGGTGTTGTTTTGCACTGACACATAACAGGATCTGTGAATTCATGCTCAAAGTACAATGTATGTGGAAACAAAACATTAAAAAATTACTAACCTAAAATTTGACAAAGGCTGGTAATAGAATTAGTGCATGGAAAGTGTTAAAATACTATCATTTGAAATACCCTATGGTGTCTAGTTTGTTAAAATGTATGGTTTTGTGGGGTAAAATACACATTCTGGCTTCACAAATGTCCCAAATGGAACATGGGCGCAGGTTTTCTGTATGTCAGAATTCCAAGTTGAAAAACCAAAAAGCGCACCTCTCAAATGTGGCCTTTTAACCCCCAAATAATCTAACTAACCTACACATGGGTGGTATCCCTTTACTCAGGAGATGTTGCTGAACACATATTGAGGTGTTGTTTGGCAATGACCTATAACAGGATCTGTGAATTCATGCCCAAAGTACAATGTATGTGAAAAAAAGTTACTACCCAATACATTGACATAGGCTGGTAGTATAATTAGTGCATGGAAAGTGTTAAAATACTACCATTTGAAATACCCTCGGGTGTCTAGTTTTTAAAAATATATGGCTTTGTGGGGTAGAATACACTTGTTGGCTTTAAAAATGTCCCAAATGGGACATGGGCGCAGGTTTTCTGCACATCAGAATTCCAAGTTGGAAAACCAAAAAGCGCACCTCTCAAATGTGGCCTTTTAACCCCCAAAAAACCTAACCAACCTATACATGTGTGGTATCCCTGTACTCAGGAGATGTTGCTGAACACATATTGAGGTGTTGTTTGGCAATGACCTATAACAGGATCTGTGAATTCATGCCCAAAGTACAATGTATGTGAAAAAAAGTTACTACCCAATACATTGACATAGGCTGGTAGTATAATTAGTGCATGGAAAGTGTTAAAATACTACCATTTGAAATACCCTAGGGTGTCTAGTTTTAAAAAATATATGGCTTTGTGGGGTAGAATACACTTTCTGGCTTCAAAAATGTCCCAAATGGGACATGGGCGCAAGTTTTCTGCATGTCAGAATTCCAAGTTGGAAAACCAAAATGCGCACCCCCTAAATGTGGCCTTTTAGCCCCAAAACAAACCAACAAACCTATGCATGGGTGGTATGCCTGTACTCAGGAGATGTTGCTGAACACATATTGAGGTGTTATTTGGAAATACCCCTTCACATTTTAAGGTAATGTTTACCTAAATTGCAATCTATGTGAAAAATTTAAAAAAAAGATTTTTTGCTGCAAACTTTGGCAAATATTGGTGGTAAAATGGCTACATGAAATGTGACAAAATACCCCAAGTTAAATGCCCTAAGTGGTCTAGTTTTCAAAAATATGTACATGTTGGGGGTCATTCATAGATTTAGTACAGAAATTTTTTTGCCATATTTTATTATTTTTTTTACATCAAATGATATGCTATTATCAAAATAATGGTATCAAAAGAAAGCCCTTCTTATAACGATAAAAACGATATATAGTTTGTGCGGGTACACTAAATGAGACAGAAATAAATTACAGCAAAACACAAACACCTCAGAAATGTTAAAACAGCCCGTGTCACCAAGCGTCGGACAAGCCAAAAAAGTCATGTCACTAAGGGGTTAACTTAGTACGTAGTCCCACTCTCTGCTCTGTACCTACTTAACCTTTTGGTGCTATATAAATAAATGTTAATGTAATGCAATGTGTCCTTTATTGAATCCTGTGCAATATTTAAATGTGATATTTCATATTTCCATATTAATTACATGTATGAGTAGAAATATAAAAATGAATGCACTTTATTAGGTTTACCTGCTCAGAAACACAGGTAACTAGACAGCACACTATATGGCTGAACAGGGCCACCATCAGAAATTTCAGGGCCCCTTACTGAATAAAAAATCTGCTACCCCCCTCCAGTTTAGATAGTTTATCCATTAATAGCCACGATAATTTGTCCTTTAATGGCCACTGATAATTTTTCCATTAATAGCCCACTGATAATTTGTCCATTAATAGCCACTGATAATTTGTTCATTAATAGCCCACTGATAATGTGTCCATTAATAGCCCACTGATAATATGCTTGTTAATGTGCCACTGATAATTTGCTCATTAATAGCTACTGATAATTTGTCCATTAATAGCACACTGATAATGTGTCCGTTAATAGTCATTGATAATTTGTCCATTAATGGCCACTGATAATTTGTCCATTAATAGCCTACTGATAATTTTCTCATTAATAGCCACTGATAATTTGCCCATTAATAACCCACTGATAATTTGTCTATTAATAGCCCACTGATAATATGTCCATTAATAGCCCACTGATAATTTGTCCATTAATAGCCACTGATAATTTGTCCATTAATAGCCACTGATAATTTGCCCATTAATAACCCACTGATAATTTGTCTATTAATAGCCCACTGATAATATGTCCATTAATAGCCCACTGATAATTTGTCCATTATTAGCCCACTGATAATTTGTCCATTAATAGCCCACTGATAATATGTCCATTAATAGTCCACTGGTAATTTGCCCATTATAAGCCCACTGATAATGTCTCCATTAATAGCCCACTGATAATTTGCTCATTAATGTGCCACTGATAATTTGCTCATTAATAGCTACTGATAATTTGTCCATTAATAGCCCACTGATAATTTTTCATTATTAGCCCAATGATAATTTGTCCATTAATAGCCCACTGATCATGTGTCCGTTAATAGTCACTGATAATTTGTGCATTAATAGCCTACTGATAATTTGCTCATTAATAGCCACTGATAATTTGTCCATTAATAGCCACTGATAATTTGCCCATTAATAGCCAACCCCTCCCGCCTTCCCCAGTACTTACCTGGATGCTGCTCGTCCCCTCAGCAGTGTTTCTTCCTGCACGCACGCTGCATGCAGGAAATACAGCCACCGGATATGACATGATGTAATTTCCGGTGGTTGTTACTAGCTGGATGCGGATCTGCCGGCTGCTGCCTGATCATGACTGTCTTTGTGTGAGACAGTCACACGGGCAGCGGGGACATAGGGGGCAGCTGCTTTGGGCCCCCAGGAATGCCGCGCCCGGGTTGGGTGTATTGCCCATCCCTCCCTTATGGTGGGCCTGTGGCTGAAACTCAATGTATAATATATGCAGACACGATCATGAGTCCTAAAACATATTACCAATAAATGATTCTGCGGGTTTGTGTGCTGTATGTTCAGAGCACACAAACCCCGGAAATATACAGAGCGACCAGCTTTTGATGTTGGTCGAATTGGCAACAGACTGAGTGATTCTGAGGCCGAAATTGCAGCTGCCATCGGTCAAAACCAGAACATAGATAGCTGTGTGTGTTAATATAGGCATTAATATTTATTTCATGCTTGTTAATCCAAGGAGCAATCTGATTGCCTATTGATAGCAGAATTCGTAATTTCTGGAACAAGGTTTATTTTTGCCTTTTTTTGTATCAAGAGTAGAGTTGAGTGGAAACCTGGATGTTCGGGTTCGATAAGTTCGAGCGAACTCCGGAAAAAGTCCGGGTCCATGCTCGAACTTGACCCCGGACTTGACCCCGAACACGGACCCCATTGAAGTCAATGGGGACACGGACTTTTGGCCACTAAAATCCCTCTAAAAAATTCATGGAAAGGGCTAGAGGGCTGCAAAAGGAAGTAAAATGTGGGTAAGAGTAGGACAAGTGCCCGGCAAGCAAATGTGGATAGGGAAATAACTTAAAATAACATAAAATACATACAAATTAAAAATACAGCTGAGCCATAAAATAGCACTAGATGGAATCTTTGATTTTAGCTTTGGAAGAACATAAATCTAAATCTAAAGCATGGCTGCCAGGAGGATCAACAAAATTATCAATTTGAGAGAGGGTTGGAGTGCAGGGTATTCTCTTTCAGTTTATACTAAGTGACCCATAGGTTGAGGATGCGGTGACCGTGGCAGTGTAGGTGGAAGCGGCGCTGGACACGATCATGAGTCCTAAAACATATTACCAATAAATGAATATGCCAGTATTATTTTGTCGTTAATAAGTCACAGCCAATTTGCCCAATAATATGCCAGCATTATTTTGTCATTTAATATATGCCAGTATTTTGCCATTTAATATGCCAGTATTTTGCCATTTAGTATATTCCAGTATTTATCCACTCAATAATCCAGTATTTAGCCATTCAATATGCCATTCCTTTGCCAGTATTTTGCCATTAAATATGCCAGTATTTAGCAACTCAGGATGCCAGTATTTTGTCACTCAGTATGCCAGTATTTTGCCACTCAATAGGCCATTCTTTTGCCATTCAATATGCCAGTATTTTGCCATTAAATATGCCAGTATTTAGCAACTCAGTATGCCAGTATTTTGTCACTCAGTATCCCAGTATTTTACGACTCAATAGGCCATTCTTTTGCCATTCAATATGCCAGTATTTTGCCATTTAATATGTTCCAGTATTATTTTGCCATTCAATATGCCAGTATTATTTTGCCAATTTGCCCAATAATATGCCAGTATTATTTTGTCGTTAATAAGCCACAGCCAATTTGCCCAATAATATGCCAGTATTATTTTGCCATTTAATATACAGTGGGGCAAAAAAGTATTTAGTCAGCCACCAATTGTGCAAGTTCTCCCACTTAAAAAGATGAGAGAGGCCTGTAATTTTCATCATAGGTACACTTCAACTATGAGAGACAGAATGGGGGGGAAAGAATCCAGGAAATCACATTGTAGGACTTTTAATGAATTAATTGGTAAATTCCTTGGTAAAATAAGTATTTGGTCACCTACAAACAAGCAAGATTTCTGGCTCTCACAGACCTGTAACTTCTTCTTTAAGAGGCTCCTCTGTCCTCCACTCGTTACCTGTATTTATGGCACCTGTTTGAACTTGTTATCAGTATAAAAGACACCTGTCCACAACCTCAAACAGTCACACTCCAAACTCCACTATGACCAAGACCAAAGAGCTGTCGAAGGACACCAGAAACAAAATTGTAGACCTGCACCAGGCTGGGAAGACTGAATCTGCAATAGGCAAGCAGCTTGGTGTGAAGAAATCAATTGTGGGAGCAATTTTTAGAAAATGGAAGATATATGAGACCACTGATAATCTCCCTCGATCTGGAGCTCCACCCAAGATCTCACCCCGTGGGGTCAAAATGATCACAAGAACAGTGAGCAAAAATCCCAGAACCACACGGGGGGACATAGTGAATGACCTGCAGAGAGTTGGGACTAAAGTAACAAAGGCTACCATCAGTAACACACTACGCCGCCAGGGACTCAAATCCTGCAGTGCCAGACGTGTCCCTCTGATTAAGCCAGTACATGTCCGGGCCCATCTGAAGTTTGCTAGAGAGCATTTGGATGATCCAGAAGAGGATTGCGAGAATGTCATTTGGTCAGATGAAACCAAAGTTTTTTGGTAAAAACTCAACTCGTCGTGTTTGGAGTAGAAAGAATGATGAGTTGCATCCAAAGAACACCATACCTACTGTGAAGCATGGTGGTGGAAACATCATGTTTTGGGGCTGTTTTTCTGCAAAAGGACCAGGATGACTGATCCGTGTAAAGGAAAGAATGAATGGGGCCATGTATCGTGAGATTTTGAGTGAAAACCTCCTTCCATCAGCAAGGGCATTGAAGATGAAACGTGGCTGAGTCTTTCAAAGTTTAAAGTTTTGTATGTTGTATGTAAGTATGTTTTATTTATGAGCATTGGTAACCTCATTGTAACTGGACAGCTACCCAAGGCCCATAGTACCTCTGTCCATTGTGTGAAATCACCTCCTTAGCCCCTAATTAAAAATCAGCATCCACCCAGCAAGTCTTTCTGGAACCTTGCTTTTTGTACCCAAATAGCAGACAGGGCCACTAGCAGGTACAACAAGAATGAACAACCACTTTATTGGAACAGAAACAGTCTTATATACAGACATAATCATGTTAACATAAATCAACCCATCTATTAACATATAACACAACAGAAACCAAACAGCAATTAACCAGCATTGCTACGTATATAGAAAACCACATCATAATCAGTTTACCAGTAAATTCAATTAAAACAGAACAATAGATGTTGGAGCAAACTATCAGTCATTGTCACTGACTCCTCTGTGACACATTGTAATCCTTCAGAGTGGTCTCCTCACAGAATTACACATAAACCAATTTACTAATAGAATTTGACTAAATAACCATATTAAAGTATACAGTTATAGCACATAAGCAAGGATGAGTCAGGATTACAGAGGGCACAATCTGGGTGTATGAGTAAAGTCAATGCAAAGTGCAAACTTCCCTTTTTTAATGCCAGGGCCCATAATCTATAGGGGGTTGTTTGGCCCTCAGGCCCCTCCAAGAACCCCAGTCATGGAGGCTATCAGGATTCACTTTGTGACATAATAAAAAAACATCCTGTGAGAGGCTGTCAGCAAAGCCATCTTGTTATGAAATAACACTAGATCAAAGGAGAATGACTAGACTTGTTGAAGGCCACAAATACTCATAGAACCACACTTTACAACACTGGTGTACACACGGCCGTCTCACAATGCACAATGCATTGAACCACCTAATCGGCTTCCAATTCTATCAGCTACATTTGATAAGTAAGTTTGACCAACATTGGATGGTTGAAGTTTGGAAAAATGTCACCTGGCCTGACAAATCTGTTTATGCAACAATTTTCTCCAATGTCAGCTACAGTCCTTAGCTCCCAATCCAACGGAGCAGGTTCTTATGAAGTGGAAAGGGAGGTCCACAGTACTGGGTCTATTTACTAAAATTTCACTTTGCAGATTGACTTTCATTTTGAAAGTCAAATTGGGCATCCGAGTTTGACTTAGTCTCAAAAATTGCTTCAATCATTTTGCCTCCCATTACTTTCAATGGGGAAGATTCGAATTTGGTCTTTTTTTACTAAGTCAAACTAGGATAGTTTAGTGAGTAGACCCATATGGGTGTGTGGACTAAAGATCTGCAGGTACTGCATAATACTATTATGCCAGTAAGGATACAATCCCCAAGGAATGTTTCTCTGTTAAATCCATGCAGCAAAACTTCATGTTCTCTAATAATTTATCAGATCAAACACTATTTCTGTAAAAGTGGCTAAAAGTTAATGATCAAGAAAAGAAAATGCAGTATTTTGTTGCGTGTTGCATAATTAAAAATGCATCCCTCTACCTGTTTTGCAAATTTATAGCATGCAGCTGTATGCTCAGATCTGCACATGGCGTCTAGCACAGTTTGTCGCAGCCGATTCACCGCTGAGAGTTCAGTGCAACAATATGAATACTAATAAGCATTAATACTAATCCCTAAGCCCTAATACTAGCCCCTGGCCATTGCGCAAGAGGTTGTGGTTAAGTGGCTGCATTAAAGCAGCTGCGAAGGACCGTCCTATCCCCCTGCACATGCCCAGCAATTCCCCACTAAAAGCAATATGATGCTGAGGTTCTGCACGTGTGTATTGGGCACACTTTTCTAGAGGAACCCTTTGATTGGCTTCTGAGAGATTTGCTGAGAGCTGGGAATATCCTTGGAGATATTTTTTCAAATTATTGCAAAAACTACTAAAACATGTCAGCTTTAATGTGCATGTATATTTTTGGTTTTGTCAGACTAGTCATCTCTTGATAATATTTTATACCTTGCTCCACCAATACACTTAAAGGTCTTGTATTAATATCACATACAGCCCATGACAGATTTGATAAAAGTAAAAAAGCTCAGATGCTTGGGTCTGGTTATAAAATATACATATGATGCCAATGAGCAATAGGTGTATATATAATATAAGCAATAAATACATATAAATAGATTAATATAATGATGCCAATGGGGTGAGATAAAGGGTGAGTGGGGTGATAAGCTGGATGGAGGGGGTAAAATGGAGGGAGAGGTTGAGATGGAGGGTGAGAGGTGCGATATGATAAGGGATGGAGATTGAGAGGGGTGATATTCTGGAGAGAGGGGTGAAATAGTGGGTGGGTGGGGTGATGAGCTGGAGGGAGAATGTGAGATGGAGGAGAGACAGGTGATAAGATGGAGGGAGAGATTGGCAGGGGTGATAAGATGGAGGAAAAGACTGGCAGGGGTGGTAAGATGGAGGGAGAGAATATCACTAGAGTTTAAGTGTGCAACACACACCTCAGACAAGGACCCCTTGCAGTCTGATTCTTTTATCTGACCAATTTATTTTCTCTGCTTATATTATAAAATTTGTAGATGTTGGTTAATGTTGTGTCTTTAACTATACCATGATTATTCAGCCATGCATACGTGCAGAGCAGTTTGTGGCATGGAACATGTTTGACCTGTGCAGTGCACATGGTGTGTCGAGTGTATGTCCTACTTTGACCACCATCTTCTGTTGTTTTTTTGATATTTTTGTAACTCATTGTTTCACTAATCTTCCTGATCTAGGGTATGACAACTATGTTGCAAATGTGCCCCTGTCATATGCAAACAATGTGAGAATGTGGCTGTACAAACTGGTGGAGCCACATTCCCAGCAACAGGGGAAGGGGGATTACTAGACAATCCAGTCTCAAGATGAAGATAGAATGTAAAAAAGAATAAACCAGCAGGTGACTTCCCAGCTGTGGTTGAACAATAGTAATACTCACCTAACAATTAGCTGGGTGCAAACATGCTGAGAATAGTGGGAGTTGTAGTTCAGTAACAGCTGCAAAGCGTCCATGTTGCTGCAAAAATGACATATATACATGTGTTACAAACAGGAACCCGATTTGCATCAAGCATTTCACAGTCCAGGGCATTGAAAGCAACTGTATCACCTCAACATTATTTTACTGCCCCTTAGAGAATAAAATATTATTGAAAATAATCTATACATTGAGGTTTATGTATAAAAAACCCCCCGCACAGTGTCAGGAGTTTTTTAAAAGGCCACAATCGCCATTTGTTATGTTATTTAATACATTTGCAGTGCGGGAGAGGGACCTCCGCCAAACGGTGTTTAGTGGACGTTCCCCGACACAAATCAGGTACTTTTTAGTGCCTGATTTTTTTGTTATACATAGGCTGTATGGCGCAACGAGCGCCAACACCAACAATATCTGCATATTCAGTGGAGGCAGCACAGACACACAAAAGTTGTCATGTCTACTTTATACCTTGGGACACACTCTAACTGTGCCAGTATTTGGTTCAATCTGTGTGTGTTCCATGTTTATATATGACCACATTGTGTCAGCAGATAAATTAGGAGAATTCTTTTTTTTTTTTTTTTCTTACATATGTCTGTGGAGTCTCCTGTTTATGACAGTACTTATGACTTGAAATGCAAATTAACTGCTTTTCAATGGGAAATGTGTAATTTGCATAAAAAGCCACAGGTGATGTCATAATCAGGATACTCTTTTTTAAAAATATGTTTCTCCAAATTTAGTCATTTTCTTGCAATTCTGCTAACCTGATGTATAGATAATTTTCAATCATTTTGTATTCTCTGCATGCACAGTAAAAGCAATGTTTAAATGATACAGCTTTGTCCTCATACTGATAGGAGAAAAAAGGTTGGGGTAAATCATTCTTTATATTTATTTATAGAAATATTTAGCACATCGTTTATTTTAATTAATAGCAATCTGTGTATTTTTATGAGTAGCCAAGTACAGTAAAAGATACATCCAAAAATATATTAATAAACAGGTCAGTGTCATTAATCCAGTGCACATGATGGAGACAATGCTCAAGTCTGGATGACCCTGAGATTCTACTCATTAATCCAAGATTACATTTTTCTCTTTTTTTTAAACTTATTAAAGATAATAAGGATAAATAATAAAGATAATAATTGGGCACTTAGCCCAAAGGGTCCAAAAATAAACCTGTCCTTAGCTCTTGGTCAGGTGAAAATGTTCAACAAATGAGCAGGTATCATTTTCCCCCAGTAATAGCACCACTGACTTCAGTAATAACTCAGCTGAGGAGCCCCCTCGTTCCAGCAAGTGTTGATGAAACTATGAGGCTGCCTAGATATGATGATGTGAGGTTAGGGTGCTTTAGCTATAGAGAGTCTTAGAAAGAGATGCTGGTATTGTCTTCTTTCTTTTTTTTTATTCACATATTCTAAGACATAAAATATACTGAGATACATGTTTTTTTTTTATACAAAGATAGTAAATAAGATATATGTTTCTGTGCTATAGCTATGTGTACACCACATAGGGAATTCCATGCATTTTTTTCGGTTGAAAAATAGAAAGAAATGTGATATCAGGTTAGTGTGTATGGAAGATATCACGGAAATGAAAATTACAACTTCTAACATTTAGGTAGATGTTCAGGAGGGTGGTGGTTTTTGGTGTGCATTGATGGGATAGTTAAATTGAGACTGTATATGCATTTGGAGAGGGATAAGGGGGCAGGGTGTGTATAATAGGGTATGAGGAGAATTTCCAGCATGTCCACATTCCTCCACCTTCCTACTCTCTGATTGGTCAGATTCAGGCTGGTGAAACTCGCCTTTGAGACAGGTGTATGTGAGACTCTCTCATTCTATATGCAGACATAGAAAAGCACAGTCACAGATTGTTGTCACCATGCATCTTTTGGGAATTGTAACCGCACTTGTTTTCATCTCCACTGTTGCAGGAGGTAAGTCTTGGGGAAGGGTAACAAACATCCATTTGTTTTTGGGGCTCATCCTGCAAAGTTTGAAAAGTAAAATGGTCCCAATTTAGTTAACGATACAAGGGGAGAGTTGAATAAAAGAGCTCTATTCACTAAACAGTAAACTGACAAAGGATTTGCAAAAAGCAGGTATTTATAGCCAAGCTGGAAAAATCTCCAATTTGCTTATCTTTCCAACTCTCAATGCATGCTAGCTCACTGTTTAGTGAATAGATCCCAGAGTCTAGACTAAAGGGTCAAACATAATTCTAAAAAGGTATGATAGTGACATATTTATTGACTAACTAGACAACAATTTGCATATTATTTCTTGCCCTGCAATTCAAGCTCTCACATTTTGGTTCCCTGTTGAAGTATCACTTCTCCATGCATTTGTAGCATTTTAGCCATGTGTATACTGTAAGAAATGTTTATTGTATCAAGCAAAATCCACCCCCTTCAAGTCTTTTTAAGTCTGAATGTGGGGGGGGGGGGGGGGGGGGGCGACAGAAATATGTATTGTACATTAATAGAATGTTAGTTTTATAAACTTCACCATGCATTTTTTGGGGGACCATATAAACTCATGTTACCAGAGTGTGATACTAAAACTGTTTATTCATCAGATGTGGCTACTGGAAACCAGATATTGCCTAAATCTAAATTGTAGAAAGCCGAAAGTTTAGCATCAATTTCTTTGGGGGTTCATGTTCTCTCCTATAGTGAGTTGGAAGGTTTGGCAAGTTGGATAATTGTTCCAACTCATCTACTATAGGACAACTAAACCTGTTTTTTTCCACTTATCCTTCTAATATAGAATCACACTGTGAAAAAATGTAGTGCCCCTAAAAGACAGTACCTTCAATTTGGGAGTGGCTACCCTCTGTGGAGACCATTCACTCAGCAGAAAGACCTGATAGTAACATGGCAGAGGTGTACCAAACGCTGAAAACTGGTTCTCCTGGTCCTTGTATCTGGAGGGGGATGATTGTCTAAATTATCAGTACCCTACTATTGCACCTACTACAATCTAATCAAAGTTTTAGCTAAATACAATACAACCGATTGATTCTCAAATGTATACTCACCCCCCCCCCCCCCCCCCCCAACCGCCGTGGTCTACGCCTGACTAAACTCACACACTCCCCTAAATATTTAAACAACTTAACAGTGCCATCTTTGTCCTCAAGCAGCTTGTCTGTGCCATCTTTGTCCACAAGCAGCTTGTCTGTGCCATCTTTGTGCTCAAACCGCTTGTTACTGCCATCTTTGTGCCCAAACCGCTTGTCACTGTAAAATGTATTCCCAAAAAGCATTTCTGAACCATATGTGTGCCCAAACAGCTCGTCGCTGACATCCATGTACCCAAACAGCATGTCTGTGTCATCTTTTTTGTCCAGATAGCATTTATGCACCATCTTTTTGCCCAAACAGCTTGTGACTGCTATTTAAGTAATCATGTTATGCCAACCCCCCCCCCCCCCCCCCCCCCTTTGCAAGCAGAGCTAGGACAAAAAAAAGAGCATTGTCTCCCACCACATTCTCCTTTCTTTACCCTCTTATACCTCCTAACAATGTGTCTCTTTCAATTTCTATCTGTCTTTTTCTATATCAAGGCCTTGTATACTGACAACACAAATTATCAGTACATATAGTGTTTATTCAATAAAAGTCCAATGACTGTGTAATAACTAATAAACATTTCAAATTCATTTTTAATTTCTTATGGTCTGTTTCTAAATTGTTTTTAGACATGAAAAATCTTTAATAAACAAAATAAGAAAAAAATATTGCCCTTAGTCTGAGGATAAAATGGCATGTACTTTTGAGAAGTAGGCAGCCAGGCATGGTCGGCGACTGTCTCTCTGCTAATGCAAAGAGAGATCCCCACTCTACAGTACAGACTGCAATCTGAAGCAAGGGTTAAACATAAGCATTAGTTGTTCTTTAATGGCAGATTTTTACAGTTTACCTGCAGTTCACATTTTAATGAATAGATCCCATAGACTACAATACAACACTGGGAAGCTGACAGAGCAGTAGGAGATATAGCCAAGCTGAAATGTGTTTAATCTCCTGTGAGGTGAGGGCCTGTGCAAGGAATTTGTACCAATGCAATCTCAGTCATATTGGTACAGTAATACTCCATATAGTTAGCAAGATTCAGAAATGGTATATTACAACTCACATCGGTGAACAGCTAAGTCACAGAGTGTGGAGCAGTATAATTCCAATCAATGTATAATTAGATAGATAAAGATGTGCGGTACAGCATAGGTGACAAGAGAATATAACAAATTTGCATGAGGCCAATGTTAAGTCTATCAAGGCAATAGCATGGCAATATTTTGTGGTACAGCATGATTCCAAAACACACACAGTCACATATACATACAGCGTCATTTACACATCACAGTCACATGCAATACACACAGAGACATACTGGGCAGTGATTTCCTTCATTATAAGCTCATGCTGTGTCCTAAAACTCTGCTCTCGCTTAGTCCAAGCAACACTATTCCTCTACCTTAATATCCACCCTCTCATCGAATCCCAAATGTCTCTTCTCAACGTTTAATGCTCTCCCCTGCCCCCCTGCTCCTCCGCCCTGCTCCACTCTATCGGCCCAAGACCTTGGCTCTTACTTCAAAAACGCTTCAAGTTGATGCTATCAGGTGTAACTTCACCTCTTGTGACTTGCCCTAATTACCTCCTGCCTCGTTTCCATCCTCCAAACCCACTTTGAATATCTCCCCTGTAGCTGAGAAAGAGGTAGACGATCTGCTCTCCTGCTCGAGATCTATTACTTGTGCACTAGATCCCATCCCATCTCATTTTGCATCCTCTCTTTCCCCTCTACTCTATCCAACTCTAACCCATCTCATCAACCTCTCTCTGTCCTGTGGAATAGTACCGTCAACCTTCAAGCAAGCCCAAATCGTACCTGTTTTGAAAAAATATTCCCTTGACGCCACTCTTCCATCTAACTACCGTCCTATATCCCTTGTCCCCTTCGTGTCCAAGTTGCTGGAGAGAACGGTGCACTCGCGACTAACAGACTTTCTGACTGCCAATGACCTACTTCACCCTTTTCAAACTGCCTTTTGACCCTTGCACTCTACTGAAACAGCTCTCACTAGAGTATCAAATGACTTTCTTTCTGCCAAATCTAAAGGCCACTTCTCAGTGATGATCCTCTTAGATCTTTCTGCTGCCTTTGACACTGTTGACCACTGCCTCCTTCTTAATAGATTATCCTCATTTGGCACAGGTGGTATGGCACGCTCTTGGATCGAGTCGTACTTATCTGAGCACTCGTATTCAGTGTCGCTTGCTGGAGCGACATCATCGCCTGTTCCGCTCTCTGTTGGTGTTCTGCAAGGATCAGTCTCTGGCCCACTGTTGTTTTCCCTGTACACTACCTCTCTGGTAGAACTCATCTGCTCTTTCGGTTTCCAATACCAGCTGTATGCGGATGATACTCAGAACTCTCCTTCCCTGACCTCACTCCCTAGTGTCATGTGTAGTTGACTACTATAACAGCCTCCTGACTGAACTACCTCTGACTCGTCTGTCTCCCCTGCACTCTATCCAAAACACAGCTGCCAGACTTGCAGTCAGTCAGATTCAGCAGCTCCTCTCTGCAACGCCCTCCACTGGCTCCCCATCTGCTCAAGGATAAAATTTAAAATTATGTCTTTAACCTACAAAGCCCTCCACTCCTCCACCCCTCCATACATTGCCTCCCTTGTTACCCTATACCTCCCTGCATGACCTTTGTGCTCCTCAATGGGATTAAAACTCTCCTCCAACCACATCACCACTTCTCACTCGCGTCTCCAAGATTTTGCCCGAGCTGCCCCCTCTCTCTGGATCTCCCTTACGCAGAGCATCCGGCTCTCTCCCTCCTTTTCATATTTTAAAAAGTCACTCAAAACTCATCTCTTTAAAGAAGCTTACTACCCAACCCACTAGAATACCGGTCACTTTACCTCTAGCTGATCCCACCTAGCTGGAACACACACAATTCATCTTTGGCCTATCCCACCTAGTGCCACCCATCCAAACTACTGTTACTACAACTTCGATCCCTCTGACCTCTTCAATCCCTTATGTGTCTCATGTACCTTATTCCATCTAGATTGTAAGCTTGCGAGCATGGTTCTCTACCTCATGTACCAGTCTGTTCTAGTTTGTCTAACTTATTATGTATTTCCCTTCTATGCTCTGTACCTAGCGCTACGTAAATTGTTGACACTATATAAATAAATGTTAATGTATTGTACATGCACACACAGCCACATTTACACATAATTTGCCACTCCCTGCTGACTTACCTTTCATGGCAGGGAGGGGATCTCTTGTAGTGTAGCATGGGTTTCAGAGAGCCAGGTGTCACATGACATCCCGGCACTCAGATTCAAAGAAGCATGGGAGCAAAATAGACCACTGCCTCCTCGCGTTGGTAATATGTTTTTACTGTTTTTCTAATAAAGCTATATTTTTATACTAGATAACATCACTTATGGAGTCATTCTCATCTGGTGTGCACTCAAAATTCTGCTCTGCTACTTTAATATAGAAGCAAAATAGTCTGTGCCAGTGTAGGATGCACAGACCATTTTGCTACCAAGCCTCTTTGAATCTGAGTGCCAGGATGTCATGTGACACATGGCACTCTGACACTCATGGAAGCACAGTGCAAGGGAACATTGCAGGTCACCTTTGCATATATTGCCACAGACATTATCCCTCACACTGTACTCGCCTACAACTTTTCACAGGCCCCTAGCATTGCATTGGAAAAGGTCACTGGGGCGGGGCAGGAGGGCCAAAGGGTGACCTAGTTTACCAGGATACTGCAAAGTTTCCTGTTGGATAGAAGATATTCCCCAAACTCTTCAGAGGCAGTGCCCCTTTAGGTGAAGGCCAGGTTCACCTAATGGTAGTGCAGGCTCTGTATGAGGTGATATTCTTTTCCAGTAACTCCCCACCTTTTAAACCTTCATCGTCCTCCCCCCTGCCCTTTTACCCTTACTAAATGTTTTTGCATTCTTTATAACACTACCCTAAACCAGCATATCTCATAACAATAAAATAAGGTGTGTGGCTGAATTGAGCAAAATTTTATTTGGTCTAATATAAGCTCTTTACATACATTTGTGAATAATATTCATTGTTATAATTCTCACTTTTTTAACACAGTTAAACCGTAAATAAAAAAGGGCATGCATTGCCAATCAGAGCAGGGGCTCTCCCCACTCTGCGGAATGCGAGGGTCTCTTTCTGCTTGCGCTTCATTTTTGCATGGGATCAGCAGGGGGGGGGGACCTAGTTAAGGTTCTCCCCTGCTGATCCCATGCAAAAACAAGGGGCTATAGTAGAAGCACAAGTGAAAAGTAATGTTTAGTGTTCCTTTAACAAATTTGGTGATTATTTAACCTAATTTTAAAAATATATACACCCTATTTACCTATAAACTGGATAAGACAGGAAACAATACAATAATTGACTAATTTTCCTAATAAGCATTTTCTTTCTCCTCCAGTAGACACGAATATTACTTCTCTCTCATCGTATGTCATTGCTAGTGTACGTGCAAAGTCTGCAATCATTGCTTTTCCACCAGGATGTACGTATTCGGGGATGCAAGCGACACTGAATGTATTGCAGACCGATAACAATACTGTGTCTCAAGGTAAGATGACAATGTTTATGCACTTCTATTACATGAATATTGGAGGTTAAAAACTCCCATACACTATACGAGAAAAGAAGAAAAAAACTGCAATCAGTATAATGTCTTTTTTTTTAATATAAATAACCCCTATTATGTTAATTATGGAAAACAGTGATAGAGTTCTCTAGCTTTTGTTAAAGTGAACCTGTTATTCAGGGAGGACTGACAAGGGGTCAGAAGGGCAATTGCATCCTAGGTCACACTGTAATCTGACTCACTGGGCCAGCAATCCCAGAATCAATCCAGAGGTAGGCCAGACAGCCATCCTCAGATGAGACTCTGGCAGGGATCAACAGAATAGAACGCATAAGGTCAGCAACATACTCCCCAACTGTACCAATTATCTGGGACACTGGAGGATAATGAATTCTGTGTATGAAAACTTAAGTGTTTGCTTTGAGGGAAAGTGTGTTCACTACTGTTACTTCACGCTGATATACCCCTAGTATCACACGTCACTGGTGGAGCATGTTGGGAAGTATCCAGATAATCTCCACATTCTGGCCTTTCACATAACTTATTCACCTACTCCCATGCATTTCTCTTCCTGTTTAGTTTTTATAAACTCCCTGGCTCAATTCTCCTGCACATGTATGACCGGCTAGCCCTCCCTATCTCAAGCTTTAGAGCTCTCTCTCCTACATTTCTGGATCTGAGAAAGGTTGAAACAAAGCAAGTGCATATTTACACTGGCACATATTTCTGTAACACAGCTTGATCATGCAGTTTTGAGGCCAGTTCTCTCATCAGACACCAAAGTAGACAGGGAAGACAGCGCTCCTTATATAAGTCCAGGTGCCAGAGCAGGTCTACACCAAATCCCCAGCAGAAAAACTAACCAGATGCTCTGCACTCCAGTAGTGAGATTCTTTAATGTATACACGTAGCCACTTGGCATATATTAAATAAAGAATTGCACTACTCTGATCAGGGCATACCTTCTATTCAAGGGTAAAGGACTAAAATGAATGGTGTCAGTTTGGGCACAGATCTCCTTCTCCGTTCCATAGATGGGATCCACAGATATATTTGATACTCAATGGTTCAAAATCACCTTAGAAGAACAAACATTTCTGCCTGTTACACATATTGTTTAGTGTTTAATACATGTTATGTCTTACCATGGAATCCATCTTCTATTTGCAGCTTTAACATTCACTGTACCACAGTGCCGCATGAGACGTGATCTTGTCGTCATAAACAACACTGTATCCGGTAACACACAGACCATTAACGTGGGTTATCAAGTCACAAATCTGTTACCCAGCACCAGCTACACGTAGGTACCCCTCCTATGGAGCATGATCATATAGGCTTCCCTTTAATTGTCATCCAATGTTCTCCTTATGCAAATGTATTAACATTGTAATATACAATTCATTTAATGCTCAACACTATTTTATTATCTACGTACTCGGCTAATGCGCACTTTATTAAAAATAGAAACCGAATTTTTGGGTAGATAAAAAATGTCTGCCTTTTCACAGAATAAATCAAGGCATCAATAGATTTAACTTTTTGTTATTATTCTTAACTCATTGCTGCCTTATATCCCGAGGCGTAACTAGAAACCACCGGGCCCCAGTGTAAAAATTGCCCTGGGGCCCCCCAACCCACCATGCAACTCCACCCCAGAAATGCCACTTACATGCCTCCCAACTGTTCCACTTTGTGCGGGACAGTACTGATTTTGGTAGGCTAGCCCGCTGTCCTGCCAACCTGTATTAGTTGTTGTTAGAAATCAACATCAGTATTATGCATAATTGATTTTAAAACAAAAAAAACGTTATTAGTCTCTTATATTAACAAATCTAGTGAAATACAAGATATAATGTATGATACACATGAGGTGGCAAATAAGAATCAATGTTAGGTCAGCCTAGCTCAACCTGGTGCTAAACAGGCACAATAGTTATATGCTATTATACACATCCCAGACATAGGTGATATTAGTATAACACAAGAAGGGATTAATCAATCTGGGGATCATATAACCAAGACTCATAGTTGGCAACATATAAAAAAAAATCCAGGGACTCTTTGCAGCTCAGCTTCCAATTACTTACTTTAAAATTCACCACACCTACTTTCAAAATCCCTGCCCACTTCACATCATTAGCATAATATAACTCCACCTTCTTGTCACAGTGTAGATTGTAACGGACCGTCTACCGGACGAAGTAGACCCTCTGTCCGTTGTGGGAAATCACCTCCTTAGCCCCCAATTACAGCTCAGCATTCACGCAGCAAGTCTTTCCTGGACCCTTGCTCTTTGTACCCAAATAGACAGGACATCTAGCAGTTAGGTACAGCAAGATTGAACAACTCTTTTATTTGTGTAACAACACAGACTTATATAAAAAAAACATACACATGACATCACAGACATTAGTATACAATGGGGGGATGGAACTAAACATAGTTCTCCAACTAACTGGGGCTAGGAAAACATTAGACATTCAGACTGCAAACCAAATAGGAATTAACATAGAGTGAGTAGACCTAATAACAATACACACAGTAATGTACACAACATAATCAGTTTACCAGTTAATCCAGTTAATACAGAACAATGGATGTTGGAGTAAACTATTGGAGTCACTGTCACATTATAAACCTTCAGAGTGGTCTACTCACAGAATTAAATATTACACATAACCAATATACCAACCGAATATAACTAACTAACAATATTAACGTATAGTGTTATGGCACATCCATTACCCAGGTGGTCCGTTCATTCGTGAGTTGGTTCGGTAGATTCAATCTACCGAACACCCAGGCAGAAAGGCACGAACAAGCCTTTCTGCAGGGGAAAATACAAGCTTTTACCATGGGGCCATAGTCCAGAGGCAGCAGGCGAGCAACCAGGCTTCTCCAGAACATAGTGGCGAGGTTGGTTCCGCCACATAGATTATATCACCAAGTTCCCACCAACTTGGTATACAACAGATACATTCGCAGCACAACATCTACATCAGGCAGGTGCATTTTTTTCACTTTTACATTAAATATAGTAAGACCGTGTGCAGATGTGCTTCAGTCAAAGAGCTGTGTCCACACCATAAAACATACATTAGTATGAACCTACCACTTCTGCTGGAAGACCATTCCATGTATCCTATCAGTAAAGTAATACTTTCATTAGTGCCTGTCCTTATATTATATCTAGGGAAGCTTTATGTCTAGCCCATGCCTGCTTAAACTCGTTTACTGTATTAACCCCTACCACTTCTGATGAAAGACTATTCCATGCATCCACTACCCTCTCAGTAAAGTAATACTTTCATTAGTCCCTGACCTTATCTTATATCTAGGATAGCCTTATGCCTATCCCATGCATGCTTAAACTCATTTACTGTTTTCACCTCTACCACTTCTGCTGGAAGGTTATTCCATGCATCCACTACCATCTCAGTAAAGTAATACTAAGTTTCTGACCTCCACTGTATTAACCTCTACCACTTCTGCTGGAAGGCTATTCCATGCATCCACTACTCTCTCAGAAAGTAATACTTCCATTACTTTCTGGCCTTATCTGATATCTAGAATAGCCTTATGCTTATCCCATGCATGTTTAAACTCCTTAATGCAGGGCTCGACAAACCCTTGGCGCCATGGCGACCAGGAAATCAGACTGGGTGCTGTTAGCCATATCTAGCCCCTTGCCGCTGCCTTTTGCTTAATTTGCAGCGCACTCTAGTGCCGGTGTCACGTGACATCCCGGCACTTGGGAAGAAGTCTAATCAAGATGGCAGCAACATGAATGTCCCCCTCCCCTGCACTGAAGTAAAGCAGCAGGGGAGAAAGAAACACATTTAGGGGGACAAAAAAGCAGATAACTTGTGAGGTGACTTACTAAATGTCTATGAGGTGTGCGAATGTGAGACTGTGTATGTGACTGACTGGAGGTGTGTGTATGTGACTGACTGGATATCTCTGAGGTGTGTGTATGTGACTGACTGGATGTCTGTGAGGTGTGAGGTTATGTGACTGGATGTCTGTGAAGTATGTGTATGTGACTGGATGTCTGTGAGGTGTGAGTCTATGTGAATGGATGTCTGTGAGGTGTAAGTCTACGTGACTGTCCCTGTGCGTGATTATACGTGCGTGTGTTTGTTTGTGTGATTTGATGTGCCATTGTCTGGCTCCTAAAGTTTTTTGCTGTCTCCTTAAATCAAATCAAGTTTGTCAAGCCCTGCCTTAATGTATAAACCTCTACCATTTCTTCAGAAAGACTATTCCATTCATCCACCACCCTCTCAGTAAAGTAATACTTTAATTAGTGTCTGGCCTTATCTTATATCTAGGCATATAGCCTTATGCCTATCCCATTAATGCTTAAACTCCTTTACTGTATTAACCTCTGCCACTTATGCTGGAAGGCTATTCTATGTACCCACCACCCTCTCAGCAAAGTAATATTACTTTCCTGACCACAAAGGTCTCTATTGTGTGGTTTGCAGCGGGTCAGATGTCCTACTTACCTGGATTCTGCTCATCCCCGGCACACTGCATGCAGGAAATACTGCCTCCGGATATGACACCGTCATTTCTGGCGGCTGTGACGAAAAGCCAGGTGGATGCGGACTGACGGCTGCTGCCCAATCATGGCTGTTTCGGTGTGAGACAGTCACACAGGCAGCGGAGGCCCACAGGGCAGCTGCCTTGGGCCCCAAAATTGAACGGGCCCTGGGCAGCTGCTCCATTTGCCAACGTTTTTTTTTAAATGTTTTTGGGGTTTTTTTTTTGCATTGGTCGACAGGGCAGTCGGGCCCCCTGGAGTGACGGGCCCGGTCGCAGCTGCTTATATCACCCATAGTCATTAGCTATACTATTATTTGTTGCATTTTATTTTAGCATAAAACCATTAAAAATGCTACCCTATCACACCACGCAAAGACAGTCACTGCCATGACATATTTACCCCAAACCATACAATTCTTAACTGCTTTTGTGCCACCAAACACTATAGTCTTTCTAATTATTTTGTTCATAAAATAATCTGGATAGAAGTTTCTACTATCAGGCAAATTAGGTGTTTTATTATCAAAATAATAAATGAAAAGGGTGGATAATTGTTGCCTTTTTAAAATAGAAATACTCTCCTTTTCCCAAGATGTCTTCTGCATGCAATAACCTTCAAGCAGAATTGGTAGAAGCTAATACAGTGAAGAAGTACGCATGGGACAGGCATAAGTCCATCCTAGATATAAGGCTAAGAACTAATAAAAGTATTTAGAGAATTGGGCAGACAAGATGGGCCAAATGGTTCTTTCACATTCCATGTTCCTAAGACACATTCACACATGCAGGTTTGCATTCATCATTATGTATAAAGGTGTTTCAGTTAGTAATGTAGAACAGTTTCACCTTATTTCTTCTCTAACCCTATGTATATAATGATAATGTATAAAATGAACCCATTCAGCTGCATTGCAGTATTTTTCGGCTACACTGGCCTAAAGTTTGAAATTCCCATCTTAATTCCCTCAAATTCTCTTAGTAACTGAAACATTTTTAGTACTTTCCCCAGAATTTCTCCAGTTCTACACTGAAAAATGTGGCATTGAAATACACATTTACAGAAGTTAGGGGGAGAGATAAAATAACTGCAAGTGAGTTGCAAAAATCAGAGATTATTAGCCGAGTTGGAAAAATCCTCCAAATTGTCTATTTTTCCAAAGCAACCATTAATGTCTGATATTTGCAGTTCACTTCTCGGTTCACTGTTAGTGAATGTTAGTGAATAGCACCTTTTGTCTATCAAAGCATCACATGTATATACGTTTTATTTCAGGGTCTGAAAATATTAACACATGATTGTTTGTTTTAGGGCCTACTACAGTATTGGCAGTGCACAATTAGTTTCTACTACTTTCAAAACAAACAGTGGTAAGTATCCATCCATGCAATATGAGAAACATAATCTACAGTCAAATGCATATATGATTATAAAGCATAGAGCAAATAGGGATCCAATACAGATCACACATCACTGACATAGCAAATAATGTAAAATACTGAAGTAAATGGATAAAATGATCCACAGTCAGCAGCCCTGAGCCAGTGAACCTGAATGATTACTAGTCTCTTTTGTGTGGTCTGCAGCGGGTCAGATGTCCTGCTGGGATCTTATCAGGCATATGGAACCAGACCATGTTTCATGATGAGTGAGGGGCGCTGTGGGGAGTAGAGATGGGAGAAAAGGCTAGCCAGGGGAGAGACCATGAGACAAACAAAAATTGACAGATGAAAGGGAAGTAAAAAAAATGGGCAATAGAGGTCAGAGGAGATGTAGACCACAAAAGACAAAGGGAAGATGATGGAGCCACAAAAGGTGCAGATGGGAGTGATCGGGAGCATAAGACGAACAAAGGAAGAACCTGGTAACCAGAAAAACTGGGACCAAGAGGAACACAGGATTGAGACATATGAAACATTGAGGAGTGGTAAAATTCACAAAAGGGTCAGCAGAGGAACAGTACATAGTGGAATTATAAGGTGACATGGGGGCCACAAGGACAAGAGAATGTAAGAAACAAGCAAAGTTGTATCAGCGAATGGGAAGGTCCCTGACTACTAGAGGAATCACAAACAGTTACAGAATAACATTGTATATAAAGTTTACAAATATGAAATCCCATCACACTTCACAAGATCATACCTATGTGAAGGTGAGATATAGTAGCTAGTAATCACCACTGTAATTAAAAAGACGTCAGATCAAAGAAAAATACTAAGCTAATTAATTAACTAAGAACACAAGATAAAATTTTATTTTCATATGTATTTTTAGTAATCCACCTCTTTCATATGATGAATTGAAATCCATTTGCAGAATAAGAGACCTAAAAAGAGTAGGGCAAAAAAAACATATTTGAGAACTGAGTATTTCAGAATAGCTTTTATCAGTCAGATAGCAAATATTGTGTTGTTAATACCAAACAGGATATAAGAGGTCCAGGATATTCTTTATGCATGTTGTGGAGTCTATTGAAAAAGTTATCCGCATGTCTTGCATGCTCAAACATATATATTTTCACAGGTTTTTGCATGTATGAAATAGGGATGTAGAGCTTTATTATTCCTTGCATGTCTTTTGAAAAAGCGGAAAAAAGTTTAGGAGAAACCGAAAATAATAGGGGAAAATTTTGGCGAGTACAATGGTGACGCTGCAATTATATTATTTATCTAAATATTTTCACTATAGGGTCTACTCAGTAAAGAGAGAATTGCAGGTAATTGAGATGTGAATTTCTCAAGGCCATTCAGCTGCATTAGAGATTGTTTCCAACTCTGCTACATTGCCCTAAAGTTTGAAATTCAAATCTCAATTCCCTGTTTATAGAGTAGACCCTTATATGTCTCCTTCATAATGTCAGCCTACACAGGAAAAGTGTTAAACCATATAGGGTCTGCTCAATAAAGCGTGAATTGCAGGGAATTGAGATGGGAACTTCAAACTTAAGGCCAAAGTAGCTGAGTTGGAAAAATTCTACCATTTAACTGCTTTGGAGTATTTTTTCAACTCTGCTTCTTAAAGTTTGAAATTCCTATTTTAATGTCCTTCAATTCTCTATTTATTGAGTAGATCATTATATGTATCAGCAGGGACTTGCTAAATGATCCCTTCCCTATTCGCCCCATTACCATGTTCTAGAACAATGATGGCCAACTTTGGCACTGAAGATTTATGAGAACTACAAATTCCACAATGTTTAAACTACAAATCCCACAATGCCAGACATGTGTCTGTATGTGCTACCATGGGATATGTAGTTCATGAACATTCTGCAGTGCCAAGGTTCACCATCACTGTTCTAGAACTTCGATCAAATGATCACTTCGATGATATATATATATATGGTATACAAAATAAAATGTAATCTTCATCTTATTCCTGTCCTCTTTATTTTTTTACAGACAGCAGTGCACCTGCAACCATCTTTGCCCGAAGCGGTGGAATGGTGGTTATTACAGTCCTGTTATCCATTGCAATGTTTTTGTTAGTTGTTCTTCTGATCGTCACACTTGTATTGAAAGGAGGTGGAAAAAAGTGAAGTTTGAAAGGGAGTTCCTAATTCAATGTAATTCCCATTAAAATATTTGTGGTGAGCCTTTTACATGGAGTTAATTAGGACACATCAAGCTGCATTGTAACATTTTTGTAAAATATTTTATTTGTTTTAATTCAAACACATGAAACTCAGTGTGCCTGACGGCTTGATTCCAGTGGCCTTGTGCTTGGATTAGCAGACTGGGGATATTGATCTTGAATGTGTACTTATTTAAGGATTGGCTATTTTCTTGGATGTATCTGCTTACAGTATGTTGCCATCCTTCCTGCTCATCAACCTTTATAGTGCTTCCTGGTTTATTTTCACTCTTCTGACATTTTTTGAATACCATGATTTTTATACATAATTTGTGGGTGGAGTTTATATATTGTCACAGCCTTATGATGTTAAGTTTAATTTTTTTTTGGGGGGGGGGGTGCACAGCTTTTCTATGAAATGACAGTGAATTAATATCTAGTTATGTCAATACTGTAAATGTTGTTAGTAATATTTGCCACTTGTACACTACAGGGACTACAACAAATATCTGATTCTGGTCTGCATGCCACATGGTGGTGTGCTTGAATGTTCCTCAGCTAGTTGACTCTTGCTCTGTAAATTCTAGTTAATAAAGGGCTGTGGCAAAGGCCTCCGCAATATGTCTACTTTCATTATTGTGCATGTGTATATGTATTTGACCTAAAAATCATAATGCCAAAGATCAACCTCTTATCCCACCTTAGTGCTTCGTTATAAGCATATTCACAGCACTTGAAAACAGATTACGATGTTTGAAAAAAATGGAAATGGAGTGGCATCACAGTGGTGTGGTAAATAAGGTGACCAGGAAAGTGGCACAATCCTAATATCCAAGCGGCAGCCTGAAACATTTTTTAAATATTGTGGCACACCACTCACTGGCCTCTGTGATCAGCAAAAGGAAAATGACAGGTTTGTTTGGAAATGCAGTGGTGTTATTGAGGTGTATTCACTGAACAGTTAACTGCAGAACTTAGGTATTAATAAAGGACTAAACCATTCAAGTGAACTTTAAATAACAAAAAAGACAATTTTCATGTAATTAAAAAGGCTTCTGAGCAATGCTCCCATGGAGAACCATACAGAAGTGATTCATGTTTGATTTGGAAGTCAAACACTGACTTCCAGGCTGCCATGTCAAGGAGATGTTTCTGTGACACTAAACACACCTCCAGCGGATAATCTCCTCCCCACTGATATTTTTTTTTTAAAAGACTGCTAGTGGGGCCTAGCTAGTGTTTAGCTGTAAATTTATTTTTCTGTTAATCTTTCTCACATACTTTACCCACACAAATTATTGTTTTTATCGTCATAAGAAGGGCTTTCATTAGATAACATTATGTTCATCATATCTTATAAATTACTTCAAACAAAAATGTAAAAAAAAAATATGATTAAAAAATTGAAAAAAAATCACTTTTTCTAACTTTGACCTAAAAAATAATTTACAAAAATAAAATCATTAAAAAAGTTTCTAAATACCGTATTTACTCGAATATAAGATTAGGTTTTTTTCAAAACAAATGCTCTGAAAAAGACCCCTAGTCTTATATTCAAGGTCGTCTTATAATCTGACCTCAAATCTAGGTCAGATTATAAGACTGGGATCCAGGTCCCCCGCAGAGCTGCAGGGGACCTGGATCCCCCTCTCTAACATCCTACGCTGCTGCCCAGCACTTCTGCCAGGACTTTTATGATGAAGCCAGAAGGACCCGGCTTCATCATAGAAGTCCCGGCAGTCATGCCGGGCGCCAGGGGACAGGGTATCATGCAGACATCCTCCGGCTGCCCCCGCTAGCCACCAGGGAAAGAAACAAGGTGAGGGACAGGCAGGGCCGGCCTTAAGTGTTCCGGCGCCCTGTGCGGGATTCCCCCGTGGCGCCCCCCCCCCCCATGTATGTATCTCTCTCCCTTCCCATGTTTGTCCCTTTCCTCTTCATTGCCCTGTCTGTCTCTCTCTAACTCCCCCATACCTGTTCTCTCTCTCCCTCTGTTCTGTCTCTCTCCTCCCCTTCCTCTGTTCTGTCTCTCTCTCTCCCCCATTCTGTCTCTCTCCCCCCCCTGTTCTGTCTCTCTCCCCCCCTGTTCTGTCCCCCCCGTTATGTCTCTCTCTCTGTGAGGAGAGTTATACTGGATGAAGACCAAAAATGCAGGATGGTACAATACAGATATTTTTATTGACAGGGGTTAAATGCAGGAACTTGCAACAGTTGTAGTCCACACTGACAGGGGTTAAATGCAGGAACTTGCAGCAGTTGTAATCCACACTGACAGGGGTTAAATGCAGGAACTTGCAGCAGTTGTAATCCACACTGACAATAAGCAAAACGAAAACAGTCCAAGATCAGGGGCAATAGAGAAGTAGCAAAACGAGAGACAAGCCGGGGTCAGGTTACCAGAGAATCAGAATAACGAGAAACAGTCCAGGTATCAAGGGGCACAGGCAGGCAGAAGGGTAGTCAGGAAATCCAGGTTCAGTAACAATCAATAATGAGGAAACGCTAGGCTATCGAATACACGAGAATCACCAAGCACTGTTTGCTTAGTGATTCTGGCTTTTAAATCTTCCGTGATGACGTGGACGCGCTGGCTTCGCGTAGCCTGCGGTCTATCTGGGTGACTAAACGGGTAAGGTCATCCAAGGAGGAAGGTATGCCAACACGAGCTAATTCGTCCTTAAGGCCATCGGATAGTCCCAGACGGAACTGGTCTAGGAGTGCCGATTCGTTCCAAGTGGTCTCTAATGCAAGTCTGCGGAATTCAGTTATAAATTCCTCCACTGGTCGACGGCCTTGTCTCAGAGCACGAATGGCATTAGTAGCTGAAGTGACTCTGAAGGGATCTTCGTATAAAGAGTCTAATGCTTGTCGAAAAGAACCCCAAGTGTCAAGGACCGGACTGTTGGTGTGGAGGAGATGGTGGGCCCATAGCTGTGGTTCGTCCAGGAGAAGCGAGATTACGGTATGTACCCTCACATAGTCAGAGGCATACGTACGAGGACGAAGGTTAAACAGGATCTGGCAAGAAGTGATGAAAGTACGATACTTCTGTCTATCGCCGGTGAATTTCTCTGGTAAGACAACTTGTGGTTCAGATGTGATAGCCCCTTCCAGAAAAATAGGGGTTGGAGGAGGTGCATGCGCCGCCACTGCGGGTTCAGGGGCATTACCTTGTAGGTGTTGTATCTGTTGTTGTAGGTTAGCTTGTCCTGTCTGTAGGTCTTGTACCGACTGGTTGAGAGTGACTAATTGCTGAGTGAGAGCAGCAATAGCGTCGGTTAGTCCCGCGGTCTCCATGATATGAGAGGGCTTGGTGATTATGTGAGGAGAGTTATACTGGATGAAGACCAAAAATGCAGGATGGTACAATACAGATATTTTTATTGACAGGGGTTAAATGCAGGAACTTGCAACAGTTGTAGTCCACACTGACAGGGGTTAAATGCAGGAACTTGCAGCAGTTGTAATCCACACTGACAGGGGTTAAATGCAGGAACTTGCAGCAGTTGTAATCCACACTGACAATAAGCAAAACGAAAACAGTCCAAGATCAGGGGCAATAGAGAAGTAGCAAAACGAGAGACAAGCCGGGGTCAGGTTACCAGAGAATCAGAATAACGAGAAACAGTCCAGGTATCAAGGGGCACAGGCAGGCAGAAGGGTAGTCAGGAAATCCAGGTTCAGTAACAATCAATAATGAGGAAACGCTAGGCTATCGAATACACGAGAATCACCAAGCACTGTTTGCTTAGTGATTCTGGCTTTTAAATCTTCCGCGCCTCGCGGGTACGCGACGTGCGTGACGTCATCGGGCGCGCGCCTCCATGGAGACAGGTCACGTGATGACGTGGACGCGCTGGCAAGCGCGTGTGACGGATCTCGGCTGGGAGAGAGGTTGTACTCAGGGGAGCTGCTGCGGGGAAGAACCTGACACTCTCCCCCCCTGTTCTGTCTCTCCCCCGTTATGTCTCTCTCTCTCCCCATTCCCCCTGTTCTGTCTTTCTCTCCCTCCCTCCGTCTGTCTCTCTCTCCCCCTTCCCCCTGTTCTGTCTCTCTCTCCCCCCCTGTTCTGTCTCTCTCTCCCCCCTGTTCTGTCTGTTTCTCTCTCTCCCCCTTCCCCCTGTTCTGTCTCTCTCTCTCCCCCTTCCCCCTGTTCTGTCTCTCTCTCTCTCCCTCCCTCTGTTCTTTCTCTCTCCCCCCCTGTTCTGTATCTCTCTCTCCCTCTTCCAGCTGTTCTGTCTCTCCTCCCTCCCCCTGTTCTGTCTCTCCTCCCTCCCCCTGTTCTGTCTCTCCCCCCTCCCCCTGTTCTCCCCCCCCCTTCCTTTGTCTTCAAAGGTGGATACAGGGAGGGGGCGCTCGCACAGGTCGCACACCCCTAAGGTGCAGGGAGGGAGGGGGGAGACAGAGACAAGGGGAAGGGGGAGAGACAGACAAGGGGAGGGAGGGAAGAGACAGAGACAAGGGGAGGGGGGGAGAGACAGAGACAAGGGGAGGGGGGAAGAGACAGAGACAAGGGGAGGGGGGTGAGAGACAAAGACAAGGGGAGGGGGAAGAGACAGAGACGGGGGAGAGAGACACAAGGGGAGGGGGGAGAGAGAGAGAGAAAAGTTTTTTGGGGGAGAGACCGATAACATGGGGGGAGAGAGAGAGACAAGCTGGGGGGGGAGAGAATAAGCGAAAAAGGAAGAGACCTCACCCAAAAAAAGGAAAAGTCTCAAGTTGAGAGTGAAAATTAGTGGGCAGGGTGTGTATAGGTATACTACACAATACCTAATAAGCGAACAAAATAGTGAATAACTAGGATGAACCTGGTATACACAAAAACACACTCCCAAGCTAACACACAAAGAAAGAGCAAAATATAGCAAAAAATATAAGCAATAGTAGATAAAAATTGCAGCACATGCAAAAACAATATTGCAAATGAAACCAGTTTTGATAGCAAATTAATACAGTTAAGCAATGGATTAAATGTAAACATAAAATATATGAAATGAAATGCACATAAAGAGCAAGTATATATAGAAAATTAGAAAAAATGTAATATGTAAAAAAAAATTAAAAAATTTAAAAAAAAAAAAAATATATATATATATATATAAAAATATAAATAAATAAATATAAAATTATGAAAATGCAGCCAAAGCAGGATGATAAAGCCGATAAAGCACAGAAATCTTCTTGCAATCTGTAAAAGAAATATAAAGCCAAATAGTGTAGATTGTACAAAATATAGATTTATTTGCGCTTTAAAATCTACTTACAAGATTTAAAAACAGAACTGGCAAAGATCAAAGGTATCAAATCTTGAAACAAACTTTCAACACGCGACTCAGTCCATGATACGGAGAACTCTATGATGGTATAGCCGGCAAGATAGTCTCCATATCCGGAAGTAGGTGAAAAGTAAGTCGGGAGTTGTAGTTTCACTTTGAATAAAAAACTCTACGCGTTTCGTGACCGACAACGTCACTTCCTCAGGAGCAATGAAGATGTGCAACAGGAGCATGTTTAAATAGAACTTCATGCAGCTGTCACCAATGATTGTTGTGATGGGAAAAAACCTTGTTAAGAATTTATCCAAAAGCGATTCAATTTAACATTATTTCACTGAAACATGGTAACAAGATCGTATTGCAAATACATAATAAAATATACATTGAATATGGCAACGATGATGATAAGTGCACAATTGTAAACATAACTGCATTTAGAATAAATGAATAATAAAGTGACTAGTGAAGAAAATAAATAAGGTGACTTTTCAACAACAGTAATTTTTTTATTTGCTTGGTGCATATAATTTTTTTTTTTAAATGTAAGTTTTTATTGCAAATTGCATTCAGATATATAAACTGACATGTTTGAGTATAAGGGATTTCGTCCCTATATAATAGTACATGAAACAAGAACAATGGTGGATCCAGTCCACTCAAAACAGCTTGGTGCATATAATTTAACAACAAGGTTAATAGGCTAATTAAGAATTTGAAGTAGATTCAGAATGTTCATATAAAAATTGCACATAGAATATATAATTATGAGTGCTACTACTATTAAATTTGAAAAGTGATAAAGTGACTTATGTGAAAGTGCTTTATAAATAAATCGAGACGCCTTTTTGCTTGGTGTATATAATTAGAATGCAAGCATAATAGACAATTTTAAGGGAGGATTTTGTTTAAAAAAGCAATAATTGGATGAATTTTAATATGGGGATTGCACATAAATAAAAATAACATATAAAAACTTTAGCCAAATACTCAGATCTTCACAATAGTCAAATAGACTTTATAGTCCAATGTGTTGCTTTTACACTCTCCCACAACACTTTTTGGTTTGATGACAGTCACTATCTTCAACTAGAAGGGACAGCCATGGGTACCAGTTTCGCACCTAGTTATGCAAATCTCTTTATGGGCAAATGGGAGGACGAGTTTATTTGGGATAGTTGTCCATACGGCGTGAACCTGGTACTCTGGCGCAGGTATATAGACGATTGTCTGTTTATCTGGCAAGGGGATACCACTACCCTTGACCAATTTCTGCTTTATCTCAATAATAACCCATATAATCTGAGATTTACTCATAATAGTTCCCCTATATCAGTGGAATTTTTGGATCTGGAGATCTATATCAAAGATGGCTCCATCCAGACCAAAACTTTTAAAAAATCCGTTGATTGCAATGGTTATATACCCTCAGATAGTTTCCACCATACTCCATGGCTAAATAATATACCTTATGGGCAATTTAGGAGAATCAAAAGAAACTGTTCTGAGGAATCAGTTCTTTCAAAAAAACTAGCCGAAATGGAACAACAATTCTCAGATAAGGGGTTTAATTACCATCTACTTAAGTCTGCCCGCGACAGAGTTTGCAAACTGTCACGTCAAGATATTCTGGCTGTTCAGCATAAATCTAATGTCAATGAACAACTCAACAATAATATTCTGTTTATCACCGAATATAGTGATCAGCTTTTGTAATCAAAAATATTATTAAGAAATATTGGAATGTCCTCAAGGGGGATCCTGTCCTTAGAGATATTATCACCCCAAATCCAAGGGTGGTATTCTCTAGGGCACCCAATTTACAATTATGTTAGCACCTACAGACAATTACTCTATTAAAAAACAAACGAATATGTTTAATCTCCCTCCCGGCTTTTATAAATGTGGCCGTTGTATGGGCTGCATAAACAACCCAAGCATACCGAGACATCAGGCTACTTTTATAAATATGTCGAACAAAGATGTGTTTAACATCAAACAAGTCATAACCTGTAAGACTAAAGGAGTCATCTACTGTGTTAGATGCCCATGTTCCAAATTATATGTTGGTAGAACATCAAAAACTCTTAGCATAAGAATATCGGAACATCTAAGAAATATCAATAGAGGGCTCACAACCAATGGCCTTTCCAACCACTTTCTTAGCTGTCATAGAAGAGATCCGACTGGCCTATCTTTTTTGGCGATTGAACCGGTCAAAAATAATTGGAGAGGAGGCAGTTATGGTGACCAACTTGACAGATATGAGGCCAGATGGATTTATAAATTAGACAAAATATATCCAAATGGTCTTAATTTAGATTGAAGCTGAATGAATAATAAAGTGACTAGTGAAGAAAATATATAAGGTGACTTTTCAACAACAGTAATTGTTCTATTTGCTTGGTGCATATAATTTAACAACAAGCTTAATAGGCTAATTAAGAATTTGAAGTAGATTCAGAATGTTCATATAAAAATTGCACATAGAATATATAATTATTAGTGCTATTACTATTAAATTTGAAAAGTGATAAAGTGACGTATGTGAAAGTTCTTTATAAATAAATCGAGACGCCTTTTTGCTTGGTGTATATAATTAGAAAGCAAGCATAATAGACAATTTTAAGGGAGGATTTTGTTTAAAAAAGCTATAATTAGATGAATTTTAATATGGGGATTGCACATAAATAAAAATAATATATAAATTATTTTTTTATATAAAAATGTTTTATACATATATACATAATAACACAATAAACCAATTGGCACATATATGCTTATAAACACATAAATAATATAAATCATACTAATATATAAATAATATTACATTAAAAAAAATGTTTTGGGGCGTGTCCTGGAGCGCAAGCAAGATGGTCGCATGTTGAGCTGGCTCCGTCCCGTACCACACCAGAGGAAGCTTCCAGCCGAGCTTTTGAGCACCTACACACCACGCTAAATGTCCGCCCCACAGCAAGATCACATCAAGGGGTTGAAGAAGCAAAAAAAACAAAAAAAGTCCCAAGGACAGGGATTACAAACCTACTTCCATCTGAATCGTGTAGCCTCCTCACAATCGAAGGCCGACAGAGACCACTCTCCCGCCAAATCCATACCCGAAATGGAGACGGATGAATCCGCACCTAGCACCAAGGCGGATATAATAAAACTTACCTCTCTACTAGAAGTGTGGAAAAAAGACATACAAGAGGACTTTAAAAATAGCCTGGTTCCTCTAGCAAGTGATATTGCCGAGATCGGTTCACGCACTGATGCCCTAGAACAGAGGCAAGATGAAACAGTTGCGCCATGTCGACCATAGAGGAAGAGATGGCGCACATGAGAGAAGACATCCACAACTTGCAAATGGCGCAAGAGGACCTCGATAACCGGTCACGGAGAAATAATCTCTGCATCAAAGACATACCTGAATCGGTGCAAGACCTTTCACAGTTCCTCACAGAGTACTTCCAAGCTCTACTACCGGAGACTTCCCCAGATACTCTTATTATGGACAGAGTCCACAGAGCCTTAAGGCCAAAACCCGGCCCAGGTGAGAAACCCAGAGACGTAGTTCTCCGCATGCACTACTACTCTGCTAAGGAAGCAATCCTACAGAAGGCGAGAGAGGGAATACAAGAGAAAAATGGTATCAAATGCAAAATCTTTGCGGACCTCTCACCTCTCACTTTACAAAAGAGAAACTCAATGAGACCCGTGACCACAATCTTGATTGCCCACCAAATCCGATATAGATGGGGATTCCCATTTAAACTCTCAGTTCAGAGAAATGGAGTGATCTATTCAATCTCTGACCCGGAAGACGGCCCCGACCTTCTTACCAAGCTAGGTATCAAAGATAAAGCTTCCACGAGCCCCTCTTCTCGGGATACCACCTCGTCTCCACATAAATTGAGAACCGAATGGACAGCGCTCCCACTGAGACCCAGACGATTTCGAGGGGAAACCCCAACATGTGATACCAACTAAGAAACACGCGAAAGAAAACCTCCTTTTACATTTTAAGTTATACCGGTTTGTATTCCTTCTTCATTCATCTCTCCGCTACGCCCCCTCACCGGACAGAACCCTGGGGACACCGGTTTACCCTTCTCCTTTGAACCCAAGACTATACGAAACCACGATGAGCAGCCCCCCCCCCCCCCCAGGATACAGTTCACTTATTTCTTCAATGGCATCAAGGACTCTATACTGGGACTTAGAAATATACTGAGACTTCATCTAAGTCATATGTACATATTATCCCCAAAGCAATTGTCTTTTATGCCTCCGACCTCAAAACGTTAAATACATTAACCCCTGATCAAACATCTCTACACATAATGAAGATAACCTCATAGAGGTTACGCGAGACCCAGTTCAGTGTTAACGGCTGCAGTCACCGAAAACAAAGCCCCCCACTTTATATACGAGATCCGGAGGCATAAACTCTAGAACTAACATCACTCCTGACGGGAGATTCTATCCAGAGGTGCATAGGGGATCGTTTGTAGAAGAGATGAAATTAGGTTCAATGGTTGTGATAAGTTTAATAAGTGTAGCTCAATTTATATTTTATACCCGGGATAATCCCGAACTAACGCTCCTGCCTGGTGTGGTCGGGGACCATCTGACTTGTCCCACCACCCCCCGCCGAGTATTAGACTTGGCCTGAGTAGAAAAGTCTATCATAGCTCCGCCGTTTCTGGAGCTCGTGAGACACCCATACTCCCGGGCGTGCATGAATATAGCACCCACGAGAGTATGTTATGAGAACAAACTCTACATTTTCATCGCTAGTTCCCCCTTCATTTCCCCTTTGTGTCAGCTCCCTTATATGTTGATATTGTTATTCCACTTGTGTAATTATACTGGTTATGCTCATGGTCACAGCGGGCCTCCCCGGACTCACAACCTCCCCACTCACCCTATAAATGACACTTAAGGTACTATCCCTCAATGTCAAGGGCCTTAATTCGCCAATCAAACGCCGCAAAGCGATCAGATACCTCATAAAATCAGGGGCAGACATCGCATTATTTCAAGAGACACACTTCAAACAAAATTCTCCCCCAAAATTTTGGGACCCGAGATTTTCATCACACTACCACGCCACAAATTCGACTAAAACCAATGGGGTTTCCATACTAATTAGAAATCATGTAGATTTTCACGTAGACAAACTCCACAAAGATAAAAAGGGGAGATATTTGATTTTACAGGGCACACTACAAGGTTCACCCATCGTAATAGCCAATGTATACGCCCCTAGCATAGTGGACCACGAATTCTACGACAAACTCACATCTACGTTAGGACAACTAAGCCACCACCACATGATAGTAGGAGGCGATTTCAACGCTATCCTAGACCCCTATCTAGATAAGTCAATATCTCATACTGCCCCTAGACCCCATCCCAATACTAACAACCTAAAAATTTTCCTATCGAATATGAAATTACTAGACGGGTGGAGAATTCTCCACCCCACAGTTCGTGACTATTCGTTTTATTCCCATCCTCATGACAGTTATGTCCGAATTGATTACATCTTTATCAGTCCTCCTCTCGTACCACAGTTAATCTCGTCAAAAATCCACGAGATCACCTGGTCCGACCACGCACCCATTGAAGCAGTCTTCAAGAATCCCTCCTCTAGACCTAACTGTCCCACCTGGAGAATGAATGAAACACTACTGATGCGTCCTGACATAGTCACTGAGATTCAAACAGAGTTAGATAACTACTTTGACTCAAATTCCACCCCAGACATGCAGTTGGCCACGATTTGGCTTGCACACAAAGCCGTCATACGAGGACTATTGATTAGTAAAGCTACCTATCTGAAAAGGCAAAGGGAGAAAAGAGTGAGGGAACTTACTAAACAGTTATCCCAGTATGAAATCCAACATAAAACCGGCAACTCTCCCCAAATCCTCCAAACTATCATAAAAACCCGTGGGGAAATAAATACACTCCTGACAGAAGAAGCCCTCAGAGCACTCCATAAAACAGGGCAGAAATTCTTTGAGAAAGGTAATAAACCTGACACCCTATTGGCACAACGACTGAGGGGCCTGGGGAGAAAATATAGAATAAAAGCAATCTGTACCCCAAAGGGTCTTTTATCTCATAACCCATCTGACATCGTTGAATCCTTTGCCTCTTACTATGCAGACCTCTATGCAGGACATACAACTCATAAAACACAGTCCACCACTATTGCAGTCCAAATTTTTTTAGCCTCCATCAGTCTTCCGTCCCTAAATAAGGATCAAATAGCCCAATTAAACGGTCCGATCTCAACAGAAGAAGTGGCACAGGTCATTAAATACCTAAAGACCGCTAAGGCCCCTGGCCCAGATGGCATGTCAGCCGCATATTATAAGAAGTTCTCTGGGACTCTCTCCCCCCATCTCGCTGCACTTTTTCCCTCCTTCATAGAAGGAACCGCTCCCCCTAAAGAGATGCTCCAGGCAAGGATAGTAGTGATACATAAGGAAGGTAAAGACCCCACTCAGGTGCAAAACTACAGACCCATCTCCCTATTAAACTCCGACCTCAAGATTTACTCGAAGATTTTAGCAAACCGGCTATCAAATTATCTCCCACTCCTAATCCACCCTGACCAAGTAGGCTTCATTCCGCGTCGAGGTGCCCCTGATAATATCAGAAGAATTCTGAACCTACTGGAGATCACCCGAAATTCGGCATCTCCATCAATGCTGCTGGCCCTCGACGCGGAAAAGGCCTTTGACAGGGTGGATTGGGACTATATGTGGAATACTCTAAACAAATTTGGGATAGAGGGCCCATTCCTTACAGGGATTAAAGCTTTGTACGCCAACCCCAGAGCCACAGTTTTCACCCAGGGCATGGAATCCTCTAGCTTCCCCATCTTAAATGGGACCCGCCAAGGTTGTCCCTTATCCCCACTCCTATTTGCCATATGTATAGAACCACTAGCCCAAGCGATCAGGGAAGACGGCAACATCTCGGGCATCTCAGTAGGCCAGGAACCCTTTAAAATAAGTCTCTTTGCCGATGATATCCTCTTGACCCTATCCAAACCCCTGACATCCCTTCCCAACCTATACCAGATCCTATCCAAATTCTCATCCCTTTCAGGCTATAAAATCAATTCTTCCAAATGTGAGGCATTGAATCTCTCGCTGCCTCAGGCAATAGCAAAGTGCATTGAACTAAATTTCGAGTTCAAATGGAAGAAATCCTACATAAGTTACTTAGGGGTTAATATTCCTAGACAACTCCACCAAACATATGCAGTGAACTACCCCCCTCTTATAACACAGTTAAGGAAAGATCTCAGGATCTGGCAAAGATACCATATCTCCTGGATAGGGAGAGTCTATGCCACCAAAATGAACACGCTCCCTAAAATATTATATTTATTTTGATCACTCCCCATTCCAATCGTAACTAAAGATATAAGGACCCTACAATCCGATATACTAAATTTCATATGGAATGGTAAACGGCATAGACTACCGAAAACTCTCCTATTCAGACAAAGATGGGAGGGAGGCTTAGCGGCCCCCAACATAGAAGCATATTACCGGGCAGCTAAGTACGCTCAAACCATACAATGGCAAACTACTCTGGGAAAAACAAGATGGGTAGATATAGAGAAACTTTGCTCCCCCAAGATTTCACTGGGTGCACTGTTATGGCTCCCGATTTCCCCCGTATCTTTACAATCACTACCACTACTTGTACAATATACATACAGAATGTGTAAAAAAATCGGGAATTAAGGACGGTCTCATATCACAGCACTCGTTACTTACGCCAGTACTATATAATCCAGACTTCTGTACTCAAACAGTTAGCAATCTCCGGCAATTCCACTGGTGGTTCTCCAAAAACTTAATGAGGGTTGAAGACTTCCTAACTAGAGGGAAACCTTGTACTTTTGAATATCTGAAGGACAGATATGAGATCCCGACTACAGAATTTTTCAGATATATGCAGATTCGTAGTTTTCTCATAACTTTCCTCAAACAACATCCAGATCCCCAAATCACGTTATATGAGAACATGTGTAAGATTGGTACAACAAAACTAGGCACCATATCAAGAATATACAGATTATTTGATGCTCCCCCTGAAGAATGTCTCCAAAAAATCAGATCCAGGTGGGAAACAGATCTAGGGGAGGAAATATCAGATGAGCAATGGAAGACAATCTATAACAATTCCCACAGTATTACCAGCTGCATTCTCATTAAAGAAAATGCTTATAAGTCAATTAGCAGGTGGTACCAAGACCCAATGACCCTTTCCAAGATCTTCCCCCAAGCATCAAACCTGTGTTCTCGTGGCTGTGGTTCACTGGGTACATATATCCATATGTGGTGGCAATGCCCCCAGATCAAATTGACCTGGAATTTCGTAGAACAACTGATCTCACAAACCCTCCTGTATAATATAACACTAACCCCCATGATGGCCCTTCTCAACCACCCCCCATCTGAACCCCTCATATCTAAAAATGATTTTAAACTAGCAATGAGAATCTGTACCGCCGGGAGAATGTGCATAGCTAAACAATGGAAACAAACCCCCCCCACCAAAACACATATCTTGAATAAGATATGGTACATACTGGCCATGGAATGCCTTACCGCGTTGCTACATGACAGACTAAAAACATTCGAAAAAATATGGAACAAGTGGATAGACGCTCAGAGTCCGGGGGGGCAGATGGCTAGAGTCTGCTCACACATACATCTGACTTAAAATCACTATTGGGGTCGGGCCCCTTTCCGTCACTGTATGATACTCCCCATACCAAGATCTACCAGTTAATCTAACTACATATCCCAAAGATATCAACATCCCCTACCATTCCTCACCCTTCCCCCCTTTTTTTTTTTGTTTGTTTGGTTTTTTATTTTTATTTTTTGTTTTCTTCTCTTTCTTTCTTTTTTCTTTTCCCTTTTAACCCCCTAAATATGGTCTTCTAGGATGTTAACATACACTATATATCATACCCATATGTTTACCTATTTTAGGTGACAGACCCTGGGACACAATGACAAAGAAAATTATGTTCCTTTTAAGTCACCCATTCCCGAACAACCAGATTTTAATGGGTTTTTTCTCTTATGTTCACTTTAGTATACATGATAAATATATGTTCAGGTACAAGTATATCAACAACTCGACAACAATAATTCATATACTGTTTTATTTTCCTGTGACAAAATTACTGTATTATGTTATCTTATATGTACCGTATAACAATATAAATGAAAAATCAATAAAATATCAATTATAAAAAAAAAAAAAAAATGTTTTATCAGGGGAAATTGAGACAATCCAAAAGAAGGGAGAAATTTGAAAACAAGAAAACATTTTACAAGAAAATAAGGGAAGATTATACATGTAGAAATGTTTCTCAAGAATTTTTTGTAAAAGCCTTCAGCTCAAAATCTAAATTAAGACCACTTGGATATATTGTGTCTAATTTATAAATCCATCTGGCCTCATATCTGTCAAGTTGGTCACCATAACTGCCTCCTCTCCAATTATTTTTGACCGGTTCAATCGCCAAAAAAGATAGGCCAGTCGGATCTCTTCTATGACAGGTAAGAAAGTGGTTGGAAAGGCCATTGGTTGTGAGCCCTCTATTGATATTTCTTAGATGTTCCGATATTCTTATGCTAAGAGTTCTTGATGTTCTACCAACATATAATTTGGAACATGGGCATCTAACACAGTAGATGACTCCTTTAGTCTTACAGGTTATGACTTGTTTGATGTTAAACACATCTTTGTTCGACATATTTATAAAAGTAGCCTGATGTCTCGGTATGCTTGGGTTGTTTATGCAGCCCATACAACGGCCACATTTATAAAAGCCGGGAGGGAGATTAAACATATTCGTTTGTTTTTTAATAGAGTAATTGTCTGTAGGTGCTAACATGGTGCCTTAGAGAATACCACCCTTGGATTTGGGGTGATAATATCTCTAAGGACAGGATCCCCCTTGAGGACATTCCAATATTTCTTAATAATATTTTTGATTACAAAAGCTGATCAGTATATTCGGTGATAAACAGAATATTATTATTGAGTTGTTCATTGACATTAGATTTATGCTGAACAGCCAGAATATCTTGACGTGACAGTTTGCAAACTCTGTCGCGGGCAGACTTAAGTAGATGGTAATTAAACCCCTTATCTGAGAATTGTTGTTCCATTTTGGCTAGTTTTTTTGAAAGAACTGATTCCTCAGAACAGTTTCTTTTGATTCTCCTAAATTGCCCATAAGGTATATTATTTAGCCATGGAGTATGGTGGAAACTATCTGAGGGTATATAACCATTGCAATCAACGGATTTTTTTAAAAGTTTTGGTCTGGATGGAGCCATCTTTGATATAGATCTCCAGATCCAAAAATTCCACTGATATAGGGGAACTATTATGAGTAAATCTCAGATTATATGGGTTATTATTGAGATAAAGCAGAAATTGGTCAAGGGTAGTGGTATCCCCTTGCCAGATAAACAGACAATCGTCAATATACCTGCGCCAGAGTAACAGGTTCACGCCGTATGGACAACTATCCCAAATAAACTCGTCCTCCCATTTGCCCATAAAGAGATTTGCATAACTAGGTGCGAAACTGGTACCCATGGCTGTCCCCTCTAGTTGAAGATAGTGACTGTCATCAAACCAAAAAGTGTTGTGGGAGAGTGTAAAAGCAACACATTGGACTATAAAGTCTATTTGACTATTGTGAAGATCTGAGTATTTGGCTAAAATTTTTATATGTTATTTTTATTTATGTGCAATCCCCATATTAAAATTCATCCAATTATTGCTTTTTTAAACAAAATCCTCCCTTAAAATTGTCTATTATGCTTGCATTCTAATTATTTACACCAAGCAAAAAGGCGTCTCGATTTATTTATAAAGCACTTTCACATAAGTCACTTTATCACTTTTCAAATTTAATAGTAGTAGCACTCATAATTATATATTCTATGTGCAATTTTTATATGAACATTCTGAATTTACTTCAAATTCTTAATTAGCCTATTAACCTTGTTGTTAAATTATATGCACCAAGCAAATAAAACAATTACTGTTGTTGAAAAGTCACCTTATTTATTTTCTTCACTAGTCACTTTATTATTCATTTATTCTAAATGCAGTTATGTTTACAATTGTGCACTTATCATCATCGTTGCCATATTCAATGTATATTTTATTATGTATTTGCAATACGATCTTGTTACCATGTTTCAGTGAAATAATGTTAAATTGAATCGCTTTTGGATAAATTCTTAACAAGGTTTTTTCCCATCACAACAATCATTGGTGACAGCTGCATGAAGTTCTATTTAAACATGCTCCTGTTGCGCACATCCTCATTGCTCCTGAGGAAGTGACGTTGTCGGTCACGAAACGCGTAGAGTTTTTTATCCCCTTAGTGACAAGACATTTTCACCTTGACTTTCCCTTGGTGACAATGGCTGTTTTGACATTTCTAGGGTGTTTGTGTTTAGCTTTAATTTTTTTCTTTCTCACATACAGTACCAACACAAATTATATGTTGTTTTTATCGTCATAAGAAGGGCTTTCATTAGATACCATTATGTTCATCATATCTTATAATTTACTACAAAAAAATCATAAAATATGATGAAAATTTTTAAAAACCCCACTTTTTCTAACTTTGACCTAAAATATAATTTACACAAATAAAATCATTAAAAAAGACCCCATCTAAATAGTTTCTAAATGTTCTTCCGAGTTCAAAAATATGCATGTTTCCATATTTTTCGGTATTTTTTTGCAAGTTATGGGGCAAAAGACAAAAATAGTGTTTTTTGTTTTTTTCCTATATTGATCTTTTGACAGCAATCCGAACCCAAAATTTAACCCTAACACTAAATTTAACCCCAACTCTAATCCTTATTATATCCCTTAATATTTTTTAACTTTAATTTAATTTTAACCCTATCCTTTATGCTAAAAAATATTTAATTTTAACCCTATAGGCTAATATAGCTAAATAACCTGTTTTTAATTAATTAAATATGTATTTTAAATATTTTCCATTGCAATGCTACTAAACTACCACTAGGGGCAGTCAAGTAGCATATTCAGAGCGACGGAAGTGAAGTTACTTTAACTTCCGAAGCTCAGACCAGCAGAGGGCTTAGCCATATTGACGGAGCAGCATGCTCCGTCAATATGGCTCCCCACGATCACTCCATGGGGCGATTGTGGGGGTCCCAAAATAGAAATTTCGGTGCTGGCTATTGCCTTGATGTTGAGGCAATAGACCAGCACTGTTAAAGCGGTTTTCGCGATCGTTGATCGCGAAAACCGCTTCATTTACTGCAGGACGTGCCAGGCACGTCCTTTGTCGTTAAGGGAGTTTCTCCCAGGATGTGCCTGGCACGTCCTTTGTCGTCAAGGGGTTATTCAAAGTGAAACTACAACTCCCGACTTACTTTTCACCTACTTCCGGATATGGAGACTATCTTGCCGGCTATACCATCATAGAGTTCTCCGTATCATGGACTGAGTCGCGTGTTGAAAGTTTGTTTCAAGATTTGATACCTTTGATCTTTGCCAGTTCTGTTTTTAAATCTTGTAAGTAGATGTTGAAGCGCAAATAAATCTATATTTTTTACAATCTACACTATTTGGTTTTATATTTCTTTTACAGATTGCAAGAAGATTTCTGTGCTTCATCGGCTTGATCATCCTGCTTTGGCTGCATTTTCAGCATTTTATATTTATTTATATATATATATATATTTATTTTTTTTACATATTTAATTTTTTCTAATTTTCTATATATACTTGCTCTTTATGTGCATTTCATTTCATATATTTTATGTTTACATTTAATCCATTGCTTAACTGTATTAATTTGCAATCTAAACTGGTTTCATTTGCAATTTTGTTTTTGCATGTGCTGCAATTTTTATCTACTATTGCTTATATTTTTTGCTATATTTTGCTTTGCTCTTTCTTTGTGTGTTAGCTTGGGAGTGTGTTTTTGTGTATACCAGGTTCATCCTAGTTATTCACTATTTTGTTGGGGGGGGGGGAGAGGCAGCATTGGCACATAAAAGGAAATAAAAACAAGAAATGCATTTGCTTAATATCATATTTTTTTTTTTAAATATTAAAAAGCAATTTACATGTGAATATATACAAGTTGAACTTTTTTCCTATAGGGTAGTCTTATATTCAGGCTTTTAGTATTTTTCATAAAGGAATATCCAAAGTTTGGGGGTCGTCTTATAATCAGGGTCGTCTTATATTCGAGCAAATACGGTAGTTTCTAAATTTTGTCACGAGTTCCGAAATATGCTTGTTTCCATGTTTTTCTGCAGTTATAGGGCAAAAACTAAACCGAACCCTAAATTTAACCCTAACTCTAACCCTTATGCTAACCCTTAATATATATATATATATATATATTTTTTTTTTTTAACAAACTTTTTATTGGGTTTTATATATTCCAAACATAACATACAGAGGTCAGAGGTATGCATGAATATATGTCAGATATGAATCCTTGAGGTCATGTTTTCAACACAGGTTGGTTTCAAGATGAGGTCAGAGTTACAATGGATTTAGGCGATATTGAACCATTTAAATATACAAAATGAAATAGTCAGTATTATGTTCGCTGGCCTCCATCAGTTTGTAGACAGGTGAAGATCATGACGAGAAACTAGAACAAAATTGTCCCCGTCCCCACAATCATGGTGCATTCCCAGAAGTTGTGTAGCAGATTTGCTCCCTTGGAGCTACACTTTTGGCAAGAGTCCAACGGGATAATGCCCATGAGATGTTGTCTATGAGGGGAGAGGTAGGCATAGTCGGCGATTCTATATTGCATATCAACATATGAGGCTGCGGGAAGTAATTTATAGGTAATGGTTGTGTCTTTTATTATGTCCTCCGAGTCCATGTCGGGGAAATGTGTTAACCATCTCTCCATACATTTGGAGGTCTGGTCTGAAAAGGTGGCCGCATTTAATGCTGGTGATAGTCTAGCTTTTCGGTCAAAGGCATTATCCCAGTCCGCCTGGGTAAGCCCTTGGATTTGATTTCTTGCGTGTTGAATTTTGAGGTATGCGAACCACGGGATGCTTATATAAGGTAAGGGTCATTAAAGAGGTGGAATTAGGGTCAATGAAAGCAGTGAGATTAAATATGCCCCTGGACACCCATCTCTGAAAAGGCTCCGAAGGCGTCCCATCTTGGAAGTGTGGGTTATTGCAAAAGGGTTGAAAGATGGTGAATGCGTAAGGCTTCTTTCTTTTGGATTTTTCGTGCCTTCAGACTTAAACTACAGATGCTCCGACACCGTACTGAGGTATTTTGGAGACATTTAACCCTTTACGCTGTCCGTATGCAGTGTGGATTACCTGTTTGATCTCTATTGAAAGACGGAGAGCCTCCAAGCGGAGTCTGACCATCTTCCAAGCCTTGATTGTAGAAGATAGCAGGGAATTGTTTTGAACATGGTCTGGGAGTTGCGTGGCCGGAGTATGTAGTAGGGCTTGTAGTGCAGTTGTGGGGCTGAAAGTTTGTTTGAAACTAGTGTTTGCGTATGTATTGGTGTTTGTGATCCAGTCTAATGCATAGCGATAGAGGGCAGCTAAATTATAATCTTTAGGGATTGGTAGATTATGTCCAAGGCCATATTTCGTATGTTGCACGGTGGTGAGTGCCATTTGGGATCTTTTATTGGACCATATAAATTTGCGGAATGCCCTGGTTAGGTTTTTGTCATCTTTTTTTCTTGATTAATAATGGTAAGGTTTGAATCAGGTACATAAGTTTAGGAAAATATATCATTTTTATGAGTGCGATTCTACCTGAGAAGGTTAATGGAAGTTTTCGCCAAAAGTGCCCCCACCAGGAGGGAAGATGCACGGAGGAAACGACCGGAGAGCAGCAACAAAGAGGTAAGTGCAGGGGAATGGGGGGGAGGAGGGGGACAAAAAACGAGCAAATCCTGGCATATTGAGAGGCAAAACCTGGCTTATTGAGGGGCTAAATCCTGGTATAGAGTGGCAAAACCTGGCATAGAGTGGCAAAATCCTGGCATATTGAGTGACAAAACCTGGTATATTGAGTGGCAAAATCCTGGCATATTGAGGGGCTAAATTCTAAGATTTTGCTAAGTCATGGCATAAAGTCATGATTTATAAACACGCGGAGGCTCCTATAATGCATTACTCTTTCTTTAATACATTCAATACATTCCCTCAGCAGCAAATAACATCAACATGAAAATGACAGAAAATGTAACTAATCACATAGCGACTGGCAAACAAGCCCCACCCTCTCCTTCTAAAACCCAGAGATCCTCCTCTTTCTTGATGCGGATAACCGAGAACATCACACAAACTTGAATTCAACTTCTTCATCAACCAAAACTCTTAGTAGGAAAAACGACCTTACGTAGAGAAGGATCATCGTCTCGATAAGGATTCCTCAAACTAGGAAAAAAACTGGTAGAAAATAAGAATAATAATCATGATGTAACGTTCAACTCCACAATAATCATATTATCCTATCCATCTGGGAATTGGAGCTAAAACATTTTGCATGACGCAGGTTGAGGGTAGGGAGAAACTATAAATACATTGGGTGGGAATAATACTCGCCTCCGTGTATTTATAAATCATGACTTTACGTCATGACTTAGCAAAATCTTAGAATTTATAAATACACGGAGGCTCATATTATGCAAGTTTAAAGCTCATTGAACAACCTAGATGCAAAATGAGTACACGGTTTGAAATAAAACTCTCTAAATGTGGCTTCCCTTGACCAGTCTGCTGCCTTCATAAGATCTTCTAACCTACATCCCAAATTAAAAGCTCTTGAAGCCATGGCTCCCCTGACTGAATGAGGTCCAAACAAGGCAGTATCAATATCCATTTGACCTATCTGGCTACAGACCCCTTACCTACAGGTGCATGAGGTTTACGTAAAGCAAGAAATAACTTCTGGGCGTGTCAGTAGACGCCATTGTGCAGTGCGGTGTTCGTATTCTTTAAGGCACAACACTGGACATAACTGGGGGGGTGTCGGGAAAGCAGGATAGAAAGTTGATTTAATTGAGGTTTTTGTTCTTCTGGAGATATCGAACAAAACTCCTTCTGGAGAGAAAGATCGGTAAATTACGACTATGGCCCTAACATCTGACACCCGTTTACATGAAATGAGACCTAAAAGAAGGACTAGTTTCGCCGATAATGGTTTTAAAGAGAGTTCTTTATTAATTGGCCAGTTTTCCAATAATCGTAGTGGTACAGAAAGATCCCACAAAGTAGAATACCTTGGGAGAGCTGGTCTCGACAGTCTCATACGCTTCATCAGACGGCATACCAACGCATGTTTACCTGCAGGAGTAGGACCAAAGCCTTCATGGCCCACCGAAATGGCTGACCTAAGCACGTTCACTGATCTATATGCCAGACCATCATCGAACCTAGAGGTTAGGAAATCTAACATGCCTGTCACAGGTGCCGATAAGGAATCCATACCATGTTCCATGCACCAACCGTTCCATGACTTCCAGGCATTGCCGTATAGTCTTCAAGTTCCTGGTGCCGAGGCTCCTGCCAGGAGCGTCCTAGTCGATTGTGAAACATTTTGTAAGCACCAGGGTCCCCTGAAAGCAGCCATGCTATCATAGTCAGGCCCCCTGATTGAATCAACAGATGATAATTCCCGTCCAGGTCCGTCAGTAAATCTGATTCCATCGGGAGAATGCGTGGCCAGTCTGTTGACAATTCCAACAGCGTCGGGAACCACGGTTGTGATTCCCACCACGGTGTGACCAGGACCAACAACGTCCTGGACCTTCGCAGGTGTACCAACGTCCTGGCGATTAGGCAGAATGGAGGAAAAGCAAAGTGTCTGCTCATTGGCCAGTCTTGGAAGAAAGCATCTGTTTAACCGGGATGCGAACAGATCCACATCCAGCGGTCCCCATAATGTTTGTAGTCATTGAAAGATTGACGGGAGAAGTTGCCAATCGCTCGTGTCTCTGAGGTGTCGTGAGCTCCAGTCTGCCCCTGTATTCATTAGACCTTGGATATGTGCGGCCTGAACGGATATATTGTGTTCCAGACAGAACTGCCAAAAATTTGCTGCTAGATGCGAGACTGCCGTGGATTTGGTGCCGCCCAGATGATTGATATATCGTACTGGCGATATATTGTCCATACAGAATAAGACCGAGCAGTTTGAGAAATTGTGTGTAAAACTTTTGAGTGCGAAGACACCTGCCAATAGTTCCAGACAATTGATATGCAGACTCCGTTCTGGAAGAGACCATCGCCCTCCGGTGAAGGAGACTCCGCGAAGACTGGCATTGGAGGCGATCACCAGGTCCGGGGCCGAACTGAAAATTGCTCTGCTGTTCCAGGCTTACATATGGTGCAGCCACCATTTCAGTTCTGTCATTGCTTCGTAATCCAGTGGGACCGTATGATCGTGCATCCATCCTTGGTGCAGCGATTGGATCTTGAGCCGCTGAAGAGCCCGGTAGTGAAGTTGGCCTGGAAATATTGCCTGGATAGAGGCCGACAAAAGACCGATTACACGTGCTAGCTGGCGAACTGTGAGCACAGATTTTGTCAGTGCTCCCTTGATTTCTATTTTGATGAGTTTAATCTTCTCTTTTGGTAAATGTAAAGATCCCTGAATCGAGTCAACCAGAAAACCTAGGAACTCTATCTGTTGAGCCGGTCTTAGATTTGTCCCAGTTGATGAGAAATCCTAGAGCTTGCAACAGATTGACAGTCCATGAAGTATGTTGATGGAGTGAGTCCGTGTCTTGCGTCATGATGAGCATGTCGTCCAGATAAATAATAAGTCTGACCCCTTTCCTGCGAAGGTAGCTCACCACTGGTTTCAGTAGCTTGGTGAAACACCAAGGAGCGGAGGACAGACCAAATGGATGGCATACGAACCTCCAGGTCTTGTCTTGCCATAGGAATTGAAGGAATCTTTGGTGGGTTTCTGCCACTGGAACCGCCAGATATGCATCCTGCAAATCCAACTTGATCATCCAATCTTCCAGGCACAAGAGATCCCGAAGGCACTGAATGCCTTCCATTTTGAAGTGCTGGTATCTTACGAACTCATTTAGAGGACGAAGGTTGATAACTGGTTGGAACCTCCGCTATTTTTGGCCACCAAAAACACATTGCTTAGGAAACCGTTCCTGTCGTAATCTGTCAGTATGATCGCCCCTTTCGATAGTAGAGCCTGAAGCTCCGTGTCTATTAACTGACGGTCTAGGTCCGAGAAACCATTCCCTTGAGGGGGTAACGTCTGGTGAGGGCAGTTGACGAAATCTATGTAGTAGCCCTTTACCGTCTGTAAGACCCAAGGATCTGTCGTGATTCTGCACCAGTTCATTATGAAGTGCATAAGTCTCCCCCCTACCTTTCCTTGTGGAAAAGGTTAAATAGACATGGGACTTACCATATGTCCGTCTATGCTGCAGTGCTCCACGGACACCTCTCCTCTGCCAAGGACGTCCTCTCTGAGGGAAGAATTGTGGAGCAGGGGCCCTAAACTCCGGAACGACATAGGTCTTGGCTGTGAGAGGCCTCTGGGGTTTACGGGGGGGGGGGGGCCTGGGATTGTGGCCGGACAGATGGCCTCTTGCTCTGCCGGCCCTCTGGAAAATCTTGGGATAAAATACTCAACGCATGATTGCCTGCGCCCTGTCCAGCACTGTAAATGTTTGTACAAAGGAACCCAGGTCCCTGACGAAAGAATCGCCAAACAACAAGCCATTGGCCCTCGGCCCCGGCTCAGAAGGAGCCATATTAATTAACTTAGGTTCTATCCTAAGTAAAATGGCCTTCCTTTTCTCACTAGATAGGGCCATATTGGCGTTGCCTAAGAAGCAAATCGCCCTTTGGACCCAACCTCTTAAGGCTTCCGGATCCACTGGGGTACCTTGTGACATGGTCGTCTCCGCCATCTCAAATATTTGGGTCAGAGGACCCATAACGTCCAAGACTCTATCCTGGCAGTTTCGCAGAGAGTAGTGTATCCCCTTTCTGGCTTTCCAGCCTGTCTTAGACAGAAACTGAGCCACATTAGGATCCACATCCGGGGTCTTGCAAGCCAAATTAGGCACTAAGGGCCTGGGGCATTCCGCCCGTAATTTATCCCTGGTGGGCCCACTTGGTCGACCTAGAGTAGAGGAGCCGTTCCGGATTAAACAAGGGTTTACCCCTGGGGTCCAAAACACAATCATCGGTCGGGAATAGACCTGACTCTATAGGGGTATCCCCTTCCGAGTCTATTGGCGACATGACGCCGGTCTCTAACACATCTTGATCAGAATCAATTGACTGTTCAGATGCCCCCTGTGAAATGGACTCTGAGTCCTCATCTTGTAGGGCTTTAGTCCTTTTCCAAAAGCGCATCGACTTAGCCTGATGCAAGGCTCTCTTGCGCGGTAAGGCGCCATCTTTGACATGACGTACCATGTCCAGTGAAGAGGTTCTGAGGGCAAGCTTTACTTTGGCCGTTGACTTTCGGCCCTTAGATTGTATAGCCATAGAACTAGTGGTTAGGGATGGCTCCCCTTGGGGGCCAGTTCCCCGTGCCGCCTTCATGGCCGAGGAAATGGAAGAAGCCAAATTAGCCGTCATCACCCCCATTGCCGATTGAACGGCATGAGACACAGATCTGACCATGGTAACATCCAGGAGGGTTTGCAGTTCCTGGGAACCCATGATATCAGCTGCAGGGATGTCCCTACCAGGGGTAAAAAAAAACTCCGTACCTGAGGCCGAGGGGTCTGGGATCCACCTGCTTGCTCCATAAAAACTGTTGGAGTGTAAATAAAACTCAGGAAAATAGGATGGAAACCTAATCTAAAAGGACAAAAACTGTATTCAGTCAAAATTGTATGTGAGAAGAAAATCTAAAATCAAATAGATATGTTGATGTAAGGGAACTAAAACTAATATTTAGTGGTGTATAATCAGTTAATCCCGTTGGGGAAACTATAGAACTGACAGGAGTTATAACTGAAGTGTCCTGTCCTTAACTGCCGTTTCACAGCTGTTAGAGGCGTCACCAAGGCAGGGAGGCGGTTAAAACCGTTAGGCTCTGCCAAAATGGCCACCGGATGAATCGCACATGTGCGATCACCCCACACAGGGCTTCACCAAGATGGCCGCCACACTAGAAACCAGACGCGACGGCCACAGCAAAACGAAAGTGAAGAGCTCTGATGTTTACTTGATCAGAGCTCTCACTACCCACAGAAAAACGCCAGTCAAGACAGACTGACAGTAAAAAGCAAATAAGGTAGGGGTAGACACATGGGGGGGAAGGGGGGAGGGAAAAACGGGGGTATAATCGCCCCTATAAAGGAATACAATCTATAAACAATACAAAATACCTAATCAAATGAGGCAAAAATCATGAGCAATTAAACAAGCAATGCAAATACTCAAAATTACACAGAAAAAGATGTTATTTATCTGAGGGAGCAGCAAGAAAGAGGAGGAGCGCTTTGGTTCTCTGGGTTTTATAAGGAGACGGAGGGGCTTGTTTACCTGACGTTATGTGATTGGTTACATTTTCTGTCATTTTCATGTTGATGTTATTTGCTGCTGAGGGAATGTATTGAATGTATTAAAGAAAGAGTAATGCATAATAGGAGCCTCCGTGTAGAGTGGCAAAACCTGGCATAGAGTGGCAAAATCCTGGCAAATTGAGGCGCAAAATCTTGGCATATTGAGGGTCTAAATCCTGGCATAGAGTGGCAAAACCTGGCATAGAGTGGCAAAATCTTGGCATATTGAGTGGCAAAATACTGGCATATTGAGGGGCTAAATCCAGAGGGATATTGATACTTTGGGGAGAGTTCAGAGAAGGGCTACTAAACTGGTTCATGGGTTGAAGGATAAAACTTACCAGGAAAGGTTAAAGCATCTTAACATGTATAGCTTGGAGGAAAGACGTAACAGGGGGGATATGATAGAAACATTTAAATACATAAAGGGAATCAACACAGTAAAGGAAGAGAGTATATTTAAAAGAAGAAAAACTACCACAACTAGAGGACATAGTCTTAAATTAGAGGGGCAACGATTTAAAAGTAATATCAGGAAGTATTACTTTACTGAGAGGGTAGTGGATGTATGGAATAGCATTCCAGAAGAAGTGGTAGAGGTAAACAGAGTCAAGGATTTTAAGCATGCGTGGGACAGACACAAGGCTATCCTAGCTATAAGACCGGGAACGGGGGACTAATAAAAGTACTCAAAAAAAAATTGGCCACACTAGATGGACCGAATGGTTCTTATCTGCCGACACATTCTATGTTTCTATGTAAATCCTGGTATAGAGTGGCAAAACCTGGCATAGTGTGGCAAAATCCTGGCATATTGAGGGTCTAAATCCTGGCATAGAGTGGCAAAACCTGGCATAGAGTGGCAAAATCCTGGCAAATTGAGGGGCAAAATCCTGGCATATTGAGGGGCTAAATCCTGGTATGGAGTGGCAAAACCTGGCATAGAGTGGCAAAATCCTGGCAAATTGAGGCGCAAAATCTCGGCATATTGAGGGTCTAAATCCTGGCATAGAGTGGCAAAACCTGGCATAGAGTGGGAAAATCCTGGCATATTGAGTGACAAAACCTGGCATATTGAGTGGCAAAATACTGGCATATTGAGGGGCTAAATCCTGGTATAGAGTGGCAAAACCTGGCATAAAGTGGCAAAATCCTGGCAAATTGAGGGGCAAAATCCTGGCATATTGAGGGGCTAAATCCTGGTATGGAGTGGCAAAACCTGGCATAGAGTGGCAAAATCCTGGCAAATTGAGGAGCAAAATCTCGGCATATTGAGGGTCTAAATCCTGGCATAGAGTGGCAAAACCTGGCATAGAGTGGGAAAATCCTGGCATATTGAGTGACAAAACCTGGCATATTGAGTGGCAAAATACTGGCATATTGAGGGGCTAAATCCTGGTATAGAGTGGCAAAACCTGGCATAAAGTGGCAAAACCTGGCAAATCTAGGGGCAAAATCTTGGCATATTGAGGGTCTAAATCCTGGCATAGAGTGGCAAAACCTGGCATAGAGTGGCAAAATCCTGGCAAATTGAGGGGCAAAATCCTGGCAAATTGAGGGGCAAAATATTGGCATAGAGTGGCAAAACCTGGCATAGAGTGGCAAAATCCTGGCATATTGAGTGACAAAACGTGGCATATTGAGGGGCTAAATCCTGGCATATTGAGGGGCTAAATCCTGGTATAGAGTGGCAAAACCTGGCATAAAGTGGCAAAATCCTGGCAAATTGAGGGGCAAAATCCTGGCATATTGAGGGGCTAAATCCTGTTATGGAGTGGCAAAACCTGGCATAGAGTGGCAAAATCCTGGCAAATTGAGGAGCAAAATCTCGGCATATTGAGGGTCTAAATCCTGGCATAGAGTGGCAAAACCTGGCATAGAGTGGGAAAATCCTGGCATATTGAGTGACAAAACCTGGCATATTGAGTGGCAAAATACTGGCATATTGAGGGGCTAAATCCTGGTATAGAGTGGCAAAACCTGGCATAAAGTGGCAAAACCTGGCAAATCTAGGGGCAAAATCTTGGCATATTGAGGGTCTAAATCCTGGCATAGAGTGGCAAAACCTGGCATAGAGTGGCAAAATCCTGGCAAATTGAGGGGCAAAATCCTGGCAAATTGAGGGGCAAAATATTGGCATAGAGTGGCAAAACCTGGCATAGAGTGGCAAAATCCTGGCATATTGAGTGACAAAACCTGGCATATTGAGGGGCTAAATCCTGGCATATTGAGGGGCTAAATCCTGGTATAGAGTGGCAAAACCTGGAATAGAGTGGTAAAATCCTGGCAAACTGAGGGGCAAAATCTTGGCATATTGAGGGGCTAAATCCTGCCATAGAGTGGCAAAACCTGGCATAGAGTGGCAAAATCCTGGCAAATTGAGGGGCAAAATCTTGGCATATTGAGGGGCTAAATACCTGCCATAGAGTGGAAAACCTGGCATAGGGTGGCAAAATCCTGGGAAATTGAGGGGCAAAATCTTGGCATATTGAGGGGCAAAATCCTGGCATAGAGTGGCAGAATCCTGGCATATTCGGTGGCTAAATCCTGGCATATTGAGGGGCAAAATCCTGGCATATTGAGGGGCAAAATCCTGGCAAATTGGGTGGCTAAATCCTGGCATATTGAGGGGCAAAATCTGGTATAGTGTGGCAAAACCTGGCATAGAGTGGCAAAATCCTGGCATATTGGGTGGCAAAATCCTGGCATATCGAGGGGCAAAATCTTGGCATATTGAGGGCCTAAATCCTGGCATATTGGATGGCTAAATCCTGGTATATTGGGTGGCTAAATCGTGGCATATTGGGTGGCTAAATCCTGGCATATTAAATGGCAAAATCCTGGCATATTAAATGGCAAAATCCTGGCATATTGGGTGGCTAAATTCTGGCATATTAAATGGCTAAATCCTGGCATATTGAAGGGCAAAATCCTGGCATATTGGGTGGCTAAATCCTGGCATATTGAGGGGTTAAATCCTGGCATTTTAAATGGCTAAATCCTGGCATAATGAGGGGTTAAATCCCTGCATTTTAAATGGCTAAATCCTGGCATATTAAATGGCTAAATCCTGGCATATTGAATGGCTAAATCCTGGCATATTGAGTGGCTAAATCCTGGCATATTAAATGGCTAAATCCTGGCATATTAAATGGCTAAATCCTGGCATATTGCGAGGTTAAATCCTGGCATATTGAGGGGTTAAATCCTGGCATATTAAATGGCTAAATCCTGGCATATAATGACAGAAAACATATGCCCCCCCCCCCTGAAAAAATTTCTACGGATGGCCATGATAAGTAGATAGGTATAGTGCCTTAGATTTTGTCTTATTTATGATGAAACCTGTGATTGGACCACATATATAATATATAATATGAAATGCTTGTGGGATAGCTATTTGCAGTTGTGTTAAATATAAGAGGATATCATCTGCGAAAGCAGAGATTTTGAGTTGTTGCCTACCCATTGGAATACCTGTGACATTGGAATAGCTGTTTTCCTATCTTGGAATAAATATATTTTACAGCCCATCTTGTGTCTGGTATTTTATATATTTTTCCTCCATCCAAGCCATCACACAATGTTCCTCTACCCCTTAGGAAACTCAACTGGTGTGGGTTTATTATCTATGGGAGGATTGCTTGGAGGTGATTAGCATAGATTTTGGCTAGGATTTGATGTCCTGATTGAGGAGAGTTATAGGACGGTATGAGGATATTAAGGTTGGATCCCTATCCGGTTTTGGGAGCAGGATAGTCCCTTTATATATTTTAATTTAATTTTAATTGTAACCCTATCCCTTATGCTAACCCTAATTTAATTCTAACCGTAACCCTAGATTTTAGCTATTTAAGGGGGGGGTCATGTACGAAACAAGTGACCTCCAAGCAATTTCAGAGGACTTGAAGGTAGGTAGGCAATGCAATAGAGCAGCAGGAAATGCTAGCAGAATGCTTGGTTGCATAGGGAGAGGTATTAGCAGTAGGAAGAGGGAAGTGCTCATGCCATTGTACAGAGCACTGGTGAGACCTCACTTGGAGTATTGTACGCAGTACTGGAGACCGTATCTCCAGAAGGATATTGATACTTTGGAGAGAGTTCAGAGAAGGGCTACTAAACTGGTTCATGGGTTGAAGGATAAAACTTACCAGGAAAGGTTAAAGCATCTTAACATGTATAGCTTGGAGGAAAGACGTAACAGGGGGGATATGATAGAAACATTTAAATACATAAAGGGAATCAACACAGTAAAGGAAGAAAGTATATTTAAAAGAAGAAAAACTACCACAACTAGAGGACATAGTCTTAAATTAGAGGGGCAACGATTTAAAAGTAATATCAGGAAGTATTACTTTACTGAGAGGGTAGTGGATGTATGGAATAGCCTGCCAGCAGAAGTGGTAGAGGTAAACACAGTCAAGGATTTTAAGCATGCGTGGGATAGACACAAGGCTATCCTAGCTATAAGACCGGGAACGGGGGTTTCAGGGTTCATGACAGATATTGGTGTTACAATGTCACTAACGCTAATTTAAAACAGCTATGTGCTTCTTGTATTTATTAATCTATAACATGCAAAAAACATATAAACATAGGGTATTTCTAAATTCATGAACAATTTTAGAATCTATTTAGCAGGGTTTTTCATTAGCTTTTGAAGCTTAGTAAAAGATTTTACAAATAAAAGTCAGGAAATGACTGACTTTATTTGTAAAACTAAATGTTCACATATTTTACTATTTTATTCATAATACAATAATGATATGAACAAACTAAATAAATCAAAAGAAAGCCCTTCTTGTCCTGAAAAAAAAAACAATATATAAGTTGTGTGGCCACATTAAATTACAAAGAAGAAAATTTAAGCTAAACACAAACACCTCAGAAGTGTTAAAACAGCCTCAGTCACAACATTCCAAAAAAACAGTCCAGAAAGCGATGGCCAGTCATGGGCTCATTAAAGCATGGCAGGTAGAGGTCAGAGCATTATGTAATATCAAAGTACATGCCAGTTTATCCTCATACTAGGAGGACAATTCATTTTTTCACTTGTGCTTCTACAAATGAACAAAAAGTTTAGGTGTCTGTTAATGTGTCTATAAAAGTGTGTGCATTTGTCACATTACAGCCAGTTAGTATAACTGAGAGTTTACAACAATAAAATGGTTTTCTTTCACTTTATTTAGAAAGTACTCTTGTTCTCATTTGTGGCCATGCTGAATACTGATATCAAACAACTGCTAAAAAATTATCTAATCATTATAAACACTGTTCAACAAATAGCTACAAATTAATAGTGACAGATAGGAAACCCATACAACACTTAGCTACCAGTCACTCTCACTGGACGACAGTAACAACCGCCTACAACTGTATCTCTCTCACATGGGCGTACCTGACCTTTATCCCGTTGTGTCATTGCGTCATTGCGTCCTCGCGCGTCTAGACGTCAATCCGGAAGAGAATTGGCTGTGGGCTTTGGTAACATGGCGGTGTATCAGTGCAGTTTGTGTAGACGGAGTGTATTCTCTGGTAGGAGGAAACATGTTTATGAGAGAGGGCACCGGGAACGTCTGGCAGTCATTCTGAAGGCTTTTAGTTGCAAGGTATATCATTTATAATAATTAAATTAGTGTTTACTCCTCAGCTGTAGAAACTGGAGTTGTCTGAAGAGCCAGTGTCCACGTATCAGTTTTGATTAACCCATATTACTCCATCCGCTTTGCACTACATTCATCATGATGCTCAGCCACCCACTAGTGGGTTAAATATAATGGGAAATGTAGTAAGTGGCACCTAAAGTTGTCAAGGTTACTTGGCTATCATTGATGCAGTACAAAACGATACAATTTATATAGATTCAGGCAGGTTTTCGGGTTACTACGTCCATCTTTCCTTACAAGCACTGTTAATGTGCCTATAAGTAATATGGCTATAAAGAGACAATAAGGTAAATGCAGTGAATGGTGTTTGTTTATAAATGTCATTCAGTGATGAATGTTGATGCTGTGGAGTATATTCATACTGCTCAGCTGCATCTAGGACAGTTCATCACTGCCATTACACCGCTGACCATTCAGCGTGGCAGTGTAAGTGATGAACACCTCGAATGTTAATTCTGGGCAGAAAAATAAATACTGCTATACATTTCATGCAATGAAACAAAGGCTTCAGCTGACTAAGAGAATTGTATCAACTCTAATTTTGCCTTGTTTTTTTTTAGAGGGCCATTATCAGCACCCATCACTCCTGTGTTCAATGTCCTGTTGTCAGCTGATCCAAGTTTATAATTTATTATTCTTTTTATTTTTCATATCACATAGAAAGAACAATACAAACACTCATGCAATTTAAAATACAAAACTACATTGTAGAGTAGCTAAGGATTACAAAGTACTCTAAGGAAGGGTGCTGAGAGGGACATCTTCTTGTGAGGTGTATATCGGGGCTTTCACTCAGTTAAGTGTCACGGAAGTCTCGGGTATTTTGAGATTAAATTAAGTTCACCCTTGTCTCCTGTCCTCCGCTCCTCCTCCTCACTCATCGTACCTATTTACCACACCAACAGATATATAAATGCTACATAAGGTCTCAGTTTCAGCATGTAGGGGGATGTGGGGGCGTGAGACGAGTAGAATCCGACTTCAGGGTTTCCAGATGCTGTGTCCAGGGTGACCATATATCTATTTATTTCTCCTGAAAAAGCCCTGCTCCATCCTGTATTGAAACTCTATTTGATTATGGAATTCCATCCAGTGGCCCTATTTTTTTCCAATTTCTAGCTACACATATCTTAATAGCCATTAGTACATGGAAAATTCGAGCCTTTTTGGGTTTGTGTCAGGTGAGGAAAATTTATATTAAATAGAAAGGTCTAAGGTGACAACTCTTGTATAGATTAAAAAAAATTTTAAGAGCTTATTTGTGTATTCTTTTAGTGGTATTGATAAAGCACAGCGCCACCATGTGTGGTATATCTTCCTAATTTCAGAAAGACATATCCAAGAGATATTTGTTTTTCCACTTGAGATATTGTTAAGTCTTTGGGGTACGAGATACCAGCGGTAGATTATCTTATAATGTAGCCATATAGCTCTTCACTCTCAATATGGACTACCATCCAGAGAATTATTTTCATATTTGAGTCTGCAATTGGGGAAAGGAAAGCATCTGACCCTGTTCTACTACATGCTCTACCAGAGCTGCTCCTCCCTGGGTCCATGTACAGTATCTCACAAAAATGAGTAATAAATTATGCAGTAAAACCTATTTATAAAGTAAATAAAAAATTGGGAATTATTGATAGTCTTCTTAATAAAACACCATTAGAGGTAACGCAGTACGAAATAAGGAATATAAACATATATACAGTATCTCACAAAGTGAGTACACCCCTCACATTTTCGTAAATATTTTATTATATCTTTTCAACACTGAAGAAATTACACTCTGCTACAATGTAAAGTAGTAAGTGTACAGCCTGTATAACAGTGTAAATTTGCTGTCCCCTCAAAAGAACTCAACACGCAGCCATTAATATCTAAACTGTTGGCAACAAAAGTCAATATTTTGTGTGGCCACCATTATTTTCTAGCACTGCCTTAACCCTCATGGGCATGGAGTTCCCCAGAACTTCACAGGTTGCCACTGGAGTCCTCTTCCACTTATCCATGACGACATAACGGAGCTGGTGGATGTTAGAGACCTTGCACTCCCCCACCTTCCGTTTGAGGATGCCCCACAGATGCTCAATAGGGTATAGGTCTGGAGACATGCTTGGCCAGTCCATCACCTTTACCTTCAGTTTCTTTAGCAATGCAGTGGTCATCTTGGAGGTGTGTTTGGGGTCGTTATCATGCTGGAATACTGCCCTGCGGCCCAATCTCTTAAGGGAGTCGATCATGCTCTGCTTCAGTATGTCACTGTACATGTTGGCAATTCTGGTTCCCTCAATGAACTGTAGCTCCCCAGTGCCAGCAGCACTCATGCAGGCCCAGACCATGACAGTCCCACCACTATGCTTGACTGTAGGCAAGACACACTTGTCTTTGTACTCCTCATCTGGTTGCCGCCACACACGCTTGACACCATCTGAACCAAATAAGTTTATCTTGGTCTCATCGGACCGCAGGACATGGTTCCAGTAATCCATGTCTTTAGTCTGCTTGTCTTTAGCAAACTGTTTGAGGGCTTACTCGTGCATCATCTTTAGAAGAGACTTCCTTCTGGGACAACAGCCATGCAGACCAATTTGATGCAGTGTGCAGCGTATGGTCTGAGCACTGACAGGCTGACCCCCCACCCCTTCAACCTCTGGATTTGATGCTGAGCACGTGCGCTCAACTTCTTTGGTCGACCATGGTGAGCAACAATTATTTTTTTTCAGAACCTCAGAGATCCTCTTTGCCATGAGGTGCCATGTTGAACTTCCAGTGATCAGTATGTGAGAGTGATGACACCAAATTTAACACACCTGCTCCCCATTCACACCTGAGACCTTGTATCACTAATGAGTCACATGACTGCAGGGAGGGAAAATGGCAAATTGGACCAATTTGGACATTTCCACTTAGGGGTATACTCACTTTTGTTGCCAACAGTTTTGACATTAATGTGTTGAGTTTTTTTGAGGGAACCGTAAATTTACATTGTTATACAGGCTGTACACTTACTACTTTACATTGTAGCAGAGTGTCATTTCTTCAGTGTTGTCACATGAAAACATATACCGTATTTATCGGCGTATAACACGCACTTTTTCTCCCTGAAAATAGGGGGGAAATGGTGTGTGCGTGTTATACGCCGAAAAAAAAAAAAAATCTCAAACTTACCTCGTTCCTGCTCTGTCCCCCGGTGCTCTGAAGCTGCGTGGCTGTGAGGGAAGCGTTGTGAGCTTCCCTCCAGCCGCGCGGTCAATAAAGTGTGTTTTTTTTTTTTTTTAAACAAACTTTATTGACCGCGCGGCTGGAGGGAAGCTCACAACGCTTCCCTCACAGCCACGCAGCTTCAGAGCACCGGGGGACAGAGCAGGAACGAGGTAAGTACTGGGGTCTGGGGGAGGAGGGTGGCATAACGAGCATACTAAGGGGCAATATCCTGGCATATTGGGGGCAATATCATGGCATATTAAATCAGGGCTCGACAAACCCCAGGCGCCAGGTCGCCATGGCGACCAGGAAATGAGACCTGGCGCCTGGGTGAAGTTACCTTCCATGTTTTCCTCGCCGCTGCCATCTGATTTTTTGTTCTTTTTTCGTAGCGCGAGGGGGTAAAGTCTGTGTGGATGTCACAGACTGCAAGCTCCGCCCCCTCGCGCAACGCGTGTCTGAGTGCTGGGTGTCGTCACGTGACATCCTGGCACTTAGCAGGCCGATGAATGAGGACATGCTGCAACACAAATGTCCCCCTCCCCTGCAGTGAGGTAAAGCAGCAGGGAGGGGGGACACACCAAGAAAAGACTGTGTGAGGTGGGTGTGTGTTTGTATATATGTATATAATGTAAAGTAGGTGTGTGTGAGGTGTTTGTATATATGGGTATATGTAAAGTAGGTGTGTGAGGTGTTTGTATATATGTGTATATGTAAAGTAGGTGTGTGTGAGGGGTTTGTATATATGTGTATATGTAAAGTAGGTGTGTGTGAGGTGTTTGTATATATGTGTATGTGTAAAGTAGGTGTGTGTGAGGTGTTTGTATATATGTGTATATGTAAAGTAGGTGTGTGTGAGGTGTTTGGATATATGTGTATATGTAAAGTAGGTGTGTGTGAGGTGTTTGGATATATGTGTATATGTAAAGTAGGTGTGTGTGAGGTGTTTGGATATATGTGTATATGTAAAGTAGGTGTGTGTGTGTGTGTGTGTATATATGTGAAGTAGGCGTGTGTGTTTATGAATTGCGTGTATGCTTGCGTGATTGTCTGGCTCCTAAATTTTTTTGCTGGCTCCTAAAATCTAATTAGATTTGTCAAGCCCTGTATTAAATGGCATACTGGGGGCAATATCGTGGCATATTGGGGGCAATATCGTGGCATATTGGGGGCAATATCGTGGCATATTGGGGGCAATATCATGGCATATTGGGGGCAATATCATGGCATATTGGGGGCAATATCATGGCATATTGGGGGCAATATCATGGCATATTGGGGGCAATATATGGCATATTAAAATGGCATATTGGGGGCAATATCCTGGCATATTAAATGGCATATTGAGGGCAATATCCTGCATATTAAATGGCATATTGGGGGCAATATCCTGGCATATTAAAATGGCATATTGGGCTTCAAAGTTCTTTATTTGAAATGTAAGTTTTTTTTCATAAAATTTCCTTCTTAAAATGAGGTGCGTGTTATACGCCGATAAATACGGTAATACATTTTTACAAAAATGTGAGGGATGTACTCACTTTTGTGAGATACTGTAGATAGGTTTATATTCCCTATTTCATACTGCACTACCTCTAATGGTGTTTTATTAAGAAGACTATCAATAATTCCAGATTTTTTCTTTAGTTTATAAATAGTTTTCACTGCATATTTTATTACAGGAATCTACGAGACTTTATTTGTTTTAAATTGGACCATATCAGATGAAGCATGCTCCACATTTGGGAGTCTTGTCTCTCCCCTTGAAATTTCCGCAGTACATCTGGTTGAACCCTAAGCGGTGGTATAATGTACGAATTAATGAGATTGATCCGCCCCAGCCAAGATACCTCCAATCCCTTCCATTTATCTAGTTTGATCTTGGTATCTTTCAGCAGTTCCATATAGCTGTATCTGTTTAGAACATCTAGGTTAAAATTCAGTTAATCTATGTATTTAGTGGCCCAATTAAAGCATTATATTATTATACAATTATAATGTTATTTTGGCTTAGACAGGGCCAGCTGGAATGTTCCCCACTTGTGAATCTTTTTTCCTTAAGTTTGAAATTGCCTTCTCTACTTCTTTTCAGTTTTCTGATTGTTCAGTTTCCTCATCTGGGTCAATTGCTGAGACCCAGTTAGGGTCTTAATAGACCCTGTGGGTATCTGCTCAAAAATCATCAGACCTCCCGACGTCATGGAGGTGTGCCCGCTATTTTCTAAAATGTAGTCGGAGCGTCGACTACATTTTGCATTTTCCTTAGGGAGGGTTGAAGTTACTGATGATTATAAATGGATGTCGATCTTAACTCCTTTGCGACAAAGTAAGTGCAAAGCACGTCCAACAGGCAACTCCTTTGCTGACATAGGACATACCTGCACGTCCTGCGGTGGAACAAGCATTTTCTGCTCTGGTGGTGCTGCTCTAATGCCTCAATGTCAAGGCATTAGGCAGCACTGAAATTTCTTCTTTGGGGCACCCACAATCGCTCCACAGAGCAAATCGCAGGGCGCTGTATTGGAGAGCAGCATGCTCTTCCAATATGGCTGCTGCCCTCTTGGGGGAAGTGTATTGGAAGTTAAAGAAATGTCACTTCTGTCACTCTGATGCTGTTGCTAGACTACCCCTAGAGGCAGTCAGCAACATAAGGGATAGGGTTACAATTAGAATAAATTAAGGGTTAACATAAAGGTCAGAGTTAAGGTTAAATTTAGGGTTTGGGTTGGGGTCAAAAGGTGAAAATGGTTATAAAATAAAAAACACTATTTTTACATAAACCCCATAAGATATTGTTTTGAAAATTAATCCTAAAGAGACAAAAGCAACCCTTATACTGTTACTACCACCACCTTCTCTTTGACTTCTTCACTCACCTCATGTGTCTCCCAACCCCCACACCCTCTAGATTATAAGCTTACAAGCAGGGCTTTCTACCTCCATGTATCAGGCTGTAATCCCCTCTATGCTCTTTACCAAGTGCTAATTAATTGTTGGCACAATATAAAAATAGAAAGGTAAAAAAGGTGGCCGATCCCCTATGAATTTTTCTATAACTTATATTGTTTATAAGGCAGGGGTGTCCAGGTAAATTTCAAAGTGAGCCACAGGATCAGAAATGCACATGAATTGGTCTGCATGACATATTTATGTTTCCAGTAATGGTAAAGAATAACTGGTTAGCAATAGAAAAATGACTGGCCATCTAGCAATAATTTAGAAGCTGTCCAAAAACAGCTTCAAAGAAAACTATGACATAATAGTTAAGCCAGGTGGGCTGTCAAAAGTGCTTCATGTTGGCAGCTCCTGTTATAAGAAATGTCCGTTACATCATACTGTTCTGTTTTTCAGGTGGCAGCTGCTCGTAAGATGATTAAAGTGTCCTCTGTGTTAAGGTTTGATCCCCAGGAGCATGAGAAAAAGTTCTGGTGTCACTGTTGTGAGGAGGAAGTACAAAAACACACAAGTGATGGAAACATAACTGTACTCTATGGGAGTTTTTTGGAGCATATGTCCAGGTAAAGAGAACTATATGGCATCAGATGGTAACGAGATCCTTGCTGTAGTGAATGTATTGTTTTGATGAAATTTAGACCTTTATCAGCCAATGTTACTGCCTCCTGTTATTTTATTTAAGACATGGTGTGATTTCTACTTTGCAGTTGTATTTATCATGTAGCCATATACTCTACAGTTTTGTACGTAGTACATAGTATTCTGACATTTGTACGATGAAAGTGATTTCTCTAGTGACCTGCATGGTGGTTTCCCGTCTACATCTTTAGTAACCCAGTTGTTCCTGCAAGCTATACAAGTTATATCTCCTTTTGTCCCCTACAGCCAAAAACATTGCAAAGCAGTGAACAAGTTCTGGTGGACACATCAAGCTGAAGTGAAGTTAAAGACTCAATTTCTCATTACACCGGAGGAGTATGAGAGGTTAGTGCACGTAGCTGTTAGTAAGAGCTAAACTACTAGTTCCATGAAGCATGGCAGGTGTTCCGCAGAGTATCATGGGAGTTTATCACTAGGTTAACCTTAGAATATGTAGTAAAGGATGGTATTGTAAATTTGTTTGCATCATTATATTAACATGATAATTCCAAATGTAGTATTGTCATTACTTGTACCAACGTTTATGCCAAATTACGAATAATATTCCCCCTTGGGATAGAGAGGCTTTTTATTGTTATTATGGTGCAACAGCACAAAGAAAATAGTCTGGTAAGAGATGCATTCTTTCACACTTCTATTATTTTATCAAATGAGAGACATGAGTTCTGTTACAGGTTCAAGAGTTCTGTTTCCAAAGCTCTGGATCACTATGAGGAAACAGAAGACGTTTTGGTTAAAGAGGTGAGAGAACTTAAGATGAGGGGGTGTTTGTGAGGAGGCTCTTATTCTTTATCCACTTGCTCATATCTACCTTCTCTCCATCAGGTTGCTGCTCAGATCCGAGAGGTTGAACGGAGTCGACTGGAAGTTTTCCAGAATGTACTAGAGGTTTGTTTCAAGAGCTCCACTGAGCAGTATCCACCCCAAAAACATCTGGTCCTTAGAGACTTGATACTGGATATGTTTACATTTAAATATTCAGGCATGTACTGTAGGTATTTGCTGGGTACAGTCTGCAGGACAAACAATCACTAGGCCTATGTATGGAATTATATAAATATAGCTCACAGTTGAAGTAGCTTTGAAATCTTAGTATGGCTTTCAGTATCTTCGGCATCACACAAACAATTTCACAATATAACGATCTGATCAAATCTAGCCACTTGAAGCGACATCAATTGAGTTCTTAATGATCGGGTCAAATCAAAGGTATTCTCTCATTTCTAACTACATGGACTATGCTTTCACATGTACTTTTGTAATCTTAATCTCTCTTATAAGCCCAAAAGCAAAATAATGTCATGCTAGTAGTTTTTTCTTGGGGTGAAGTGGGGATTTTAAAGGGTCTTTGAGTTCTGTAAAAAAATAAAGTGTTAATGCTTCCTGAATCACTCCCAGCCTGTAACCCACACTTCCGGAGAAGAAGAAAAGACAGCTTGGATCAACCATGAGCACGTCACACAAAGGTAAACGGGCACTGTTATCCTAATGTTTATATACTTGGTCTTCAGACAGTTTATCATGAAACATATTAGCATAGGTAAATAAGGAAAAAAACCAATACACAGCGCCTACTAACGTAGAAATAGTGATTAATTAGGTGATAATGATAACACCCACCACCCAAGAATAAGAAAGACAAATAAATAAGTAAATGCAAATCCCTCAGGTATACATATAAACTAAATATGGGGCTAGTTTGCTGGACGTACTGCGCAGGTTTTCAATGGGTAATCTTGAGAAATGGTGTCTTAATATGCAAAGAAGCTGCTAGTCCTTGTAAATCACAGTGGATCACCACTGGATAGAAAGAGTATACATAATTATCTAGATGGACAGCACTTACAATAAAGATACAATTAAACAGTATTTAACGTTATAAAAAAGAATCTGAACACAATGGCTGTGTAAAAAATTATATACATTTTAATATACAGATATACACATAAACGTAACATATACAGGGTCATACACGTATACAAAAAAATACTCCAGGAAGAGGGAATGTGAAGTGCCTATAGGAGTAATGAGAACTTGGTCTCTCAGCAAAGTGCGCAAAAACTCGCCAAATTTAGGCTGAGGAAAAATCTAAACGTGTCCCTCTCTTTGGCGTCTTGTGTATACCTAGCTAGGTTGTATACTTCTGTCTCAGCACACTCTCTTCAGCTAAAGAACAAGGTAAAGTAGTCATATTGTTTTTACTTGTTTTTTAACCCCTTAGTGACGAGACATTTTTACCTTGACTGTCCCTTGGTAACAATGGCTGTTTTGACATTTCTGGGGTGTTTTGTGTTTAGCTGCAATTTTCTTCTTTCTCACATACTGTACCCACACAGATTATATGTTGTTTTTATTGTCATAAGAAGGGCTTTCATTAGATACCATTATGTTTATCATATCTTATAATTTACTACAAATCATAAAATATGATGAAAAAGTTTTAAAAAAACACTTTTTCTAACTTTGACCTAAAATATAATTTACACAAATACAATCATTAAAAAAGACCCCGTCTAAATAGTTTCTAAATGTTGTCCCGAGTTTAGCAATATGCATGTTTCCATATTTTTCGGTATTTTTAGTTTTTTCCTATATTGACCTTTTGACCCCAACCCAAACCCTAAATTTAACCCTAACACTTTTTTTTGTTTTTTTTTAACATTGCTATGTTGCTTGGCTACCTGTAGGGGCAGTCAAGCATCATATTCAGAGCGACAGAAGTGAATTTACTTTCACTTCTGAAGCTCAGACCACCAGAGGGCACAGCCATATTGACGGAGCAGGCTGCTACGTCAAAATGGCTCCCTCAATCGCTCCGTGGGGCGATCGTGGGTGCCCCAGAAAGGAAATTTCGGTGCTGGATTCACCGCAGTACGTGCCAGGCACGTCCATTGTCGCAAAGGGGTTAATCACTAGTATGTATATTTATTTGTACATGTGTTTCCCATAGGGGATTTCTTACAGTGGCAACTCATTGTCTGTTTGCCCTGATAGATTTTTGCTATACTGATTTGTATAGTGTCTCTCATTTTTGCACATTCACTTTGCTGAGAGCCCAACTTCTCATGACTGACTGTGTGTCTGTCTGTGACTGACTGTGTGTCTGTCTGTGACTGACTGTGTGTCTGTCTGTGACTGACTGTGTGTCTGTCTGTGACTGACTGTGTGTCTGTCTGTGACTGACTGTGTGTCTGTCTGTGACTGACTGTGTGTCTGTCTGTGACTGACTGTGTGTCTGTCTGTGACTGACTGTGTGTCTGTCTGTGACTGACTGTGTGTCTGTCTGTGACTGACTGTGTGACCGACTGTGTGTCTGTCTGTGTGACCGACTGTGTGTCTGTCTGTGTGACCGACTGTGTGTCTGTCTGTGACCGGGTGTCTGTCTGTCTGTGACCGGGTGTCTGTCTGTCTAAACGACTGTGTGACCATCTGTGTGTCCGCCTGTGACTGACTCCACAGCAAAAAAAACTCACAGAAATGTGCAATGTGTGAGTACAGCGCAGACTCCATAGCAATAAAACTCACAGTAATGTGCAGTGTGTGAGTGTATCACAGTCTCCACAGCAAAATAACTCACAGTAATGTGCAGTGTGTGAGTGTATCACACACTCATGCTGCATATTACTGTACCACAATACACAGTAAGACTCACAACACACAAAAAACTTACATTACTCGAAGTTACAATTATACATGCAGCCACACACACATTCACTTGCACAGTCAGACATACACACAGACACACACAATCCCACTTACACACACCAACTTACATCACACACACACTTGTATGTGAGCAAATTCCCATGATTTCAAAATAACTGAGCATACAACATTTTGTGTTCGTTGCATACACCATTTACCATTCACTCTCACACACTTATCATCTGCCACTCATGTTTTCACTCTCACACTTACACTCTGCTGCTTACACTTACACTCACACCCTGCCACTCACACCCTGCCACTCACACACACTCAAACTCTGCCCCTCACACACCCGGCCCCTCACACACCCGGCCCCTCACACACTCACTCCGCCACTCACACACACACACTCAGTTTACATAAATAATACAGTTTTTGATGTTTTTATATATAATAGTCCCAGCACAGATATTGTGCTTACGTAGCAGTTCATGACCAAGACTGTTGCAGAATCACTGACGGAAAATCTGCAGGAGGAGGAGCAGCCGATAGGGCAGCTATTCATTCACAAGCTTGAGGGGCGGAGCCGGGTGTGAGGGGGCAGAGCCTGGTGCTGTCCAGCATCCTGGTTGTGGGGGCGGGACAGAGAGTGGGCGGAGCCTGATGCTTCACTCCGGCTGATGCGCCCTTGTCAGGCAAACCTCTAATCCTCCACAAGCGGAGGAAAAAAACAGGATAGGAGAATCGGGGCTAAAGTATACTTTATGGAGCAGAGATCCAGGGGCTTCAGCCCCAGTAGCGTGACCCCCCATCGACGCCTCTGGTTATGACTCTTGCTGAATCTCTCCAAGCCCTTCTTATTGGATGTCACTGAATTTTAGAGGCACCCTGTGAAATGTTTTAATGTAAAATTACAGAACTGTATATTTTTTTTGTATGAGTTTTTTACCTATATGAAACACTTGTACAACAGACAGACAATAAGCTAGGTGGACTTGCCTTTATTATATATCGGCAGATTTTCCTTCCAAATGCTTCTCTCATATCCTTGCTGGATTAATTAATGCATGTTTTATTTGTAAAAATTGTTCAACTGTATTAAGGAAATATTCCTATTGTGTTATCAGCTGCTGGATATTTTGGAAACCTGGTCCATAATGATGGCTAGAACTGATCTTACCAGCTAGGATCAAAAGTATAACTTTTGAGAGATGGGGGTTTTTATTTATTTTTGTTTGTTTAGAAACACTATGGATCTGGATACAGAAGAGCCTGGTCCCAGTGATACCCACTTTTCCGCTTCCAAGAGAATAAATCCACCTTTGACTTTTATTGGCCAACAGGTAACATCACTTCATATTATAAAGCCGCTCTGATCTCTGCTGCTATTTAAATAATATTTATTTATTTTTGGCATGTAGCTATAAAGGTTGCCCACTAGGATGGTCTTTGATGCTGTGCAACTGGTGCTACCTTTCAAAATCCTGCATAAATCCATCATTGTCCCCAACAGTATCATCAAAAGTTTTGAAGGTTTGATGGGTAATCCGCAGGCTGGGTGCCAGACCAATGTCAGAGTTAGGTCCATTGTTCCTGGGGATGGGGTTGGCATGGGGGTTTGGTTGCTTTGCCAGTTCCTGTGCCCTTTCCTCTTCCGCTACCATAATGCGGTTAATAATTTCAAAGGGAGGAGCAGGGCTATACGCCGCCAACCTTCTTAGTACTTGCCTCCACAGCCAAATATTAAACTCCAATTTTCCCCAGCAGTGATATTCTTTTGTAAAGAAGAGTAGACATGCTACAGGCTTCAAGATCCAAAGGGTTTTCAATTTTTTAAGTCACAACACATAGAATATATACAGTTTTACATCTTGATGTACACAGGAGCCAGTAAGAGCAGGGGTGTATATTATGACATCATCATGCAAACTTGCTGGAAGATTTTGGAGAATGTTGCATCAGGGGATGGGACACTTCTTTGATGCTGATTCATTGCAACCTTGTGCACAAAGGCAGTTCATCGCAAAGAGTTCAACGTGGGGGCTTATTATGGCTTAGGCGTAAGTATTAGGGCTTGGGGGTTAGTGTTAGTATTGGTGTTCGGGGGGTTTAATTTATATGGGGGTTACTCTGTAAGCGCTGACAGTTCAGCACTGAACTGTCGGCGCTTACATTGTCGTGGTGAAACGGCCATGTTGCAGTTCACTGCTGACAGTTCAGCGCTCCAACTGCTGCGTTGAACAGTCAGCGGTGAAACAGCCGCGCTGAACTGTCATAGACCCGTTGCATCATGGGTAAAATTCTCAAACTGGATGCTGGAGATAAACACCTATTTTATTTTTACTTTTATATGCAATTCATTCAAACAGTGGTATATGTCTTATATATGTGTTTGTTTTAAATTCACAGGTAATCTAGTTACATCTTATGTAAGTGGTAGTGTCCATTAAGATGCAAGACACTTTAGTAATTAGAGTTCCTATAATTAATTGGGTTCTGGTAGAGATGCTCTGACTTGGTCTCTTGAGCCAAGTCTCCAATAATGAAACTTTAAATCATGCTTGGTTTACAGTGAGTACATAAGTACACTCAAACTTCAAACTCATGTTGCTCTCTAATAAGTAGCACTTGCTTGTGCAAGGTGGCATGTTCTTCAGCAGATATAAAGGTTCAAAAACATCTAATTATTTTTTTTTCCAGGTCATTTAATTTTTTCAATAAAGTTTAATTTTATTAAAATCATGATATTTTGTGTTCCATAGGGAATGTCTTCTGTGGGAAATGTACACACGGGTAAGGAAAAAATACTCAACATATTTGAATTTAAAAAGAATATTTTATAATACATGTCCACTGACTTTTATTGTGAAATTTAGGGAACAAATGGCATTTGAAAATACATTCGTATTCGTATAGTGCCAGCAATTTATGTAGCAATTGGTACAGGGCATAAAAGGGAACTACATACTCTGTTAGACCAACAGGGACAGACTGTTACATTAGGTAGGTATTAGGACACAAAAGTGGTGGTGTCTTTCAGGACATATAATCAAAACTGCGGACCACATTAAAAATAACTTGTATACGATATAGCACTGATGGTCTTCAGATAAGTTAACAGGAGAGATGTTCGTTTTGCAGTTTAAGAGGAAAGTCTGGATCTGAGGAATATCTGTGGCTTATAATGTGTTAGGTTATTTTACTTTAGAGGTTCATTTACTACCAAGTCTCCTTGTTTTGGTAATTTTACTAAAATGGGAGATCACCACCTCTACTTCTGAATAGAACATTTTTGTAATTTCAGTGCGTCTTAAGTCAGTCTAATTATTTTGAATATTAATTGTGTGTGTGTGTGTGTGTAACCACTTGCCCGTACATATTGTAGGCTGATATATATAATATATATATATATATATATATATATATATATATATATATGACAAAAAGTAGCAGAATGGTCCAGAATACAAGTAGTTTTAGTTGCATTTGGGTTGTTCAGTTAATGGGTTACCTTTCAGCCCTGAAATATGCTTAACTTGTTAGGTGCCATTCCACCCTGGATGATACCTGATGAAAAGGAGCAGCCTGATAAGAAGCAGGACATTGGACCGTCCCATGAAGACTTCCTCAAACATAGTAAGCAATTATGGAGGTTTAGAAACATAACCATGACAAATAGCATCTAGGGAGGGGAATGTTTTATAATTGTGTAAGTATGAAAAGAAGAACATATGTCTGGAACTTCACGTAAGGTACCACTATATGCAGGCAAAGTGATAGAATATGTTTTATGATCTCTCTCTTTTTTTTATTTATTTTTTTATCAGTTAAGACACAATGCCTCAAGGATGGGATAGCATCACAATTTCTCTAACGTGGACCTCTATGTATCATTCTGTGGTAGCTTCCTGTTCTCTATTCATAATTTTATTTCTACCTAAAAACAAAAACATCCTATGCACCAGCGAAAGGTCAGCGTTTCTTTAACTGATCAGTACTTGTATTAGGAAACACAAATATTTACAGATATATTTAAACGCCTGTGTCATCTGAGAAACTCTGCAGATTCAGAGTAACACTTTTGTGGTGGTTGAGTGTGTGATCTTCAGTATTTGGGAATTTGTTCTGATGATTACTTAAACAATAATTTTGTCACAGAGGAAAAGATGAAGCTCAAGAAACTTCCACCAAATAGAGTTGGTGCAAACTTTGACCACAGTACTCCGACAGACGAGGGCTGGCTTCCTTCGTTTGGCAGAGTATGGAACACTGGAAGGAGGTGGCAATCTCGGTATGTTTTTTTTTTTTTTATTGGTTATTTTTCAGCTGCATTTAAACATAATGGTCTACTCAACAAAGAGAGAATTGCAGGGTATTGCAGTGGGAATTTAAAGCCTAAAGCTAAAGTAGCAGAGTTAGAAAAATTCTCCCATTCAGCTGAATAGGGGGATTTTTCCAACTCTGCTACATTATCCTAAAGTTTGAAATTCTCTTTTCAATTCTCTTTAAGTAGACCGTATAGTCGCAGTCGTAATGTTGCACTTGGAACAGTCGTTCCCAGTGGATCTATTGCCATCTGTGCCCCAAAGGCAGGAAATCAATTTCATGAACTGAAAGACTGTGTGATTTAGTCACCAGATTCATATAATTATCATTGAAGTTATACATTTTATGTTTAAATTCTCATTTATATATATATTTTTTTTAAGGTTATCAATTCCTGTGCTCTTGCATTTTCATAGTGATTACTCTGAATGTAATGCAGGTGCGGCAGCACTGATGCTATAGACACTGAAGATATAAAGTTTTGTTTCATTTAGTCACTTCCTGTCCTCCTCAAATTGACAGTGCAATTAACAGTGCAACACATTATCTGATGACATCACTAGAGAGACATGATATTCCATTAATTTGAATGGCATTAGTCTCATTGGTTCCTGCAGCAAAACAAAAAAAAAAGGAAATTACTTTTACTCATCTAGTGTGGGCAGTCCTTTTTTTTTTGCAAACTGCTGTAACTTCACATTTTCTTCTAGCCGTAAGTATTTTATATTTTAAGCAATGCAAAATGTAAGACATGCATTTTAAAGTACTTTGAAAGCACATTAATATTTGGAAGATGCATATTAGGCACTAGACCTTTAATATTAACTTGCTTAGTGTGCAAATAAAGGGCAAATAAACTTTATTTTTAATATAGCCATATGTTTGTTTTTTGGGCAATAATCTATGTTTTTTAAAATTAATTAATTTGGGAAAATGTATTTCAATTACAGAGCATACTCACGGTGCTTACTGATGGTTGTGTATTTAAATGTGTAGCTAAAAGTAGCTCGCCAGTTTTTGAACTGCCAATCCCATTATTCTCAGATAATGATATTGCTGGTTCATATGAGATACCATTTAGAAATGATTTCACATTCCTTCTGGAAGTCAAACATTGACATCCAGGCTGCCTCTCTGCAATCTGAGTGTGCAACATTTCCAATGCCAAAAACACTGCTAGTGGGGGGAGAAGATGTTCATCTCTTGGCTGTGTGCTGCACAAATCATTGAGAGAGACTTCCATCATGTTTACGCCCTCTTTACATAAGACAGGGTTATTGGTATTTCATGCTGATTGAATGTCTCACAACTAACATGATAGTTACTGTACTTTCATTTGAGGTTTCCTATAATCCCATGATTCAGTTGCAAGCTATACTCTTATTTTGTCTTTTTGCAGACACCAATACAGGAGTGAAGTTGCTGGCAAGCGTCCAAAACAAGAAAAGGAATGATGTGATGAACACTCCATGTAAAGAAATAATAAATTGCACTTTATTTGAAAATTGTATTTTACAACTTTATATTTCTGCATCTATTACCTGTGGCTTTCAGTGTAATTAAGTATTTATTTAAAGCACTATACAGTAAGAAATGCTGGACTATGTCCTTGTTTGGGTTAACTGGATATGAAATAAAAAGAAAATAATGATTAACTTTAGTTCTTTTTAAATATCTGTATTGTATTGCCAAAAAACTGTACATTCAAGGGACTCTTGTGGAAATAACAATAAAAATACTTATAGTAGGACGTCCGGGGGCGGAGCCAAACGGACTGGCCGCATTGAAACAGAGCTCCCAGTAGAAAGGGGGATTAAGGGCTAAAACCAGCCCAATTCGAGCTTCCCCGAGGACACCATCTGCAGGGATAAGTGGTGGGACCAAAGAGGATCATACATACAAATACCCAGCTCTCCCGTCCAAACAACCCGGAGTCCAGTCGAAATCGACACACACCTGGTGGTTGCCGCGGCCATCTTCTCATCCAGTATTGCAGACTGTAACCAGCGGACACAAGACGCCGAAAACAGAGAAAAAGATATGTGGGGCTTGCTTTAAAAAAAAAAAAAAAAACTTACCTATACTGGCTGCGTATGGCACATGTGTCTGAAGAGGCATAGACAGAGGAAAAGACATTTGAGGTACTTTACATGTTCTATGTCCGTTTTTCCCGCCAAAAAAAAAACATACGGCAGCCATCTTGGTACACCCGAGCAACTATAAAGACACACATCAGGCACCCACAGATTCGGATCAGAGAACACCTGCACTAGCTCCATAACAGCTCTTCTTTGGCTGTACATTCGATACTACACAGGACACATCAGGTCCTAAGGTCTGCAGGCACATAAGCAACAGGAAAGCCACAAAGTGGCAGTTGGATTGCCCCCTGGCTGTTTTTTGCTCCAAAACATACACTGGCGGCCATCTTGAAATTATTACAACAACTCCAGGCACTCACAGAATAAGACCCAGACTGGGTTAAAATATCTCTGAATTGGCCCCAAGGTGGCCCAAAGTACAGAAGGGAGGACCCTAACTGGAGGCAACAAGCCACAGAAAACCCCCTTCTCATATCTCCATAATAACAGTGTGCATAAAATGTCTTTCTACTGATAACTGAGTATTCATCTCAACGTGACCTGATATCTCAAAAGGAAACCTGCGATCTATATGTCCTCTCTTGTCTTTCTTTTATTATCAAGACTTGTATGATATACTCCACTTATCTAGATGTCTGGTTGGAAACTACCTACCTATCTGGACGGAAAACATTAAACCTATACCCTATTAAGGTTACAATTACCACTATTAGGCTGTTCTTCGATATCTCCCTTTTTTATCATTGAGACTTACATACTATGTTTCAATTAGCGACCTATTAGGTCTGAAGGCACTGACCTCACGCTCAACTGCATCCCCAACTGTTGACATCGGGGCTCCTCATATCTCATACACAACTGGCTCATCTAAACGTGAATTATCCACTGAGACATATTGATAGGGGACTATCCTGTATTGTACCGTGAATTTATGACATCGTAAACCCTCTAACATAATTTGGCACCCGGCATTCAGACATATCGGCAGGTACTACACCATATCATGGAAAAATACGTTAACAAAACGAAATCGTCCAAACAAGAGGCTAAATTGTCCAAAATGGATCTACCCCTAAACAAATTGGATCCAAAACCACCTCGCACGAACACAAGACAATCTGTGGCTCAGCGAGAGAATTTCTCAGACTCATCTAATGCCTCTTTAGAAGACGCTACAGGACATGTAGATATGGCATCAGAGGGATCTCCGGCATCAGAGGTGACCACAGAGGTGGCCACAGAGGTGGCAAAACTACTGGGTCCCATGTTTGATATAAAATTTCAAGAACTACAGGCTTCAATTTCTTCAGCAATGGAACAAGTCGTCTCTAATACCACACGCCTGAATGAGATAGAGCAAAGACACAGTGACCTTGAAGATAATACCACTCAATTACAGGAGACGGTGGAGCGGCAAAACATACAGCTTCACATTCTCTCGGACAAAGTGGATGATCTTGAGAATAGAAGCCGAAGAAATAACCTGAGAATTGTTGGAATACCGGAATCAATTAAACCATCAGTACTCCTGCATACCGTCCAAAACTGGCTTGTCACGGAACTGCACCTTTCCCACACCGAAACTAATCCACTGCTCATTGAAAGGGCTCATCGTATCGGCCCAGAGCGTAAAGAATCTGGCACGAAGCCACGACAAGTCATTATCAAGCTACTGAATTTTCAGGACAAAACAGACATCCTGACCGCTTATCGCAAAGTCAAATCCATATTGTTCCAGGGAGAAAGAGCCCTGATATTCCAGGATTACTCCATGCTAGTCACCACCAAACGAAGGGAATTTACTCCAATATGCAAGATTCTGGTCGAGAAAGAAATCAGGTTTAACTTGATGTTCCCGGCTCGTCTTCGTCTGATGCACAACAACATGTCCTATATACTAGAATCTCCTGAAGAAGCCAGAGAGGTCCTCAAGAAGCTAGACATTGTTTAGAAATCTGCTGGGTGCCAACCCAACTTACTACATTTTTATTGTATCAGTTTGACTCAGATTAACTCAATTTCTTCTTTTTCTCCTGGAAAATAACTTTACATTTTGCACCAAGTTCAAGATTGCACCATTTCCGAGATATTCCATGTGTGATCAGTACAATATCATCCAATGTATACTGATCATATATATTGTTACTATTGTTGGGCCCTGTTGGCCAATGTTTGTACGATATTTGGTTCTACAGGATACCCTGAAGGGACTTAATGTCCCCCCTAAGATGGTCCCACTACCTGAGCGAGGACAACCTTCCAAGCGATGGGACATGGAAGGTCCTCAATGTGTCCACATATTCTATGTGAGGTTTCTAATTCACCTAGACCCTGGATAGACTCTCCAATGTAATCAATATCCCCACTAACACCACCCAAACGGATCTACAGATCCGAATAATCTCATGGAACGTAGACGGCCTTAATTCCCCAATTAAAAGGAGAAAGGTTTTAAACCAGCTTAAACGTATGTCCCCCCAGATTGTACTCCTCCAGGAGACACATTGGAAAAAAACAGACCCTCAAGAGCTTAAAGCCCCATGGATAGGTTCTTGTGTAGCGGCATCACACTTTTCTAAAGCCAGAGGTGTAGCAATACTTATACATAAAAATTTACCACATGTTATTCACAACAAACTAGAAGATGAGGCAGGTCGATATTTAATCCTGGACATATCAATTTATAACACACGTTACTGTTGGTAAATTTATATGCCCCTAATGAACCGAATAGGCCATTTTATGATATGATATTCCAAATTCTTGTTGATCGCCCTAATGTGAAATTTATTTTAGGTGGAGACTACAACTCCGTGATCGACCCCTCACTGGACAGGACCGGTAACAGAAACACGGGACAACAAGGGAAAGTGACTGACATCCAGACTTTTATGGGTAGACTACACCTGGTGGACCCATGGCGATTTAATCATCCAACAGTAAGACAGTACACCCACATCTCCAGAGCACACAACACGGCCTCAAGAATAGACTACATTTTGCTCTCTATTGATCTACTACCACAGGTACAATCAACAACCACCCATAACATCTTAATATCAGACCACGCCCCGGTGGAAATACTCATAAACACACATCATTCTATCACATACACCAGACATTGGAATTTCCCTTCATACCTGGCTCAGAAGGATGACTTCAAATCTCATCTGATTAACTCATGGGCAAATTACACAGATGACAATCTTCAACATGTGGAGGATGACATGCTATTCTGGCAGGCATCTAAAGCAGTCATAAGGGGTCAAATAATCTCATATGTATCAATGCGCAAAAAAGAATGGCTCAAAAAATACCATTCTCTACATAATGATCTTACCAAAGCAATACAATCATATGTGGACAATCCTTCTGAGTCACATAAAACTGCATATTTGGAATGTAAACAATTGATCGATACCTTACTAACTGAGAGGGCACAAACTCAGATTGAATACACAAGAAACCATTTTTTCACCTGGGGTAATAAAACCGGGAGACTATTAATGTCACTTGCTAACTCTAAAAAGAAAACCAAACATAATATTCCCATGATACGACAAACTGGGGGCCAGGTATCCACTAACCTAAAAGACATTAATGCTACATTCCATTCTTATTTTAGTCAATTATATACTTCTCAGCCAGATAATTTTGCGGAAGGGGTACAATTACTACAACAGGCTAAATTAACAAGAATTAGTAATAGTCACCGAGAGCTCCTAAATGCACCTATTAGGGAAAAAGAAGTAGAACAAACGATAACCCAGCTACACAATGGTAAGGCACCTGGCCCGGATGGGTTTACCACAGAATACTACAAGATACTGAAAATACACATAACGCCACATCTAACTACCCTATACAACGCTATTTTACAAGACAACATACCAGTCAATACATTAAATGAAGCTAGAACAATATTGATTCTAAAACCAGATAAGGACCCCCTAGACACCGACTCATACAGACCAATCACGTTGATGAATGTTGATATCAAAATACTCACGAAAATCATGGCAAATCGTCTACAAATATTCCTACCACAAATACTGCATAGCTCACAATTGGGGTTTTTAAAGGGGAGGCAGGCAGTAACAGGTATCAGAGCAGCAATAGCAGCCGTGATAGCTATGGGTGATATGTCTGCCCCATCTGATAACATCCTATTAAGCTTAGATGCACATAAAGCTTTTGACCAAGTATTATGGCCACATTTAATTCGAATTCTCAAGTTTAGATATTTTGGGTTGCCTTTTCTTAATCTTATCAGAAACCTATATGATCATCCAACAACATGTATTACTACCAACAATTATGATTCCCCACCGGTGAACATGTATAGAGGAGTCCGTCAGGGGTGTCCACTATCCCCCTTACTATTTAATATAGCGTTAGACCCCTTATTATGCATCTTACACACAATGCCGGAGAATACAGGAATTCGGCTAGGCACGGAGGTGATAAAGGTCACTGCTTTTGCAGATGATCTTATGTTATACATATCAAATCCAAAAGAAACACTGGCCCCAATATTATCAATATTCAGACATTTTGAGAAAATCTCAGGATTTCAAATCAATTTCCCCAAATCTATAGCAATGAATCTAGGAACGAGGAGGAAACCGAGAGGTTTGCCTCAGATCTCGGTACAATGGGCAGCCAAAACAATTAAATACTTAGGCATCATCATACCGAAAAAAATGAGTACACTTTATCTACATAACATTCGAAAACCCATGCATAAAGTTATCCAAGAACTAAAAAACTGGCACAATCTAAACATATCATTACTAGGTAGGGCTGCGCTGCTTAAAATGGTAAGCTGTCCCAGACTGTCTTATGCCTTACAGGTACTACCCATTATTCTTAATAAAAAAGACGAACAGACTCTACACTTACACTTCCGTAGATTCTTATGGAAGGGGGGAAGACCTAGAATAGCACTTAGGAAACTACAACAACCAAAATCCAATTTCGGTTGCAATATTCCAAACTTGAAAGAGTTTAACCTGGCGGCCCTGTATAGACATGCAATCGACTGGGTGACACCCACTCCAATATACACAAATGTAACATTAGAGCAACAACTGGTACCTCAAATCACACTGGCCAACTTACTGCATACACCCTTTTTAGATTTACCACAAGCAGTCAAAAATAACCCACTATTATTTACAACCATTAAGGCATGGAAATTAGTAAGGCTCCAGCAGGGCATAAATTGGAAATACTCAATATGGATCAGTTGGGTGGGAAATAGGGACTTTCAAAATGGATCCCCAGACCCACAATTCAAAATATGGAACTCTAGGGGTTTGCGGTCGATTCATGACATGATTGACATAGGCACTAGGAAAATTCTCACCAGAGAACAATGCCTCCTTAAGTTTCCTAAAATAGAAATCGCTACCTTCCAATATATACAGGCCTCAAGCTATGCAACTACCATTCTGTCTAGATTGGAAGAGGGGGATTGGGAAGCTAATGTGGATTCTTTCTTGAGAGGAAAGAGCACCAGAAAACACTCGATTAGCAATATATATAACTTCACCAGACACATTATCGATTACCAAACAGAAGAGGGGGGTCTAACGGGGTGGTCCTCACATATTCCAAATCTGGATTTCACAGAACTAGCAAACCACACACTAAAAACTTTTAAACTTACCCCATATTCGACATATCAAGAAATGCACCTAAAGGTCTTACACGGGGCCTACTACTCACCCAAAAGACTCTTTACAATGGGGGTTAGGGAGACTACGACATGCCCTAAATGTGGCCAGATAAACGCCAATCTGTTTCATTGCTTTTGGGCTTGCACAGTAATTCAAGATTTTTGGGAACAGGTAATTACCTATGTGGAGAACACTTTTCGGTTAAAAATCTCATTAGCACCTTTAACTACTATCTTCGGCATTCAAACAGGACAACAATCAAGGAATACTAGACTACTATTCTTAATTACCGCTGCGGCCCGAAAGACAATATTACACTTTTGGATAGTACCTGACCCACCACCGATAACCTTGTTCAAATCAAAAATACACCATGTATTCTACATGGAATGGTTGAATGCGACACTAAATAAAGAAACACATACCAAAAAATTCTTTCAGTCCTGGAAAACATATATCACACAACTGGATCACACAATTCAAACTAAGATACGTAATACCTTCATATACACCACATGGTATTCGCAGCAACTATTACAGGGGACCAACCCCATACCGGATATACAGTAACCAGATGACAGATAGACAGAGGGCGACAAGGGGGACTCTGGACAGTAATCTGGGGAGGGATAATCGGGGGGAAAATGAAACAAGAGGGGGAAACGGAGATTAGCATTAACGGGATCCTTGGTTAAGTGGCTATGTGGTGACCATCCACAACTAAGTTCGCAAAAAGAATGCTAAGGGCTATAGGTATATATTTGTTGGTTCAGTTAACTCTTAGGTAACTCAGTTCTATAGTTAGTTAATAGGAACGGGACAGCCTCGAATAGAAAGTCGGAAAAATGTATTCTTCTACAACATACCCTATATTCTTGATCAAGCAAAGAGACATGTCCCAATGTAACCCAAATATTTGAACCACTGTATATATGGTGAATAAGAAAGAAATATGTATAATGTGCCATACTCTAATGTTGTAACCTGTGAAAGGAAAAAAAACAAGCATTGCACAATAAAAAATTGTCAATAAAAAAAAAAAAAAAAATACTTATAGTAAATAACGAGTGGATTTTTGATTGAAGAACTTGATATAGACAAGAGTACCCAAAAAATAAAAGAAATACAATAGTGTTCTCTGTTTGAACAGAAAATTATGCAGCTTGACGGATAGTAGGAATTGTACACACACACTAGAGAGCAGTATACTGTAAAGGATGATCCCCAGTGATTTGAAGGGAACAGATAGCGTTAAAGATCCTGTTGTTGATGTTATTCCTTAAGGCATATGTTCATTGCATATATGTGGAGAGAGAAAGCATTGCCATAGTGAAGTAAGCTAAATATAACAAATATTAATAGAAAAGAAAAGGCTTACTTAAAAACTTGTGAGTACAATCAAGTATCTCACCAATGCCCTGGAGTAAAAACGAAAGAAGCAGAGACATAGACTATATTGCACAGGATAAGAAACATTTACCAAATTCTAAATGGGGAAAGAAGAAAATGGAGTTAGAACATATTTTCAGTGACATTTCCAACTTCTCAAGAAAAATAGGTATTTTAAGCCTGCATTAAACTACAAAAAGTTAAAAAACAAAAATCAAATTCTATATTAAGTACCATAGGGATTAACGTTTTTCAAATATAGACCCACTTTCCTGTTCTATTGTTTTAATGAAATATTCTCCCCACCATTGTTTTTTGAGCAAAATTATTTCTATATAATGCAGTTTTCCAATGTCTGCTTGGTGATGTATAGCAAAATGTGCAGACACACTATGTTCCATGTACGTGTTACGGATGTTATTCATATGTTCCCCTATCCGTTTATGTAGTGGACGAGTGGTTCTTCCTACATATTGTAGGCCACAGGGACACATTAAAATATAAATGACATTATTAGACTTACAGGTGATGAATGATCTTATTTCTTTCAGAGCGCCTCATATGTGGAATAGCCTTCCGGTTTCTGCTAAATCATCATCTACTATAAGATCCCTGAAAATAAGTATCTCCCAAATCCTCAAATCAGATTGTACCTGTTATTAGTTTACAAACTCTTTTGTATACTGTACATGTTGTTCCTTTTTGTATCAATAATGATTTACCCTGTATGTTCCCCTTCCAACTTGATTAATATATATATGTATGTATGTATTTTTGAATCTACTGTTAAATGTGTAACTCTATGTAACTCCATTCTGGACTGGGTCCCCAGGACATACTTGAAAACGAGAGAAATCTCAATGTATTTTTCCTGGTAAAACACTTTCTAAATAAAAAAAAATAAATAAATAATTTCATATTGTGTAGAATTATAACAGGAGCTAAAGTGTGTTATTTTATTGCCCCTCATGACGTGACTAGACTTACATACTTTACAAACTTTACATTTATAAAAACTGTTTTGGACACCAAAGGGATTTTCTTTTAATTTGTTTTCTCTAAGAAAACTCTTACTTAACACAGATCTAATGGTTGGTGCGCCTCTGAGTAGTAATCGTTTTTTCTGTTAAAACTTCCTTTATTACTGGATCTTTTAAAAGTAGCTGCCAATGTTTGTGAAGGATTTTATGTAAAAATGTATGTTCCTGATTAAAATCAGTTATTAATTTTACTCTTTCCTTTTTTGGGGTCTTTTTTGTTTTATGTATGATCTAATGTACTGTTTTTAACCTCTAACAGAGACTTCTGTATGAGTTCTTCAGTATATTGTTTTTCACAGAAATCTTTACTTAATTGTATTGCTTGTTCTAAAAAGATTTTTTTCTTCTAATCTAGAAAATTGGTTTTTCGGAATGTTAGTTAGGGGGAGAAGTGTCCACTATCGAAACGGATGTAACTATTGACGTCCACACTTTTAAAGTGCGTCTTTGTTTTAATAAGATCATCCTCTATGTAGATGTCCAAATCTAAAAATATAACTCTGTGTCTGCTATATTCCCAGGTGAGTTTTATATTCCAGCTGTTGATGTTAAGGAAATTATGAAAGGTTGTTAAAGATTTTTCATCGCCTTTCCAGATAAAGAATATATCATCTATGTAACAAAAATAGGACACCAGGTTTGCAGCTCATTCATGCAACCCATATGATACCAAAATGATTCCTTTCTCAACATAAAAATCTGCTGGAACTCCGTGCCCTTGAGCTGCTCCTTATGTGTTCGCTCAAGATTAGCTATTTGGGTGTATAGCGCACTAAGGCGTATCGCATTCGCTTTCTTGAGTGCGGAGGCATTTTTGATAAAATGTCCCCTCAGGACACATTTGTGGGCCTCCCAGGTGGTCAATAATGGAACATCAGGGGTCTTGAAAATAGTCGGTCAGAGCTTTAGTAGTGTGATCCTGCATTGCAACGTCAGTCAGTAAAGCGTCGTTCAGTCACCACGAGCGTTGGGTCGGTTTCACCAGTGGTGAACAGAGAGCAAGGACAAGCGGGGCATGGTCAGACCACGTGGTGGTACCGCAGTGCGCTGAGCGCAGTAAGGGTAAGTAAAAGTGCGTGATAAACAAATAATCAATACGGGTGTATCTGGAGTGCGGAAATGAATAAAAACTATAATCCTTAGTGGTCGGGTGCAAAGCTCTCCAATAGTCTACCAACTGATGGTCAGTAAGGGTCTTTTTGATTTTCCTCAAAATACGGAGTGGTGTGTGTGTGGACCCGTGAGAAGTATCTAGGAGTGGCTCTAGGGCAACGTTAAAATCCCCTCCCAGGATCGTCATTCCCTCTTGGAACTCCCTCCCACTTTGGACATAATTTTAGCAAAAATGACGTGTTGCTGCATATTTGGGAGATAAACATTAGCAAAAGTGTAGGCGTGGTCCAAAAATGCACCCTTGACAAAAACAAAACGCCCATCTGGGTCACAATAGTGAGCCTGTTCCACAAAGGGGACATGTCTCGAGAACAGGATTGCTGCACCCTTAGATTTACTGTGCGCACCGTTACTAAAATATCCTTGTGGGTAACCGTTAGTCATAAGACGAGGAGGCGCCTTGCCACAAAAATGCGTCTCCTGGAGAAAGGCCACTGCCGTTTTGTTATACTTCAATGCACGCATCAAGTGGGAACGTTTCTAGGGGGTATTAAGTCCTTTCACATTATATGACAGAACCGTTAGCTCGGACGGTTTGTACGCCCTGGCAGCCATGAGATGTGTGGGGAAAAGAGGCGGGGGAGCCCTTGGGGGGGGGGGGTATTGCTGAGATGCAACTAGGGGAAGAAAACTATACTGTGTGGCACCTATTGGCCGAGGATCGGGGTGCCAGCACCGATGAGCAACACTCCTTGATCCCGCCAATAAAATCTTGGGCCTTGGTATGTAGAAGCGGGTGGGGGGGAGTGACAGACCATCACAATTTCTGCTACCCCGGCCGGGGAAACAAAGAATTAAAGTTAAAAAATTCAAAATAATCGTTGTGGGTTGTCACCCTCAAACTTAACATGTAAATAATCAGTGCAAAATAGGTTAACACAATACATTCAATACATTGTCAGCCCAATATCAAACACAGCTGTAGCTGTAAGAGCAATGCGCCTGAGGCAGCTGAGGGCCTAATACACGGTGAGAAAGCTCTCAGATGGATAGTGTGTGGGTGATAGGACAAATGTCTGGGTAACTGCGCAGAGGGAGAACCTTGTGTGACCAAAAATTCAACATCAGAAATCAGGAAGTGGGACCGCTCTAGCAGGGTTCAAGAATCTAACAGATCATACTGCTGGTCTGAGGCCGTGCCACACTGTAACATCGCAGCATCGTTGTGGCAGCGGGCTGTTTCAGGTCCAGTCGAGCAGCATGTGTGTACACATGCCAAAGATAGATAGTAGCTCGACCACAGGCCTCCCCAGAGGCAGGTATCAGTCACCTGCTATTCCTCTCTCTCCAACCCACGGGGGTTAATCTCATCCGATCAAATCACAGGGGCCCGGTTCGTTGTGTTCGATGAGTTCCGCGGGGGTCTGGGGTGTCGTCAAGTCGGGCCCGGGTTGTTAGAGCTGAGCCTCCCTCGAGGTCTAGGCAAGTTCCAATCCTGGACGACAATGTCAGTGATCCCAAACTCAGTGAGGAGATCAGGTAGATCATGGTGGTAGCGTACAGTATAGGCCTCTGATTCCAGCTGGACCTCCAGGGCAAAGGGATGTCCCCAGGTATATCGGATATGCCTCTGCTGTAGAACAGTAGTCTCCGGGCTGGTAGGGTAAGGTCAGATAAATCCTGGTAAAAGGTGAGTTCGTGGCCCTCATGCGAACATGATCTGAGCTCCCTTGCTTTTCGCATGATTTCCTCCTTCAACTTGAAGTCCACCAACTTGCATATAATGTCTCTCGGTGGGGCATTTGGAGGGCCTTTGGGTAGAAGATCCCTGTGTGCTCTATCCATCTCAACTGCACTTGAATGCTGCCACCCAAGTATGTCGTTGAAAATGGCGGTAAGTAGGCCCGAGACATCTTCCTCCACACCACGTGGATATAAAAAGTCTACACACCCCTGTTAAAATTTCAGGTTTCTGTGCTGTAAAAAAAAATGAGACAAAGATATAAATAATTTCAGAACTTTTTCTACCTTTAATGTGACCTAAAAACTGTACAACAAACTGAAATCTTTTAGATAGAGGGAAGAAAAAATATAAAAATAAAATAATGTCGTTGCATAAGTGTGCACACCCTTAAACTAATACTTTGTTGAAGCACCTTTTGATTTTATTACAGCACTCAGTCTTTTTGGGTATGAGTCTATCAGCATGGCACATTTTGACTTGGCAAGATTTGCCCACTCTTCTTTGCAAAAACACTCCAAATCTGTCAGATTGTGAGGGCATCTCCTGTGCACAGCCCACAGATTTTCAATCGAATTCAGGTCCGGGCTCTGGCTGGGCCATTCCAAAACTTTAATCTTCTTCTGGTGAAGCCATTCCTTTGTTGATTTGGATGTATGCTTTGGGTCGTTCCTCTTCATGTTCAGCTTTCTAGCAGAAGCCTGAAGGTTTTGTGCCAATATTGACTGGTATTTGGAACTGTTCATAATTCCCTCTATCTTAACTAAGGCTCCAGTTCCAGCTGAAGAAAAACAGCCCCAAAGCATGATGCTGCCACCACCATGCTTCACTGTGGGTATGGTGTTCTTTTGGTGATGTGCAGTGTTGTTTTTGCGCCAAACATATCTTTTGGAATTATGGCCAAAAAGTCCAACCTTGGTTTCATCAGACCATAACACCTTTTCCCACATGCTTTTTGGAGACTTCAGATGTGTTTTTGCAAAATGTAGCCTGGCTTGGATGTTTTTCTTCATAAGAAAAGGCTTTCGTCTTGCCACTTACCCCAAAGCCCAGACATATGAAGAATACAGGAGATTGTTGTCACATGTACCACACAGCCAGTACTTGCCAGATATTCCTGCAGCTCCTTTAATGTGGCTGTAGGCCTCTTGGTAGCCTCCCAGACCAGTTTTCTTCTCGTCTTTTCATCAATTTTGGAGGGAGCTCCAGTTCTTGGTAATGTCACTGTTGTGCCATATTTTCTCCACTTGATGATGACTGTCTTCACTGTGTTCCATGGTATATCTAATGCCTTGGAAATTCTTTTGTACCCTTCTCCTGACTGATACCTTTTAACAATGAGATCCCTCTGATGGTTTGGAAGCTCTCTGTGGACCATGGCTTTTGCTGTAGGATGCGACTAAGAAAATATCAGGAAAGACCAACTAGAGCAGCTGAACTTTATTTGGGGTTAATCAGAGGCACTTTAAATGATGGCAGGTGTATGCTGACTGCTATTTAACATGATTTGGAATGTGATTGCTTAATTCTGAACACAGCTACATCCCCAGTTATAAGAGAATGTGCACACTTATGCAAACACATTATTTTATTTTTATATTTTTTCTTCCCTCTATCTAAAAGATTTCAGTTTGTTTTTCAATTGAGTTGTACAGTTTATAGGTCACATTATAAGGTGGAAAAAGTTCTGAAATTATTTATCTTTGTCTCATTTTTTTACAGCACGTGAACCTGACATTTTAACAGGGATGTGTAGACTTTTTATATCCACTGTACAACTCTTCTGTATGTAGAATCCTTATATAAACTAGGAATAAGAGGTTGAAACATCAGAAGAATTCTCCGTTCTTAATTGTGTTTGCTCATGTGCCTATTTGCCTCTATATAGAATATAACTTTATACATATGGTATATATAAAAGAAAAGGGTTAAATACAACTTAGCAAAGTTTTTAAATTTTAAATATAAACCCCTTTTTCTTTAAATATAACCCCCCCTTTTTCCTATATCATAATTGTTTTTCTAATATTATGGTCATTTTTAATATTTCAAGCAGATATATGTGCAGATGGTATGTGGAATTATAGATACAATTTTACTAAACACTATGCAAATCGGAAATATCCAGCTGACGATAATAATAGAAGCCGACTCTATTGGAACGCGAAGAGGAGGTGTGTCAACAACAGTACTACTAATAAGAGAGACGCCAAGAGGAGGGATACGTGCATCTGAGGAAGCCACGCCTGGCGAAACGCGTCCTGACACGCCCCCTCCTCTCCGCAACTTCTACATTAGGTGTTTGGCTTTCGGATACAGCAGACATTCAAGATGAATTGGTCACAGTATAGACTTTCGTATATCTGCTTCTTTCGTTTTTACTCCAGCGCATTTGTGAGATACTTGATTGTACTCAACGTTTTTAAGTAAGCCTTTTTTAATCTATTAAAATTTGTTATATTTAGCTTACTTCACTATGGAAATGCTTTTTTTCTCCACATGTATGCAATGAACATATGCCCTAAGGAATAACATCAACAACAGGATCTTTAACGCTATCTGTTCCCTTAAAATCCCTGGGGATCTATCTTACCTATACAAAGAGCAGTATACTGCTCTCTAGTGTGTGAGTACAATTCCTACTATCCGTCAAGCTGCAGAATTTTTTGTTCAAACAGAGAACACTATTGTATTTCTTTTATTTTTTGGGTACTCTGTATGTCTTTATCGAGATCTTCAATAAAAAAATCCACCCGTTATTTACTATAAGTATTTTTATTGTTATTTCCACAAGTGTCCTTATTTTTCACTTTTTAGAAATATTTTATTTTCATATTTTCGATATCACACCTGCGCTCCTGTCTTTCCTCTATTTTTTACTTCTATACATAGGTGGAAATAGAGGTAGCGTATCCACCAGACAGTGGGCAGCAAACTTAATTTTAACCCCTTAGTGACATTACTTTATTGGCTTGTCCGACGCTTGGTGACATGGGCTATTTTAACATTTCTAAGGTGTTTGTGTTTAGCTGTAATTTATTTCTGTCTCATTTAGTGTACCCACACAAACTATATATTGTTTTTATCGTCATAAGAAGGGCTTTCTTTTGATACCATTTTGATAATAGCATGTAATTTGATATAAAAAAAATAATAAAATATGGCAAAAAAATGAAAAAAAAATAAAATTCAGACTTTTATCAGAAAAATCGTTTACTCATCTACAAGAGACAACAAAAAAAACACTGCTAAATAGTTTCTAATATTTGTCCTGAGTTCAAAAATAGCTCATGTTTTAGTGCTTTTTTATTCATGTTACTGGGCCAGAACTATCAGTAGTGCAAAGCTATTTCAAAATCCTTTTTTTTTTTTTTTTTTTTAATTAGCGATAGGGATATTGTAACACTGATATCTGTACTAAATCCATGAATGACCCCCCCCACACACACACACACACATGTACATGTATCTGAAAACTAGACAACTCAGGGCATTTAACTTATGGGTATTTTGACACATTTCATGTAGCTATTTTACCGCCTAAGTTTGCAGCAAAATATTTTTTTTGAGTTTTTCACATAGATTCCAGTTTAGGTAAACCTTACCTGAAAATGTGAAGGGGTATTTCCAAACAACACCTCAATATGTGTTCAGCAACATCTCCTGAATACAGGAATACCACCCATATATAGGTTAGTTAGGTTATTTGGGGGTAAAATGGCCACATTTGAGAGGTGCGCCTTTTGGTTTTCCAACTTCGAATTTTGACATTCAGAAAACCTGCGCCCATGTCCCATTTGCGACATTTTTGAAGCCTTTCTGTATTTTACCCCACAAAACCATATATTTTTGAAAACTAGACACCTCAGAGTATTTTCAAATGGTAGTATTTTAACACTTTCCATGTACTAATTCTACCACCAGCCTATGTCAAAGTTTTGGGTAGTAATTTGTTTTCACATACATTGAACTTCAGGCATGAATTTACAGATCCTGTTATGTGTCAGTGCCAAACAACACTCCAATATGTGTTCAGCAACATCTCTTTGGTACAGGGATACCACCCATGTATAGGTTGGTTAGGTTATTTGGGGGTTAAAAGGCCACATTTGAGAGGTGTGCTTGTTGGTTTTCCAACATGGAATTTTGACATGCAGAAAACCTGCGCCCATGTTCTATTTGGGACATTTTTGAAGCCAGAATGTGTATTTTACCACACAACACTATACATTTTTGAAAACTAGACACCCGAGGGTATTTCAAATGGTAGTATTTTAACACTTTCCATGCACTAATTCAACCACCAGCCTTTGTCAAATTTTAGGTTAGTCATTTTCTAATGTTTTGTTTCCACAAACATTGTACTTCGGGCATGAATTTACAGCTCCTGTTATGTGTCAGTGCCAAACAACACCTCAATATGTGTTCAGCAACATATCCTGAGTACAGGGATACCACGCATGTATAGGTTTGTTGGGTTGTTTTGGGGCTAAAAGGCCACATTTAGGGGGTGTACATTTCCAACTTGGAATTTTGACATGTAGTCAGCCTGCGCCCATGTTCCATTTGGGACTCTTTTGAAGCCTGTCAAAGTATTTTACCCCATCAAACCATATATTTTGGAAATCTAGACATCCTAGGGTATTTCAAATTGTGGTATTTTAACACTTTTCATGTACTAATTCTACCAAAAAAAATTCCACACACATTGTAGTTCAGGCATGAATTTTCAGATTCTGGTATTTGCCACTGCCAACCAACACATCAATATGCATTCAGCAACATCTCCTGAGTACAGGGTTACCACCCATGCATGGGTTTGTTTTGGGGATGAAAGGCAACGTTTGGGATGTGCACATTTCAGACTTGGAATTTTGACATGCATTCAGCCTGCGCCCATGTTCCATTTGGAACATTTTTGAAGCCGTCCAATGTACTTTACCCCATCAAACCATATATTTTTGGAAAAAAGACATCCTAAGGTATTTCAAATGGTGGTATTTTAATACTGAATATGTACTAATTCTACCACCAGCCTTTGTCAAAGTTTGTGTTAGTAAATTTTTGGAGTTTTGTTTCCACATACATTGTACTTCAGGCATGAATTCACAGATTCTGATATATTTCACTGCCAAACAACACCCCAATATGTGTTCAGCAACATCTCCTGAGTACAGCGATACCATCCATGTATAGGTTTGTTTGGTTGCTTGGGTGGTAAAAGGAACATTTGAGAGGTGCGCATCTCAAAATTCCAACTTGGAATTTTGACATGTAGTCAACCTGCGTCCATGTCCTATATGGGATATATCTTCGAAGTCAGCCAATGTAATTTACCCCCGCCAAACCATATATTTTTTAAAAGTAGACACCCATGACTCCTTGTGGCAAGGGCTCAGCAGCCACCAATACATCACTAGATGATGTATCAGAAAGATGATCACTTGATGATGTATCAAAATCGAACCCTGAGTCAGCTACCTCAGAATCAGTGCCTAAGCAGTGATCTACAGCAAAGAAGGGGTAAATAGCACTTAGAAGAGCCTTTGTAGTACTGTAATAAAAATGTAAATACATTACAGTAAAAATAAATTAATCCATAAAAAAGTGCAGACAGTAAAACATACTGTTGCTGTGCAAGATTACTGCTTATACAGTGATGAATGGCAGGGAAGGGGTTAATAAACAGGGAATGTCTTTCATATAACCTGATAATCTTATAAAATTTTATTTTATATCACTAATACTGATCTGTCTCTTTCCCTCACAAAAATGTAAGTGAGGAGAGGAAAGCAGATCAAAATTGGTCGGATCAATATTCACAAATATTGGTCTGACCAGGCGAATGGTGATGCTCATCAGAGCAATCACCAAACCGCCTTTGCCACTAATTCTCTGTTACTGATCGCTATGCGCTCATGCAGATGAAAAAAATTTTTTTTTTACTTTACACGTAATCCCCTAGCGGGTGCGTGTAAAAAAATTTTAAAAAATAAATATTCAGACAGATAATAATCGCTTTGTCATTGCGTAAGCGTGATCTACGGCAAGAAAGGGGTTATAAACTCTTAGAAGAGCCTTTGTAGTACTGTAATAAATTACAGTACAAAAAAAATTAACCCCTAAAAATGCAATAACAGCAAAAATAAATGCGCTGATGTGCAAGATCACTGCTTATGCAAGATCAATGGCAGGGAAGGGGTTAAACACAGGGAATTGCTTTTATAAAAACATTTTTTATTGTTTTATTTTTAGTGTATTGTGTATTTATTATTTTATTGTACTTAAACTTACTTTTATCCGTCTCTCTCCCTCACTAAAAAAAAAAATGTGAGGAGAGGGAGGCAGATCTTAAGTGGTCAGATCAATGTAGGGTTAATATTGATCTGACCACGCAGTGGGGGGGCTCATCAGATCATCCCCACGGCTTGTCAGTCTGCCTGCAGTCACAGATTGCCTCTGTGATAAGGCAATCGTGTGACTGCTTGAAGAGCACAGGCAGCAGCTACTTCCTGCCTCCTGTTTTGTTTGTGGGTGACTTGCGAGGCAATCAGCAACACTTAAAGAGCATAGGAAGCGATTCAATTCGACTGGCATTTTTTTCAGTATTGAACGATGCTTCCATACGGAAGCATCGTTTCAATACCGTTTGAACACTGAAAGAGGGAAAAATCCGCTTTCAGTGCTTGTTTTGTCACAGGACGGACTGCGTATTGCAAAAGCAATATTAGAGTGAGAGGCATTCCAGAGGACACCTCCCCAGACGAGCTGCAGCCTCTGTTGCAGGGCCTCTTTGACACAATCATGAAGAGGGAGCCTGACAATCCCGTTGAGCTGGAGAAAGTATACAAGCTTCGTAGCCCTAAAGCAACAGGGAGAGCTGTCTCGAGGGATGTAGTATGTACACTTCACTACCCTAATGAACGAGACTCTATACTCCAGACTTATCGGAACATGAATCCACTGAAAATTCAGGATGTTACAATAACGCTCTACGCAGATTTGTCCCGAACAACTCTACAAGTCAGACGAGCCCTACGCCCAATCACAGCGGTACTGAGGGCCCGAGACTACCTCTACTCTTGGGGATCACCTTTTGCCCTTGTAGTAAAGAAGGACAACAAAACCCACACTTTGCGCCACCTGGCGGAATTACCTTCTTTCTTGAGTGGTCTCGGATTGCCCAACATCCAAGTGCCGGAATGGTTTACGCCAACTACATTCCCAGCCCCACTGAGGAGCTCGACAATGGACTTGGCTCTCCCGGAGTAACATGATGTCTGTTATCATATGACTGCCGGGTCCTTACCTTGTTTGAAATTTTTCCTCTTCTGTTACACTGCTTACATGGCCATTGACTTGAAGACGACCTTGCAGATCTGAGCCCGTTCTGAGTGTTTTAATCCCTTTTTTAATATGTGGCACTAGTTACCCATGTCCTACATACAGCAAGGCCTCTGTCCATTCATTGCCTATTCATTGTGCCTTTATGTTTTTTTTAGGCTGCACACATGCCAAATGTTACTATGTAATTTTTATTCAGAATTGCCGGTGGTTCGGATACGGTACCCCCAGGGCATACTCCCCCATCCCAGTTGGGACGGAACGGGAGTTTTCAGTCGTGTCAACTACTTATTTCCCATTTTGTTTTTAATGACCCTCTTTTGGTCATAGGTGGTCTCTCCCACCAGGGGTTGTTGCCCCACTTTTTTACATCACCCCTCACCCCCCCCCTTTTTTTTCTCTATGTCCCCTTCCCTCTCACCTTCTTTGACTCCCACCCTCACTTCCCCCTCCCCACAACTTTGTTCTTTACCCTTTTTGTTTTCTTATCTCAACACTTTTTCTTCCTAATACTCCCATCACTGATGTTATCCCCTGATTTACCATTGATATTTTTACTTCCTAATGTATATCTTATTTCCTTGTTGAATTATACCTATATTTTGTAAAAACGAATAAACATTTATTTAAAATAAATTGAAGTAGCGCCTATACGCTGTTTGTAATATCATTAAATTAACCCCTTAACGACAGATGACGTGCCAGGCACGTCACGGCAAATCGAGGACTTGCCGACAGGTGACGTGCCTGGCACGTCATGCACTTAACAGAGTAAAGAAAGCGACCAGCGGTCGCTTTCTTTACTCTTTCGGTGTAGCTACAATGCCTCTAGGTAGAGGCAATGTGCAACACCCCCAAAAAGTGCAGGGGCGCGCTACGATCACTCACTTAAAAATGGCTGCGCCCGCTGCACACATGTGCTTAGGAAGCGAACGATCGCTAGGCACTTAGCAGCACCTTCGGCTGCCCCAGAACCGATGGTGGTCACTCTCCTGAGCGACCCCATCGGCTCAGTAGAAGGGAACGATGCCTGTACAGGTTGCTTCCCTTCTAATGGCAAGAGCATCGGAAGTGAAAGTATTTCACTTCCGATGCTCTAGGGGGAGCCAATCGATGCCGGCACAACAGATCTGTGTGCAGGCATGTATGGTAAGTGCTCTGATGAGCACTTATCATACAGTCAAAGGCAATATTAGTAAATATTGCCTTTGACAAGTATTGATCTGCCTCCCTCACCTTACTAGTTTTAGTAAGGGAGAGAGACAGATCAGAAAATGTAAAAAATAAAATAAAATATTTAATAAAATTTTAAACACCAAGGGCTTTTATAAAAGCCATTTAACCCCTTCCCTGCCATTGATCGCTGTGTACGCAGTGATCATACACAGCAGCACATTTTTTGCTGTCTGTGCATTTTTTAGGGGTTAATTTTTTTTACTGTAATTCGTTACAGTATAAAAAAAGCTCTTTTAAGAGAGATTAACCGCTAACTGGGTTAACCTCATGGAGGGTGCCCAAAGATTCTTCATTAAACCGGGTCTCGAAGAAAGGTTGTCGAGGCTCACTCTGGTAGCAGTGTACTGCTGCCCAGTTTGCAGGGGAATTAGTTGGAGTATTCCACGTGGAGCGGTTTCTGTTTCTGGGACAGTCTCTCTGCATGTGGCCCTGCTGGTTACACGTGTGGCACCTGATGAAAGATCGGGCATTGTTGTACCGTGGAGGGGTTTGGTAGTTCCCACCACCCGGACGCAGTGCTGGGGTGGGGTTAATGGTGGGAGGTGGGTTAGCAGCTCCCAAGATGGACCGTGCCTGTGCTCGCTATGCCCTCTTGGTACTCGTCTGCCCACCTGGCGGCGTCAGTTAAGATGCGCGGTTTCTGATCCCTCAGCCAGTTTTGTAAATCCGGGGTTAACCCCTGGAAGAATTGCTCCAGTAGCAGTAATTGTAGCATGTCCTCCACTGTGGTTGCTTGTGCGGCTTGCACCCAACCTTTGCCCGCCCTAGTTAAGCGGTGTGCCCACTCCATGTGAGTATCTTTCTCCGTCTTTCGGCTTTCTCGGAACCGCTGCCGGTATGCCTCCGGGGTAATTGCATACCTGTCCAGGATCGCCTGCTTTATTTTCTGGCAGTCTCTGCTATCCTTGTCTGGCATGGTGCGGTAGGCTTCTGCTGCCCGGCCCGCTAGCTTACCCACCAACAGGGGTACCTGGTCGGCGGCGTTGATCTCATGTAATTGGCATAACCTCTCAAAGTCATGCAAGTAGCCATCGATTTCTTCGGTCTCCACATAGTTTTTAAAAGCATGGTACGGGATTTTAGGCTTCCCCGGTACTATGTGTGGTGTGATTAGGGACCCCTCTCTAGACCTCCGGTCTGCCCGCTGCTTTTCCATTATGTATTCGTGGACATCTGCCATAATCCTTTCCAAGGTTTCTGTGGGAGGCGTACCTGGGAAAAAGGCCAGTCTGCTTTGGAGTTCTCTTCCAAACTCATTCTGTGTGCTGTCAATAAGAGGTGCTGCAGCAGCTGCCTCCATGAGTTCAGCAATAAGGGTAGCTTTGCTTTTATTGCTGGCAATAATTCCCCTTGCTTCCAATAGTTCTTTTAGCGTTGGTATAGTCTGTCCCCATTCACTATCCGTTCGGGTATATTCACATACCCTTTCCTTTCGGTTCCATACGAAATAGCAAATTTCCCAAATGGCTGTAACTGCCGAACAACGATCTGCTGTGAGGTTTAAGTCCCGTCGCTTCCACCAATTGTGACGGACCCGCTGGCACTCTGACCGAGTACCTCCGCCAATCGATGCTCCTAGTGCTTGCCGAGGACTTCAAGCACTCCAACCGACACCATCAGCACTGCAGACTTATCCCATCCCCCAAGCATGAGCCAAGGCTTCAAGAAAGGGTCAAGCAGGTCTGTTTTAATGAGCACCCAAAAGCAACAGCACTCAGGCAGCCAAAAAACTCCTCCTCAGAGGAAAACAAACTGACAGTTAACCCCTTGGCGACACAGGACAGACTAGGTCCGTCCTGTGTGCCGAGGCGTTAGTGACACAGGACGGACCTAGTCCGTCCTGTGTCAAAACGAGCACTGAAAGCGGAGTTTTTCCGCTTTCAGTGCTCTAAGGGCATTGTAACGATGCTTCCGTGTGGAAGCATCGTACAATGCTAAAAAAAATGCCCGTCGGCATTTCGATCGCTCCGGAGAGCGATCGAAATGCCGGTTTTAAAGGCACAGTGCCTTTAAAACGCGGGCATTTAAAAAATGAGCATAGGAAGCGAATCTTTCGCTTCCTATGCTCAGAAAGTGTTTCTGATTGCCTCGCAAGTCGAGGCAATCAGGAACACAAAAAAAAAATGCACGATCTTGGTCACTGAGTGACCAAGATGGCGCTGCCCTTCTAAGGGCAAGAGCACAGGAGGCAGGAAGTACCTGCTTCCTGTGCTCTCTGGCTGTCACACGATTGCCTCTTCACAGAGGCAATCAGTGACTGCCAGGCACACTGACAGGCAGTGGGGATGCTCTCCTGAACATCCCCACTGACTGGTCAGATCAATATTAACTCTATATTGATCTGACCAGTTATGATCTGCCTCCCTCTCCTCACATTTTTTTTAGTGAGGGAGAGAGACAGATCAAAGTTACAAAAGTAATTAAAAGTTAAAAAAAACAATAAATACACAACACACAAATAATAAAACAATAAAAAAAAATTTATTAAAGCAATTCCCTGTGTTTAACCCCTTCCCTGCCACTGATCTTGCATAAGCAGTGATCGTGCACATCAGCGCATTTATTTTTGCTGTTTGTGCATTTTTTAGGGGTTAATTTTTTTTGTACTGTAATTTATTACAGTACTAAAAAGGCTCTTCTAAGAGTTATTAACCCCTTATTTGCCGTCGATCACTGCTTACGCAATGATATTGACGCCAAAGCAATTTTTATCTGTCTGCATATTTTTTTTTTATTATTTTTTTACACATACCCGCTAGGGGATTACATGTAAAGTAAAAATATTTGAGGTTTTTTTTTTTAAGCTGCCTGAGCGCATAGCGATCAGTAACAGCGAATTAGTGGCAAAGGCGGTTTGGTGATTTCTCAATTAAGCTCACCATTCGCCCTGGTCAGATCAAAATGAATCGGATCAATATTCACAAATATTGATCTGCCTCCCTCTCCTCACTTACATTTTTGTGACGGAAAGAGACAGATCAGTATTAGTGATATAAAATAAAATTTTATAAAATTGGCAGGTTTTATGAAAGTCTTTCACTGTGTATTAACCCCTTCCCTGCCATTCATCACTGTGTAAGAAGTAATCTTGCACAGCAACAGTATGTTTTGCTGTCTGCACTGTTTTATGGATTAATTTCTTTGTACTGTAATGTATTACAGTACTAGATAGGCTCTTCTAAGAGCTATTAACCCCTTCTTTGCTCGAGATCACTGCTTACGCACTGATTCTGAGGCCGCGGACTCAGGGTTCGATTTTGACCCTATTCAGCTTTCTGATACATCATCTAGCGATGTATCGGTGGCTGCTGAGCCCTTGCCACAAGTAGTGATGGGGGTCTACAGATAAAAAAATATATGGTTTGGTGGGGGTAAATTTCATTGGCTGGCTTCAAAGATATATCCCATAAAGGACACGGACGCAGGTTGACTACATGTCAAAATTCCAAGTTGGAATTTTGAGATGCGCATCTCACAAATGTTGCCTTCTAGCCAAAAACAAACCAACAAACCTATGCATGGGTGCTATCCCTGTACTCGGGAGATGTTGCTGAAAACATATTGGGTTGTTGTTTGGCAGTGACATATACCAGAATCTGTGAATTCATGCCTGAAGTACAATGCATGTGGAAAAAAAACTCCCAAAAAAGTACTACCACAAACTTTTACAAAGGCTGGTGGTAGAATTAGTACCTATACAGTATTAAAATACCACCATTTGAAATACCTTAGGATGTCTATTTTCCAAAAATATATGGTTTGATGGGGTAAAATTCATTGGACGGCTTCAAAAATGTTCCAAATGGAACATGGGCGCAGGCTGACTACATGTCAAAATTCCAGGTTGGAATTGCGCACCCCCTAAATGTGGAATTTTAGACCCAATACAAACCAACAAACCTATGCATGGGGGGTATCCCTGTACTCAGGAGATGTTGCTGAACACATATTGAGGTGTTGGTTGGCAGTGGCAAATACCAGAATCTGAAAATTCCTGCCTGAACTACAATGTGTGTGGGGAAAAAATGACATCCCATCCCTTTGACATAGGTTGGTGGTAGAATTAGCACTTGGAAAGTGTTAAAATACCACAATTTTAAATACCCTAGGATGTCTAGTTTTCCAAAATATATGGTTTTATGGGGTAAAATACTTTGACAGGCTTCAAAAGTGTCCCAAATGGAACATGGGCGAAGGCTGACTACATGTCAAAATTCCAAGTTGGAAATGCACCCCCCCCTAAACGTGGCCTTTTAGCCCCCAAATAATCTAACTAACCTACACATGGGTGGTATCCCTGTACTCAGGAGATGTTTCTGAACACATATTAAGGTGTTGTTTGGCACTGACACATAATAGGATCTGTGAATTCATGCCCGATGTACAATGAATGTGAAAAACAAATTACTATTCATAACATTGACATAGGCTGGTGGTAGAATTAGTGCATGAAAAGTGTTAAAATACTACCATTTGAAATACCCTAGGGTGTCTAGTTTTCAAAAATATATGGTTTTGTGGGGTAGAATACACTTTTTGGCTTCAAAAATGTCCCAAATGGGACATGGGCGCAGGTTTTCTGCACGTCAGAATTCCAAGTTGGAAAACCAAAAAGCGCACCTCTCAAATGTGGCCTTTTAACCCCCAAATAACCTAACCAACCTATACATGGGTGGTATCCCTGTACTCAGGAGATGTTTCTGAACACATATTAAGGTGTTGTTTGGCACTGACACATAATAGGATCTGTGAATTCATGCCCGATGTACAATGAATGTGAAAAACAAATTACTATCCATAACATTGACATAGGCTGGTGGTAGAATTAGTGCATGAAAAGTGTTAAAATACTACCATTTGAAATACCCTAGGGTGTCTAGTTTTCAAAAATATATGGTTTTGTGGGGTAGAATACACTTTTTGGCTTCAAAAATGTCCCAAATGGGACATGGGCGCAGGTTTTCTGCACGTCAGAATTCCAAGTTGGAAAACCAAAAAGCGCACCTCTCAAATGTGGCCTTTTAACCCCCAAATAACCTAACCAACCTATACATGGGTGGTATCCCTGTACTCAGGAGATGTTGCTGAACACATATTGAGGTGTTGTTTGGCACTGACATATAACAGGATCTGTGAATTCATGCCCAAAGTACTATGTATGTGAAAAAAAATTACTATCCATAACATTGACATAGGCTGGTAGTATAATTAGTGCATGGAAAGTGTTAAAATACTACCATTTGAAATACCCTAGGGTGTCTAGTTTTCAAAAATATATGGTTTTGTGGGATAGAATACACTTTTTGGCTTCAAAAATGTCCCAAATGGGACATGGGCGCAGGTTTTCTGCACGTCAGAATTCCAAGTTGGAAAACCAAAAAGAGCACCTCTCAAATGTGGCCTTTTAACCCCCAAATAACCTAACCAACCTATACATGGGTGGTATCCCTGTACTCAGGAGATGTTGCTGAACACATATTGAGGTGTTGTTTGGCACTGACATATAACAGGATCTGTGAATTCATGCCCAAAGTACAATGTATGTGAAAAAAAATTACAACCCAAAACATTGACATAGGCTGGTAGTATAATTAGTGCATGGAAAGTGTTAAAATACTACCATTTGAAATACCCTAGGATGTCTAGTTTAAAAAAATATATGGTTTTGTGGGGTAGAATACACTTTCTGGCTTCAAAAATGTCCCAAATGGGACATGGGCACAAGTTTTCTGCATGTCAGAATTCCAAGTTGGAAAACCAAAATGCGCACCCCCTAAATGTGGCCTTTTAGCCCCAAAACAAACCAACAAACCTATGCATGGGTGGTATCCCTGTACTCAGGAGATGTTGCTGAACACATATTGAGGTGTTATTTGGAAATACCCCTTCACATTTTAAGGTAATGTTTACCTAAATTGCAATATATGTGAAAAATTAAAAAAAAAGATTTTTTGCTGCAAACTTTGGCATAGATTGGTGGTAAAATGGCTACATGAAATGTGTCAAAATACCCCAAGTTAAATGCCCTGAGTTGTCTAGTTTTCAAAAATATGTACATGTTGGGGGTCATTCATGGATTTAGTACAGAAATCAGTGTATCAATGTCACTATCGCTAATTTTGAAAGAAGGGATTTTAAAATAGCTTTGCACCACTTATAGTTCTGGCCCTGTAACATGAATAAAAAAGCACAAAAACATAAAAACATGGGCTATTTCTGAACTCAGGACATATATTAGAAACTTTTTAGCAGTGTTTTTTTGTTGTCTCTTGTACATGAGTATACGATTTTTCAAATAAAAGTCATAAAAAAATAATTTTTTCAATTTTTTTGCCATATTTTATTATTTTTTTTACATCAAATTATATGCTATTATCAAAATAATGGTATCAAAAGAAAGCCCTTCTAATGACGATAAAAACGATATATAGTTTGTGCGGGTACACTAAATGAGACAGAAATAAATTACAGCAAAACACAAACTGCTCAGAAATGTTAAAACAGCCCATGTCACCAAGCGTCGGACAAGCCAAAAAAGTCATGTCACTAAGGGGTTAAAGACAGACAGTGTTTGAAAATATGACAGTTATTAAGGGTTTTTAAACTGGTGTTCTAGGAGGGAGGGGAATAAAACAGTCAAACTAAGTCCATAAAACGGGGCTTTTCTTCACACTCTGCATCCGAAGTGCATAGCAAAACTGCAGATCCTCTGTCAGAGCATTTAAATGGCCAGAACCAGTCTAATAAAATCCACTATGCTCAAATAACATACAGTTCAAATACAGGCAATAATCAATGCAAAAGTCTCTTGTGGCTGCTTCTGCCACAACGTTTAACTTAAAAAAAATTACAGATGAGCATCACCATTCGTCTGGTTAGATCAATATTTGTAAATATTTGATCTGACCCGTGTAGATCTGCCTCCCTCTCACTTGAGTTTTAGTGAGGGAGACAGACAGAGCTGTATAATGTAAGTTTTTAATTATAATATATTTAATAAAATTGAGACCCAAAGGCTTTTATAAAAGCCGTTTCCAGTATTTAACCCCTTCCCTGCAATTGATCGCTGTGTACGCAGTGATCTTACACAGCAGCACATTTTTTGCTGTTAATTTTTTTTACTGTTATTTATTACAGTATATCAAAGGCTCTTTTAAGAGCTATTAACTCCTTCCTTGCCGTATATCACTTCCTAAGCAGCACATATGGTCACTGCCTAAGCAGTGCATATGGTCACTGCCTAAGCAGCGCATATGGTCACTGCCTAAGCAGCGCATATGGAGCAATCTGGTTGCAGAAGGATTTTTTTTTTTGCTAACAACATTTTTTTTTGGTCACACTCGCTAGGGGTTAATTATACCCACTAGGGGATTACGTGTATTCCTTTTAAAGCTGTCTGAACGCGTGTATAGCGATCAGTAACAGCCGATCAGTGGCAAAGGTGGTTTGGTGATTTCTCAGATGAGCATCACCATTGGTCACCGTCTGGTTAGATCAGTATTGGTAAATAGTGTTCTGACCCATATGGATCTGCCTCCCTCTCCTCACTTGAGTTTTAGTGAGGGAAAGAGACAGATCTTTATAATATATTTTTTAAATTGTAATAAATTAAATAAAATGTTAAAAAATTGTCCCAAGGGCTTTTATAAAAGCCATACCCTCTGTATAGTGTAGCCTGTGTATTAACCCCTTCCCTGCCACTGATCACTGGACAGCAGGACATTTTTTTCTTGTCCGTGCATTTTTAGGGGTTAATTTTTTTTGTACAGTGCTACAAAGGCTCTTATAAGAGCTATTAACCCCTTCCTTGCTCTACATGTCAAAATTCCAAGTTGGAAAATCAAAAAGCGCACCTCTCAAATGTAGCCTTTCAACCCCCAACAAAGCTGACAAAGCTATGCATGGGTGGTATCCCTGTGCTCGGGAGATGTTGCTGAACATATATTGTGGTATTGTTTGTCAGTGACACATACCGAAATATGTGAATTTGTGTCTAAAGTACAATGTATGTGGGAAAAAATACACAATAAAATGAATACCACAAACATTGACAAAGGCTGGTGGTAGAATTGGTGCATGGAAAGTGTTAAAATACCACCATTTAAAATAGCCTAGGGTGTCTACTTTTACAAAATATATACTTTTTTGGGTAAAATACACTGTCCTACTTTAAAAAAAAAGTCCCAAATGCAAGATGGGCTCAGGCTGACTACACGTCAAAATTCCAAGTTGAAAATGCGCACCTTCAAAATGTGGCCCTTTAGCCCCCAAACAACCCAACAAACCTATGCATGGGTGGTATCCCTGTACTCAGGAGATGTTGTTGAACACATATTGGGTTATTGTTTGGCAGTGACACATACCAAAATCTGTGAATTTATGTCTGAATTACAATATTTGTGAAAAAAAAACACACAAAAATTACTACCACAAACTTTGACAAAGGCTGGTGGTAGAATGAGTGCATGGAAAGTGTTAAAATACCACCATTTGAAATAGCGTAGGGTGTCTACTTTTAAAAAATATATGGGTTGATGGGGTAAAATACACTGGCTGGTTTCAAATATGTCTCAAATGGGACATGGGTGCAGGCTGTCTGCATGTCAAAATTTCAAGTTGGAAAACCAAAAACTGCACCTCCCAAATTTGGCCTTTTACCCCCCAAACAATCCAACAAACCTATGCATGGGTGGTATCCCTGTACTCAGGAGAAATAGTAGAATCTATTTAGCAGGTTTTTTCGTTCACTTTTGTCAATGAGGAGAAGATATTTCAAATATAAATCAGGAAATTTATGTATTTTTTTTTTTTTACCATATTTTATTATTTTTTTAAATAATATTATAAGATATGATCAAAAAGATGGCATCCAAAGAAAGCCCTTCTTGTCCCGATAAAACCAATATATACCGTATTTGCTCGATTATAAGACGACCCTGATTATAAGACGACCCCCCAAACTTTAGATATTCCTTTAGGAAAAAAACTAAAAGCCTGAATATAAGATTACCCTATAGGAAAAAAGTTAAACTTGTATATATCCACATGTAAATTGCTTTTTTAATAAAATATTATATAAAAAAAATGCATTTCTTGTGTTTATTTATTTTGATGTGCCAATGCTGCCTCTCTCTTTCCCTTGCCCCCAGCTTTGTCTCTCCCCCCCTTCCTGCTCTGTCCCCCCTGTCTCTCTGCCCCCCTCCCTCACTCCCTCCCCCTGTCTCTCTGCCCCCCTCCCTCACTCCCTCCCCCTGTCTCTCTGCCCCCCACCCTCACTCCCTCCCCCTGTCTCTCTGCCCCCCTCCCTCCCTCCCCCTGTCTCTCTGTGTCCCCCCCCCCCCCCTTACCTGTACCTCAATCCCTGGTGGCTAGTGGGGGCAGCTGGGGGATGTCTGCACGATACTTGCAGACATCCTCCATGCTGCCCGACACGGCAGTCTATTATGACGGACAGCTGTCCGTCATAATAGTCTGCCGTGTCGGGCAGCATGGAGGATGTCTGCACGTATCGTGCAGACAACCCCCAGCTGCCCGATTTACCCTGGTGGCTAGTGGGGCAGCAGAGGAAGTCTGCGCGATGAGCGCAGACCTCCCCAGCTGCCGCCCGGCACGCTCGCCGGGACTTCTGTGACGAAAGCGAAGGACCCGGCTTCTTCACAGAAGCCCCGGCGGTCGTGCCAGGCGGAAGCAGGGGAGTCTGCGCTCGTTGCGCAGACATCCCCTGCTGCTAGAGAGGGGGATCCAGGTCCCCTGCAGCTCTGCTGGGGACCTGGATCCATGTCTTATAATCTGACCTCAATTTGAGGTCAGATTATAAGAGACCTCGATTATAAGACGAGGGGGATTTTTCAGAGCATTTGCTCTGAAAAAAACCTCGTCTTATAATCGAGCAAATACGGTAATATGTATGGGTACAGCAAATGACAAAGAACAAAATTACTGCTAAACACAAACAGCACAGAAATGTTAAAATAGCCATCGTCCAGAAAGGACAAAAATGTTTCAAAGGCTCTGTCCTTAAGGGGTTAATTTGCATAGCAAGTCACAGGTGAGGTCATATTCAGGAGACTCCACAGACACTTTTGATAATACAATGTATATATATTTCGTCTTTATTCTTATTTACACTATAACTAATGGTTAAGTTTACCTATTCTATCCAAGAGCAACAAGGCATTGTATTTTTTTTAATTTCAGCTATGTTTCAAAGAGATTTGTTCACTGTACCTTGAGTTCTAGCACCCCACAATCTAGGACATCTAAACATGGGAAATGCTTGTGCTTAAGAGGCTTTATTTATTCATTGGTAAGCAGCAACTTACCACAGCAATCAGTAGTATGGCCCACGTTGCTGCAAGATGAGGCTGCAGACCCAAAACAACCATGGTACACAAGCTAACTCACACCCTCCAAAAATGTACCCACACTGCTGATTTTCTTCATTAGAATGTTGTGCTGCTACAACTCTGAACTCAATCCACACAACACTACATGTCAAACCCACAACAATTTAATAACATGCCCCACTTATACTCCAAGTCATTGTATCCGATTTTAAAAATAATGTTGTCACAATAAAGTTACACAAACAACTGTACTTCTCACATCTTACAACAGTCTAACCTAAAGCACTCTTTCAGCACTTCCCTACATTGTCTCCCACCCCCCCCCCCTCATACATTAATACTACCTTGCATGACCACTAAATACCCATACCTCAAGAGGACTAAGGATCTCCTCCAACCTGGTCACCCTCCCATCCACACCTGCAAGACTTTACCCAAGCTCTCAGTTCTCTAAAACTCACGTTCACCAGGAACCCAGCTAACCTTCCTAGTTTGCAATCTTCAAAAAGACCCACAAAACCCAGTGTTTTAGGCCTATTCACCCCACTAGAATACCCATGTAACCTCTATCCAAACCCACCTAACTGTCCCCAGACAGTGTTCCTAGAACCACCTTCTCTTTTGACCTCGTCACTCCCCTAATGTATCTCCTGTCCCACACTCCATCTAGATCATAAGCTTGCATGCAGGGCTCTCTACCTCACGTATCAGTCTGTTGGTCTAACTTGGTATGTAGTCCCTCTATATTCTGTACCAAGCACTACATAAAATGATAATGTAATGCAAATTTGAAGAAATAAAATGGTAGGGGAAAGAAAAAAAAAGTTCCTAAGTATAGCAATTCCCTTGTTAATTTACCACAGTTCAGTTAGGTTTATAAACCTTAATGCTATATGGAGGACAAAATTAGCCACATCCGCTACAAAGACCATGTGGTTCATGAAATATTGCAGAGATCAGAGCCAACACTGTTTTAACAAGACATACTAGATCATACACAGATATATGTAAAGTCACTAATTAATAAATCAAGATTGCCAGCACAAGAAAGTACCATGCAATACAGCAAAGCACACTGAAAACTTGTTTATTGCGCTGCCATGTCAGGACAGGTTGCAGGATGGAGAATAGTTGCTCAAATTGAAAAGAATATGAAACCATAATGTTTTTCAGTTAACCATTGCACACACACGCCATGTTGCTCTGCATTGGAATTTCTAGCAATTTATTAACCCCTTAGTGACATGACTTTTTTGGCTTATCCGACACTTGGTGACATGGGCTGTTTTAACATTTCTGAGGTGTTTGTGTTTTGCTGTACTTTATTTCTGTCTCATTTAGTGTACCCGCACAAACTATATATCGTTTTTATCGTTATAAGAAGGGCTTTCTTTTGATACCATTATTTTGATAATAGCATATCATTTGATGTAAAAAAAAATAAAATATGGCAAAAAAAAATTTGTGACTTTTATTTGAAAAATCGTATACTCATATACAAGAGACAACAAAAAAACACTGCTAAATAGTTTCTAATATATGTCCTGAGTTCAGAAATAGCCCATGTTTTATGTTTTTGTGCTTTTTTATTCATGTTACAGGGCCAGAACTATAAGTAGTGCAACGCTATTTTAAAATCCTTTTTTTCAAAATTAGCGATAGTGACATTGTAACACTGATTTCTGTACTAAATCCATGAATGACCTCCAACATGTATATATTTTTGAAAACTAGACCACTCAGGGCATTTAACTTGGGGTATTTTGACACATTTCATGTAGCCATTTTACCACCAATATTTGCCAAAATTTGCAGCAAAAAAACTTTTTTTTTAATTTTTCACATAGATTGCAATTTAGGTAAACATTACCTTAAAATGTGAAGGGGTATTTCCAAATAACACCTCAAAATGTGTTCAGCAACATCTCCTGAGTACAGGCATACCACCCATGCATAGGTTTGTTGGTTTGTTTTGGGGCTAAAAGGCCACATTTAGGGGGTGCGCATTTTGGTTTTCCAACTTGGAATTCTGACATGAAGAAAACTTGCGCCCATGTCCCATTTAGGACATTTTTGAAGCCAGAAAGTGTATTCTACCCCACAAAGCCATATATTTTTTAAAACTAGACACCCTAGGGTATTTCAAATGGTAGTATTTTAACACTTTCCATGCACTAATTATACTACCAGCCTATGTCAATGTTTTGGGTAGTAATTTTTTTTCACATACATTGTACTTTGGGCATGAATTCACAGATCCTGTTATAGGTCAGTGCCAAACAACATCTCAATATGTGTTCAGCAACATCTCCTGAGTACAGGGATACCACCTATGTATAGGTTGGTTAGGTTATTTGGGGGTTATAAGGCCACATTTGAGAAGTGCGCTTTTTGGTTTTCCAACTTGGAATTCTGATGTGCAGAAAACCTGCGCCCATGTCCCATTTGGGACATTTTTAAAGCTAACAAGTGTATTCTACCCCACAAAGCCATATATTTTTGAAAACTAGACACCCTAGGGTATTTCAAATGGTAGTATTTTAACACTTTCCATGCACTAATTCTACCACCAGCCTTTGTCAAATTTTAGGTTAGTAATTTTTTAATGTTTTGTTTCCACATACATTGTACTTCAAGCATGAATTCACAGATCCTGTTATGTGTCAGTGCAAAACAACACCCCAATATGTGTTCAGCAACATCTCCTGAGTACAGGGATACCACCCATGCATTGGTTTGTTTGGGGGCTAAAATGTCACATGGGGGGGGGGGGGGGGGTGCATTTCCAACTTGGAATTTTGACATGTAGTCAGCCTGTGCCCATGTTCCATTTGGGACACTTTTGAAGCCTCAAAGTATTTTACCCCATCAAACCATATATTCTGGAAAACTAGACATCCTAGGGTATTTAAAACTGGTATTTTAACACTTTCCAAGTGCTAATTCTACCACCAACCTATGTCAAAGGGTTGGGATGTCATTTTTTTCCCCCACACACATTGTAGTTCAGGCAGGAATTTTCAGATTCTGGTATTTGCCACTGCCAACCAACACCTCAGTATGTGTTCAGCAACATCTCCTGAGTACAGGGATACCCCCCCCATGCATAGGTTTGTTTTGGGGCTAAAAGGCCACATTTAGGGGGTGCGCAATTCCAACATGTAGTCAGCCTGCACCCATGTTCCATTTGGAACATTTTTGAAGCTGTCCAATGAATTGTACCCCATCATAACATATTTTTGGAAAATAGACATCCTAAGCTATTTCAAATGGTGGTATTTTAATACTGTATATGTACTAATTCTACCACCAGCCTTTGTAAAAGTTTGTGGTAGTTCTTTTTTGGGAGTTTTTTTTCCCCCACACGCATTGTACTTCAGGCATGAATTCACAGATACTGGTATATGTCACTGCCAAACAACAACCCAATATGTGTTCAGCAACATCTCCCGAGTACAGGGATAGCACCCATGCATAGGTTTGTTGGTTTGTTTTTTGGCTAGAAGGCAACATTTGTGAGATGCGCATCTCAAAATTCCAACTTGGAATTTTGACATGTAGTCAACCTGCGTCCGTGTCCTATATGGAATATATCTTTGAAGCCAGCCAATGTAATTTACCCCCATCAAACCATATAATTTTTAACGGTAGACACCCATTACTCCTTGTGGCAAGGGTTCAGCAGCCACCGATACATCACTAGATGTATCAGAAAGCTGACCAGGGTCAAAATCGAACCCTGAGTCCGCGGCCTCAGAATCAGTGCGTAAGCAGTGATCTCGAGCAAAGAAGGGGGTTAATAGCTCTTAGAAGAGCCTATCTAGTACTGTAATACATTACAGTACAAAGTAATTAATCCATAAAACAGTGCTGACAGCAAAACATACTGTTGCTGTGCAAGATTACTGCTTATACAGTGATGAATGGCAGGGAAGGGGTTAATACACAGTGAAAGACTTTCATAAAACCTGCCAATTTTATAAAATTTTATTTTATATCACTAATACTGATCTGTCTCTTTCCCTCACAAAAATGTAAGTGAATATTGATCCGACCAATTTTGCTCTGACCAGGGCGAATGGTGAGCTTAATTGAGAAATCACCAAACCGCCTTTGCCACTAATTCGCTGTTACTGATCGCTATGCGCTCAGACAGCTTAAAAAAAAAAAACTCAAATACTTTTACTTTACATGTAATCCGCTAGCGGGTATGTGTAAAAAAAAAAAAAAATATGCAGACAGATAAAAATTGCATTGGCATCAATATCATTGCGTAAGCAGTGGTCGACAGCAAAGAAGGGGTTAATAACTCTTAGAAGAGCCTTTGTAGTACTATAATAAATCACAGTACAAAAAAAATTAACCCCTACAAAAAAAATGCACAAACAGCTAAAATAAATGCGCTGATGTGCACGATCGCTGCTTACGCAAGATCAGTGGCAGGGAAGTGGTTAAACGCAGGGAATTGCTTTAATACATTTTTTTTTTATGGTTTTATTTGTGTGTTTATTGTTTTTTTACTTTTATAACTGATCTGTCTCTCCCTCACTAAAAAAAAAAAATGTGAGGAGAGGGAGGCAGATCATAACTGGTCAGATCAATATAGGGTTAATATTGATCTGACCAGTCAGTGGGGATGTTCAGCAGAGCATCCCCACTGCCTGTCAGTCACTGATTGCCTCTGTGAAGAGGCAATCGTGTGACAGCCAGAGAGCACAGGAAGCAGGTACTTCCTGCCTCATGTGCTCTTGCCCTTAGAAGGGCAGCACCATCTTGGTCACCCAGTGACCAAGATCGTGCATTTTTTTTTTTTTGTGTTCCTGATTGCCTCGACTTGCGAGGCAATCAGAAACACTTTGAGCATAGGAAGCGAAAAATTCGCTTCCTATGCTCATTTTTTTAATGCACGTGTTTTAAAGGCTCTGTGCCTTTAAAACCGGCATTTCGATCGCTCTCCGGAGCGATCGAAATGCCGACGGGCATTTTTTTTAGTATTGTACGATGCTTCCATACGGAAGCATCGTTACAATACCGCTTGACCTGTGGCACTAACGCCTCGGCACACAGGACGGACCTAGTCCGTCCTGTGTCGCCAAGGGGTTAAAAGCAGAGATCAAGACAAAATCACATCCAAATTATCCATTTAGGCCTTCACGACTCCCCAAGCTTTTATACGTCACTCATTGCCAAGCATACATTTCTCAAGAATCTTGTAGTGGGTTCCCTATATATTTGTGTGCAAATAGTATGCATAGTTAAATGAACATTAAAAGTATACTCTTGAACAGATCTCCACTTATTAAGTGATAAATTCTGGGATAGACGGACACACCCACCTTTTTCTCCCCTGACAAAAAGCACAAACATGGTTTTATTCAGAATTGTTTATTTTATTTTTTTTTACATAGAATAATTTGTGGCTCTGATCCAAGTCCTGAAAATGAAAAAAAAAAAAAAAAATGAATTAGCATAAGTGCTTGGTTGACTTTCTAGCAGATCATTTACAGAGGTAGATTGTGAAAGTAAATGGATGATATGATAGAAACATTTAAATACATAAAAAGGGAATCAACAAAATAAGAGGAGAGTACATTTAGCCCCTTGCCGACGCTACAATGTTCTATGCCGGCCTACTGTTATGGTCCCAAAAGACGCAAGAACGGCCTGCATTTAATAGCTCATTGTAGCTCCCTGCCACGAGCTGTGCAGGGACTTGCAGTGGGATGACACCTCTCAGATGAGGCCACTGAGTACATTTTAACAAATCGTGCCATGCCTGAACTTCCAGGTTGGCCACACCTGACATCACACGTGACATTGAGAGGCATTGCAATTTTTTTTGACAGTGATCCACCTTGTTATTGGTGGCCAGGAACCAAAAGTGGCGTTATGGTGCTTGCATCTTCTGGGAAACAAGCACCATGCTTCACAAAGGGGTTAAAAAACATAAAGGTCAATCTTATATTAGAGGGGCAAATGATTACTAATTCAGTTAGTATTACTCTAATCAGGGCAGTGGGTTGACTTTAGTAAAGCTTCAAGATGATTATCTATGGGCCAAGTCAGCATTGCACCTCCATTGACTGGAGTGCAGTGAATCCAGCAAGGATACTGGGAACTCCAGTGGTGTTTATCCAAGCTCCCATCACGCCAGTTTATGAATAAGCGGAGGCAAGGCCTATATAATCTGTACTCCGTGTGGAGCCATTTTGTAACTTACATAATGTGGTAAGTTATTCAATGTGTTTCAGAGCTATTGACAGAACCTCACCTGTTTATGCCTCCTCAGTGCCTGCAGGTGCATCTCCTCCCTTGGTATTCCTGGTGTAGATGACCTGAGCTCTGTGTTTGGACACCAATTTAATAAGACCTATGGAAAGAATTTAATTCGATTTACATATTTCAATGTTAACCTATGAATTTTCTAAATTTAGTTTGTATTAAACACAGCAATTCTCAAACAGGTAGGACTGGAAATTATACCCAACTCTTATGAATATATTTTCTTTTCTAAAAGTACATTTTGGTAATATTTTCTCAGAGAGCTACTTTACTAGTTAAGGGGCAATTTACCAAAGATTTGGCAAATCTACTATATGTGATTCTTACCCACACACAGTCTCATTTTTGGTAAACAAAATGGTTGCACAATAAGGGGGAAAATTGAATTGTTCCCTGGAAAATTGCATCTCTGCACCGGTCATCATTTTGAAAGGAAAAAAACCCAACACACTGTTAAACCACCCAAAACTTACCTTTGTTGAGCAGCTCTTGCAGGGCAGCCCTGGCTAGGGAACCCCTGATCTTCAGCCTCTCAGATACAACAGCGGGTGTGATCAGCTTGTAGTTTGGAACTTCCTTGCAGAGCTTGTCATATGTGGCCTTGTCAAACAGCACAAGGTTGTTAAGCTTGTCCCTTACTTTTCCCTTGGACCACTTCTACTCAGACACAAAACAACAAAAAAAAAAAAAAACACACGTTAGAGACCAACACATGAAAGGATAGCAATTCTGATAATCCTCATTAAAATATTAAATGAAAGGATGAATTATTGAGCCATTTTAACAAGCCCATATTAAAACTGGATTGGAGAAAAGGAAATTAGCAGCAAATGATGATTTCGTTATACTAATTGCCTAAAGTAATAATACTATTCTCAATATAATAAGTGTTGGTATCCTGTTATGGGATAAAAAAAAAAAAGACTCATTTAAAACACTATTCTTACCTTCTTCTTGGCCTTGCCCCCAGATTTGTTGACGGGATCCTTGTCCTTTTTGGCGGACTTGCCCGCATCCTTCTTTTTCTTGTCGTCCTTAGGTGGCTGGATAAATATATACAAATACTTAGTACAATGGCTTTTGACAAATAAATTAAACCTAATTTTTATTTTACATTAGAACAAAAACAGACACCTACATTTGGATATGACAAACTACAACCTAAGTGCACAGTACTCTCATAAAACAAGCCATTTGCATTTAAATTGATACACTCCTAACAGCTTGGTTCACCAAGTATATATTTATATATCAGTATGCAAGCCTTTTATTTTACTATAACAGACACACAAGGACAACCATACTGCTTAAGACTCCAAATCAAGTTACGCAGGGATCTGTATTGTAAATTAGTTAACTTAATGCAGAAGCTCAAGTGTTGTTCCTTATTAGCCCCAAAATGATTAACACCATCCAGACAGAACATACCAAAACTAACAACTGCAATGATTAACTATACATATAGGCCATGTAAACATCATGTGGACTTGAGGCTCCACACAAGGGAGGGCTAGCAACCGTTGGTCTGAGGGAAAAAAAAAAAAAAAAAATGTAGTACCCCATAGTGAAGTATCAACCCAACAGTCATCAGACCACTAGACAGACAGATGTACTAACAAAATACGGAGATTGACAGACCAACAAGACAATTGGATAGAACGTTTGGTGCACTGGTGTATTTAGAACTGAAGTGTGGGTACAACTCGAGCCCCTTTGAGTCAGGTTAGAGAGCCCCCTCGCCAGGCCTCCTCTGGCTCCAGCCATACATAGACCAATATGAATACCGTAAAACTCAAGAGGCCCGCACACTACCTATAAGAACTCGACAAGGATGTACTATATTCCCATCAAATAGCAAATTTTAGAAAGGCAATTCAACTGCTAAACAGACCTCCAGGATATAGAGATATAGATATATAATTAGAACAAAGAGTAATAAAAAGGTGTAAATCCAGACCTTTGTTATAAATATAAAATATTGTATGCGTATTACTGAACTCAGAGCACGATGTGTACAGGACAGACGTGTCCTATTTCTACCAGACACGAACACAGAGAATGCAATGTGAAATGCGGCGCAATCAGCAGACACCGTCCACGGTGTGTTGAGTCACTATAATGACTCTGTTCAATGGATTTTATTTCTCAGTAACCCTCGGACTGCTAAAACGCAAGTACAATGAAACCGGCCCAGTTCAGCGTCCGCTGCAGCCCGAGATCACTGGGCCCATTAATCCCTCACTTAATCTCCACAACTCGAGTTTTGGCATTTCCACAGTATCAGACGTTGCGCCCCTGGTGCCTGTGGCTTTCCAACACGGCACGGGCCTCCCTAATCCCAACCAGGGCGCCCCCCGCTCCATTCTATAACCCCGGACTCTCACCATGCTGCTGCTCTTTCAAAGATGTCGGACAGAAAGGAAGATATTCCGCACCCTCAGCTTAGGAAACCCCGTGCGAGGCGGGAGCTTCCGCTCAGTAGAACTACAATCTACTTCCTAGTGAACTACACTCCCCGGCATGCTTATGGTGAAGAACTAGATCACGTGATAAGTCTTCTGGTTATTTTTACACCATTCAGCAGTGTTGGCAAAATTTTGTTTTTCTGGTAGTGGCTAAACTGTGCTTCTTATAATAAATTCATAAACAAAAGTGTCCCTATTTTGCCATTTGAAATGTTGGAAGGTATGTCACCCCATTATTGAAAGTTTGTTGTATTTTAAATTGAGGAATGAAACCCTTAGATATAAATAGTATCTATATTATGGTCTTTGTGATGTTTTTTTGTGGGTCTACTAAATAAACACCAAATTGATTATATTTTAGGGTCTACTCAATAACACAAATTTGTCCTGAGATCTCAAAGGACCTGCCATGATTAATTGATTGGATTGTGCCTGTGCTTATTTGCATCCTACATACTGCACTTTGCATGCTCTGTCTGCAGCATGTTGAACACATATGTCTCCTTGGAAAAATGGCCAATGTTGGCAACTATGGGTTGCATTTTCTACAAAAAAAATACCCGCCTTTCTGGTGCTTCTATAGACTTAACATTGGCCTCGAGCCAATTTTTAACCTGCCTGCCGGTAAAATACCAGCTGGGTGCAAACCCTAGTCCTGAACTGGATTCAGCTCAGACATAGGGTTGCCACCTGGCCATTAAAATAATTGTCTTGAAAACAATGTTAAGTCTATGGAGGTAGTACCAGGCAGTATTTTTTATTTTTTTTGCCAACAAAAGTTGGCAACCCTAGTCAGGCATAGGGTTACCACCTGGCCGGTATTTTATCAGGCCAATGTTAAGTCTATGGAGACAGTACCAAGGCCGGTATTTTTCTGAAGAAAAGGTGGCAACCCTAGTCAGACACTGTTCCTGAATTTCACATATTGTTCCTAAACTGAAAACGTCAGAGGCCTTTGGATTTGGACATATTCGGCATGAAAATCATACATTTTAGGTTATCCAGTATAATATCTGAACACCTTCCGAATAGGGTTGCCACCTTTTTCTTTAAAACATACCAGCCACAGGTGAGGGTGAAAAAAAGGTGGAGCCTAAAAATGGACGAAACAAAACAAACAAAAAATGGCAATTAAAAAAAAATTCATAAAAATATCAGCGTAGATCATTCCTTACTGCCATATGTGTACCATACATAAAAATAAATTACAGTACATAAAACATTATACATCTTTGCTTCTCGTCCGGACGTCCCTGAGAGGGCGAGGGGTGTGATGATCAGTGGGTAGAAGACTGGTTCCATAGGAGAAGGTTAAGATACTATAACTGATATATAATATATTATGTGTATAATTGGAGGCTAAAGCAGGTTCACAGACTCTAGTTTTTTTTTGCATTTTGACAATATAATTTAAAATTTGTCTAATTGGTTTATGGATCTATAATACCCTTTTCCATGGAACATTGAAAATTAATCTATTAGGTTCTCCTGCCGACAAGGAGGGTCTTTAGACTTCCATTTCCGAGCTATACATACTTTTGTAGCCATAAGGATTTGAATTAACAAAAAGTTCTTGTTTGTATTACTCTTTGGGTGATCTAAATGCAACAAAAACATTTGAGGTGGGTGTTAGATCATGATTGGAAGTTTGCTAAGAGTGTTTATTTTGTTGTGCAGTATTTTCAAGGTAGGGAACTCCCACCAAATGTGAATCAATGTACCATTTTCTGGACATTTCCAACATGAATTTGAAATCGAGGAGGAGAACCTGCTCAGTCTCATGGGGGTCAGGTACCATCTATGATGCAATTTGTAATAGGTTTCCTGCAGAGTTACAGTGGATATAAAAAGTCTACACCCCTGTTAAAATGTCAGGTTTCTGTGCTGTAAAAAAATGAGACAAAGATAAATCATTTCAGAACTTTTTCCACCTTTAATGTGACCTATAAACTGTACAACTCAATTGAAAAACAAACTGAAATCTTTTAGATAGAGGGAAGAAAAAATATAAAAATAAAATAATGTGGTTGCATAAGTGTGCACACCCTTAAACTAATACTTTGTTGAAGCACCTTTTGATTTTATTACAGAACTCAGTCTTTTTGGGTATGAGTCTATCAGCATGGCACATTTTAACTTGGCAAGATTTGCCCACTCTTCTTTGCAAAAACACTCCAAATCTGTCAGATTGCGAGGGAATCTCCTGTGCACAGCCCTCTTCAGATCACCCCACAGATTTTCAATCGGATTCAGGTCTGGGCTCTGGCTGGGCCATTCCAAAACTTTAATCTTCTTCTGGTGAAGCCATTCCTTTGTTGTTTTGGATGTATGCTTTGGGTCGTTGTCATGCTGAAAGATGAAGTTCCTCTTCATGTTCAGCTTTCTAGCAGAAGCCTGAAGGTTTTGTGCCAATATTGACTGGTATTTGGAACTGTTCATAATTCCCTCTATCTTAACTAAGGCCCCAGTTCCAGCTGAAGAAAAACAGCCCCAAAGCATGATTCTGCCACCACCATGCTTCACTGTGGGTATGGTGATCTTTTGGTGATGTGCAGTGTTGTTTTTGCGCCAAACATATCTTTTGGAATTATGGCCAAAAAGTTCAACCTTGGTTTCATCAGACCATAACACCTTTTCCCACATGCTTTTTGGAGACTTCAGATGTGTTCTTGAAAAATGTAGCCTGGCTTGGATGTGTTTCTTTGTAAGAAAAGGCTTTTGTCTTGCCACTCTACCCCATAGCCCAGACATATGAAGAATACGGGAGATTGTTGTCACATGTACCACACAGCCAGTACTTGCCAGATATTCCTGCAGCTCCTTTAATGTTGCTGTAGGCCTCTTGGTAGCCTCCCAGACCAGTTTTCTTCTCGTCTTTTCATCAATTTTGGAGGGAGCTCCAGTTCTTGGTAATGTCACTGTTGTGCCATATTTTCTCCACTTGATGATGACTGTCTTCAGTGTGTTCCATGGTATATCTAATGCCTTGGAAATTCTTTTGTACCCTTCTCCTGACTGATACCTTTTAACAATGAGATCCCTCTGATGCTTTGGAAGCTCTCTGTGGCCCATGGCTTTTGCTGTGGGATGCGACTAAGACAATTTCAGGAAAGACCAACTAGAGCAGCTGATCTTTATTTGGGGTTAATCAGAGGCACTTTAAATGATGGCAGGTGTATGCTGACTCATATTTAACATGATTTGGAATGTGATTGCTTAATTCTGAACACAGCTACATCCCCAGTTATAAGAGGGTGTGCACACTTATGCAACCACATTATTTTATTTTTATATTTTTTCTTCCCTCTATCTAAAAGATTTCAGTTTGTTTTTCAATTGAGTTGTACAGTTTATGGGTCACATTAAAGGTGGAAAAAGTTCTGAAATGATTTATCTTTGTCTCATTTTTTTACAGCACAGAAACCTGACATTTTAACAGGGGTGTGTAGACTTTTTATATCCACTGTAAGCTATGTATACATTTCCTTACTAAATTGTATGACACTAGCCAGTCTTGGAAGGAATATTCTTGGTTCAGGTCGCTCTCCCATTTTAATATACAGTTAGGCTTACATTCGGGGGTTACTTCAGATTTCAATTTAATAATTTTACCTAGTGTTCTTTTATTATTTTGGGTTATTATAAAGTCTTCCAGTTGGGGACTTTGGACTTCTCTATTCTTAATTAAAGTTGAGGAGAAGTACTGAGATTGGGGGAGGCTATATGTTGATGTCAAGCTGTTGAATGGAAGAAGTTAACCCTGGGAACAAATCTGTGATAATCTGGAGATTCCCTTGATTTCCCAAACTTTAGTGTCAAAATCTTGAAAGTAACATCTAAATATGTCTATGGGAGAGGAAAGTAATATGCCCCTTGGGATCCATAGTTATTTTTTGAGTTTGGTGACTGCATGGGCCAGATCTCTTAAGACTGGGTTTTGTGAAACAGATTGCTGTATAATTTCATGCTCTATCCAGAAAAGATTGAATGGTGGAATAGGTTTACACATGTTTGTTTCCATTATATGTTAGGTAATTCTAATTGAAGCGTCTCTGTTCCACTTCATAAAATGGGAAAACATACAAGCCTCTTACATGGACTCTATGTTTGGTATTAAAAGGCCACCCTTAGATAATTGTTCAGTCATTGTTTTATAAGCTATTCCTGGTCTTTTATTCATCCATTTATATTTTAAACTTATACTCTTAAAGGATTGCATTATTTTTATAGGGATTTTCAAGGGGATTGATCTAAAAAGATATAACAGTCTAGGAATTTACTACGTCACATCCATGAGATCTCTAGATTCTTCCAGTTCTTGAACTTGTCTTTAAATTGGTTTATCATATGTTGATAATTATTTGTTACCATAAGGTCTAAATTCATTATTAATTTGATTCCCAGATATTCTATCTCCTGTTTGTCCCAGTCCAAATTACTAAGTACAAATTTGTGGTGTCTTGATAGATTAGATGTCAATCTTTGGGGGTTTCTTCCATAGATGTTTTTATTCCCTGAATATCTTCACTTTGTTTGATTGCGACCGCCAAGGGTTAAACATATAGTAAGTAAAGCAATGGTGCTAAAAGACACCCTTGTCTTGTGCCATTTTGGACGTCAAACCAGACAGAGTCCAAACCGTTACCTATTACTTTTGCTTGTGGGGAAGTATATAAGGAAATGGTATTTACTTTGAAGGGTCCCGTTACACCAAATTTGTCCAACACTGGATCCAGGAATCCCCAGCTCACTCTTTCAAAAGCTTGTTCAGCATCTAAGTGCTTAAATCTTTGATGGTATATTTTCCTCATTAATAACATTTATCACGTTTATTATTTTCCGTATGTTGTTCGCTGATTCTCTTCCCTATACAAATCCTGGTTGAGCTTAATGTATAATATCGGGGATAACCAAGCTTAAGCACTGTGCTAGGAGTTTAGAGAAAATCTTTATATCTTGGTTAATTATAGATATCGGACACTAGTTTGACAGAATGGCTGGTTCCTTCCCTGGCTTCAGTATCGGACTAATTGTTGCTTGGAGCATTTCGGGACGTATATAACCCTTCTGGGTTATTTCATTAAATGACATAAGGAGTATGCGAGACAGAACATCTGTGAAAGACTAATAGAATCTAGCCGAAAAGCCATCAGGGCCCGGAGATTTAGCTTTTTTTAAGTTACTTATTACTTTTTGTATCTCTTCTAGACTAAATGGCTTATTTAACTCTTTAAGACTATTTCTTAAATAAATCAATCTTTGGAAGATCTAGTTTTTTCAAGAATGATCTAATTTCTATGGGAGATTTGTGTTCGACTTTCAAATTATAGAGTGTTGTTTTTGGCTTTTAGTTTGTTAGTCAGGATCTTATTGATTCTGTCATTATTATAATACCATTTGTGTTTTAAGGAAAGAATGGCTTTGTTTGTTTGTTCCCGCAATTTTAATTTAATTTCTTCCTTCAACTCCCATGTTTCTTTTGAAACAGATGGATTAGGAATTAATTTGTTAATTCTGTCTTGTTGTGCTAAAAAAATGTAAAGGTCAGCCAAAGCTTTCCCTCTCAGTTTTTTATATTTGGAGCACAGTTTTATGAGGAGGCCTCTCATCAGGGGCGTTGCTAGGTCTCCAAAAGATCTGGGGCTGGAGCCCGTGATAGATTTGATAGAAGTGAAGTAAATAAGCTCACATGCTTAGGCGGCATACAGACTGATATAATTGACGCCAATGAACAATAGGCATTTATCGGTATATATCAGGGCTCAACAAATCCTGGGCACCAGGAAATTATACCTGGCTCCTGGTTATTGTTGTCCCTGCATTATGTTATTTATTTATTTATCCAGCAGAGCACGAGGGAGCAGTGTGTGCACCGGCTGCACAGTCTAATAGTGTCCGAGCGCTGAGTGTGCTCAGCAGGGCTAGAATGAGGTATAGCAGCCAGGAGGGGGACATATTGATAGATGCACTTTTTTTTTTATCGTAAACAACAACAAAATTGCTGACTTGTGTGTAAGTGTATGTGACTGACAGTGTATGTGTGTGTGTATGACTCACTGCATGTGTGTGTGTGACTAATTGTGTGTTTATGTGATTGACTGTGTGTATGTCTGCCTGTGGTCGACTGTATGTGTCTGTGACTGACTGTATGTGTTTGTCTGTCTGTTACTGACTATATATGTGTGTGTGTCTGTCTGTGACTGACTGTATGCGTGTGTCTGTATGTGTGTGTCTGTCTGTGACTGACTCCAAAGCAATAAAAGTCCCAGTAATGTGCAGTGTGTGAGTGTATCATAGTCCAACAACAATAAAACTCACTGTAATGTGCAGTGTGTGAGTGTATCACACACCCATGCTGCACATTACTGTACCACAATACACAATAAGACTCACAGCACAATAAAACTCACATTACTCAAAGTTACATTTATACACATAAATACACAGCCACAAATACACACATATACACATGCAGCCACACATACACACTTGCACAGTTACACATACATTCACACTCCATTACACACAGAGACACACAATCCCACTTACACACACCAACTTACATCACACTGAGCATGCAAAATGTTGTGTACGTTGCAAACACCATTTACCAGACTTTGAGATAAAAATGGACCCACAGTCTCATAATATAGGGGATATCACCCCCCCACACACACACACAGACTCCCACCCTTACACCCCCCACATAGATACCCTTACATAGACAACCTTACACTCATACACTCTCTTACACACACACACTCACACATCCAGACAACCTAAAACAGACACCCTTATACACACAGATATTCTGCCACACAGACACGTGTGTAAACATGCAACTCTCACACGCACATCATAAATATATATTTTTTTATAAAAAGGGGTCAAAAACCTGGGGAGAATAGGCTGAGGTATGAAGGTATGCTCCTTCTACCAACCTCATAAAAGAGAGAAGTGCAGGGAATTGAGAGGGGAATTCAACTGAACGGGAGAATTTTTCCAACTCTGCTACTTTAGCCTTAATTTTGAAATTCCCATCTCACTTCCCTGCAATTCTCTCTTTCATGATTAAAGCCCATAATATAATGTAAAGCAGCACATTCATTCCTAATGTATGGTTTTAATACTATAACGAGGTACATGGGATGTTTAATGCCATGTGTTTGGACTCATTGCCATCAATATAAAGACTATATATAAAGATGAATCACTATTATTCATATTGAATGTGTGTGAAAATAAAAATAATATGAGATGATAGCATTGTTTCACATTTGATGATCACATTCAATATGAATAATAGTAATCACATTTTATCCTAGTAATCTCACGGGGATTCACACTCTGCCACTCACACACACTCATAACTCTGCCACTCACACACACTTACACTCTTCCAAACACTCACACTCTGCCACTCACATACATAACTCTGCCACTCACGCTTACACTCACTCACACCCACTTACACTCTGCCACTCACACCCGCTAACACTCTGCTACTCACACTCTGCCACTCACATACATACACATGCCAACTCATAACTCTGCCACTCACAGCCACTTATAATCTGCCACTCACACTCACTTACACTCTGCCACTCACACACATACACATGAACACTCATAACTCTGCCACTCACACCCACTTATACTCTGCCAGTCACACCCACTTACACTCTGCCACTTACACACACTTACAGTCTGCCACTCACATTCATACACATGCACACTCATAACTCTGCCACTCACACACACTCTCTTCCAAACACTCACACCCACTTACAGTCTGCCACTCACATACATACACACTCACTTACACTCTGCCAGACTCACATTCAAAGCTTGAGGGGACGGGGCCGAGCGCGAGGGGCGGAGCCGAGTGCGATGGGCGGAGCCTGATGCTGTCATGCATCCAGTTTGCAGCATGCAGGGGGCGGAACGAGCGTGAGGGGGCGAGGCCTAGTGCGAAGGGGCGAGACCAGAGTCTCCATCCGGGGCTATGGAGGGGATATCCGGGGCTTCAGCCCCAGTAGCCCCCCCAGCGACGCCACTGCCTCTCATATAACATTTAAGTGGGCACCATAGTGTGAGATACATTAAAGTTGGGAGTTTAGCTCAAGTACATCTGATTCCCTTGCCAAAAGGGATTCATTTAATATCCACCTTGTTGTATGACCATACTCTGGGTTGTCGCTAATTGAGAAATATATCTGTGCATGGTCTGACCATGTTATCTGTCTGATGTTTGAAATGGTAAATACATCTAAATTCAGAGATTTTGTAAAATTAAGATCAATCCTGGAGAAGGATCCATGAGTATTGGAGAAAAATTATTAATCCCTTTGTGTGGGATGTTGAACTCTCCAGACATCAAATAGGGAGTTTAGACGTAGAAAGTTTTATAAGGTTTGAGAGGTAACCTTAATCTTTGGATCTAAGGTATTACCTTGAGGCAGGCTCTTATCCAATTTGGGGTCTAGAATACAGTTCATGTTGCCTCCCCAAATTAGTATACCTTTTGATAGCTGTTCAAGTCTATTGTTTAACTTCTGTAGGAAATGTACTGGAGTTTGTTTGGAACTGTATGTATTAACGAGTGTATAAAGTATGTCATTCAGTTTGGAAATTAGAATTATAAATCTGCCATTCTTGTTGTTCTCCTCATATATATATTCAAATTTAATTTTATTCGAAAGTATTATGGCGACTCCTCTTTTTTTATGTTTCCCCTCCATGTTTGCCTGAAATATTTTTGGGTATTTAGAGAATTTCCAAATTACATTCCCCGGCATCATCCAATGTCTTGAATGTAAGCCAAGTTTATATTATGTTGTATAAATAGTTGGTAGAGATGCCCTATTTTTGGGGGGGGAATTGAGATATTGGGCATTAATCAATACCATATTCAATGTCATTGATACCTGTACCCCTCTCCAGAGTCCCCCCACCCTTTCCCATTACAGTTCCTCCTCCCCCACTGAGCGGGAAGCAAAGGTCAAAAACATTACTAGACATTGACAAAAAGACAGTTAATCATCAAACATACAAATATACAAAACAGTTACTTACAAATATGTTTTGTTTTTGGGATGAGACCTGTATTTGCTTCTTATTTATTATATAGTCAAGCTCCTTTATGAAGTGTCAAATGAGTTTCCCTTTTCATATGGGAAGTTTCTTGTAGGTTTCCTTCCCAAGTGGACCAAGTAGCTTATTGATTCTTAAAGTATATAATTAAAAGGGATAGCCTATTGGCCGTTTCTTGACCTTTACCAGGTGTAGCCTCTTAGCTGAGTTCAAGAATTATTTGAGGAGGTAAATGAGCTCCAAAGTGTTATATGATAACTGTCAGAAAGTGCGAAGTTGATATAAACCTGCAGTTATTATAAACTCCTCACTCTGTACCCGAACCGGTGGATTTGTAAATAGATAATGTAAATTATGTATTCAGTAAACCTGATCACAGCTTCTTTATGATGGGACAATGATGACCCGAGAAGTTGTTTGTGGGACAAGGATAGCACAGACAAGCTGTTTGGAGGACAAGTGCCACTGATAAAATGTTTTGAGGAGAAGTGGCACTGGTAAGCTGTTTGGGGAACAAGGGTAACAAAGGCAAGCTGTTTAGAGGACAAGGATGGCAAATGCACGCTGTTTGGAGGACAAGTGGCTCTGCTAAGCTGTTTGGGGGAGAAGGAAGGCACAGACAAGCTATTTTGGGGGAAAAGGCTTGCACAAGCAAGCTTTTTGGGAGACAGGAATGGCACAGCCAAGCTATTTGGGGGACAAAGATGACACAGGTAAGTTGTTTAGGGTACAATGATGGTATAAGTAAGCTGTTTTTGGAACAAGGATGACACAGGCAAGCTACTTGAGGGTCAAGAATGGCAAACACAAGCTGTCTGGAGGACAAGCGGCACTGCTAAGCTGTTTGGTGGGCAAGGATGACACAGGCAAGCTATTTTGGGGGACAATGATGGCACAATCAAGCTTTTTTGGGGGGACGAATGGCACAGTCAAGCTATTTTAGGGACAATGATGGCACAGGTAAGCTGTTGGGGTGACAAGTGGCATTGGTAAGATTTTTTGGGGCAAGGATTTTGTAAAAACATTTAGGCTGTGCGTATGATATTGTAATTTAAAGATGTAATTTTAATTTTGCTAGTTGTTTATGTCACTAGTACTGATATTACATTCAGTTATATACTGGAATTATGATTAACGAGTAACATTAGTACAAAAAACATTACTGAGGATTTTGTATTGTCTAGTATGAGTGGAAAGCTCAGTTGTGGCCAAGGAACCTGTGTGTGAGCATGAAACAGAACTGTCAATTGAACTGAGCTTTTAGCCCCTTGAGGACATGACTGTCTTTGGAATGTTGTACACTTTTGGACAGAGGCTTTTTTTATGCTTCTGCTGTGTTTGTGTTTAGCTTTAATTTTACTCCTTCTCATTTACTGTACCCATACACATAATATACTGTTTTTAGCATCATACAAAGGGCTTTCTTTAGATACCATTATTTTCATGATATCATGTAATTTACTGTAAAAAAAAAATCCCTTTTCTACATTTTACATGACAATATTTTACACATCTACAAACACAAAGAAAACAGATAAATAGATTCTAATAAATAGAAACATAGAGTGTACTGACAGATAAGAACCATTTGGCCCATCTAGTCTTGCCAATTTTTAAAATATGTCCTGAGTTTACGTGTTTTTCTGTTGTTTTTTTGCAAGTTGTAGGGTAAAAGCACTTTGGACCCCAACCGTAACCTAACTCTAATACTAGTTGGAACCCTAACCCTTGATGCTGACCCTAGATTCTAACCGTAACCCCAGTATCCTTTTTTATTCTCAGTGTAATGTTGCTGACTGTCTCTAGAGGGAGTCTAGCAACAGTAAAGAGCAATAGAAGGGATATTTGATCACTTCCGATGCTTTTGTCGGTTCCAGGGCAGCTTCATGTTGGAGTGACATGCTGCCTTCTGATATGGCGCCCACCCATTGAGTGATTATGGTGTCCCAGGGGGCCAAATTGTGGTATTGCTTAATGCTTTGACTTCAAGGCTTTAGAATTAACTATCGCATCCAGCACTCATTTTAACAGAGGACATTCCAATCTGTCACCGCAAATGCAATGCAAAAAAATGCATGACAACATGGAACATCCTCACTCCTGCAATGGGTTAAAGGACACTGTGAGCAAACCACTCCTAGGAGAGTGACCAGGGAGGATGAGCCCTGGCCTGGCAACCATAAAATTATTCCAAGATTCATGCTGCTGCAAGAAAGTCCAGTACCCGAACAGTTTGTAAGAATGCACTGCATTGTGTCACTCAAAGGATACCATGAGTCACCAATGGAGAAAATTTTAGCAGTGCAGGGGAAAAGGCTGGATATTGCCTTTTTTTAATGTAAGATTTTAATATAATTGTTATGCGCAATAAATGTCTTTTACCTAAGGTATATTTCCTTCCTCCCCTGTTCTATTGGTTTACATCTATACTAGAGGTCTCTCCTGGAGTATCATCTAATTCAAGAGCCCACGAGGGGCTCCCGGAAGCCTATTATACTGAGCAGAGTACTGCTCAGTAAGATGTGAGTGGACCTATTTTTTCTTTTTCCTTTGCATATAACGGAGACGATTGCCTCAATTTATAGAGTAATCACTAGTGTGGAGTGTTTGGGAAGCGCACTGATTCACGTTTTGTATTGTTTTATTTGTACTAGAAATGGAACACTAGTTGTGTTTTGGTGCTGCCACTCTAATCACATAAAGGCGCAGTGTACTCTTGTTTTCTGCAGTTACCCCCATATATGTTTTCTGTGTAGCAATCTTTGTTTACATTATCTGCCATTTATATTTACACACTGAAAATGAACTGTCGGGTGAACTGCAAAAATCAGACATTAATAGCTGGGTTGCATTCCAACTTAACTATTAAAGGACACCTGTGCTATTTTAACAATTTAAAATATATATTCATTAAATAAAGTAAATATGGAAAATATAGGTACCCCAAGCAGCGCTATGACATGTCTACACATTTTACCGTCTGTTTTAAATGTATTATTTATTTTTGCACATATTTTGTTCCACAGGTTATATTCTATAACCTACACGACATTAAATGGCTATATTTTGACACTTCAAACGGCTGGCTGATAATGATTAGATACGGGCCATAACCGCTTGTGTCACACTGAGCAGTGGTCTTACTATGGCATGACGTTTATTCTATGCGACAGCAGCTATATGTTATGGTAAGAATTATATTTCCCATGATGCTCCTGGTGAGAGGATCGGAGTGCTGTCAAGGGCTGCGGCTGCCACCACTAAGATGGCGATCTTCAGTGTGTATGTTGTGAATAAGGCAGGAGGACTAATTTACCAGCTCGATAACCAAAGCCCTCGCGCCGAGACTGAGAAAACCTTCAGCTTCCCATTGGATCTGGTGCTCAAAGTGCACGATGACCGGGTTCAAGTGTCTTTTGGTCAGAGGGACGGTATACGAGGTCAGTTCAGTTCTGCATTACTAAGGCCGCTTTGGTCTTGCGTATTTGTTTCCTCCTCCGGGAGGTTGTTCTGTACAGTGGTCCTATATAGCTAACTAGCCCATTGACTTGTCTGAGTAAACTGCTTTGCTTACTTCGTATAGGTATATCACTTGATCTGTGCATTTAATGGCGATTTCTATATCCTAATGTATACATTTTATTGTTTACCTGAAAGGGATTTTTACACGTTTGTGAATATAAATTTGAAACTTAAAAATTCGTTCTGTAAGCCAGTTATGTTTATTTTCCCCATTTTCTGTGTGTACACTGTGCACCGTTGACATTTGACAGTATTATTATACTCTCTAAGTACAGTGCGATTAATCTGTAGCTTAGCTGAATATAATGTGCTTCACTAAGATCAAGGTGATACTTTTCTTATATTTTATAGGGGGGCTCCATTATCTGGTTCTGTCTTTGCACATGAAAGAAACAACTCTTGCCAAACGCACAGACTAGTATAATTGGAGTGTAGACACATGCCCCCATTTATGTCTCATTCTGTATTGCTCTGTACTGTCAGTCTGTAGCCACTTATTGACCTCACAATGTCTGTATCTTTTTATTTGTTTGAACCTCATTTACCCAGTTGGACACGCGGTTCTCTCTATCAATGGGATTGATGTGAACGGCAGAAACACAGCAGATGGAAAGGAAGTAATTGAATTCCTTAGTAATTCCGCCAACTACCCGGTATCCATCCGTTTTGGCCGACCACGCCTCTCTTCCAATGAGAAACTGATGTTGGCTTCTATGTTTCACTCGTGAGTTGGTACTCTACTTTTCATACTTGTCCTACATTAAACTTCTGGTGAATTAGACTTTTTTCCCCCTTCTCTGGCAACACTAACCGTTGCCTTAATGTAGTATTCTTCCTTGTCATTTAGTTCATGTTATGTACATACTTGTAAACATTCATACAAACATGTCACATGGTATCCATATATGTATTCTAGATTATTTGCAATTGGATCTCAACTCTCCCCAGAGCCTGGAAGTTCAGGCATTGAAATGCTGGAAACAGACACATTTAAACTTCATTGCTACCAGACTCTGACTGGTAAGTAAAAAAGACTGGTGCGTTAGACAAACGGCGACAGAACGGTGCGTTAGACAAACGGCGACAGAACGGTGCGTTAGACAAACTGAAAAGATGCTTGAAACTGCCACATCCCCCAGTTGCTGTGGACCGGATGTAGCCTTAGTTTGAAAACCCCTTCATTTGACAGGCGGAGACCGGCCACACACGAGGTAAAGGGCGTGCTTACAATTTAAAGGAAGAGGTCAAAAAGTATGTAGGTGGGAAGTCTAGTAGGGTATAGTCTATAAAGATAGAGTTGCAGGGAATTGAGATGGGAATTTCAAACATTAGGCCAATGTTGCAGAGTTAGGAAAGTTTTCCAATGCAGCTGAATGGGAGAATTTTTCAAACTTCGCTTCTTTGGCCTTACAGTAAGTTAAGATTTTGATTTGAATGAAAGTCAAAAACCCCTAAAACTACAATTTCTTGATACTGAAAGTTTTGATTTGTCAGATTGTCAGTTTGTGTCATGGCTGTCTAGACTTTGTTTTGTGCATCATTAAAAAATCATAGGGTCTGCCATTTAGACGTTTTGAAGTCTTCAGTTATTTAGGTGCTATCTGCGTTTGGGATTACTAAACTTTTTATTTTCTTAGGCATTAAGTTCATGGTGTTGTCAGACCCACGCCAGGCTGCTATAGATTCTTTACTGCGCAAGATATATGAACTCTATTCAGATTTTGCTTTAAAGAATCCATTTTATTCACTGGAGATGCCCATCAGGTGAGGAGAACTTAACCATCCCAAAATATAACAAAATCTAAATCCAATACTGAAATTTACTGCTGTTAAAAAAAAAAAAAAAAAAAAAAAAAATGTATACAAAATGTAATTGACTAAAGTGATGAAGTAATATTATAGAAAGTGATGATTCTTATGTCACTTTGGGTTTTTGGGGTTTTAGAGTATTATATATGCTATGTTGTGTATTCCCCGAATGTTAAATAATTTGTAGTATTTGTTGGTGTTTAAAGACTGTATAAATATTTAGAAAAATGTTTTATAGTAGGTATATCTCAGTTGGTAAGTACTCCAGCTGAAGTAACTATTCAAACATCAGGGTCAAAGGTTTGATTCCCAACAAGGTCAATCCATTCCTTTGTCTATAGAATGTGTACCATTTAAGTGAATGGCCTGACAATTCTGGCCTTTCCTTTCGCCTACTTTTAATTGTTCCTAATTCCTGCTTCCATGTTTAGTTGATAGACAAACTGTTTCTGAACTACACTCCAAACCAGAGTTCAGGTTGAATACCAATTTCATGCAATTGTCTGTCTTGCTGAAAGGTTTCTGTTTTAATCTTACTAGAAAACAATAAATATTACATTGCATTTTGTGAAGCACATAAGGTAGAGATCTAATATCACTCATGAAATATCAATAGTGGCGAGGGAAACCATAATTTTTGCATGCGATCAGCAGATGGGACCTTAACTAAGTCCTGTCTACTGATCCATGAAAAGATGTGGGTCTCCCTGTGCATTCTGAAGACCCTGAACAGACAAGCGGCTGTACTGAATGGCTATGCACAAGCGGACATGGTCACCGTGCTCCAGCCTCCAGACCTGTGTCTCAGGTACACGTTGGGTTTAATCTGGTCGCTGACCAGAGCGGGCTCTCTGTTCCCCATGGAAGCATGACAGCTGCCTGGCATCAACTATCCAAACTACCAGCCAGTTTATCCTCACACTAGGGACCACTAACTTATAAAGTTTAGTGTCCCTTTAACTATGTAGACCCGTTAGCCTCTTCAGAATCCAGAGTTACCAGGACGGCCATGGTAAAGTTATAAAGTAATCATAAGTTAGGCACATTAGAAAACAAGTCCAAGCCAGTGCTGCTTCACTTCGTTCTCTCAAAAAAGGGCCACCCAGTAACAGCACATTGTATTTGTTGTGTGTAGATATAATATAATTACATGGATAAGCAAGATATGTAACGCTAAGTCTCTCTTTTAGGTGTGAACTTTTTGACCAGAACCTGAAGTCTGCATTGGAGGTTGCAGAGAAAGCTGGAACATTTGGTCCAAGTTCTTAATTTTACACCATTTGCCTGAGGGTGGAAAATTTATATGTAGCTTATAAGGGATGAAATTGGCAATAACTGTTTTTGTACAGATATAACATGATTGCCTCTTTCTCCTTTAAAGGGACTCAGTCACACATGATGTGATGATTTTAATATATGCGGTCATCTAGATGTTTGGAAATTAAAATCTGCATCTGGTTCTGCTGCTGCTGGGGGACGGACTGTAAGGAAATGTTTGTACCCAGCATGCTCTGGTGCACAGCATTCCAGGGCGAAGTGCGTAGCATGTCAGATGCTATACCCTTCCTGCAGCCCATTACAATACTCAAATTGCTCCTAGGTCTTTAATTTGCTAGACTTAGGAACAGCAAATATACTGATGACATTAGGTGTATATTAAAATGGGACTGTCATATATGACAGAGTCCTTTTTAAGAACAAGGCTTTGCGCTGCCCATTGTATGTATATAATGTAAAATTAGTAACTTATATTTGATGTACATGTGCAGTGTGGTGTATAGCGGCATGTGTGGGGCATTGTTATGGTTTCCCTACAGATCCCAGAAGTATTTTCTATCTAAAGATTTAACATGTGATATGTCTTTTGTACATAATTCTGATAAAATTAATTTAAATTGTGTACACTCAGTCCACAAGTGTGCTTTGTGTTGTCATTATTAACGGTACATATGTGGTTGTTTGTTTTGCCAGCTATTGAAAAGAATGTATCACCTACACATTTCTTATACTGTGATTATAGAGAATAAAAAATTATCTATACATTGTGTTAACAGATCTGCAAGCAAATACCTTAATTAGAAAAATGTTTTTAATTTTTAATGACTGTGGATATGACATTGCCTGCTTATGACATCACCTGTGGCTTAATATGCATATTTTCCAAACGCAATTATTTCCTATTTTAGGTATTTGGTTGCAGTTTTTCTAACACAATGTATAGATGTTTAATTGATACAGTCCCTTTTACCCCTTAATGATGTAAGTCATGTGCCTTTTAAGGCCGCCGGAGGTGATCAATCCATGAGGAGGCATCAAGCAACACTGAAATTCCCAGTATTTATGCAGCAGTATTCTGTGATTTAATGCCATACAGCAACACTACTGTGTTTTTATTTTTTTTAAATTTTTTATGCATCCCATTCAATGATTTCTGGCCAGAATGACACTAAGTGGGACTCTCTTCATGCTATGACTAACAGTCCTATTTTAATGTATGCCTATATATATATATATACCAGTGATTAGTTATTTTAAAATAAAATGGGGTGCCTGCTTTTGGAATGCCAGGGCTAATTCCACTGCATGCCAGGTGAATACGCAGGTGCACCTTACCCTCCCTTGAACCCTGTGCCTCAACAGCATTGCATACAGAAACAGATACCCAAATTTTATATGAACATTGCTAAACCATTGATAGTTGCTAGACTGACAAACTTTTAGAGGACATTAGAAGTATATTGAAATGGGACTGTAATTTCTACATAAGTGTCCCTTTAAAAACTAGAACACTGCTGTGTAATTGGACACGTTATGGGTAACATTTTGGACAACAATTCCCAGAATGCTTTGCAAGCTGTTGTGAAGGTGGCCTACAAAGCATCATGAGTGTCCACAACCCCTGGAGTGCCAAAGAGATTTTTATCAGTGGTGTATATTAGAATATATGTACCATTTTCTTTCAGCTCCAGACTTGGGCTACTAAGGAATTTCAACCCATAATTTATGAAACTTTCTCCATTTAACAGACCAGGGATTTTCCTGGGTCAATAACCAGATTTTTGATATATGGTTGTTATAATTTTCCTTTGTCATTTAACGCCCCCATACAAGTAATATGTTTTAAAAGGACAGTTAGAGAGCTTTACTTTGAGATATATAGAGAGAGATATATATATATATATATATATATAAATAAAATATAGGCATTGTACAAAACTAGTGCAACGCTAACACAAACAAAAAATGACCAGTACAATATACGGGTGAGAGCCATCAGAACTATACTATGAGCCTGCCGGAGTTAATGGTATAAATGGTTTAAATAATTGCCATAAAGTAGGACTTTAAACTGTGATCTGCAAGGATAAACTTTAGTTCCTGTAAAGTAAATACTTTTGTTTTCCCCACCGGTCTGTCACTCTCTGTACTTCACAATCAGTATGTGAGGCACAATCAGTATGTGAAGTACAGCGAGTGACTTGGAGGCACAGTCAAGGTTTAAAAACATTGACTTTGCATTGAGATTGTGTGTGATCGCTGTGATTTGTTAATTGTAGGGATCTACTGACCACTGATTGGGTCCAGGAACACTGCCTTGACTGCGAGGCATAATACCGTACGGGACATACTACATGCCAGGAAATGGCGCACATGGAATGCATCACAATTGTTACTGCATGACTCGTTAACTGGTCATAAGGCTGTGATCAACACAAAGGGGTTAAAACATGAGATCAACATACTTTTCTTAAATCAATATAATTTATTTTAGTGCAGGATTAAATTACAGAACACAATCTTCCACGCGAGGGTGATCATGAATCTCTCTTTAAATTCTTCACAAACAATGATCAGTATGGTAAAACTCATACTAATAGCTCACATTAATGTTTGCAGCAGTAATACTGATAGTAGAAAAGGTTTGGCTATTTTTACCACAGTGGGATAGCTACATTGATATACATAGGGGACAATCTTCAAGTTAAATGTGTATCAGGTGTAGCTGAAAAAGAGGGGACTGTCTCTAAATTGGTGGGGGAGAGAGAAATCTAAATGTTACATGGGCATCCTAACGGCAGCATCATGATTAGTCTTCTAGTTTAGTCTTCTTTGCTGCAAACCGTCATTTCTTAAAACTAACTAAATTATTAATATTTCCTATGACAAAATATCAAAAAAAGTATGCATTTTAAATGGTATGTTCTTGTAAAGTTCTGAAAATATTATAAAACAAGGTCAGTGATAAAGTATATAGATCTATAAACACAAATGGACAGATTTTATCTTCATTGAAATGCAGGTAGACATCTCTGAATCCAATGTGTAAGAAATGTAAGTTGACAGTAGCTATTAGAAAGGCAATGCATGGTTTGTAATATAAAGTGTACATCTGGGACTATGGGGATTAGGAGTCACTTCACTCAATTGGCAGAATTAGAATCCTGCAGCATCTCACGGAGGCAACTGTTAAGACCATAGAACCGGCTGACCTCCTTCTCCAACACTTGGCTATGTTTTGTGATTTTATTGGGTGCTGGTGGCTGGGAAGGCGGCAGGTTGATCATTTCCATTTCAATCTGATTTCTTGGGTAGGCGACCCATCTTAGTCTGGATGTTCCGCATAAGAAAGAAGATTACGGTGACTACGGCACATGCGATCTCAGCTGACCAGAAAGCTGTGTCCCACCCGTAATGTTTTGCAACGGTACTGAAGGGCAGTCCCGCAAGGAAGCCGCCCACTAAAAAAAGAAGAGAAAAACATCACTATCACTGTGTGGGTAAACATACAACGAGCCCATTGGTTCAACATGAAACGCATGCTAGGTACTACAAAAACGCATGCTAGGTACTACATTGCATAAGCAAATTATGGGGGTAAGAAAGTAACTATGTTATTATAGATCTTTATCCATGATGGGCTCTCATTATAATATACAATAGTTTCACTAAAAACATTAGAACAGGGGTGTCCAAGTTTTTTTTAACCATTTGAGGACCAAGGATTTTCTGGGCCAGTGACCAGAGCGATTTTTCAATTTTTAATATGGGTTTGTTGAAACGTAATTTTCTTCTCTGTCATTTAACGCACCCATACAAGTTATATGTTGTTTTTTTTAAGGACAGATGGAGCTTTCTTTTGATACCCTATACTTAAAAATAATCTAGAATTTAGTATCAGAAAATACATATAAAAGGGGAACATTTTGGGGAAAAAATGTTTTTCCCCATTATTTTCCCAATAATAATCAACACAACTAGTACAAAACTAACCCACTTATCCCAACTAATTAAAAAACTAATAAAAATAGAGGTACCCCCCCCCCCCCCCCAACAAAAAAACCCACAATCAAAAAAAACTCTGTCCAGTGCGATGTCAGAGCCATAAGAATCACAGAATGGGCATGCAGGGGTTAACTGTAATTAAATGAATATATTACAAAAACATTCATTTATTAAAAAAAACTTTAAAAACGCAAAAAATGAGGGCAATAAAGTAAGGAAACTGATCACAGTTACAAACTGACCAGGGTTAACTTTTTATTTTATTTTTACAGGATGTTCTTTCTTTCTTTTTTACTTACAGGTCAGCCTCTGTGGTTCACTATAAGTATGTGAAGCACAAAGAGTGAATTAGAGGCAAAGTCTATGTTTGAACACATTGACTTTGCCATCTAATTTGCATGTCACATGGTCGGAAACCCGCCGATCGGGTTCCGGAACTTTGCCTTGGGTGCGGGACCCGTTTCAGACCAAATTGCGGGGCGCACAGAGCAGTTACAAACAGCAAAGAATTTGTTGCGATTCAGAGGGGGCTTTTTTTAATTTAAAAAATATCTATAATTTTTTACATTTAGCTATTGCCTATTTTTGCAATAGCTGAAGTCCTCCTGACACAAGTCTATAAATAGAGGCTACTATTTCATGAACTAAACTCCTCCAGAGTTGGTATCCCGAAATTTCTGCACCAAAATTTCCCGCAATGGCTGATTTTCGTGCCAATTTGTAAGCACTTTGGAGTGCTCTAATTACACAAATTCATGGGCTTTTAACTCTGAGCTCTTCTTTTCTCACTGAAAAATCGGAGCTAGTTGAGTTGACCCTTGAACGTGTGCTGGATGCAAGAGCATGACTTACAGTGTCATCCTGTACACTGCCATGCATTCTTCACATCATTCATTCCGCCTTTTAAATCCGGCCCACCACTAGCTAAGTCGAAATGCTTAAAGTGGCCACCGAAAGTCTTCTGCTCGTTTTAAGCATTGGGCCTGCTTCCGGCCGCAGTGGCTGCTTTAAGGCTTTTCAGCCGACACGGAAGCAGTCGCCGCGTCCGGAAGTGGGCCCAATCCGTAAAATGGCCATAAGCATGTCAGAAAGCACCCGCCAGATATCCGTCAAGAAATTAATGAAATGAAAGGAAGAGGGGAGAGAGGGCAGAAAGACTACAGAAATGAGGGGGGTGAATGCAGAAAGACTACAGAAAGGAGACTGCAGAAACAAGGGGTGGAGAGGGTAGAAAGACACTACAGAAACTGGGGGGGGAGGGGAGAAAGACTACAGAAATGAGGGGGAGACAGGTGAAAGAGACTACAGAAATGAGGGGAGAGAGAGATTACAGAAATGAGACAGATAGGGTTGCCACCCGGCCGGTAATTTACCGGCACAGCCGGTATTTAGGGTCTTCGGGCCGGGGCCGGTATATTAGATATACCGGCCCCGGCAAAGCCTGGTATTTTCCTTCCCCAGTACAAACCTCCTTGCTGCTGTCGTGTGCTTCCCTCACAGCCGCGCGGATCAATAAAGTTTGTTTAAACTTTTTTTTTTCAACAAACTTTATTGAAGCCGCATTGGCTGGAGGAGAGCGCACAATGCCTCACAGCCACGGACCTGCGCCGGGAGACAGCAGCAAGGAGGTAAGTACTGGGGTCTGGGGAAAGGGGGAGGAGGGTGGCATAATGAGCATATTGAGTGGCTAAATCCTGGCATATCCCTAGCATATTAATTGGCATAACCCTGGAATATTGAGTGGCATAACCCTGGCATATTAATTGGCATAACCGTGGCATATTAATTGGCATAACCTTGGCATAGTAATTGGCATAACCCTGGCATATTAATTGGCATAACCCTGTCATATTTATTGGCAAAATCCTGGCATAATAATTGGCATAACCCTGGCATATTAATTGGCAAAATCCTGGCATATGGAGGGCAAAATCCTGGCATATTAATTGGCAAAATCCTGGCATATTAATTGGCATAACCCTGGCATATTAATTGGCAAAATCCTAGCATATTAAATGGCTATTAAACGCTATTGAGGGGCAAAATCCTGGCATATTGAGGGGCAAAATATTGGCATATTAAATTGCAAAAGAATGGCATATTGAATGGCTAAATACTGGCATACTGAGTGGCAAAATACTGACTTATTGAGTGGCAAAATATTACTGGCATATTGACCAACTGCTCCCAGTCACCCTTCATATTACATTAGACCGGGATAACATGCTTGTGAGGGTAGGTGGGGCTGGTGGGAGATATTGTCGGAGAGGTAGGGGGAGTTTGTGAGAGAGAGAGTGAGAGTGACAGTCTGTGAGAGAGTGAGTAAAAGTCTGTGTGTGAGCAAAGACTGCTTGTATTTGTGAGTGATAGACAGCATGTGTGTGTGTGTGTGAGAGAAAGCTTGTTTGCGAGTGTGAGAGACAGCTTGTGTGTGTATATGATATATAAATATATATTTACACACACACGCTTCTCACTGGCATGATATACAAATAATATATATATAATTTCAGTGATAATCCGCCCCCTTTGTGGCTCCACCCACAGATGGGCATACCAATTGTCGCTTATTAGTGGACATAATAATAGTGGCATATTAATGTGCATACTAATGTTGGTATATTAATGGGCATACTAATGTTGGCATATTAATGGGCATACCATCTGTGGCACAGTGGGCATATGAATAGTGGCATGTTAGGGGGCATCCTAACAGTGGCATGTTAGGGGGCATCCTAACAGTGGCATGTTAGGGGGCATCCTAACAGTGGCATGTTAGGGGGCATCCTAACAGTGGCATGTTAGGGGGCATCCTAACAGTGGCATGTTAGGGGGCATCCTAACAGTGGCATGTTAGGGGGCATCCTAACAGTGGCATGTTAGGGGGCATCCTAACAGTGACATGTTAGGGGGCATCCTAACAGTGACATGTTAGGGGGCATCCTAACAGTGACATGTTAGGGGGCATCCTAACAGTGACATGTTAGGGGGCATCCTAACAGTGACATGTTAGGGGGCATCCTAACAGTGACATGTTAGGGGGCATCCTAACAGTGACATGTTAGGGGGCATCCTAACAGTGACATGTTAGGGGGCATCCTAACAGTGACATGTTAGGGGGCATCCTAACAGTGACATGTTAGGGGGCATCCTAACAGTGACATGTTAGGGGGCATCCTAACAGTGACATGTTAGGGGGCATCCTAACAGTGACTTGATAGGGGGCATCCTAACAGTGACTTGTTAGGGGGCATCCTAACAGTGACATGTTAGGGGGCATCCTAACAGTGACATGTTAGGGGGCATCCTAACAGTGACATGTTAGGGGCATCCTAACAGTGACATGTTAGGGGGCATCCTAATAGTGGCATGTTAGTTGGCATACTAATAGTGGCATATTAGTGGGCATACTAATAGTGGCATATTAGTGGGCATAGAAACATAGAATGTGTCGGCAGATAAGAACCATTCGGTCCATCTAGTCTGCCCAATTTTTTTTGGAGTACTTTTATTAGTCCCCCGTTCCCGGTCTTATAGCTAGGATAGCCTTGTGTCTATCCCACGCATGCTTAAAATCCTTGACTGTGTTTACCTCTACCACTTCTGCTGGAAGGCTATTCCATACATCCACAACCCTCTCAGTAAAGTAATACTTCCTGATATTACTTTTAAATCGTTGCCCCTCTAATTTAAGACTATGTCCTCTAGTTGTGGTAGTTAGTGGCATACTAATAGTGGCATATTAGTGGGCATACTAATAGTGGCATATTAGTGGGCATACTAATAGTGGCATATTAGTGGGCATACTAATAGTGGCATATTAATGGGCATACGAATAGTGACATATTAATGGGCATACTAATAATGGCATATTAATGGGCATACAAATAGTGGCATATGAATAGTGGCATATTAATGAGAAAATTGGCTGTGGCATATTAATGGGCATGCTAACAGTGGCATATTAATGGGCATAGGATAGTGTCATATTAATGGGCAAATTAGCTGTGGAATATTAATGGGCATAAGAGTGGCATATTTATGGGCAAATTGGCTGTGGAATATTAATGGGCAACCTGGCTGTGGTAATACATTAGAAAGACTGGTTGTAGAATGTCAAGTCTGGGGGTGCATTAACAAGTCTGAGGTGCAGATTGGCAAATAAAAAAATCAAAACAATAAATGCATTTTCTCAATCATAGGTTTGTTAAATATGGGGAAAAACAGTGAATGAATGTGAATTATTGATTACTAGTAAATCTTTTTTCATGTAAAGGTCATCTTATATTTACTGGGGGCCTCACAATACCTGTAGCCCAGGGGCCTACAATGTCTTAATCCGGCCCTGCTGACTGGGGACCTAGATCCTCCTCTCAGGTACCCGGTGGATGTCTGTGCGCTGTGCACAGACATCTTCTGATGCTGCTCGACACTTCCATCGGGGTTTCTATGATGGAATGCCGGGGTCACGTTCCGTCTCAGAAGTCCTGTCGGAAGTGTCAGGCAGCATTGGAAGAGTTGTAGGCAGCGCACAGACATCCACCGTTTGCCCCACTAGACATCAGGGCGTATGCTTGGAGTGCTTTGGCACATATGAAGGAGAAATGCAAGTCTGGGGACAGACTGGCAAATAAAAAGAAATAAAATCAAGAAATGCATATTTTCAATGATTTTTATTAAAGATGAAAAAAAAAACTGTTTACATTTAAAGAAACATAATCTAGTAAAACTTTTTTCCAATAGGGTCATCTTCTTTTTAGCCTTTTTTTCCCCTAAATTAATATACACAGTTTGAGAGGGGTCGTCTTATAATTTGCGTTGTCTTATATTAAAGCAAATAAGTTAGTTCATGTGATATTCCCATAATTATGAGTATCTGCTTTTAAAAAAACAAACAAAAAAACAACAGAATTTTTTACTCACCGTTAGCAGAAAGGGCCACAATGGCATGAGATGTTCCACAGAAGTTTGAAGGGGCGCTCTCATTTGCAATAACTCCAAATAGTGCAATGGGTCCATAAGAGCAAAAGCCGAAGATCGCTCCTAAAATCAAGATCCAGACCTGAGGAGAACAGGAGGCAGAATCATGTATTGTGATGATTGTGCATATGCTCTTCATTCTAGGATCTGTAAATATATATACATATATTTAAACTGTTTTAAAAGTTTAACAACGTAGGTTTCCAAAAAGATTATAAAACATTTGTTTTAGAATATACCTATTGTGTTGGGCAATCTTTCATGGTTGTTCAGTCATTCATGATTTTGTTTAATAAATAATTAAAATTTTATTGACAGGGATTCAGGGTCACCTAGACATTTCTTGTACTTCGAATGTAAATAAATGATCAAATATCATCTACACATTGTTTTAGCAGTATTGCGTGCAAATACATTAAAAGAAAAAAGTTTTTTTTTTTAACATTCTGGACAATGTTTTTATTATTTTGAAGTTTATTTGGGTCAAGAGCCATGCTTTAGTGATGCTGAGTTTAAATAAAAGTTCATGCTTGCTTTTTAAATGGAAATGGGTTTTTGGACAGACAGGGCTTTCTTTTTAGACTTTTTTCTAAAATTTTAGGGGACAATGGCAATGGCTAACACAGCCTGTCTCAGCTAGTATAGGTATTGACAGTCCCTGTTTTGGCTTTCCAGGCTTGCCTCAACTCAGAGGCATCAGAGAAACCCCTCACCTGATTTGCATATGGTGAAAATTGTCACTGGCCTGTTAGTTTCTGACTGAATATTAATGAGCTCTATTCACTAAACTGTTAACTATGAAGGCAAAATCAGGTAGCATAGTTGGAAAGATATACAAGTTGGAGAATAATTCAAAATAAACCCCTTCTCCCGTTTACAGGTTTATTATGTAAATGCCTATTGTGAATTCAAAGTCACATTAGTGGATAGAAAAGGCAAGGAAATGTTAGTCTGATTATTATCTCAAACTACATGGATTTTATTTATTAGTGACATCCAGGCTTTGGAAGATCCATGAAACTAGGCCTGAGTTTAATTTAAAATGCAAAGATATCACACAGGTTATTGTTCATGTGCACTGGTTGCAGCTCTACCATATTCTACCAAACCAGTCTTTCTAACACTCTCTAGGATGTGAAATGAAAGGAGCAGCATGAAAGGAGAAGAAAAGCCAGACATAAACCTCTTGTTCAGTGAAACCAGACATCTCAGCTAAAGGTTCAAGAGCGATAGACCATATTCCATCAACCTGAGAGGAAACAAAGAGAAAGCAAGGGAATAGAAAGTTTATAGATTTTGTGCTGAAGAGTAAGCTAAGTAGTTTGCCAAAAGACAAGCTACATTTGATTGTATAGGCCTCTACCGAAAGAATGGATTTTTTCCCTCTAAAACCAAAAGAATTTCTGGGGTGCTCAGGCTGATCTTACCTTGGGTGAACCTGCAGAGACTGTAACACGGAACAGATACAAGGAGACAGCCATTCCAGCCATCATGGAAAGGAGCAGCCCATGTCTGGGGTTGCCGTGGCTTCTTAAACCTAGCTGATATTGTGGGAGAAAAGGAGTGAAGTAATATTGAGGTGAGAAGAGGGATGATGGGCATATAGAAATTTATAGGTGAAAAATAGTTATGTAATTTAAAAGAAAGTCTAGTATATGTCACTCTTCACACTGGACGTATATATGGGACTATGGAAGTTGGGTGTTATATGGCACAGTCTGATAAAGGAAGGATGTATGGCACTGTCCAAATGTGTGGAAATATATGGCACTGGTAGTTATGTGTAGTGATGTGTTACGATTGGTTCAGGGCCCCAGTGGTTTCCTGTTACACCTCTGATATGCGATTCTCACGTAAACTGTGAAAGGAAAAAAATGTGATTTGCCTTAAATTGCAGAGGGATGAAAGACACATTCAGAAGGGGAAAATGTGACACATTTTGAGGTCTGAGAGAAAGGAAAAAATATAATTTTTTATTTAAAAAGTTCTAAGAGTAAAAAGATAAACAAATCAGTGTGGATAAATTGTGAGAAAGGGAGTTACATAACTCAATGAGCTGAATTTAAAATGTAACTTTTATATTGAGATTTTATTTGTATGTAACTATATTTAGTGAATTTTATAAAGTAATGCAAACTAGCGAAAAAAAGGGGAAAAACCCCAACCAAACACCACATATATAATCAAAAAGACAGGCATGGCAGCAAAAAGTTCAAGCGAACATAGACAAGGAAAACCATTGTTACCCTTGCCACAGCACGATCTGACAGCAAACCTGCAGCAATACTACCCACAAGGCCTCCGACTTCCAAAGAACTCATGTATGAGCTGCCTGTGGGAGATATGGAGTATAGGAATGAGCACTTGTACTTTGTAGTAATCTTGTAGAAATATAGGTCCCAGTCACATATATATTTTTATATATTTATAGAGTTAGAAAACCCTTACCCTCCCCATCCTTGTTCATAATTCATTTATTCTGTAGGCTCCTTACACTGTAAACATTATTTAGCATGAGAGAGCTCAGAACCACAATTACTGCACCAGTCATTAGAGATACACCCTTAGGTGACTTCTGGTCACCTCACATACTTACCAATCAGAGCAGACTGTCCCTTATCCTGAATCAAGAAGAGCTGTCCCCAATCTGTACAGCATGTCTTCACCCCAAACACCACCAGATACCCAGCACACAACAACCAAAGGTAGGGGGAGAAAATAAACTCTTTCAAGGTTGTCTCATCTGCAGACTGGGTACCTAGAAACAAATATCATTATGTGAGCCTGGTATATGTCTATTACGAGGGGGGGGGGGGGGGGGGGGGCGGGGGAATCATTATTTGACTTATACAAGGCTATGGGCCCAGTAGACGTTGACATAAACAAAGTAATAAAATGCACATTAAAGCTGACATCTTACAAAAACGTAATATTTGAGTGTGAAAAACAACAGTCTTTCATTCTATATGCAGTTTTACAAAGAAACAGTAAATAGATAATGGCTTACTTTGTAGCTGCTTCCTATGTTCTATGCTGGCAGAAAAATCAGAATCTCCCCATGTAGCGGTGTGTGCCAGCTCCGGTGCCCCATTTTTTAATGGGCACAGGCTGTTTGCTCCACCTCATCGCGTCGCACTACTGACAAACCGAGCAACAGGGCAAGCCCTGAGCGCACATATGGCAACTGGGGCAAGTCCTGATGATAAATATGGGTGCTGGCTGCTGGGGTAAGGCCTGTGAATGCAAATCTGGGTGCTGGGTTAGTCCAGTGAATGACATCTGGTTTTCTATCTATTAATTTTTGGCAAAGTGACCTGGCCAAGTGGATAGTGGAATCGAGTAAAGGTGCTTATACTTTATTTATATAGTATTTATGTAGTGCTGCTTACAGGGGAGCCTAAAATAATGCTTATTTTAATATAATATGTGTATATAATTAATACAGTTGTACTCCTATTTAGTATTTGCTCCAGTTTTATATTTATTTTTTGTATGTGTTGAGGCAGGGGTCAGGGGTGGAGGGAGGAACTAAAATGCACCTTCGACTGTGTAGACAAAACCCTTGCACTGGCCCTGAGAATAAGTCAACGTTGAATGAGGGCATTACTAAAAAAATCAACATTGGGGACACAAATACGGGTTGCGTATCCCTTATCCAAAATGCTTGGGACCAGAAGTTTTTTGGATAATTTTCCCCAATAAGGTATATTAAAGCCTCTCCGTTGTATCAATGCAAATACTGTATAGTGTAAATAAATAACTTTTATTGTAATGTAGCTGTGATGTGAGACATCATTGGGAACCAGATATTGCATTGTCAGGGCTACACACATGCCATTGTATGACCTTTGTGGGTGTGCTGGTGTGGGGTATCTGGGCATGCATGGAAAAGCTATTAAACAGCTTAAGGTGGCTGGAAAGGTGTTTGTGTAATTTGCAACTTGTGCTGAAATCGGAAAACGTTTTTGATAATTGATCACTTTTAATATGGGATCTTCGGATATGGGATAATCAACCTGCATTGGGTTTTCAAAGAGAATCGGTTGGGTATCAAATCAGGGTGGACTGCCCTAGGTGCTGTGGAGATTGGGGGTGTCAATCCATTCCCACCCTGTGAAGCAGAGCCTGGTTCATTGGAGAGCCGCGGGTCTCTGTGTTAAGCACTGCTTCCTTGCACTCCTTGTGCCAGTATTTATTCACAGCATCATAATACAACGCTCTGAGTCATCACTCTGCGTGAGGAGTATGTGCAGAGTTGACAGAGGTTCGAGTGTGTCTAACACACACCTGATGCCTGTGCTTACTTACAGAGGATTTTAAAATCAATATAAAACCTATACATCAAATTAATATGCTACTTGTAATCCCCAAATCACCATAGCACTAAAATGTGTTATATTTGAAATCCTAAACTCCTCTTAAAAGATTCTGAAGTACAACACTTGGCAAAACATTGTTATATTTAATTGTTTAGATATTTAATTAGAAATTCTTTAATGAAAGAATACAAATAAAAACACTTTAATTACTCCTGTCTGCTCCATATACCTTTACCAGGGGCAGACATGTTTAGAATCTTAAGGAGGAAGGTCTGACCTAAGATGAAAGAAGATCTGACCCAAGATTCTAAACAATAGGTCTGCCCTCTGATAGAGCTACACAGGGCAAAGAGTACTCCATAAAGTACTTTATTTGTATTCTTTCATAAAAGCATTTCCATTTAAAATATCAACACTTACACATACAATCTTTCAATCAAACAGAACTTATTTTTTTCTGACAGACATGTTAATCTGGCACTAAAGATATTTTCACTTTGAAAACTTGGTCACAATAAACCAGACATGTATCAGCTACATTGATAGGTTGTAAAACTGAGGGTGTATCCTTGAACTAGCAGTGAGTGAAAGTTGGAAACCTTATTGGCTTTCATACTTCACAGGGAAGTGGGTACAGGTCAGAGGATAAAATGGCATACTAGGCTCTGATTTTTAAAATCAATATATATATATAAAAAAAAAAAAGGAACTGATTTATATTATAAGCAGGAGTGAAAACAGTTTAGGGGCTCTTTAACTCACCTTTCTTCCCTTTCTTGGTCCCTGGTTCAATATTCCTCAAACCCACATCCGCTGGCTCATTCTTGATGAAAATAAGGCATAGGACAGATATCCCTACACAAATTAATCCAGAAAGAGACAGGGTGCTGCGCCAGCTGTAACTGGCAGCAAGGAGAGTGGCGAGGATTGGACCAAGACTGCCTGCCAGGTTCATACTTGTAGAAAGCACTGCCCACCATGTCCCAAACTGTGACGGCTCAAACCACTGAAAGACAAAAAGTGCAGGAGAATTCTTTACATTATTAAACCAAGAAGACCCTTTTATGGTTGCTGTTTTGCTTTAACACTGCCTCATACCTTACATACCAAATTACTCATGTTTCAACACCAGACTAAATTCTCTTCTTTTTCAATGCAATGATTCTGTCTTTACTTGTCCCAGCACCATTTTCCTCTTGCTTCCACCCAAATATGAATATTTATTAATTCCAAGTCGTTACAATTTTTTTAACTGTAATCTGTTACTGGTATTTACCATCTTAACCCTCAACTACAAAGACCTTTATACTGCTCAACCCAGCATACCTTGCATAAATACTCCTCTCTCTTTCCTTTTGATGACACCCGCCACTTCTCCTGCATTACTTTCTATTTGTTCTTCCATTTATCGCAGAAATCTTCCACCAATGGCTTGTTTTCTGCGCCCCCAGTGGATTTGCCCAATGACGCACTGCCCAATTCTGCTTTAATTTCTCCCAATCACTCTATGTTACCAATGCTCTTATTCTATATAGCGCATGTCCATAGCACTGCTCACCTTACGCAGGACCTTTCCACATGGAGGCCAACCCAGCCCTTGTGCTAGTCCATTAAAGAACCAGAGTACTGCGAAGACGGACACGCTGGAGCTCCAGGAGAAGGCCACATTCACCAGACCCACAAGGAACAAGCCAGAGGCAAACAGCCAACGAGCACTCAACTGATCAGACAGGACTCCACTAATAAATTTACTTATGGCATATGCTGCAGACTGGCTGCTGGTGATCAGACCTGTGGGTACAACATTTACATTACCATCATTGTGCATTGATACACTGTATTCTACACTTGCAGTGGAAAAGGAAAAATATATAAAAAGATAACCATCATTGTTACAAACACACACTCAAGAGTCTTGGAGGTCATAAGCTTACAGCAGTTTTAGGAGTTAGTTACCTAACATGTAATTAAACACTTAACACTATGTATGTTGATGGTTAGCCTGAACCTTTAAGTGTCTTCTGCAATTCACTCAAGGACAGATCCTTGATACTGAATATTTACTTACCATTAGACTACGCTTTGTATAGCATGTGAAACGCAATGTATACATTTTAATCAGCTGTCTAGCACCTGTAAAAGTTTGGGATTCAGTACAAAATGTCAACATTGGCCCCAAAAAATTGTGAGGAACCGGATGGCTTATAGAATAGAAATAAAATTAATCTTTAAACCAGACTTTGCCTGTACAATCCTGTTAATAAGGTATCTAGTTAATTTAGTTTGTCTTCTTTTACACATTCAATTAAATGTAAGCTTATTAGGTTATAATTTTTGTTTTGCTACACTATTAACTATACAGACATCCAACTTGCTAAGAATGTATGATACAATTTTTTTATCATGAATCTTTTTATTGTTTTAAGGCAAGATTAAACAAGGTATACACATATATTGCACTCATTGCATAGAACATAACAGGGGGAGGGGAAGGTGTTACCAATTTTTAAGATTTGTTGACACACACATATTGAGTGCATGCGTATGATGAAAGGTTACTCACCTAAATCATCCTTGTCAAGTTTTATCTCCTGCATCACTGAAGGCATGACAAAGGAGAAGGTCTTGCGGTTGAAGTAGTAAAGGGTATAACCCACAAACATTGCCGTGAAGATGACTGTCCGGTAGTATCCATAACTCTGGCTCTGTGCCACCATCTTGTCACACTCCAATCAGGGGTCCGTAGAAAGTGATTGTGAATTGCTTGGCTAGATTCAAGATGGCAGAGCAGCTGTAGTATGTTTATAGATTAGCACTGCTCACATATCCCAAGCAGCTTCACAGTAAGGGTAGAAGAAGTCTCTTTGGTGGTAAACTGAGCTAGCATGAGGGAGAGGACAGGATAGAAAGTCTGTCAATCTCCCCAGGGTTTTCTGCAGAGTTGAAAGTTTGCTCTGTGTTTGTTCTGGAGAATGCTGTGTAATTACTATGTGGAGAATGATTAACTGGAAATGTCACACGTAGAAGTCGCCCTGCAGGACAGAGAAAGGGAGAAAAGATTACCTGAAAAGTGCAGAGAGACCGGAAATAAATACCTGGACAATTCTATCAGTCCAGTGTCACCAATATTGGTGCATTTAAATAAAAACATCTGCAGGACAACAGTGCAAATAACATAATCCCCAAAAAGACACTCAAACAAAGTCACACATTGGCATAAGAAGTATTGGGCCTGAAAAAAATGACTGTTTGAGAGTAGCACTCCAGTGAAAAATCCAGATGCAAAAATTTGGCTCAACACACACATACATATACATATTGCAATATGGCAAGGACTGAGAGCCAAGTGGTAAAGATCTGGGTCATTTAATATTGTCATATCATCGTCTCATATCATGTACTAGTACAAATAAAAATTTAAACCGACTCTCTCCTATATATACATGCACACGTTAGAATAATAAATACAATAACTATACAGAGTGCATTTAAAACTAGTATCTAAACCTGGGAAAATATATGTTACATATTACACACACACACACACATATATATATATATACACACACACACATACACACACACGCATCAACTGTAATTAACCTAGGTATTATATTTGCAGATACACCCATTTAAATCAGCACCCATGCAAGCTTGAGAGAATGCAAACTTGAGCGAATTTAAGCTGAGAGCTCCCATACATAACAGAGAGGGAAAAATAACACATTTCTTACATTCAGAAACCTCCTGCCGTTCAAAATATAATTACTGATAATTTAGCAGTGAAAACAGAGTAGGAATTTAAGGGTTTGAGGGATCCCAACTCTATTCCTTACTCACGATCAGCAGGCAATTCATTCCAGTCTGCTTCCTTCTCCTATGTAACTGGAGAGAACTTTACATGTGGACATGGGACTATATATAAAACACGCTGAGCTTTGGGTCTCTAGGGGGTTGGCCCTGCTCAAATAGCAAAGGGCAAATATGAGCGGTACTCCTGCTAACACATTCATTATGTCATGGTGTTTACCTGTTTCTGGTCCATTTCCAATGAATTAGCAGCTGGTAATTACTTTACATTGAATTAGCATTACAATAGGTGATATAATAAGTGTGCAAATATTAGTTAGGGAGATCAGTGCTCCCAGGGAATATTTTAAGGAAATATTCTCACTGCACGTTAAATCATCATTATGCCAGCCCCATCGTATCGCACCCTTATTTTTTTGTTCAGTATAGGAAATTGCATTGTTAAATTAAATTTGAAAAAGAACGCAAATAAAAGCTCATAGGGCTTTATATTTGCTCTTGATGCATAACCCCCATTAAAACACAGCCTGCCAGTCACAGGCAGCGTAAGGTATAGTTATCAAATGACAAAGATTTCGGGGAAAAAAAGCTTTTTATTTCTTCCTTTGCCCACCTTCATTCTAGTTCTCCTGCCCACCTTTTATTACTGCCCCCACATTCCTTGCCATTGCCCCCACATAACTTGCCACAGTACCACATTGTAGCACCAACACTACACCAGATTGCACCCACCGGACTTGCTACAGCACACAAAGCGCACCAGATTACACACATGGGACATGCAACAGCACCCATGGGAGAAGTCACAGCAACTACAGCCTCAGAAAATGTCTGTGTGCTTAGATATTGGCTGGGATAATTTCACCAAGCAGCTGCAACGGATTAGCTACAGATGATGTGCTTACACCCAGTGGTGACCCAGCGGGGGTGACACCTGTGCTGCTGGCATCCTCCCGCAGCGCATTCCATAAAAAAAAAAAAGATAATTGCGACTGGTTATGACGGTGGCTGTGTTTCCCTACTCTGTGCAGGAGGGAAAACTGCAAGGAGGAGACGACCGGGGACACAGAGCAGCCAGCAGGTAAGTAATGGGGAAGGGGGGAAGAGGGTTTAATAGAACGGGCAATATACTGGCATATTGAATGACAAAATAATACTGGCATATTGAGTGGCAAAATACTGGCATATTGAATGGCCAGTATATTCCTTGAAGGAAGCAAGGTTTAAAAAAAGTGCAATGTTCCTTTAACGTTAAATCTTATTCATTACGTCTTTATTTCTCCTGGGTATGGATTCTCCTCCATCAGTATCCAGGAAACGATTGATAATCTCTTATTAGAGGGCTCACATAGAGGTCCCCAGTGTTCGCTACAGTTCAAAAGTTTGGGGTCACTTAGAAATGTCCTTGTTTTCCATGAAACATTGATCAAATGAGTTGCAAAATAATATGTATATGCTTCCATACATATCCTCATGGTTCACTATAGAGATACATGTAGACTGCTGATCATCTCAGATATTGCTCATTTGAGGTGAACCATGAAATAGTCACAGCAGTTGCCAAATGCAAGGCCATTTTGTCTTCAAAGAGAAAACGTGCAGAATAAAATGGACACTGGCTACAATTCTCACCACACACTGAAATTTTAAAACGCATCCTTGTCTGTAAAATGAATACTTCCATAAGTAGGAAAGGAAAAAAGTTCCATAAATCAATAAAATATACAACCCTTAAGGTGATCAGTTATACAAGATCCACTATTGTTTAAGTATTCCTATCTGTTTTATAGTATTTAGCCAACTTGACTATAGACAGTGTTGTTCTGGTTCCATTTAGGACACAAATGATGCTCTTTTCAGCTAACCTTTTTGAGTAAGATGGACTCTGTAATCCAAATAAACAAAAGCACCGGTTGTCCGTCATAATAGACGGAAGTGTCGGGCTGCATGGAGGATTTCTGCACATATCGTGCAGACATCCCCCGGCGGCTTCCACTAGCCACCAGGGAGGCAACGTTGGGGGAAGGGAGGGGGAGGCGGGTGAGGAGAGAGACAATGTTGGGGGTAAGGAGGGGGAGAGACAGACACAGTTGGGGGGGCATTGGGTAAGTCAGGGGGGGGGGGGGGTGGTAGGGGGCAGCATTGGCACATAAAGGTAAATAAAAACCAGAAATCCGTTTTTTTTAAATTAAATATGAAAAAGCTATTTACATGTGAATATATACAAGTTAAACTTTTTTTTTTCCTATAGGGTAGTCTTATATTCAGGCTTTTAGTTTTTTTCCTAATGGAATATCCAAAGTTTGGGGGGGTCGTCTTATATTCGAGCAAATACGGTATTCACCTTACAGCAGTATTTTAATATGGCCATAATGCAGATCATGCCAAGCAAGTCCCTGTACCATGATTATGCATTAACTTTGACAAGCAAAGTATCTAGAAGTGTTACCACTTACTGTATTAAAACAATGTATTATAAAACATTGTATGAATAACTTTTGATCTATGCATTTGCTAATGATTTTATTGCTGGGGTCTTGCTGTTAAATACTGTGTTGGTGCTTTGATAATGCTATGTATAGTTTATTTACATACACACTTATGTTTTGTACTATTACACCCCACTCTTTCTGCAGCCTGATGTACTGCAAACACAAAAGAATGTTTGGGAGCCTGAGGCTGGACATTGACACAATGGGAGGGGGTAGTTACAGTAAAAGCACATTATGTCCAACCTGTCTGTTTACAACAACAACCTGTACTAATCTGTATAAAGGTCCCAAGAACTGGAGATGTTAAGTGGAGGATTCACATAAACAACCCAAGCAGCACAAACACCTGTATCTATGCACACAAAAAAAGAGAATAGAAGGATGGTAAGTTAGGAATCCCCCAACATAATAAAACAAATTAAATTAGTTTAGACCAGGGCTTGACAAATTTAATTTGATTCTAGGAGCCAGCAAAAATTTTTAGGAGCCAGACAATCACGCAAACATACACGCAAATCATAAACACACACACCAACCCACTTCACATATACACCAAACACACACCAACCCACTTCACATATACACACACACACACACACACACACACACACACCAACCCACTTCACATATACACACACACACACACACACACACACACTTCACATATACACACACACACACACACACACACACCAACCCACTTCACATATACACACACACACACACACACACACACTTCACATATACACACACACACACTTCACATATACACACACACACACACCAACCCACTTCACATATACACCCCCCCACTTCACATATACACCCCCCCCACTTCACATATACACCCCCCCCCACTTCACATATACACCCCCCCCACTTCACATATACACCCCCCCCACTTCACATATACAACCCCCCCACTTCACATATACACCCCCCCCCCCACTTCACATATACACCCCCCCCACTTCACATATACACCCCCCCCCCACTTCACATATACACCTCACATATACACCCCCCCCCACTTCACATATACACCTCACATATACACCCCCCCACTTCACATATACACCCCCCCCCCTTCACATATGCACCTCACACATACACACCTCACAAATACACACATCACACATATACACCTCACACACATATACACCTCACACATACAAAAGTTTATTTTTTTTTTCCCCCTGTCTTAACTTGTGAGTGCTGGGTGTCGTCACTTGACAACCCAGCACTCATCCGAAATAGCAAGGAAGAACGGCTGCAGCACGAATGTTCCTTCCCTGCTGCCTTACCTCATTGCAGGGCTGGGGAACATTCGTGCTGCAGCCGTTCTTCCTTGCTCTTTCGGATGAGTGCTGGGTTGTCAAGTGACGACACCCAGCACTCAGACACACGTTGCGCGAGGGGGCGGAGCTTACTGTCTGCGCGATCCGCACAGACTTCTCCCCCTCGCGCTGCAAAAATCCACTAACACACGAACGGCAGCAGCAAGGGGGTCATGTAGGGAACGGCACCCGGGCGCCAGGCTTAATTTCCAGGTCGCCATGGCGACCTGGCGCCCGGGGTTTGTCGAGCCCTGGGTTAGACTAATAATGATGTAAAGATGTGTCACCTAAGCTTAAAGGGACATTTTTTTTTTTTTTAAATAATGAATGCAAAGGGAAATAAACTTTTTTAAATTACATCACATCACCCATGGTGTGACTTACAAACGGAAATTTGTGATTTGCATACCAATCCACAAGGTGATGTCATTAACAGGAGACATCATAGACCAGTCTAAAACCAATTATTTTCTTTTTGTGTGCGGTCGAGTGCCAGCTCCATAGTTGCCCACATTTGAAAAAAAAATTCGAGGGACACTTTGCAGCTCAGCTTCCAATTACAGGTACTTATGTTAAAATTGACCACATCCACTGTCCAAAGCTCCACCCACTCCATACAACTAGCATAAGGTAGCTCCACCTTCTTGTCACAGTGTAGATTATATCACCAAGTTCCCACCAACATTACCAAGCATCCTTGGTATACAACAGATACATTCACAGCACAACATCTACATCAGGCATTTTGTCACTTTTACATGAAATATAGTAAGACCTTGTGCAGATGTGCTTCAGTCAGAGAGCTGTGTCTGCACCATAAAACATACATTAGTATGAACCTACCACTTCTGCTGGAAGGCCATTCCATGTATCCACTACCCTATCAATAATGTAATATGTTCATTAGTGCCCAGTCTTATCATATATCTAGGATAGCTTTATGCCTATCCTATGCCTGCTTAAACGCATTCACTGTATTAACCTCTACCACTTCTACTGGAAAGCTATTCCATGCATCAACTACCCTCTCAGAAAGTAATACTTTCATTAGTCTCTGGTCATATCTTATATCTAGGATAGCCTTATACTTATCTCATTAATGCTTAAACTCCTTGACTGTATTAACCTCTTACTTACAGTATGTTGGAAGACTATTGCATACATCCACTACCATCTCAGCAAAGTAATATTACGTTTCTGACCACAAAAAAACAACATTAAAATATAAACTATTTTCTAAAAGCTTTTCAAAAGCTTGATGTGGACCCCAAATATATGTATATAACTAATTGCATTTATACTTATATGAACTTTTTAATATAACCGTATTTGCTCGAATATAAGACAAGGTTTTTTTCAGAGCAAATGTTTTATAATCTGACCTCAAATCGAGGTCAGATTATAAGACATGGATCCAGGTCCCCCGCAGAGCTGCAGGGGACCTGGATCCCCCTCACTAACAGCAGGTGGATGTCTGCGCGATGCGCTCACACATCCTCTGCTGCCGCCCGGCACGACCGAAGGACTTCTATGATGAAGCCGGGTCCTTCCGTCTTCATCATAAAAGGCCCAGGTGGAAGTGCCGGGCAGCAGCAGAGGATGTCTGCGCGTATCGTGCAGACATCCTCCGGCTGCCTCCACTAGGCACCAGGGATACTTGGCAGCCGGGGGATGTCTGCATGATAGTGCAGACATCCTCCATGCTGCCCGACACTGCCGTCTATTATGACGGACCGGCTGTCCGTCATAATAGTCGTAAGTGCCGGGCAGCATGGAGGATGTCTGCACGTATCGTGCAGACATCCCCCGGCTGCCCCCACTAGCCACCAGGGAGCGAGAGACAGGTGAGGGGGAGGGAGAGAAAGACAAGGGTAGGGAGAGGGGAGAGAAAAACGAGGGGGGCAGAGAAAGACAAGGGGAGGAGGGAGGGGGGGCAGAGAAAGACGAGGGAGGGGGGGAGAGAGACGAGGGGAGGGGAGGGGAGGGGAGAGAGAGGCAGCATTGGCACATAAAAGGAAATAAAAACAAGAAATGCATTTGTTTCATATCATTTTTATTAAATAGCAATTTACATTTGAATATATGCAAGTTAAACTTTTTTCCTATAGGGTAGTCTTATATACAGGCTTTTAGTTTTTTTCCTAAAGGAATATCCAAAGTTTGGGGGGTCGTCTTATAATCAGGGTGGTCTTATATTCAAGCAAATACGGTATATTCAACTATTTTCAAATGTAATAAATTTTTACTCCATTCCTCTGCACCCACGCATCTAAAGTACTTTAAACAGCACCATACAGTACCCACAGCACTTGGCTTGTACTCATATTGCACCCACATGATTTGGCATGCCACAGTGTCAATTTGCCCACAAGAACATGCCACGGTGTCACTTTCCCCCACTGAATTACCCCTGAAGAACATGCCATGGTGTCACTTTCCCCCATAGTACATGCCCATTAATATGCCACAGCCAATTTTACCATTATGACACTTTTAGTCTGCCCATTAATATGCCACAGCCAGATTGCCAATTAATATGTCACAGCCAATTTCCCATTAATATGCCACAGCCAATTTGCCCATTAATATGCCACAGCCAATTTTACCATTATGCCTCTATTAGCATGTCCATTAATATGCCACAGCCAATTTCCCATTAATATGCTATTAGCCTGTCCATTAATTTGCCACAATTTTCCCATTAATATGCCACAATTTTCCCATTAATACAGCACCAGCCCCCCCCCCCCCTCCACAGTACTCACCTGCCCGTCTTCTCTGTGTTTTATTTTGCCCTTCATTTGCCAGTATTATTTTGCTAATCATTTGCCAGTGTTATCCTGCCTTTATTTTGCCAGTGTTATTTTGCCCATCCTTTGCAAGTGTTATTTTGTAATTTAATATGTCACCCTCCTCTCCCTTCCCCAGTACTCACCTCCGTGTCCCCATTGCGTCCTCTGTGATGCAGGCTTTCCTCCTGCACGAGGAGGGATGTACATCAGCCGGATAGGACTAGCTGCCGTATCCGGTGAAGTAGTAGTATTCTGTTGATATGAGCGTAGCTCACACAGCCGTGCGTACGGTCACGTGACCCACTGCGATCGCAAGACAGCCCTTTTTCCCTGGACTGCCCCACAATCACGATATACGGCAGGACTTTTGCCATGTTGCCGGGACTGGCAACTATGCAGCGCTGACATTTCTTACTCAGCCAAATTTGTCTGGCAGCATGCAGAACTCATATGCGAACAGAAGGAAATCAATTAATTAAGAAACATGATTCTGTGGGACTCTTTTTAAAATAAAAAAATAAAAATTAAACTATTTCCTTCTGGACGCAGGACTTCTACATACTCCAAATATTTATGCTGGATCAAGAACACATAAGAATTTGTGTAGTGAAAATTCAAGCATTTAGTATCAGGCAGAATAGGGTTACATTTGTGGCAGTCAGGGAGAATTCGAGAATGGAGCACAATGTTCTAGCATGCAGGGATGCGTCTTTCGCTCATTGGATGAGAGCAACATGAGGTGCAGGAACGGTGGGAAAATAGCGTTTAAACAGCTGAACATAGCTGGCTGGCGTTTTCTAAACAGAGTCTCCACTCCCCATGTCCTATGCCAGTGATGGCAAACGGTTTCAAAGCCGACCATTGTTCTGCAGGATACCAAGTTAGCGATCTGAAAATTAAATTTTTTCCTGAGATTATGCTTCCCTCTCCCAATTCTACTGCAAACTCATTTTAGTTCCCCATTCTCTCTGTTATTGTTCCCTTTCCTTGTGCTGCCCTATGTCAGTGTCCCCCTGTGTGCTACACTTACCTCTATGTATGATGATGGTGACAAGGGGATGAGACTCTTCATCGCGGCTGCTTCCGCGCAGCCGCTTCACCGCCGACTCTAAGTAAGTATTTTAGCTATTTTACTTTGGTTAGAATTATGGTTTAGGGGGTTAATTTTAGTATTAGGGCTCGGGGGTTAGTTTTAGGGTTTAGGGGGTTAATTTTAGTATTAGGGCTCGGGGGTTAGTATTAGGGTTAGTATTAGGGTTTAGGGGGTTAATTTTAGTATTAGGGCTCGGGGGCTAGTATTAAGGTTTAGGGGGTTAATTTTAGTATTAGGGCTCGGGGGTTAGTATTAGGGGTCGGGGGTTAGTATTAGGGTTTAGGGGGTTAATTTTAGCATTAGGGCTCGGGGGTTAGTATTAGGGTTTAGGGGGTTACTTTTTGTATTGAGGTTAATTTTAGTGTTAGTATTGGGGTTTAGTGTTAGTATTGGGGTTTGGGAATCATTTATTAGGGGGGGTTATTTTCTTTTTACTTGTACATTTGTAAGAGCTGACATTTCAGCGATGAAACGGCCGCGTTATTCTTCATTGCTGACAGTTCAGCGTTCCAACTGCCGCGCTGAACTGTCAGCGATGAAGATGTGGCGCGGAAGTGTCCTAGACCCGGTGACAATACACCTCAGAGGCTCACAGGTGGCACCCATGCCATATGCTCAGCTTCCCTGTCCTAAGGTATGCATTTGTTGTGATCTATTAGGGCTTTGCGCAATCTTCCTATAAATTGGACAGTGAGGCAGACAGTAACTGAAGAGAGTACAATTCAGAGCTTTTTGGGCTGGTAGTCTACATAGTGTTAACTCTATAATTAAGTTAAATATGTATTTGTTTTTGGTGTATTAATAATAAACCTCCTCATAATAAAGACCACATCCTTTAACCCAGGGCTCGACAAACCCCGGGCGCCAGGTCGCCATGGCGACCAGGAAATCAGACCGGGCGCCCGGGTGCTGTTTGTCACAGGGAGCCCTTGCCGGCTGCCATCCGTTTTACTTTCAGCGCGAGGGGATCACACAGACTGTAAGCTCCGCCCCCTCGCGCAACACGCTGCAGTGCCGATTGTCACGTGACAACACGGCACAGGAACCAAAAGAGGATCGGGCTCCAGCATAAATGTCCCCCTCCCCTGCAATGAGGTAAGTAGCAGGGAGGGAGGACACTGTAAGAAATATTCTTTTGTTCTTTAAAAAAAAAAAAAAAGGTGTGTATATAACTGACTGTATGTGGTGTGTGTGTGAATGTAACTGGCTGTGTATGTATGTGAATGTAACTGGCTGTGTATGTATGTGAATGTAACTGGCTGTGTATGTATGTGTGAATGTAACTGGCTGTGTATGTATGTGTGAATGTAACTGGCTGTGTATGTATGTATGTGTGAATGTAACTTGCTGTATGTGGTGTGTGTGAATGTAACTGGCTGTGTATGTGGTCTGTGTGTATGTATGAGTGAATGTAACTGGCTGTGTATGTATGTGTGAATGTAACTGGCTGTGTATGTATGTGTGAATGTAACTGGCTGTGTATGTATGTATGTGTGAATGTAACTTGCTGTATGTGGTGTGTGTGAATGTAACTGGCTGTGTATGTGGTCTGTGTGTATGTATGAGTGAATGTAACTGGCTGTGTATGTGGTCTGTGTGTATGTATGAGTGAATGTAACTTGCTGTATGTGGTGTGTGTGAATGTAACTGGCTGTGTATGTGGTCTGTGTGTATGTATGAGTGAATGTAACTGGCTGTGTATGTGGTCTGTGTGTATGTATGAGTGAATGTAACTGGCTGTGTATGTGGTCTGTGTGTATGTATGAGTGAATGTAACTGGCTGTGTATGTGGTCTGTGTGTATGTATGAGTGAATGTAACTGGCTGTGTATGTGGTCTGTGTGTATGTATGAGTGAATGTAACTGGCTGTGTTTGTGGTCTGTGTGTATGTATGAGTGAATGTAACTGGCTGTGTATGTGGTCTGTGTGTATGTATGTATGTGTGAATGTAACTGGCTGTGTATGTGGTCTGTGTGTATGTATGTATGTGTGAATGTAACTGGCTGTGTATGTGGTCTGTGTGTATGTATGCATGTGTGAATGTAACTGACTGTATGTGGTGTGTGTGAATGTAACTGACTGTATGTGGTGTGTGTGAATGTAACTGACTGTATGTGGTGTGTGTGTGTGTGTGTGTGTGAATGTAACTGACTGTATGTGGTGTGTGTGTGTGTGTGTGAATGTAACTGACTGTATGTGGTGTGTGTGTGTGTGTGTGTGAATGTAACTGACTGTATGTGGTGTGTGTGTGTGTGTGTGTGTGTGTGTGAATGTAACTGACTGTATGTGGTGTGTGTGTGTGTGTGTGTGTGTGAATGTAACTGACTGTATGTGGTGTGTGTGTGTGTGTGTGTGTGTGAATGTAACTGACTGTATGTGGTGTGTGTGTGTGAATGTGACTGTATGTGGTGTGTGTGAATGTGACTGTATGTGGTGTGTGTGTGTGTGAATGTGACTGTATGTGGTGTGTGTGTGTGAATGTAACTGACTGTATGTGGTGTGTGTGTGTGTGAATGTAACTGACTGTATGTGGTGTGTGTGTGTGTGTGAATGTAACTGACTGTATGTGGTGTGTGTGTGTGTGTGTGTGAATGTAACTGACTGTATGTGGTGTGTGTGAATGTAACTGACTGTATGTGGTGTGTGTGAATGTAACTGGCTGTGTATGTGGTGTGTGTGAATGTAACTGGCTGTGTATGTGGTGTGTGAAAATGTAACTGGCTGTGTATGTGGTGTGTGTATGTATGTATGTGTGAATGTAACTGGCTGTGTATGTGAGGTGGGTGTATGCCACTGTGTCCGTGCGATTTTGTGATGTGCCGTTGTCTGGCTCCTAAATTTTTTGGCTGGCTCCTAAAACTAAATTAAATTTGTCAAGCCCTGCTTTAACCCCTTAGTGACAAGACATTTTGTTCTTGTCTTTCCTTCGGTGACAATGGCTGTTTTGACATTTCTGGGTTGTTTGTGTTTAGCTGTAATTTTCTTCTTTCTCACATACTGTACCCACACAAATTTAATGTTGTTTTTATTGTCATAAGAAGGGCTTTCATTAGATACCATTATGTTCATCATATCTTATAATTTACTACAAAAAAAATCATAAAATATGATGAAAATTAAAAAAAAAAACACTTTTTCTAACTTTGACCTAAAATATAATTTACACAAATACAATCATTAAAAAAGACCCCCGTCTAAATAGTTTCTAAATGTTGTCCCGAGTTCAGAAATATGCATGTTTCCATATTTTTTTTGCGAATTATGGGGAAAAAAAACAAAAGTGATTCTTGTTTTTTTCCTATATTAACCTTTAGACCCCAACCCGAACCCTAAATTTAACCCCAACTCTAACCCTTATGCTATCCCTTAATATATTTTAATTTTAATGTTAACCCTATCCCTTATGCTAAAAAGGATTTAATTTTAACCCTATAGGCTAATCTAACTATATAACCAGTTTTAAGCTAATTAAATCCTTTTTTTTTTATAGCGATTATGTCTTTTTATAAAGCCTGACACTTTTCAGTCTGGGCGAAGGACCTCAGTGTCTGATTCTTTATACATCAGCTGCTCCAGCGCAATGAGTGAAACTGGCGTGCTGTAAACTCCCAAACTTCGGGGGTCTGATTTTTACCTCGGCACACTGGCCCATATGTGTGCGCAGGGTTTATACATGACCCCCTGTGTGTCGATGCACACAGAGATTGCACCATTTTAATACATCTACTCTAATAGATTTTTTTTTAAATTGTCTCCACTCCTATAACCAATCCAATGTTTAGATAACGGAATCTCCCCTTAGAACACATTCAACACCCTCCTAATCCAAACAGTCTGTAAAGAATCTCTGATTTAAGCTGGTTACTGCAGATCGATGCTAGAAATACATGCACACTTAGCTGACAACTTCTCAGGTCTCAGTCTTTTGTATTACAAATATTAAAGCCAGTATGACGTGAACTCCATTGCAAAGAGTGTGAATAACTGAAAAGTGTAAACAGGGCAGTGCACACCAACATAGCAGTAGCACACTACATTTCCCATGATGCTCAGTGGTTACAAACGAATGGAACGCAAAATGTTATTAGAACTAACTACACCAGACCAAATATTGGATTCCCTCCTGCGGCAGTTCCACTGCTCTTTCTCCAGGCATGGTGCAATACCTGTCGGGGGCCAGGCCTACTGCAATACCCAGGTGCTAGGTCCCCTCCCTGCTGCCGTATTGGAAGGCGGGCTAGCGTGCGATGACGGTGTGTGAATGAGCGCACTGAGTGTATGTGGCGGAATGAGCTTGTATTCAATGTAATGGTGGAGCAGCTGTGTCCAGAGCCCTGTGTTTATCCTGCTGAAATGACTGGGCTCAAAATATATATTGGCGATGTGGATATAATGTCCCAATGGCTGCTATTTACATTACTCCACTAACGGCTACTCTTTGGCCCACCAACTGTTCTGGACAATGTGTCCCATTATTCTCAGCCGGTGGAGATCCAAAGGCTAGGCGTCACAGGAGTATGCCCAGTCCCTCCCATCGATGACCATATTCACGCCTGTAAGCAAAACCAAATGCATGTGCCATCTGAGCCACTGCAGAGGGCACTGGGGCCATTGCTTTGTTTACTGTTTTGCGACATTGAAGTTGGTCTCTTGATTAACCCCTTTGTGACGCATGGTGCTTGCGTCCCAAACGACGCAAGCACCAAAACTTGACGTTTGTTCCTGGCCACCAATAACAAGGTGATCGGTAGCCAAGGACACTATGGCAGAGATCCAACCAGGGTCTTAATAGACCCTGTGGGTTCCTGCCAAAAAATCACGAGACTTCCGCCGTCACGTGTGACATCACGGAGGCGTGCCCAAATCCGGAAGTTCGGGCAAAGCACGATTTAGAGAAATCATTTTGAGCACGGGCTACATTTTCCGTCATACTGAGGCCACTCAAAGTGGCCTAATCTGACAGGTGGAATTCCGCTGCAAGTGCCTGCCTTTTTTTTTTTTTATTAGCAACAGAATGCTTGGATGAATCACTTATACCTAACCCTGCAACTTCACACCATAAGCTCTTGTTCTAGCAGTATTTCTGTGAATAATAAACATGCTCCCCGTTAACCCCTATGTGACGTTGTGACGTACTATGCAGTCCGAACGTCTTTTAGGCACTTAAAATCAGGACGGCATAGTACGCCCTAACGTCACGGAGGGGTTTTATAATTTTATAAAAATTACCTCTTGCAGCCTGAAATCTGGGATGAATCTTCCTCGGTCATTAGGGTTGACACCTTTTCCTCAAAAAAATACTGGCCTTGCTATTGCCACCTTAGACTTAACATTGTCAGCAAGCCATTTTTTTTACCGGCATGCCAGTAAAATACCAGCGGGTGGCAACCATATCAGTCATTGATGCTAAGGGTACCTTCAGAGACTTTTAAAAGGCCTCCCAGAGAGGTGAAGGATGATTGGCCATATGTTAAGTATCATAGATACATTCAAGGTCTGTGATGGTCCATAGAAAACATCAAATTATCCATACTCAAAACAGAAAATCGCAAACTTGTGGATTATCTTGTGACCTTAGACTGGAGGTCTTCAGAGAGACATGGGAAACACAAAAAGGGATGGGTTTGGCATATAGTGTAATACTTTATAAATGGGTAAAAATGGGGACGGGGGGGGGAGCAAGATGGCCGCATGGGGCCATAACTCCTGTCAACCAGCTAGAAAATACTGCCACCTGCGATCACAAGATCGACAACTAACACACACTGGCACCCCCAGAATATTCCCTACATCCTAGGGAGTCGTGTGCTACCCGTGATTCGGGTGTATAACGCACACAGCCCCGGAGGCCACCATCAGAGCAAGGAGGCCCTAACTCCAGGCCTGAGACAGATCAGAGGCCCCTACTATTCATGCCAAGCAACCACCAACCAAATTGACCAAGCTTGAGTGGTAAAGCACACAAGAGAACTGATCACTCACCCCATAGGCATACTCGGGAGCTGATTCATCACCTCCACTGCCGACACTGGACCACCCAAGCAGACTGGTGGACAGAAATGCATCACACAGGTATCCCACCAAATCCCACCACCTTATCTGAATAGCCTGTATCTTGCACCCCTGGTTCACCCCTTGAACCAACCCAAACACAAAACCACGCAAGGCTGTAAATAAAACCTTTCATTTACGCGTCTCTTGTGAGGACTTCAAAACATCCATTTCTAATCCAATAGCACCATCTAGTGACACTTCTTGGCAAAGGTTGGTTTGAGGATTTAACGAGCCAAAATGGCTTATTCCTTATCCTATATCACCATCTAGTGGCCCATTTTCGCAAATGCTGGTTTGATGAGTTTAACAGCCAAAATGGTTTATTCCTTATCCTATACCACCATCTGGGGACGAATTCTGGTCATTGCAGTTATAATATTTTCCTCAGCCCAGGCTAAGAAGTTTACATACCGTAGTTGTCAACATGTTTCCAGGGACAACAGAAAACAGAAATTTTACTTAACATATTGGCAGCATTGGCGTCACAAGGCGGGGGGTGCGGGCCGCACCGGGTGACACCCGTGCTGCCGGCACCCCCTGCATTAAAAAAAAAATCAAAAACTTACCTCCTTGCTGCCGTCTCCCGGTGCAGGATCAATAAAGTTTGTTTAAACTTTTTTTTAAAACAAACTTTATTGATCCGCGCGTCTGGAGGGAAGCGCACAACGCTTCCCTCACAGCCACGGACCTGCACCGGGAGACAGCAGCAAGGAGGTAAGTACTGGCTGGGGAAGGGGGAGGAGGGTATTATAACGAGCATACTGAGAGGCAAAATCCTAGCATATTAATTGGCTCTATCCTGGCATATCAAATGGCATATTGGGGGCAAAATCTTGGCATATTAAATGGCATATTGGAGGGGCAAAATCCTGGCATATTAAATGGCATATTGGGGGGCAAAATCCTGGCATATTAAATGGCATATTGGGGGGCAAAATCTTGGCATATTGGAGGGGCAAAATCCTGGCAAATTAAATGGCATATTGGGGTCAAAATCCTGGCATATTAAATGGCATATTGGGGGTCAAAATACTGGCATATTAAATGGCATATTTGGGGGCAAAATCCTGGCATATTAAATGGCATATTGGGGGGCAAAATCTTGGCATATTAAATGGCATATTGGAGGGGCAAAATCCTGGCATATTGGGGGTCAAAATCCTGGCATATTAAATGGCATATTGGGGGTCAAAATACTGGCATATTAAATGGCATATTGGGGGGCAAAATCCTGGCATATTAAATGGCATATTGGGGGTAAAAATCCTGGCATATTGAGGGGCAAAATCCTGGCATATTGGGGGTCAAAATACTGGCATATTAAATGGCATATTGGGGGTCAAAATCCTGGCATATTAAATAGCATATTGGGGGGCAAAATCCTGGCATATTAAATGGCATATTGGGGGGCAAAATCTTGGCATATTAAATGGCATATTGGAGGGGCAAAATCCTGGCATATTAAATGGCATATTGGGGGGCAAAATCCTGGCATATTAAATGGCATATTGGGGGCAAAATCCTGGCATATTGGGGGGCAAAATCCTGGCATATTGAGAGCAAAATCCTGGCATATTAAATGGCATATTGGGGGGGGGTGGGTGCAAAATCCTGGCACATTAAATGGCATATTGGGGGTCAAAATCCTGGAATATTAAATGGCATATTGGGGGGCAAAGTCCTGGCAAATTAAATGGCATATTGGGCTTCAAAATCCTGGCATATTAAATGGCATATTGGGGGTGGGGGGTAGGTGGTGCAAAATCCTGGCATATTAAATGGCATATTGGGGGGGGGGGGGAAATCCTGGCATATTGGGGGCAAAATCCTGGCATATTAAATGGCATATTGGGGGTAAAAATCCTGGCATATTGAGGGGCAAAATCCTGGCATATTGGGGGTCAAAATCCTGGCATATTAAATGGCATATTGGGGGGCAAAATCCTAGCATATTAAATGGCATATTGGGGGCAAAATCCTGGCATATTAAATGGCATATTGGGGGTCAAAATCCTGGAATATTGGGGGTCAAAATCCTGGCATATTAAATGGCATATTGGGGGGGGGGGGGGGGGAACCTTAATCCCTCATTTAAGAATTCATAATACTCTCCAGTATTTTTAGATTTGACATAGGTTACCTGTGGGGAAAACCTGTCATCAAAGACAGTTTCACTGATACATGATAGAAAATAACTCATAAGGTTAAAGGCTACATTGTTCCATGAATCTTTACAGTGGCATACAACCTTTCTTCCCTTTCCTTTCCCTCTCTCCCTCCTTCTCTCAAACAAATAAGACATATAACACAGAGAATATAGGAATACTAGTTTAAATTGGGAGTGTCCTTCCCATATAGGGCAATCCCCAAAGATAAATTATAAAGTTTCCATCAGTATACAGCATAACAAACGATCTTGAAGCTATCAAGAACTCCGTTTAAGACTTACACCAATGCTCGTCAGGGGCAATTAGCTGGATCCATCGATCCCAATCCTTATTCTTTTCTGGGGAGCCTGATTGAAATTTTGTTTCCATTCTCATTTGGTGCAGCAGTTGGGGTTTGACATCTCCCATGTGGGAGAAGAGGGAGATCTCCGTTTTCTTGTTATGGATATCTTAGCTGCCAACATGATATGTATAATAAAATCTAATTCTTGGCTTTTAATTTTGGGTAAATTTAAATGTAGTAGAAAAACTTCAGGCTTGAAAGGGAGCTTCACCCCACTTAATTCCACAACTTTCTGAGCAACAAGTTTCCAAAACTTCTGAATTGGTTCACAGAGCCACCATATATGAACCTCCAGCATGCCTTAGGTTGATCAGGATACATTTTATGAGCCTGAACTGCAATTCTACTAAACTCAGGCATCTCACTCTTTTATACACCTTCTGAAAGGCACTTAATCACTCCTCCGGAGCTATAGCAATACGCATCTCCTTCTTCCACTTCTCTATAGTTGTAGACGGAATCTCCGCCTCTTTAGTTCTTACTAGATCTATACATCATGATAGCATACTCTTAACTTTCTATCTAGGATATTTTTAAATCTAGTATCATAGTAGTTGGGTCTCTATAAAGGTGTTTCCAAAGAAACCCATTTATACGTAAGTATACAAAAACCTCTCTTTTTAGAGAAGGATGTGCCCCAGCAATATCTTGAAATGACTTAATCCCTCCTTCGTTCATAAGGTCCTCAATTTTAAAAATGCCACATTCTACCCATCTATACAAGTTAAAATCTTCAATATTATGTGTTAGAGTTTCCAGTGGGAGAAAGGTTACCACCTTATCCTCCAAATTAAAATCTCTTTTAAACCTGGACCAGTTATCCAAAAGATAAGGGATTGAACCCTGGGACCTCTGTGTTTCTGGTGCATGTGACTGTTCTGTGCACCACCAGAGGGCTTGGTTTTTCACCATTGCTATGTGTCTGTCTGTACCTCCTGCCCATACTTAATTTAGCTCAGGTGTTCCTTGTCCATTGTTACTGCCTTATTTAAACCCCCTCCTCCCAGCACTCTTGGCTGGAACATTTTGCCTGCCTATCTTTTGCTGGTGTTATTGTTTTGTTCCCTGACCTACCGATATCTACTTGGCCTGTACCCTGACTACTCCGTCCTTCTCCACTCCTGACTCGGCTAGTACCTTGGCTTCTCCGTTCTTCTCCAATACTGACCTTTTTGCTTGTGACCCCAACTATGTTTTCTGATTTGCCTGTTTGTTCCTGTTTGTCAAGATGCCCAAAAGAAGACCTCAGAACCCTAATTGTGGCCACTCAAAGCCTGGGGCTCCACCCTTGGGGGAGAGTGGTCACCCTGCACAGGGTATCACACCTGCTCCGGCCCTTGCATCTGGACTCCAGCTGGAACTGGCAACCTTGCCGGTGACAAGAGGTTGTTTAAGTTACTTATGTTAGCGAGATCTTGCTCTTCTCCGTACCACTTCTCCTCCCGGGTGCTCTCATTTTGCGTAATTAGTGCATGAGAGAGGAGATTAGCCTTATGCAGTTCGCAGATATCCGGCAAAGATGCCCCTCCTTGCTTCGGTTTCCTTTTAAGACGTGATAGACTCATTCAAAGTTTTTTCCCTTTCCAAATAAAATTATTAAATGATGATTGTATCAGGGACAGCCAGCTACTAGGTACAGCCAAAGGAATCATACGAAGCAAATAGAGCACTTTAGGCAAAATATACGATCTTATTATATTAACTCGGCCCCACCATGAAAAGGCCATCTTGGCCCAATCTTTTATTTGTTTACTAGTTTTTGTCAGGAGCGGCAAGATGTTAGCTTCAACTATCCCCGGGGGGTCAGGGACTATATTTATACGCAGATATTCCATATTTGTGGACCAGATAAACTTATAGTTCTTCCTCAAAAAACTTTCCATCACTGGTGGCATATTACACATTAAAGCAAGGGATTTACCCTCGTTAAGCTTATAACTGGAAACCACTGAGAACGTTGATAGTTCAGACAGCACTTCCCTCAGAGAATTTAGCGGGTCCCCTAGGGTTAGGATCACATCATCTGCATACAGATTCATTTTCAGTTCCCCTACCGAGGATCTAAATCCCCTTATGGCCCCATTCTCCCGTATATGAATAGCCAGAGAGAGAACATATAGGACTGGGGACAGTGGGCATCCCTGCCTTTTCCTGTTATAAAGGAAGAACCAGTCAGATGAGAAGTCTCCTCCAAGATTTCTTGCAGAAGGGGAAGAATATAGTGCCATAATTGAGTCCAAGATTCTATCCGTAAATCCAAAAGCCGTCAAAGATTCCTGTAGGAATCCCCATTCGACCCTGTCGAAGGCCTTTTCAGCATCAAGCGTCAGGGTCAGAGGGGGTATACCTTTCTGTTGGGCCGCATCCAAGACAACAATTAGTCTCCTGATGTTATTACTAGACCCACCTGGCCGATGGATCAAAGATGGAACAACCGGTTTAAGTCTATTAGCCAGGATGGAACTATAGATCTTTATATCTGTATTTAATAAAGAGATAGGACTGTAATTAGTTAAAGGTTCAGGATCTTTGCTCTCTTTCAATATTGTTATTATATTGGCATGGAGCATCTCTGGAGAGACATTTGAGTCCTCTGCTATCTCGTTAAAAGTTTTAGTTAGATCCACCTTTAAGCTATCTCTAAAGATTTTATAAAACAGATTATTGAATCCATCCGCACTAGGCGTCTTGTTCAACTTCAAACCGTCTATAGATCTGACCACTTCATCCTCTCCAATAGGTTCATTGAGTATAGAGAGTTGGGAGCTATCTAACTGTGTGCATAGAATTTGCGCGAAATAGTCAGCCACTTGGCTCGAGGAAGTTCTATCCGGTAAGTTATATAATGTTTCGTAAAAATCTCTAAATGCCGACCCTATCTTCTCTGGGGACAGCAAAAGCCCCTTCTGTGTTTTAATAGCCGCCACATTCCTTCTGGTTTTAAGCTTCTTCAGTCTATTTGACATAATAATGTTAACTCTATTCATAGTGCCATTTTCTATTTAATTGTTCAGCCCTCTGTTAGCTTTTTCCATCAGTGTATTTATAGCTCCCTCTACTTGTTGTTTCTTGATTTGAATTTGCTATATTCAGCTCTGTAAGGGAATCTCGGGCCAAGTAGAGTTCTTCTAGGCTTTTAATATTCTTCTTCTTTTCTCAAGGACAATTTTAACCAATTCCCCCCTTATCACGCATTTAAATGCACACCAAATAGTTGCTCTCGTTGTCCCACTATTATCATTTTCTTTGAAGTAATTTAATATAGTATCCCTAATCTGTTGGTTAACCTTCCTAGTCAATAGGGAATTATTCAGTCTCCAACTGGATCTGACGGAAGGACGTCCATCCCCAAGAGTCATAATCACAGCATTATGATCAGACCATACAGCCTGCTTAATGTATATGTTCTTAACCATTTTTGTCATATAACTATCCCCAAATATCATATCTATTCTAGAATACGACAGATGGGTCTTTGAAAAGTTCCCGGGGGTGGAACACCCTCCACAGATCCAACAAGGCATAGTCTCTAGTCAACTCCCTCAATCTTTTAGAATTATTAATCTCCTGCTTACTTTTTTTCACCCTTCCATCCGACTTTCAATCTTGATCCATATTCATTATACAATTAAAGTCTCCAAGAAGGATTAGAGATCACTGCCTAATCCTTTCTATTTTAGCAAGTATCTTCCGGATAAAACAAACTTGAGATTGGTTGGGGGCATACAAGATAGCAATTGTATACAGTACATTGTTAATTTTACAAATCAATAAAATTTTAAAATCAATATATCTAGCATCTGGATCCCTATCGGTATGAATCATTTCGACCGTTAAGTGCTTTTTGAGAACATCACTACAACCCCCCTTTTCTTCTTATCATTAAGTGATGAGCTAAAATTTATTGGGAAACTGAGATCATCCTCTGCTCATCCCCACACTTCCAGTGCGTCTCCTGTAAAGTACATTGTTACGGTACACCCCGGTATAAAAGAGGTTAATACCGCTAAGGACGTTCCCTTTTCCGAATGAAGAAGCAGCTAACAGCAGTTCCAATTAGCCGAACAGGAACCATACGAAATCCTTCACGAACCAAACAGCCTTCACGAACCAAACAGCCGCACAAGTAAATCATACGAATCCCATACCCCCAGGTACGAGACCAAGCTCCGTGTTGAGGGTTAAACAGGGATCTCCTTTATTTGTGTAACAACACAGACTTATAAAAAGACATAAACATGACATCACAGACATTAGTATACAATGAGGGGGGATGGAACTAAACATAGTTCTCCAACTAACTGGGGCTAGGAACACATTAGACTTTCAGACTGCAACCAAATTACCATACAGTGAGTAGACCTAATTGCAAAACACACAGTAAGAGACATAATGAACCCAACATAATCAGTTTATCCAGTTAATACAATTTATGTTGGAGTAAACTATCCAGGATTGTCACTGACACATTATAAACCTTTAGAGTGGTCTACTCACAGAATTAAACATTACACGTAAAGCAATATGCTCACAGAATGTGACTAACTAACAATATTGATAACTTTCAAAATATGCATCGCATTCCCCTAAAACCTTTTTCAGAATCAGACAATTCCACCCAGTAGTTTATTCGGTAGTTTGTGAAATAAATGAACGAAGGGTACGGACAGGCAATTAACCGAAAGATAGACGAAGGCAACGGAATAGAAGTATAGTTCCAAGACAGAGGGGTCTGTCACATTAGGTAAATGAGAAAAATATCATTTGCATAATCATTTGAAACAGGGTGTAGTTCCCCACACTTTATAGCTGTGGGATATGTCTATTGTGTGCTACGATGATGGCAAGGAAATCATGAAATGTTATGGAATTGCTTTTCCTTGTAGATCACCGGTAGCACTCCATTTCCCCCACAATAGTGGGTGCTCAGTCTAATTATTATAGTTTTAGGGTTGCTTTGTATTAACACTGTCTACCTGTAGAGAAGGGTGGGGACTATACATCGATCTGATTGTTCCTCCTTCCTCAGATAGGGTAGACAATAATCTCTCTATAGTGTGCTACCAGTGATATACAAGGAAAATAAATTCCCAGGTCAGAATATAGATATTTTTTCATTTTTTCCCATCTGATAATGATGAGTTGTTATAAACGCTGTGAACCCTTTTAATTCTTCTCCTGCTAGCTGTGAAAGCACTAAGATGAAGCATTATTTGTCCATTATGAAGCTTTGTTACATTTTTAAATTTTAGGAAAATCACTCCAGCTGAGCTGATTCTCCACTTTAACCCCTTAGTGACAAGACATTTTTACCTTGACTTTCACTTGGTGACAATGGCTGTTTTGGCATTTCTGGGGTGTTTGTTTTTAGCTGTAATTTTCTTCTCTCTCACATACTGTACCCACACAAATTATATGTTGTTTTTATCGTCATAAGAAGGGCGTTTCAATTAGATACCATTATGTTCATTATATCTTATAATTAACTACAAAAAATTATAAAATATTATGAAAAAAACCCAAACTTTTTCTAACTTTGACCTAAAATATAATTTACACTAATACAATCATTAACAAATACCCCATCTAAATAGTTTCTAAATGTTGTCCCGAGTCAAGAAATATGCATGTTTCCATAATTTTGGTTGTTTTTTTGCGAATTATGGGGCAAAAACCAAAAATAGTGTTTTTTGGGTATTTCCTATATTGATCTTTTGACCCCAACCCTAAATTTAACCCTAACACTACATTTAACCCCAACTCTAAACCTTATGCTATCCCTTAATATATTTTAATTTAATTTTAACCCTATCCCTTATGCCAAAAATTATTTAATTTTAACCCTATAGGCTAATCTAACATAGTACTAGTTTTAAGCTAATTAAATATTTTTTAATATTGAAATGTTGCTTGGCTGCCTCTAGGGGCAGTCAAGTAGCATATAAAGAACGACGGAAGTGAAGTTACTTTCACTTCCGAAGCTCAGACCACCAGAGGGCATAGCCATATTGACGGAGCATGCTGCTCCGTCAATATGGCTCCCGCGATCGCTCCGTGGGGCGATCATGGGTGCCCCAGATAGGACATTTCGGTGCTGGCTGTTGCCTCCACATCGAGGCAATAGACCAGCACCGTTAGAGCATTTTTCGCGATCGTTGATTGCGAAAACTGCTTGTTTCACCGCAGGATGTGTCTGACACGTCCATTGTCGCAAGGGGTTAAAGAGACACCTCCACCAAAAAATTAAAAAGTTTTCTTTTGTATTGATGATTTCAGGTATGTCTTGTTTTTGTTATGTGAGTATTTTAATAAAATATGTAACTAAACAATTTTGACTGGGCGCCGCCATTTTGTGAAATAGTGTTTTTCGGTGCCATCCCCTAGTGACTTTACAGTACAAATTTCTCACTTTGGGGCTGAGGACAAAGATTGCAGTCTATAAATCAGAATGCAGATCATAGATTTGCATTGTATGAGAGAGTAATGTAACTATTACATCACAAGGGGGCAGAGTTGTAATCCTGCTTGATCAGGTCAATCTCTTTGTGTTGGAAGGCAGATAAAAAATAGTTGTACACAGCTACCTAGTCCAGCCCACTATGATACACAGGAGCCAGTAAGAGAGCAGGGGGTATCCTATGACTAGGGTTGCCACCTTTTCTTCAAAAAAATACCGGCCTTGGTAAGGTCTCCATAGACTTAACCCCTTGACGACAAAGTACGTGCCAGGCACGTCCTGGGAGAAACTCCCTTAACGACAAAGGACGTGCCTGGCACGTCCTGCATTGAATAAAGCGGTTTTCGCGATCAACGATCGCGAAAACCGCTTTAACAGTGCTGGTCTATTGCCTCGACATCGAGGCAATAGCCAGCACCAAAATTTCTATTTCGGGACCCCCACGATCGCCCCACGGAGCGATCGTGGGGAGCCATATTGACGGAGCATGCTGCTCCGTCAATATGGCTAAGTCCTCTGCCGGTCTGAGCTTCGGAAGTGAAAGTAACTTCACTTCCGTCGCTCTGAATATGCTACTTGACTACCCCTAGTGGTAGTTTAGTAGCATTGCAATGGGAAATATTTAAAATAAATATTTAATTAAATAAAAACAGGTTATTTAGCTATATTAGCCTATAGGGTTAAAATTAAATATTTTTTAGCATAAGGGATAGGGTTAAAATTAAATTAAAGTTAAAAAATATTAAGGGATATAATAAGGATTAGAGTTGGGGTTAAATTTAGTGTTAGGGTTAAATTTTGGGTTCGGGTTGGGGTCAAAAGATCAATATAGGAAAAAACCAAAAAACACTATTTTTGGTTTTTGCCCCATAACTCGCAAAAAAATACCGAAAAATATGGAAACATGCATATTTTTGAACTCGGGAGAACATTTAGAAACTATTTAGACGGGGTCTTTTTTAATGATTTTATTTGTGTAAATTATATTTTAGGTCAAAGTTAGAAAAAGTGTTTTTTTTTTAAATTTTTCATCATATTTTATGATTTTTTTTGTAGTAAATTATAAGATATGATGAACATAATGGTATCTAATGAAAGCCCTTCTTATGACGATAAAAACAACATATAATTTGTGTGGGTACTGTATGTGAGAAAGAAAAAAATTACAGCTAAACACAAACACCCTAGAAATGTCAAAACAGCCATTGTCACCAAGGGAAAGTCAAGGTGAAAATGTCTTGTCACTAAGGGGTTAACATTGGCCTGATGCCTATTTTTTACCAGCCTGCCGGTAAAATACAGGCCAGGTGGCAACCCTACTTATGACATCATCATGCAGGCGTTTTAAAGTGAGACTGGCTGGAAGATTTTGGATGATATTGCATCATGGGAAAAATTCACAAAATGGAGCCAGGAGATAAACACCTAATTTTATCTTTCCTTTGCAATGCATTCAATCATGTAAAAAAAAACAGTGGCATTTGATTTATCTATGTGTCTGTTTTGAATGACCAGGTTATCTAATTACATCTTATATAAGTGGAAGTGTCCTTTTAACTGTTAATTTTAAATACTCCTGTTATATTTGTACTCCTTTGCAATGTATTGAAAACTAATTGTGCCTGTCTTATCGATATGTAAAATTGTTAATTGTTTTTTTGTTTGTTGATAGGATGAAATTGATCAGGTTATCCTGGTAGGTGGGGTCACTTGTGTTCCCAAGGTTCAGGAACTGTTACTAAAGACTGTGGGAAAAGGAGTAGAATCATTTATTTAGAATTTATTGCATTTTGTGGTTAGCAGGCTACCCTGCCCCACATATGTTGTACATGAGCTCTTCTGTAACTTTTCCACTTTCTCATATAATTTGCAGAGAGGAAATGGGAAAGAACATCAAATCAATGCTGATGAGGCAGCTGAAGGACTGGTTTGGGAACCGCTGACCTGGAGCAGTGGTTCTCAACGAGTCTAACCCCAGGACCCACATTTGTACTTAGTCATGTAGTCACGACCCAAAAATAATTTTATTTATTTCTCATTTATTCCACAAAACAATTTGAACAGAAACTTAAAAAAAAAAAAAAAGAAGGCTTCTTCACAAAATACTGGAGCACTTACAGTACAAGTGAAAATGAAAGTGCTATTGAGCAATTGAAACATATGAGACTAATTAGAACAAATGGGAAGCCAGAGGTGCTTTTTACTCCTGAGAAATGTTTCAAAGTCTGGTGTGATGATAGACAAAGCAACTCAGAGGACATGTTCAATGTCCATTCTGTTCCCATAATTTGTCTTCCGCTGGGCCAGAGCTGAGATGTCACTCTCACAAAGATAGGAACATTAAAAATTCTACTTTTGGTTAATTGATTTTATAACTTGCACAAAACAACATAAAAACATGTAAACATTGGCTATTTCTAAAGTTTGAATAAGTATTACAAACTAGACAGGGATTTATATGCGTTCTGCCACTGACCACCTTTCACAGATCTGCAGCTTTTCTCATTCAGAAACTGGCAGATCCCTGAGAACAGTCAGTGGATAACAGCAAGGAAATGTGTGTGCATTTATTGTTTTCTTGTGCACACACGGAGTGCCTTCGTATTGTTTATCACATGAAGCTTTGCCACTGAACCACTGTTAAACCATGATTTTCTGTGGGCACAATAGTCTGTTATATGGACTACCTCTGGCTCGTCTGGCTCCCCTACAGTCTATCCAAAATGCGGCTGCCAGACTCATCTTTCTTGCACGTAGGGCTGCTCCTCTCTGCAACGCCCTCCACTGGCTTCCCGTCTGCTCGAGGATAACATTTAAAATGATGTCTTTAACCTACAAAGCCCTCCACTCCAACGTACATTTCCTCCCTTGTTAACCGTTACCTCCCTGCACGACCTTTGCGCTCCTCAAAGGGGTTAACACTCTGTTCTAATCTCATCACCACTTCTCACTCGCGTCTCCAAGATTTTGCCCGAGCTTCCCCCTCTCTCTGGAACTCCCTTCCCCGGAGCATCCAGCTCTCTCCCTCCTTTTCAAGCTTTAAAAAGTCCCTCAAAACTCATCTCTTTAGAGAGGCTTACTACCCAACCCACTAGTTACCAGTCACTTTGCCTCTAGCCATTCCCACCTAGCTGGAACACACACTCCCTCTTTGACCTATCCCACGTAATGCCTCCCATCTACTCTACTGTTACTACAACTTCAATCCCTCTGACCTCTTCAATCCCTTAATTGTCTCATAGACCCCATTTCCTCTAGATTGTAAGCTTACGAGCACGGTTCTCTACCTCATGTACCAGTCTGTACTAGTTTGTCTAACTTAGTATGTAGTTCCCTTCTATGCTCTGTACCAACCGCTACGAGAATTGGTGGCGCTGTACAAATAAATGTTAATGTAATGTAATGATATATGGGCAAAAGATACATATAGCATAGCTAGGGATTGAACAGATGAAAAATTGATTGGAAAGGAGTTGACACATTGTTTTTTGATCATAACTTTTCTTTGCACTGCCTTGTTTAAACCATTAATTAATTCTGGATTAGTAGTAAGAAATGTTCCACATAGGTTCAAAATAGTTACACAAATTAGGGTGTGGGCCACACCCATACACATCTGAATGGCAGTGTCCAATCTGGATGGGCATGGCCTATCTAGTTTGGACACACCCATACTACCTATCTGTATGGCTGTGTCCAAACTGGATTGGACACGCCGATCTGCATGGCTGTGTCCAAACTAGGTGTGACCTACCTGTATGAGTGAAACTATTCAGCATTTAACATTTCTGAACAAGGTAGAGAATTCACAACAAACGAAAAAGATAAAGTAACCAACACAACAAGGCCAAATAATCTAAAACATTGGTCGCCTAAACTATGCCATGTTGTTTACACAAAATTATAGTCAGTTTTTCGCTCCTCTACACAAAGATGTCTCACAAGATATTAAAATTGAGCAAAATAAAACACATTTTGAATGGAATGCACAACAAGATTTAAGTCTTAAATCACTCATTGATGCAGTAAATAATGTTTCAAAAAGATAAAAATCACTTTTTGCTTACTGTCTTACGTTTTCACACGTACAGAATTTAAATATACTTCTCTGACAGCAATTTCAATTACATTCTCTTAAAGTCAAGAGATCTAGAATAGGGACAACAAACTGTCCTATATACACGTTTGCATCGCTAGCTGCTCTGAAAAAACAAACAATCACAGAAAAAAAAACATTAAGAAGTCATTGGCTTAAAAGGTTCTCCCTTTTAGAAGATCCACAATTAACCTTTATTCATGATAAAACACTACCATCATTAGATGGCCTCCTGATGGCCTCCCTTCATCATCAGAGACAGGATGTATTTGTGTTTCCCATTTCTTAACAGTTTCTACAAAGCTATATTTTACACAGATGGCTCTGCAGTTACATCTACAAAATGAGACCACAATAAACTATGCAGGTTGTGGTATACTTAAATGCACACCAGAACAGCCTGATAGAACATGGGCTATACCTGTAGTTGATCATTCAGCACAATATGCGGAAATCTATGCATTTATTTTCAAAAGAAAGTATGTTAGTTGAAGGACTAGTATTAATAGTGACAGATTCAGCCTATCTTGCTTGGTCCACTGTTAAAGATCTTTCAGTCTGGCGTTCAAACAGTTTTCTTACGAGATGTTGTAAGCCACTACAGCATATTGCTCTGTGGAAACAAATAGATGCATACTTGCAAAGAAAGCCTGACATTGAAGTAATGCATGAACCAACTCATAGAAAGCTTGGTTCCCCTCCTCACACACTTAGCAGACACCATGGCGCAGAGTGTCAGCCATCGCTATTCTGTCAGTGTGGTCACTAGATCACAAAAACATACCCTTTCTCTCAATATTAATGCAGAGTTAAATGCTTGCATGGATAAGACCAGACCGAATCCACCTGTCTATCCAACCAAATACTCCCATTGTTTAGAAGGAGTAAATTGTATAGTAAGCATTGATGATAAAGATCTGATTGTTCCTTCTGTCAAAGAGAGAGAAAAACTTGACCTAGAAGCCCATGCAGGGCTAGGACAAGCTCATCTGGGTAGAGATAATGTACTTGCTAGTCTGAAACAGAAATATTGGTGGCCCAATATGAGAAAATACTGGCATTGAAATGGTTATTACTGGAATCTGAATGGCACAATAATACTGGCAACCGAATGGCACAATAATACTAGCATATTAATGGCACAATAATACTAGCATATTAATGGCACAATATTACTGGCATCTGAATGACACAATATTACTGCATCTGAATGGCAAAATATTGGCATCTGAATGGCACAATATTACTGGCATATGAATGGCACAATAGTATTGGCATTGGAATGGCACAATATTACTGGCATCTGAATGGCACAATAATACTTGCATTTAAATGGTACAATATTTCTGGCACCTGAATTGCAAAATAATACTGGAAAGTTAATGGCACAATATTACTGGCATCTGAATTGCACAATATTACTGCATCTGAATGGCACAACATTACTGCATTTGAATGGCACAATATTACTGGCATATGAATGGCACAATAGTATTGGCATCAGAATAGCACAATATTACTGGCATCTGAATGGCACAATAATATTGGCATTTGAATGGGAAAATTGTCTGTGGAATATAAATGGCACAATAATACTGGCATATTAATGGATTAATGATACTAGCATATTAGGCAAATTGTCTGGCTTATTAACGGCAAAATAATACTGGCATATTATTGGTCAAATTGTGGTTTACGAACGACAAAATAACACTGGCAAATTATTGGGCAAATTGACTGCCATATTTATGGGCAAACACTGGCATATTAATGTGAAAACTGGTTTATTTTAAGTGGCAAAGTGATGCGGTGGCATTGTCTGTGGGGCAGAGTGACACTGTGGTATGTTCTGTGAGGCATTGACACTGTGGCATGCCAAATCGTGTAGGTTCCATATGAGTGGAAGCCAAGTGCTGTGGGTGCAATATAGGTGCATGGCAAGTTCTGTGGGTACTGTATGGTGCTGTGCTAAGTCCTTTAGGTGCAATGTGGGTGCAGAGGAAGGGAATAAAAACAAGGAATGCAATTTTTCAATAACATTTTTATTACATATGAAAGTAGTTGAATATAATATAAAAAAAATAAAATAAGTATAAATGCAATGAGAGAGACAGAGACAGAGATGTCTGTGTGTGTATAGATATGTATTGTTTTAGAATTGTACAATTATCACCTCATGGGGCTCTGGTGTGGCATAATTTATGGGGCTCCTGTGTGTGTCATAGTTATGGGGCTCCTGTGTGTGGCTTAGTTAATGGGCTCCTTTGTGTGACATAATTTGTAGGGCTCCTGTGTGTGGCATATTTAATGGGCCACAAAAGCAACACCGGCTCTAGTCACAGGAACAAAAGTGCAGGAGGTGGGTGGGTGCTCCACAGTGAAGATTAGGCAAAACAATTAAGCATTGAGTAGAACAAAGTGTGCACTCCACTCGCCAAGTAGTGAATGAATAAAGTGCTTTAATGCTTTAAAAAAATCCAAACAAACAGGGTAAGGTACAATCCACGGATGATAAAGTGAAAAGGGAAGGCCACCTAACGCATTTCGCGTGTCATCACGCTTAGTCATAACATTTTTTAGAAAAAAAAATAGTATATATATGTGTGTGATGTGAAAAAAAGAGAGACAGAGAAGTGCAAAAAACAATGTAAGAAAAAGTGTAAGTGAGAGAGAAAAGCAGATGAGAGAAAATAAATTTAAAATAAATAAATAAATACATAAATAGTATATATATGTGTGTGATGTGAAAAAAAGAGAGACAGAGAAGTCCATTGCATACGGTAGTTATGTAGGGCTGCCACTAAGTGAGTTGATTTAGGGTGCTGTTGTGAGCAGCTATCATTGGTAATAAAATGGGCACTGCGAATCTGCCACTGTCCGGTACCAATTAACATGCCACAGTCACTTTGTCATTATCATATGCAACAGTCAGTTTGCCTATTAAAAATTGCCACTGTTTGTCCACTAAATATGCTACAGCTTACCCATTAATATGCCAGTGTAATTTTGCCATAATATGCCACAGCCATTTTGCCATTAATATGCCAGTATTATTGTGTTGTGCCATTAATATACCACAGCCAATTTGGTCAATAATATGCCAGTATTATTTTGCCATTTAATATGCCCCAGCTAATTTGCACAATAATATGCCACTATTATTTACCATTAATAAGCCCTGACAATTTGCCCAATACATGTCCCTATCCCCCAGAACTTACCTTTGTCCCTGGTGGCTAGTAGCAGGCAGCATAGTGTCCTCCATGCTGTCCCGTTCTGCCCCCCGTGGTGTGTGCAGAGAGCTCACGTGACACGGTGTGTGTCTGACATCAGAGCGCTCGTCATGTGACCTGTCGGCACTTCCCCGTCACAGTGAACGGGGAGCCGAACAGGCAGGACAGAGTTTTCTCTGTGCTGCCTGTTTGGCTCCCCAGCAAGCGAGGGTTTTTGTTTTTTCAAAGGGGTGGCTTTTTTTTTTTTATATTTTTTTGCTTTTTGTGCTGCCCCTTAAAGGCACAGAAGGCAAGTGCTGCCCTAGGCACTTGCCTTGCGCTAAATACAACACTCGTGTTGCTTTCATCTTTATTTTGACTGGAACGTGGAGTGCCCTTCTCTTTCCTTGTTCATTTTACAATCAGCCTCAACAGATTTTTGGAGCACCCACAAACCATCTCTTGTGAACAGGAGAAATAAATTGGCAGCAAGTGGAGCCGGCTTACATCATATTTTGTGATCCTTTTGGAGCATGCTAAAACATGAACCTTTACCATGCTGTGGAGAATTTCTCTCCATGCCTCCAGTACTAAATGGATAAAAACCTCAAACATTGCAGAAAACCACCTAATTTTTGCTTCCAACACAGCAAAAAGCAGACTTACAACGAATAATTCTTGTTGGTAGAATGGCAGCCATCACAAGAAGCTCCAACTGTCCTTTCCTGCTGGATTATGTCCATCCAATAGCAAATAAAGAAAATTCAGTAAAGACAACTCACCTTCCTTGTATATGTGGTGTTATTGGAGTTTAGGCAGTTCCCAAGTGCTGTTGAGAAAGGGTATCCAATATTCGATCAGACAAATAGAACACCTCTGTCCCCTGCCAGTAAATCCAAAGTATTGTATAAATAAAATAAGTAATTGGATTTATAAAGACACGGAGGCTCATATTATGCTTTATCTCTTTATTTATTTTCCCTCAGCAGCAAAGAGAATGCATAAAAGTTTAAACCAATAGGAAACATTCCATTTCACTGACTTCCCTCCACTCCCCTATAAAGTCCAGTGTCATAAAAAACACTTCCTCTTTCTTTGTTGCTCCTTCAGATAAGTACACACATTTTTTACTGTGATTTTATTACATGATTAATGTTTTCATATGTTTGATTTCTATAACTTTCTCTGTTATGTATGATTTTTCAGTGAGCTTCATATATATTTTCTTATTGTTCGTTTTTGCTTCTAGGGTTTAACCCCTCCATTTTCACTTACTGTATTTTTTCGTGCTCACCACCTATCCCCTGGTGTCGGTAGTGTCCCCCTCCTCTCCCCTATCGGTTTTTCTACCCTCCATTTTGCTTGTATGCCCTCCATGCTTTTTATGTAGTTTGAAACCGTTTTCGCGATTTCCCGGGCCGAAGCCCGTTTTTACGTTACAGCCTCGCGTATGCGCATTATGCATCTCGGCAGCCATTTTCTTGTAGCCCACAATTGCACTTCCCTTTGCAGCGACCATTTTACCGGAGACTTCCGGAGATATTGTTGCGGCTGCCATTTTAACCCTCGAGACGGCCCTTATTTGCTTCTCTGCTGCACCCAGACTCTGCATTGCTCTGTTTTTTCCATTTATAAGTTTGCTTACCTGCTCCTTACTACTATATCAGGTGATATCTACTACATTTCTTTTATACTATACTCCAGGTATCCCATTGCACTATTAATTATTGTGCCATATATATTTACTTGTGTCCATCAGTGCATAATAGATAGTCACAGTGCTGGGACATCTCACTCCCCTAATATGAATCCTGCTCAGCAGGATGATGAACCCCTCAGAGAAGAGGATCCCTCCTCAGAGTTTAGTAATTCTGAGGAATTGTATGCACTGCTGGACTCTACCATGTCCAGGTCTGTTACCCATAGCAGATTGAATAGCTTGGTTATTACATCAACCAGTATTGAGCAGTCAATTTCCTCTGCACTCCTGGCCACTCAACCTGCATCTGCCCAGATACCACCTCCCTCTAAAGCAAAAAGGGTTTTAACCACTGGTCATGGCAGAAAAGTGTCCTGCAAACAGCACCAACCTCAAACATATGCCTCCAAAAAACCCAAGATGGGCATGGCTACGTCTGCCACAGAGGTCGTGGTACACCACGAAAAAGATCTCAGTACCGGGCTAAATCAGTACGCACATGGAAGGTTGCAAAAGCTGCATCTGATTCCTCTCAATCCGAGTCATTGTCTGAGGAGTCTACTGAGGAGTAGGATGACCATGACATCCTGATTACATCCGAGGGCGAAGCCCCAGATGATTTGCCTATTGAATGCACAACTCAATTGGTCCTGAGACCTCGGCCTTGCTGGACCCTTAGGGCGAACCCCTGTTCGTCCCTGATAATATGCACCAGCCCTGCTCTGCGGAATGGTTTCCACCAGAACACATAGCAAAGCGCATTGCTTCAAGGGTCCGCAAACCTTTAGAAAAGGCCAATCGTAATACATTACCAGCCGAGTGTCCACGACCTACAGTACCAGACCTGGCGTGTAAGACTCCTGAAATTGAGCCCAAGATCACCCAATTCTTGGGAAAATCTGGTTGGAAAGCCAAGAAAGGCTTAGACTTTTCACTCTGAATCTGTCAAGATAAGGTGTTAGATATCATGGGCCCATGTGCCAAAATATTTGAAACGGTGGAAGTAAGCCTTATAAATGAGACACCTGTGGATCTATTTACCATTAAAGGTTGGATTCAAAGAATGATATGCTTGGTTGGCAATGCCAATACGGCTTTAGCCGCAGAACGCAGAAAAGTCATTCTGCGTAAGATTGAACCTAAATTGGTCAATATGGCTGTTAGAGAGTCTGGCCCATTAGCAAAAGACATGGTGTTTGGTGATAATTTTGTGAAGGAGCTGGGAACCTTTGTGCACACATTTACTGCAGTGGACAAAGCCCAGGCAAACATGAAAAGATTCTTTAACAGTAAGGTTTTTGGCGGGGCCGGCAGATTTAGGGACCATCTGCCCGACCGTGGCTACAGGGGTCTGTTTTGAGGATCCAAAGGTCCTAGTATTTCCAGAGCCTTTTCAGACCACAGGCCGGCTTCCACTACCTTCTTTCCGCAAAGGAACAGACCCTGGCAGAATCGTGGAGCCAGTGGTTCCTACCAATCAAGACGCCCTTACGGTAAGAACCAAATTAACTCCCCATTTTTTCCCTGTCAAAATAGGTGGCAGACTTCGGTTTTTCCAACACACATGGGCCACCATTACATCAGACCCTGGGGTCTTACAGACAGTGGCAGGTTACAGCATCGATTTCCTGTCTCCACCTTATCAGGTTCTTCCCCCTCATGTGATTCAATTCACTCCTTCTGACAGGGCTTTGGTCTCAATGTAAATTTCCAATCTTCTGTCGAAAGGAGCAATTACATCTGTGGATCCACTGTCCCACGGCTTTTGCAGCAACCTATTTTTAGTCCCCCAAAAAGTGGCGGTGTCTGCCCAGTGATAAACCTTCGTCCTCTGAATGCCTTCATTGTCTAAGGGATTTGCTCCTCTTACAAGACTGGATGGTGAAATTGGATCTGCAGGATGCATATTTGATGGTTCCTATACCCCAAGACCATCAGCATTACCTGCAGTTCATTTGGAATCACGAGACATGGCAATTAACTTGCCTCCCATTTGGACTGTCTTCAGCCCCTTGGTGTTTCACCAAACTGTGAAGTTTCCTCAGGAGGAAAGGAGTATGTATTATCATCTATTTAGACGACTTGCTGATTATGTCTCAAGACATTGCTACACTACACACCCATCTGATTTGGACAATAAACCTTCTACAGGAATTGGGCTTCCTGATCAATTGAGAGAAATCTATCCTGGTCCCATCTGAGACTATCAACTCGATCCACGGCTCATTGCACCTCCCAAATTCAAAGATAAAATCTATCAAGAAGGAGATCAAGATCTACCTCTGATCACCCTACGACACCTGGCTCAGATCATAGGACTACTGTCAGCATCCATCCAGGCCATATTTCCAGGCCAGCTTACTCGAATGGGGTGCTCAATGTGGTCCTTCTTCCACTGGTGGGCTCTGGTCTCATCACAAAAGACGGCTGCATTTCAATTGCCTGGAACTTCTGGCTGTAAAATTTGTGATTCAGAGTTTTGCATGCACGGCTCAGAATTGCTCCATACTTCTAAGTGTAGACAATACTTTGGCGATTCGTTACATCAACCACCTAGGTTAGAGATCCATGGCTCTCTTTCATCAGCAACAAATTTTTGGTTGTTCTGCCTAGCGCACAATATCTCAGTCCAGGCAGAACACATTCCAGGCCTCTCCAATACAGATGCAGACTGGAACTCCCATCATCTCACGAACCACAGCGATTGGAGACTACACCAGACCATATTCCAACGCCTGTTGAAACTATGGGGTCCTCTGGAGATTGATCTCTTCGCTTCCCGGCTGAATTCTCAACTACCCCAGTTTTACAGTTGGAAGCCAGACCCTGAAGCACTGGCAACAGATGCCTCTCTACAACGGTGGCCGAACACCAGACATTACGCACTTCACCCGTTTTGTCTGATATCTCGCACCAATGCATCTCTGGTGTTAGTGACTCCGTGGTGGGACTCGCAACCATGGTTCCCCACTTGATGGAGATGTTGATAGATCTTCCTCGTCTTCTTCCTCTCTGGCAACACCTGGTTACAGGGGTCACCACACCTGCTCTTAGAGACAGGCCAAATACGTCTGTTGACTTGGCTGCTTTTCGGGGGTGCCCGGTTCGTCACAGATGTACCACGAACGACTCTGGCACTCTTGAAAGATGCTTGGGCACCAGGCAACAAGACGTTTATACAAGTATGCCTGGAACGCATGGGCTGGTTGGTGCATGGAACAACACACAAATCCCATTTCAGCACCTGTGAACCTCATTCTTCGGTTCCTCACCTCTATGTTCGAAGATGGTAGAGCATATCACACCATTAATGTTTACAGATCTGATATCTTCTCAGGACATATGGGTTTCGATGGGTTCCCTGCGGGGAAACAACTCTTAGTATGTAGACTCCTCAAAGGGATTAAACCGGCCAGACCACCCGTACCGTGTTATTCTGGCATTTGGGATGTTAACTTGGCCTGATAACAGTGAATTATTGATTCGACAACTGTCCTCTAAGTTGGCTATGCTGTGCTGTCTGATTTCGTGCAAACATGTATCCGACATTAGTGCTCTAGATATATCAGCACGTTCTTTCACCCCTGAGGGCGTGTCCTTCAATATCTCACGGCATACTAAGATATCTATCACGTCAGTTTTTACCCTGCATTCCCACACAACCCTAAGTTATGTCTGGTCCGGTCCTTGAAAGAATACGAGCTGTGGACTTCCCCACTACGTATCCATTCTCATCCAGAATTGTTTCTAACCCTTCGGAAACCGCATTTGCCCATCTCCACTACATCTCTAGCCAGATGGATCAAATGAGTACTGCCGGCGGCAGGAGTCGATACGGCTATATTCGGTCGGTCCCCATTCCACACATGGAGCAATGGCATCTAAGGCATTCTCCCTCGGATGTCGCTTGGAAGATTTGATGAAAGCTGTGGATTGGTCACGAGAGTTTTACTTCAGACTATCTGTACATTTTGCTTCTCCGGTGATTGATCATCTTTGAACTAGCATAATATGAGCCTCCGTGTCTTTATAAATAAATATGACGTAAAGTCATGATTTATAAAGACACGGAGGTGAGTATTATTCCCACCCAGAAAAATTCAAGGTATCTTCCATCTTATTTTTTGTATCCCACCCATGTTCTAACAGTTTTGAGGTGTTTTCTATGCATGTTATTATAAGTCATAGTTATTGATGCAATCTTATGATGATACATTATTTGTCTCACCTGCGGTTACTGTTTGGACGACAATCTGCTTTACCATATGTTCTCTGTTTCTCCCTAGCTTGAAATTACCATGAGCCTATCCGGTTCCTTGTTTTACCAGTTCCTATGAAGATCTTCTTCTATGTTCGGTTCCTTGACCTGGCCACCAGTGGTTGTCTATCACAGACCTGTTTTTTTCAGTGATTTCATTGGATTACGTCTATCGTTGCAGATTTGTTTTGATTTGATGTTGTTTTATTCACACAAAGAAAGAGGCAGTGTTTATTATGACACTGGACTTTATAGGGGAGGGGAGGGAAGTCAGTGAAATGGAATGTTTCCTATTGGCTTACATTTTTATGCATTCTCTTTGCATCTGAGGGAAAATAAAGAAGAAGATAAAGCATAATACTCGCCTCTGTGTCTTTATAAATCATGACTTTACATCATATTTATTAGTAAAATCAGGTAATTATCTTAAAAATCAGGAATATATGGAAGAAATCAGTTTGACATGTTTCGCCAGGACTGCTTAACCCCTTCCCGACCTTATGACTAGTTAACTCGTCATAAGAGCCGCACCATTAGCGACCTTATGACGAGTTAACTCGTCATGCAGTCTAGCCGGCATTGCGCTCCGTGGGCACCGCCAGCTAGTCTGCAACGGGTCCAGGACTAAGCCTCGCACCCGAGGCAAAGCTCCTGGACCCGATCGGTCAGTTTCCGGGCATGTGATTGCGGTGATTGAGTGATCACCGCGATAACATGCAAATTAGATGCAAAGTCAGTGTGTTCACACACTGACTTTGCCTCTAATTCACTCTCTGTGCTTCACATTCTTATAGTGAAGCACAGAGAGTGACCTGTAAGTAAAAATAAATTAATTTCATACACATAGGTTAAAATAATAAAAATTAACCCTTTCATTGCCGATCACAGTTTTTAACTGTGATCAGTTTCCTTCCACTTTATGGCCCTCATTTAGTTTTTTTTTTTTTAACAGATTTTTTTATTTTTACAATTTATAAAGTTTTTTTAAATAAAGGTAATTTTAATATATTTATTTCATAAAATTTAACCCCTGCATGCCTGTTGCATGATTTTTACTGATCTGACATCGCACTCTTCAGAGTTTTTTTCTGTCTTTTTTGTTATGGGGGGTTTGGGAACCAATATTTTTCTTTTTTATTAGTTAGTTAATTAGGGGGGATAAGTGGGTTAGTGTTGCACTAGTTATGTAGCTTATTATTGGGAAAATAATGGGGAAAATTTTTTTTCCTCAAAAATTTCCTCTTTTATATGTATTTAATACTAAAATGTAAATCATTTTTATGTATAGGGTATCAAAAGAAAGCTCTAACTGTCCTCTAAAAAACAACATATAACTTGTATGGGTACGTTAAATGAGAGAGAGGAAATTTATGTTTCAAAAACCGCGTATTAAAAATTGAAAAACGCTCTGGTCCTTGGAATAGATTAAAGTGGTTAAAGCCAGGCACTTGCACTGACCGCTAAACACATCCAGTTGCAGTGATTGGCTGTCACAGTGATCAGAGGGGGGCCTCGACAGACTTGGCAGGCGCATTTCAGTACACTCAGCCATGTCCGATTTAGCCCAATCACAATACGCCAGAGGGCATACCAAGCATAGCGCAGCATGACGTACTGGTCTAGGTTAATAAACCTTCCTTTTGTGGCAGTTAGAGAATCTGATTTTAAATGTATAAAATTCTTTAAGTCACCCGTACCACCCTTCATGCAAGCTTTACAAAGTATTCAAGTAGGAATATTACTTGTGTTTTGACTGCTTTAGTAAATATAGCCTAAAATATCCTATATGATAATAAGCTCTTGGAGAATAATAGTGCATTTGTATATGATAAAACAAAATACACAACAATCCTAAAGTTTTCAGAAATATAAAGAATTTTTATTTACTTTTTTTTTTTGACTGGTCTCTGGCATATGGAAAGCTGCACAGACAAGGTATGTATTATCAATTTAATGAGAACAGAGCTGAACAACCCGGAACCAAATGAAGGGGTCCAGAAAGTGACATGTCTATTACAGTTCCCCTCTTATTCCTTTAAAAGATCATAAAGCAAGAGAATCTATATAATCCCTTCACAGGTAAAAGGATTAGCACCATGTGGCCGGCAGTGAACTTACAAGGCATTGCAAAGCAAAAGGAATTAAGGAAGTTCACATTAACTTTGTAAAGCACTGCATTATCTTATCACTGGGGACTAAGCATGTTAACCAATAGCTATGTTCTTTTCTTCAGGCTTGAAGACATGGTGGCCTATATTCATGGTACCCGTTGGCTGGAGTACCTTATGTCAGCATCAGAAACAATGAACACAAGACAAAACAACTTGAGCAGCAGTATGTTGCTTTAAAGGCTTGAATGAGGCATTTCATTTTCACTAATAATAAAAAACAATTCTTAACAGTGGTAAAGTAAATTGGAAATTGCTTAATAGTCTGTAGAAGTACAACAGTGTCTGCAAGGAACATTCAATTGCTTATAAGGGCTGCTATTGAGATGGCTGGAATGAGGTACAAATGACGCTAGTAATGAATACGATGAGACCAAGGTTTAGATGCCAAACAAAAATAAAACTAGTTATTTAAAAGAATTTGACCAAACAAGAAGTGGTGGAGAATTTGTAGACAAAGACCACACAGACAGTGCCATCAGGGAATCCAAAAAAAACAGTTTTACATTGAGGAGTCCATGCAAATGAGCAGGAATTAATTATCTTCCAGGGCTGAGCTTTTAGCCGTATATTCATCAGTCAGGCTCCTTTACAGTTAGAATTAGGTTCCATGTAAGTGCTATGACATGAAAAGATTTCCCAACCAACCATACAGAAATTGTGTATAGATATACACTAGTCACAGATTCAATGCCAATATTAGGAATATTGCAGACAGTTTCCCAAACTAATGAATGTAATCATAATTTACCAACAAGACAGTTTTAACCATCATTGTATCCAAGAAACAAAATAAAACAAAAATGTGGAGGTGACAATACTATACACTTCACATGTTTAAAGGTGGATGCAAGGTATATCATTAAGTGCACTGAACTAGCATTTACTTATAAAGAAAGAGAAATAGTGCTAAAAAAAAAATAAAATTACCATGTGGGGGGGATTAATAACTAAGCATATATTGCATTATTTTCAAAGCCGTCTTCTATTTTCCAACACCAATAAATATTGGAAGCTTGTATTAACTTCTCCCTGCAAAAGTAGTATTATTAGGTCATAACAGGACCACTCTAATTTTAGACAGTCTAGAACTGGAAAGGGTCTCAGAACTGTTTAGACATTTAAATAAAAAAAATCACATACTATATTTCACTTTGTAGTAAATTCATCATGAGATGCAGTACTAGGTTTAATGTTGTAATGAGTATATTTTGTATGTTCCCTCATTGTTTCCTCCCAATATAAACTATGATTGTGAATGCAAGTGTGAAAAGCATTACATGAGTGGACTTAAGAAGTTACACGCACAGCTGGCAGAGAACAAGTTAAATATTATTGGACCTTCCAAGAAAAGAAGTTTGAACAAAATTATAAACCATTTACTACAGAATTCATGGCACCATCACTTCCAGTTTAGGGGGAACTGAATGGCAATATGTCATATTCTGTGTGTACAGAAAACCGTATCCTCTTTCAGTGACTGATATTCCAGTGAGGTTTCCAGTATCAAGAGCAAGGTTATATTTTACACAGCAAATTCACAAGAAAAAAAAAATTCTAAACGGTGTTTTCTGACTGGACAGAAATATACATCTTGATTTTAGTTTGTTTTTCATTGAGAAAAAGGGTGAGGGATAAAAAAAAAAAAAAAAAATAAAAAAAAAAAAAAAGGGAGGAAAGATGGAGCGGAGCGTTGGCATGAAATAAGCAGGATCCATTACAAAAAAAGTAATGTTAATAAATAGAGGCGCCAACGCAGTGAACGGTTGGTTATAATTCAGTTTTTTGGTTTTCTTCTGGGACCTCTGGTGATTTCTTGGACGGTGAATCTGTGTATAGGAAAGGAATACAGGAAGTGTATAAATTAGACAGTCAAGTCCTATAGACCAGTTTAATTGCAACAGAACTGAAGCTGGCAAATTTGCAAGGCTGCTTCACATGGTTAAAGCAAATCCACTTTCCACAAAATGGAAGTAATTAACAAATACCTCACAGTTTAGGCACCAGAGTTTAATAGAGGTGCAGATATCAGCAATATGGAAATATTATATACAAAATATATACTCTTGGGAAACAAAAATACAAAAAGAAGCAAATTAAAACCAATGTGGCTTACAAGTAACCTAAGATATGAAATAAAAAGTGAAAAAGAAAATGGCATTCAAACTTTATGAAAGCAAGAAATCAGCAGTCTCATTTATAAAAGCACAAAAATGGCAACAAAGCCTGCAACAACAAGATCAAAATGATCTAAACTAGAAAGTGACCTAAGGAGAGTAAAACTAATCCACAAAAATGTTTCAAAATACTGTATTTTTCGCTCCATAAGACGCACTTTAGGGAAATGTCTGTGCGTCTTAGGGAGCGAAGATCCCTCCTCCTCCCATTCCCCAGTACTTACCTCCTTGTTGCTTGCTCCCCGGTCATTTCCTCCGTGCAGGAGGTTAGACTATTAGGAAACACCAGTCGCGTTTTTTTTACTTTATTGAAGTCGCACGGCTTCAATAAAGTTAAAAAAATGCGACCAGAGTTTCCTTCCTCCGTGCAGGAGAGAAGACTACACGGAAGAAACGACCAGAAAGCAAGCAACAAGGAGGTAAGTACTGGCGAATGGAGGGTGGAATAAAATAAAGCAAATCCTGGCATATTGAGGGGCAAAAGCCTGGAACATTGAGTGGCTTTCCTGTTTTCCTCATCTAAAAACTAGGTGCGTCTTATGGTCAGGTGCATCCTAAAGAGCGAAAAATATGGTAGGTCAATGGAAAAAAAAAAGTGAAGGCAGAAAATGTTGGTTCTAGGTAATCCAAAAAGGGAAATTTGGTTAATGAGGACAGGGTGTGTCACAGTGCCTCTTACCACTGGCACGGCCAGCCTCCGGCTGAGGGATTATGGACCCTGTCAGTTTAAAAAACCACACGCTCTTGTAGGAGCTGTGACTTCTCTGGTCAGGCATACAAAATGCTAGCGGGCACAGAGTGCAGCAGGCAGCCTCCTGGAACTGTCAGGCAGATAGCAGACACGGACCTGCCAACTACAAACACAGGGGGAAAGTGCTGGGTAGCTCTTATTATTGGCTTATTCAAAAAGCCTGTAAGCTCACATCCATATCGGTATCCGTTTAAAGGGCAGAAATGGCACGCCTGCTGATTGGTCGCCACTTTCACAGAGGCTTTACACCTCAGCAGATCTTAAGGACATTATCTTAGCAAATTGGATTTAGTTTCCCTCCTAGGAAATGACTGACATTATGTGAGCTATGGTTTAATCATATGCCCTCCTGTTAAAGGGAAAGCAGAGATTTTAAATCCCCCCCGTTTATACCAAGAAAGAACCAACTAATGGCTGAGAATCTGCAAGTAGAGTTTATAAAACCATTACAGGAAAAAGTACAATTCTGGTCAGAGTGTTATTTTTGATCTTTAGGGATTCTCAGTTCGGGTACGGTGCCAATAGAATGCCATAAGACAGATGTGGTGCAATATTATATTATAATATAATAAAATAAAATAAAAAAAAGGGATCGAAATCTCAGCCATGAAACTAAAAGGTCAGTGATATTGATATCTATAGTGGGGAAGTTATCTGAAGAGTTGCTTAAGGTTTACATTCAATAATACATCTTGAATCAGAATATAATTAGTAGATGTCAACATGAATTTGTGAAAGACAACCCGTGTAAAACAAACTTAACATTCTATGAAGTCAGTAAAATTATAGATCTGGGTGTGGCAGTGGATGTGATCAAGTTCCACACAAAAGCTTCTCTAGAAAATTTACAGAAATAGGCTTAGGAGCGCAAATGTAGCTATTTGGATTGAAAATGGTCTAAAAGATGAAATGCAAAGATTTAAAAAAAAAAGATGGGAATCTGTCTGGAGTTCTCTTTTTACATTTGTTTATTAATGATGATTTCCTAATTTGCATTGAGGACACAAAATTATTTAGGGTAATACAGTCTAAACTGGATGTTTCTTCTCTGTACCAGGATTTAGACAAATTAAGGCACTGTGTAGGAAATAAGCAAATTTGTTTCAGTGTAATCAAATGTAAAGTTATGTATTTTGGGAAAAATAACGCCACATATTCCACATTTCCTCAATTCTACATGCACCCCCCTTTTTATGTGGCATGCGATTGATGTGCGCGCACACCAAATCAGACTACAGTTTTACAGTTTCTCTCTGCTGGCATGGAGCTATGCCCTGTCAGATGGAAGCCCCTAGTCTTTGTTTTAATGGGGCAGCTGGGGTGGGGTAAAGGTTTGCAGCCCTTTATTTGTATATTTATGAATCTATAATTATGGAACACTTTTTTGTTCATGGTGCAAGCCAAGTGACTGTTACTTCAATTGTGGTCTGGACAGTTAAACATCAGCCGGTGGTCCGATAGAGCTTAATGGCTTAGAAAAAAAAAAGTCTGGGTGTAAACAAAATATCCTGTGCCACTATGGGATTATTAATCACCTAGTGGTCGAAAGAAAGAAGGAGTTTAAGTTTGAAAAAGCATCTAGAAGAGACAGGTAATTGTGTCATGAATAAAGCTACCCAGGAAAGACTTAAAGTGTAGCAAAGCAGGTTTAGATAGATTATTTAATGCCATTCACTCAGTTTCCCCACATTCTGCATTCAGACTTACATACAGCCTTTACATACTCACATCCTCACACTAGACCAGAGCTTTAAAACTCCTGTGCGTGCCCTGGATTACCTGCTTCTGACCCGCCAAGCTCTGGAGACTCACTCTTCTCTTCTACTGGAGGCTCCTTTACTGGCTCTGCATCAGTAGGTTTGTCTGGAAACATAAGTGTTATTCAGTAGTAAATGTTACGCACACAATAAAAAGAGTAATATGAAAGTAAACAAATCACAAAATACAATTATTGTTTTTGATTTCCTTTTTTTCTACCTCTGAGTCGCCGCTTCCAAATTTTGATCATATGGTACTATGTGACTTTGCAAATGTAGAGAATTAATAAAAAAAATATCTATAATTTGGCTTAGGAAAATTGCAAACACATGCACGAATTAAGTAATCTCCAGTTTACGACATTACCTGTGGCTTGGTTTGCAAATTACCCATTACCTATTGAAATTCAAGTTCATTTGCATACCAAGCCACAGGTGATGTCATAAACTAGAGACTCCATAGATGCATTTAATCCCTTTGTGAGCAATGACTGTCCTGGACCGTCGTGGGGAAAAACTCCCTTGGTGACCGATGACTGTCCAGGAAGGTGCAAGCTGGCATACCGCAATTGCACTAAAAATGACATGGCTAAGTGTATTGATACAGAGAGAATTCAGCCATGTCCATTTAATCCCCCCTGGAAACATCCGGGCACTGTGACAGCCAATCACAGCACCCGGATGTAAACAGCTGTCAGAGCAGGTGCCTGCTTTGACAGCTATAATCACTCCCTGCTCCACGGCGATCGTGGGGCAGGGAGAGACTAAATATAGTGTTGCAAATCTCCCCCTGGTCCCTCCGCAAGCACAACCAGCCCCTACCCAAGCATTTTTAATAAAAAAATGTTTTTTTTATTGTACTAATCCTAACCCTTGGGTTAGGGTAAGGGTTCATCAAAACCCTAATCCTAGAGTTAGAATTGCGATTTGTACTAACCCTAGGGTTACAGTTAGAGTTAAATAAAAAAAATTAAATAAAATAAAAAATGTTAAAAAAATAATAAATATTATATAAAAGGAAGAAGTTATTCCGTAGAGGACCAGTGACATGTTATGTCTGTCTGTGGTCCTCTAGGGATATTTTACTTTTAAAAAAAAAAAAATATATATACCGCTAGTGTAGATAGTGGCCCACAGAAGCTGGATGTATGATTGCTTCAATCTGTGCTTCCTACCATAGACTACATTTCCTATGAGGCTACGGTAGTGTTTGGCTGGCTGAGCATGATAGGAAATGTAGTCAGTCACAAGCATTACATAATAAATACACGTTTTAAAGCTGCAATGACCGTATCCTAAATTTGGCCCTCCCTGTACCTGCCACATAAATGGGGTACAGTTATTCTCGGGGGAAGTTGCTGAACATATATTAGGGATTTGTTTGGCAATAAAATAGAACATCCCCTTTAAATTCATACCTAAATTTCAAAGTGTGTGGAAATAAAAACACACAAAATGACTACGCCAAAACGTATCAAAGATTGGTGGTAAAATGACTGAATGAAAAGTGTCAAAATACCCCCGGATTGAATACCCTGGGATTTCTACTTTATAAAAATGTGTACATGTGGGGGGATATTCAGGGTTCATGACAGATATTAGTGTTACGTCACTAACATTAATTTAAAAAAAAAAAAAAAAAAGGTTTTGAAACAACTATATTCTACGTGCATTTACTAACTTATAACATGCAACAACAAAAAAAAAGCAAAAAAAACAAACATTGGGTATTTCTAAACTCAGGACCAATATTCGATTTTAGCAGGTTTTTTCATTAGCTTTTGGAACTTAGTAAAAGATTTTACAAAGAAAAGTCAGGAAAAGTGTTGTTGTTGTTTTATAAATTTTAACCATATTTTACTATTTTTTTTTTCATAATACGATGTGAACAAAATAATGGCATCAAAAGAAAGCCCTTCTTGTCCTGAAAATATAATATATAAAGTGTGTGGTTACAGCAACTGACAAAGAAGAAAATTAAAGCAAAACACCTCAGAAGTGTTAAAACAGCCTCGGTCACAAATGCATTACATTCCAAAAACAGTCCGGTCATGAAGGGGTTAAAACACATTCTCTCTTAATGTATGTATTTGCTTGCAATTATGATTGCAGAATGTATAGTTTTTTTGTTTTTTTTTCAACATTGACCGTATTTACTATATTTAGATTCCTTTAAAATGGTAAATATATATGCTTAGTATATACACTGGTAGATAGTATATACACAGAGTTAAACTTTTGGAAATACCAAACTGCAGGTGAATTGTACATGTGAAAAATAATGTTGAATTAAATTAATTTGACACATTTTCATATTATGGGATCATGTGTGCAAATACAAATTAATCTTTAGAAACAAACACTTTACATAGCTGGAAAAAAAATTGATTATTGTAACATACAAGGTAGAGTTCGGAATACAGCCGACACTTGAAACAACTCACCTTCTTTGCTCTCCTCTGTGGGAGGAATGACCTTCTCTTCACTCTCAGTTGTGTTTTTATCAGATTTTGTGGTATTTGTCTTCTTCTTGGGTTTTGGTTTGGAGAACTTGGCCTTATTTAGCAGATACTGTATTTCTCTATCCAGTGCACTCAATTTCTGCTCAATGTCCTTGGATAACAGCACAGGCTTATCAGTGAATGATAGCTTGCCCTGCTCTGCTAGAGTTTCATTCTTCCAGGTCTGTAAATTAAAATTGAATTTATTGTCACCAGTGCTGCTAGGTATCTAATCACACATGCTGTATTTAGCATGAGGCAGACAAGGCAAGTGCCTAGGGCGGCACAAAAATCAAAAAAAGCCGCCCATTGTCACCAGGGCCGGCCTTAAGTGTTCCGGTGCCCTGTGCGGGCTTCCCCCGTGGCGCCCCCCGTCTCTTTCACCCCCTATGTTTGTGTCTCTCTCCCTTCCCATGTTTTGTCCCTTTCCTCTTCCTTGCCATGTCTGTCTCTCTCTCTCTCCCTCTGTTCTGTCTCTTTCCCCCAGTCCCCTATTCTGTCTCTCTCCCCCCCGTCCCCTGTTCTGTCTCTCTCCCCCCCGTCCCCTGTTCTGTCTCTCTCCCCCCCGTCCCCTGTTCTCTCTCTCTCCCCCCCGTCCCCTGTTCTCTCTCTCTCCCCCCCGTCCCCTGTTCTCTCTCTCTCCCCCCCGTCCCCTGTTCTCTCTCTCTCTCCCCCCCGTCCCCTGTTCTCTCTCTCTCCCCCCCGTCCCCTGTTCTCTCTCTCTCCCCCCCGTCCCCTTTTCTCTCTCTCTCCCCCCCGTCCCCTGTTCTCTCTCTCTCTCCCCCCCGTCCCCTGTTCTCTCTCTCTCCCCCCCGTCCCCTGTTCTCTCTCTCTCTCCCCCCCGTCCCCTGTTCTCTCTCTCTCCCCCCGTCCCCTGTTCTCTCTCTCTCTCCCCCCCGTCCCCTGTTCTCTCTCTCTCTCTCCCCCCCGTCCCCTGTTCTCTCTCTCTCCCCCGTCCCCTGTTCTCTCTCTCTCCCCCGTCCCCTGTTCTGTCTCTCTCCCCCGTCCCATGTTCTGTCTCTCTCCCCCGTCCCCTGTTCTGTCTCTCTCCCCCGTCCCCTGTTCTGTCTCTCTCCCCCGTCCCCTGTTCTCTCTCTCTAGCCCTGTTCTCTCTCTCCCCCCTCCCCCTGTTCTCTCTCTCCCCCCTAACCCCTGTTCTGTCTGTCTCTCCCCTCCCCCTGTTCTGTCTGTCTCTCTCCCCCCCCCTAACCCCTGTTCTGTCTGTCTCTCTCCCCCCTAACCCCTGTTCTATCTCTCCCTCCTGCCCCTGTTCTGTCTGTCTCTCTCTTCTCTCTCCCCTCCCCCTGTTCTGTCTGTCTCTCTCTCCCCTCCCCCTGTTCTGTCTGTCTCTCTCTCTCTCCCCTCCCCCTGTTCTGTCTGTCTCTCTCTCCCCTCCCCCTGTTCTGTCTGTCTCTCTCCCCCCTAACCCCTGTTCTGTCTCTCTTCCCCCCCCCTCCCTAACCTGTGCCTGAAAAGGTGGCTCCAGGGAGGGGGCGGAGCTAAACGGCACAGCGATGTAGCTCCGCCCCCACCCCGGGAAGCAGAGCAGAGTCTGCATTACGGGGAGCCCCGGGCAGCAAGACTTTGTGCTGCTCGGCTCCCCATGCTTAATGCAGGCATGGGGAGCCGAGCAGCACTATCTCATGCTGCCTGGGGCCCCCCGTGAAGCAGATGCTGCTCTGCTTCCCGGGGTGGGGGCGGAGCTACACCGCTGTGCCGGTTAGCTCCGCCCCCTCCCTGGACCTAGACAAGAATGCCGAGCAGAGGGCTGGTGAGGGGGGATCTTTTGATCTCCCCCAGCCAGTCAGTGCCTCTACCGGCTTTTTTTTTTTTCTTTATACCGGCCGGGCAGGCGCCCCCTGGGGTGTTGCGCCCTGTGCGCTCGCACAGGTCGCACACCCCTAAGGCCGGCCCTGATTGTCACAGTGTGTGACGGGGAAGTGCCGACAGATCACGTGACCATGCAGCCTGCCACTAGCCACGGGCAACAAGGGTAAGTCCTGGGGAGATGGGGCCATGCATTGGGGGGTGATGGGGGCATGTCCTGGGTGTGCAACGTGGGTTGTGTTTCATGTAATGGGTGTGCCCAAATTTTGTCTGCCTAGGACAGCACAAAACCAAGATACGCCACTGCATGGGTGCCCAGAAAATGTTGTCTCCTTACCCAAGTATCAGAGATCAGCTTTTCCAAGGTGTTCAGCTCCACGTCTGTGAAAATCTGATCATCTTCTGGGATCATCCGGGCACTCCTGTGATATAATACATAAATTAGAAAGAGAAGTGGGAGGATCTAAATCAATGGAGAACAGAGCGATAAAAATAAGAAATTTGAATACACCTCCCCCATTTTAAATGCTCATTGAACAAAAACAAACAAAAACCAACAACAGTCTGAAGATGCATTTCTGCAGAAACAAAGCATCTTATTTCATGTACAGTCATAAAAAACACACTTAACTTTTATTTTTCCTTACTTTAGGAAGATGCTGGAGTGATTTAGCAAACTGTCCAGAGCGGAAAGTCTATCTGGCCATTTTCTCCTTTCTTCCACCTTAAAGAAAAGGGCCTTGCACAGCTTTTTAAGTTCAGCCAATTTGTCCTTTAACTCCTGTAGGAACAAACTACATTATTAAATCAAAGAACCAGCAAATAAAATATGACCCATTACTAACAACTGTCATGCAACAAAGCACATAAGACATAAGCATGTATGCAATATAGAGCCTGTACCTGTGTACGTACAGATCCATGCTCCCCCACGCTACACTAGACAGCAGGGAACATGGGGAGAGGGAGGGAAAAAATTCCCTACTCCCTAAACACGCCAGTAGTTCTTTACTAAAGAGCCTATGATGCACAACCAGCCAACATTTATCAAGCCCTGCTGTACGTGTGTACGTTTTGTCACCAAAATATCTTTGGTTGTTTGACTCATTCAGTGAATGTTTCACCAATCTCTTACTGATCGATGTACGATGAAAGCCAAGAACCATGATCTTGCTCGTTTATTTAGTAAGAGTGAAAGATCTAAACAACCTCATCCATTGATTTAGAAATTGAATTTCATCATAAACAGTTTCAAAGTGATATCTTAACAGGTCTTCATTATTAAAGCAGGAGTCTCTGTTTCAATACTTCTATAAAAGGAGTTTAGAACTAAACTGACAAGTGAACTGTAAATATCTGGGGTCACCAAGTGAATACTGGCAGCCTTCGTGACTGGGGCTCTTGGGACCAAACATCTATCATAGTAACATAGTAATTTAGGTTGAAAAAAGACACAAGTCCATCACGTTCAACCCTTCTTCCTATGATTCCAGCTTTCGATCCAAAAGAAGGCAAAAAAAAAAAACCCCTAAGGAAGCTTTTTCGAATGTTGCCTCCTAGGGGGGGAAAAAATTCCTTCTTGACTCCAAAAGGGCAATCAGATTTCTCCTTGGATCAAAAAGCTCTATTATTAATGCTCATTCTATTATTAATACCCCTGTATGTTCTGCTTTTCTAAAAAAACATCCAGACCATTTTTAAATGCATCTATTGTGGTTGATAGCACTACCTCTCTTGGCAGTGAGTTCCATAATTTTATTGTCCTTACCGTAAAGAATCCCTTCCTTTGCTGCCTATGAAATCTTTGCTCTTCCAGTCTCAGGGGGTGACCTCTTGTTCTTTGTACATTTCTATTAATGAACAGGTCCCTGGAGAGCTCCTTATATTGGCCCTGCACATATTTATATAATGTTCTCATATCCCCTCTAAGACGCCTTTTTTCTAAAGTAAATAAATGCAATTTTTTAAGTCTCTCTTCATAACCAAGATCCTCCAATCCCCTTATTAAGTTTGTAGCTCTCCTTTGCACTTTTTCTAGTTCCTTAATATCCTTTTTAAGGACTGGTGCCCAGAATTGTACTGCATATTCAAGGTGAGGTCTTACCATTGATTTGTAAAGAGGCAAGATGATGTCCTCCTCCCGTGAATCTATACCTCGTTTTATACATGCCAATATCTTATTGGCCCTTGCAGCTGCTGACTGGCATTGGGCACTGTTGCCAAGTTTGTTATCTACAATGATTCCTAAATCCTATTCGTTAGTAGTTTTTCCCAGGGAAATACCATTTAACGTATATGTTGCTTTGTTATTATTTTTCCCCATAATGCATAACTTTACATTTGTCTATATTGAACCTCATTTGCCAATTTCTTGCCCAGTTCCCTACTCTGTCCAAATCTTCCTGTAAAGAAAAAACATCAAGATTAGTCTTTATTACCTTACCTAATTTTGTGTCATCAGCAAACACTGAGACATGGCACTCATATCTGTGGACTATGGACTCTCCCAGGGTCAATAACTACCCCTTCTCGAAGTTATAGGTCACGTAAGCCAAGCCTGCGTGACCTAGGTGTCTGGAAATGGCTCCTCCCTGGGCCCTGGCAGGGTTATAGCATCCCAAAGGTATCATTACCCTGCTTGCTCCCGATTGGTGCCAGTCTTCTGGATCATGTTACTAACTTGTCCTATGGCCCCATGTGTCCCCTTTTCCCCAAACCTCAAGAACCTGACCCTACCCAATGCCTTTGCCCTGTACCCACTTTGGGAGGGGTCTGTTTTCAGTACAGAAATACTTCCACCACAGGGTACCCAGGCATTATAATTAATCTGTTGAGTTTGTCAAGTGAGTCATGTTTGGTTTAGATGTTGTCCTTTAAATTAGGATATTACTGTAATTAAGTTTGGCAACCGTACCTAACCCGACACCTCGGTATCCTTAAAGGTGCGAAGGAGACTCCCTTATTGAGTTTCCTCCCAGGTTAAGATTGTATCCTGAAAGGTGTGATGTTTAACTGTATCCATGTGTGAACTGTTTTCTTGTCTACATTTGATAGGTCAGGAAGTGTCTACCTCCATGCGGCGAATTATATCTTGAGCTGTATCAATATACTGTGATTTCTGCAATAAATATTCATTCTCGATGTAGCCAATTGCTAGTAGTCCTGTCTACTATTTGGGAACAAAGAACATGGTTCAAGGGAAAACTTGCTGGGTGAATACGGAGCTATAATCGGGGGGCTAAGGAGGTGATTTCCTAAAATGGGCAGAGGTGCTACCAGCCTTGGGTAGCCATCTTGTTACATCTGCCAATGTTAGCAGGAGTTGGAAAGTTGGAGAATCTTTCCACCTCTAGTTATTAATGAGTGATTTCTTTCAGTTGACACGTCAGTCCAGTTTTAATTAACAGCTGCCTCAGTCTCATTGAAGATTGTGTACCTTGGTTGTTGCTGCATATCCCTCGTCCTCTAGCCAGTTGGACACCTGGCCAAGTTTACTAGAAATCTCCTCTCTCTGGTCCTTGGTGGAAACTTTACGAAACTCCTCTTGGTTAAGTTTATCCTATGGAAACACATACAGACATTCAGTAAAAATGTTCAACTCCACAACCTTAGGCTTATTGTAATATACATACATGCACAGTTTGGGATAAATGCAAAACAATCATGGGTGGCGCAGGATTTAATTAGATATTTTATTTAATTGGATCAGCACTCAAATTTTAAAGGAGAGTTTTCAAGAGATGCTTTAGGCTTAATATAGGGATAATACCATCTTGAAAGCACATATATACATTGTAAACGCTTCTTAATCATGTCTCAAATACTGTACCTGTGTCTCAAAGATAAAAGCTTCCAGGCTGTTCGCTGCCTTCTCTCGCTCATGTTTCTGTAGATCTCTATCAGTAAGGTCCTGAAGCCTGGAGAAGTAGGTTGACAACAGGGAAGGGAGATTTGAAGTTAATACAGCAATTACATTACTTTAACATTTATTAGAGCGCCAAAAATTTACGTAGCGCTAGGTACAGAGCATAGATGGGAACTACATACTAAGTTAAATGAAGTAGAACAGAGGGATACATGAGGAAAAGAGTCGAGCTCACAGACATAGAGGGAATGGGATACATGAACCAAATAAAAGTGAAGACGTCAATGGAAAGGTAATGGTAGTAACAGTAATGTGGATGGTTGGCACTAGGTGGGTTTGGCCAGAAATTGTGTGTGTGCTAGCTGGATGAGTAGTAAGCTACCTAATACTAACAATGATTGAGAACAGCTAGGTGGGATTAGCTGTGCGGAAGGAAGTTCCAGAGAGAGGCGGCAGCATGGGAAAAATCTTGCAGGCGTGAGTAGGAAGAGGTGATGAGGTCGGAGGAGAGTTTTAGTCTATTTGAGGCGCACAGAGGTCATGCAGGGAAGTATTGCTTAATGTGGGAGGCAATGTGGAGACGATAGAGATGGAATATAACTTGAATAGTCAATACTATTGAATGAGTGAATACTAGGTCTAATGAATGGCCTACAGTGTGGGTTAGAAATGGGAGGATAAGGAGAGGAGTTTTGAAGTGGCTGGAGTTGGTTAGGTAATGGGAATTTTGAAATCTCCCAGAATGAGAGATGGTAGCGATGGTATATCAGAGGAAAGAAAGTTGTGGAGCCATGTAGAAAAGTTGTCAAAGAATTGGGAAGTGGGTCCCGGGGCAACACTGAGGGATATAGGTGTACTTTGAATGATGAGAATGAAAAGGGAAGGAGCAGTTAAGAAAGAGGAGGATGCCAACACCACCACCTTTTTGTCTCCAGGTCTTGGTGTGTGGCTGAAGTGTAGGCCACCAGAAAAGAGAAAGCAGCATGAAAGACTGTCAGAAAGACTGTAAACCAGGTTTCAGTAAGTGCAAGGAGTCTAAAGCGGTGAGAGATGAATAGATCATGTATGGCTGTGAGCTTGTTGCATAGAGCATGTGTTTAGCAGGGCATAGTTGATGAGATGTTGACTATTGCAGAAGACAAACATGAAGTCATCAGTTTTGCATCTGGTGTTCACGATATGGGGTAGGCATCAAGGATAAAGGCGTAAAAGGGTGAAGAGAGGAGGAGTTTGTAATGACACTACAGGTCGGTGTCAACTGAATCTTCTCATCTAACTACAGTTTATTTTAAAACCTATGATTTGATCACCAATAAGGACTGGTCTTCCCATTTAGCCTACCAGATTTTCGGTTCGCTGTTAAACTCAAATCATGGTTCTTTGTTTTGTCTTTTACTCAGGGAAGCAATATGCTTATTCCATTCATGCTTAAAAAGCACAATGGTCAGGAAAACAAGTGTTTTACAACCAGACCAGACTGTTTAATACCCTCCCTCCCCCACAACCAGATTAATTTCTTTTATAGGTCTGGTTAATCAGATGATGTGACCTGACCGCTAATCAACCACCGGTCATACTTCCCCCTTCTGCACATATTTCCTAGCATTATATTTACCACGTCACATACTCAACTGCCATTTGTAGACTTACAATGCACCCAACTATTCACCTACTTAGTAACTTCTGGTGTGACTCAGTTCTCAGTTACCCCAACACACCTTCCATTATCACAATCTGTGTTTTTTTTCCTACCTCTCCCCTTTCTTTCTGCCTTACACTCTCCTTGTGTGTCTCTTGTTCCCCATCCCCTCTAGAATGTAAGCTTGCGAGCAGGGCCCTCTACTTCATGTTTTAGTCTGAAACTGTTTTGTGTAAATTTGTTTGTAACTCCCTTCTTATGCTCTTTACCAAGTGCTGTGTAAATTTATTGACGCTATATAAATAAAAATGTAATGTAATGTTTAACTGAAAGAATGCATTGTGTAGGCTTTTTTTATATATAGAAATAATTTAATGAAAGAATACAAATGAAGCATATTATGGAGTCCTATTTGCTCTATCAGGTGGCTGACACGTTGCTTAGAATCTTGGGTCAAATTCACTATGGGTTAGATGAAGAACGATCGGATCTAAGCACCAAAAGAACATGTCTGATCCTGGGTTAGAGCTATTTGGAGTAAAGTGGGCTCAATAAAAAAAAGTTATATTATTTGTATTCTTTTATTTAAAGAATTACCCTTCTACACTTAATTTAGATCGGTCATTTAAACACAAGTTCATTTTTTCCTACAGTTGTCCTTTAAGTTCCATTAAATTATCACTCACTTCTTGGTGGCTTGATTCATCTCTTCCTCCAGGAGATCTGGTACATCATTCAGTGTTTGAGCAGCACCAATTTCATCCACCAGTTTCTGCTTCTTAGGAACTACAGGCTTCTTTGGTTCTTCTTCTTCTGGAGCTTTTCCAGCCTCTCCTTCCTTTCCAGCCTCTTCCTCCTTGGCTTCTTTCTGCAATTAAATTAAATATCACTGAAGAAACCTATGAACTGTGCAACATGGTCTCCAGAACATTACAGTGCCTTTTTTGAGCAATCAAGGCCAAGCACATGCTAGGCATTAAAACTATGAACAAATATGGAATTGGGTACAAATTGTGATCACAGACCATTGCATCTAATAAAACCAAAGTAGACTATTTAAGTTATTCTTCCTTAACACAAAATGTAAATGGCACATTGAGGAATCAGTAACCCATTGCTTATAATTCACAATCAAGCCTTTGCTTGTAGCTTTTCCCTATTTTTTACTAAAATCCCTAAAAACAATTTTATTTTCTAGAACTCACACTGAATAATCATTTTCAAATTTTACTACCTTAAATAGGATTTTTCTTTCTCCTGAAAATCAAACAAACCTCTAAATCTTGAGGGATTTTAATTGGAGAATTGGCAAACTGCGTTTAACTGCAGTCTTTTCTTAATGAATTGTGAGGTAATGAGAAAGCCCATCATATATTCCACTACCATCTGCACTTACAAGTCCATAAGCACCTGTCCACCTACCTGTGACTCTGCCTTCTCTCCTTCCATCTTCTCTTCTTGTTTTTCTCCTTCTGCATTGGTTTCTTTTTTGCCATCCTGTTGCTCAGCAGCTGGTTCGGTTGCTTCTTGGTCCTCATCCTTTGTGGCCTCACTTGGTCCATCTTCTTCCTGAGGAATGAAAAATTTGATGAGAAATGTCCTGGTTTCAAAATCCCCCGCCACTGCACTGACCATACAAATTAGAAAGTCAACTCAACTTAATTGACCCTGGAGAATACACAGTTGGATTTTAACAACTACAATTATTTGTCATCATACAGTATGTAACAAGGTGTATAATGTGGAATCGGAAAGAAGGTGAAGTAACATCCATTTTTCAGGATAATATTTAAAGATCAAAGAATTTTGCACAATAACTATTGTATACTTTTCTCTTAAAGGAGTCAAACGGCTTTAGTCTAAGATTCAAGACTTTATTGCAGCTGGAGCATTTACTAGCTCAGCTTCTTCTGATCTTTTCTTGGATATTTTAATCTTCTAGTTCTAAATACTGTTCCCTACTAGTACAAGGTTACATATATAGAAACCTTAACTCATATAAACCCAAAATTTGTTCTTAGTGAGCAAGTGACCGAGCTCGCTCACTATAGGGACAAATGCCACCAAGACATTCACTTTAACATAATCTAGGGTCACATACCTGGACAGTGTCAGTACCATTGTCTTTACTTTCTTGTGTAGAACTTCCTCCTCCAAATAGACTGGATATTGTATTTCCAAGCTCTGTGAGAGTAAAGGAAGAAAATAATAAAACAAAATGTACTGGATTATATAGAAATCACTATTATGGAAAAGCTGGTTAATTAAATACACACACAGGTTACTTAATAAAATATGTTTTTAATTCAACCATTTTAGCAAACTGGTTTGTCCTGTCAGTATTAAAAAACAAACAAGACACAATGTTGCATGGTGGCACTCTAGAAGGACTCCTTTTAGTAACCATATTTCAAAAGATCAGACGACCTTTCAACCCGACAGTGTCTTTTTCAATTCCATCAGGTTGTGCACCGGTGTTTGAATAAATCTGGTTATAAAGAGGAGTGCTGAGCCTTTGTATTGCTTCATTTATGGTTTTAAAATCTTAAAATGTCCTCTCCAATAAAGAGAAAATCAACTAGGTACATGCATTAGTAGGGCATTCATACTGAGGTTGGGAGTTTGATGAATAAAAACATGGTACATTACATTAGAAATGTGTAAATGTTAATCAATGATCAGTAACAATAGTTACATAACTAGCAAACCAGCCAGCAACTTTATGTAACCAGTAATCATCTTTGCCTTCTGTTCACAAATATGTTGCATCACATCAAGGTCATTTTATTACACATCATGTTTTGTCATAAGGACCACAAACCTACAAGTCCCTAAGGATCAGAATATGTGGGATATGTACATCACTTACTTGTCAATGTGGATTCCTGCTCTGGTTTCTCCTCAACAAGTGTTTCAAACACAGATTCCACCTTAGAATAAGGGAAGTGAAATTTAAACCAGTTTTGAGCAAATAAAAGCATGGAATTGTAGCCAAAGAGACACAACCAAAACAATGGCACATTTGTCTCATGAACAAAAGCTGCTCGGGTTCTTAACAGATATCCCTCAATTAAAAAGGTTACCACACATTTGTAATAACGTGGGAATATATTAACCTTTAAGAATCATGGGGGTTTCAAGATATTTGGTTTCAAAACCTTTTGGAGTAATTTTAAATATGGTAACTATGCCCACTGAGGTAACACGGACAAATATGTGAGAAGCCATATTATAAATTGGCCATACATTTTGTTATTTTAAAGGTTTTATGTGAGTTATACTAAAAGAACTTCATGTACACGTTTAAGTGGATATTTATATATCTGCAATACAAAATAATATTGGCACAGACAGTATAGTTGACGGCCACGACTGATCAATTTAGAGTAGAAATACTTTCCCAGCTGCACTTAAAATTGTTGGTTTGGAAACTATTTCTTGTCCCACACATGGGACAGAGAGCAAACATATTACTGAAATTTAAATAAATATTCAGCTGGACTTAACAAAATAATAGATTGGAGTTGTAGTTTAGAAATAATTGTAATTTTGCTTGTTCTATTATGCATAGCTTATATAATTTTGTGGGCTGTACTATTCAGAGATAAACAGTTTGTAATTCACTTTTGGTTCCAGGGTTGTCAGACCGTGAAATCCCTCCCAAATGTTTTTAATTTTGGGGCCATTTCAGGTTTTCAGATTTTTTTGTGGCCATGTTCAGGAAGATCTTGGCTTTTGTAAAAATAACTGAAGCTCCCCACGTAGAAATCTATGCGGAGGATGGCGGCAACGTTTTGTGTGGATTCGAGATCGCTTTGCTGGTCTCCGGGTTGCCCAAATTTGAGGGCTAGTTGAATCCACAGTGATCCGATTAGGTCTGAAAATCAGAGCTACCTGAGTTGACCATTTAATTTACAGTAGTCTTGCACTGCTACACCTGTTTTTAGGTATTCTGTGACCATAAACAAATTAATCCTCAACAGAGACTTTCAGGATACCATGTGGCCCAAATGTAATCAGACTGGCTATAGGAGTCCAAAACAATTACTTGCATTACCTATAAAATATAATAAAACAAACCACCACACCATATCATTAATATTTAAACATTTCAGTAACTGACGGTGGAAAACCCACTACACACTGCTCATCCCATTATCAAGCCGTGCAAAAGCCATACTGTGCACATTAGAGGACTCCCTACACTACAACATGTTGCACGATTACTGGCACTTAATAGATTCAGCTTTGCTATAAGACCTAAAGCTACCAACCATCTATTTTCCAAGTAACTTACTCTATCAAGGCTAAGTATGCCACTCTCATCCATGTTGAAGTGAGCTTTGATGCCCTTTGACTCATAGTCTGATCTCTTCTGGAAGCTTTCACCAACACCATTCAGTTTTACTGTGGTTAGGTTTAGTGACCCAAAAATCCTAAAAACGAGAGAAGAGTATAGGCCATTAAACATCAGTAAACAGAACACATAAGAACATATTTTTTCAGAAATAAAAGGTCATGTTACTACAGTCTTGCCCTGCCTAATGCCATAAGTCAGAGACACTCACTGTAGATCCTCAGGTCCCAGGAAGCTGAGGTCTCCATAGTTAATGTTGAAATCAAAGTCATCGGTGTAACGGTTAAAAGTGATGACTTTACGCTGTGGGTAGGGTGCCAGTCTCTGGAATAGGATTCGTTTGTTGTGCTTAAGAGATTTGCCATGATCCTCTTCCTCGACCTCTCGTGTAAACTCCACCTGTAAAGCAATGTCCAACGTGCTATTACATATTTGAACAGCTTCCAGTTGAGAAACATTGAGCTAAAGTGGGTCACGAGCTTGCGTGGAGTGGGTCCCGGACCTGGGGTTTGGCTTCATCAATAAGTCTAACTTTTGATTTGGGGGGAGGAATAATGATGTATCGACTCTCATTGTATGAACTGTCTGAAGCGGAGAAGCTCCTCAAGTAATTGATTACAGTGTTTGATAGTGGCGCTGATCTCGTCCAGTAACCCCTCTAGGATTTGGAAGCAGCTGAGGTGACACCATTTACTTTAGGGATACAATTTCAAAATTTGCCTGATATGGGTCAAGTGCAGTTTGGGTTTAATGTGGCAGAAACATGGAAGTGAGTTTTTAATGTACCTAGCTATGTGAGAGTGACTTCTCTGGTCCAACTGAAGACCAAACTGATCCATGAAGGCTAAAACTTACCAGGAAAGTCAAAAGGATCTTAATATGTATAGCTTCGAGGAAAGAAGGGACAGGGGGGATAGGATAGAAATATTTAAATACATAAAAGGGAATCAACCACAACAAGAGGTCATAGTCTTAAAATTAGCAGAGCAAAGGTTTGAACGTAATATCAGGAAGTATTACGTTACGGAGAAGGCAGTGGATACATGAAATAGTCTTCTAGAAGAAGTGGGAGAGGTTAACACTTTGAAGGAGCTTGCGTGGGATAGGCATAAGACTATCCTAGATAGAAGATAAGCCCAGGGACTAATACAAGATTTATAAAATTGACCTAGGACTAGATGTGCTGAATGGTTCTCATCTGCCGACACTTTCTATATATGTGAGTTAGCTCATACTTTTCTTTTGGTTTGCCTTAACAGAGTGTTTACATTTCACTTTGTATAAGATAGTAACCTATTCAACAGAATGTATATTATGTATGAAGAGAGAGAAGTGTTTGCTTTCTTGAGATACCACTGCTCAGAAGGAGGTATTTCCAGTGTTAATTTCTTTAACAATAACCAGCTCATCAGTAAAGGATGTTTAATGTTTTATAATAAATTACCACAAAACAAATACTGCTGCTTTAATTTATTTTAAATGATTTTTAGAATATTTAATTTAAATGATTTTCCATCAGAAGGCTTAAATAAAGCACTTAAAGGTAAGTTTACAAATCCGAAGCCAGAGCATGAATGGTTATTGTTTTTAAAACTATTATTTATTTACATACATGGCTCAAATAAATAAAGCCCTTACTCGCCAAACATCTATTTCTTATGGTGGTGGCCTGTTGTGCGTTCGCTACACACCTTGAATGAGAAATACATGTTGCCCCACAAAGAAAGAAATTACAAAATATTTTTTTTCTTATTAGAGATATTGTCCTTCTCTACAGCATCTGGATGTGAACTGCTGATATCTTCATGTGGTGTGTTACATGAAGGTGGTAACAAGGCTATGGCCTTTGTGTCTGCACTGTCTTCTATTTTGTCCAAATCATATACATCCAAGGGGAGCACTTCTATTTGACCAGATAACCCAGGAGGCCCCTCAGATGTAAAGCTGCTGCTGCTCCTGCATCTGATGTTCCAAGCAGAAAATGGTTTTATTTCCCCTAGACTCTTGGTGTTCCTACTACTGTGTACGGCGTACATAGATAAAGATTCCATTACATTAGGACTCTTAGGCTTACTGTTGGTCTTCCCAAGCATAGAATGGTAATTTTGGAGGTCCAGAAAATAATTCCATTTCCCCAGGACTCTCTGTGTTATTGCAGATGTTATGGTCATAATCAGACTAGGCTTCTATTTCAAATTAACTCTCTGTTCTTAGGCGTATATCCCAAGAGTAGATTGGGTCTACCCTACATCACAGGACTCTCAAAACAAGCATCCATTGGTAATTTTGCAGGTTCTAACCTTAGATACTCTGGGTTACTGTTGGTCTTACCCCAAGCATGGATGACCAATTTTCCAGGTCCTGACCTAGGACTCTCTGGCACACTGCTCAAATAACAAACAGAGCTAGTTTCAGAGATAGATTGCATGATGCTATGGTTGAAATTAGCCATTGTGAATACTGCTTTTGCGAGTAAATATTAAGTGTACCTTCCTGAACGCCTCCAAGTACACTAAAGGGGGCTTTGTTAGCCATTGCACTATATAAAGCTGAGTACATTGCATCATAGTACCACAAGGCATAATGGGTGGGCCACCATGGATGCAACAAAATTGTTTCAGATCCGCACCAAAAAAGGGAAAAATCAGGTGCCACCGAGTGCTGGGGTCTGCATTTTTATTTTGTGGCCACCATGGATGGGCCACAGCCATACGGACAGGAGTGTCCAATCATCTGTATAGGTGTGTCCAAACTAGATAGGCCATGCCCATACAGATTGGGCACACCAAGTGTGTGGAACTAATTTGAAGCTACGTGGAACATTTTTTACTACTAATCCAGGATTAATGGTTTAAAGAGGCAGTGCAAAGAGAAATTATGTTAAAAAATGTGTCAATTCCTGTCCAATCAATCATACATCTGTTCAATCCCTAGCTATGCTATAGGCATCTTTTGCCCATATAACAGACTATGGTGCCTACAGGATAAGCATGGTTCAACAGTGGTTCACTGGCAAAGCTTCATGTGATAAACAATACAAAGTTACTCCGTGTGTGCACAAGAATACAATACATGCAAACACATTTCCTTGCAGTTATCCACTGACTGTGCTCAGGGATCTGCCAGTTTCTCAATGAGAAAAGCTGCAGATCTGTGACGTGGTCAGTGGCAGACCTCGTATCAATCGCCATATAAATAGTTTGTAATACGTTTTCCCAACTTTAGAAATAGCCAATGTTTACAAGTTTATATGTTTTGTGCAAGTTATAAAAACAATAACCTAAAAGTAGCATTGTCTCCCCTACCAATTACAGATACAGGGCAGTGAGTGTTTAATGTTCCTATCTTTGGGAGGACATCTCAGCTCTGGTCCAGCTGAAGATAAATTATGGGAACAGAATGGACACTGAACAGGTCCTCAGAGTTGCTGAGAAATGTTTCAAAGTCTGATGTGATGGTAGACAACCATCACATCAGACTTTGAAACATTTCTCAGGTGCTAAAAAGCACCTCTGGCTTCCCATTTGTTTTAATTAGTCTTATAAGTTTCAATGGCTCAATAGCACTTTAATTTTCACTTGCACTGCGAGTACTGCAGTATTTTGTGAAGAAGCCTTTTCTTTTCTTCTTTTTTTAAGGTTCCTGTACAAAATTTTTTGGCATGAATTAGAATGTTTTTAAAATAAAATTATTTTGGGGTCGTGACTACATGACCTAGGACAAAAGTCGGTCCTGGGGTTAAACTCGTTGAGAACCACTGCTCTAGGTCAGTGGTTCCCAAACCAGTCCTCATCCCCTGGTCCTCATCTCCCCGGTGCAATCCCTACATCCTGGACTGTTATGTGGGCATGAGGACTGGTTTGGGAACCACGGCTCTAGGTGATGGGCGGCAAGTATTTAGCAAGACAGCTCTTGTGGACTACATATACCATGGTACACAGCAAGCCATTGGCAGGTTGTGCATCAAGGGAAATGTAGTACACAAAAGCTGCAGTGCCGAATAGTCACCATCCCTGCTTTAGACCTGTGTCTTTCTAGGAATCTCACCTGAATGGGGAAGATGGCAGCATCTCGAACTATGAAAGGCTTTACTTTGAAGGCTTTGCTAAGAGCAGCTGCCTGATACACTGCTCCCATTGCAGCTGCCTCATCAGCATTGATGTTCTTTCCCAGTTCCTCTCTGCAAGTCATATGAGAAAGTGGAAAAGTTACAGAACATATGTACAACATATGTGGGGCATGGTAGACTGCTAACCACAAAATGCAATAAATGCTAAATAAATTATTCTACTCACTTTCCCACAGTCTTTAGTAACAGTTCCTGAACCTTTGGAACACGAGTGGCCCCACCCACCAGGATAACCTGATCAATTTCATCCTATAAAAGAAAAGAAAAAAAGTAACAAATTTACAGATCATTAGGACAGGCACAATCAGTTTTCACTACATTGCAAAGGAGTACAAATATAGTACAAAAGCATTTACAAAAGTTAAAAAGGACACTTCCACAAGATGTAACTAGATAACCTGGTCATTTTATATGATTGAATTAATTGCAAAAAAGGAAAAATAAAATTAAGCGGTTTATCTGCTGACTCCATTTTGTGAATATTTCCCATGATGCAACATCAAAAATCTTCCAGCCAGTCTCACTTTACAACTGTGGCCAGATCCTGCATGATGGTGTCGTAAGATACTCCCCTGCTCTCTTACTGGCTCCTGTGTATCATAGTGGGCTGGACTAGGTAGCGGTGTACAACTATTTTTTATCTGCCTTAAAACACAAAGAGATTGGCCTGATCAAGCAGGATCATAACTCTACCCCCTTGTGATGTAATAGTTACATTACTCTCTCACACAATGCAAGTCTATGATCAGGATTCTGACCTATAACTGCAATCTGTGTCCCCACCCCCAAAGTGAGAAATTTGTACTGAAAAGTCACTAGAGGGTGGCACCCAAAAACACTTTCACAAAATGGAGACGCCCAGTGCAAATCGTTTAGTTACATAATTTATGAAAAATAGTCACAAAACAAAAACAAGACATCCCTGAAATAGTCAATATAAAATACAGTAAAAACCTCTTTTTGGTGGGAGTGTCCCCTTAAAGTGGAGAATCAGCTCAGCTAGAGTGTTTTTCATCATACTCAAAAATGTAACATGGCGTAATAATGGACAAATGATGCCAAATAGTACAGATGTCTGACTAAAGGCACAGGGGCTTGATGCTTCATCTTAATCCTTTACAGCTAGCAGAAGAAGAATTAAAAGGGTTCACAGCGTTTGTAACAACTAATCATCTATATTCTTACCTGGGAATTTATTTTCCTTGTATATCACTGGTAGCACACTATAGAGAGATTTTCGTCTACCCTATCGGAGGATAGATGTATAGTCCCCACCCTTCCCTACAGGGAGTCAGTATTAAAACAAAGCAACCCTAAAGCTATAATAATTCGACTGAGCAGACACTATTGTGGGGGAAATGGAGGGCTACCAGTGATCTACAAGGAAAAGCAATTCCATAACATTTCAGGATTTCCTTGCCATCACCGTAGCACACAATATAGATATCCCACAGCTATAAAGTGTGAGGAACTAGAATTGATAATTTGAAGAACATGTAAATAAGGTTCATACCTTACAAAGAAAATCACTATTTGTATAGTGTGATTAGCTTGGCATTGCTTAGAAAGTAGCAGAGACAATCAATAACCAAAAGGTACAAAGAGCCCTGCTTCCAATTTACAATTTGTATCATACACAGATAATTATGAAAAATGCATGAAGTTTACTGCATGGAAAAACTGTTCAGTAGCAACATCCTGCACATATCCAAAAGGTGTGACTGAATGAGGTTCATGGGTACTAAACTGGATATTCGCAATGTCTTGAATGAACAGCTACTGGTGACTAGTTCAAAAGTGACCATAGAAGTAATGGAGATTTAGAAAATATTCAAATGTAAAGAACACAAAAAGCAAAACTGACTAAGTATTAGTGATAAGCCAAAGACTGACCATACCAGAAAAAAAAATAAAAAGTTTCTGACTGACCGTCCTGGTACCCTATAGCAGTCGCTCGCTAGCAGCGAGAGACCCTCACATTCAGCTGTCAGAGCGGGGCGAGCCCTTGCTCTGATTGGCTGTGCGCGTGCCGACGATTGTCAGCACGCGACAACCGGGACCTGCAGTGTCTCGCATGAGACCAGCTTTTTTTCCTTTTTGTGGCAGCCAATGTTTATCCACTGTAGTCATTACAAGCAAGGACTCCAGTTCTTCACCAAAGAGGATGTTACCTTTGAAGGGAACGTTGAGGAGCCGGTTCTTGGAGGTGTTAACTGCTTGCCAAGGCTTCAGCCACAATGCTCTTCTAGCTGCTAGGGCCAGCGCTGAGGCCCTGGCAGTCATCCCGAGTGTCAATAGAGGCATCACACAGGAAATCAACAGCAAGTCGTACTGCCAAAATGTTGTTCAGAACTTCTTCTCTGGGAGTTTTAGCGGCCAAATCCTTTTCAATTTGATGGAGCCAGACCTTGATCGCCCTTGAAAATGAGGTGGCTGCTGCTACTCCTGGTCTAAAAGGCCAATATTGAGGCCTCAAAGGACTTTTTAATGGCCGCTTCTGCCTAAAATCTGAGAACTGGGACCAGTCCTCTAATGGAAGTGTAGTTTTTCTAGCCACCTTAGTGACTGTTGTGTCAACCGTAGGGACATTCCATAGTTGTAATACATCCTCACTGAAGGGTAGCATTTTCCTGGATCTCCTACATAGAGCGATCCTCTTCTCTGGGTGTTCCCATTCTTGTCTGTTAATAACAGACAGAACCTGATGGACTGGAATGGTAGGCAGCTTAAGTGAAAAAACAGAAAAAGGAGTCTGCTTGCTTTGTATACGTTGCTTCCTCAGCTTGCTGTTCTCACAGCCGAAATAAGGTTGTTTACTTCCACTGGAAATAGATAGGTGCTGTCCGCAGAGGCCAGGTCACCTTCCTCATATGAAACATCCTCTAGCTCCGGTAAGCCACATTCAGGGTCCACAGACCCGATGGACCGAGATAACAAAAAAAAGCTGGTTTAGGTGCAGGATTTTTAAAGTTCAGTGGTGCATGTGTCATCTGTTACCGGACAGAGGCAAAAGTGGACTACATCTCAGTTTTAAGCCAAGACAAAAATTCCTTCAGTCAGCTGTTGATTTAAGGCAGGAGGAACACAGCTTTTTTTTTATCGTATCTTGTAGGGCCTTATTACACCCTGAGCACACTGCATGCTTGGTCTTCGTAACAGAACGATCAGCAGAGATTTCGGTTATTTGATTTAGCTCATGCAATGAAATATACACAATTTGGGCACTAAAATATGTAGGGTCTTAACCAATATAAAAAACTGTTGTGTGGAAACGCTACCTTGTTCTGCTTTCACCAAAATCACTTAACCTGAAGTAATCAATTATGGATACCCATTCAAACCCTTTACTCATTTTCTGACTGCAAAACAAGTAGATAAAAGGCAATAATTGGGTAGTGGATATGTGGAAGAAGATTCCCACAGACAACTGTAGAGGTTAGGAAGATCCAAGAGTGCATGGGATAGGCATAAAAGCTACCCTAGACATAAAAACAAGATTCATATAAAATTAGATTATCTGAATTGGGTAGATTATATAAGATAGCTCCCATTCAAGTTAGCTTTTTTCCTAATTAAGCAGAGTCAATAGTCCAGGTATATTACATGTTACATGTCTGCACCCTATCAGTGGTAGGGCAGAGAAAACACTGGGGGTGGGGACTTTATATAGAAGTCTGATTACTTCCTGCGCTATTTCTCCATTGTGTGTTACTGTGATAGCAAGAAAAAAAAAGATTTACAATTTGCATTCAGTATTTTAACAACCTTCCAATTAGCCCATCATTCTTACCAGGTTCATCTCAGCACTGCTCAAAGCTTGTTGCACAGGAGCTGACACTCTTGCAAAAATATCCGTGCATAATTCCTCCAGTTCTTGACGTGTCACTTTCACTTTAAAGTCAATATCATCCATAAGGCCTTCAATCTGTAAACAAATAAATGGCAGCACAGAAGTAAACAACAATGTCTCAAGCTCTCACTCATTTGTTGACAGCAGTGGAGTAGATGAATGAAGCAGCTTAGAAGGCACTGTATTCACTTAAACATAGCTTAGACTTTGAATGTAGAGAGAGAAAAAAAAAGACTGGAAAGGATTTATACAGTGTGTTAGCAGAATTACAAGCAGATCCTGCATATGACATCACCTGTAGCATGATATGTTAACCCCTTCCCGACCTTATGACGAGTTAACTCGTCATAAGAGCCGCCACATTAGCGACCTTATGACGAGTTAACTCGTCATGCAGTCTAGCCGGCATTGCTCTCCATGGGCACCGCCAGCTAGTCTGCAACATGTCCAGGACTAAGCCTCGCGGCCGAGGCAAAGCTCCTGGACCCGATCGGTGCATTTCCGGGCATGTGATCGCGGTGATAACGTGATCACCGCGATAACATGCAAATTAGATGCAAAGTCAGTGTGTTCACACACTGACTTTGCCTCTAATTCACTCTCTGTGCTTCACATTCTTAAAGTGAAGCACAGAGCGTGACCTGTAAGTAAAAAAAAAAATTAATAACATACACAGAGGAAAAAAAAATTAAAATTAACCCTTTCATTGCCGATCACAGTTTTTAACTGTGATCAGTTTCCTTCCACTTTATGGCCCTCATTTAGTTTTTTTTTTTATTTTTTTAACAGATTTTTTTTTTTTTTAGAATTTATAAAGTTTTTTTTAATAAATAAAGGTAATTTTAATATATTTATTTAATAAAATTTAACCCCTGCATGCCTGTTTTTACTGATCTGACATCGCACTCTTCAGAGTTTTTTTCTGTCTTTTTTGTTATGGGGGGTTTGGGAACCAATATTTTTCTTTTTTATTAGTTAGTTAATTAGGGGGGATAAGTGGGTTAGTGTTGCACTAGTTATGTAGCTTATTATTGGGAAAATAATGGGGAAAAACTTTTTTTTCCTCAAAAATGTCCTCTTTTATATGTATTTTTTAATACTAAAATGTAAATCATTTTTATGTATAGGGTATCAAAAGAAAGCTCTAACTGTCCTTTAAAAAACAACATATAACTTGTATGGGTACGTTAAATGAGAGAGAGGAAAATTATGTTTCAAAAACCGCGTATTAAAAATTGAAAAACGCTCTGGTCCTTGGCCCAGGAAAATCCCTGGTCCTTAAAGGGTTAATTACACATTTCACTTCCAAAGGCTCCACAGACAAACACATTGTTTCTCCTATTGTAGGCATTTGTTTGCAGTGTATAAATCATTTTCTTTAATTCACTGAGGACTGACTGCAAATCTTGTAATGAGTGGGGGGGGGGGGGGGGGGAACGTCGTACAAGCGGGAAGGGGAAGATGGTGTTTACTCTTCAGCAAGAACAACAGATTAAGTCCGACTCCATTTAATTAGCGCTATACCTGAGCCATGTGGTCATTGTTGGCACTGAGAATGGTCTTCACACGGTTAGCCTCTTTCAGCAGCTTAGCCATAGCGCGTGCATTTTCCCTCACATCCTTCTTGGACTTTTTCTGCTCATTAAAGACTTTGGCCAAATGGTCCCGGAGGCGCAGGTCAATCTCTAACCCACCAAGTGTGCGATCATACCTGAAAACACACCAAAATCTAGATTCTACAAATTGAACACCTTAGCAAACTTTACAAGGGTGGAAGGAGTAGACGAAGCCTGACTGATTGCAGTTACTCACAACATGAAACACAATGTTAAGGTGACAATTGAGAAAAAAATAAATAAATGTATATATCATCCCTTATTCAGAAATCCGTTATCCAAAATCATTTAGGGATTTTGCTATAAGTTGCCAATTCCACACACACCTGTCAGCATGCAAGTTTATTCAGCGTTCAGGCCCCTTAAGCTGCGATATAGACTTTGCATGCATGTTCAGATTCCCCCACAAAGGATAATGCATGTGCAGGCCTGATATGCCAACAGCAGGTTCCCAACGATGCCTCACATCACAGTAAAAGCGATTTATTTATAAAGTATTTGTACTGAAACTACTGTATTCCTTGAGTGCTGAGAGGCTTTAATATATCTTATTTGTGAAAATGATCTGTTATCCGAAACTATCCATTATCCAAAATACTATTGGTCCCAAGCATTTTGGATAAAGGACACTCAACCTGTATGTATAAAAAAAATGTGATGGATACATTGTGTTGGGAGAATTCAAAGCAAACACATACAGAGAACAACAGGTTTTAAATGAGTCTTGTGTCCCCGCAGGTGGCTTGATATGCCAATCGACTACTTTCACTGGGAAATCTGTACATATCAAGCCATAAGCGGATATCAAACTGGGGACACCAGACAGATTTTAATCTTTATTTATGCGCTTGCTTACAATTTCTTCAGCCTCCTGTGGCAATTGTATTAGCTACTCTGGACACAAAACATCTCTCCCTATATTATATATATTTAATAAACATATTAAAACAAAACAAAAAAAAATATGGTTTCCTGACGAAATAGGCAACTTTCTTACCCCACACCACGAATCTGAAGCTGCGGTTGAGTGCCGGAGTCCTTGGTTTTCACAGTTTGGTAAGTCACAATGGTGCAAATTGTACTCCTAGATCCCATGTCATAAAACATGATACTCTGGGGGAAAAAGTATTAGAAAAATCTTACTCCTGAATAATAATTAAAAAAAAAAAAAAAACACACCTCATGGATTTAGTAAAATTGTATAAACAATACAAAACAAGGTTAATAAAAGATATGGATGGCACTAACCTGTGCAGTGTTATTGATATCTTTCCTACGGAACACACCATAATTTAGCGCAACTGCTGTATTATCGTTAATTAGTTGCAGGACCTTTAGACCAGTAAGCTGGGCTGCATGGAGAACTGCTCTACGCTCTGCCTGGTTAAAAAATGCAGGCACCGTAATCACTACATCCTTCACAGGCTGCTCTGTAGAGGCAAAGTTAGAGAAAAGGACAATAATGTTTACTGGTACATTTTGCTGTAGAATTTTATATAAAAACAGATGCAAAATATAGCTCTGAGTAACAAGAACACACAAACAAACTTGAAAGACTATTTGAGACCGAATATTCCTGCTCTGTATATTGCTCTGAAGTCATGATTTCTAGCTCTCTCTTATGTGACACCAATGTCATCGCAGGCTATCTAGGCTGTGTTTTGGTAAGCAATCAGGTGGTTCACTCCTTTGAGACCACAAAAAGGATGCCATATTAGACTTTTAGGTGACAGATTGAAGACGCAATGAATTGTTGGTCCGAAATGCCAGGCAATGGTATGGGCACACATTTGTACTGTTGAATACATATGAGTAAATGTAAGTTAAAATTTTTAGAACTGCCATGGTTTGTAACAACATGGAACCCCTAAATTTCCCTAAAACATCTGATCTAATTTCAACATTTCTACAGATACTGGATGCCAGTGGTCACACTGTTGGACTTCCATCCCAAAACAAGCATCCCTAGCATCTATGCCAAGCTCTTCACTTATTTCATTAACCTCTGACATAGTGATGGCTTCCCAGCTGTTACAAACAGCATGTCCTATGATGCCCAGCCAAGTAGAATCATGGGAATTGTAGCCAACATTTATAACAGCACAACAGTTCAGACAGTATTCTTGCTCCGATACCTGGTTGCTCTGTATTTAAGTCTCTACATCATCCAAATACAACAATACCACTGAAGTATGCAGGACAAAAGGTGGCAGAAGAGTCCTAAAAGTAATATGGCAGAAGACACCCTAGTGGTCTCTTTCAAATCTACGCAGTGGCATGGTTATTGGAAGATATTGTAATAGGCATCAAGACCGCAAGTCAGTGAGTTTTCAACTAATGAGTAGCTGCTGAATTGAATTCAGTTTTGACAACAGCAGGACTGAGTATGCACTATGCTACTTTAAAGAGAGGCACTAAACCATCCTCGGCATTTTTTGATTAGACAGGAACTCACTACGTTTGGAATTAAAAGGTCTTTTCAACAGTTCCTCCTTAATGCTGGAAGTCTCAGGGAATTCACTGAGCAGCAACTATGTGAAAAGACATTACTGATGGTGTGCAGTGAGCTTCAACTTAGGAGGAGATCCTCATCTACTCATCCGCCTTTTCTTTCTTTTTTTTTTTTTATTTTAAAGAAGAGAATTCTATGCTCGACTTGCTCTCCATGCTGCCACCGTTTGTGACCAAAATATAGTTGTGGAGAATGTTCAGAGTCCTAGCGGTCCCAGAGTTTTAAATCCAAGTAAAAGCTTTAGGAAACCGGAATTAACAACAGAACACCAGCAACAGTCTGGCTTCATTGTAAACCCACACTTTGGAGATAATATTGCAGCAATCATGAACAAATTCAATTGTAACATTTGGGCCCTTCATTCATTTGTGTCAATGACATAACTGAGCCATGGGGTCAGAAATGAAAGTAGGAGGGACTGAGGACTCAATAAAATAAAAGTATAAAGTAATTATTTACTCCGTGTTGAAAGTTAAGATGAAAAAAAGAAAAAAAAAAAGTTTAGTTGTCCTTTAAGGCATTTTAAGTTGCCACAACCAGATTGAAACTCACCTGCAAATTCCTCAGAGAGGGTCCTGGAATAATTCAGCATCATCCCCAAGAGCTCCTCAGGAGAATACAATAAATCACTGCAGATATAAGGAAATAAGCAAGAGACACTTTGATTAGGTTAACATTTTTTTTTATATATACAAAAGAGAAGGTAGTACATGGATTTTATGTTAAATTATGGCACCTCAGAGAAGTATTGTGCAAGGTTAAAACTCTTTATCTTCACTAAAGTAGCACCTGTTCTGCAAAGCCCAAGAAGTTGGGGGAAGCTTTATTTTTATTATGCTTAAGGAAACAGAGGAAAAAAAATTACAATTCCTGTCACACTTGCTAAAATAAAGCATTGTAAATATTTTGTGTACTTTATCTGAACAGAACAAGACAGCATCTGGAGAGCTGTTTGTTATTGGACTGTAAGCTAGTCCCATCCCATTGTGTCTTACATAAGTAATTGCATCACAAATGCAAGCAAGACATAAGTCATATTTTACTGGATTTGTTTATAGCAAGTTATACAGCAATTATTAAAATAAATGTTACAGTCATTAACGTTCGATAGATTTGCATATTTATGACAGGAGTTGAGTCTGCACTTACACTTCATAGACTGTGAATAATGACACGAAGGCTCATATTATGCTTATCCCTTTCTTTATTTTCCCTCAGCAGCAAATGCAGTTAATAAAACTTGACCAATAGAAAAATATTAAACAACTCTCTTCCCTCCCCTACCCTCTAAAGGCCAGTGCAACCTTAACCTTTCCTCTTTCTTTGCCGCTCCCTCAGCTAAGCACACCTTATTACTTTATACTGTATTTGATGTATATTTAACTTATTACAATGTTTGATTTTCTCTAGCCAATTTACCTGTATTTAGTTTTCTTTAATTGCGGTATGCATGGTTATTTGTTCTACGGTACTCATTTTACCTCTGTATCATTCCGTTTTTGCAACTGCTTTAGTCGCCATGTATACCTACCGTTAGCCTTAGGAGTCTGTTGTGTCCCCTCATCTCCCCGTTATTGGCTCCATATTACCATTAGTGGCCACTTCATCCATTTTTCACCACACATGAGCATTGCATTCCACGGCGGCCATTTTCTGGTAGCTCACTTAACTGTCGCGCATGCGCGTTGTGGCGGCCATTTTATTTGTGTATACACCTCATTTTGCCGACGCACGTGTCTTTTAGATGTGGCAGCCATTTTACTGTAGCCCTATGCAGGCTCACGTCGCGGCGGACATTTTAAGGGCTTCCCCTGCCGGATTTCCGCACGGGACGGCCATTTTACTATCATTCAGCTGAGTCTTTGGCTGCACACACACTGCTGTACCGTCCTACCCGTTTTTGACTGCATCTATATCGTTATATCGCTATTATTTCTGCCTACTACCTTGGGGTTTGTACCTTTGCTATACTGTGCTATTGTTGTTGCTGACTCCACATAACTATGGAGAAACAGTTTAGTGGGGCACCCACATCCCTCATTATGACTCCTGCCCAGCAGAATACGGACTTCCTTAGGGAAGATGACCCCTCTGACTTCCTTAACTCGGCAGAATTTCACACACTCTTAGACTCTACCATGTCTAAATCTGTGAACTAAGCTATACAATCAGCTATAGCGCGTATGTCCACCCCCATAGCACAGTCCATTTCCTCTGCCCTACTGGCTTCACATACCCAAGTCCCACTCCCCACATACCAGAGTCCCACACCCACATTACCCCTAAGGGAAAAAGGGTCCCGTTTGCTAGGCGTCCTGCAAATTGCACCACACCAGACCTATTACGTCCAAAAAAAATAAGACTGGCGCGGTTAATCCCGCCACAGAGGCCATGACCACGGAAGAGACCCCAGTACTGGGTAAAATAGGTACGTAAATGGAAAAAGGCAAAAGCCATCCCTGATTCACCTCAGTCTGAGCCTATAGCTGAGGAGGCTACTGAGTCTGATGAACCCGACATACATACCCCGTCTGAGAAGGGCGCCCAGGAGGATACCACTATGGTGGATCCCCACACCCCTGCTGCCTCTACTGAGGCCTCCAATCTGTTTGACCCTGACACTTTGCACCATCCTAGGTCTGCAGAATGGTTCCCTGCAGACCATATCGCAAAGTACATTGCGATGAGGGTATGTAGACCCCTAGATAAAATTGCCCATAACAAAACAGTGGGCCTACAATATGGCTTGTGACACCCCAGTAAATAAGATGGAAAGCAAAAAAAGGGGCTTGATTTTTCGCTATGAACTTGTCAGGATAAAGACGCAAGGCCATACTGCTTAAGATAGAACCAAAATTGGTTAATATAGCCATTTCTGAACACGGGCATGTAAAGGAGATCATTTTGTAAAGGAACTGGGGTCTTTTGTACATACCTTTACTGCCTTGGATATGGCACAATCAAATATGAAATGTGTTTTCACCAACAAGGTTTTTGGTGAGGCAGGCAGATTCAGGGGCCGACACACTTCCAATGCATTCTTTCTGCAGAGAAGCAAACCCTGGCAGAACCAATGGCGCCAGAGGCTGATACCTTACTCAGTCCTTATGGTGAGACCATTAATAACCCCCCATTTTGTCCCCTGTAAAAGTGGGTGGCAGACTGCCTCTTTCAGCAAGCATGGTGCAACATCACATCAGACCCATTGGGTGCTGGAAACAGGGTGGGGAAAGGAAATTTATGTGGTAACCCACCACCATCAGACTCAGGTGCCCCACACAATTCATTTTTTGACACTAGACCACAAGGCTGTGTCCCAGGAAGTAAGAAACCTCCTGTTCAAAAGGTGCGATTGCACCGGTCCCTTTACATCATCTCTGCTTCCACAGCAACCTTTTCTTGGTCCCCAAGAAAGGTGGATGTGCCAGACCAGTTATAAATCTATGGCCTCTGAATGCCTTTGTCGTGTACCAACACTTCAAGATGGAACATTCACTGCCCAAGAGATCTCTTCCTTCTGGGAGACCGGATGGTGAAGTTAGGTCTACAGGATGCGTACTTGACAGTCCCTATTGCTGTGGATCACCAAGATTACATGCAGTTTACTTGGGAAGACAGAATTTGGAGTTTCACCTGCCTACCATTTGGTCTCGTCTGCTCCTTGGTGGTTCACCAAGCTGTTGAAGCCAGTCCTTCCTGATCATATACCTTCTTCCAAAGTGAAGTCAATCAAAAAGGAGGTCAGGAAGGTTCTGATGCGACAAGTGATTACCATACGACACCTCGCTCGAGTCACTGGCCTACTGTCTGCCTCCACCCAAGCCATATTCCCTGGTTCTCTACAGTACAGAGCACTTAAACAACTGAAGATAAAATCATTGCACCACAGCATAACTTAACGAACAGCCAGTAACCCTGAACATAGACGCCAAGGAAGAGCTCTCCTGGTGGTTAACCCACATAGATGCCTGGAACGGACGCGCAATATTCGGCACAGTCCCAGATCTTGTGGTGGAACCAGATGCCAGCTTAACTGGCACGCAATGCGGTCATATCTACAGGAGGTCTATGGTCTCAGGAAAAAAAGTCCCTCAATATCATTTGCCTGGAACTCCTCGTAGGGGAATTCACAATCAGAAGTTTCACTGGAAATTCTCAGAATTACCCCATTCTTCTGCGTATGGACAGCACCTCTACGGTGCGCTACATCAACCACCTAGGTGGAACGAGGTCACTGACGCTATAACGTCAAACAACAGCCTTTTGGCATTTTTGCGTGGCACACAATATTTCTGTGCAAGGGGAACATATCCCAGGTTTGTCCAACATGGCTGCGGATTGGAACTCTCGCTATCTCAGAGACCCCAACGATTGGAGACTACATCCGGACGTCTTTCACCTTCTGGCTCTTTGGGGTCCCCTGGATATAGATCTTTTTGCGTCTCGTCTGAATGCCCAACTTCCTCGATTTTACAGTTGGAGACCACATCCAGAAGCACTGGCTTCAGATGCATTTCTACAACCCTGGCCTCCGTCCAGACACTACTTTCCCCCATTCTGTCTGATCCTTCGGACTCTGCTGCATCTACAACGCTGCAAGACTTACCTGGTACTGATCACTCCTTGGTGGGACTCTCAGCCATGTTTTCTACAATGTTGGACCCCATCTTCTTCCTCCTTGGTACAACCTGATTACCGATCTGCAGGGGGTCTCCACATCCGTTGCTGGCTTCAGGTCAATTCCACCTGCTGGCCTGGATAATTTCAGGGGTCCCTGGTTTATCTCTGGGGTTTTGCAATGAAACTCTGGCTCTCATGAAAGGAGCTTGGGTCCCCGGTACCAGACGCTAATGCCTGGGGCACATGGGCTCATTGGTGCTTGGAACAACATTCAGATCTTCAGATCCCATTTCTACACCTGTAACGCACGCTCGGTTTTCTTACAATGATGTTTGAGAGTGGCAGGGCACAATTAATCTGTATAGATCCACTATTTCACCCGGACACACAGGCTTATAGGGTCTACCTGCTGGGAAACATCTTGTGATTTGTCGTCTTCTCAAAAAGGTATAAGACTGGCTAGACCGCCTTTACCTCACTATTCCACACTCTGGGATGTTAATGTGGTTCTCTCATTGTTTGAGCATCAAAAGGACAATCTGTCCCTTCGTCAACTTTCAGCTAAATTGGTCATGCTGTGCTGTCTGGTTTCTTGCAAGTGCGTGTCACATGTTAGGGCATTGGATATATCGTCTTGCTCTTTTACACCAGAGGGTGTTTCCTTTAACTTTTCCAGATGCACTAAGACATCCATCACCTCCTTGTTCTATCCGTCTTTCCCCGATAATGCTCAGTTGTGCCCAGTTCTTTGCTTAAAAGCATATGAAGAGAAAAACTTCCATTCACCAAGATCCTTCACGTCCCGAGTTGTTTTTAGAACTTCGTAGACCTCATCACCCCATTTCCACCAGTTCGTTTGCATGATGGGTCAAATGGATTTTTACAAGAAGCTGGAGTTGATACCTCCATATTCAGCTCGCATTCCTCTAGAGGCGCCATTGCCTCCAAGGGATTTACTTTGGGTTGTCGTTTAGAAGACTTAATGAAAGCGGCTGACTGGCGTGAATCTAAGTTTTCAGGAATTTTATTTCAGGCCTTCATCCCATTTTACTGAAGCAGTTGTTGCTCAGCTTTAAACTAGCAGAATAGGAGCCTCTGTGTCTTTAAAAATTCCTAGATTTTACTAATAAACTATAACGTAAAGTCATGTTTTATAAAAGACACTGAGGTGAGTATTTTTCCCACCCGACTGAGTTGTAATTTAGATGTTTTTTCTCCCACCCGATGTAGGAGTATGTTCTGAATGCATATTTTGTGAGTTCTTAGTTTACAAGTTTTCTGGTTTGAACGTTTTTTCACAAAAGAAAAAGGAAGTGTTTAGGATTTATAGGGGGGGAGGGAAGAGAGTTGTTTAATATTCTCCATCAGTCAAGTTTTATTAACTCCTTCATTGCTGCTGAGGGAAAATAAAGATAAGCATATTAGGAGCCTCCGTGTCTTAATAAATCATGACTATGTCATAATTTATTAGTCAAATCTAGGAATTAATCAACAAAGTGATGGACACCCCCATTTTTAAATGATGCCCTAATTTAAGTAGCCCAACTGTAGCAAGATTTACTGATGAGTAATGTATCAGATCAACAGGAAGGGGCACAGGAACAATAAATAGTAATAGTCATGTGGAGATGCCGTCTATCAATTTACTGAACTACAAAAAGTGGTTTTGTTTTTAGGGTGTGTAGGGTTTAACCCCTTAAGGACAGAGCCTTTGAAACATTTTTGTCCTTTCTGGACAATGGCTATTTTAACATTTCTGTGCTGTTTGTGTTTAGCAGTAATTTTCTTCTTCGTCATTTGCTGTACCCACACATATTATATATTGTTTTTATCGGGACAAAAAGGGCTTTCTATGGATGCCATATTTTTGATCATATCTTATCATATTATTAAAAAAAAATAATAAAATATGGTAAAAAAAAAAAAAATACACAAATTTCTTTGTTTTTATTTGAAACAACTTCTCCTCATCGACAATAGCGAACGAAAAAACATGCTAAATAGATTCTACTATTTCTCCTGAGTACAGGGATACCACCCATGCATAGGTTTGTTTGGTTGTTTGGGGGCTAAAATGCCAAATTTGTGAGGTGCAGTTTTTTGTTTTCCAACTTGAAATTTTTACATGCAGACAGCCTGCACCCATGTCCCATTTGGGACATATTTGAAACCAGCCAGTGTATTTTACCCCATCAACCCATATATTTTTTAAAAGTAGACACCCTAGGCTATCTCAAATGGTGGTATTTTAACACTTTCCATGCACTAATTCTACCACCAGCCTTTGTCAAAGTTTGTGGTAGTAATTTTTTTGTGTTTTTTTTTCACAAACCTTGTACTTCAGACATGAATTTACAGATTTTGGTATGTGTCACTGCCAAATAACACCCCAATAAGTGTTCAGCAACATCTCTTGAGTACAGGGATACCCCCCATGCATAGGTTTGTTGGATTGTTTGGGGGGTAAAAGGCCAAATTTGGGAGGTGAAGTTTTTGGTTTTCCAATTTGAAATTTTGACATGCAGACAGCCTGCACCCATGTCCCATTTGGGACATATTTGAAACCAGCCAGTGTATTTTACCACATCAACCCATATATTTTTTTAAAGTAGACACCCTAGGCTATCTCAAATGGTGGTATTTTTACACTTTCCATGCACTAATTCTACCACCAGCCTTTGTCAAAGTTTGTGGTAGTCATTTTTTTGTGTTTTTTTTTCACAAACCTTGTACTTCAGACATGAATTTACAGATTTTGGTATGTGTCACTGCCAAATAACACCCCAATAAGTGTTCAGCAACATCTCTTGAGTACAGGGATACCACCCATGCATAGGTTTGTTGGGTTGTTTGGGGGCTAAAAGGGCCACATTGTGAAGGTGCGCATTTTCAACTTGGAATATTGACGTGTAGCCAGCCTGAGCCCATCTTTCATTTGGGACTTTTTTTTAAAGTAGGACAGTGTATTTTACCCCAAAAAGTATATATTTTGTAAAAGTAGACACCCTAGGCTATTTTAAATGGTGTTATTTTAACACTTTCCATGCACCAATTCTACCACCAGCCTTTGTCAAAGTTTGTGGTAGTCATTTTATTGTGTATTTTTTCCCACATACATTGTACTTTAGACACAAATTCACATATTTCGGTATGTGTCACTGACAAACAATACCACAATATATGTTCAGCAACATCTCCCGAGCACAGGGATACCACCCATGCATAGCTTTGTCAGCTTTGTTGGGTGTTGAAAGGCTACATTTGAGAGGTGCGCTTTTTGATTTTCAAACTTGGAATTTGAACATGTAGAGCAAGGAAGGGGTTAATAGCTCTTATAAGAGCCTTTGTAGTACTGTACAAAAAAATTAACCCCTAAAAATGCACAGACAAGAAAAAAATTCCTGCTGTGCAGTGATCAGTGGCAGGGAAGGGGTTAATACACTACACTATACAAAGGGTATGGCTTTTATAAAAGCCCTTGGGACTCACAATTTTTTTAACATTTTATTTAATTTATTACAATTAAAAAATTATGTTATACAGATCTGTCTCTTTCCCTCACTAAAACTCAAGTGAGGAGAGGGAGGCAGATCCATATGGGTCAGAACAATATTTACCAATATTGATCGAACCAGACGAATGGTGATGCTCATCTGAGAAATCACCAAACCACCTTTGCCACTGATCGGCTGTTACTGATCGCTATACACGTGTTCAGACAGCTTCAAAAGGAATACACGTAATTCCCTAGTGGGTATAATTAACCCCTAGCGAGTCTGACAAAAAAAATGCTGATAGCAAAAAAAAAATCCTTCTGCGACTAGATTGCTCCATATGCGCTGCTTAGGCAGTGACCATATGCACTGCTTAGGCAGTGACCATATGTGCTGCTTAGGAAGTGATATACGGCAAGGAAGGGGTTAATAGCTCTTATTTAAAAAAAAAATTACGTTAAACGTAGTCCCCTAGCGGGTATAATTAACACGTGACGGGTGTAATAAAAAAGTTTTAAAAAAATTAAAAATGCTTCTGCAGCAAGATTGCTGCATTTGCGTCAGATCTCTGCTTAGGCAGTGATCTACAGCAAGAAAGGGGTTAATCTCTCTTAAAAGAGCTTTTTTTTATACTGTAATGAATTACAGTAAAAAAAATTAACCCCTAAAAAATGCACAGACAGCAAAAAATGTGCTGCTGTGTATGATCACTGCGTACACAGCGATCAATGGCAGGGAAGGGGTTAAATGGCTTTTATAAAAGCCCTTGGTGTTTAAAATTTTATTAAATATTTGTTTTATTATTTTATTTTATTTTTTTACTTTATCTGATCTGTCTCTCTCCCTTACTAAAACTAGTAAGGTGAGGGAGGCAGATCAATACTTGTCAAAGGCAATATTTGCTAATATTGCCTTTGACAGTATGATAAGTGCTCATCAGAGCACTTACCATACATGCCTGCACACAGATCACATAGATCTGTTGTGCAGGCATCGATTGGCTCCCCCTAGAGCATCGGAAGTGAAATACTTTCACTTCCGATGCTCTTGCCATTAGAAGGGAAGCGCTGCCTGTATAGGCAGCGTTCCCTTCTACTGAGCCGATGGGGTCGCTCAGTAGAGCGACCACCATCGGCTCTGGGGAGCAGAACGGTGTTGTTAAGTGCCTCGCTGGCGAGGCACTTTAACAACACCGGAGATGCTTAGAAAGCGAACGATCGTTCGCTTTCTAAGCACATGTGTGCAGCCGGCGCAGCCATTTTTAAATGGCTGCTACGATCACTCCGTGGAGTGATCGTAGCGCGCCCCTGCACATTTGGGGGGTGTTGCACAATGCCTCTACCTAGAGGCATTGTAGCAACACCGTTAGAGTAAAGAAAGCGACCGCTGGTCGCTTTCTTTACTCAGTTTAGTGCATGACGTGCCAGGCACGTCACCTGTCGGCAAGTCCTCGATTTGCCGTGACGTGCCTGGCACGTCATCTGTCGTTAAGGGGTTAATACATGGATTAAAAAGAAACCACACACACAAAAAATAGTTGATAATAGGTGTTAATTTAAAAAAAAAAAAAAAAAATCTGGAACCAACCCTCCGGAACCAACTCCAAACCAACATTATCCTTATCCATTTTAAAAGCCCTTTCTGAAAAGCGCTGTCAATTCATATAACAAGACTCTACACTCTCTGATTTAAAGGCCTTCATACAATTGGTCATTGTCTATGTATTTTTTCTAGTGCTGCTGATTTTTCTTTTTTTCTTTTTAAAATCTTATAAATTATTCTCTTGGTTGATAAAAAAATCAAAGTTTCATGAGCATTAAACAAATAACACACTCACTCTGACAACTTAAAAAGGACGGTTCCACGACGCTCATCCTTTACCAGCTGATAGTCTGGGAACTTGGTCTTGAACGCCTCAACTTGCGGGTTCTCTGCCCTTTTTCCAAGTAAGTCTTGGAAGTAACGGAATGTAACTTTGGGGTTTTTTACAGCCTGCAGAGGATCAAGATGCAAAATGTTAAATACACTGCAAAATTTGAAGAGTATCTGAAAAGAACAGAGAAGGTTAAAAATCCTGCTAAACCACATATGATAAATGAAACTTAAAAATTAACTTACTATTCCTTGTGCATTGTCCCCAAACAAACGCTCATTCTCCTTCAATGCTATTGCCACTGGAGTTTTCCTCCGAGACTCTCTTCATACCATAGAGTTTGTGAGGGCAGAGGGAAGAAGAACATAAAACAAGTTAGAGAACGTAGAGGGATATAAGGGGCCATTTCACTAAGGTGGTTAAAACCATTTTAAAAATCAGACAGAGGTCTTGCATCATTAAAAGCTGGTCTAGAGGGTTTAGCCCCTCTTTAATCCACAGCACTATACAGTAGAACATTACATGACCTACTGGGATATTGTGGTATAGAGAACAGCAAATAACAGAAAAGAGCAAATGGGCACAAAATGGTCGGTTGCAATAAGAGATATGAGTTTTGTTTTAGAGAGCATTTGGCATTTACAAGCTACAATGAAAAGTATATATACATTTTATGTTTAAATAACCCACACAGGGAACCCAAATTCCTACAAAGCACTCTTACTTGTTTAACACTATTTCCATGGGCACTCCTGGCTTGACAATGGCCACTTTCATCCATTCACTTCCCATATCAACAGACATAACTGCCACTGAGCCTGCAAGGGAGACGCAAATACTGTCAGTTCTGAGATTTCCACATTTTACACAGAATGAACAAAAGCATTTTGGTAGCCAATGAAGGTAGAGGATACAATGTAATGAAATCATTGTAAAAGAGTACACAGTGAGAATTACAATGAGTGTATATTTTATAGTATAAATAAAAACATGGTTATAAATATCAGGTTTAACAGTAGTGTTCTGTAAACTTATCAAAGCATAACAAATCTGCTCTCGAATATTGGGTTTCAATATATGTGGCTCCAGCTCCTCTGATTTCACATGCATGTTACTGCTATAACCTGGGTTACAAAGTATAAAAACATATTTTCTCCAGAGTTAGTAAAATATAATTCACCTAGGTTACCATACTAATAGGTTCATTTTAAAAATGTACTAGCTACAGAATATTGTGGCACATTTGGAGATGTACATAAAGGAGTCCAAGTTGAAAAAAATTGAAAACAATGAAACGCCACAAGTGCACTTGACATCCAAACACATACCTGTCTGCAAAGGCAAAAGAGTGATCAAGAGGCATATTCCAAAAGTCCAAATGTATGGTCCCATCTTCCAGGACTCTCTCCGCTGTTCAGTCATACGAATTGTGACTAGTGACAATGAGAGCGAGCAAATCAGTTGCAGAACAGGCACTTATAGACCATTTCAGTATAATTAAGAGGGCTTTTTTCCATGAATGAGGAAATTGAAGGGAACTGACAAGGGCATTTCAAACTTGCGGCCAAAGTATCAGATTTGGAAGAATCATCCAAATCTGTTGAATTGGATACATTTTCCAACTCTGCTAGTTTCCAAATTCCCTCTTTCAAAAATAAAGCCCAGAGTGTTATAAAGTCACACGTGTATATTGCCAAAATGACTATTTACATCATGTTTCAGCCAGCTAGCCACTACTTAATTTCTGCATTTTATTTTTAGCATTCACATTGGACATTGCCAGGTATACTTTAGTCCCCAAAATGTGATTTTGTCATCATTTATTTAGACTGTAAGAACTTATTTTACTGAATATCACTAAACCTATACATGACACAAAATGATATTCTTGGTGCAGTGTGGGGTAGGAAATTACTTAATTATTTACTTCAGTTTGGTGACATCAATTGCTCTAACACATTGCAGCCCTTTTGAGCTGGTTTATCCACATCAACAACAAACCCCAGATTGAGTAAAGCCATTACGCTTCACCAGTACTTTCCTAGTGATACCCTTTGCAGGTTTGCACCACCACAATATGTATTAATATAGCTCCCTTTTAATTTCCCACCATCCCTCTCACTTACATACACGGCATCCTCACCATGTCTTATTTGACAGTCTCACAACATGCTCCCCCCCTTAATATAGGTGCACTCAGTAAATACATCTCCCATCAATCTTTTCTGTCACCCCACCCAACATCTTTCACCATGCTTCCTCTAGTCTAGGTGTACACCTAATTACCTCCCATCACCTGTCCCATTTCTCACACACCTCCATGATAGTCTTTGCTGGAGGAACATTCTAGAAAGTCTAGTTCACAACAGCTGAAGTGTAAAAGCCATCGCTCTTATATACACCCCTCAGTTCTTTCTCTGGTAATACAAACATATAGTAAAATTGCAATAACCCAGGTACTTTCTCTAAAATATTCTCCAAGTCTCCAGCCGTCTATGGCTTCTCCCTTCATAATATATTGTAGCATATTATATCCCTCACCTGTCCTTCCCCTGTAGGTAAGCCGGTGTATGTGTTCGCTCTCCCCTCGCTATGTCTCCGGTATCTCGCGCACAGGCCGGAACGCGGCGCCCTATGATAGGTGGATTTGCCGGCAGTTAGTGTCGTCATCCAAGCGCGGAATTCTATCCAATCGCTATGTGTCCGGAGTCACAGGCACTCTCGTCCAATTGGTCCACGTTCCGGCAGGCTGGAGAGCAAATGATTGGGACACGATGGTGTGACGTAGAAAGCACTGCCAGTACAAGTTTATTCTTCGTAGTATCTTTACATGTGGGTGAAATTAATCTTACTCAGAATTGCAGGATATCCGAGGAAAAAAAAAAAAAAATATATATATATCTATACATAGATATATATACACACACACACACACACACACACTTGGTAACCATTATGACAAATGTAGTCAACAACTACTGGCGTTCCAACACTGCTAAATGTTTATTAGCTTAAATTGCTATCTTCAACTGGCAGGTGAGCTGGCGATATGAGGGTTGTCAGATCAGAGACACTGAATCCGATGCATGTCTCTGCATGGTGTTGGGCCGCCATACACACCATAGTTGATATTTATCAAATCTGTCACCCAAAAGGAGTGTAGCAAGCATGTAGTCTATTAACTAAAATGTGGGTTGCAGGTGAGACATTTTTAATTGCACTGATTAAACTATGGATTATGCAGAGCCATGTTTGGTGTGCTTCCCCTGCTAGAGCTCAGATGACCATGGATAACGCATAGTTAAATCTTTAAAACCCTCTCACTTTTTAAGTATGCATGTGCCATTGTAAAATTGTTGTGTTGAATTAAAATGTTTACCTTTATTTTAGGGAACGGATACAAGATGGAAATGATTTGAACCAGCTTTTGGGTGTGCACCACCCCACCCACTCACAGGTGCTCTGTATATGGTGTACAGTGAAATTGTATATATTCTAGTTCAAGACAGATTGTTAAAGAGATTAATTTCCAAGTAAGTAAGCTAGGACTCACCAAGTCTAGAGTACTTTAGTGTAGTCGTGGGTTATGCAAAATATGGCCATATAGTGTGGTTAAATCTCAAATATTTTTCTAATATTATATCTAAGCTAGGTACTTTTAAAATATCTAAAGTTATTTAAACATGAATAAAATATCCTTAAGATAATATGTTGTATGGATGCACACTGCATTTATGTATGGCAATTATATGAAAACATAATGTGAATAGATACATATAAGACATCTACCACTAATAATTTTTATGATGCAGGGTGAATGTGCTGAATTTACAAATGACAAGCACATTCTCCACTGTTACTCCAAATTCAGGTGAATGTGGAAATACTTTTGTCTACTTTACTCTATTCTGAACAGTATGGGCACTTTGCCAACACAAGGAGAATAACACACTTTTCGCAACTGTACATCTGCCATTGCTATGAAGTGCTTAGCCTTTTAAAAGGACAACTGTTCAAAAAAATGTACTTATGTTTAATTGAAAGATTGTATCAAGTGTAGACTTATAGGTAAATTGTTTAATGAAATAATACAAAATTAAGTGTCTTATTAAGCCTTCTTTACTTCATAGCATTGTCTCAGGGAGAAGACATTTTGTTTAGAATCTTGGTTCAGATGAACAAAGATTTGACCCATCTGACCAATGATTCTGAACAAAATATCTGCCTCCTTGTATAGCAATGGAGTAGAGATGGCCAATAATGTACTTTATTTGTATTCTTTAATTAAAACATTTCTGTATAAAATGCCAACACTTGATCTTTTAAATTAACAGAACTTAATTTTTTTGCTACAGGTATCCTTTAACGAACCCTTTCCCCCACTCCAGTTTATGCCCCATCTCTGTTTCATGGAACATGATTGTGGGGGTTCACTTCACTTTGACATAGGCCGAGGTATGAGACAGTGCCACTGGATTAAAACCCCTATCCCTTTGTCTCTTTCGGTAACGTTGAGTGTGTGTTTTTGCCTCTCACTCTCCTTAGGTCTGTTTCTCTGTGCATTACTCTCTAGACCGCAAGCTTCTCAATCTCTGCTGCTAAAGGTACAATGTTCAGTGTGTTTACAGACATGCCTGTCGGAATTCCATATGGCACTTTCCCACAGTGAAAAAATTCCACCCTCAATGTATTACTAACTATCACTATAAGAGTATAATGAGAGCGGGTTCACCAAGGTAAGTGTGGTAAAAGCATACATCTAGATCAATACAGTAGTAGCTTTACCTCACAACAAGCTCCACTGGTAAGATGGGATGCTGGGGAGCATGGCTTAGGAGGGGATAGATTGTTGGTTCTATGACACATGTGGAAACCTGCACATGCACAGTATTCATACTCCAGTGTCCAAAACACTGTTTAACCCCTTCCTGACGCTAGGACGTACTATGCCGTCCTGATTTTTAGTGCCCAAAAGACGCCATAGGACGTCCAGCATTAAACAGCTAATTGTGGCTCCCCGCAATGAACTGTGCTTGGATCCAGCTGAAGGGACTTGCAGCAGAATCTTACCTGTCAGATGAGGCCACTTTGAGTCTGACAGGCAAAATGAGCACCGGCTATATTTCACTGCCTGAACTTCCGGGTTTGGGCACGCCTCCGTGACGTCCGGAGGTCTCGCAACCTTTTGGCAGGGACCCACAGGGTCTATTAAGACCCTGATCAGGTGTCTTCCATAGTGTTCCTGGCTACCGATCACCTTGTGATCGGTGGCCAGGAACAAATCGTGACATTTTGGTGCTTGCGGCGTCCGGGACGCAAGCACCATGCGTTATGAAGGGGTTAAAATGGGATATTTGGGTGTATGTATTCGCCTACTAATTAGACATTGAGCAGATAGATAACGGACTTGTCAGCTGTCAGTAATTCAACGAGTGCTTCCATGTCCAGTGTGTTAAAAAAAAAAAAAAACTATATTGAAATATATATAAAAGTATATGTAAAAGCAGAGAAAATATAAGCTCACGTCTTTGCACTCGAGGCTTACTCATAGACACTCAGGCAAACATTTTGGGATTTTTAGTGCGCGTGATATTTAATCGCCTAGTGCTTCGTAATGTTCCCATTATGCTCTGCCAGCCATTGGGGATACAAAGTGAAAATTATATATACAGCTACCAAAACAGATTTGTGCACTTGTGCCTATTCACAAATTAGTCACTCATAAGGGGCTATTCACTATCAGGTGAGTTGAGGTGAGATAAATATTTAATCTCATCAGTTTAGCTGTACATTGTACACGGAGAAACCTGGTGAGTTTGCTTAGCAGAGGAAACACTGTATTGCTAAATTGTGAGAAATGTTCAACTTACCTTTTAGTAAATAACCCTCACAGAATGCTGGCCACATTCCGCTTTCTGCTCCATCTTTAAGAAATCTCAAGCCATGGGAAGCAGGCAGGCAGGCTGGTCATCAGGGGGGACGGGCAAGATATAAAAAATATTTTTAAAAAACATAGGCAAACTGGGCAGCTGCCCAGGGCCCATTCATTCCTAGGGCCCAAAGCAGCTGTTCCCTGGGCCCCCGCTGTGTCACACGGAGACCGTCACGATCGGGCAGCAGCCGGCAGATCCGCATCTAGCGGATTGGCTATCAATGGACACATTATCAGTGGCTATTAATAGACAAATTTTCAGTGGCTATTAATGGACAAATTATCAGTGGGCTATTAATGAGCAAATTATCAGTGGCTATTAATGGACTAGTTATCAGTGGGCTATTAATGGACAAATTATCAGTGGGCTATTAATGGTTAAACTATCAAGGGGGAAGGACAGAGGGCACAGAATTTATTTCAGTAAGGGGGCCTGAAATTTCTGATGGCTGCCCTTGGAGACTGTCTCTCTCTGCCAGTCAGAGATTAATTAGGTCCCCTCTGCTGATAACATGCAAAAACACAACAGTCTCTGTCACAGCGTATGAATAGCCATCTTTCCAATGTGTTCAGATTTGGGTTGTTCCATTGCAGCCATAACTCTAGTACAGAAAAAATGTTTGCGTGCATTAAATATACCTTATACGATTAAGGTTTAGTATCCCGAGACTTCCAGTTCATGTTTCAGACTCCCACCACACCTCATAATAAAGCGGTGTAGGGGACTGAACCATGGGTACTGCAGGTTGTGTCCCCGGTGAAACACCCAACTACCGGTAATTCCTATCTTACCAATCACCTTCACCCTAATATTGGATAATGCTGTTTTTATTTTAGTTGGGAAACTTCTAGGTGTGGGTAAAGTATACATATTAATTATTTCAGGTGTTAAAAACCTGCACTGAAAGGTGGAGCTAGCTGCCAATGTGTGAGGATGCATGGACGAGTAACTCCTCAGTAAACGCCGTTATTTAGGCTGAAATTCATGGCACATACTGTCAAAGAGAACACTCGCCCTGAGTCACTTGGTAAGGACATGAAGAGATGCTCTAAAAAAGCAGAGAAGTCCCAGACAAGAAAATGTGAACATTGTAACTTTACTCAAGTGGCCAACTAGGCTCCGGCCTGCAACCCCTGCCCAAGTTGCAGTGAGACCCAGAGACAGTTTGGACAAATCTTCAAATGACTCTGAAAAAATACTGAGTATCACACTGTGAAAGCTCTGTTTACCCCCGATGAGACACCCTCAATCAGAGGGGGTATACAGAGGTAGCTATGGCAGTCGTATATCACAGCTATACGCAACAATGTTGGCTCACTGAAAACCAACATTGATAACCTGGAGGTATGCAAAAACAGCCATTTTAACAGAGGAGATTGCTATTCAGGTCACCACATTACAACAACAGGTGGCTGTGCTGGATGCCAGGCAGTGCCATACAAACCTGAGGATACAGGGAGTAAAGGAGGTGCTTGGGCCTACTTCTATCCATCCCTAGATCCAGAACTTACTCCAATTCCTAAGGCCTGCAGTGGACCAGGTGCATTACTTATTGAATGATGTGTTGAGTATCTGCAAAGCACGAAGCCCCAGGAAATGTGGTGATATAATTCAAACATCACTGACAAAATAATCTACCTGTCCATAAGCTGGAAGAAGAATATAATTTAATTTGTGGGGTTGCCGCTGCAAATCTTTGATGACTTCTCTTACTTCTCTTTCACTATACAACTATGAAGACGATTGGTACTTTCCCTTACCAAATATTTACACTACCTGGCAATAAAATAGCACTGTAGTTTACCCCATGTTGCTGACTGTGACCAAAGATGAGAAGACATTGTCAATGTCTTCTCCTGAAGACATCACAGCTTTCCTAGAGACATTGAATACACCACAGATCATGAAAGGTGTCAATGCACAGCAGACAGCAGGTCTATCCAAAAAAAAACATAATTGAGCTTCATACCCGGAAACAACCTGACTATTCACCTCTGCTGGGAGTAGGAGTTACCGAATTTGCGCGATTATAAGACAAGGTTTTTTTTCTGAAAAATCCCCCTCGTCTTACAATCGAGGTCGTCTTATAATCTGACCTCAAATTGAGGTCAGATTATAAGACATGGATCCAGGTCCCCAGCAGAGCTGCAGGGGACCTGGATCCCCCTCTCTAACAGCAGGGGAATGTCTGCGCGATGAGCTCAGACTCCCCTGCTGCCGTCCGGCACGACCGCCAGGGCTTCTATGAAGAAGCCGGGTACTTCCGTCTTCGTCACAGAAGTCCCGGCGGTGGTGCCGGGCGGCAGCAGGGGAGGTCTGCTGCCCAACTAGCCACCAGGGTGAATCGGGCAGCTGGGGGATGTCTGCACGATACGTGCAGACATCCTCCATGCTGCCCGACAGCTGGCACATCCCCCAGCTGCCCGATTCTCCCTGGTGGCTAGTGGGGCAGCAGAGGATGTCTGCGCGACGAGCACAGACTCCCCTGCTGCCGCCCGGCACGCTCGCCGAGACTTCTGTGACGAAAGCGGAAGTACCCGGCTTCTTCACAGAAGCCCCGGCGGTCGTGCCGGGCGGAAGCAGGGGAGTCTGCTGGGGACCTGGATCCATGTCTTATAATCTGACCTCAATTATAAGAAGACCTCGAATGTAAGACGAGGAGGATTTTTCAGAGCATTTGCTCTGAAAAAAACCTTGTCTTATATTCAAGCAAATACGGTATGTTACTTTGCCCACAGAGAATGCCACAGCATCACTTTGCCAATTAAAATAAGCCACTGTCAGGGATCAATTAACATGCCACAGTCAATTTGTCATTAACATATGCAACAGTCAGTTTGCCTATTAAAATATGCCACCGTTTGTCCAGTAATATGCCAGTACTATTTTGCATTAATATGCCACAGCCAATTTGTCCATTAATATTTATTTATTGATTCAGAGAACATTAGAACTGATTTTGTTCTGTAAACCCACAGCTACCAACAGTCTGCTGTCCTGGTCTAGCTACATATCTGCAAAAGCAGTTTTGTGGTGTACCTAACTGATTGTGAATGTGGCGCTCAATATGTTGGGAAAACTACTTGAGAATTCAGGAAAAGGGTATTGGAGCATGTTAATTAGGGATTATTCTAGCCTCGGTGTAGAATTAATCTAAATTTTATTAAAGACAGGAGGCGAGTATTTGCATAACCTTCTTTACTGTTTAACCTCCAGCAGCAAAACAGTTAACAGTTATTGGAAGAAAACAACCAATCAGAACACAGTAACACAGCATATAAGGAAGCAACCATCCTCTTCACTTCCTCTTTCTTTGATGCGCTGATCAGGATGATGAAACGTAGCCACATAGAAGGACTAAAATCCGGACCACACGACAAACCAAACCGAGTGCATCCGATGATCGGTGCTGAGGCAAATCAGGCTAGGAAAAAAGAGGAGACATCGTGAAAGTAATTTGTTCCTCATGACAGTTTCATCAGAAAAACATCATTCAATAATAATCTGAGATAATACTAGAACTAAACACCTAGTGCAGAAATGTATACATGGTCTGACATATTATAGTATAAGGTGTAGTAGGAGAGATAATGTACTTAGGGGGGGTTAGTATAGAGCAACACATGAAGCGACATAGGGTGGGAAATACTCGCCTCCTGTCTTTAATAAAATTTAGATTAATTCTACACCGAGGCTAGAATAATCCCTAATTTTATGGCAAGACAGGAGGTCTCGTATTTGCTATTTTAACACTAAGCCAACAAAGAGAAACCCGCATGAGCCCGCGGGCAAAAATAGAAAGTGCGGAAGGTCGATTCTCTAGACCAGTCTGCCGCCGCCAAGATATCAGACACTGATCCCCCCAGTTCCAGAGCCGCGGTTGCCGCCGCACCACGCGCGGAATGTGCACCGAAGGACCCGTCAATGCCTGCGAGACGAAGGACCCCTTTAATCCATCGTGCTATGGTAGGGGTAGAGACCGGCCGAAATGGGCGCACATAGGAGATTAATAGTTGACCTATAGGAGAAGGTCGAAAGGATGCCGTAGATGATAGGTAACAGCGAACACAACGAGCAATGCAGAGTTTAGGGCGATCTGGAAAATAAGGATAGAACACCGAAGTCGAGAGGGACTTGGTACGACGTGAAAGTGCAACCACTACTCCTTCTGGGGAGAAGGAAAAGGAATTTGCGTCGAAAGCCCTAACGTCCGCGACTCGCCTAAATGAGACCAGGCAGAGTAGCAAGGCTACTTTAGCCGACAGTTGCCGAAGGGAGAGAGCATCGTTATCCGGCCATTCTTCCAAAAAACGTAGAACCTTGGACACATCCCAAAGGACTGAATATTTAGAAGATGGTGGTCTAGCTGACCTAATTCCCCGTAAGAGGCGACAAATTGTGGGATCCTTCCCCACATTCACCCCTTGAACAGGAATATGAGCCACCGAGATCGCCGACCGGACAATGTTGATGGAACGGTAGGATTTCCCTTGATCAAAAAGGGATGCCAGAAAATTAAGGATAGCCACTACAGGGGCAGTAAAGGGATTAAGATGTTGTCCCAAACACCAGCAATTCCAGGTTCCCCATGCCTGAAGATAGGATTTTCTTGTACCGGGCGCCCAGGAGTGCGAGAGGAGGTCTCGAGCCGCCGCCGATAATCCAGACATATCCCAGGCACCCCTGAAACTGTCCAGGCCACCAGCTGAAGGCGATCCTGGAGGAGCAAAGGATGGGGGTTCCCCTGGGGGTCTGACAAGAGATTCCGAGACACAGGGAGGAGAAGAGGGTCCGCGCAAGAGAGTTCCAAGAGGAGTGGGAACCAAGGTTGTGTCCGCCTAAGTGGGGCGATGAGAAGAACTGTAACACGTTGACGCATCAGGAGATGCAGAGACCGGAGAATCATGGCAAAAGGAGGGAAGGCGTAGGCCCCCACGGGAGGCCATGTTTGAAGGAAGGCGTCCACCGCGAGAGACAGGGGATCCGGCATCCAGCTGAAGAAGGCTGGCGTTTGGCGATTCGTCCTGGATGCAAATAGGTCCAGGTGAAACGGACCCCTGAGGAGATCCAGAGCATGAAAAACCTGAGGCTGGAGTCGCCAGTCGCTGGTGTCTCTCCAGTGTCTGGAGAACCAGTCCGCCACCATGTTGTCTTTCCGGGGAGATATTCTGCCCGAATGGAAAGATGGTGTTCCAGGCAATATTGGTACAAGTCTTTGGTCAGTTCCGTCAGGAGTTTGGACCGCGACCCTCCCAAGCGGTTGATGTATCGTACCGCTGATACATTGTCCATTCGTATTTTTGGTAAAGCTGCGTACTGCGAAGGAGCCTGCTATAAGTTCCAAACAATTTATTTGGAGCCCTCTTTCTTCTGGGGTCCAGATACCCCCTGTAGTTTCGACCCCGCAAGTCGCGCCCCAACCAAGGAGGCTGGCATCTGACTCCAGTGTGAAGTCTGGAAGGCAGCCAAAAATGGCGCGGCCGTTCCATTCTGCCATATGGGTCAGCCACCATTGTAGTTCGAGACGGACCTACCGGTCTGTAAGAGGGAAAGAGTAATCGTAAGAGCCCGTAGCTCGAAGGTGATGAGTCTTTAGCCGTTGCATGGCGCGATAGTGCAACGGACCCGGAAAGAAAGCCTGGATGGAGGCAGACAGAAGCCCGATTACCCTGGCGAGATCCCGGAGGGAGACCCGAGGAAGACGTAGGACACGCCGAACGGCTTTCCGAATGGACGCAATTTTGGACTGTGGAAGTTTGAGAACCGCCGTTACCGAGTCCACTGTGAACCCTAAGAATTGGATAGATTGCGTGGGGCATAGAACCGATTTTTCCGGGTTGATGATGAAACCGAGGTCTTGTAGAAGACGTACAGTGAGGAGCGTGGCTTCGTAAAGGGAAGAGCGGTCGCGAGCCATGATGAGAATGTCGTCTAGATAGACTATGGATCGAATTCCCCTGACCCGTAGATACTCCATGACCGGTTTCAGAAGTTTTGTAAAACACCAGGGCGCCGAGCTGAGCCCGAACGGCAGGCAGGTGAATTGCCATAGCTTCTTTTGCCAGAAAAATTGGAGGAAGCGCCTGTGTTCCCGGTGAACGGGTACGGTTAAGTAAGCATCCTTCAGGTCCAGACGGGAAAACCAGTCCCTTTCCTGTAGGAGATCGCGAAGGAGATGAATTCCCTCCATTTTGAAATGTTGGTAGGAAACATGTTGATTGAGGGATCGAAGATTGATAACCGGGCGGAATTCGCCTGACTTCTTCCGGACCAGGAACATGTTGCTGATGAAACAAGGATTTCCGACCGCAAGTTCTATGGCGTTCTTGTCCCGAAGCGATGTTAGTTCCTTGTGAACCAAAGAGAGATCTTTTCGAGACAGAGGAATAGGGTGCGGGGGCGCGCGCTGAAGTGGAGGGGAAGAGAAGTCTATCAGAAAACCCTTCACAGTTTGGAGGACCCAAGGATCCTGAGTTATAAGAGCCCAATGGTGGCAGAAGTGACTGAGTCTGCCTGCGACGGGTATGTGAGGTAATAAAGGGTGTAATCTTACCTGTTGGAAACTTCGCCCTGTAGGAAGACGATCCTCTAGTCCTTGGGTGCCCACGGTAGTAGGGGGTACGATAGCTGGTGCGGTTAGAGAATCTATAGGAAGATGCCTCCGGGAGACGGGGCCTCGAGCCCGTGAAGGCCGCCCTGCTGGTGGCACGGCCCCTCTGCCGACCAGCTCTGTGGGAAAAACGATCCCTTGTTTGAAAGACGCGTCTCAGAGAAAATTGCGCTTTATTGAGTGACGTGAAGATGTTTACGTGATGACTCATATTCTTTTGGAACTTGTCCCCGAAGAGAAGACCTTTAGCTTCCGGGCCCAGTTCTTTGGGAGCCAGCTCCGCCAGTTTGCTATCAAGCTTAAAAAGAGCCGCTTTCCGGCGTTCAGTGGATAAGGCCGTGTTGGCATTGCCCAACAGGCACAAAGCCCTTTGAGCCCACTCCCGGGCCAGATGTGGGTCTATGTGCGAGCCCTCAGTGAGAGCCTCATCCGCCATAATGAAAAGCTGCGTCAGTGGACATGAATTTCTGATGTACTGATCAGATATGCAGGGGCACGGAGGCCCGTTATGGGGGTCACACAATAGCACAGTATATATATGTATATATATATATATATATGTGAGGAGCAAATGGGGGGTCACCCCTTTAATATCCGTGTACCACACGTTTACCCTAAATGAACCTGTTTGAAGGGAAAAGAATTAGGAGAAAAAACGAAGAAAAAACAATGGGAAGGGAAAGTGATAGGTCTGAGGTGAGGCCGCAGGTAGCGGTGAAATCGCGCCACGTGGAATGCGCGAGCATTGAGAAAGGGAGCTGAATCGGAAAACGGATCCGATGCGGAGGCCTAGTGTGCGCTTCTGTCGATCGGCAGCCACGAGGGGAGGCCCTAAAAAAGCCTCCGTCGGAGGTAAGGCCTGCGAGAGCTCGCGCGGGAAAGCGTGAGCTGGAAATACAAACGGGATGGTGTGGCGATGCCGCGATGGAGGCCTAGGCCAGTGACGGTGCCTCGATTGCTCACGCGGGGCAGCGTGAGCGGGCGGGAAGGGAAAGGGCGGGAGACTGAACTGCAGAGGTATGGGTCTAGTGCCAAATGCGAGCAGCGACAAGCCAAACGGAGGTGTTTAGAAAGAAACGGGAGTATGCACAACGAGAGTAAGTGGCAGTATATGTGAAGGCTAGAGACACAAAAAGTAGTGAAAGAACAATTACAGTAATCTGTAGGTATAGCGAAAAGAAAAGAAATAACAACACACTATATAGGCAAATGAAATGAAAAACGCTATATATATAATGCAATGTGGGTATAGATTTTAGGCAACACATAGAGATAGCCAAAACAGTCTATAAATACATTTAAGATATACCCAGAGCAAACAAATATGGATTGAACTCACCTGGAGGTCAAGCAGCAAAGAAAGAGGAAGTGAAGAGGATGGTTGCTTCCTTATATGCTGTGTTACTGTGTTCTGATTGGTTGTTTTCTTCCAATAACTGTTAACTGTTTTGCTGCTGGAGGTTAAACAGTAAAGAAGGTTATGCAAATACGAGACCTCCTGTCTTGCCATAAAATTGTATTTCCAGCTTGATACTCCTATCTCACGCCACGTTAAGGCTCACCACAATTCGAACACTACCTGCCTTCGTTTCCTTGCAATCGAACAATTAAAAAATACCCCACAAAAAGGGAATAAAACCATGAATCTATTCCAAATGGATTTATCGCCTTCATACTTTGTACAGATGTGCCTCCTGGCACACTCACTATCTTGTCTAATTATCTTTATATATCGTTATTGCTTTACTTTGCTTTCTTCCAAGTCAGTATGTCAGTCTAGGTAATTACAAAGCCTTTCACAGTCGGCTGCTTGTTGGGACAGGCCGATGCCTGGTTTATAGGGAACAGCACTAGCTAGGCTATTTTGGTATTAATTGGTAATCTATTTTATATTATATCCTATTTCCTTCAGCTGCTGCCGTATCCCTTCCTCTCTCTCCCTCCCCAACATTCCCTCATATTATTGGAATATTTTTAAAATTGGGAAAATTGGTCCCAAAAGAGACAGACCACTGATACGCTCCAGATGCCCAACCATCCTAAACTCTCTCAGAATTTGGGATAAATATTCAATAAAATATTCACTTACGACTGATCATTCACTCCTTATCCCTCTTTACAGAAACAAAGCTTTTCCCCCTGGTATGACCCCGTCCCTTTTCAGGACATTTGATCAGGGCGACATATCCCAGGTATATATGTTTCACAACGGGCAGCTCAAAACCTACAATGATATTGCTTCCTCTATCACATTGTGCTCCACAGACTTTTTTTTTAGATACATCCAACTTCGTAATTTTGCCCAACAACCCAAAACCATCTTGGCATCCATGACTTCTCCCACATGGTATGATTGTCACTGTATGGATGCACCACGGAAAAAAACAATTAATCTCCCAGCTTTACAGGGAACTTTCCCATACCAATCCTACCTTGACATACATTACTGCATGGGTAAGGATTTCGGTTATACATTGGAGAGCGAGGAAAGGGTACACAAATTGGAAGCCACAGCAAAAATATCTCTACCTTGCATAAGGAACAAGCCTATAAAACTCTTATGAGATGGTACCTCTCCCCCACTAGGCTCTCCAAGATGCAAACCTCAATCCCTTCTTTCTGCTGGAAACAGCATGTGGAGTAATAGGCACATGTGGTGGACCTGCCCCAAAGTCAAACAATTTTGGTCCCAAATAAAGAGTCTAGAAACCCAGGTTCTCCAAAAACCAGTGATATTGCACCCAAGCTTCTTCCTTCTTTCAAGCCCCCAGGACGTTTATACCAAACCCAAAAATCAGTTCATTTCTGTATAACCCTGGCGCCCCGCAGAGCTCTCGCTCAATTATGGAGCCAACCCACTATGCCCACCTTGCAAGGTTCGAGCGCTAATTGAGGAAGCATTGGATATGGACCAGCTACTGCATACCTCCATGAAACACCCGCTTCCTTCCACAAGATAAGGGATCCCTGGAAAATGTGCTTTCCATGAACAGGCACATGAGTCACCACACACACTCTTCGAAAGCTTATCCCTCCCATCTTTATTAGAGCACAGGGGCTCATGAGTCCCAAGGAGACATGGGCATGACACAGTAAGACCAGGCTGAGGCCTCCTCCACTGACCCCTTTCCCTATTCCCCCCCCCCCCCCTACCCTTCCTGTTTATCCCCCTTTTCTGATGATTATACTAAATATGAATGTTAAATCTTGAAAGTGTTATAATGTTCTATATATGTGACCATTCCCTGTAAAGTGAGATTTACCAAAGGTCAAAGACAATACCATGATATAATGTTACATTTGTTTATTTGATGTGATATATTTTTATTGTTCAGTTGATGCACTCGCAATGTAAAACAAAACATTGAAAAATTACAAAATAAAGAAGGTTTAAAAAAAAAAAAATTGGTTATAAAAAGTGACTTTTTTCTCACTGAGAGCACTCTATAGACAAGATATACTGGCAGGGTACTTTGTATCTCTGGCTTTTTACAATATATATATATATATATATATATATATATATATATATATATATTAGATTTATATTGCCACATAACCCCACTTGCTCCTCACACAAGGTCATATAAACACAAAACGGTATTGACAAGACAACTTGTGGCCAGCCAAATAATTGATAATGTAGCCAAATAGCGGATATGGTAGGTTGGTCAGATTATATATACCTATCCATACACACACAATATAGCCACACATTACTATATTGTAAAATACACATGCACATGAGTGTGCGCATACAATTCGAATAACACTAAGCTTTAACAGATTTTGCAGACTGAGACTTGTGTAGATCTCAGTACATGGAATAAAACACAAAAAAGTACACCATAGTGTAGATGGCCAAAATTCAAGCTTTTGTATATCCACCCGTTTGTGTGTCATTCACATGGTTTAGAGCCACACAACTCAGCTCTTGGTACAAGTGAGTTAGGATGAACTTCCCATAGATGTCTTGAGAAGGTATGGGGGCAACAGGAGTATAGAAGAAAGCAGGATACCCAATATTAGACTGTCTGATATAAATTTAATAAAAAGAAATGATCTGCTTACATTGAAAACCAAAGTAGTTTGCCACCAATCCGAGTGTTTGTCGTGCGAGAGTTCCAATTGTAGTGTAGTATATACAGGAGCGCTATACATTTTGTTTTTTTTAGGATACAGGACCCTTTAAAAGATAACTAATACTTCAACTAGTGGCCTCTGAATGGGTAACTTATAACTAATGGTTGTAAACCCACCTGATGGCAGTAACGCTGCGACTCCCACACAATTCATAAGTAAGCCACTGTCTTTGTAACCCTTTGGTAAATTGTATGTCGTGATTTGGATATCCTTCTTCTAGCCCCCCCCCCCCCTTTTTTTTTGTTATTGTTTTTTTTACATAAATCTACTCTATGGGGCTGATCTGAGGTGTGAACACATGAATAAGTCCACACAAGCTGTAACAAGCTGTTGCATTTTGCAACAAATTATTTTGTATTATAATACACTTTGTGTGCTGGATCCATTTGAACATTGTTGCTCCACGTCTGTAAGTGAGAATTTGTCTACCCATGTCTACATTGGTTCTGGTAATGCAGAGAACACAATCCTGCTGTTTTCTTCTAGTATTCCCTGGAGCACACCTGTCACTCGGAGGCACAATGTACCTTCCTAAAATTACTAAGAGTTACATCCAAGGGCTGACGGCAGCTACGATTTCGTCATTCACTCTGTTACCAATTCGACCAGGACTAAAAGTATACAAATTTTCATATACTTTTGTGCTGGTCAAATTGGCATCACAGTGAGTGACTCTGCTGCCGAATTCGCAGCTGCCGTCTGTCACAGCATGGCGCACACCTAGCACATATGGAGCATCCGCGCCTGATTGAGAATAATTTATACATCGAGTTAACAAACTTGGTAGCAGATGTCTAAATTGGGAGAAAAATGTGTTTAAATGTGTCTGCGGTATCTCTTGTTTATGACAGTAATTTTACTCTAAAAATAAAAATGTGTGTATGCAATATCAAGAACGATATGCCAAATGTTCCAGATTTGGGTAACTGTAAGATCAAGGTCGCACTAAAACCTCAGCCCTGTAAACTGTTGCATACAAACCCATAGCATTGCATCATGCATCCTCCCCACCCAGCCATCTGCCCCCCAGTTTCAGCCAATGCATCCCCCACACAATAACTTGCCCCCCAGACTTAGCCAATGCATTACCCCAAGGGGGCATTGGGACAGTGTTAATCAAATTATTTATACACACACACACCTCTCAGAGGGCAGGGGGAAATAATACATTTTATTACTATGGTGGGTAGGGCAGTATAAACATTATATAATAACAAGAATTTCATTACCCGCATCAAACAGCCCACTGTCTCCTACTGGGTTTGTCAGAGTCTGGGCTTGTCATCAGCAGCAGGAGGTGGATCTCCTCCCAGCCCCTCCTCATCCTATACACTGCAAGGAGAGAGGAGGTGCTGGGCGGGAGCTGATTGACCTCCATGCACTTGCACGGCAGGGTCACATGTGAGTGAAAACTTTCACCATGTGACCCTCAATCCTGCGTTCACCTTAGCATTACTATTGCATGTTCACTGTCTACTGGACACAGGGAGGAGGGAAGAGCTGGCCAGAGGAGGAAAAAAAAGGGGTTGAGTGCCGTATTATGAGCGTTACTGCTCGTTTGGCAGAGATTTGAAAAAATCCAGCACCTGCTCAGCAACGCCCTGTCCCTCCTCTACTTCAGGCCACCTTTCTTGGGAACAGCCCTGGTCGTAAGAGTTTCAGCAGACCATGGGTATATGGTTGGAGAGCGGTGTCCACAGATTGGCCTGCCGGATTTTGGTATCCAATTTTGCGATCTGCGAATCACACCATAAATTGGGGCGAGTTACATAGTAGTTTAGGTTGAAAAAAGACTTGCGTCCATCAAGTTTAACCCTTTTCTTATCCCATGTTTACCACTGTTGATCCAAAAGAAGGCAAATAAATACCCCTTCAGCAATTTAGAATTCTGTGTTCAGTGGGCGAAAAAATTCCTTCTCAAGGAATTTCTCCTTGGAACGGGGGACTAATAAAAGTCTTAAAAAAAATTGGGCAGACTAGATGGACCAAATGGTTCTTATCTGCCGACACATTCCATGTTTCTATGGATCAACAAGCACTAAATAAATATTAATGCCTATACTAACATATACTTCAGGCTCATTAAAAAAAGTATCCAGGCCACTTTAAAGGGAACTAACGGATTTGCTAGAACCATTGTGAGTGTTCCAATCAGTCTATAAAATCAGACTGTTTATTGCGGATAATCGCCATTTCTGATTCAAGACCTGGCGCCTCAGCCTGTGTTTTGCAAGAGCTTCCTTTCAAATAGCCTTGGGCTGCTTTTCCCATCACTTTTGCAAGTCTAATAAGAAGCCTCCATATCCCCGTATGGCCAGAGTGTCACCAGGAGCTGAGAACACCACCAGTTTAATGGGGTGATTAGGCTTTTGCACTTCATCCTCTGTGGAGGAACTTCAACTCTCCCTGTGTGTGACCTGGGAAGTGGGTTGAGGGGTGTAAGGCTGCAGCCTTTTAGCCCGAACAAACCTATGCATGGGAGGCATCCTTGTACTCAGGAGACATATTGAGGTGTTGTTTGGCAGTGACACATAACAGGATCTGTAAATTCAGGCCAGATGAAAAGAAAACCACAAAAAAATTAATACCCAAAATTTTGACATAGGCTGTTAGTAGAATATGTGATTGGTACGTGTTAAAATACGACCATTTCAAATACTGTTGAATGTATACTTTACAAATATATATGGTCTGATGTGGGTAAAATACATTGTCTGGCTTCAAAAATGTCCCAAACGGAACATGGGTGCAGGCTGACTGTATGTCACAATTCCAAGTTGGAAATAAAAAAGGAACACCTCTCAAATTTGGCTGTTTAACCCCCCCCCCCCCCCCCAACAATATGGGTGGTATCCCTGTACCCAGATGCTGAACATATATTGAGGTGTTGTTTGGCAATACCTATTAACATTTTCAGCAAATTTATACCCAGGGGAGGGCTGGCAGCCTTAGGCCTGGGGGGCAAATCCAGTCAAGTGGCCCAATGCACCACCGAATCGCCTCCCCATCCACGGCCATCTTTTCCTTGTTTTATAAAGAATATTGCTAGGATTTTCCCCCACAATTTGCCAGAATTTTCCCATACAATATGCCAGGATTATGCCCCTCAAAATGCCAGGATTATGCCCCTCAATATGCCAGGATTTAGCCACCCAATATGCCAGGATTTCCCCCCTCAATATGCCAGGATTTCCCCCCACAATATGCCAGAACTTTCCCCTCAATATGCCAAGATCATGCCCCCTCAATATGCCAGGATTATGCCCCCTCAATATGCCAGGATTTTCCCCTCAATATGCCAGGATTTTGCCCCACAATATGCCAGGATTATGCTCCCTCAATATGCCAGGATTTTCCCCTCAATATGCCTGGATTTCCCCCCACAATATGCCAGGATTATGCTTCCTCAATATGCCAGGATTTTCCTCTCAATATGCCAGGATTATGCCACACAATATGCCAGGATTTAGCCAACCAATATGTCAGGATTTTGCCCAACAATATACCAGGATTTTGCCCCTCAATATGCTAGGATTTTGCCCCTCAATATGCCAGGATTTCCCCCCACACCTCCTTGCTGCTGCTCTGTCTCTGTCTCCCGGTGCTCTCATCTGCCCGTCTGTGGCTGTGAGGGAAGCGTTGTGCGCTTGTCCCCGGGGACAGTAGCAAGGAGGTAAGTAGTGTGGGGGGGGGGGGTTTCCTGGCGTGACCTGGGCCCGCTGGGCCCGGGACGGGAGTATCGTCCGTCACCCCCTGGGGCGCCCAGCGTTAAAGACGGCCCAGCGGCCATTTTTAGCATGCATTAGGGCGGCCTTTGGGTCAATTGCCTGCCTGCCCCGCGGCCCAGCCCGCCCCTGTTTATACCTGAATGGCATAAGTGTGAATAACTTTTTTTTATCTCTGCAAATTTTGCCAATGTTTGGTGTTAAAATGGCTACATGAAAAGTGTCAAAATATATCAGTTAAATACCCTGAGTTGTCTAGTTTTCAAAATATGTACGTGAGGGGTGATTCTGGGATTTATGACCAATATTCGCGCTACAAGAAATGTTTTCAAATATGTTGCGGAGCTGCAATTTTATAATCCCAGGATCTCTGCTGGTAGAATGCAATAACCAAGTACAAAGCTGGAAGCAGGCAATATTCCCAAATCCTCCCAAGAACCAGACGAAACACAGTCTGAGAGTCAACTGCCACTTTATTCAAAAAGACTGATATTTAAAGCAGGTCACTCAACTGTCACTTTCTACTTCAAAATATACAACTTAGTCAGTTTTAATAGCAATGCTAACGAATGGGAAGGATTCGAACAGACATACACAGTACAGCATAAATTAAACATAGCCGGAGATGCCACACTATACCGGCGCGCAGTACACAACAGAAAATAGGCACAACCATTCTATCTTAGGCATTCCCAAGTGGCTAGGTTTGCCACAATATAGCATTGCACTACTTGCGCTTTAACCTGAATAAAGCAAAAAAAAAACAACAAAACATGGGCTATTTATAAACTCACGACAAATATTAGAAACTAATTAGCACGTATTAGCTTTTGTAGCTAAAACTGAGCATACAATTTTTCAAATGAAAGTCATAAAAACGTCTTTTTAAAAAAAATGTAACTATTATATTATGACTTTTTATATATAAAATTATAAGATATGATCAAAATAATGGTATCAACGGAAAACCCTTCTTATGCCGATAAAAACAATATATAATTTGTGTGGGTATGGTAACAAGGAAATAAAATGAAGCTAAACAAAAACTTCAGAAATCTTAAAACAGCCCATGTCATCAAGGGTAATACAAGGCCAAAAAGTCATACCACTAAGGGCTTAAACTACATATCTTAATAAATTAGATTGTAGAAATAACATACTTTGTTTATAATTGATTTCACTATTGCTCCTCTCTGCACAGCAGCTATATCCTAGGAACCCACCTCCTATATCTAGCCCTAGTCTCATAGCACAAGTTTCCGCTCTCTCCACAGGAGAACTTCTTCTGTCTTACAGACTTAAACCAGGATACTTTGGGAGGTTTTTGTTTTTTTGTGTTATCAGGTCAGGTCATAAGAAACAGGGGAGGTGAATTCTCCCGCTATAACAAGCTGCTGGTTTTGTCAGGATATATCAGCAGAGTACTGAGTGTAATGGGGATCACAACTTGCAAGACCTGGAAAACTAATATAACGTTTTTAAATACTACCAAGCAACTGTTGCAAGAAACAGTCCTTGCTTTTAGCTTGACGTGGTAGGGAGGAGTTGTGATATGGCACTGCATTCAAGAGATGTTATATACAGCATGTCTGTCTTGACAAAAGGTATGGAGAATTAGCGCACCCTCCCCCAAGAAATACACAGACAACAAACTGGATAGAAAGGTCACAGTATTTATTTAAGAAATACTGCAACATAGTTTTTATATTTTATCAGTAACTTAAATCTTGAACACATATTATAATGTAAAAAACCATTCAACCCGTGGTATAACTTGTATACCAGAGATAAAAAACACCAACATATTAGATACAAGCATGTATCCAAAACTAAGCGGTAGCATGTCTAGGATTGGGACCCAAGGATCGGACGTAGGCGTAAACCAATTATCTGGCTACCGGCGTCGATGCCCTTGCACGGTAGCCATCTAATAATCACTCCCTTGGGACCAGCCGTTGGGGAGCCTGTGCAGATAGCTACCAGAGCTACTGCCTCCCGGGTTGGCCATACAAACCCCCCTGCCACCTTGGCTACCACGAACAAAACAGAAAGAGGGCTGAGTGGGAGACAACTGATTCTTTTGGGGGAAAAAAGAGGCTGGGCAAAACCTCTGCCAGGGTTTATAAAGGTTTTTCCCAGCCTACAAAGGGGGGAGGAAAGACAGCCCATGAAGGGCAATTACTGGCGAGGGCCTCTGACAGGCTTATGTTAAGTCTGCATCACCAACCTGTTGTCATGCTGCCCTTTCATATATTTCAATATTACAGGCCATTTCTTTTATGATGGGAGGAAAATGACTAGATGTGTAAACTGTGGTCAATGGGGTAATAGTGAAGGGCTCAAGGAATGCACTGTACACTAGTGCCCTTTGGTCAGGTAGTCTGTGGGCATCTTAAACTTTGCATTAAAAAGTGATGTAATGGCTAAGCACCACCTTGGCACAGGTTACCTTTGGTTCCCAGTCATTGAATACCTCTGGCTGTGAATACTGCCATTAAATACTTGGGACACCTCCACGTCTGACTTTTTGTAATTTTAACTCCGTTTAGTCATCTTCAGGCTTGAGTTCTTTGTACCTTCACATCCAGACTGCTAACAATTGGCCAGTATGAAAAATGATTAGCCGGTTTCCAAATTAACCCTAATGAACTCTAATGCAGTGGTGTTTATTGAATTATAGAACTTTCCACAACATGTTTATATAGTTATAATGAAGATAAACTGGAGGTTAACGGAAAGCAACCCTCGAAACACCATCAAGGAACCACTAACAGAGAAACAATAAATCAGTCTGTAAACTCTCACATCTGTACCTTCAAATGTTTATTTTTACCTTCAGTGGCACTTCCAGATTTGAACCATACAGTTTATTTCTACACTCTAGCTGCAGATGTGGGGTTTTATCTTCAAACAGAATGATCTCCCTTTCAGAATCCTTTTGCCACACAAAATGGATACAGATCCTATTAATTGCAATGGTCAGGCCATGTGTAACAAAACTTGAAAAAAGAAACGTCAACGACTATTGATGTAGGATCCCATAAAACTTATTCTAATATTCCATATTGGTTAAAAAGCAACACATACAAAAAAGGACGATACAAAAAAGATGGACAGACTAGCTTGACGCGTTTTGTGCCCAGATGCACATAGTCATAAGCTAAAGTGAGCAACTAGGGTTGCTAATCAAATAGGTTTGGATTTCTTAAAGACTCCACCTTAATGCAGGTGGGTTAATTAAATACCCAAAACTAGTGCTGTCAGAGTGAACTGCCAGTGGTATAAATGAATAACTGACAGGTACATCACAAGGAGGAAATGGAAATAAAAACATAATCATTAATATAAAATATACTCATCAATGAATATACAGATATAATCATAAGTATACGATCACAAAATGTTATGTATAGATTATTGCTTTTAATATATTTCTTCACATTACTGTATAGTCTTAATAGAATAATAGAATCCCAGTATACAAATACTTCCATCTAAATGTTCCATAACGTATCATGTCTTCATATTACATTAAAATAACAAAACTAGTCACTGAATATCCTGAACAGAGAAACAGCAAGAACACAAGATTTTAAATAAAAACTTGCTCTTAACGTGTGTAAATAAACCAAATAAAGAACAGTGATGTATTTAAAGAAAATGATTTTGTAATATAATTAGTGTACAAAATGTGAGACATCGAATTCTGCATTAACGCCTTTAGGTTTTCTCAGTCCATGTGTAGTTCAAGTGTAGTAAATCACTGCAGGTTCTCATATAACATTCACATATTTATATAGCACTAACAATTTACACAGCACTTAGTACTAAAGGGCATTGCAGGCTACAGTTGGTTGTAGGCTTAATTGTAAGCTCTACTTCATGTATGTCTGTACATGAAATCTAGTGTGTCAGTTGTTGGCCCTATATAAATATTAATGTAATAAATCCTAAACTAACTGAACAATTTTCAATTAAACTCCAAACCAAATTATAACTTGGCTCCAGTAACGGGGGTGGGACGGTTCATCGCGGCTGCATTAAAGCAGCCGCTTCTCCGTCTCCCCTCGCGCAATGGCAAGGTTGCTGTGGGATCGCTGAAGGTAAGTATTAGTTTAATAGGGGTTAGTTAGTATTGGGTTTGTGGAGGGTAGAATTAGTATAGGGTTAATTTAAGTATTAGGGTTCGGGGGGTTAGGTATTAGCATTAGGGTTCAGGGAGGGTAGAATTAGTATTAGGTTTAATTTTAGTAGCAGGGTTCAGAGGGGGTAATTTTGGGGGGGTGTATGTTTGCAAGTGCTGACAGTTCAGCGCTTAACTGTCAGCGCTTACATAGCTGCGATGAAGTGGCCGCCTTCATCTTCACCGCTGACAGGCTGACAGATCCCGCCGACCAGAGAGGTGCGGCCCGCCTGAGAATGGCAGCGGTAGCCGCACCAACAAAGTACGCACTGGGATGTCACTGACACCCGGTGCTCCAACACAGTCAGAGCGCAAGGGGGCGGAGCTTTCACCCCTCACACAGGGGAGAAAGCTCCGCCCTCTCACACTCTGACACTGTTGTAGCACCGGGTGTCAGTGACATCCCGGTGCTCAGATGGAACAATCCCCCTCCCTGCAGATATAAGGTAAGAAAGCAGGGAGGGGGAACAAACAAAACAACGTGGATTTTTTCTTCTTCTTGTAAAAAAGAAGAATCAAAGTCTGTGTGTGTGTGTGTGTGTGTAAATGTGACTCTGTGTGTATTTGAGTGTGTGTGTAAGTGTAACTTTGTGTGTAAGAGTGACTGTGTATTTGTGTATGTGTGTCTGTGTATGCACATGTGAATGTGTGCATTTAATGCGAGCATTTTATTTTTATTGCAAACAAAATAACGTGGGGTTTTTCTTTCTTAAAAAAAAAAAAGAAGCAAAAGTCTGTGTGTGCGGAAGTGTGAATAAGTGTGGTGGAAATGTGACTTAGTGTATGTGTGTGGAAGTGTGACACTGTGTGTGTGTGTAAATGAAACTGTGTGTATTTGAGCGTATGTAAGAATGATTGTGTATTTTTGTATGTGTCTGTGTATGCACGTGTGAATGCATTTAATTTCAGTATTTTTTTTTTGCTGGGGAATCTGTGACACGCTCGCACACTGCTCATTACTGTGATATATATCCACATACACAAGTACATACATACATACATACATACTTTTTCTTTCAATGAAAAATCATTGCGGCCCACACACAAATAGATCTACGGTGAAGTGGCCCACTGAAAAACAAACTTGGACACCCCTGAAATAGAGCAAAATCCACGGAGCACAGTTATCAGGATAGATGGATAAATATCTTGAACATGAGTTGGTACTCCACTCTGTTAGAAGACACAATATTTATAAATTGATACACTCAAAAGTTATAAGTGTTAAAGTACAGAGGATTATAATGTAACACTGGACGGTGTTTACAATTGTTGCAATATACCTTCAGTTGGCACTTCTGTTGAAGTAAGAGGAATAATTTGCACACGTTGAAACAAGAATGACGATGGTATTCAGTTCTTTATGGAAAACCACATGGTGAATTTATTGCTTCATAAATGATCACCAATCAGTTTTGGCATAGTGTGCCATTTTCAAGGTGAGTATACAAATGCAAAGCAATGAGCTAATATATATGTATACAAACCCATTCTGGTCACAAGACCACTGTGAGTTAATTAACAAACAATTAACATATTTAATTACAATGCAATTAATTAACAACAAGTTATACAAAAATATATACAAAGAAATAATGAATCACCTAAAAAGGGGGTCATTATAAAAAGTATTATACACAACATTATAAACAAACTGCCCAATGTAATTCTCTATTTAAACCTGCACTGTTATTCTCATTAGAGAGAGCTCCTAGTTCATTTAAATCAAGATTTATTCCAGGGCCACACATTAGTCCTTGTATTCAAACATTTGAAAGCGTTGTGTCTTGGGATTTGGATAGATTGTTCTGTGCTTCTTTTTCATGTAGAGCAAGTAGAAATCTTACAAAAAATGTGCATATGGCAGGTAATCGCCTAAGTAATGATACTAATATTACTGTTTTTCCTGCAGAGAAAAGGGGAGCATTGGTGATTTTAAATTGTTCAGAATATGTTTGTGAGCGTGAAAGACAATTATCTGACTCTAGATTCTATTGTGAAATTGATAGTGACCTTACCTGTCACATCTAAGCAAACTTGTTAGATCTTTTTCAAATGGGTGTATCTACAGGGACTCTAACTGAGAATATCGTCAAAAGACTTACAACACTAGATCCATTAATTGTTCAGCACCAGTTGTAGCATATATTCTTATTTGTCCTTGTTCAAAATTTTACATAGGTTGTACTATAAGACCTTTAAAGGAGCCCATTGAAGAACATAAATCTGCTATCTGTCACATTCAAGAAATTCTTAATACAGCAAATGAGAAAGTTAATAACCATGAAGCAAAACATGGCTCTCCAGCATTTTTAAAATTCTATGGTATAGAAACTGTTTCTGTTCAATCAAGGGGCAAAGATAGAAGTCAGGCTCTCCTACATAGAGAAATCTTCTGGATAAATGAACAAGGAGCTTTTTCTAATGAGAATAACACTGCAGATTAAATAGAAAATTAAATTGGGCTGTTTGTTTATAATGCTTTTTATAAAGACCCCCTTTTTAGGTAATTCATTGTTTATTTGTATACATTTTTTGTTATCTAAACTTGTTGTTAATTGCATTGTAATTAAATGTTAATTAACTCACACTGGTCTTGTGACCAGTGTGAGTGGGTGTATATATATATATATATATATATATATATATATATATATATATATATATATATATATATTAGCTCACTGATTTGTATTTGTATACTCACCTTGAAAATGGGACACTGTGCCAAAACCAGTCAGTGATAATTTATGAAGCAATAAATTCACTATGTGGTTTTCTATAACCATGGTCATTCTTGTTTGAAACTGTGAGAATTATTCCTCTGACTTCAACAGAAGTGCCAATTGCCCAGTGTTACATTTCACATTGTATTACTCTGTACTATAACACTCATAACTTTTGAGTATCAATTTATATACAGATTGTCCAACAAATGCCTGTCACCGAACACAGGGATATAGAGTAGGGATTTGAACCACAGACCCATTGTAACAACCAAAGGTAGACGTACTGTGGTTCAGAAGGGGAGCCCCGATAGCTGAAGTGGAAGCCCTTGCCAGTTACCAATACTGATAAGGCTATAGCAAGCCTCAGCAAGGATAACAGGCACGAGTGTCTAGATGGTGATTGGGGGACACAGGTACCTGCACCAGGATGGTATTGACGTGGTCCAGATAGAGGGCACGAGAAGTAGCGGGGTCCTAAACAGCAAGTCGGGTCCGGAATACAGAGAGAGGGGGGGTCGATGAAGCAAGCCAGGTCAGGGAGTACAGAGATCAGCAAGGTCAGTGAGGAAGCCAAATATTTCCAGGAGCAGGCAAAGAGAATAATCCCAAAAAAACAAGCCGGGTCGGGAATCCACAAGTAGGGAAGGTCCAAAGTATAAGCAAGGTCAGGTAACAAGCAACAAGTACGAAAACGCTGAAACAAGCTAGAACAATATTCAAGCAATTTGGAATAAGGCGTGCTGCTGTTTTAAAGGGCAGTAGCCCCGCCCCTGTGATGAGTGAGATGTGCACCCCGCTGCCCGTCTCCATATCGACGCCCGAGAGAGAAATGCCAGAGTTGCAGCGCGCGCGTGCTAACAGCCAGAGTCGCACACACACCGAACGGAGGACCCAATGTTTAGAGGTGTGGGGATTAGCAGGTCTCGCTGGCAGGGCTCATGTGGCATCAGGGCACAGACCTTGTAAACTCTTTACCTTGCTTGTTACTAGTTCACAACCACTTCTATGGAGAGCTCACACACTACTTGAGCATTTTCAAGTAAACTCTCAGAAACCACTTACCAGTCTAAAATCTGTGCCTTCCTCATTATTTGTAACAGTATCTATAAAAAAAAAACATCCTATCATCTACCACAAAAAAGAATATCACTAGGCTGCATCTCCAGCTAGGAGGTTAATAATGAAGGTGACCTACCATGCACTCATGGTAATGTGCCAGAGCTGTACAAAGGTGCCGCTGCAAAAATTTTGTTCAAGCAAGTTCGGAAAAAAAGCCATAAAAATGAATGGACTTCAAATATTACTCTCGTTTCAGTTTATTAACTCCTTCAGGACAATGGCATTCTTCTTTGTTTTGATGTCGTTGTGGACAATAGCATTTTTCTACTTTAGCTATGTGTGTGTTTAAAGTGTAAGCTTGCTATTTTAATGCGTTCCCACATATAATATATAGTTTTTTTTTAAGGCCAGACCAATATTTATGATCTTTAGGGATTCGTTCAGTTCAGGTATAGTGCCACCAGACTGGCGAAAGGCGGATGTCATTCCAATATTTAAAAAGGGATCAAAATCTCTGCCTGGTAATTATAGGCCAGTGAGCTTGACATCTGTAGTGGGGAAATTATTTGAAGGATTGCTAAAGGTGTACACTCAAGAACACATCTTGAATCAGAATATAATTAGTAAAAGTCAATATGGTTTTGTGAAAGAAAGGTCTTGTCAAACAAACTTAATAACATTCTATGAAGAGGTCAGTAAAAATATAGATCTAGGTGTGGCAGTTGATGTGATCTATTTGGATTTTGCTAAAGCATTTGATACAGTTCCACACAAAAGGTTACTCTACAAATTGAGAGAAATGGGATTGGGGGCAAATGTATGTATTTGGATTGAAAATTGGCTAAAATATAGAACACAGAGGGTTGTTGTAAATGGTAAAGCTTCAAATTGGACCAGGGTAGTGAGAGGAGTACCTTAGGGGTCTGTTTTGGGACCACTTCTTTTTAATATGTTTATTAATGATCTCCCACGTTGTGCTGAGAGCCATGTCTCAGTGTTTGCTGATGACACAAAATTAGGTAATGTAATAAAGACTAATCTTGATGTTTTTTCTTTACAGGAAGATTTGGACAGAGTGGGGAACTGGGCAAGAAAGTGGCAAATGAGGTTCAATATAAACAAATGAAAAGTTATGCATTATGGGAAAAATAATAACAAAGCAACATATACGTTAAATGGTATTTCCCTGGGAAAAACTACTAACGAAAAGGATTTAGGAATCATTGTAGATAACAAACTTGACAAAAGTGCCCTATGCCAGTCAGCAGCTGCAAGGGCCAATAAGATATTGGCATGTATAAAACGAGGTATAGATTCACGGGAGGAGGACATCATCTTGCCTCTTTATAAATCAATGGTAAGACCTCACCTTGAATATGCAGTACAATTCTGGGCACCAGTCCTTAAAAAGGATATTAAGGAACTAGAAAAAGTGCAAAGGAGAGCTACAAAATTAATAAGGGGATTGGAGGAAGTTAGTTATGAAGAGAGACTTAAAAAAATTGCATTTATTTACTTTAGAAAAAAGGCGTCTTAGAGGGGATATGATAACATTATATAAATATGTGCAGGGCCAATATAAGGAGCTCTCCAGGGACCTGTTCATTAACAGAAATGTACAAAGAACAAGAGGTCACCCCCTGAGACTGGAAGAGCAAAGATTTCATAGGCAGCAAAGGAAGGGATTCTTTACGGTAAGGACAATAAAATTATGGAACTCACTGCCAAGAGAGGTAGTGCCACAATAGATGCATTTAAAAATGGTCTGGATGTTTTTTTTTTAGAAAAGCAGAACATACAGGGGTATTAATAATAGAATAAGCATTAATAATAGAGCTTTTTGATCCAAGGAGAATTCTGATTGCCCTTTTGGAGTTAAGAAGGAATTTTTCCCCCCTAGGAGGCAAAATTCGAAATAGCTTCCTTAGGTTTCTTTTTTTTGCCTTCTTTTGGATCAAAACGCTGAAATGATAGGTAGAAGGGTTGAACTTGATGGACTTGTGTTTTTTTTTCAACCTAAATTACTATGTTACTATGTAAAGATAAGGCTTTCTTTTGCAACCATTTTTTAAAGATTTAAACCCTTGTGTATACAATTTAATAAAGAGTGAAAAATGCTAAAAAAAAAACCTTGTGTTTTTTACCATTTTTACACAATGTATTTTTCTCCCCTCTTTATCAGAGAGAGAGGTAAGATTTTGACAGTGTTCTTACAGCACTGATGCTCATTTAATGTATTTTTTGCATTTATTACATATGATGAGTGCGAATGATTTTCACAGTAATCAAATAAATAAATGCAAAAAATAATGGTTGATCCTGGTCATCCTCAAGTAACTGTAAGGCATCCACGATCAACTTTCCCCATCTCTCCCCCAAAATTTGGGGGAGAATGGCAATGGATTGTGATTAGTCTTTTACAGCTATCACAATCCTCACTGCAATGGCCGAAACAGCCTGTCTCAGCTATTGCAGGTAAGCCCATTTTCTGGGTTTCAGACTTGCCTCTATCAGAAGCAAGTCTGAAACACCCCTCACCCTATTGACGGCTATGGACGGTCCCGACAGCAATTTTTTTTGTTGCTTTTCTGGATGTCTTCACTCGGGAAGCATCCACCAAAGCCGAAAATAGTGTGAATCGCGTCAAAATCTCTGCGATTGCGATATTTTAAACGCAGCCTGTATGGGCATTGTCATGAACTGGTTAAAAACAGCCCCCCCCCCCCCCAAATAGTGATGCAATGCTTTGGGAATCTACTCAAATTGATAATTCATGAGGCTTATGAGTAAGCCTCATGAATTAGGTGCAAGGCACAAAAGTACCTTTCCCATAGCATAGAGTCACTTTGGAGACGGTAGCGGCTAGTTCCTATCCAGTAGAAGGACCCTGGGGATGTCAGCAGACCATGTGACCAAATGGATCGGCACAGTACTGTGCAGCAGAGACCAGCACTGCACAACAGGGATCAGCACAGCACTGCACAGCAGGGATCATCACGGCACTGCACAGCAGGGATCAGCACTGCACAGCAGAGATCAGCACCACAGACCAGGGATCAGCACAGCAAGGATCAGCACTGCACAGAAGGGAATAGCGCTGCACAGCAGGGACCAGTACTGTGCTCTGCCGGGCTGATCGCTGCTGTGCTGTGCTTCGCTGATTCCTGCTGTGCAGGAGCCAGACATTGGTACATAAATCACACAAACACATATACACCCACACACCCAGCACTATGTGTCAGAACTGCATAGCAGGGACCAGTACTGCACTGCTGTGCTGATCCATGCCGTGCACTGGCGATTCCTGCCGTGCTGATCCCTGCTGTGCAGGAGCCAGACATTGGTACATCAATTACACAAACATACACCCCACACACACGCCTCACATATAAAAAACCCCACACACAAGCCTCACATATACATCTTACCCCCCCCCCCACCTCACATATATATCTTACCTACACACACACACCGCATCTACACCCACACCCACGTAGCTCACACATGCAAAATGGGAGACCAAATTACATCCGAAACATAAGCATAATTGTATCTCTGTGTGTTTATGTCCTTTCTAGTGATGTAATTCTCCCAGTGAGCGAGTACCTTAAGCAGCCAGCCACAATAAAGGTTAAGCCCGGCCGCTTGGAGCTTTCTCGCTCGCCCCCTAGACCGTCAGCATCTAGTTATTGATCGCTACGCCCGAGGGTGCCCAGCTCATTGGTCCAGCGTTTAAAGGTCCAAGAGTTTAAAGGGGCTCAACCCTGCCTACCGCCAGTTCATTGGTCGCTCCTTTCCCCATCTACTCTTCCATTCCATAACAGGCGCTAGATTTAAGGTGATTAACTATTGTATGAAGTAAATTTGTTTGTATTGTTCAGTCACAAGTTCATCAAGATGTACAAACATATTGTCAGGTCCCGCCGCGCAGCTCCTCTCCGGAATACCCAGCCCTCGCTGGATGTCACGGAGTAGCAGGGGACCTGTGCTCTGTATCGGCGGTTTCTCTTCCAGCGCGCGTCACCAACGACGGTGCACGCGCCCCTCCTCTCTGCAGCATCATCCAAGCCGGCACGCGCGTCATGACGTCACCAGGCGCGAAGTTTAAAAGGAATCACCAAGCTGAATACTGTGCTTGGTGATTCTTGCTCATGTACTGCCTATATTGCGTACCTGCCTTTCTGTCTCCCCGTTACCGACCCGGATTGTCTATTGTTGTTCCCTGCCTTCTCCTACCCGACCCTGGATTGTATTACTGGACTACCTGCCTGCCTATACCCTTGACCTGGACTGTATCACTGGACTACCTGCCTGCCTATACCCTTGACCTGGATTGTTTTACCGATTACCTGCCTGCCTATGCCCCTGACTTCGGATTTCTAACTACTCTTGCTGTTGTATGCTGTGTATTAACCACCTCCTTGCTGAACTACTGCAGCACCTTGTGGATTACTAAACTGCTCCTCTCTGCTGCATATTATCGTATCCTGGTGAGTACCTTACACTCTACACCTGTATTCCTGTACCCGTATCCTGACCTCCTATACCAAACCTTACACATATAAATATACTGTACTGTTTGTAATAACTGGTTCTTCTGCATTTTTATCATCTATTCTTGTGTCAATTATTTGAGGGGACATTTAAATCCAAGGGATATAATACTGGAGGGTTTCTGTGGATTATCGGTCTAATATAACAGAGGCTGTGATGTATAAAACAGATGTGACGTATACTACAAATATAATAACAGCCATTTACACCTTTTTTCACTCTCCCGACATTTGTGACTGCAGTTCCCTGTAAAAATCACCCTCTATGGGGGCTATTCACTAAACTGTAAGATTAACATTTAATCCCACCAATTTAGCTATACATTGTGGGGAGTTTGCTTAGCAGGGGAAACAACCCAGGTTTGTACCTGCACAATGCAGAGCTAAACTGTTGGGATCCTCCTTGCAAGAGCCCAGTGGATTAGCAGCAGGTCACCAGCAAGGGATTAAAAGCAGCACCATGGCCGGAAAGAGCAAGATCTTCAGTCCAGGTGCTTCCTCAGCATCCCCGAAGGTAGAGGATGTGATAACATAGAGGGTAATGGAGCGTCTGGCTGTGTATGGGCTTAACCCTCCCTTCGAGTTGGTGGATCAGTCCTGGGGTGAGGGGGCATTTAATGGGGTGATGGAGGCATATAATTGATGCGATGAAGGTATGTAATGGGGGGAGGTATGTAATGGGGGTGATGGAGGCATGTAATGGGGGTCACATAATGGGGTGATGTTGGTTAAGGGGCATGTTGTGCGCGGGTAGGGGGTGTGCCTGATTTTGTCTGCCTATAGCAGCACAAAACCAAGATACACCACTGGGCGGGAGTATGATGTTGCAGTTGGATGCTGATTTGGACTTTTTGGTTCACAAAGAGTGGGAGCTAGAAAAGTCGTTTGCCCAGCTGCTCAACCACAGGCCACTGGGACCCAATGATTTGGATTTAGCAGAGTTAAGCTCTGTGAAATTTTACCTGGTAGGGGTGGATGAGACAGTTGTCTCCACACCCGGGTCCCAACCAGTGGTGTATCTTGGTTTTGTGCTGCCCTAAGCAGACAAAATTTGGGCACCCCCCTACCGACGCTGCACATGCACAGCAGAGCGGCGGATCACGTGACCTGTCATCACTCCACCCCCTAAGAAAAAAAACGCACGGGCAGCCCAATTGTTGTGATCAGGCTGCCTGTGCGTTTTTTTTAAGTGTAGGGGGGCGCCTCCTGAAATTTTGCCGCCCTAGGCATCCGCACTGGTCCCAACCCCTTGACTGTGAGTACCCAGAACTGTTGCCTTTCCCCTGTCCTAATGCCACAGCAGAAGTGTTGGCAGCTGTGTCCTCCTAGACAGCCAAGCACACCCCCCATCCCGTCCCAGCCAGATATCCCAGCTAAGCTGCTGGCAGCCGGGCAAAGTCCCTGTCTAACCCTGGCCCCAGAACTGTGTCCCTTTTCCTCTGAGGATGCCCCTGCTGAAGCCATGTCCCGAGAACAGAAGTTACTCCTGCCACACCTTAAATGCCAAGCAGCACCGCTGGCACTATCAAAATCTCCAGCTGAATTTCTGCCCTCCGCCCACCTCCACCTGGGTCCCCTCAGCCCCGGTGCCTGGAAGCTATGGCCCCATAACTTTTTTTTATCCACAAGCTGCCTTTGAGAACGTGAGTGCCGTGGATTATATTGCCTACACCAAAGTACTGCCATCAGTGCCCCCAGAACTTGGCCAGGACAACTTCATGGAAAATGAGCTGACTAACCCAGCCCCTCTACCTGCTCCCCAGCGGCGGAGAGAACCACTGGGAGAAGGCGCAATTGACCCCTTTTCCCCAGAAGCAGAAATGAATTCTGTTACACATGCTTTCTGACTTGAACGCTTCTCCACATAGCGAGCATGCGCCCAATTATCGGGAGAAGTAGATTTACCCACTGATGCCTGCTCCTCTCAGACGGAGCAGCCAAGAGGTGAACCTGTCTGTGTGAGTGTGTGTAAGTATGAGTATAAGTGAGTGTATATGTGTGTGTGTGTGTGAATGCCGTGTTGGCACTCGGGCCCAAAGAAGTTCACCATCACTGATCTAGAACCTATCCCTGTAAAAGGATCTGTGTTAGCTGAAGGAATATAGGTCCTTCTACTGGATAGGAACTAGCTTTCTCACTATGAACCGTCTAGTTCCTATCTCTGTAAAGGAACTGTGTTAGCTGGAGATACAAAGGTCCTTCTACTGGATAGGAACTATCTTTCTTAGTGTGAGTTGGCTAGTTCAAATCCCTATAGAGGACCTGACCTCTAGGGGGAAAAAAGGTCCTTCTACTGGATAGGAACTAGCTAATTGTGAACAGTCTGGTTCCTATCCCTGTAAAGGACCTGTGTTAGCTGAAGGTACATAGGTCTCTTAGCAGTATAAATACTACCTGTAAAGGATCTGTGTTAGCTGGAGGTAAAAAGGTCCTTCTACTGGATAGGAACTAGCTTCCTCACTGTGAACCATATATTTCCTATGCCTGTAAAGGACCTGTGTTAGCGGGAGGTACATAGGTCCTTCTACTGGATAGGAACTAGCTTCGTCAATGAGAACTGTCTGATTCCTATCCCTGAACAGGACCTGATAACTAACGGCAAAAAGGTCCTTCTCTCAGTGTGAGTCGGCTAGTTCCAATACCTATACAGGACCTGACCACTAGGGGGAAAAAAGGTCCCTTTGCAGGATAGGAAATAGCTCACTCACACTGAGCAAGCTATTTCCTATCCTCTGAAAGGAAAGGGTCCTTCTACTGGGTAGGAACTAGCCTCAACCCTTTGGAGACACTATCTTTTTTTCTTTGAAAATCAAAGCCCATTTGTTTTCGTGATACCATTTAGTAGACAGTACCTCACCCGTGTGCTTAAACACAATCCATTCCTTGATATTTTCTTTAAGCACAGATAGCAATGTCCCCCTGTCCCTTATTTCTTTTATAAACAGGCACCCTGAACCAGCCATCTTGACCTATGCAGGAACCCGAAAAATTGCCAGTGGTAGGTGGGCCTTGAGAGATAAGTACTGCATTCCAGGACTGCTGAATACAAGCCATTTTCTCAGTGTGGCACTGTGGATTTTAGTTAACATTGTGTAGGTCATAAGTAGTGCGTGTCAGGTGTCCTGATTGCAAGGAGGGCACTTACAAACCAGTTATGGATCCATTTTCTGTTCACCCAGCGTTCAAAATTATAATTAAAGATGCCCTTTTTCTGCACACACATTATATAAATATCAACACAAGGCAAACCCCACTTCAATTTTGATTTTTTTTATTGGATTACAGAACAGTGTTTCTGTGTACTATGGAATGTTGCCTCTATGTAATTATACAGGGTTACAAAAGAACTTGTCCCCTTATTACTACCCCCCCCCCCCCCCAAATATTCTGTATCCCAAAATACTCCCCTGCTCCCCATCTGCCTTTTCTCCTTTCAGTCCAAATTCCCCTTCAAACATATAAAGGGGAAAATGCACTTGGAACGATAACCAAGGATGAAAAACTAGATTACTCCAGAAACCTATTAATAGGACTTCAGTAAATATAAATTATTTTTTTTTTCAATTAATGCACTCCACAATATTGAGATAGGGCGATGTAGGGTGAAAGAATACCCCTTCCCTGCAATAGGAGAATGTAATTCCATCTTGGAAAACAGGGGTTCAAATGTTGGAGCAAAACAGAAAATTAAATCCGTGGATTCCCTCCTTGAGGGAGGAGTGGACAAAATTTGCCAAAAAGTATTTTTTTTCTGCCTGCCTGTATGGATCAAACCATAATGAAAAATCCTTCCGATGTTTATATCTGAAATATCAAAGAAATAAAAGGATAATTTGTAGTTGGCCCTCACTCTGCAGCTTGGTTACAGAATCTCGTATTTGTCCACCACAAAGGCAGTCTCCAGGGAAAACCTCACAGGACTGTTACCATCGACCTGGGTCACTTTGGTCACCTACAGAAATCAAGAGAAATAAAATGGAAAGATCAGAAAAGCTGATGGAATATACAAATCACATGCACCAATTACTCATAGCCACTGTGCCCCTGCTGGCAAAGGATCATCCCCAATGGATGCTCACTTGCTAGGAAATGCTCCCCAGGGCTCATGGAGGGAGAATATGGGAAAGGAGATCCGGGTCCCTACACAGCTCTATGTGGCTGTACTATAAGGTCTAATAAGGAGACGTCAGTTTTTCAGAACACTGGCTGAGGGTCTCAAATTTCTCACTTTGGGGCTGGGGACACAGAATGCAGTCTAAGTTAGAATTCTGAGCAGGGGAGTATCTTATGACATCATCATTCAGACTTTGGCCGCAGTTGTAAAGTAAGACTTACTGGAGGGTTTTGGATGATGTTGCATCATGGGAAATATTCACAAAATGGAGATAAACACCTGATTTGTTTTATATGCAATTAATTCAATCATAAAAACCAAAAAGAGTGGCATATGATTTATATATGTGTTTGTTAAATGACCAGGTTATCTGGTCACATCTTATGTAAGTGATAGTATCCCTTTAACACATCATGTAGTTAAAACGGCGGTGCACGCCAGCCAGTCTGACTCTGGTCCAGGACTCTGCCTCGCACTCGAGGCAAAGTTCCTGGACCTGATTGCAGTGCCTCCAATTCACTCCCTGTGATTCATGTACTTATTGTGAAGCACACAGCTTGACAGGCAAGTGTAGGGGAAAAAAGGGCATTTCCTGTAGAATAATAAAAATAAAAATGGTGATCAGTTTGTTACGGTGATAAGTTTCCTTCCTACTTTATGACCCTCATTTTGGTTTTCTATCTCAAACTTTTATATTTGATAAATAAATGGTATTATTGTACCATATTAATTTAACTACAGTTAACCCCTGCATGCCCATGTGGTGGTTCTGATGGCAGACTAGTAACATTGCACTGGTTACTCATCCACAAGGCAGGCTGTCTGTATTTATTGAAATAGCATGTGCATCGCAACTGTGGCAGTAGATAAATCCACGAATGGAGAGCAATATTCCTAAAGGGACACTTCAAGGAAAAGCTCACCTGTAAACTACAGTAGTTCTTTTTGGACACAAAGGACACGCTAACAGGGAAGAAATCACTGGGATGTCCAGCAATACTGAACTCAAGGCTTCCACTCTTGTTCTTGGAGTCAATAACAGGCAGAGTCCATTCCAGGGTGTTCCTCCGGCTGTCATGGTGATAATCCCCATCTATGTCTCCAATCACTGGAGATCCAACTCCAGCCCTGCAGGACCAAAGTGAAGAGTGTGAATAAACTTGGAATAAATAATGTACTATCCTTTTGTGTAAAAGGACCAAATACTAATAAGGTAGAGGATTTCCTACTTAATTAAATAATTAAATGTATAGATTTGTTCAAATTGGAAATATTTGCATTTGTAAAATGTTTACATTTACTCATGAATATTTGAAGAAAAAGAAAAAAGAAATCACCAAGTTTCCCAAATGATAACTATACATGGAATTGCTACATACATGTACTGCACAGAAGCCTGTACACGGTATACAATTGAAGTTTTTCCCCAACTTAGTAGTAGAGTAAATGGTAGCACACATCAAATAATGTAAGGTTACAATCAGTAATGTGGTGCCATAACCCAGGGACAATTATAAATAAATGTAGTGGGTAGGAGACGCACACATAAAAAATAAATAAATAAATGTATATATATATATATATTTATGAAAATTTAAATGAATATACCTACACATAAATAAAAATCGCCCAAAATTCTTTAGTTAGAAATAATAGTCATATATTTAAATTTCACATAGACCAATAAACACATATTCAACAAATAGGATAAGGTGCTCAAATTTAAAAAGGGATCAATATCTCAGCTGCACTGTAAACACACACAGTCAAAATGAGGGCACAACCTGCTCCTCTGTTCAGGATCTGTATTCAAAGGAGATCCAGAGGGGACAGTCGCCAACCTCCCAGGGAACCATAGCAGCTCACAAATTGTGAGTGTGAATTCATGAGATTCAGAGAACTTGACACTTCTGTTTCATTCTGATGCACTTACGGTAAAGGAATGGTAATAATCACATCGTTGAGCTCCAGTCTCTCCTCTTGCAATTCATATTCTATGTTTACGTCACACCCATTCCCACTTTCTGATGGCCAACAATTAACTGTAAAGAGTAAAAAGTGCATTTATTACCGACAACCTTGTAATCCTTCAGGTCTCTAAATTTCAGTGCTCACAAGTGATCTTCTGGCAGAAACCCACAGGGTTGATAAACACTCTCAATGGGTCTCTGCTACAGTGTTCCTGGACTTCTGTACTCTTCTATATACCCTCCTTTTGTTTTGAATACAAGTAATCTGCATTTTACTTTCCTTTTCTGATGTATATATCTATAAAATGTTTAAAATCAACATTTATTTTAATGAAATGCTTTTGGAGGAAAAATCTATCTAAAAATAATTTTCAATTTAAGATACATTATAGTTCAAAAGTTATTAATCATCAAATAAAGCTTAGTTATGTAACATGAAGCTGTATTTGCAATACTTGCAGTTTTGGTAAACAAATTCAAATAATCCAAGTTATCCAAGCTGAGATAACATGCACTTTTACCACAGTGAAAATAGTATAAAATAAACAAAGTTCAGGAAAAGACCTTAATCCCGTTGTAGTTCTGCAACACACAAAGTAGTTCTGTACACACAAAGAACACATTACACGTCAGTGCATGCTATATGATACACTACTTACTTTGTACTTTATTTGCTTGATATAGTCCCCAGCCCCTCCTACTTTCAGTCCCCTCTGCTGAACCCATGCAAAAATGAGGGTCTCTCTCTGCACTGACAGAGAGAGATGGTCACCGACCAGACTGGGATGTCTGCTTCCCAGGGAAGCATTGCAGCTGCCGGTATATACTGGCATGTACTGTCAAAATGTACATGCCCGTTTATCTTCACACTGGGGGCAACTCATTTTTCACTTGTACTTCTATATTAGAGGCACAAGTGAAAAATAAAGTTGTCCTTTAGAAAGACCTGTAAATTCCACAATCAACCAGTATTTCATTATTCCATATTGCGCTCACTGGTGAGAGGGATAAAGGCCTCATCTGTTGTTTGTAGCCTCCACTTCAGCACTCCAACATCGCTACTCAGGGGGAAAGATTTCTCAGAGTTTTTCAGTCCGATCACAGAATCTGATGTGAAAAGTTTTTTGTCCACGTTGGGATGAGTCTGCAAAGAGATTGAACAAAACACTATTAGATATGGGGCAAGGTTGAATTAGAAAAAGCCATTAGAAGAACATAGGGAAAGTCACAAGAAGCTTAACTTGTTTGAGGTCTAGGGCCCTTGTATCATCCAATACAGCAGTGTTGTCCAACTTTTTAATGTCAAGGACTGCTTGCAGAAACTTAGGTGGGGGGTTGTGAGATTATTAGCAAGTAATAAAAAAAATAAAAATAAAAAAAAGACAGAACAAGCTTCTACTATGTGTTTTGTAAATTCGGTTAATTCTTACAAACTCATTTAGACGTTACTTTACAGGAATTCTTCCTTATATACTGGATTTGTCAGGAATGTTGGATATAACACATTCTAAAAATATGCTTCTTGCAGGACATTGATGTTATTGTATGTACATCTACTGACTACTCTATGACAGATATATCACATACTTACATATTTGCTCGATTATAAGACGACCCCCCAAACTTAGTTTTTTTCCTAAAGGAATATCCTAAAAGCCTGAACATAAGACTACCCTATAGGAAAAAAGTTCAACTTGTATATATATTCACATGTAAATTGCTTTTTTAATAAAAAATGATATTAAAAATGCATTTCTTGTTTTTATTTCCTTTTATGTGCCAATGCTGCCTCTCTTTCCCTTGCCCCCAGCTTTGTCTCTTCCCCCCCTCCCCTTGTCTCTTCCCCCCCCTCCCCTTGTCTCTTCCCCCCCTCCCCCCATCTGTCTCTTCCCCCCTCCCCCCATCTGTCTCTTCCACCCCTCCCCTCGTCTCTGTCTCTTCCCCCACTCCCTCCCCTTGTCCCTGTCTCTTCCCCCCCTCCCCCTGTCTCTCTGCCCTCCTCCCTCCCCTCACCTGTAACTCGCTCCCTGGTGGCTAGTGGGGGAAGCCGGGGGATGTCTGCACGCATGCTGCCCGACACAGCCGGTCCGTCATAATAGACGGCAGTATGGAGGATATCTGCACTATTGTGCAGACATCCCCCAGCTGCCCAATTCTCCTGGTGGCTAGCGGGGCAGCGGAGGATGTCTGCGCGATGAGCGCAGACCTCCCCTGCTGCCGCCCGGCACGACCGCCGGGACTTTTATGACGAAGCCGGAAGTACCCGGCTTCATCATAGAAGTCCCGGCGGTTGTGCCGGGCGGCAGCAGGCAGCCGTTAGAGAGGGGGATCCACGATTATAAGAAATTTTTTCTGAAAAAAACCTTGTCTTATAAATCGAGCAAATATGGTATACAACTCACTCAACAAGGTAATCATTTCCTCAAAAAAAGCCTCCCAATTTCATTTGGGTTTATTCTCAGTCCTCACCTGGAGTTGCACGCCCTTCTTATCTTCATTATCAACATGAACACGAATTCTTCCAAACTTGTCATCGGTCACTCTAAGCATGATGAGCCCATGCACCTCCATGTTCTGTAATCCCCCATCTCGGCTGCATGTCAGTGAGATTTTTTCCTCAATCTTCAAATGGACACTGAGGGTGCAGATGACAAGCAAGCACTTGAAAGAGAATGACTTCCCAGGCGCACATTTAAATCCCCCCAAATAATTATAAAGGAAAGATCGATAAGACTTCTAAAACAGAATAGGAAAGATTTACCAAGCACATAAGTCTTTTCTAAAACTAAAATTGCTATTTTTTGTTTGTAAACACAGTTCTACATATTAACCTCTTAGTGACAAGACGTTTTCACCTTGACTTTCCCTTGGCGACAATGCTGTTTTGACATTTCTGGGGTGTTTGTGTTTAGCTGCAATTGTCTTCTCTCTCACATACTGTACCCACACAAATTACATGTTGTTTTAATTGTCATAAGAAGGGCTTTGATTAGATACTATTATGTTCATCATATCTTATAATTTACTACAAAAAAAAAATCATAAAATATGATGAAAAATGTAAAAAAAAAAAAACTTTCTAAATTTGACAAATACAATCATTAAAAAAGACCCGGTCTAAATAGTTTCTAAATGTTGTCCCCCCTTCAGAAATATGCTTGTTTCCATATTTTTCTGCGAGTTATTTTTCCTATATTGACCTTTTGACCCCAACCCAAACCCAAAATGTAACCTTAACACTAAATTTAACCCCAACTCTAACCCTTATGCTATCCCTTAATATATTTTAATTTAATTCTAACCCTATCCCTTATGCTAAAAATTACTTAATTTTAACCCTATAGGCTAATTGATTTAACCAGTTTTATAATAATTAAATATTTATTTACATTTTTTTTACATTGCTATGCTGCTTAGCTACCACTAGGGGCAGTCAAGCAGCATATTCAGAGCGACGGAAGTGAAGTTACTTTCACTTCTGAAGCTCAGACCTCCAGAGGGCATAGCCATATTGACGGAGCATGCATGCTCCGTGGGTCGATCGTGGGTGCCCCAGTTAAGAAAATTTGGTGCTGGCTATTGCCTAGACATCGAGGCAATAGACCAGCACCATTAAAGCGTTTTTTGCGACCAACGATCGGGAAAACCGCTTGATTCACTGTAGGACGTGCCAGGCACGTTCATTGTCAGGAACGGAGTTCCCGGCAGGACGTGCCTGACATGTCCATGGTCGCGAAGGGGTTAAACACTAATTGCACTAACCTCTCCATGTTCACTGGTGGTGAAAGCACTTTAGCTACTTCTGATGGTCTCTTGCCAGAAGATTGAGTGACAATTGTTTCTCCTTCTGATTTCAGCTTGTCCACAAAGTTATCCACCTCCTTTCCTTTGGCCCCAAGTTTCAGAGCTTTGCTTGAACCAGAAGATCTGAAAAATAGAAAACATTAGAACTATAAGAAACATAATTTTGTTTGTGATTATATAACGTATGTATGTATGCAATGCAATCAAAGGAGCCATTGAATTGATATGATATATTTCTAACGTGTTTGTTTTTAAATGTTTAAAAAGAGTACTTAACCAAACCAAAACGGTGGGGAAAAGTTAATTTTTATGGAAATAAAACTGACATATTCATTAGATCTTTAAAAAATGAAAAAGGTATATAAATCATCACCAAAAACACTGTTCGATACTCTCAGGGAAAGTGTTCGATACTCAAGGGTTTAATGGGTAAAACTAAAACACTCACTAGGTAAATTAATAAAAAATAGTTTCTTGATGATTTATAAAGTTCACTAGGTGACACAAATTGGACTATGTACTGATGCTTTTGTTGTGTGCACCAATGCAACACTAACCCTTGACAAAAGCAATATTTGTGGGTACAACCATTCCATTCTGAGGGCACTTTATCTCAATGCACTCCATCCTTAAAATTGAAGCCCTAATAAGCATCTTAAAAGGGTCTACAGACTTCACAGACGCCAGAGAATTTTTATTTTTCAAAAGAGGCGCAATCCCCATTATAAATTAGAAACTGCAACAGCACTTTTTTAAAAAAGAAAACCTTCCTGACACTTTTTACTGACAAGGGTCTTTTGTATTTATTTACAGTGTATGTATGTATGTATGTATGTATGTATGTATGTATGAATGATCGATAAAAGCTCACTCTCCTGGTTATACCTGGATGGCATAGGAGCAGCCTTCGTCTTTTCTGGCTCCATGATGGTTTCTGTTATGATGGCAGCAGCATTGCTGGACATAGAAGAACCTCCGGAACTTCCAAAACCTCCAAATCCTGGAGCTTTTTTGCCCTGACGCTCTGCATCCCTTCTAGCTTGCTGCAGTTCCTTGGCTTTACGTCTCATCTCTGCCTTAGCTTCCCGCTCCTGGGTCTGTAAAAAACAAGAAAAGTTAACTTAATTAGGTTTTAATTTAAAACTGTGCTTAAAGATGCACCCCATTTGCATTAAGCACGCCTTTTTTTTGCATTCTCAATCATGCATGGTGTTGTCAGAGCCATGCAGAGACAGTCAGTCAATATACACACACGGACCAGGCTATATATATATATCCGGACCATGGCAACCTGGGTTTGTCGAGCCCTGTCTTAAAATAATGTATCTTATTAAATTATTTCTACTGCAATTCCAAAATTGGGCAAAATCAGACTAGCAAAGCTCAGGTTGAAATGGGTAATCCTCTACATATTGATATTGAAACTAAAAGTTGGGGAAAGACTTATCTATTTGGAATGCAATACCATACAACCCCTCCACTGACTAACTTTATCTTAACTTTTAACTTTATCAGTCAACTTTCAACACTCTCAGCAGTGGGGCGAGGGTGATTGGAAAACAATAAAAAAAAAATTATAATTTGATTAAAGCCAATATCTCTACTTTTCAAAATATCTCTGGATATAAGTTAACTAAAAGTAGAAAAGGAAAATCAACAAACAAAACTAAAGAAAATCTGAAATCCCTTAAATCAAAACCTTGTACCAGAAAGGAAGCAGGGCTAATAGGCTCTTAACAGCAAAGTTAAAGAAAAGAAAACTGGAAAGAAGATTTTTTTAAATTAAACACAACAAGAAATTCGGCTATGAATCCAGAGATAGACATAGCATTTAAAAAATATTACGAGAAAATGTATAATCTAGCTGAAATCAAATGTAGGGATAAAATTTGGCAATATACAAGAGAGGCCAGATTACCAAACCTAACTCCAGAACAATTAGAAAACGTGAATATGCCAATATCTACTCAAGAGGTAGAGATTAGACAAGCAATAACAAAAAAAATCTCAAAAATAAAAAGGCACCAGGACCTGATGGGTACAACAATTTATTTTATAAGCTATTCAGGGACAAACTTTAAAAACTTTAATTAAATTGCAGAAAGTGAGCCTCTAGTAAGATACATTTACAAGCTAACAGGTCTGTCTCACCTCTCTGACTGCTCTGAACACCTTCTCTTCATGAGAGTCCATCTCAGTGAAGGTCCTGATCTGGGCCAGGTTTACATTCTCTCTGTATCCAAGAGCAACAATCTCATCAAAGGCAAAGATCAGATCAAAGCAATGGTCTGAGATTTCAGTCTCCTCCAGAGCTCTGCAGTATTCAGGAATCTAGTGAAGAGAGAACAGGCAGAGTTACCATGCAGTGCCTTATTACTTTGCATGCCCAAACACAAACAGTTACGTGGCAAATATCTCTTAATAACCTGTTAGGAAAGGTTATTGATGCAACAAACATTTAGCTTAGGTTTTGCCTGGACTAGTCAACCATGGTGCAGACAATTAATTTTGACCTTGTGGCATTTCCAAAGGGGTGGACATACAGGGGTTAAACAATGACTTACCACACGGGAAAAAAGTCGGAGTGTCTCTAGATCCTCTAGTATGTTACTATTTTTGGTGGTGATGAGAACCATGTATAGTTTTTCCATGGGCTGGTAAACGTAGCGCACACTCTCTGTTTCCACAAACGTGTGCTGCTTCCCGGTGTTCATTAACTTAGGGAACGCTGCTAAGAGACCCTCGATCCTCGTGCGGGTCATTTCAACAAACTGCCGGGAAACAATGGCTTTACCAGCCTTTGTGCAGACTGCTGCTGCCAGCAGCACCTGAGAGAAGACATAAAAGTCACAGTTAGATCTACTTCTACAAATCAGTGCAGCTCAATAATAATATTACCAATCTCAGCAGGGCAATTAAACAGGAGCCAAACTAGATTATAGAAACCTGGAAAAATGTACATGTTAAAAGTGATTGGTTATCTAAACATTGCTTATAGTGTAAATGTAGACAATACAATATGATCAAAAATTCTCTATATATGGTGTCAGCAACATTGCATGCACTAAATAAGAAAAATGTGTTTTAAACAGGTGTCTCCTTTGATGACATCTGTGGCTTGATATGCAAATGGGCATGGGAAATGTGTAATTTGCACATCGAACCACAAGATGTTTTCATAAACACAACAATACACAGATCATTTTTTTCTCTCTACTTTCACAATATAATATTTAGGTTGAAAGAATCCCTTTAAGTGTTTTAAATAAAACACTCAATGTTAATAGAATTCCCAGTCTGTTCGATGCCCATGATGCCTTGAAACACCAAGAGAACCACTAGATCCAAATACCCCTTAATAATTAAAAAAAGAAAAAGATATTAAAACAACAAAAACATTTCAGACAATTCTCTTAAAAATAGCCATTTTTAGAATTTTAACCAAAGCAAAAAGGAGAGGAATAGTTTATTTTTCTGGAAAACAAACTGAAAGTCATTAGTTCTTTGAAAATCAAACGAAACCTATGGCATTAATCACCCCCAAAAAACTGTTCTATACTGTGAAGGAAAGTGTTCAATACTCAAGGGTTTACTGGGTAAAACTAAAACAAAGACTTACCTGGGAAATTAATAACGATTTCTAAAGTTCAAAGAGTGTCACAAAGTGACACAAATAGGATTATGTATAAAAGCACTGCATGTGGAAATAGCACCAAGTTCTAACCCACAAACACTAACGCTAGTACTCCCTTTTAGCGCAGTGCACCAAATCCCACGCAGATGCCAGTTAGCGGTACATAAGAGCGCACTTTCCTGACACTTCTGTGCAAGACTTTTTATATATAACCCTCAAAGACTCAAAGTGTGTGCTCAGTATCTGTTGATTGGGTCTGGTACTAGCAGTGAGTGACAACCTATGACCGGATCTGCTTGCATGCTTGACAGTGAAGTATGGAGTCTACCAGTCAGTCATAAAATGGCATATATCTTAAAAAGTACATGGCATTTAAACACTGTAAAGACCAGTGTCTAGGGTAACTTTTAATCAGACGGGTGGCCACTTTTTCCAGATTAAAATAGCTTTGAAATGATTGGAATTCATAATTTGCTTGTCACTGATTTCAAGCTCTTCAAATAATTTTCATGCTTAAATCAAATCAATATAATATACATTTATCTACCTCATTATTTTCCTTTGACATCAGTGATGAGATAGGTTTAAAAGTAATCAGGGAGTATTATTATAGCCTTCCAGCGGAAGTGGTAGAGGTTAACACAGTGAAGGCGTTTAAGCATGCATGGGATAGGCACAAGGCTATCCTAGATAGAAGATAAGGCCAAGAACTAATAAAAAAAAGTATTTAGAAAAATTGGGCAGACTATATGGGCCAAATGGTTCTTATCTGCCAACACATTCTATATAATTCTTATTATCCACAATTGATAAGAATCCTAACTCCTGCTATATTCACAGGTAATGTTTTTTTAATGTTTGAGCCATTCTAATGCAGTACTACTTTCATAAAGCTAGAGTGAATTAATGCATGAGTCAGGGTGCTCTCTGGACATGGAGAGTGTATAAAAGCTTCCAGACAAGGTGCTTGCACTACCTGAACTGAACTTGCTTCTCTCTTTCCAACAGAAACGTAACCACTTCCTGGTTTTTGGCAATAAATAAATCGACCTAAGAGCTGTGTGACATGTTTCGCTGGTAAAATAGACTTTCTATAATGCGCATGTGTATTATGTACAGGCGGGATGAAACGGTTTTGTAGAAATCCCTAATAAGATAAGCGATAGTCACAGCAGAGTTGGAAAAGATACAAATACAGATGAGCAGTTACACCTGTGTGCGCCCACACAATGAAAACATTATGTTCTGATGCCAACATCCACCTTTTGTTTTTCTAAAAACATGTTTCTTGAGTATGATGCAGAATAATGTAAGCATGTGAAATATTCTATCACCTTACCAAGGCGTATGATAACCGAAATGCTATTTTTTCAATATACACATTATACACGCAGAAAAGAGGGGGAACATCTTTTCTGATTATTTTATATATAAACATCCTCCACAAAGACCAAAAATAAAATGAACAAGAGGTTGACAACAATGCTTACCATGTGGCATTTTTGGAAAAACAGGTCTCAATTAACAGCACTATTTGTTAAACAAACAGTGATATTTAAAAAATAGTCTCTTTTTTCAAGAACAGAACTTTGTCTTGGCAATCTCCAATATTTGGACAGGCACAAATATATTTCTCTCTCTCTTATTGGTACGTTTATTTTCAACTGAGTTACTCTTAGCTTCCTGTGCTCAGTGAACCTTAATGGAATCTATTCGCCAAAAAAAGCGAACAGGCAAGTAAACTTCAAAAATCAGATATTCATAGAGTTGGAAATATTGGCAAGTTGGGGAAACAAATTCCAATTCTGCTATTAATATAGGATTTTTGCTATTGCCTATCAGTCACCCTCAATACTAATCTGGGACAAAGTTCTAAAAGTGGAGCACTCCACCATGGAAACCAATGGCCTGTCCCTGTTGATTTACACACTTTTAGAACTTACCCAGAGAATTAACCTTTATAAATAACCTCCATTGTGCACATATATCGTTACAGCTCCTAACCATTCCTGCTCCAATTTATACTAAATGGTTAGTACCAAAGAACACACCAAATAAGAGGGTTTCATGGTGACTCTGCTTAAAGATGGCAATGGAGATGGCCCTAGTAATACAAAGAATAAAATAAATTTAAGTTAAAAATTAAAAGTCGTGTGTTGTGGAGTAAGACATTTTCCATACATTAACCCCTTCATGACCAGACTGTTTTTGGAATGTTGTGCGTTAATGCTGTTTTTACACTTCTGAGGTGTTTGTGTTTAGCTGTAATTTTATTCTTTGTTATTTGCTGTACCAACACATATGATATATTGTTTTTTTCAGGACAAGAAGGGCTTTCTTTTGATGCCAATATTTTGTTTATATCATTTATATTATTATGAAAAAAATAGAAAAATATGTTGAAAAATGTACAAAAAAAACACTTTTCCTGACTTTTGTTTGTAAAATCTTTTACTAAGCTACAAAAGCAAATAAAAAAACCTGTTAATTAGATTCTAATATTGGTCCTGAGTTCAGAAATACCCAATGTTTATATGTTTTTTTTTGCTTTTTTTGAATATTGTAGTGTAATAAATACAAGTAGCACCTAGCCGTTTCAAAACCATTTTTTCCAAAATTAGTGTTACTGACATCGTAACATCGATATTTGACATGCATCGCTGAATCAGCCCCTAATGTACACATTTTTTTAAAGTAGACATCCCAGGGTATTCAAATTGGGGTATTTTTACACTTTTCATGCAGTAATTTTCCCACCAATCCTTGACAAGTTTTGGCGTAGTAATTCCTTTTGTTTTTTTCCCCACACACTTTGTATTTAGGTAAGAATTTAAAGGGGTTGTTCTGTTTTTTTTGCCAAACACCACCCCAATATATGTTAAGCAACTTCCCCTGAGTATAGCGGTACCCCACATGTATAGGTTTGCTAGTGTTATGTGGCAGGTAAAGGGCCAAATTTAGGATACGGTCATTGCAGCTTTAAAACATGTATTTATTATGTAATGCTTGTGACTACATTTCCTATCATGCTCAGCCAGCCAAAAGTGACCGTAGCATCATAGGGAATGTAGTCTATAGTAGGAAGCACAAATTGTTGCTATCCTTGCTATCCTGCGGCTGCATGGATGATATATCCAGCTGCTGCGGGCCCCTATCTACTGTTGGGGGCCCCACTAGCAGTCTTTTTTTTAAATATAAAATATCCCTAGAGGACCACCAACAGACCTAACATGTCACCGGTCCTCTACGGATTAACATCTTATTTTTTATTTAATTTAAGTTTTTTTTATTTTTTATTATTATTTTTATTTATTTAATTTTATTTACTTTTTTTTTTATTTATATTAGACTCTAACTTTATCCCTAAGGTTATGGTTAGTACAAACCCTAATTCTAACTGTAGGATTAGGGTTTTGATGATCTCTAACCCTAACCCAAGGGTTAAGGTTAGCAAAATAAAAATATAAAAAACAAAAAATATATATATATATTTTTTTAATAAAAAAAAAACTTGGGGGGCCTGGATGGGCTTGGGGGGACCAGCGGTGGCTTCCAGCACTATATTTGACAGCAATTGTCATCCACTGCTTTGACAGCTATTAACATCTGGGCACTGTGATTGGCTGTCATGGTGCCTGAATGTTTCCATGGGGGGCCTCAGCCGACATGGCTGAAGTGTCTCGATATCGAGACACTTAGCCATGCCGTTTAAATCACGATTTATGCCAGAGTGCATAGCGCGACTGGGACCGTCATTGGTCACGAAGGGGTTAACTTGTTGTATATTGGATTTTTGAATTCTGTAAATAAAAATAAAATAAAAATACAAGTGGATACACTTCTATACACTTTTACTAAACAGCCAGCTGGTTCCCAAACCCAACTCGCAAATTTACTTTTGATCACCTTTGGACTATCAACAACCATCAATACACAATTCTTGTCACCAAGAAGTGTGTGTATTAACTTGTTTGATGTGACACAGTAGTCAGTATTGCCCAGGACATAGTTGAAAACAAGAGAAATAGCATTATATCTTTCCTGGTAAATCCTTTACCATAAAATAAAATAATAGTGTGCTATGAATCCTCTAATCTAACTCAACTCACTAAATGTCTTTAGGCTCCAACTACAGGCAGTTGCCGTGTACCATTCGATCTTAAACAATTCACTAGTACCAGCTGGAAGGATAGGTTGAAGGGTTGAACTTGATGCACCGGTGTATTTTTTTCAACCTAAATTACTATGTTGCCACATCCCCTATTCTCCCTACTTCAATGAAGCCTATTCGTTGTCACCTACTAAACTCACCGGGTCCGTGTGGCTCATCGAGTTTCACAGCGCTGTATTAGGCTGTGACATTGCCATAAGACACTATATCACTATATCATTCTGACCGTGGTTTTTGCCAGACCTGTCTGTATTTGCTGCTCTTTCTCGGTTACCCCCTGTAAGGCGAACTCCCCTTGCTCTGTCCTCAGATCGAATCCTAATGTCTCATTAAGGTTTTATTTTCGCAGTCACTGTATTATGTAGTTTTACACACTCACCATGATTATTGGTGTCTTGAACCGGGCGGAGGGCCTGTCTTGTCACTTGGTTTGTCCGTTCGGCGCACAATATGGCCGTTCCGGAGCCACGTCTCAACAGGAAGCGATACGAGATCCGGGGCGGAGGAGTGGACGTTATGGGAAAGGTCTAGAGAAGCGCCATCTTTGAAACGGGCAGGTGCATAATCCAGTCAGAAATGCTTCCTTTTCCGTTATGGAATGAGTTTAGATTTAAAAAAAATATATAAGACTATCATTCACATGCTCTACTTTAGTTATTTTCCATAATTTTGCGCCCAGGGACCATTTAGAAATGTTACCAACTGATGTTAGTAGTCCTTAAAATAATCACGCGAGTAGCTTTATTGTGTAATTAAAAGCCTAACCTCAGCTAACATACACAGTATTTATTGAAAGAGATTTGACGTAGATGAAATAGCTCCTAATAGTGGTGCAAGTTTATAAATGTCAGGTTCATATGTGTTCCAACTTCCACATTCTGCAGAAAGAACATGCAAAGTGCAGTCCAGCAGTATGTAGGATACATATATGCATAGACACAATCCAATTAATCTTGTAGGTATCCGACATATTGCAGGGCTAGGCTATGCACAATCTTCATGCAGCATGTGGAAAACGTATGCCTCCCAACGCTGGACAGTCCCAATTTCAGCGGGACTTTGGACTGCAAGCCCACACCAAATTGTAATTCTCCAGTGTCTGTGACACAAGACACTGATTACTGTGCATGGACAGTTATGCATACGTCTGTCCCTGGAAATATGGCTGAGGATGGCAAATATGCTATCTCAGTATGCTACTTGCATGCATCGCAAACTTCCAAGTTGCTCTCGCACTCTTAGCACTGGCACAAGCCATTCATTAAAAAAGATGCTGACATTGCACTAAAAATCTCAGTGTAATTTTAAGGGAAGAAAGTGTTGGTATGTAAAAAAAAAAATAAAAAAAGATGCAGTCGCTATTAGACACAGAATTTACTTTTAGAACACTTTCATGTGTGCTTGGTTTTATACATTGCTCCATTGTATTGGGCTAACATTATAGTTTTCTGAATACAGTTTCTGAACCACAGAAAAAATTCCTGTGTGTAAGATTGGCTGATGGATCTTACTAAAACAGATGGTAACCCATAAAAAATTTAGAATACACATACAAAAAAAATAATAACACGACCCTATAGAAAATAATATCCATGTTGCGTATTTCCCCTTATAATATCATGGTCAAAACCAGGTGCAAATAACCATTTATTAAGTAAAGATTGGACACCTGATAACCCTAACTGACAGCATATTAGTACCATAGCTTCTAACATATGAGGCTCTCAAAATGGGACAACACAAGGCGTGCCCTCTCAGACGACTTGCCATGTCACTCTGCTTGTCAGTGAAAGCACGCATGCATGGTTGTAGTGACAGATACATAGAAACCAACAGAGCATGTGTGACTGGGTTGCCAAGCAGCTTCCTGGACATGTGGCATACACACTTACAAAACACTTTGCCCGGTGAAGTCCCCCAAAAAATGAACACCTGAAGGGTAAACATGGGACCGCAGGAAAAGGTTCTAAAATTGGAACTGTTCCATCTGAATCCAGACAGTGCATTATGTATAAAGGTCAATTGGGGAAACGTTCTAAAAGTGGTCCTGTCGCCATAGAAACCAATAGAATGTTCCATTGCACTAGAAATTACCGTATTTGCTCGAATATAAGACAATCCTGATTATAAGACGACCCCCCCCCCCCAACCTGATGGTGATTCCCTGGTGTCTAGTGGGGGCAGCCAGTGGATGTCTGAACGACGCGGGCAGACATCCTCTGATGCAGCCCGACACTTCCACCGGGACTTCAATGATGTGAAATCCGCGTGGTCAGGTGATTGCGGCGTTCTGTCATAGAAGTCCCGGCGGAATTGGCAGGCAGTAGTGGAGGATGTCATCGTATATCGTGCAGACATCCACCTGCTGCTTACGAGGAGGATCCAGGTCCCCTGCAGCGCACCTGCTCTATTTGAGGTCCGAATTATAAGACTTATTATAAGAATAAGAATTATTTTTCAGAGCATTTGCTTTGAAACAAACCTTGTCTTATATTAAGGTAAATATGATACATTTATACGTAACCATAGTACCAGTGTATTTTTTAGAATGTAAAGGTATTTATGCAAAATATTGATAGTACATTATCATGCCCCCAACTGTCCCGTTTTGCGCAGGTTAGTCCTAATTTTGGAAGCAATCCTACTAAGCTCTACCTCTGTCCTGCTTTGTGGAACAAATGTAGACCCCAGCAGGACTGGGACTGCAACCCTGAGGTAAAAATGTAATATTTCATTGTCTGGGACACCAGAGATTGGTTACTGTGCATGCACAGCATTATGTGCTGTATTGCTGCCAGTTGGAGTGACAGCACCTTACATGGTAGTGCTGACAATCCACCTCCCAAGCTCTGTACCCCAGCGTCACAATTTGCTGTAGCAAGAGTTGGGAGGTATGCATTCTATGTCGAATTAAAAGCTACACATCACAGTATCCACTAACTTAAATAGTCCCAGTGTCAACCCAATGAGTTAGCATCTATAAACAAATGAATCATACTGAGGGAACAGTGAGTGACAGTTGATGGCAGAATCAGTTTGTAGCTTCAGACTGGAGCATGTTGGTTGCAAGTTAAGAAAAAGAAGGCATGCATCTTCTAATGTTAACCCACTGCTAAATTAATTGTAAAAATAATTTGTATCTGCAAAGAATATGCAAAAAGGGTTGCACAGTGTCAGCCAGCCATGGAAAAACAGGAAACGAGTAAAAATTATTTTTATTAGCTAACTGAAAGTCTGATTGAAAGAAACATAGAATGTGTCGGCAGATAAGAACCATTCGGCCAATCTAGTCTGCCCAAAAAGCTTTCAAGACCAAATTAATAGATGCCTTATTCATGCATTGAAACAATAATTCGTTTTGGTAGTGGCTAGTTCCTTCTGGGTCATTGTACTACATACGTATGACGTGGGGTCGCAGTTGCCGCTGGGAGTTACCAGGAAGTTGACGTCACTCTGTACTACCTCTCTATGGTTCGCGACTGGCGTGTCATACAATCGATCGTGTCAGCGGAATACTTGTCAAAAGGCGGATGTGATGTTTTAACTTGTCAAATGTGAGGGCGGAAGGTTCTGTATCTAAGGCAAAGATGGTAGCGGAAGTGTTACCATGGTAATAGTGCCGTTGGTCCTGTTTTGAGCTAGAATCGAGGTAACTGCGGACAGGCTGTTTATTCAACAGTTAGGAGGGCAGAAGAAAGATGGAGGAGACAGAGACAGAGGGGCTAAAGGTAACAAGTGTTTCGCACCTGGTGAAAATAATGCAGGATAGTAAATACAGACGAAGCTGACTTCCACGGAAAGATAACACTCGGATATTGTGGAAAACAAATTGAAGATGACAAAACAAACCCATAATCCGATGAATGTTTATATAATTATCTTTTGAGAAGGTGACATGTGAGTTGGTACTTGATTAAAGAGACAGGGACCCTACAGCATTTGGTTGGCCTGAAAAGTGAAGCATGAAATTGACACTTCAGAGATGAGTTTCCAAATCTGAGTACTAGACATGAGTATAATCATATACCTAAACAACTTACAACATTTCAAATAATAAAGTTAATGTAGATCTACACACAGTGATTAAAAAAAAAACCAAGGGGCCCTCCCTGCATGTTCTCATCTGTTAGAAGTAGGACTACAACTACATGTTGTTTTGTTTACTGCTGTCAAAATGATTACCTTGCTCTTTACAGATGAAGTTGGTCCAAAACCAACCCTATGACGAGAGCCTGGAACTAAATGACTCAGAAGAGGTTGCAAGCCTTTATTCCCCAACCCCTAGGATACCAGGTGAGAAGAAACTTTCCAAAATTCAGGTCTATGATCCCATCCTATTTTCATTTAAAGGGACTCGCCTAAACATTGTTTATACTATTAATGTAATAAATAATAATCAAAAATTGTCTCATAAAATAAATTCTGTTTTAACCAACTGGACTGTTTTTGGAATGTTGTGCATTAATGACTGTGGCTGTTTTAACACTTCTGCGGCGTTTGTTTTTAGCTTTCATTTTCTTCTATGTCATTTGCTGTACCCAGTATGAAAAAGACAGGAACCTTGTTCCAGGTTGCGGTCGAAGCACCTCCAGAGGCCGGTAAAATGAAGATTTCCGAACCAGGTAAGTGCAAATATGCAAAAAATGTATTAGATAAGCAAACATTTTTTAGCTGGGTACAAAGAGGGTCACCCGGTGAGGATAGAAACACTGAGATAGAGCCTACGCGTTTCGCGCCTGTCTTGGCGCTTCGTCTAGGGCTTGACTGGGTGACCCTCTTTGTACCCAGCTACAATTTTTTTGCTTATCTAATACATTTTTTGCATATTTGCACACTTACCTGGTTCGGAAATCTTCATTTTACCGGCCTCTGGAGGTGCCTCGACCGCAACCTGGAACAAGGTTCCTGTCTTTTTCATACTGTGTTCGGCGGGAGCGCCGTGAGGACAGATCCACGCCGGTATCCGGAAGCAGCTCTGGCCGTTTGCTTTTACTTTCATTTGCTGTACTCACACAAATGTTTTTTTTTCCAGGACAAGAAGGGCATTATTTTGATTATCAAAATTGTTTTATAAAAAAAAAAAAAAAACACCACTTTTCCTGATTTTAATTTGAAAAATCTTTTACTAATTTCAAAAAGCTAATGAAATAAACCTGCCAAATAGATTCTAACACTATTCCTGAGTTTAGTGGAGTTTTTTTTTGCATGTTATAGGGTAAAAAATACAAGTAGCACAAAGCTGTTTCAAAACCAATTTTTGGTTTATTTAGTGTCTCCCTGCCCCAAGATTACACTGGAGCAAGGAGAGACTATAGCTGTGAAAGCAGGCATTTGCTTTGACCACTAATAACCCCTTGCCGACAAAGGACGGACTAGGTTCATCCTGTCTGGCAAAATGTTGCCGACATTGGACGGACCTAGTCCATCCTGCGGTCAAAGAAGTGGTGTATGTGATCTATGAGGTTGAGGCATTAAGCAACCCCGAAATCTTGTGCCTGGGGCATCCGCGATCGCTCCGTGGACCGATTTGCGGTCGACATTTTGGAGAGCAACATGCTCCTCCAATATGGCTGCTGTCCTATTGTAGGAAGAGTGTCGGAAGTGGAAAAAAATTTCACTTCCGTCGCTCTGCCCCCTGGGGGCAGTCAGCAACATTGCAATGGGAAAAAAAGTCTTAATTAGCTAAACATCTAGGGTTAGGGTTACAATTAAATTAAAATTAGAATAAATTAAGGGTTAGCATAAGGTTTGGGTTAAATTTAGGGTTCAGGTTGGGGTCAAAAGATCACTGTAGGTGGAAAAAAAAAACATAGAAACATAGAATGTGTCGGCAGATAAGAACCATTCGGTCCATCTAGTCTGCCCAAGTTTCTAAATAATTTTCTAAATCTCTTTTTGGATATTGCCTTATGACTTACAAAAAACTGCAGAAAAACATGTAAACAAGCATATTTCTAAACTCAGGACAAAATTTGGAAACTATTAAGATAGGGTCTTTTTTAATGATTGTATTTGTGTAAATTATTTTTTATGTCAAAGCTAGAAAAAGTGTTTTTTTTTTCTCAATTGTTTCATAATATTTGTGTTATTTGTATAAAATTATAATATATGATGAATATAATGCTGTCTGACGAAAGCCCTTCATATGGCGATAAAAATAATATATAATTTGTGTGGGTACAGTATGTGAGAAAGAAGAAAATTACAGCTAAACATAATCAGCCCGTGTCACAAAGGGAAAGACAAGGTCATGTCACTAAGGGGTTAACATCCTGGCGTTGTGATAGACTGTAACAGTACCTGGATGTTTCCGGGGGGGGGGGGGGGGGGGGGGGTTGGGAGAGGGTCCTCAACAGACATACCTAAAGTGCTTCAGTACAGAGGCACTTAGCCATATCCTGTTTAGCGTGATCAAATCTGCATTACGTTCCTGAACAGTCATCGGTCACGGTGGGAGGTTTTTACCATGACGGTCTAGGACCATCATCAGTCACGACATAACCTTGTGGCTTTATATGTAATTACACGTTTCCCATTGAAAATAGTTAATTTGCATGTCAAGGCACAAGGTGATGTCATAGACAGGAGAATTACTTACACATGTAACATGTCTTTCAATAAATGCATTTGCTTGCAATAAATGCAGTTGAGGCTTGTGAGTCCACTTTAAATTGTATTAATATTTGTTTTCATATTTTATTTGTAGAATATAATTATTCATCTAACATATAGAGTGGGTAAAAGTAGTAAATAGACTTAATTAGGTGAACAGTAATTAGTAGGAATCCAGTGGCAGGAAGATGAGAAGCACACATACAAATGGGACACCAAACCCAATAATGAAGGTGGAGACAATATTGGGATGGTGAGAGAGTGCACAAGGGTTGTATTGTAGTGTCCAAAAACGAGGTACAGGCAAGGATCTGGCAGGAATCAAAGTCGGGGGAAGGCAGAAGTCGAGGCAGATAGTGGAGGTTCAAGGTCAGATGGAATAGCCGAGGTCAAGAGTCGGGGTAACAGGTATACAATGAAGGGCAACAAAGGTTAAGTAGCAAGCAAGCTTTGACTACTTGGCAGCTCCAGAATCAAGAAGCAATGAATGCTTGGAGATGTGGGTTTATATAGCCAGGTTGGTAATTACCTTGATTGGTTTGGAAGGAGGAGCAACAGACTTGGCTTGGGTGTTGCCATGGCAATACCATGGCAACATAATGCTACTGGGTCTTCCCTTTACACTAGGCCACACCCCTTGATGATGATGAGTGAAGGGCATGCCTAACAGATAGTACTCACTCAGTTTGGGTGTGGAGCTGCATAGAGTTGCGCCCACCATCTTGGATTCAGACGGGACATGTTGTTTCTCACCTGCTGGAAGCCTTGATCAGGGAAAGGTAATCACGGGTGAACCGCGATACAGGGAGCGAGCATGACAGAGCACCCCGAAAAGGCGCACTCTCCGGGGGCGGATAGGAGCAGGACGATGTGGATGTAGACGGTGAAATGCACAAACCCGTAGAGGGGCGTGTACATCTTCAGCCACCTCTCATGACCTTTCGTCTGATCAATAAACCTTCCACTGGACCAGGTACTGCAGGCGACCGCGATGAATACGAGAGTCAACTATATGCTGGACTTCATACTCTTCTTGATCATTAACGAGTACCGGAGGAGGAGGGTTCTACGAGGAGGAAGGTGCAGAAGGGGGATACCACCTTTTGAGGAGTGAAACATGGAAGACCGGATGGATTCGGTATTGCGAAGGGAGAGCCAATTTCTTAGCCACAGGGAGACGATATGTAGAATCAGGAAAGGACCGATGAATTGGGACCCCAACTTATTTGAAGGACATAACTTCAGATTTTTGGTTGACAGCCACACCTTGTCCCCGATCTTGTTGGGATTGGGAGATCAATGAAGACTGAATTAATGGGTGTATGTCTGTTGCATTTTCTTGCCTATTGACTCTTCCGTAGGGAGTTAGAAGTTTGTGTTAGCAGTTGTATCCTTTTGTTGAGTTCAGGTATTGGACTGAGAATGGGAGAGCTAGGGAGCTTTGAGGGATGGAGCCCATAATTTGCAAAGCAAGGGGACATCTTGATTGACTGATGTTTTTGATTGTTGTAGGAGAACTCCGCGATGGGGAGTAACAAAATCCAGTCATCCTGTACCTGGGATGTAAAACAGCGGAGATATTGCTCCAAGGTTTGATTGGTGTGCTTTGTTTGTCCATTGGAATGTGGGTGAAATGCTGTAGATAACGCCCTTTTTATATGGAGTGCCTTACAGAAAACCTCCCAGAATTTGGAGATAAATTGGGTACCTCTATCAGATATCACGGTGACGGGGAGTCCATGTTGCCGGAAAATGTGTTGGATAAATAAAGACACAGTGGTGGCTGCTGTAGGCAGGAATAAAATGGGCCATTTTAGTATATCCATTATGGTGGTATATGTCTTGGAGAGAGGTAGATCCACAATAAAGTCCATCGATAGTTCAGACCAAGGACAAAGTGAGATAGAAATGGGATGCAGGAGACCAGGGGGTTTAACATGGGGAATTTTGGATTACAAAAGTACAGGTTCTGATGTAGTCCATGGTATCCAAAGTTATCGAAGGCCACCAAAAGGTTCTTTGTATCTGGTCCACTGTTTTCTTATATGCGCCATGACCTGCCATGGGAGAGTCATGGTGATTTTGGAGCACTTTATTAGGGATAAACGGAGGTACGTATATTTTGTTCTGTTGAAGCAAGAGACCATCGTGAGATGACAAAGTGTATTGTGGGAGAAGCTACCTTTTTTTGTCTCTTGTTTTAATGTACTCCAGAAAGAGGAAGAAGCCTCTATTTAGGCATTGTGGAGGAAGGACAGAAGAAGGTGTTAGTTTGTCCTCTGGGCTTTTTTCATATATCCTTGAAAGGATGTCTGCCTTCCTATTCTTTGTCCCTGGATGGTAGGTTATGAGTAAGTTGAATCTTGAAAAGAAAAACGACCATCTAGCTAGATGAGAACAAAGACGTTGTGCTGAGCAAATATACTCTAGATTTTTATGATCGGTATACACAAGGATATGTTGTTTGGTTTCTTATAATAAATGTCCTCCACTCCTCTAGGGCCTTTTTTATAGCCAATAGTTCCTTTTCTCCAACGCTGTAGTTTCTTTCGGGGGGAGTGAGTTTTTTTTAAAAGTACGCTATCGGATGTGGCTGTGTATTGGGGCAGTAGTGAAGATAAGCTTGAGTTTGTGAAAGGCTTGTTGTGCTTGGACGTTCCATTTGAAGGTGGATGTCTTTGTAGTCAATAAAAACCAAATAAAGGATCCAGCACTCGTTTTTCAAGCCCACCAGGGTTGAAACGTTGCCTATGTTTTGAATAAAACTCTCCACTGCAATTGACTGAGTGCTAGATCTTTTATTTGATTTTTATGCACTGTTGGCTTGGGTGGCGCCCCAGGACCTCGGCACCTCCACACCTTGATTGCAGATACGGATCTATCTTTATTTATTTATTGTCTTTGTAGTCAAGACTGTTAGAGGCTGAATGACAGAGTAGACATCTCTGATGAATTTTCTGTAGAAATTGGCGAAGCCAATACATTTCTGTACCTCTTTCTTGTTAGATGGTGGAGGCCAGTTCAGGATGAAAGTTACCTTTTGAGGTCCAGCTGAATGTTGTGTGGGGTTATAATATAGCCAAGGAATTCGACGGTGTGTACATGGAACGTACACTTATCTAGCTTTACATATAGCTGATGTTCTCTTAATCTTTGCAACACCAGGGTTACATGATGAGTATGCTCACGGAGGGATGGAGAGTAGATAAGAATATCATCAAGATATACGACCATGAACATATCCAAATAGTCTTGAAATATATCATTAAGAAATGCTTGGAAGGTGACGGGTGCATTGCACAATCCAAAAGGCATTACGGTGTATTCAACATGACCGTATCAGCATCTGAAGGCTGTCTTCCCCTCATCTCCTCTTTTAACACAGATTAAAAGCAACGCTGAGATCGAGCTTGGTATAAATGGTAGCAGTACTCATGCGTTCCAGAATGAGAGGAAGGGGATAACGGTTCTTTATTGTAATCCTATTTAGCTTCCTGTAATCAATCCATCTTTCTTTTCAATGAAAAAGATGCCCGCTCCTGCGGGAGAAGTCGAGGGTCTTATAAATCCTTTACGCAGATTATCGTCAATATACTCCTTCAAAGTCGTTAATTCAGGTTCGAACAGTGAATAGACGACCTGCACCTTGTAGGAGATCTATAGGACAGTCGTAGGACCGATGGGGTGGTATAGTGTCTGCTCCTTTTTTCTTACACATCAGAGTAGGATATGTAAACTTTGGGTAAGGTAGGAGCTGGAAGGTTGGTGTAGTTGTAGGCAGGGACTGTGGCATGAATACCGATTCTCTTGGTAGTACAGTTAGTCAGCCAATAGGAGGATTTGAAGGTGAGCGTGCCATGTTCTCAGTCAATGCTTAGACTGTGTTTTTTCAGCCAGGGGAGGTCAAGTATTGCAGAAAAGGTGGTCCACTACTTTGAATCGTAGTGATTCTTGATGGTCTTTTCCTAGGGATACGGTAAGGGGTTGTGTCTCCTAGATAATGGGACCAGTCTTTAGAGGGCTTCCATCAATGAGCTGGATATGGAGGGGAGAAGACTTTTTCTTTGTTGGGATATGGTAGTAGTCCACAATATTGCGATCCAAAAAACAGCTGCTGGCCACAGAGTCAATCAGCCGATAGTATGGTGTGTGTTGTTCACCCCACTGTAAAAGAAAGGATACAGTGAGGTGAGGCTGAACAGAGTCACGAGGTATAGAGTGGGATAATAGGGAATGGTTCTGCTTACCAACGGACTTCTTCAATTTTGATCTGCAGTCTTTTAAGACGTGGCCAGGCTTCCCGCAATACAGGCACAGGTTGTGGAGTCTACGATGTAGTCTCTCTTCTGCAGTTAGAGGCCCTCTGGCTACCCCTATTTGCATTGGTTCCGCCGTGGATACAGGTGCAGGGAGGCTAACTGGAGTTGGAGGCAGAACTGGAGTAGGTAGACAAGGTTTGAAGGAACCATGTTCTAGGGTTTTCTCTTGATGACATGGGGATTCGAGGCTCATACACAGGCAAGGTCCCTTCAGGTTGTGGGGTCGGAACATGTACAGGTATAGCCTCGGTAGAAGGACCTGGCATCGCAGTGTGGGTGGCTTGTACTGGTGCTCTGAGTTGAATCTGTTCTGCTTGTAGGTCCATAACTGTTTGGTTAAGTGCGGCCAGGTGTTGAGTGAGAGTGGCAATAGCTTCTGGTAATCCTGCGGACTCCATAATGGCTTCCTGATTATGCAATGCTGGGATTGCTTACCGGATTAGTAGGAGTTTAGTGGCAAGAATATGAGAAGCACACATGTACAAATGGGACACCAAACCCAATAATTGAAGGTGGATAATTGGGATGGTGAGACAGTGCACAAGGGCGGTATTGTAGTATCCAAAAACGAGGTACAGGCAAGGATCAGGCATGAATCAAAGTCAGGGGCAGGCAGAAGGTGAGGCAGGTAGCGGATGTTCAGTGTCAGATGGAATAGCCGAGGTCAGGACTGGTAGCGCAGGTTCAGAGTCGGGTAACAGGCAGAGGTGAGCAACAGGATAATCAGGTATACAAGGAAGGGCCACAAAGGTTAAGTAACAAGCAAGCTTTAACTACTTGGCATCTCCAGATTCAAGAAGCAATGAATTGTTGGAGGTGTGGGTTTATATAGCCAGATTGTTATTTACCTTGATTGGTTTAGAAGGAGGAACAACAGACTAAGCTTGGGTGTTGCCATGGCAATACCATGGCAACATAATGCTACTGGGTCTTCCCTTTACTTTAGGCCACACCTCCTGATGATGATGAGTGAAGGGCGTGCCTCAAAGATAGTACTCACTCTGTTTGGGCGTGGAGCTGCGCAGAGTTGTGCCCACCATCTTGGCTTCATACGGGACATGTTGTTTCTAACCTGCTGGAAGCCCTGCTCGGGCAAAGATAATCGTGGGTGAACCGCGATACGGGGAGCTGGCATGACAATAAATAACTATAATTAATTTATTGAATGCGGTGTACTGGAAAAAATAATTCAGTTTAACAGTAGAATTGCCAAGCAATATACCAAACATATTCAAATTATATTAATCTAGCAAACATAGTGTATAGTTTGCTGTAATTACTATTGGAAGAAGTGTTGGCCACTTTCAAATTGCAGCACATCCTCTACCGAAACCATTACTAATTGAAAAATAAAGAGGCTTGTACTACTAGAGCCAGGGGTTTCCTCTACTAAGATTCCACTGTGAAAAATGGAGAACATTTGCATCATGCCCCATTTTATATATAACAAAATGAAAAAAATGCTAAGTTTAAACTTGTATTAAAAATAATCAGTAGGTAATTTGATCTGTGGTGTAAATAACATTTCTGATGATGGATCTGCTTTAATTTATCAATCTTGTAAATTAAATGAATTATTTTTCACATCATGTTTGTAAAGAATAGCCATAAAACACAGAAACAAAGAGGGTTCAATGATGAGAAATTCAGCACTTTGTTTGAAATACATTTCTCTGATTATTCGATACATTTCTGAAAACACCCACACACAACAATAACACCATATGGCAGAAATGTCCAAATTTATTCGGCAGAGTGCCACTTCACCAGAAATATATGTGTCCGTGGGCCACTCACCCTGCACTAGACTCCACAGCAATACAACTCAGATTAAATACACAGTCACACACACTCACAGCCACACATAGAGACTTACACAAACAAATACACACAGTCACACATATATACAAATAAACAGTCACACTTAAATGTACATCCACACTTAAACTCAGAGCCACACACACACACACACACACACATACACAATTATACAGACTCGCATTCACACTACACACACACAGTCACACAGACTCCCACTTAAACACATACACAGCCACACACACTTGCATACACAATGTGATACTTATAAAGACTCACACTACACACACACAGTCACACTTACACAGACATACCCTTACACTACACACACACAGGGCGACACTTACACAGACTCACCCTTACATGACACACACATACAGAGGCACACACACACTGGTGTCTTTATTTGTTTAACGGGGCTGCGTGGTCCAAATGGAACTCCTCCTCCATGCACTTCCTGTCTGTCTTCCCTCCCTCTGACCCTTGTGCATGACGTCATGCGCAGGGTAGAGAAGGGATAATATGCACCACACCAAACCGATGGTTTTTCACATGCGGCTGGAGGTGCGGTTACCACTGCAGATCTCAAGTGGGCCATATCTCCATGTGCAGCGGGCCACATGTTGGGAACCCCTGCCATATGGCAAATTAAGCTGTATTTTTCCAAGAAGAAACAAAAAGTGTATCACATGCTGTTGTATTTTTTTTTACTTGTTTGTTTATATTCATTCCCAGTTCCTTCCAAGATAAGCAGAATAAGAGGAATGGCAGACTCTAATATGACCAGCGAAGAGGAGGATAGCACCATGGTAATGACAAGTACTTAAGCACATAATGTATATACATGCATTGGTCACTGTATTAGTTACATCTAGTACCGGGAAGGCCAAGATATATTTTTTCTCGGTGTATTCAGTCAGGTGCTGGAAACACTACTTAGGCATATTAGTCAATGCTGACTTGATAGAAACACTCAACTCAAAGATTTTTAGGCCAAATATTCATGTGACAAACATCCTTTTCCAACTCACCCCAAAAGTGCTTTATTGGATTGATGTCTGGGGCTGTGTTATCACTGGAATAAACTGAAGTCACTGCCCTGTTCCTAGAACCAGCTTCAAATAATACGTTCTTTGTGACATGACACATTATCCCGCTGGAAGGACCTATTTGAAAACCAAAATGGTCATAAATGACATTCAGTTGGTACTAAGTCTTTATACATGTCAACACAACGCCTCAACACAGGCAGGATGGATCTGATTCACTGATTAGCAGATGTACCTGATAAAGTAGCCACTGATTCTGTGTACAGTGAGACATATTGGGGGCTATTAACTAATAGGTGAGTTGAGTTTCAGCTTGCCAATTTAGCTATACATTGTGCAGGGACAGACCTAGTTAGTGTCCACAGCTTATTTTTAAAGTGGCTACTTATATTACCTTGAGATTACATCTCTAAAAGCGGTGATTAGAACAAAAATGGAGCTTATTAATTAGACTCCTAGGAAGGTGCCTTCTATAACAGATTCATCAGATTTATGCCACAAACGGAACAAACTGACCCAAAGTCATTTTATCCACTCAGAAGCAGCGTTTTATATATAACCAGTTACAGATCACTTACTGTCTTCTAAAGGAAATATATATGTTCTCATTATTCTAATACATTTCCATTAGGGAAAGTTCCTTTGTTTGTTTTATTCATCATCTGTTTCTTATTCTCCATATACACCTCTGAGGAAACCTTTGACAAAACACATCTGGTAGCCTTCAGTCAGAAGCTGTCAGGCAGTGTATAATTCTATCAGGGGTCGGACATGTTGTCTAGAATTTTGGGTCAGATCTTCCTTCATCAGACCCAAGATGTCAGATCCCATGATGAGCTATACAGGTAAAAAGGGCACAGTAAGTGACTTTATTTGTATGCTTTCGTTAAAGCATTTACATTTAAAACGCTTACACTTTCATTAACCATAGCTTAGCTTTTTTTGCAGACAGTTGTTATCAAACATATACTATATATTAAAACCTGTTTTGTTTTTTTCTTTTAGTACTTACATGATTCAAGTAAATGATTTTATCTTTATTAGTTATTTTCCCCAGCGTATAAACACCACTATTTCAAGGGCAGTTACCCGGTTAATTACTATGCTTGAGTTAATTTTGTGAATTTTGCCCAGGATGGAAAGAAGAAAAAAGAGAGGGGGAAGCTTGCAGAGGTTCGCGGTGTCCCACCACAGGGGTTCACTGATGATGATGATTCTGATGATACTGATGATGGAGATGAGGAGGATGATGATGAGGAGGATGAAGAAGACCAAGGGGCTTCCAATGTTGGGTGAGAAAGAGAACAATTTCAACCAAGAAATTGGTTGAAAATCCTTAAAATCCCACTCACTCTTTCAAGAAAATTTGCAAACAGAGCTCTCATGTATCAGTCTGTCACTTTTTGTCTAATGTAGCCTGTGAAGCCCTTTTATGCTCTGTACCAAGTGCAGCCATATTGTTGTCACTTTAGAAAACAACAGGTGCAAAATATAGTAAAGCTCTCAGCCATAAGAACTTGGCAGAAAGATTTTGTAATTACTATAGATCCTGATATTTGGGCACATAGTTTGTCCGAAATAGGAAGCGTCACTCACTGCTTGTATCCTCAAGACTCTCGTATAAAAGTTTTGCAAAAATGACATTTGACTCCTTACTGTCTTTCTAGGTTCTCCACTGATAGTTCCCCAATGTGTTGGAGGTGTAAAAACCAAGTGGGAACAAATGTTTATGTGTGGTGGTTATGTAGTCGTATTGCTCCTACCTGGCAATACATATTATTCAACATCATGGGTTTTTCGCAGACCATCACAGAGCCCCAACCAGAAACAGCACAACTGCACTGCCTCATGAATAGTGTTGAGCGAACCCGAACCGCACTGTTCGGGTTCGTACCGGACATTACGGTGTCCGTGCCCCGAACCCGGACATTTCACTGTATGTCCGTGTTGGAGTTCGAGGTTCGGCTATAAACCGAAAGTCTTTAAACCGAAAGTCATTTGTTTTATAGACTTTCGGTTTATAGAATAGCCAATAGCATTACATGTATTCTATAAGCCGAAAGTCTATAAACCGAAAGACTTTCGGTTTATAGAACACATGTAATGCTATTGGCTATTCTATAAACCGAAATAGAGTCCCCATTCATACGAATAGGTCAACTGAATGTAATACTATTGGCTTTCTATAAACCGAACTAGAGTCCCCATTCATAAGAATTTCTTATGAATGGGGACTATATTTCGGTTTATAGAAAGCCAGTAGTATTACATGTATTCCATAAGCCGAAAGTCTATAAACCCAAAGACATTCTGTTTATAGACTTTCTTTTTATAGAATAGCAATAGCATTAAATGTATTCTATAAAATGAAAGTCTATAAACCGAATGTCTTTCGGTTTATAGACTTTTGGTTTATGGAATACATGTAATGCTATTGCTATTCTATAAACCGAAATAGAGTCCCCATTCATAAGAATAGGTCAATTGACCTATTCTTATGAATGGGGACTCTATTTCGGTTTATAGAATAGCAATAGCATTACATGTATTACATCTGAGAGTCAAAAAGAACCGTCAAATACTGTGCTTACAGCGCACTTTGAAAAATTCTAATAGTTTTGGGTGGTAAATAGTACATTTGCGTCTTGTGGTGCACTTCATATCTGAGAGTCAAATAGAACCGTCAAATACTGTGCTTACAGCGCACTTTGAAAAATTCTAATAGTTTTGGGTGCTAAATAGTACATTTGCGTCTTGCGGTGCACTTCATATCTGAGAGTCAAATAGAACCGTCAAATACTGTGCTTACAGCGCACTTTGAAAAATTCTAATAGTTTTGGGTGCTAAATAGTACAGTATTTTTAATTTGTATGTATTTTATGTTTTTTTTAAGTTATTTCCCTATCCATATTTGTTTGCAGGGCACTTGTCCTTCTCTTACCCACATTTTAATTCCTTTTGCAGCCCTCTAGCCCTTTTCATGACTTTTTTAGAGGCATTTTAGTGGCCAAAAGTCTGTGTCCCCATTGACTTCAATGGGGTTCGGGGTCAAGTTCGAACACGGACCCGGACTTTTTTCCGAAGTTCGGTCGAACCTCTCGAACCCAAACATCCAGGTGTCCGCTCAACTCTACTGATGAACTTAAATATTGGGCTAAATTCAACATAACGGTAGTAGTGCCAAATGGTGAGCAAATAATTGCATCATGTCTACTCTAATATTAATCCTATGAATTGATTGCATTTGGACCTGCGGAATATTCAAAAAAATAAAAACTTTTATCAAATAAAGTTATGCTCATTAATTCTGTCCTTCTAACTTAGAAGGTATTGTCAATGGCTGCTTATAGAATAGATTAGCCCTTTGTTTTGCATTGTGTATTTTATAATTGATTCCCTTAGAATTGTACATGTATCAGTAATGTATTTTGAGGTTTATCCATGTACTGCTGTCACGTTTGAATGGTATTACAAGTGATTTATCTTCCTTATGCAGTTATGATCCAGCAGACTTTGAACATCTTCCTGTAACTTCTGAGATCAAGGAATTGTTCCAGTACATCACCAGGTAAGAGTGAAGGACAAGCAAAGGGAACTTAAATAAAACTGAAATACATGGGTACTACACTTAAAGCACAACTAACTTTTTATGTTTCACTTGTGCCTCTTAAATAGAAGCAGAGATAGACCCTCACACACTGCAGACCTCGATCAGATAGTGTCAGCACCCGCCACCCTCCAGACCGTTAGTGTCTCAGCTGTGAGACACAGTCGAGAGTAGAATCGCGTATACCTATTAAGATACACATCAAGTTTACTTGGGACATGTTTTTTAACCCTCACTTCCTCATTTAATTGTTCTATAACATCACTGGTTCAATATTGACAATATCTTTTTAAAGTTGGGATACTGGTGTCGCCTACCTTTTGAGTATATTGTTTATACAGGTCTTTGTATCTTTCTGGCTCAAGTATTGTTATCGAGTTATACCAAATATATTAGAAGTTTAGATCAACATGTGATTCTCTCTTTTACGCCATTCTTATCTGTAAATATATAAGATAGTACATTACTATAATGGTTTCGTAAAATATATTTAAAGCAGATATTGGGAGTTGAATAACTCGGCTTGCTTCTTATATTCAGATACAGTCCACAAACCATAGAATTGGAACACAAGTTGAAACCGTTCATTCCAGATTTTATTCCTGCTGTTGGAGACATTGATGCTTTTTTAAAGGTAAGTCAAAAACCATCAGGAAATGTTATCAGAGCAATATGAGAGTTTATTTTTTCCTTTGTAAAATGTAAGATCTCCTTATTTTTTTCCCCTCACTTCATATATATGTCCCTTCATCACTGTTATGTATTGCTAATCCTCTAAGCAAACATTTTGAATGTAAACTGATATAGATAGAGCTGATGGTGGAATACACTCACCTTCTCTAAGAAAAGAACAGCTAATTACTAGGTTAAATGATGGCAGCCTACCAAAAAGGTGGTGTCCAGCCACCTAATAAACAAACAGAGAAAAGGGCACACTAGGGCTTAATGTGCTTAGGTAGGCGCTCAATCACTATGAAGCCCTAAGAAGGGTAGTTAATAATATTATCAATAGTGTATAGTAGGAAAGTGAATCTACAAGTGACTTAAATATAACATGTGAATTGCAGTGACAAATACACAATAAATCAGTAATAAGTGAAAATAGTTAAATAAACACAGTGATTACGCTCTTTGTGCAAGATAAAATATAGTTGCTTCTATTGAAGCAAACACAGGTGATACACATACTGTTGGAAGTCCCAAAACTATAAGTGGTGAAGAATATATTATGGCTGCTGCATCGATGAAAAACGAAGTGTACAGCGTCTGTTTAAAAATCCATCTGTGCAGGGGCGTCACTAGGGTTGGTGTCGCCTGGTGCGGAAACTCATGGTGTCACCCCCCTGGATTTCCTTCATTACACTGCCAAACAGATTCCTTAGTAATGCCAGTTAGATGGCCTATTAACTATGCCACAGACAGGAGCCCCATAAATTATGCCACACCAGAGCTCCATAAATTATGCCACACCAGAGCCCCACTATTTATGCCTCACCTCTGCCCAATTAATTATGCCACACACACAGGTGCCCCATAATTATGCCACACACACAGGTGCCCCATAATTATGTCACACACACACAGGTGCCCCTTAATTACGCCACACAAAAGAGTCCCTTAATTACGCCACACAAAAGGGTCCCTTAATTATGCCACACATGGGGCCCAATAAATATTCCACACACAAGCGCGCTATAATTATGCACACATGGGACTGCCATTAATTATGCAACACACAGGAGCCCCACAAGCTGACAATTGTACAATTATAAAACAATACATATCTATACATACAGACATCTCTCTCTCTCTCTATAACAGCCAATTTGCCCAATTATATGCCAGTATCATTTTGTCATTAATAAGCCACAGCCAATTTGCCCATTAAAATGCCAGTATTATTGTGCCAGATGCCAATACCATTGTGCCATTAAGATGCCAGTATTATTGTGCCATTCATATGCCAGTAATATCTTGCGATTCAGATACCAGTAATATTGTGCCAAATACCAGTAATATTGTGCCATTCAGATACCAGGAACATTGTGGCATTTAGATACCAGGAATATTGTGCCATTCAAATACCAGTAATATTGTGCCACTCAAATACCAGTAATATTGTGCCACTCAAATACCAGTAATATTGTGCCACTCAAATACCAGTAATATTGTGCCATTCAGATACCAGGAATATTGTGCCATTCAGATACCAGGAATATTGTGCCATTCAGATACCAGGAATATTGTGCCATTCAGATACCATTAATATTGTGCCATTCAGATACCATTAATATTGTGCCATTCAGATACCAGTAATATTGTGCCACTCAGAGCCCAGTAATAATGTGCCATTCAGAGCCCAGTAATATTGTGCCACTCAGAGCCCAGTAATATTGTGCCATTCAGAGCCCAGTAATATTGTGCCATTCAGAGCCCAGTAATATTGTGCCATTCAGATACCAGGAATATTGTGCCATTCAGAGCCCAGTAATATTGTGCCAGTCAGATACCAGTAATATTGTGCCATTCAGAGCCCAGTAATATTGTGCCATTCAGAGCCCAGTAATATTGTGCCAGTCAGAGCCCAGTAATATTGTGCCAGTCAGATACCAGGAATAATGTGCCACTCAGAGCCCAGTAATATTGTGCCAGTCAGATACCAGGAATAATGTGCCACTCAGAGCTCAGTAATATTGTGCCAGTCAGATACCAGTAATATTTTGACATTCAGATACCAGTAATATTGTGCCATTCAGATACCAGGAATATTGTGCCATTCAAATACCAGTAATATTGTGCCACTCAAATACCAGTAATATTGTGCCACTCAAATACCAGTAATATTGTGCCACTCAAATACCAGTAATATTGTGCCATTCAGATACCAGGAATATTGTGCCATTCAGATACCAGGAATATTGTGCCATTCAGATACCAGGAATATTGTGCCATTCAGATACCATTAATATTGTGCCATTCAGATACCATTAATATTGTGCCATTCAGATACCAGTAATATTGTGCCACTCAGAGCCCAGTAATAATGTGCCATTCAGAGCCCAGTAATATTGTGCCACTCAGAGCCCAGTAATATTGTGCCATTCAGAGCCCAGTAATATTGTGCCATTCAGATACCAGGAATATTGTGCCATTCAGAGCCCAGTAATATTGTGCCAGTCAGATACCAGTAATATTGTGCCATTCAGAGCCCAGTAATATTGTGCCATTCAGAGCCCAGTAATATTGTGCCAGTCAGAGCCCAGTAATATTGTGCCAGTCAGATACCAGGAATAATGTGCCACTCAGAGCCCAGTAATATTGTGCCAGTCAGATACCAGGAATAATGTGCCACTCAGAGCTCAGTAATATTGTGCCAGTCAGATACCAGTAATATTTTGACATTCAGATACCAGTAATATTGTGCCATTCAGATACCAGGAATATTGTGCCATTCAAATACCAGTAATATTGTGCCACTCAAATACCAGTAATATTGTGCCACTCAAATACCAGTAATATTGTGCCATTCAGATACCAGGAATATTGTGCCATTCAGATACCAGGAATATTGTGCCACTCAGAGCCCAGTAATATTGTGCCATTCACAGCCCAGTAATATTGTGCCATTCAGAGCCCATTAATATTGTGCCATTCAGATACCATTAATATTGTGCCATTCAGATACCATTAATATTGTGCCATTCAGATACCATTAATATTGTGCCATTCAGATACCAGTAATATTGTGCCACTCAGAGCCCAGTAATATTGTGCCACTCAGAGCCCAGTAATATTGTGCCACTCAGAGCCCAGTAATATTGTGCCATTCACAGCCAAGTAATATTGTGCCACTCAGAGCCCAGTAATATTGTGCCATTCACAGCCAAGTAATATTGTGCCATTCAGAGCCCAGTAATATTGTGCCAGTCAGATACCAGTAATATTGTGCCATTCAGAGCCCAGTAATATTGTGCCATTCAGAGCCCAGTAATATTGTGCCAGTCAGAGCCCAGTAATATTGTGCCAGTCAGAGCCCAGTAATATTGTGCCAGTCAGATACCAGGAATAATGTGCCACTCAGAGCTCAGTAATATTGTGCCAGTCAGATACCAGTAATATTTTGACATTCAGATACCAGTAATATTGTGCCACTCAAATACCAGTAATATTGTGCCACTCAAATACCAGTAATATTGTGCCATTCAGATACCAGGAATATTGTGCCATTCAGATACCAGGAATATTGTGCCATTCAGATACCAGGAATATTGTGCCATTGAGAGCCCAGTAATATTGTGCCATTCACAGCCCAGTAATATTGTGCCATTCAGAGCCCAGTAATATTGTGCCAGTCAGATACCAGTAATATTGTGCCATTCAGAGCCCAGTAATATTGTGCCATTCAGAGCCCAGTAATATTGTGCCATTCAGAGCCCAGTAATATTGTGCCAGTCAGAGCCCAGTAATATTGTGCCAGTCAGATACCAGGAATAATGTGCCACTCAGAGCTCAGTAATATTGTGCCAGTCAGATACCAGTAATATTTTGACATTCAGATACCAGTAATATTGTGCCACTCAGATACCAGGAATATTGTGCCATTCAGAGCCCAGTAATATTGTGCCAGTCAGAGCCCAGTAATACTGTGCCAGTCAGAGCCCAGTAATACTGTGCCAGTCAGAGCCCAGTAATACTGTGCCATTAAGATACCAGTAATATTGGGCCACTCGGAGCCCAGTAATATTGTGCCAGTCAGATACCAGTAATATTGTGCCATTCAGATACCAGTAATATTGTGCCACTCAGAGCCCAGTAATATTGTGCCACTCAGAGCCCAGTAATATTGTGCCAGTCAGATGCCAGGAATATTGTGCCAGTCAGAGCCCAGGAATATTGTGCCAGTCAGAGCCCAGGAATATTGTGCCAGTCAGAGCCCAGGAATATTGTGCCAGTCAGATGCCAGGAATATTGTGCCAGTCAGAGCCCAGGAATATTGTGCCAGTCAGAGCCCAGGAATATTGTGCCAGTCAGAGCCCAGGAATATTGTGCCAGTCAGATGCCAGGAATATTGTGCCAGTCAGAGCCCAGTAATATTGTGCCAGTCAGAGCCCAGTAATATTGTGCCAGTCAGAGCCCAGTAATATTGTGCCAGTCAGATACCAGGAATATTGTGCCATTCAAATACCAGTAATATTGTGCCACTCAAATACCAGTAATATTGTGCCACTCAAATACCAGTAATATTGTGCCATTCAGATACCAGGAATATTGTGCCATTCAGATACCAGGAATATTGTGCCACTCAGAGCCCAGTAATATTGTGCCATTCACAGCCCAGTAATATTGTGCCATTCACAGCCCATTAATATTGTGCCATTCACAGCCCATTAATATTGTGCCATTCAGATACCATTAATATTGTGCCATTCAGATACCATTAATATTGTGCCATTCAGATACCATTAATATTGTGCCATTCAGATACCAGTAATATTGTGCCACTCAGAGCCCAGTAATATTGTGCCACTCAGAGCCCAGTAATATTGTGCCACTCAGAGCCCAGTAATATTGTGCCATTCACAGCCAAGTAATATTGTGCCATTCAGAGCCCAGTAATATTGTGCCAGTCAGATACCAGTCAGATACCAGTAATATTGTGCCATTCAGAGCCCAGTAATATTGTGCCATTCAGAGCCCAGTAATATTGTGCCAGTCAGAGCCCAGTAATATTGTGCCAGTCAGAGCCCAGTAATATTGTGCCAGTCAGATACCAGGAATAATGTGCCACTCAGAGCTCAGTAATATTGTGCCAGTCAGATACCAGTAATATTTTGACATTCAGATACCAGTAATATTGTGCCACTCAAATACCAGTAATATTGTGCCACTCAAATACCAGTAATATTGTGCCATTCAAATACCTGGAATATTGTGCCACTCAAATACCAGTAATATTGTGCCACTCAGATACCAGTAATATTGTGCCATTCAGATACCAGGAATATTGTGCCATTCAGATACCAGGAATATTGTGCCATTCAGATACCAGGAATATTGTGCCATTCAGATACCAGGAATATTGTGCCATTCACAGCCCAGTAATATTGTGCCATTCAGAGCCCAGTAATATTGTGCCAGTCAGATACCAGTAATATTGTGCCAGTCAGATACCAGTAATATTGTGCCATTCAGAGCCCAGTAATATTGTGCCATTCAGAGCCCAGTAATATTGTGCCATTCAGAGCCCAGTAATATTGTGCCATTCAGAGCCCAGTAATATTGTGCCAGTCAGAGCCCAGTAATATTGTGCCAGTCAGATACCAGGAATAATGTGCCACTCAGAGCTCAGTAATATTGTGCCAGTCAAATACCAGTAATATTTTGACATTCAGATACCAGTAATGTGCCACTCAGATACCAGGAATATTGTGCCATTCAGAGCCCAGTAATATTGTGCCAGTCAGAGCCCAGTAATACTGTGCCAGTCAGAGCCCAGTAATACTGTGCCAGTCAGAGCCCAGTAATACTGTGCCATTAAGATACCAGTAATATTGGGCCACTCGGAGCCCAGTAATATTGTGCCAGTCAGATACCAGTAATATTGTGCCATTCAGATACCAGTAATATTGTGCCACTCAGAGCCCAGTAATATTGTGCCACTCAGAGCCCAGTAATATTGTGCCAGTCAGATGCCAGGAATATTGTGCCAGTCAGAGCCCAGGAATATTGTGCCAGTCAGAGCCCAGGAATATTGTGCCAGTCAGAGCCCAGGAATATTGTGCCAGTCAGAGCCCAGGAATATTGTGCCAGTCAGAGCCCAGGAATATTGTGCCAGTCAGATGCCAGGAATATTGTGCCAGTCAGAGCCCAGGAATATTGTGCCAGTCAGAGCCCAGGAATATTGTGCCAGTCAGATGCCAGGAATATTGTGCCAGTCAGAGCCCAGTAATATTGTGCCAGTCAGAGCCCAGTAATATTGTGCCAGTCAGAGCCCAGTAATATTGTGCCATTCAGAGCCCAGTAATATTTTGCCATTCAGAGCCCAGTAATATTGTGCCATTCACAGCCCAGTAATATTGTGCCATTCAGAGCCCAGTAATATTGTGCCAGTCAGATACCAGTAATATTGTGCCATTCAGAGCCCAGTAATATTGTGCCAGTCAGAGCCCAGTAATATTGTGCCAGTCAGATACCAGGAATAATGTGCCACTCAGAGCTCAGTAATATTGTGCCAGTCAGATACCAGTAATATTTTGACATTCAGATACCAGTAATATTGTGCCACTCAGATACCAGGAATATTGTGCCATTCAGAGCCCAGTAATATTGTGCCAGTCAGAGCCCAGTAATACTGTGCCAGTCAGAGCCCAGTAATATTGTGCCAGTCAGATGCCAGTAATATTGTGCCAGTCAGATGCCAGTAATATTGTGCCAGTCAGAGCCCAGGAATATTGTGCCAGTCAGAGCCCAGGAATATTGTGCCAGTCAGAGCCCAGTAATATTGTGCCAGTCAGAGCCCAGTAATATTGTGCCAGTCAGAGCCCAGTAATATTGTGCCACTCAGAGCCCAGTAATATTGTGCCACTCAGATATCAGTAATATTGTGCCAGTCAGATGCCAGTAATATTGTGCCAGTCAGAGCCCAGTAATATTGTGCCAGTCAGATACCAGGAATAATGTGCCACACAGAGCCCAGTAATATTGTGCCAGTCAGATACCAGTAATATTTTGACATTCAGAGCCCAGTAATATTGTGCTACTCAGAGCCCAGTAATATTGTGCCAGTCAGATACCAGTAATATTGTGCCATTCAGAGCCTAGTAATACTGTGCCACTCAGAGCCCAGTAATATTGTGCCAGTCAGATACCAGTAATATTGTGCCATTCAGATACCAGTAATATTGTGCCACTCAGAGCCCAGTAATATTGTGCCAGTCAGATACCAGTAATATTGTGCCAGTCAGAGCCCAGTATTATTGTGCCAGTCAGAGCCCAGTAATATTGTGCCAGTCAGATGCCAGGAATATTGTGCCAGTCAGAGCCCAGTAATATTGTGCCAGTCAGAGCCCAGTAATATTGTGCCAGTCAGATATCAGTAATATTGTGCCATACCAGTGCTCGTTTTCATCCTCCCTCCTCCCCCCCTTCCAGATCACTTACGCCTGGCTGCTGCTCCGTGTCCCCGGACAGACACCTCCTTCGTGCAGTCTTCCCTCCTGCACGGAGGAGGGAAACACAGTCACTGGATGTGACGTTACGTCACATCCAGTCGCAGTGATTTTTTTCTTTCTTTCTTTTTTCCGGCGGCCGCATCCAAAAAAGTTAAGCAGTGCGGTGCGGGGGGTGGCGGCAGCACGGGTGTCACCCCCCCCGCACCTCCCTCGGGACGCCACTGCATCTGTGAGAGTTGAGGCATAGTCTTAATAGGTTGTAAGTGTAAGAAGTCCCAGTTCACCATATCAGCGTGATGCTGTGTCTTCTAATTGAGTGAATCCTATGAAACCTATGAATCATCAGAGGAAAGACACAAAGCATTGTCAAACAACTTTATTCAAAGTAAAAAAGTGAGCACCTACAAACGCACTAGAATCTAAAGCCACGAGTGAAAAAAATAAGCAGCCAGATTAGGGGAGTGCTCCGGAACACTCCTACTCCAACTAAGCCGACCAAACAAATGCGGGATTAGTTCAACCACTAGCCACGCCCTACGTGTTTCGTAGGACACCTACTTCATCAGGGGCTGATAGATTGGAACTTCTGAAGGTGTTTTATAAATTTTATAAAGGTGATTACATATCAATGTTGTAAAAGAAATAGCATATACAAATGACAACATTTTTTAAGATCTATGTTTGTCGGATACCTAATACAAGGTCAAGACATCAACTTGAGGGACTACAGGAGGGTATTTGACTGGTATTATGCTACATGTAGTTTGATCAAGCAAACCTGAAAGATAGCAGTAATAGAGTGATCTCAGTGTCTTGTGGTCTCAACTTCCTCAGTCCACATCACTCCATAAACTGAGTGAGCAGTTGAAAAGCCAGGAAAAAGTACTGACCAAATAGGATATGCTAAGCTTATATGTGTACGTACATAGTGTCTGCTTGCAAGACAATATTGACAGTGAAACAGTGCCCTCCTGTGTCTGATATTGCAAACATTTTCTAATCGGAAAAATAATAGTGAGAGGGAGAACAGGAAACGTTATATAAAGGAGAGAAGTATGACCCAAGATAAGTAATTGGAAGGGAGCAAAATGATGAGTAAGAGAAATAAGTAGCTGAGCATAATGGGAAGCATAAAGTGCTGCAGGATCACCCAACACATAAAGTAGTCGGTACTGATCACAGCTGGCTCAAAGTCGAGTGTAGTCCCAGCAATGATGTGCATAGAAAATATGCAGATCGAATACCATCTTTCCAATAAGGTCTAAAGCACAGTGGGGTGCTCGTCACGTTGCCGTAGAAATGGAGCAGCTTCCCAGCATATTCCTTCAAGTCCCATTCAGCTCCAAATATCAGAGTCTGTCAAGGATAATGCCTAACTGGGAGCATGGTCTATTATCTGTGCCATTAAAAGTCTAGCTGGCAGGATCAGTGAACCGATCAGTACAAAGCGAACAGGTTGCAGCATTTACTTTGAATTTGAAGGTGAGTTTGATGGGGTCGGCAGTAGAGGTTTTTGTAGACTATGGAGAAAAGCAGGTATGCCTGTGAGTTCTTCAATTTTCATATGTCGATTTATCCATGGTAAAGTTCCGCTTTGCAGGGACCCCACTTATATTTGACATTAATGTAAAGGGGATCATGTCAAGATTGAGGGTAGACGTCTTCATAGATTTGAATCTCTGAGTCTTCATATGAGGTCATTGCCTTTTTCGGGCGACTGCTAAAAGGGCTGTCTTTGCCTGCAGCAGTACGAATTCGGACTATGACGTCCCAGGGAGCCTCCTGTGATACTTTCTGGGCCTTCCATACATGGAACTGATCTAAGACCATGTACAACTCTTTTTTGATGGTTGTAAGTTTTTGAATAAACTTATATATACAAGTGGAGGACAGTGGGCCCTACTGCCTCTGAAATACCACGGAGTCACAGATCCACCTGATGCAATTTGAGGGCAAGCGTTGCAACCTCTCTGTTTAGGCCCAACACCTATTGAGTGAGCTGGTCAGTGAAATCCTTATACTCAGCTTTGTCAGCTTTGCACAGATGACCTCAGTCTTAGTTTCCAGGTCAGTCACCCTTGTCAACTTTTTTAACTTTGTGTGGACTCTTCCACCTCCGCCTTCCACTTGCCTACAGTTCTACTAGCAAGACCTTAGTATCACCTTTTGTAGAAGGTGTATCATCATAAAAATGTCCTGCATGGTTCAGTGTGATGTGGGTCTTCCTCCTCCTTAGAGAAACTCTCTGATTCTGTGTGGGCTGTTGAAGGTAAGAGAGTTCGTGTTTGAGGCTGAGGCCTACTTAGCTGTCTCTGCAGTGTCCCTATATCGGATGTTGCCAGCTTCTTCTGAAGTTTTTTGTTACTTCATTCCATGTTCAACACCTCAATTTTAGGATATAGAAATAGTCTTTTACGCTTCTGTGTACAGAGCTATCCTGACCAGTGTTTCCAATACCCCCAAAACAGGTGAATGTAAAGCAAAACATCTTATATTATTCTCTGTTGATTTATTGTTCATAGACCACCTGCTTTTATATGGAGGGGGTAAGGTATACATTTCTAATTTGTTTTCATCTCTAAATCTACTACAATGCACACATATTATTATTGGAAATATATATTTGGATATATTTTTATTTTGTATTTTCTGCAATTAAATTCCTTCTTTTGCAGGTCCCACGGCCAGATGGAAAGCCAGATAATCTTGGCCTTCTGACTCTGGATGAGCCATCAACCAAGCAGTCAGACCCTACTGTTATGGCCCTGTGGCTGACTGAGAATTCCAAGCAGCACAATATAACGGTAAGGATGAAGACACAGGAGAAAAATAATTTTTGGGTCTATTCACCAAAAAATCGACTTTGGAGATCAACTTTCATTTTGAGACGAAGTCAAATTTGGCAGCATAGTTTGACTTAGGAAAAAAAACCTGGGTGGGTTTGAATTTTCCCCATTGAATGTAATGGGAAGTGAAATGATCAACGCTATTTTTTTTACAAATTAACGTTGTCTCAAAAATATCTTCTATCATTTTGCCTTCCATTACTTTAAATGGGAAAGATTCAAACCTGGGTTTTTTTTTTCTAAGCCAAACTCTGGTGCCAAATTGGACTTAGTCTCAAAATGAAAGTCGACCTCCAAAGTCAGGCTTTAGTGAATAGATCCATTTGTGATGAGGTAGTGTCATAATACATTTTAGGGAAAAGGTTGAGACTTGTAGGGAAAATCACTGCAATACTATGACATTTAGTGTTGTAAGGCCACTGACAATGCTAATCTAGAACAAGAACTATATACCTTACCCATTACCTATATGGCCTGATTATAAGACGATCACTCCCAAACTAGGTTACTTGCAGGATAGCTTGCCTTATAACTGAGATTACCTTTTAATCCGACCTCAGATCCAGACCATAGCTCCTCCACATTCCACCTCACCTCCTTTCTGTCCTTACCTCCTGTGACCCTGCTGCGCACGTTACATCCACTTGCAAGATTCACAATGGCGCTTTCTTCATATACTTGCAGGATTACTTGTCAGTTTATATGAAGATGGCACCATTTTGGTGCAACGTTGAGTGCACATAACATGAGCAGCAGGGTCACATGTGGACAGGAAAGTAGGTAAAATGGTGGTATGGTCTGGGCCTGATTTAAGTGTATGGGCATTGTAATTGATATGTTTACATAAGTTAGACCAGATGTACTAATAATACTGCGACTAATTGGTTCATTTCTTCACTATAAGATATTTACCAACAATGTTATTCAGGTATATGGTCAACCATTGCTACTAAATAACATTCTTATTTACAGATTTTTAAGCACATATGTATCGCATATATTTACCTTCGTCAGACCAGAAGTATCAATTTTATACATATTGCCACTAATTAGCTAATCTCTCTACTCAAGAGGTGCTAGTTAATACTACCTCAGGTCTCACTGGGTTAACTTGATTACACATGTTTTGTCCCACTCATACTATGTGTCTCCTTCCATCTTAATGGTAAAACAAATTTCACAGCATGATCTCTGTTAGCCACAGTTTGTGTCAAAATGTAATACAATAATTGTTACACCCTAATTTTTACACAGTATGGGTATCCCAAGATTACACAACACTTGCTACATTGTGATACAGTCATACAAACAAATTCATTTTCCTTTCAGTGTAACAATCTGGGACTTACAAGTAGGCAGTAGGTTCTTGTATCGTTATGGTGTTACCAGACCCCATTTTCTAGCAGTCCATACCCAAATTATCAGACACTGATTCAGTGCTATTCACTATCCTATTAAGGATTAAGTTACTTGTATATTATTGTGACTGCTATCAACATCCCATTAATCTCAAAGTGATGAGACAAATCATTCAACAAATGTTTTTAATAAATTTCACGTTTTGTTAGCTTTTATTTCTTACTAATAAAATAGACATATTATCATATCAGAGACTTCATATACAATTCCTTTTCACTCTATTTGAAACAGCATCAGATCAAAGTCAAGAGCCTGGAAAATGCAGAAAGGAATATTAAAGCCATTGACACCTGGATAGAGAGTATCAGTGAACTCCATCGATCCAAACCACCTGCTACTGTGCACTACACCAGGTAAGACCTGGTCCTTTCAAAGGCTTTAACTCATTTGTAAAGTAAAGTTTCCACTTTGCCACTAATTTGACGACCAAGTACTGTGTATACTGAAAATAAACTTCTTTATCTTAATACTCCACTGAAATTAGAAAAAAAGGAAATATAGGGTTAATAACATTTTCTTGTCTCTATTTGTGACATTCCACATATCACCTGGTATATTTGTCATGCTCACCCTCATTAGCAGTTTTATTATATTGCCCCAATTTGTAATTTGTTTCCATCAAAACTTTTATTTTAAGCAATGTGGTTCCCCATTTACCATAAGCAGCTGGCAGGGACCGATGTCCAGAAAATGTTGCAGCTAAGTATCTGCTCCACCACAAAGATGCTTTATGGGTCATATTTTCCTTTTCCTAGACCAATGCCGGAGGTAGATGCACTGATGCAAGAGTGGCCACCAGAGTTCGAGGAGCTACTTGGAAAGGTAGCAACAAACCCCTATCCTGTGGTAACATTAAAGCAATCCTAGATGTGTAGATTAAGCTTGATCTTTCTTGTTCTTTATGCAAGTCTTCTTTACCATTCAGGTTGGTCTTCCTACAGCTGAGTTAGATTGTGACCTGCCCACATATATTGATATGATTTGTGGTAAGTCTCCATAAATAAAACACACTGTATTTCTAAATGGAAGGTGATAACACAATGGTTTAGTGTGTAAATGAAAAGACAGATCAAATACAATATTGGTATACATTAGTTTTGAATAGAAGTGTGCTATTTTTTTCCTGCGGGATAATTATTTATGTCCTAGATCAGTGATGGCTAACCTTGGCACTGCAGATGTTTGGGAATGACTTATACCATGATGCTGAATATAAGACTGACTGACCCTCATGGGATATGTCATTCCCAAAAAAGCAAAAAAAAAATTTGAATATATAGACTTCATATATAATACACACCTCCCAAAGACCAGAGCTGCCACCTCCTAGAAACTTCCACAATTTCTTCAAGGTAGACAAAAAAACTTTATTTATTTATATTTATTTCAGCAAAAGTAATAAAGTGGAAAAATATAAAAATTGCATGGCAGGTAGGAGAACTAATATGCCAGCTGCCTCACGTGTTTCGTGCTTAATAGGCAATGTATATATTCTTAAGCATCTGCAGTGCCAAGGTTAGCATCTCAAGTAGTGAACTGCTCTTCCTGAACTGCCAAGCAGGCTCCATTATTTCATTCCTGTGTATGGAGGATATACAGACCTCATTTATCTATGTATTTTATTTATTTAGCTAGAGTTTAAGTGTTCTTTTCCTTACAAGAGGACAGCATTGCCAAGCTTTAGGAACAAGCCCTCTTAAGCTAGTCCATTGACTGTGCTTGTCACGGTATTGGTACTCCCACTTGGAGTCCATTTCCAGGAAATAGCACTGAACATTACATTAGTGTCTACCACATTTGCAGTGAATGAATTTCATTATTTATTGCTATAACCAAGCTTAAAATGCTGGATTCAGTCATGCGTACACACATGTACTCTTGACTACAATATTGTTTTCTGTATTGTAAAGGTGAATCCATCTCTTCATGTTTAGTTTATCATTGACAAGTGATATTTACGCTGCATATTCTCACTGCTTTTTCACTTTGCTTCACGCAGGGATCCTGGATATTCCAGTTTACAAAAATAGGATACAGTCTCTTCATGTGCTCTTCTCTCTCTTTTCCGAGTTTAAAAATTCTCAGGTCAGTAAAGGCTTTCACATGAACCTCCTGCTGCAGTCTGGTGTACACATTCTGATACCAGAGACAAACTGGCAGCCAAAGCACTTACATCTGCTAAATCAATATACTAAAAGCATTTGCCACTGCAAGGTGACCTTGAAACACACTCACAGCAGCAATCATATTGAGACATACCCTGACCCTGGTGTCCGCAACTACATATTAATTTATCTGTATTTAGAATGAGATGTCATTAAAGTCCCTGTTGGTTTAATGATCAGTTGTCCCAATACTTTTGTCCACATAGTGTACTTCTCCAAATACAGGTTGTAAAATTTGAATTTTGGTTGAAAAGATACCTAAGTCTATCAAGTGCAACCATTGCACCTAACCTTCTTCCTGCTGTCGCTCCAGTAGAAGGCCTAGACCCCTAATCAAGCAATTTGAAATATTATCACATGGGGGGAAATTCCTTCTTCACTCTAAAAAGGCAATCGGATTTTTAAAGCTCGAAATATTAATGTTGATTCTCTCATTTATAGCAAAATATGTTCTTCTTTTCTAAAATATACTATTTCAACTTTTCTAGTCTCTATTCATAACTAAGAGCTTCCATGGCCCTTATAAAATTGTGTATCTTCCTTTACACTATTTCTATATTTTATTGGCCTTTACAGCTATAGACTATCATTGTGCACTGTTGCTAGTCACTAAAACCGAACTGCAAAATAAATTCAGGCATTAGTAGTAGCGCAATTGGCAAGATTCCCCAGAATCTGCTATTAGGGTTGCCACCTTTTCCACAAAAAAATACCGGCCTTGCTCTTGCCTCCATAGACTTAACATTGGCAGTAAGCCATTTTTTTTTACTGGAGTGCTGGTAAATTACCAACCTGGTGGCAACTCTATCTGCTATTAATGCCTGTTTTTTAATTGAGTATTGAGTATTGTAATTTGATGGTAATAGGAAAAGGCTGCTGTGATATATTTTAATACACTATTTCAATTTGATTACATAGTTTTTTTTACTGTAAATACTAGTAAATTGTTGAATAGAAGAATAATACTTTTCTAAATGGACAATCCCTTAATCTTTTATACTTTATTTTTTCCACAGCATTTCAAAGTGTTAGCAGAGAGAAAGAAAGAAAGCAGCTCTTCTGGGAACACTGCACCGCATACAGGAGACACAGATGGAATCCACTTCAATTAAAATAGTTTCATCTTTCCTGTATTCCAAAGCTCAGTCTGTCCCTGAGTTTCATGCACTTTCTCGGCTGTACCCCTGGCCTGAATAAGGTCTAGACTCAGCAGGCCTGTCAGTGCTACATTTATGGTCAGACTAACCCTTTATTCTGTGGTTTTGTACAGGATTACAATGGGCCTCTTTGGTTTGTAGTTTGTTTTAGGGTAAGCCTTGTTTCTTTACTAATTTATACTTTTGTGGTAAAGAACCGGCAGTTGTTTTTTTTGCAGTGTAATGTGTGTCTTTTCCTATGTTCATGTGTGTAATAAGAATTCTCGTTCAGTATATATATTTATTTCACATGGAATGTATTCACACCTTTTCTAATAAAAGCCCATTTGACTTTGCAAATATGATCCGTAGTTTTAAGCTTGAATAAAAGTTTTAAGGTGAATATGCAGAAATAAGTGTAGCCAGTGTAATTCATATTAAGAATTGTAAAATATAGCCAAAGATAGAATGATGTACCTTTTTTAAAGTGTATGGAGCTTTTTGCATGAAAGAGGGAATTGAGAAGGAAATTGCTAACTTAAGGCCAAACAAAGTAGCAGAGTTGGAAACATTCTCCAATTCAACTATACTGCTATTTTCGCCTTAATTTTGCAATTCCCACTATCATGACTAAAGTCAATGTAACGTAGGTAAGTATTAATCTGTAATACATTAATGCCGATATTCTCACCATAATTGTGCTCCTCTTGAGAACAGCCTTTATGAAAAGTTATACGATATTACTAAAGGGTATATTTAAATGGTTCACAATGGTAAGTACTCCTATTCTTAGGAGGAGTATAAATATGAAAGTGTTTTTTATCACCTTTGTACATTAAGGTTCACAGCTTTTTTTGAGTTCACGCCCTTCTTTTTGATTTTAATAATTGTCTCACAACCCCTGCTGCCTTTTCAGCCCTATTGACACTTCTATAAAAACTCCTGCACACGAAAGTGCACTTTTTAAAATGTATTTATTATCTTTTTGGCCCGATTTCTGTGTGCGCTGCTGGTTTTATACATAGCCTTAATGATTAGTGACAGTTTTACACCATCTATCAATTGCATTAGATATTTATGTTCTTCTCTTTACCTCTCTGTTTGTGAGCCAGTCAATGGAACAGTAAAGTATATTAAATATAAACACCACCACCAAGCCTGGATTATTCATGCCCCTCTGGTGACCTCACCACTCATGTCCATGTGGGAAAGAACTATTCTATTCTAAAGGCTGTTTCAAAGTTTGTGCCTTCAGGCTTTATGATGCAATACTGCTAATTACTAGGTACCATTTTTTGTAAAAAAAAATAAAAAAAAAGACAATTGCAGTGAGTGAGAGAACAGTTTATTATTAAGTGGATTTAGATAATATACAGGCGCCTCTAGGTCCCTTTTTAAACATGCAACTAAATCATCACTTTAAGCCTATCAAGTGTGGATGTTATTTCTTCGTCTAACGTCTTACTTAACATAGCCTAGCCGAACTGCGCATTCAAAATCTGCCCAGGAAAACATTTTGAACTGGTCTAATATTGTCAGCATGGTACGTATTTTTTTTATTTTTAGGTGGAAACAAAGTATGCAGATAAACTTATACAGAATTATGTTGTGTATTGAATGAGTGAAGACTCTGCTTTACCAGGCTAATTTTCCAACACCAATCCAGTGATGTATTTAGGTTTTTTTTAGCTGCTCAAGCCAGAACTATTATTTTGCATAATCATCATGGGAAATGCGGTCTACAATATTTAACATGACAAACATTAGGTGACAAAATATAAGTTGTGATTACTGACCTTTCACAATGTGCTACACCATAATGCCTATCACTATAAATTTAGTCGGACAAGGACTAAGTACAGCATAGCCCAGGTCAGTATATAGTTAGCCAGACATATGTTGTAAAACAGTCATTAAATAGATAATCAAAACACTGACGGTGGTACAGTACAGCAGGAAATGGGTTGCAATAACAGTAGACAGCTCAATGTCTTGGGCCAGCCCTGAAATAAACATTTAACCATTTTAAACATCTATGGGAGGTTTAGCCCACTTCCACAACTTCCTGTTAGCTGTTGGGAACCTAGTGATATTGTGAAGCTCCCACATAGTTTCAACATTGCTATAAACACTGTTTCGGTGAAGCCACGGAATATACTTTCTGATTGTGGTACAGCTATATATATCCTCACATGGTAAAAAAAAAAAAAAAAAAACCTTTATTAGAAATAATATTAAAATAGTACACAGTCATTTTGATACTATACAGTGAACATACAATTATCCTGTGTTTTGCTACTTAATAGTGTGTTTTTTTCCCCTGCTCTCTTACCACATAACGCCGGGGATCATTGGTACCATAGTTCACTTAAATGTGTCAATGCATCTGCTGTTCCATTATGGGTCAGACAGATAAACTCCTGGCTTAGTATTATGGGAATTTAAGTCAAAAGCAGATACTTAATAGGCTGCATATAATTTTTAGATATGTTAGCTGTGAACTACAAGGCCAATGATACCCAGCCAGCCAATAGATTCCCTTGATGCTGACTGAGCACCAAAGGAAGGGTAGTCCACACCAAGACAAGTCAGAAACAAAAAATAATATGAACTTCTTCAGCCCTGGGGTTCCTACCTTGTAGTAGGTGCCACCCATAGTTGGGAGCTAATCTCTGTTGGTCAGAGGCTGATTGGTGCCTCTTCCTGGTGGGCAGGGGCTGCTGGGGCCTTTACCTTGTGTTCTCAAGGTAGCTGCTGCACATTACTGTTTCAGTGTCACATGCCCTGCTCACATTCCATTGGCGCAAGGGTGCTAAGCCAATAGAAAGACAGTGACATCACATCCTGCTCCTAGGTAGCCCTGCACACGGTAATGTGCGGCTGCTGCAGTTCTGATAGGAGGCTGCAGTTTTGATACGAGGAAGCATCTGCCAGCAAAACCAGCCACAGCTGATGGTGGTCTACTGGGAGATCCCCTGGTATCCCAGCACTGTATGTAATTCATATTCCTTTTCTTTAATAATGCTTGTTACTCAATGAAATGATGTGACAAAGTGGTGTTGCACATGCTCATATGTATGCTTTCCAGATAGAGATATCTCTCAAGAGAAAAATAAATCCTAAACAATATAAATCAATTTCTGGTCACGAGATCACCACAACTGTGAACTTTGCATCAGTTTTCCTATATTAACGTTGCTCAAATTAGCATCCAAATACATGCAATGTATACAGTTTTCAGGGCAGCTATGGACCAAATTCTATGAAATACACAAACGAGGGGAGAAAAAAATGACATCAGAGCCAGATTTCATCACTGCTCACACTAGGTGCTTTATAAATGTAGCCGACCAGTGGAAAGCGATCAAATCCTAGAAGAAAAGACAAAGAAACAAGGAAGTAACCATTCAAGCAAACACTAGAACAATGAATGGATGTTCTGCTAAGCACAACCTGACTAAAATGATCTTGTAAAACACTTGCCTTAAAAATAAAAAAACACAGGAGAGAGAAGGTGCCGCCCCTTATAAAAGAAAAAAAAAGCTTGCCGGCAGAGGCGCTGGCTGGGGAGATCAAAAGATTTCTCCTCACCTGTCTTCTACGCAGCAAGCAGACAGCACGGTGTCTGTGCCCAGGCACACAGACAACCTACCATGCGATCCCCGCACACTGATCTGACAAAGGACTTCCCATAAGGCAAGAGCCAAAACCAAATAAGTCAGGAGGAAAAAAAATGGTAGTGTAGATAGACCAAGTGATCCTAGACTGAAAACAGGCGGGGGGCCATATAAAAATAACAAACAAACAAACCATTTTTAAAATACAGTATTCTTTACAGCGATAGTTTCTGTACTACAAGTATCACTTGCAATGCCAAATCTGAACATTAGACACTGCATTCTTTCAGTTTCTGACACATTACAATCTACTTGGTAAAAATGCAGTGTAGCTTATCTCCATCTCTTACCTGTGTCAGACAAGATTCCACAATGGACAGACACATCCTCTTGAGTGTCACCTGCTGATACATCCTGCACCCCTGTAAGTGGAGGGAGTGTGTTACAGGTAGCAGGCTTGACATAAGAGTATGTAGCAGACCAAATGCATCACTCTTGGTGCAGAGTTAAAAGACCCATCATATTTAGCCTGACTGAGGGTAGTGCAGGCAGTAGTCAAAAGCATAGGCTGATTTAAGAATACCCAGCATGCCACTATAGGGACACAATGAACAGGACACCCTAAACCCAAATCCACGAAAATAAATGCTGCTGTCCACATGGGTGACATTACATTGCAAAACATTGCACCTTGTTTATTTTGTTACTTTTCAGAACATGGAGAGAAGTGTACCTCTGGCTTGGGGTCGGAGGTCATTCAGCTGCAGGTTGGATGGCAGAGACATATGTTCCCGAGGAAGACAACTGTTATTCAGCTTCATATTATTCGATGCACTGAAGATACAAATTAAACAGAAGGTGCATGGAAACTCTCCAATACAGTTTCTCTCCTTTTTAACATTAATAAGTAGCAAGATTCTGTTTACAGGGGGAATCCACCTGTAAGGTACAGTAATTTATGTTAAATCAGGATTACAAAACATTGCCAGTTTGTCCTGCGCTGTCAAACTGAGGGCATAATTTACTGTATTATCGTATTTAATTGAATAAAATCACAGATGTTCAAGTAAGGGCAATATTGGGGGTATTTACCTTAATGTCAGCTGATTTCTTACACCATCTATAAAAAGGAAGAAATGTGTTATAAAAGTAAACTAGCAGGCATTATTAGGTACAGTCTTATTCACGATGCTACTTTCCGGTGTATTATACACTGTGTCAATCTCATACATTCCACATTATTACAGCATCATGTTTTCTCTCCGCCTGTAATTCACACATCCCTGCCCTTTGACCATTCCCTCCACACCTCTCCTTACCACTCACTTACACTGTCTCCTTTTCCTCCTCAGCACGAAGCAGCAGATTAGAGAGTTCACCAAAAGGATTCCAATGATGGCTCCTGCGCCCCCAATTACCAACGCTAAGAGGGGTACTTCTACCCGGGTGGAGAGTACACCTACGGTGGGTGTAGAGCACTGTAGTTAGCAACTGGGAAAAGATAAGATATGTTACATAGTGTGAAAGGGCAGAGGAAGGAGCATGGACGTACTGGGTGTCACAAACGAGACTAATAGTGGAAAAACATGGTAAATTACCTACCAAGTGCTGTTACAGATGCTCGGCTGATGCCACCATCTTCAGTGCTGACTTTCACCTTTAGGCTTCCATTGCCATCCACATTGCGTGTATCAAGCAAGAGCAGACGAGAAGAATTTAGTGTAAGTTTCCCATCCTTGTCTCGCAGAGTAAAGCTGGATGGAGGGTGAGCACGCACTACGAAGAGGAGAAGTATAGAGAGTCCAGGAGCATGCCGAATATTACTGGGCGAGTCTGGAGGAACTTGAAAAAGAGAAGAAAAAAAAAATTGTAATACTGAAAAAGAAATAGTACAACATACTGCACCTTATATGTGTTTGTATTAAACATATCAAAAGAATATTCTGTTTGCAAATTGAAGACATGAAAAGAAAAATGAAGAAGCGATTATAGGGTCTACTCCATACAGAGTGAATTTCAGGGAATTGTGATGGAAATTTCAAACTTTAGACTAATGTTGCAGAGTTGGGAAAATTATCCAATGTTGCAGAGTTGGGAAAATTATCCAATGCTGATGAGTAGGAGAATTTTTCCATCTCAGCTAATTTGGCCTTAAGTTTGAAATTCCTGTCTCAATTCCTTGCAATACTCTTTTTATTGAGTAGACCCTCCAATATAATGGTCTGGATTTAATGAAAACATACTGCAGCAAACTAACGTGCGTTAAAGCAGTAACTATGCGATAAGGGGAAAGCTTGTAAAAAAAATTAAAAAAAAACACAGATTTTCCCAAAACAGGTTAATTTACCACTAGGGGACCAGGGGTGTAGGAACCCCTCATGTACCCTAGCATTTCCTTACCTAAAAAGCAGGGATCTGCGCTGCCCAAATGCCCCAGTACCCTCCCTTCAAATTGCGGGACTATGGTGATGCAGAGATGGTCCTGGCTGAACCTCAATAGAATAACAGGCTAGGGGTTGCCAAAATGGCCTTTGGCCCCCTAAGTGTAAGGTTAATGTTACTCCTAAATAGATGGGACCACGAGCTAGGTAAAATGCTCTGGCTGCTTTAGTAATGGGACCAGGAGCTGCTCCAAGCACCCTCTTTTAATCCATGGGGTCAAATGTAATAGGGCTGGGGGCTTCTGCAATTGCTGCCCATGGGCCCACATAAAATAAACTTACAGTGCACGCTCAGCAGCTCTTCTCCTCTTTGGAATGTACCACTGCAGTTATCACCAACACTTTCTGCAAGTGTTAGTACACTTGAACTCCCAGGGGCGACTGGTAACAGAAAAGGAGGTTCGCTGCCAACTCCTATATCCTGCTTCGCCCCATTTAGGTACCATGTAAGGGAGGGAACAGACCCCTCACAGGTCAATCCTTGAGTGTCATCATTTTGATGAGGCTCTCCAGTTCCTGCAACACAAAAACAGAGGAGAAGAGAAGAATAGGAGAATCTGTGTTTAGTACTACATTGTACAGCTACCCTTCAGTAGAATGTACACGAATGACAGTCACTTACCTCTCTGCAGAACCTGGTGGAAAAACAGCAGGGATACACTGAGCAGCATTCTGCCCAGGATTCATTAATCAGAGAGTGATCATCGCTGTACGAAATGAACAACAAGACATAAAATTCAAAAAGTGTCCATCATCTTGCTTAAGATCATTTCAGGTCAATAAGTTACATTGCCTCTTTAAAATGTTATCATAGCATATTGTAAAGTTGTTTGGGTTAGTTCATTCATATTTTGTGTGCTCGATATTTGGTGTATTTTGCATGAAAAGAAAAATATCTTACCTTGGTACAAAAATGACTATAAAGCAAAAACTATGATGATGGCCACTGAAACTGATGTGCACATATCAGCCCACGTTTAAATGTCAGTATGGTCTACTCTAAAAGAGAGAATTGCAAGGAACTTAGATGGGAATTTCAATCTTAAGGCCAAATTAGCTGCATTGGAGAATTTTTCCATCTCGGCTACAGTGACCTAAGGTTTGACATTGCCTTCTCAATTCCCTGCTATTCGCTCTATTGAATAGCCCCTATAATCTCTTCTATTCATTTGTTCAATAAAAAAACAGAACATACTTTTAATATGTTTAATACAAGCACATGCTATATACAACAATGCTATATACGAAAAGACATGTTTACACACGCACATCCATACATAGCACAGAGTGCAATATGCTATACTATTTCTATTTAATTATTAAGTTGAGTTGGAAGAATTATCCCATTCAGCTGAACTGGAGAATATTGCCAGCTCTGCTACATTGGCCTAAAGTTTGAAATTGCTGTTGCATATATTGCAAAAATAATAATTTTGGTTTGTGTACAATGTAGAAGCATGGAAAAAGAGAAAAACCTTTTACTCATCTGTACATGGAATTAGGCATTTGATATAAGAAGCAATAATGCATAGTAAGCCTTTTACCATAGAGATACCAATCATATATTTCTGTGTGTTAGTTTCTGAACTACAATATGATGCTGAAGGGAAACTCTTAAAATCATTGGTTATATTATCAAGGTAATATGTGTGGCAAGGGTTATAATGTCATTTGATAGTAACTAGGACAATTAATATATATTGCAGAGTTGTGCAGCACTGAAATCACTGGGGCCCACAGAATATATAGATTTAGATCCTCGCTGATTAAACGGTCAACTTGAACATCAGCAGCTATCCAGTTAACTGTCCATCGCATGCAACTATCATCACCAGAGAAAGGACATTGTCTTTCTATAGGAAGGCGTTTGTAATGTATAGAAATGCTACAATCATTGCAGTCCTGCAGGATTCACCTTTTATATGCATGTATAATTCAATGCTTCCAAATGTGCAATAAACACCCCGCCGCAGAGAAAATAGCAATTAATATGCAACTTCGATCAGCAGAATAAGTGGACTATGATTCATATTGCAAGTTAGTGCGTGTGTGAACCCCCCTCACCATCCTACCTTCCACTGCAAGGGGTGTGTGCAGTGTCCCTGTCTCTCCGATGTATGAGTGCTTGTGTCAGCCTCACCTGTCAGCTGAGCTGGTATCTGCTGTTATCTCACTTCGCACATCTGCAGGTTCTTATCTTATTGTTAGATCCTATTACTTTGCCAGCTCATTCACCCCATCACTACACATGCAGCAGCGGCAACTATTCTGGTCTGATCAGCCTCTGCAGTAATGTTGCTTGTGGCCAGCAGACATAGCTAATCAATCGTCGATCCCCCCCCTTTTTTTTTTTTTTGCTTGTAGAGCATAATATACTAGTGAACTGAGTCAACTCAGTATGTGCGTTGGAAAGCAATAACAGTACTAAGGTTTTTATGCAGGCACGATAATCACAGCATATAAAGTGGATGCAGAGTATAAGCAATTACGAAAAATAATCTATACATTGGGTGTATTCATCAAAGGGTGAGTTGAGGTGAGATGGATATTTAGTCTCACCAATTCATTGTGCAGGCACAACCTGGTAATTTTTAGTGGGGTGTCTGTAGTGGCTCCTGTTTATGACATCACTTGTGGTTTGATATACAAATGAACTACTTTTCTATGTGAAAGGTGTAATGTGCATACTTGGCCACAGATAATATCATAAACAGGAGACACCACAGACTCATTTAAAATCGGTTTTCTCTTAATGTATGCATTTTTTTTTGCAATTTTGGCAACACAATGTATAGATACTTTTTGATTCTCTACATAAGAGGTTCTAACAATTTTTAGGTTCATTTAAGACAATAATGTCTAAGGTCAAAGTAGTTGAGTTGGAAAAATTCTCCCATTAGGCTTAGGTTTTAAATTAGTTTATCAGTTCCCTGCAATCCTCTCTTTCATTAACCCCTTCCCGCTTGTAGGACGTTCTATGCCGTCCTACTTTTTAATGCCTAAAGGCGAGTAGGACAGCATAGAATGTTCTGCATTAAACAGCAATGAGCTGTGAGCTGATCCCGCTTCAGAGACCCTGATCAGGTTCCTGCTTGTATGTGCCAGGAACACAAAGATGCTGGTTTGGTGGTTTGGTCATTAAGGACCAATGCACCAACCAATGCAAAGGTGTTAATAAAGCTCTAACAGTTGGTGTTCTAACTATAGTGGAATGCCATTATTCTCAGGCAACGACTGCATTTCAAGGTAAACCCAACAGCTGAGTTGCCAAAGGTTAACCTTAAAGGGACCCCATCACTTAAACATTGCTTATTCTAGAAATTAAGTTAAACTTCAAGTAAAAACAGCGGTATGTGCCAATGGGCCCAGCACAAATACCTGTCTACTGATGGCATGCAGAAATCTCAATCAGACCCCAACATCCGAGAGCGGTGGACCTCCAAACTGACTTAAGTCAGTGTGCAATCTGACAGACAGAGCTGAAAGTAAACTCACGTGAGTTTGTAAAGCTACATGTTCAACCAGAGGCACAGAATTTTTAACTTTGGCTTCTATCAAGGAAGAGAACGGTATTGTCTTTAAAGTAAGTCAATTTGAAAGTATTAAACAAATGACATTGCATAAAGCCAGAATCAATACTAAAGATCTGTCTTAAAAATAAACCATATGCAGTTCTATTGAACATTCCTTTCTAATGCTAAATTAGTGTCTAAATTTGTCTGGAGTGCGCACTGTATAGTTAAATCAATAATACATGTATGCAAAGTGTACCCTGATCCGTACTATACTGTGTTTCTTTTCTACACAATGTAGCTAGTGTTATACTGTGTCAGCATTTAGGTGCTAAAATTGATAAATGATAACTAAATCGTTCCCAACTCACTGGGGTGTAATCAAGTGAACTGGTAAGTGAACTGTATAAAATAGACAGCTGACTCAGAAAAAGCTCTCCAAGTTGTCTATCGTTTCAACTCAGTTATTTATGCATGATTTTCATTTCAGCTTATTTTTCTGTTCTAGTGTGATTCCTGTGCACTACAGCATCATGACCCTGTGAGTTTACAGCAGCTACCGTGTGATTGGGTGAGGCTATATTGCCCATTATGCTCAGCCGGTCATTTAGCTGAAAGTTAAATATTTGATTCGTTTTTAAAGCAAGAAGGAATGTAATGCTACATATTGCTAGTATTGAATAGGGTATTCTGTAGAATATGGCTTTGATTAGTCTATACATGACAAAAATAACAGATATTTTCTTATATTAAAGAGCTAGACTACAATATGACATCAGTATGTGCGTGAATATACATATCCATATGTACATAATGATTATCACCTCTATCACTTGTAATGTGGGACCTAGAGGTAGAAAGCTCTGAAGTGAGCCCACCCCAATCCCCCCCCCCCCCCCCCCTCTCTGCCAGTCACAGGCAGTGGTAAGGTGTGGTTAAAGGTTTTTGAAAAAATGCCCACCCCCTGGCACCCAAATGGTGCCCTGCAAAGAAAACATTACCTGTTCCAACTCTGACCTGTGAAACTCTTCAGTCCCCATCTTCGGCCCAAAGAAAGGGGCCAACCAAAAATGAATCCAAGTATTCTAAAAAATAAAAATTGAGCTGCTCCTTTCTTAAGCAATCATCCACCAAATAAAATCCTCTTTGCTCTGAGAAGGGGGACGTCATTAAAAAAAAAAAAGCCATTTGATTGGCTAATTGTGACAACCAATCAGAAGTCTCCTTATCTCATCAAGCAGTTTTTAAAAACCCATCCAATGGTAGAGCTGGTGAAAGAGACATTCAGATGACTTCTTTGTTTTAAAAGCAATCCCCTCTCCACTAAGCAGGTATTTCATTCTACATCCATCCTCCGCTGAGGATGTATGGTTATAGAAAGGGTGCACACAGTGTTGTTTTTTTAAAAGTTTTTTTGCTGGCGAGGACTTAAAAATTATTTTTGGGTTGGCCCCTTTTCATTGGCCAAATATCAGGATTGTTGCGGACTGAGAAGAGTGCCGGAGGATAGGAACTGCAATGCGATGACCTGGTAACTACTGCAACAGGTTTGTAAACAGAACAGTGTTTTTTCACCTGAATGGTATTACACCCTATGGTTGAGTCTCAGGCAAATGACCACCCAGGACTTGATACACTGACTGCAACCGCACACTGAAGCAGAGATACACAGGGAGTACTGGACGAGAAGGATAGTCAGTAGGCCGGGTCATACACGAAACAGGAACAAGTACAACGTAGGGATTCAGAAGGCAAGGTCACTAGGCAGACAAAATGGTTGAGGCAGGCAGAAAACAGCGGAGTCAAAAATCAAGCTGGAGTCAGAACCGGAAAAAATCAATAATCAGACGCTAGATCTAGATACAAGGAACTATCTCAGGCAAGGTCTGAGTAGCAACTGAAAGGTTATATACAATCCAGGAGGTAAAACCCGCCCCCAAGAGTTTCCCAAAAAAGTATAAGTATAGCCCTTTAAGGCTATACTAATTTTCTGTGTGTAGGGATACTGCGCACGCGCGCAGTCTCTGGCTGCTGCGCATTCGTTGGCAGACCAGGGAAGAGACGCCGAACGGAGTAAGTATTAAGTATTCTCTTTATAAGGATCAAAGGCATCGTGGATGGCAAGAGACATATCAAAAGTATAATTCATTTTGCATGGCACCCAAAGGGTAGGTCTTTTTCAGATGACTTGATAGAATCGTCCCCCCACCCATAGGCAAGGTAGGGTGGGGGGTAGGTAAGTTTACATTTTATTTGAATTAATTTTATTGAGTCTGGGGGCATTTAGCCAGCCCCCAGGGGGCTACTTTTGGGGGGAAATTGGCTAAAAGATAGAACACAGAGGGTTGTTGTAAATGGAAAAGCCTCAAATTGGACCAGGGTATTGAGCGGAGTACCTCAGGGGTCTGTTTTGGGACCTCTTCTTTTAAATATGTTCATTAATGATCTCCCACGTTGTGCTGAGAGCCATGTCTCAGTGTTTGCTGATGACACAAAATTAGGTAAGGTAATAAAGACTAATCTTGATGTTTTTTCTTTACAGTAAGATTTGGACAGAGTGGGGGACTGGGCAAGAAAGTGGCAAATGAGGTTCAATATAGACAAATGTAAAGTTATGCATTATGGGAAAAATAATAACAAAGCAACATATACGTTAAATGGTATTTCCCTGGGAAAAACTACTAACGAAAAGGATTTAGGAATCATTGTAGATAACAAACTTGGCAACAGTGCCCAATGCCAGTCAGCAGCTGCAAGGGCCAATAAGATATTGGCATGTTTAAAACAAGGTATAGATTCACGGGAGGAGGACATCATCTTGCCTCTTTACAAATCAATGGTAAGACCTCACCTTGAATATGCAGTACAATTCTGGGCACCAGTCCTTAAAAAGGATATTAAGGAACTAGAAAAAGTGCAAAGGAGAGCTACAAAATTAATAAGGGGTTTGGAGGATCTTAGTTATGAAGAGAGACTTAAAAAATTGCATTTATTTACTTTAGAAAAAAGGCGTCTTAGAGGGGATATGATAACATTATATAAATATGTGCAGGGCCAATATAAGGAGCTCTCCAGGGACCTGTTCATTAACAGAAATGTACAAAGAACAAGAGGTCACCCCCTGAGACTGGAAGAGCAAAGATTTCATAGGCAGCAAAGGAAGGGATTCTTTACGGTAAGGACAATAAAATTATGGAACTCACTGCCAAGAGAGGTAGTGCTATCAACCACAATAGATGCATTTAAAAATGGTCTGGATGTTTTTTTTTTAGAAAAGCAGAACATACAGAGGTATTAATAATAGAATAAGCATTAATAATAGAGCTTTTTGATCCAAGGAGAAATCTGATTGCCCTATTGGAGTCAAGAAGGAATTTTTCCCCCTAGGAGGCAAAATTCGAAATAGCTTCCTTAGGGTTTTTTTTTTGCCTTTTTTTGGATCAAAACGCTGAAATGATAGGTAGAAGGGTTGAACTTGATGGACTTGTGTCTTTTTTTCAACCTAAATTACTATGTTACTATGTATGTTACTCTTTTTTTATTATATAGGGTCTAGGGGCATTTCGTCAGCCCACAGACCCAGAGGGGCTAATATTTTTATTGTATGGTATTGTAAGCAACAGTAACCCTATTACCTCTATAATGTCTTAATTGCTTCAAATTTAGCAAGTATCTTAGAAAAAATGTTATACAGATAGTCAGTCTGTATAGTTTCCTATTTATATTTTATAAATAATTGATAATACAATGAAAACAATTGTAGATTTGTAAGCATTAACTTTTGTCTTTAAAATATGTTATTGAATATAAATGAATAAAGACAATGTAAAATCTTAATAATCCATAATAATAAAAGCATAGTAAAGGTTAAATGCATATGCTTGCAATATCCGTAAAATAAAATCACATGATCATTACATGTTAATCACTCATTCTTGTGTTAATGCAGCCACGAAAAAACAAGCTCTCACAATTCTGTGTCAATTAACTAAAATTTGGTGTTTACCTATATTTTAGTAATAATTGTGTTCATTTTTTTACAAGAAAAATACCAAATAATACATTAAGATAGGTAGCTCCAGTTTACTTATGGGTAAACTGCAGTCAGTCTACAAAACATTCATTAACCTTAAGTCTTGATTTCATCTGCAAATAGACAAGACGATGACAAAATGATGAGGAACACAACTTGGCATAGCAAGACAAAATGGCATCTATAGTCTAAACATTTTACTTAAGATGCTGGCTGTGAAGCCAGTTTGATAACATAAAGAACACAGTTGATATGATTTCCCCCCCCCCATTCTAATAAGGAGGGGAACCTGATATTTCTGTGAGTGCCTAATACAGTATCTTAGGAATATGGCCAGCCGCAGACGGGCTAATAGATTTATAAAGAGAGATTGGTGACTTTTGGGCAGTTCCTGATCCCCACAGGGGGGTACTTTTAGGTAGTTGGTCCGGAGGCACTTGGCCAGCCAGCAAGATTTTTATTATATGGGGGGACCAGGGCTACTTACTCAGGCTGCCCATATAGGTAACAATAGGCTGGGAGCCATTTGGCTAACTCCCATCCCAATTTATCTGTTAAAAACTGATTTCAGGTTATTCTAGGGGAATTTTAGCCCAAATGAGTAGTGTTAATACATAGAATTCAGGCAGAAATGCCCCAAATATGGCTGAAAACCCCAAATTCGGCTACGTTGACCAATCTGGCTCCATTTCGGGCCCAATCGGTGTATATTGAGTAGAGCCTTCTATTCTGAATTTTATACAAGAAAGCAGCACCCAGTTTAATCAAAAGTAAAAAATAACCTTTAATAAATCAATTAAAATATAAGACATCAATACATATATGATGAATATAACACTAGTAAAGAACAGACCAAATCCAGGTCAGTGATAAATGCTACACAACTAATCAAAAAAGTACAATAATAATATATGAAACAAAGCAGAAAACAGAAAAACAACAACAATTAGACTTACAGGGGAAACTGAGACCAGTTAGAATATACCCAGTGAAGCTAACTCCCCAACGTTTCGTTTCGGCTGGATGCCTTCTACAGGAGGAGCTACAGGAGAATTTGGTCTGTTCTTTACTAGTGTTATATTCATCATATATGTATTGATGTATTATATTTTAATTGATTTATTAAAGGTTATATTTTACTTTTGATTAAACTGGTGTGCTGATTTCTTGCAGATCATTTGATTTGGGGAGTATGGGACTTCCCTTCATTGCATGCACCCTAATATAATTATCTTTTGTTCTATGTCCACCTCACTTTGTTCCTTCTATTCTGAATAACCTGCTTAAAGTTACTTTTGAGGTTTTTGAGTGCATAAACTATTTTTATTACTGAACCAGTACTATACATTATACATAAATTATGCCTCACCTCTGCCCAATTAATTATGCCACACACACAGGTGCCCCATAATTATGCCACACACACACAGGTGCCCCATAATTATGCCACACAAAAGAGTCCCTTAATTACACCACACAAAAGAGTCCCTTAATTATGCCACACATGGGGCCCAATAAATATGCCACACACAAGTGCCCCATAATTATGCACACATGGGACCGCCATTAATTATGCAAGACACAGGAGCCCCACGAGGTGACAATCTTACAATTATAGATACCAGTAATATTGTGCCATTCAGATCCCAGTAGTATTGTCCCATTCAGAGCCCAGTAATATTGTGCCACTCAGAGTCCAGTAATATTGTGCCAGTCAGATACCAGGAATATTGTGCCAATCAGAGCCCAGTAATATTGTGCCAGTCAGATGCCAGTGATATTGTGCCAGTCAGAGCCCAAAAATATTGTGCCAGTCAGAGCCCAAAAATATTGTGCCACTCAGAGCCCAGTAATTTTGTGCTAGTCAGATACCAGGAATATAGTGCCAGTCAGAGCCCAGTAATAGTGTGCCAGTCAGAACCCAGTAATATTGTGCCAGTCAGAGCCCAGGAATATTGTGCCAGTCAGAGCCCAGGAATATTGTGCCAGTCAGATACCAGTAATATAGTGCCAGTCAGATACCAGTAATATTATGCCAGTCAGAGCCCAGTAATATAGTGCCAGTCAGAACCCAGGAATATTGTGCCAGTCAGAGCCCAGGAATATTGTGCCAGTCAGAGCCCAGGAATATTATGCCAGTCAGATACCAGGAATATTGTGCCAGTCAGAGCCCAGTAATAGTGTTCCAGTCAGAACCCAGGAATATTGTGCCAGTCAGAGCCCAGTAATATTGTGCCAGTCAGAACCCAGGAATATTGTGCCAGTCAGAACCCAGGAATATTGTGCCAGTCAGATACCAGGAATATTGTGCCAGTCAGAGCCCAGGAATATTGTGCCAGTCAGATACCAGGAATATTGTGCCAGTCAGATACCAGGAATATTGTGCCAGTCAGATACCAGTAATATTATGCCAGTCAGAGCCCAGTAATATTATGCTAGTCAGATACCACTAATATAGTGCCAGTCAGAGCCCAGTAATAGTGTGCCAATCAGAGCCCAGTAATATTATGCCAGTCAGAGCCCAGTAATAGTGTGCCAGTCAGAGCCCAGGAATATTATGCCAGTCAGAGCCCAGGAATATTATGCCAGTCAGATACCAGGAATATTATGCCAGTCAGATACCAGGAATAGTGTGCCAGTCAGAGCCCAGGAATAGTATGCCAGTCAGATACCAGGAATAGTGTGCCAGTCAGAGCCCAGGAATATTATGCCAGTCAGAGCCCAGGAATATTATGCCAGTCAGAGCATAGGAATATTATGCCAGTCAGATACCAGTAATATAGTGCCAGTCAGAGCCCAGTAATAGTGTGCCAATAAAAGCCCAGTAATATTATGCTAGATAGAGCCCAGTAATAGTGTGCCAGTCAGAGCCCAGGAATATTATGCCAGTCAGAGCCCAGTAATATTATGCCAGTCAGATACCAGGAATATTATGCCAGTCAGATACCAGGAATAGTGTGCCAGTCAGAGCCCAGGAATAGTGTGCCAGTCAGAGCCCAGGAATATTATGCCAGTCAGAGCCCAGGAATAGTGTGCCAGTCAGAGCCCAGGAATATTATGCCAGTCAGATACCAGGAATAGTGTGCCAGTCAGAGCCCAGGAATATTATGCCAGTCAGAGCCCAGGAATATTATGCCAGTCAGAGCATAGGAATATTATGCCAGCCAGAGCCCAGTAATATAGTGCCAGCCAGAGCCCAGTAATATAGTGCCAGCCAGATGCCCAGTAATATAGTGCCAGCCAGATGCCCAGTAATATAGTGTCAGACAGAGCCCAGTAATATAGTGCCAGTCAGATGCCCAGTAATATTGTGCCAGCCAGAGCCAAGTAATATAGTGCCAGCCAGAGCCCAGTAATATAGTGCCAGCCAGATGCCCAGTAATATAGTGCCAGCCAGATGCCCAGTAATATAGTGCCAGCCAGATGCCCAGTAATATAGTGCCAGCCTGATGCCCAGTAATATTGTGCCAGCCAGAGCCCAGTAATATTGTGCCAGCCAGAGCCCAGTAATATAGTGCCAGCCAGATGCCCAGTAATATAGTGCCAGCCAGAGCCCAGTAATAGTGTGCCAGTCAGAGCCCAGTAATAAACTGCTTGTTTTAAACCACCCTCCTCCCCCCCTTCCCCATCACTTACCGAATCGCTGCTTCTCAGCAGCTAACTCAGCTGTAACTTTGTGACCACCGTGCATGCGCGAGCTGCGCAACCCACATCCCGCCCCCCGCACACCCCTTCTTACCAGATGATCGGACAGCGGCGGTACACTGCGCATGCGCGCGGCTATCAAGCCGTGTGGGAATGCGCTGTGTCCGTGGCTGGATTCAACCAAAACGATGGTAAGTAACACGGGGCGGGGGGGGGGGGGGGACATAAGGAGCCAACAGAGAGGTAAGCACCCTGGTGAGGGCTGCCTCATCTTGATAGGAGTTGTGATCCTCCTCCTGTATTATGCACGTCCTGCAGTGAATCAAGCGTTTTTCGCAATCAATGATCGTGAAAACCGCTTTAAAGGTGCTGGTCTATTGCCTCGATGTCGAGGCAATAGCCAGCTCCAAAATTTCCAATCTGGGGCACCCACGATCGCCCCACGGAGCGATTGTGGGAGCCATACTGACGGAGCAGCATGCTCCGTCAATATGGCTATGCCCTCTGCAGGTCTGAGCTTCGAAAGTGAAAGTAACTTCACTTCTGTCACACTGAATATGCTACTTGACTGCCCCTAGTGGTAGCTAAGTAGCATACCAATGTAAAAAAAATTAGAATAAATATTTAATTAATATAAAACTAGTTATATAGTTAGATTGGCCTATAGGGTTAAAATTAAATAATTTTTAGCATAAGGAATAGGGTTAAAGTTAAATTAAAATATATTAAGGGATAGCATAAGGGTTAGAGTAGGGGTTAAATTTAGTGTTAGGGTTACATTTTGGGTTCGGGTTGGGGTCAAAAGGTCAATATAGGGAAAAAACAAAAACGTTTTTTTTTGGTTTTTACCCCATAACTCGCAAAAATATACCGAAAAAAATGGAAACATGCATACGTCTGAACTTGGGACAACATTTAGAAACTATTTAGACGGGTCTTTTTTAATGATTGTATTTGTCTAAATTATACTTTAGGTCATCATATTTTATGATTTTTTTTGTAATAAATTATAAGATATGATGAACATAATGGTATCTAATGAAAGCCCTTCTTATTACGATAAAAACAACATATAATTTGTGTGGGTACAGTATGTGAGAAAGAAGAAAATTGCAGCTAAACACAAACACATCAGAAATGTCAAAACAGCCATTGTCACCAAGGGAAGGTTAGGATGAAAATGTCTTGTCACTAAGGAGTTAAAACACTGCAAGGAGAGGCTGACAAGTATTGTACAGAGTTTATTCTGAAGAATGTTGTGATCTGGGACTTGATGCAACCTTAAATAAACAGAGCTGTACATTTGGAAAATGTATCATCACTTCTGGAGATTGCTTTATATTTCTGAAAAAGACTGTGCGGTATCAAAGATCCCAGATAAACCTATGCCAACAGGAACAATATGTACACAAGAAATTAAAAGTGTGAGGAGTTAATGTAAGATCTAGTCAGTTTAATGGCACAAAACCAGTGCACAAAGTGAGATTTAGAGGAACGGCTGCTTAGGGTACAAACAACAAAAAAGATAAACATATTTTTTGCTTGGAGTGAGCTTTTAAGTGTGAAAAGCATTAGGTGGTAGTTGTATGCTGTCTGCTTTAAATCAAAGAACACGCTCACATTTTTTTTTTCTGTTGTGAAGATTTAACATAACAACTGGTTTCAAATTAGACACCAACTAATCTCAGGTTGTTGAAACTGAAATCACCTTTTCAGAAAGTAAAGTGGACAGAATGCTAAGATTTAATAAATTGGGTGCATGGGTGTGTTTTACAGTGAATTCCGACTGCAAAGAGATAATTGCATGGCTTTCATGTTTTTTTTAACTACAGATAAGCCTCTTTTATGGGATAAATACCCCCATTTGCTCCCCTCTCAAGTTCCTCCCGTCTTTCTTGTTTGTGTTTCTGTAAAACAGATGTGAGTGAGCTGCATCTGGTCAAAAGCCATATCCACCCCTCTCTACCATTGGCTGTCACCGTCCCTCCCAGAGGAAATCAGAGATAAGATTACCTATTTCTTTCATCATGTTTCAGAGTTTATGGATAGGTACCGTTCAGAAACAGTGGCTATGGGTTCAACAAATGATTTAGCAGTACTGCATGCTATATTTAATCCCAATGCACCATTTAGTGATGATGGACAGATATTGGATGACACAAAGGCGGACTTGGATGCGGGTGAGTCTTTGGGAGAATCCTTCTTTTAGTTTACATTTCCTAATGGTACCTTTCATGAATGTATTGTTTATTTATGATCCATTTATTATTATTTATTTGACCACTTTCTTAAACTAGTACAGTTACATACTCATAATGCATCTGGCTGTCAGTTAAGAAAATGAATACCATTTAATATTTGAATAAAATTAATGACATATGATAGTTAATAATAAGTATGCCAACTGTTGATGGTTTCCTCTATCTGTCCCTCCATATTAACTTGGTATCATGCATGTGTAAATGCAGCTGAGCAATGCAATAATTTTTTTTTTAAATTTCTGTGTACCAAGCAAAAAAAAAAAAAAGGGGGGGGGGCGGCAATCTGGTGTGGAGAGTAGGAATGTGGGGACAAAGTACCAGATTACCCACACATCCCTACTCACACTACCATGTTGTGCCCTCATCCCCTCTCACAATAGCACTTTGCCCAGCATCCCCTCTCACAATAGCAGTTTGCCCCTGCATCCCCTCTCACAATAGCAGTTTGCCCCTGCATCCCCTCTCACAATAGCAGTTTGCCCCTGCATCCCCTCTCACAATAGCAGTTTGCCCCTGCATCCCCTCTGACAATAGCAATTTGCCCCTGCATCCCCTCTCACAATAGCAATTTGCCCCTGCATCCCTACTCATAGCACCAGATTACCCCCACAACCCTTCTCACAGCACCAGACTACCTCCACATCCCTTCTCACAGTACCAGATCCTTTCTCCACAGCATGATCTCATGTGTTTCCATAGCACCCAATTGCCTCCATATTACTTGCCATGGCACCAGATCCCTTTCCATACTGCCAGTTTGGTGACATTGCGAAGAAAGTGGATGTGAAGTATGTATTGGTCTAACACAGCATGCAGGGTACAGCCTTGTGACAAGGTGTGCTCTGGATATATCACACCGCAGAAGCACATGTTGTGAGCAGGCAACATGCAGGTCAAGAGGAGCATAAAAAACACAGTACTACTGCTGGACTCCCAAATATGAGAACCACTTCTACTCTCCCAAAACAAGTAGGCAATTGGGAAGCTCATGACTAGGGTATAGTCAATTCTCGGGTTAATGCCCCCTTTAAACCCCCCAATAACGACAGACACCAGAATTTATGGAAAATAATTATGGCCATACCTTTAAATATGGCCATATCTTTATTAAAATAACATCATCTGTCATTGCCTAGTATAACATTACCCCACCCTTTATTCACATAAACTTGGCAATGACACCCCAAAAGAGATAAAATAATTTGCATAATGATAACAAAACTTGTAATAACAATATTACAACCAAACACCTAAAACACATAACACACATAAACACATATAAAGGAGGGGCATACGGAGATCCCCCTCCCACCCGGTTTGCGCTACCAACTTGCTCAGAACCACCAAACACACCAACAACCAACTGGATATCATATCCAAACATACATAAAACTCTCCCTAAAGTGCACTACCCTTGCAATCTACGCCACCAGCCATCCATTGACGCCTCAAACTGGATGCGCCCCCCCACCACCCAGCGCCAAAGCTCGCTCTAGTCCTATTTGGAAACCCAGATTAAGCAAATCCAGACCCACATCATTCAGGTGAACCCCATCATACCTGTACACCCCTGGAATCACCTTTTCTAATTCCCAATGGCGAATTACCACCCCTCTCTGGGCCCTAATAAAGCTAGCCATCAATTTATTGATCTTTCCCTTACTCTTGCTGAGCGCTACATGATCCCTGGCATGCCTCCAACTTAATCTCGGGACTATTTCTGACCATACGATTTGCACTTCAGGAGCCACAACCTGCAGATGCAACAAATCCCTCTGCATTTGACGTACTAATTCCCTCTGGGGGATCAAACCTAGGTCATTACCCCCAGCGTGAATCAGCACCAAATCGGGGACCCTGCCCTGCAATATTTTTTGAAATATCTCAAACCAAATGTCACTCCAGCCATATCCCCTGAAGCCAAACCCCTTAATGGACAGGACGTTGTCAGGAAAGCCCAGTTGTCTACCGGCCATCCGAACTGCAGCTCTCCTTTTCGCCCAGAACACATAAGAGTGGCCGACAATCCATGCGACAAGACCTGTAACAGAAACTTAAAACAGTGACATGATACGAAACCATCACCACATCAAACCAATAGGCCTTAAGTAAGAACGGAATCGCTGAGATTCCCACCTCCCAATTTTCTTAATGATATCCTCTTGAAAACCCAACCTGGCCGCTTCCGTGGCTGCCCCTATACGAAAAGAATGAGTGCCAAACTGACAAGCATCATGGCCCAACCTTGCCAAACCTTTCTTGAACACCTGCTGGAACTGAAACCTCGAGAGCGAGCTGCCGTCAGCATGAATCAACAACTAACCCCCCAGACCTACCGCTGGGCGAATAGCCAAAAACCGTGAAACCCACTGGACAGGACAGCAACCATGCCCAGGTAAGGCATGCAGCGTGATCTTACAACCTTTCCCAAAGACATCAGTCTTAGATCTCCGCAACCAGATAAGCACTTTACCTGACTCCACCTGGGTATCCGATCCTTGAATCCCACCAGCTGTACGTTTGTTCACACTTACCAGCTCCCTCACTCTGAAAGCCCCAAAGAAAGCTAAAACATAAGCAGTCGAGAATAAAACCTCCTCATAAGCATCTTCACAGATAACATGCAAAGCCTCCAGCAAGCCTTCCAGAATGGCCACCGATACTGGCCTTCTTTTATCGGGAGCCCTCTTCCCCCTTCAATGCCAATTTGATCAGGAAATTTTTTGTGAAATCCGTCCAACCCTTAAATTTGAACAGGAACGCCAACGCTGACATGTTACGCTCCAGTACTGCTGGGGACACTCCTGACAACATTAGCCGAAATATAAACCACAATAAGGTGTCCAATCTATCAGTGGAAGAACCTTCAGCACCTACCTGACTCAATAAATCTTCCCATTCCCCCCAAATTTTGCTATAAGCTTTCCAAGTTGACGGGGCCAAAGATGCCCTCACCCAATGTGCAAGCACGATGTTCCTAGCTTCCACATCTCCTCCGGGCATCTCACCCCCACCTCCTCTGCCTCCGGAGCCACCAGCCGAAATCGGGAAAACTGAAACCGAGAGAGAGAATCAGCTATGACATTCAAATATCCCGGTACATGTCTTGCCCTAAAGGCTATATTGAGGGACATGCACAAAAGCACCAGCCGCCTAAGGAGCCGTATCACCGGCATAGAAGAAGCTGAAAGCCCATTAATTGCCTCTACCACCGCCTGGTTTTCAGAGTAAAAGACCACCCTTCTGTCTTTTAACCTATCTCCCCATAGAGCCAGCGCAACCACTACCGGGAACATCTCAAGGAATGCCAAATTCCTAATCAAAGGGCATGATTTCCATTCCTCGGGCCATTTTTCAGAGCACCATTTACCCCCAAAATATGCCCCAAAGCCCACACTGCCAGACGCGTCAGTGAAAAGGTTTAAATCCTCCGAAGACACCACCGCCTTCCGAAAGAAAACCTTCCCATTGAAGTGCAACAAAAAGGTATCCCACACTTCCAAATCTTCCTTTAATGGTCTAGTAATTCTGATCAAATGATGGGGAGCCGACACGCCCACCGTAGCCCGTGAAAGGCTCCTACTAAAGACTCTCCCCATGGGGATCACCCTACTAGCAATATTAAGCCTCCCCAGTAAAGACTGCATCTGCCGCAGCGTCACCTTTTTTGCCCTATGCATCTCAGCTACGCCGTCCCTAAGGGCCACTAACTTATCCTGAGGCAATCTGCACTCCCCACCCACAGAATCAATCTCAAGGCCCAGAAAGCTTAAGCAAGTGCTGGGCCCTTCCGTTTTATCAGCCGCCAAGGGAACCCCAAAACAGCCAGCTACCCATTCCAGCGTGCGCAGCAAGAAACGGCAGTCGTCAGAGCCCGCCGGCCCAACGCAGAAAAAAATCATCCAGATAGTGCACAATCCTGCGACTACCCGATTCCTGCCGGACCACCCACTCTAAGAAAGAACTGAATTTTTCGAAGTAAGAACAGGAAATGGAGCACCCCATAGGCAAACAGAGGTCCACGGCAAACCGTCCCTCAAAACATCCCAATAAATGGTGACATTGAGGGTGAATAGGAAGCAGCCGGAAGGCAGCTTCCACGTCAGCCTTTGCCATGAGGGCCCCAGGCCCTGCTTTTCTCACCACATCGACCGCTTGGTCAAATGAGGTGTATGACACCGAACAGAGGTCTCTGTCGATATCATCATTCACAGAGGTACCATAAGGGAAGGACAGATGATGTATCAGCCGATACTTCGCAGGTTCCTTTTTAGGCACCACCCCTAGAGGAGAAATCCTAAGATCTGTCATAGGAATGGATTCAAAAGGCCCTGCCATGCGCCCCAACATGACTTCCTTCCCTAACTTTTCCCTAACCACCTCTGGGTAAGAATCAACTGAAATCAAATTCCTATGGAAACACCCCCCTTTTCAGGCAACATGGGGAATGAAGAACCCTGTGGAAAAACCCTCCCGCAACAGCGCTGCATCCTGTACATTAGAGTAAAGGCTTAGCCAAGGCAGCATCGTGTTTAGCCGCACCGGAGTGGCCCCCAATGGGAACCACATTTCCTGCTGAAGCTGTGGCGGACCCTGCTTGACCGGACTTACCCTTCTTAAAGCAACGCAAACTACTGTGGGAGCCTCTTGTTTAAATTTGCACCCCGCTCCCCACTTACAAATTCCTTCGTTGAACTGCCAGCAAAACCCCGGTTTGTGTGCGGCCGACGAAGCTGGCGCATTCCCCCCGCCGACCCCTCCATGAAAGGACGCCGCTTTTTGCGCCATCATCAATTTTAGCCAAAGTGGGAGATCAATCTGATCCCAACGCATCCCCGGGGTCCCTGCCAACTTCTGCCTAAATTGCTCATCATACCGCCACCATGCCAATCCGCCGTAGGTGCGGTATGCTTCCCATATCCCGTCCAGGTAGCAAAACAAAGCTTCGCATACCTCAGGGGACTTTCGTACTGTAATGCCTGCCAGGATACAAAAAGCGCGCAACCAAGTGCCAAAGGTCTTGGGAATCTTCCTATACCTCCGCTTTTTCTCTTCCTCCTCTTTCTTGGAGTCCTTTTTATCTTCCTCCTTCAGGTCAAGGAACTCCTCAAGAGGGAGAAGAGAATAACTGGGTTCCGTACCACCTGACTCCTGCCCTTTGTTTGCCTCCCTGTCGCTTTCATTACTCTCATCGGTATTATAACCCCTGGCGGGAGCTGGGCCGTAAAAACACCGTGGGGGGGGGTAGGTGTCTGACTTCGGTGACCCCTTGGGCTACCCCGATGACCCGACCGTGGGCTTGCTCCTCTTCGTCTTGCCAACTCCCCCTGTCCCTGCCAGGGAGACCTGCAGTACCGGGCCGACGGGCCCTGTGCTTCCTGACGTTGCAGTTTCCTCCAATCTTCCCAACCCCTCCTGGGTGATGTGCCCCTAGATGTGGCCCTCTCAGACCTGTCTGCGTAATACCTGTCTCTCCTGACCTCTCTCCTATACGATTCTGACCTGCCTCCGCTGGATTGGGCCCTTGATGAACCTCTGTCTTGGGACCTGCGCTCCCTTGTCACCGATTCCCTGCGACTGCACGGCTCACTATCCCTGCTAACCGAAACCCGATTCCTCCGGTGCACTGCAAAACCTTCATCTCTCACTGGGGACTGACTCCAAAGTAAAGGTGAGGAACCCCTGGGAGGGCTCCTGGTTGCCCCTGCTCTAGGCCTCAAACTGGGTCCCAGGGCCCCCCCCCCCCGTCCAGCCTCTCTCTGTCCCGATGGGGGGGGTACCTGACTCTCCATCTTCATCCCTGTCTTCCACGATCCCCGGGGTAATTATACTGGGGCCTGCCTCAACCGGATCCCTAGGCCCTAACACGGCCTTTACCTCAGTTTCCTGGGTCTCCCACGCCATGCGGTCCGCATCCGCTCCCGTCACAGCTCCACCTGTCTTCCGCGCTAGTCCCGAAGGCCCGGGTCTCGCCTCCTTTGCTTCCCCCGCAGCAGGCACCATCCCCTTCGCGGCCTGACACGGCCCTTTCTTCTGTGGGCGCTTCCGGCCCACCGGCAGCTCCGTCTCCGGTCTCCGTTTTCGCCTCCGCCGCCCTCCCGCTTCTGGACTCAGGCGTTGCAGAGGCCTTGTCTGCCGCACCGGGCGCGATGCTCTGTCTCCCAACCTTGACAACTGCAATTCGGGCCCGGGTTGCTCCCGCAGCCAATCCGCTCCTCTGGTCCTCACAGCAGTACGGATCCCTTCCAGTAAGCCATCCAGATCAGCCTCCATCATCAGATTCTTGACAGGTGAAGATCAAACCGAACCTGCAAAACAAAAGACTAAAATCAAGGTAGGTGAATCTTTTAACAAAATGACTGATCCTTAAAATGGCTGCTATCCCTTATATAGGACCTAACTCCTCCCTGTTATAACACCAACCCACTTCCTTACACCCAAGCCATTAACCCTTTCCTAACCCAGTCAATGCCCCCTCAGGTTGACTCTGCTGCCCCCCGGGGGCTCCCGTATGTTTTTGGAGACTTTTGTGCCTCTAGTTGGCTGGCTGAGCATCATAGGCAAAATAAACAACAGCACTACTATTGGTAAACCTTGCCTTTTGAACTATAGGTGTTCTGAACAACATTCCTTACAATGCTAGTCCAGCATTTGGCTCTTGACAAAAGATCTTGGGAAATGTGTCTCACATTAGCTGGAAAACCAAAGCATAATGAGGATCTAGTGAAATGGGGGAAAAACAAGCTAAAAAGCACATATGGGATATAAATGAAATACTGGCCTATGAGAGTGGGGGGGAGAAAAAAACCTTGATGGAGAGTTTATAAATAGTTCCATTCAGGGATCCGCTCCTGCTTTGTTCCTACACTTTGTGCCCAAATAAAAAAATCCATGTTGTCCTCTTGTCACCTCACCAAAGAGAAGGGGAATTACAGTGGAATTTGAAACTTAAGACCAAAGTAGCAGAGTTGGAAAAATTCTCCAATCAGCGCCGGACTGGGAATAAAAACCAGCCCTGGAAAGAATTGTATACCAGCCCCATAGGATAACGTCATTATACCAGCATAATATTTTTTTTGGTTCATAAAAGGGAAATCCATGCATTTTAGCACATCTGAAGAGTATAATATTTATAGATAAGACAGATATATAAGCCTACCTAGGGAAATATATCCACCCAGTATGTACACAAGGTAATATCTACCACACTGCCCTGATATACACCCCATGCACAGGGCAGTACATAGACCCCATTATATACACAAAGTTTTATGAATTGGCCTGTGAATGGTGTATATGTCAGGGCAGTGGGTAAGATATAAGCTTGTGTACATACTGGGTCAACATATTCACTTACCCCAGCACCCACATTGCACTCACAGGACTTTCCCCAGCACTTACCCCAACACCCCGATTGCCCTCTGGGGCCCCAGCACCCGGTACTCACCCCTGCACCCAGATTGAGTGCAGTCACAGGACTTGCCCCAGCACTGAGTGCAGTCACAGGACTTGCCCCAGAACTGAGTGCAGTCACAGGACTTGCCCCAGCACTGAGTGCGGTCACAGGACTTGCCCCAGCTTTGAGTGGAGTCACAGGACTTGCCCCAGCACTGAGTGCAGTCACAGGACTTGCCCCAGAACTGAGTGCAGTCACAGGACTTGCCCCCGCAGGGGAGGATCCAGAGTCTGATCTCGGGAGTGGCACTGCCCATGTCTGTCTGTCTTTTCCTATCCCTGTGTGTAGTCTCTCTCCCTCTCCTGTGTGTAGTCTCTCTCTCCCTCTCCTGTGTGTAGTCTCTCTCTCCCTCTCCTGTGTGTAGTCTCTCTCTCCCTCTCCTGTGTGTAGTCTCTCTCTCCCTCTCCTGTGTGTAGTCTCTCTCTCCCCCTCCTGTGTGTAGTCTCTCTCTCCCCCTCATGTGTGTAGTCTCTCTCGCCTCTTATTTGTGCAACTCTGCTTCTTTGGCCATTACTTTGACATTCCCATCTCAATTCCCTTCATTTCTCTCTTTGAGTAGAGCCTTATGTATCAGAGACAGATTTCGCAACACAGGTTGCAAATTATTGCAGAGGGTTAATAACTAGAAAACACAGTTAAGGGAGTAGCAATTCCAGGAAAAAACAGTCAAACATGTATAAACAATAGAATATATTTCCAGGTGGGGGCAGAAACAGTTATATAAAACATCATGGGGTAATATTCGATCTCCAAGGCTGCATGCTGGGACTAAGGTTGCCACCTTTTCTTAAAAAGAAAACAAATACCAGCCATGCTACTAGCTCCATAGACTAACCATTGGGGTCAAGCCAATTTATTACCGGCCAGGTGGCAACCCTAGCTGGGATCTGCACAATGTGATATAGCCTTGCCAAGCATCTATTACCCATCAAAGCATGTCCTGGGTAGCAGTGGAGTGGTACAAAATTGCTCAGCGATTGCTAAAAATTCGAGAAGATGGGACAAGTATCTTTATTTTGCTAAACCCAGCAGATGCGAAATGTAATATTATACCACACCACTTCAAGCTGTGACTAAATGCCGCTAGAATTTTGAACAGATTCCTTTTAAATCAGGTAATTAATTGTTAACATTGAAGCTACACAAATGCCGTGGCCAGTGAGCTGTTATTACTTCTTTTTGTGAATGGTAATAATTTTGCTTTTAATTCTAATATGTGGTATGTGGCCATTTATGTTCTTTTACAGTTGAGAATTGTCACCCAGCTCTCCTCAAACAAGTTAAAATTCTAGAAAAAGGTGGGGTGGAAGCTGCAGAGTCTGGAGATGCAGTGACGGCACTGCAGAGATTTAATGAAGCCATCAAACTTCTTCCGAAATCGGCATCAGCATACAACAACCGTGCTCAGGCCCTGAGACTGCAAGGGGATGTCGCAGGTAGGAATAGGAGTCCATGTAATCTGCTAAGTGTTAGCAAAGGGAATCAGACCAAAATCTGCTGGTACAGCTTAGTCAATTACGTTTGGGACACTCTGGTATAAATTCAGTTAGTTAAACACTGTGTTGTTCACAAGGCCCTCTTCAGTTAGGGAGTGCAAATAAATATAGACATTTGCTGAACATAGCTTCATCTTGGGGGTGTGTACTCTTCTACCACTCTGTGTTCAATCTCCAAATGTATAACATGCACCTTGAATGTGGGCATGTACCACATACGCAGCCATATTTGTAATTTTCATCTAAACCGGGGCATGTGCAAGGATTTTTGCCGCGTCCCTTTGTAGCATTCCCATTCCAGTCTAGTGGTGTAGTATAACCAGGGTTAGAAACCAATATTGCTCATGGCAGACATTTACTGGACTTTTTTTTTTTTTTTTTAACATACAATTAATGATGTTCTATGGACCATGGAATAAATATCAGAGATGAAATTTTACAAGCACTGACTTATACATAAAGGGAATCAACACAGTAAAGGAAGAGAATATATTTAAAAGAAGAAAAACTACCACAATTAGAGGACATAGTCTTAAATTAGAGGGGCAAATATTTAAAAGTAATAACAGGAAGCATTGCTTTACTGAGAGGGTAGTTAATGTAGCCTTCCAGCGGTGGTAGAAGTAAACACAGTCAAGGATTTTAAGCTAGGCTACCCTAGATAAAGGATAGGGAACTGGTGACTAATAAAAGTATTTAGAAAATTGGGCAGACTAGATGGACCAAATGGTTCTTATCTGCCGACTAATTCTATGTTTCTATAACTTATTGCCAAGGTGGAATCCTAACACAATACCATGCTACCATATTTTCACAAATATTTGTAAAGGAAGTCAGGGTGAATGGGAGAGAGACCAATAGAATGAAAAGAGGGATCTAAGGGAAGCTGGCCAATAGAGTGAAAGACAGACAGCTAGTGGCCAATTGGGTGAATATAATCAATGGTAGTTGGAAGAAGCTAAGGGAACTTGGGCAATACCAAAATGAAAGGGGTTTAGTGCTGAGTGAGGGAAAGCATAACATAAATTATAATTTAAACCAGTATAATGTCATCCACCCTGGCAAGTGAGAATATGAAGAAAAAGATTCAGACACTATTGGGCTCAAGGTGCAGAATCAGTGGACCCTGCAATGTGCCTGGGCTCAGGGCAGCTGCCCCTTTTGCTAGGTGGTAAAGAGCAGATCAAACAACTCTGACAGGGGGGTGTATGGAATCAAATGAAAGCCCTTCCCTTCTGGAGGCCCATGTCTCGGTGTATTTCAAACACTTTCTGTCCTGTAGCCACATGCATATCCCAGTGCATGGAGTTTTAGTGCTTGCGGAGTCACAGGTAATCATGACGTCATCTATCAAGTGGTGTCAGCGCTGAGCACTGGTTGGTCCTACAGCCATATCTCACCCCCATGTACTGGAAGAAAAAGTTCAATAGATGACAGCTCCCCACTGAGGGTGTCAATCAGTGCAGTCAACCCCCCCCCCCCCCCCCCCGACGTTGTGAAGCCTCGGAGTAGACACATATATGGTATAGAATAGTTCCTATTAATATAGTTTTCTTCTGCCAGAACCAGATATAGTACATTATAGCTTCCATCAGTATGCAGTTAGCCATACAAAGACATTGTACAGCACGTTTTGAAAACGTCAGGAAGCCTAAATTTCCTACTGCTGGATCTGATGGGAACAGCTTGCAGATAGGTGATGTAAAATTATTCCTAAGTAACTTTTCACATATACCTCTAGTAGCAGTTTTTGCACAATAAAACAAAAATCATCTTTAAAGTGACAAAATGTCATTTTTGCATAGTAGGTGCATTTTAAAAAGTGTCCCTTTCCTTAAAAGTTACAAGAACATGTTTGGCTTTATTTTCACCTCCAGGTGCACTACAGGACCTGAATCAAGCTGTGGAGCTGAGTGGAGGAAGAGGGTTTGTTGGATGCCAGGCCTTGATACAGAGGGCTCTGATTCTGCGTCTTCAAGGAGATGATGAGGCAGCAAAAAAAGATCTGCAAAAAGCGGCCCAGCAAGGCAGTCATTTTGCAAAACAACTGCTGATTCAGCTTAATCCATATGCTGCACTCTGCAATAGCATGCTGAGGGACATGATAAAGAGTCTGCAGGAACCAATCACTCGGAACATGAAGGAAAGCAGCTAGTGTACTCAGTGGGTGCAGAGAGAGAGAGAGAGAGAGTAAAATAAGGGCAATGGATTGATGGACACGACCCAGAAAAAAAAATGTAGAGCAGGCAGGTCAAGAGTCTTCATCAGTGGCTGCTAGGTGTGTGACACGCACACTTATCCGTGATCCTGCGCAGTAGTTTAAGGGGTTGGTGTGGTTGAAACAGACAGCACACAAACAGAGAAAATATATACGAAAAACAACCGAGAGGCTGACGGCTGCATGAATTCAGCAGAGTCACTCGCTCTGTTGTCGATTTAACCACCACAAAACGTGTGCAGTTATTTTCATATATTTTTCGGGGGGATTGAATTGACAACAGAGCAAGTTGATGTCGAAACTCATGCGGCCAGCAGCACTTTTTTCAGTGTTTGTGTGTGGTCTCTTCGGAGCACACCTGTCACTCATTGGCAGGATCAATCAAGCAGAGATGTACAAAAAGGTGAAACAAAACAGGTTTTGCATGTGAAAAAAAATGAGGGTGACCAAATGGCACTTTTGAGGAGGTGGTTATGGAAAATGTATAACGCAGGACAATATTAAAAGAAAAGCTACTCTAAAGGGTGATTTTTTAAAAAAAAATTTTTTTTTATCTGCACTGCCCCCATGAAATAGACATCTAAATCACTCTATAGTGTCACAAAAACATACAACAAAACTAATTTCTAAATCACTGACCAAAAAAAAAAAAAATGTACAAACACACACACACACACACATATTTCAGATACATGCACATAAGAAAGTAAATGCATCATGATAACCTTTAGTAATACTTTTAGGAGGAATAGTTAACTTATTTTGTAATGTTTTGCAAGCAATGTGCTCTCACAAATTATCTACAGAGGTCTGAAAGCAAAGGGTTTTGACACCTTTTTCTATTTACCTGTATTTAGAGAATTGCAGGTTTATACATCAGAAAATATGGCTATAAGTTTCTTTTTAACAAATAAATACATTTATTTCTGCAAGGTTTGAGGTCTGGAGTTGCAGGTTAATCGATAACAATGTTTTATTGTTTACTTTACTCTCTTTTAGAGTTGAGCGGACACCTGGATGTTCGGGTTAGGCGGGTTCAGCCGAACTTCGGAAAAAAGTCCGGGTTCGGGGTCGAACTTGACCCCGAGCCCCATTGAAATCAATGGGGACCCGAACTTTTGGCCACTAAAATGCCTCTAAAAAAGTCCTGGAAACAGCTAGAGGGCTGCAAAATGAAGTAAAATGTGGGTGAGTTTCCTCATTCTTACGAATAGGTCAATTGACCTATTCGGATGAATGGGGACTCTATTTCGTTCATAGAATAGCAATAGCATTACATGTATTCCATAAACCGAAAGTCTATAAACCGAAAGACATTCGGTTTATAGACTTTTCTTTTTATAGAATATATGTAATGCTATTGCTATTCTAAGACAGAATGTCTTTCGGTTTATAGACTTTCGGCTTATGGAATACATGTAATGCTATTGGCTTTCTATAAACCGAAATAGAGTCCCCATTCATAAGAATTTCTTATGAATGGGGACTTTATTTCGGTTTATAGAAAGCCAATAGCATTACATAAAATGTATTCGCCGAACTCCAACATGGACATACAGTGAAATGTCCGTGTTCGGGTCTGGGGTCCAAAAACCGTAAAGTTCGGTACGAACCCGAACAGTGCGCTTCGGGTTCGCTCAACACTACTCTCTTTCACTTTTTTATTATACAGCACACAAGGTCATGGAAGGTCATCATTATCAGCCAATGGTTTTCTCTCTAACGCCTTTAACCACAAATCAAAATCCCAGTAGTCAAACAAATAATATGAATAAGCGTCTCCACCTGTGAAACGCGTTGCATCAGCTTTACCAGACTTGCACATTTATACCTCCATCATCATTAAAATATATATAGTGGATCCAAGATTGCCGGTGTGTTCAACAAATGTACCTATTCAGCTGAACACGATCAGTTTTCCATCTTGGCTACTTTGGCCTTAAGTTTTAAAATCATTTGTCAAATTCCCTCTTTCATAAAAAGGTTTTGGACCCTCTACAGTGCATACCATCTGGAGGTAACTTTTACTTTTTACTATTCATACTACAATTCAAAGGAATGTTGATCTTCTACAGATGGCCAGCTGGGGACAGTAGCTCCTAATCCCACATGTTGCAGTAGGAACATAAAGAAAACACTGATAAGATTAGCCTTGGCTATACTAATTTTACATGTTTGTTGTAAATGATTGGGACTGTGCTTAAAGTCTATGGAGGGCAAATCCACAATGATCACAATCAGATATAGTTCCAGGGACATATATTTGTTCCACATGCTGCAGAAAGACCATGCAAAGTGCAGCCCGGCAGCATGCAGGATGGATGTACGCACAGACAGAATCCAATTAATTAATCAGGGTGGAGATCACAAAGGACCTACCATGATTAACTAATTGGATTGTGTTGACGTATATGTATCCTAATTACTGCTGGGCTGCACTTTGCATGCTCTGTCATGCACCTTGAATGTGGGAAAGTTTATGAAATGCAACAGGACGCTCCTGCTGCCTTACAAGGTTACAGTTATGCACTTCACATTAGTTAGGGCAGTGATGGCGAACCTTTTTGGGGCAGAGTGGCCAGTTTTCTGTATAAACCAAGAAGCACACCTCAATGTGTTAACACCGCATACAGTACATGTATACACACTTACATATTCACACAGAGTTGCAGATACTCATACATACTCACAAACACACAGTTGCAGGCACAACAGTACATGTAGACACACACAATACATGTAGACACACACATCACATGTATACACACAGTTACATCACATATACACATGGGTGTAGGAACCCCTAAAAATCTGGGGGGGGACAGCATTTTTGCTCGCCGGGTATAGCAGCAGTAAAAATAAAGCTTGTCACAGTGTATATTATATCACCAAGTTCCCACCAACATTACCAGGATCCTTGGTATACAACAGATACATTCACAGCACAACATCTACATCAGGCAGGTGCATTTTATCACTGTTACATGAAATATAGTATGTGTACACCATAAAACATACATCAGTATGAACCTACCACTTCTGCTGGAATGCCATTCCATGTATCCACTACCCTCTCAGTAAAGTAATACTTTCATTAGTCCCTGACCTTATCTTATATCTAGGATAGCCTTATACCTATCCCATGCATGCTTAAACTCATTTACTGTATTAACCTCTACCACTTCTACTGGAAGACTATTCCATGCATCCACTACCCTCTCAGGAATATTTCCAGCATTTCCAAAAGCTTAAGGTGGACCCCCAATATATGTATATAACTAGTAACATCTATACCAGGGCTTGACAACCTTAACTAAGTTTTAGGAGCCAGGGAAAAAAATCTAGGAGCCAGACAACAGCACATACACACAATCACATGCAGTCATATACAGTCAGTAACATAGACACATATACTCATACATACAGCCTGTTACACTTATACATACTGTCACATAGACACACACTCATACATACATACATACATACATACAGTCTGCCAGGCACACACTAACACATTCATACAGTCTGTCAGACACACACACACTCTCATACATACAGTCGTTCACAGACACACTCATACATACATACATACATACATACATACAGTCTGTCGCAGACACACACTCATACATTCATGCAGTCTGACAGACACACACTCATAGATACAGTCTGTAACATAGACACATACACTCATACATACAGCCTGTTACACTTATACATACTGTCACATAGACACACACTCATACATACATACAGTCTGCCAGGCACACACTCACACATTCATACAGTCTGTCAGACACACACACACTCTCATACATACAGTCGTTCACAGACACACTCATACATACATACATACATACAGTCTGTCGCAGACACACACTCATACATTCATGCAGTCTGACAGACACACACTCATAGATACAGTCTGTAACATAGACACATACACTCAGTCAGTCACATAGACACACACACTCATACATGGTCTTTCACATACACTCATACATACAGTCAGTCACAGACACACAAACTCACACAGTCAGTCACACACACTCATACAGTCTGTCACACTCCCTCATACAGTCTGTCACACACACACTCATACATACATACACTCATACATACATAGTCTGTCACATACACTCATACATACATACATCCATAGTCTGTCACATACACTCATACATACATACATACAGTCTGTCACATACACTCATACATACACACATTCAAGTTTTTTTTTATCTTAAAAAATACATTTAAAAAAAATGTAGATCAATAGCAGGGATCAAAGCTATATCTCATTGCAGGGAAGGTGGGCATTTCCGTTCAAGGTTTGTCTGTGCCTCTTACAAAGGCACAGACCATCATTACTTATTAATTACATAATTTTGCCCATTCATTTGTCAGTTTTATTTTGCCAGTGTTTTTTTTTGCCCAAATTCATTTGCCCACATTCCTTTGCCAGGGTTTTTTTTTGACCACATTCATTTGCCAGGGTTTTGTTTTTTTTGCCCACATTCATTTGTCAGGTTTTTTTTTTGCCCACATTCATTTGCCAGGGTTTTGGTGTTTTTTTGCCCACATTCATTTGCCAGGGGTTTTTTTTTTGCCCACATTCATTTACAAGGGTTTTTTTTTTTGCCCACATTCATTTGCCAGGTTTTTTGTTGCCCACATTCATTTGCCAGGGGTTTTTTGTGCCCTCATTTTTTGATCATCTCATCATTAGTAGAAGTCATTGGCAGATTTAAGAGACATGTTATTATGGCAGCTTCGGAAGTCATTGATTATTGCAGCTCTAAGAGACATTTTTTAAATGCCCCTAAGAGCTGCAATAATCAATCACGTTCCGAAGCTGCCATGATAAAAAGAAAAACGGTACATTATTTGCAGTGACACAGTCACTGTTCCTACCTCGTACCTCCCAGTGTGGGGCTGTGTGACTTGTGGAGGACGCGCACAAGCCGTGCGCATGATCACATGACGTTGTGTGATGAAGTCACGTGATCAGGTGACCGTGATTGCTGCAGAGCTGATTCTCCCGGGACAGTCCCAGGATCGAAAACGTTGCGGGACTGTCCCGGGTTGGCAAGTATGCTCAGGGCCGTCTTTAATAGTGATTGGACCCTGGGCAAGCATTTGCTTGGGCCCCCTGGACCCTGCCCCCTCCCCTGCATGCAATCCCGCCATCCATCGCGATGTTACCCCCCCCCACACACACACATATGTCATAATTGTTGTGCCATTCAGATGCCAGTAATATTGTGCCATTCAGAGCGCAGTATTATTGTGCCAGTCAGAGCCCAGTAATATTGTGCCATTCAGAGCCAAGTAATATTGTACCATTCAGAGCCCAGTAATATTGTGCCAGTCAGATGCCTGTAATAGTGCCATTCAGAGCCCAGTAATATTGTGCCAGTCAGAGCCCAGGAATATTGTGCCAGTCAGATACCAGGAATATTGTGCCAGTCAGAGCCCAGGAATATTGTGCCAGTCAGATGCCTGTAATATTGTGCCAGTCAGATGCCTGTAATATTATGCCAGTCAGATGCCTGTAATATTGTGCCAGTCAGATGCCTGTAATATTATGCCAGTCAGATGCCTTTAATATTGTGCCAGTCAGAGCACAGGAATATTGTGCCAGTCAGATGCCTGTAATATTGTGCCAGTCAGATGCCTTTAATATTGTGCCAGTCAGAGCCCAGTAATAGTGTGCCAGTCAGAGCCCAGTAATAGTGTGCCAGTCAGATGCCTGTAATACTGAGCCAATCAGCCCCCCGCCAAGCCACCCCCCCCCCTTCCCAAGTACTTACATGAACCTGCTCCGTGTCCCCCGCCGGATGTCTCCTCCGTGCAGTCTTCCCTCTTGCACGGAGGAGGGAAACAGTCACCGGATGTGACGCGACGTCACATCCGGCGTCAGTTTTTTTTTCCGGCCGTCGCATCCATCGGATGCGGCTTGCCGGAAAAAAGTGTTCACAAGCGCAATGCGCTGTGAACGCGGCAAGCAGGGGCTGGGGGCCCACGGGACAGCTGCCTTGGGGCCCCTCAGGAGTATCTGGGCCCAGGGCAGATGCCCCGTTTGCCCCGCGTTAAAGACGGCCCTGAATATGCTGGGGGGGATTTCACCCTACCTGTCCCCCCCACATTTTTTCCTGGGGGGGATCCGTCCCCCCCATCACCCCCGCTTCCTACGCCCATGCTTATACAGTGCATGTATACACACACACAAACTACATGTATATACAGACACACACAGTACATGTATACATTACATTACCATTTATTTATATAGCCCCAACAATTTACATAGCACTAGATACAGAGTATAGAAAGGAACTACATACTAAGTTAGACAAACTATAACAGACTGGTAAGTGGGGTAGAGAGCCCTGCTAGCAAGCCCACAATCTAGAGGGAATGGGGTACATGAAACGCATAAGGGAGTGAAGCGGACAGAGGGAATGTAGTTGTAGTAACAGTTATGTGGAAGGTTGGCAGTAGGTGAGTTTGGCCAAAGAGTATTTGTGTGCGTTCTAGCTGGATCAGTTGTAAGCTACCTGATCTTAACAGTGATTGAGGACAGCGAGAGCTAGGTGGGAATAGCTAGAGGTAAACTAATCGGTATGCTAGTTGGGTGGGTAGTAAGCTTCATTAAAAAGATGAGTTTTGAGGGACCCTTTGAAGTTTGAAAAGGAAGGAGAGAGTTGGATGCTCTGTGGAAGGGAGTTCCAAAGAGTGGGGTCAGCTCGGAAAAAATCTTGGAGGCGCAAGTGGGAAGAGATGATGAGGTAGGAGGAAAGCTGTAGACCCATTGAGGAGTGCATAGGACGTATCGGTTCACGAGGGAGGCAATATATACGGCGGAGCCAAGGAATGGAGGGCTTTGTAGGTTAAAGACTGAATTTTAAATATGATCCTAGAGCAGACGGGGAGCCAGTGGAGGGCAGAGGGGAGCAGCCAAATCAGACCGACGAGCAGGAAAGAGGAGTCTGGCAGCTGTGTTTTGAATAGATTGTAGGGGAGAGACGAGCCAGAGGTAGTCCAGTCAGAAGGCTGTTACAGTAGTCAAGGCGAGAGATCACAAGCAAGTGCACTAGTATTTTGGCGGTCTCTTCGTTGAGGAACGGGCGGATGCATGCAATGTTCCTTAGGTGCAGCGGATAGGATTTGACTGAATATGAGGAACGAAGGAGAGAGCAGAGTCAAAAGTGACCCCAAGACATCGGACACGGTCAGCTGGTATGATTGAAGCATTTTCAACAGTGACTGTGAACCCAGGTGTAGGGACAGAGTTTGAGGGAGGGAAGATAGTCAGTTCTGTTTTGGAAAGGTTAAGTTTCAGGTAGCTATCAGACATCCAAATTCAGATGGCCGACAGACACTCAACTACACGTGACACTGCAGAGGGAGTGAGGTCAGGGGAGGAGAGGTAGATCCAAGTATCATCCGCATACAGGTGGTATTGGAAACCAAATAAGCGGATGAGTTCTACCAGAGAGGTGGTGTACAGGGAAAACAACAGCAGGCCAATTCTGCAGAACACCAACTGAGAGTGGAACAGGCGACTATGTCACTCCAGCAAGCAACACTGAATAGGAGCGCTCAGATAAGTATGACTCGATCCAAGAGAGTGCCATACCACCTATGCCAAATGAGGATAATCTGTTAAGAAGGAGGCGGTGGTCAATGGTGTGAAAGGCAACAGAGAGATCTAAGAGAGCATCACTGAGACGTGACCTTTAGATTTGGCAGAAAGGAGGTCATTTGATACTCTAGTGAGGGCTGTTTCAGTAGAGTGTAAGGGTCTAAAGCCAGATTGAAAAGGGTCAAGTAAGTCATTGGCAGTCAGAAAGTCTGTTAGTCGTGAGTGCACCATTCTCTCCAGAAACTTGGACATACAGTTACATCACACACAGTTACATATCACACACACAGTTACATCTCACTCACTCACTCACTCACTCACTCACACACACACACACACACACACACTACCATCACACACACACACAGTACATGTATACACACAGTACCATCACACACACACACACAGACACACACACACACACAGTACATGTATACACACAGTACCAACACACACACACACACACACACACACACAGTACATGTATACACACAGTACCAACACACACACACAAGTACATGTATACACACAGTACCAAACACACACACACACACACACACACACAGTACATGTATACACACAGTACCAAACACACACACACACACACACACACACACAGTACATGTCTACAGACAGTTACATCACACACACAGTTACATGCATACACACAGTTACATCACACACACAAACACACACACACACAGCACATGTTTACACACAGCACCATAACTCACACACAGCACATGTATACACACAGTACCATCACTCACACACAGTACATGTATACACAGTTACTTCACACACGCAGTACATGTATACACACAGTACCATCACTCACACACAGTACATCAAACACACACATAGTTTCATCACACACAGTTTCAACACACACACAGTACATGTATACACACAGTTCCATCACACACGCAGTACATGTATACACACAGTACCATCACACACACACACGCAGTACATGTATACACACAGTACCATCACTCACGCAGTACATGTATACACACAGTTACATCACACACACACACACACACAGTACATGTATACACACAGTTACATTACACACAAACACAGTTACATGCATACACACAGTTACATCACACACACAGTTACATCACACACACACAGTATATGTATACACACACACACAGTACATGTATACACACACACACAGTACATGTATACACACACACACAGTACATGTATACACACACAGTACATGTATACACACACAGTACATGTATACACACACAGTACATGTATACACACACAGTACATGTATACACACACAGTACCATCACTCACACACAGTACATGTATACACACACAGTACATGTACACACACACACACACAGTACATGTATACACACACACAGGACATGTATACACACACACACACAGTACATGTATACACACACACACACACAGTACATGTATACACACAGTACCATCACTCACACACAGTACATGTATACACACACACAGTTACATCAAACACACACATAGTTTCATCACACACAGTTTCAACACACACACAGTACATGTATACACACAGTTCCATCACACACACACGCAGTACATGTATACACACAGTATCATCACTCACGCAGTACATGTACACACACAGTACCCTCACTCACACACAGTACCATCACACACACACAGTACATATACACACACAGTTACATGTATGCACACAGTTGCATCACACACACACACACACAGTACATATACACACACAGTTACATCACACACACACAGTTACATGTATACACACAGCTACATCACACACACACAGTACATGTATACACAGTTACATGCATACACACAGTTACATCACACACACAGTTACATGTATGCACACAGTTCCATCACACACACACACACACAGTACATATACACACACAGTTACATCACACACACACAGTTACATGTATACACACAGCTACATCACACACACACAGTACATGTATACACAGTTACATGCATACACACAGTTACATCACACACACAGTTACATGCATACACACAGTTACATCACACACACAGTTACATGCATACACACAGTTACATCACACACACACAGTTACATGCATACACAGTTACTTCACACACGCAGTACATGTATACACACAGTTACATCACACACAAACACAGTTACATGTATACACACAGTTACATCACACACACACAGTACATGTATACACACAGTGACATCACACACGCAGTTACATGCATACACACAGTTACATGCATTAACACAGTTACATCACACACACAGTTACATGTATACACAGTTACTTCACACACACAGTACATGTATACACACAGTTACATCACACACAAACACAGTTACATGTATACACACAGTTACATCACACACACACAGTACATGTATACACACAGTTACATCACACACAAACACAGTTACATGTATACACACAGTTACATCACACACACACAGTACATGTATACACACAGTGACATCACACACGCAGTACATGTATACACACAGTTACCTCACCCACACACTCACACAGTTACATCACACACACACACACACACAGTTACATGTATACACACAGTTACATCACACACACACACAGATACAAGAATATACAAAGTTACATCACACACACACAGTTACATGTATACACACAGTTACATCACACACACACACACACACACACACAGTACCAACACACACAGTACATGTATACACACAGTTACATCACACACAGTACATGTATACACACAGTTACATCACACACACACAGATACATGTATACACAAAGTTACATCACACACACACAGTTACATGTATACACAGTTACATCACACACACACCCACACACACACACACACACACACACTACATGTATACAAACAGTACCAACACACACACACACACACAGTTACATGTATACACACAGTTACATCACACACACACACACACACACACACACACACACACACAGTACATGTATACACACAGTACCAACACACACACAGTTACATGTATACACACACAGTTACATCACACACACACAGTACATGTATACACACAGTTACATCACACACACACACAGATACATGTATACACAAAGTTACATCACACACACACACACAGTTACATGTATACACACAGTTACATCACACACACACACACACACACACAGATACATGTATACACAAAGTTACATCACACATACACAGTTACATGTATACACACAGTTACATCACACACACACACACACACACACACACACGTATACACACAGTACCAACACACACACACACACACACACACACAGTACATGTATACACACAGTACCAAACACACACACACACAGTACATGTATACACACAGTACCAAACACACACACACACACAGTACATGTCTACAGACAGTTACATCACACACACAGTTACATGCATACACAGTTACATCACACACACACAGTTACATACATACACACAGTTACATCACACACACATCACATGTATACACACAGCACCATCACTCACACGCAGCACATGTATACACACAGTACCATCACTCGCACACAGTACATGACACACACAGTACCATCACTCACACAGTACATGTATACACACACACACACAAACACACAGTACATGTATACACACACACAGTACATGTATACACACAGTACCATCATTCACACACTGTACATGTATACACACACACAGTTACATCAAACACACACATAGATTCATCACACACAGTTTCAACACACACACAGTACATGTTTACACACAGTTCCATCACACACACACGCAGTACATGTATACACACAGTACCATCACTCACGCAGTACATGTATACACACATCACCCATGCAGTACATGTATACACACAGTACCATCACTCACGCAGTACATGTATACACACAGTACCATTGTTCACACACAGTACCCTCACTCACACAGTACATATACACACACAGTTACATGTATACACACAGTTACATCACACACACACACAGTTACATGTATACACACAGTTACATCACACACACACACAGTTACATCACACACACACACACACACACGCAGTACATGTATACACAGTTACATCACACACACAGTTACATGCATACACAGTTACTTCACACACGCAGTACATGTATACACACAGTTACATCACACACAAACACAGTTACATGTATACACACAGTTACATCACACACAAACACAGTTACATGTATACACACAGTTACATCACACACACACACACAGTACAATTATACATACAGTACATGTATACATACAGTACATGTATACACAGTTAAATCACACACACACACACGCAGTTCATGTATACACACAGTTACATCACACACACAGGCTCATACATACACACAGTTACATCACACACACAGTTACATCACACACACACAGTTACATGTATACACAGTTACTTCAAACACGCAGTACATGTATACACACAGTTACATCACACACAAACACAGTTACATGTATACACACAGTTACATGTATACACACAGTTACATCACACACAAACACAGTTACATGTATACACACAGTTACATGTATACACACAGTTACATCACACACACACTCACACATTACATGTATACATACACTACATGTATACACAGTTACATCACACACACACACACACACGCAGTTCATGTATACACACAGTTACATCACACACACAGACTCATACATACACACAGTTACATCACACATGTATGATGTAGAGGGGATAGTGTATATCTTCCCAATAAAACATACCCACCCACAACCCTAAAATAAGACACAAGGCTTGACTTTGGTGTAAATAGGCCATAGGACTTTTATTAATACAGGAAATAAAATTAGTTAGGACTGTATAAGCCAAACCACCACTTCTTGATTTCCAAATAATATACAGCCTATCAAAAAACCTAAGCATCCTTGCCAATCCCCCGAATCTTATACTTAAGTAAAACTTTGATGCAATCGGCATCTATAACCAACTTGAGGTACTCCCCTCCTCGCCCGAGGGGTCTCTTACCCCACCATACCTTTTCCATCTCATCCATGCTTACCACCAGCCGCTCACAAGCTCAGTGGGCACGTACCATATAGATGATGTATCACCTTCGAGCAGGGCCGGACTGGGAACAAAAACCAGCCCTGGAAAAAATTTGTTTACCAGCCCCATAGCATAACATTTTTAAACCAGCCCCATAGCATAATATATATATTTTCATAAAAGGGGAAACCATGCCTTTTAAAAGCACATCTGAACAGTGTATTATTTATAGAGAAGACTGATATATAAGCCTGCCTAGGGCAATATATATCTCCAGTATGTATACAGAGTTACATGAATTGCCCTGTGCAGAGGTATATATCAGGGCAGTGTGTGAGACATATTTCTGTAGCGTCTCTCTCTCTCTCTCTCTCTCTCTCTCTCAGTTCTGTAGCGTCTCTCGCTCTCTCAGTTCTGTAGCGTCTCTCTCTCTCTCAGTTCTGTAGCGTCTCTCTCTCTCTCAGTTCTGTAGCGTCTCTCTCTCTCTCTCTGTTCTGTAGTGTCTCTCTCTCTCTCAGTTCTGTAGCGTCTCTCTCTCCGGGTCCTATTGCGGGTGGAGGGAGCGCAAGACCTACCCACCGTCGGGTCAGGTCACGGGTGCAAAGCACTCTCAACCGGGGCCACGATCACAGCACCCCGGCTCCTTGAGCGGGAAGAGGCGCCCGGGTCTGGGCTAAGCCTCATAGGCGGGTGGGACCGCCATTTGGCGCCATTAAGCCCACCTCCCCCAGCAGGAACCACCGCAGGGGCAGCATGCAGCCGTGAAAACTGCACCTGAAGCTGTCTGCCACCATCCACCAAAGCCTCAGCCCTGAGAGCTGCGAGGATCCCCTCCACATCTATGCTCCAGGCCACAAACCGAATAAACTTCAGATAAAAACGCCAGCAAATTTTATCCAAGTGTAAGCTATTTATTTTTGGGGAAAATGGCTGAAGGGAAAAGTAAAACAAACAATATATAAACAAATCCCAACCCCCCCCCCTTAGCTGTCAGTCATACAATACACTCCACCACACACATACATGCCCTGTGTACTATAGCTGCGCCTAGCTACCAGGGTTCTCACACACACACACCCACCCACACAGTTACATGTATACACAGTTACATCACACACACGCAGTACCTGTATATACACAGTTACATGACACACGCAGTACATGTATACACACAGTTACATCACACATACACAGGGCCGGACTGGGAGAAAAATTCGGCCCGGGCATTTTTTTTATCACAGCGGCCCACTAAGAAGGGGGCGGGGCAGAGGAGGTGTGTTTTGTCATCACCAATGACAAACACGCTCCCTCTCAAAGTGAGCATGTTGGTTCAATGCTCTTCCAGGGCAGACCATGCGCAGAGCTCTGCTGAAGAGCTCTAGCATGAGAAAAAAGCCCTGTATTTGTTCTGCACAGTGCAAGCAAATTTAATAACATGCTTGCACTGTGTTTCCTTGCAACTTGTCTCTGGTGTCTCTATAAATGGATACCAGGAGACAAAAATGCCAGGAAAGAGTATTGAGCATGTGTTTGGAGCCTGCTTGTGGGATTGCGTGTGTGTAGAGTGAGCTGATTGTGGTGTGGTATTGTGTAATAAGGTCGGTTTTAGTTGTGTTGTGTTTGTGGTGTAATGTGATGCATTTGTGGCTAGGGGCTGTAGAGAATGTGTGTATAGGGGATATAGCAAGTGTGTGCACACAGGCTATAGTGTGTGTGTGTAGCCCCATAACTATGCCACATACAGGAGCCCATAACTATGCCACATACAGGAGCCCTATAAATTATGCCACATCAGAGCCCCATTATTTATGCCTCAACTTGGAGCCCAATTAATTATGCCACACACACAGGCGCCCCTTAATTAAGCCACACACACAAGCGCCCCTTAATTATGCCACACACACAAGAGCCCCATAATTATGCCACACAAAAGAGCTCCTTAATTATGCCACACATGGGGCCCAATAAATATGCCACACATGGGACAGCCATTAATTATGCAACACACAGGAGCTCCACAAGATGACAATTGTACAATTCGAAAACAATACATATCTATAAACACAGACATCTCTCTATAACTAGTTGCATTTATACTTATTTGAATCATTTAATATTGTATTTAATAAAAATTTGATTGAAAAATTGCATTACTATATTTTTTCCCCTTCCTCTGCACCCACATTGCACCTACAGGACTTAACACAGCACCATACAGTACCCACAGAACTTGCCATCCACCTATATTGCACCCACAGCACTTGGCTTGCACTCATATTGCACCTACACGATTTGGCATGCCACAGTGTCACTTTGCCCACAGAACTAGCCAGTGTCACTTTCCACATAGTACATGTTATTTTGCCCCACAGACCATGCCACAGCATCACTTTGCCAATTAAAATATGCCAGTATTTAACCCCTCGATATGCCATGATTTAGCCATTCAATATGCCAGGATTTTGCCCCCCAATATGCCATTTAATATGCCAGGATATTGCCCCTCAATATGCCAGGAGTTTGCCCCTCCAATATGCCATTTAATATGCCAGTATTTTGCTCTCAATATGCCAGGATTTTGACCCCCAATGTGCCATTTAATATGCCAGGATATTGCCCCTCAGTATGCCAGGATTTTGCCCCCCAATATGCCATTTAATATGCCAGGATATTGCCCCTCAATATGCCAAGATTTTGCCCCCTAATATGCCATTTAATATGCCAGGATTTTGCCCCCAATATGTCATTTAATATTCCAGGATTTTGCTCTCAATATGCCAGGATTTTGCCCCCAATATGCCATTTAATATTCCAGGATATTGCCCGAAATATGTCATTTAATATTCCAGGATTTTGCTCTCAATATGCCAGGATTTTGCCCCCAATATGCCATTTAATATTCCAGGATATTGCCCCCAATATGTGATTTAATATTCCAGGATTTTGCTCTCAATATGCCAGGATATTGCCCCCAATATGCCATGTAATATGCCAGGATATTGCCCCCAATATGCCATGTAATATGCCAGGATATTGCCCCCAATATGCCATGTAATATGCCAGGATATTGCCCCTTAGTATGCTCGTTATGCCACCCTCCTCCCCCCCTTCCCCAGACCCCAGTACTTACCTTGTTCCTGCTCCGTCTCCCGGTGCTCTGAAGGTCCGTGGCTGTGAGGGAAGCGTTGTGAGCTCCCCTCCAGCCGCGCGGAACAATAAAGTTTGTTTAAAAAAAACATACTTTATTGACCGCGAGGCTGGAGGGGAGCGCACAACGCTTCCCTCACAGCCACGGACCTTCAGAGCACCGGGGGACAGAGCAGGAAAGAGGTAAGTTTTTTTTTTTTTGAATGCAGCCACTGCCCCACCTCCCCTGCCGGCCTCGACCCATGGCCACCGCGGCCCACCGGGCATTTGCCCAGTGTGCCCGATGGCCAGTCCGGGCCTGCACATACAGTACATATATACACACAATTATATCACACACACACACAGTTACATGGATACACAGTTACATCACACACACACACACACAGTTACATGCATACACACAGCTACATCACACACACAGTTACATGCATACACAGTTACTTCACACACGCAGTACATGTATACACACAGTTACATCACACACAAACACAGTTACATGTATACACACAGTTACATCACACACACACACACAGTACATGTATACATCCAGTACATGTATATACACATTTACATCACACACACACGCAGTAGATGTATACACAGTGTCATCACACACACACAGTTACATCACACACACACACACACACACACACGTTACATGTATACACAAAGTTACATCACACACACACAAACACAGATACATGTATACACAAAGTTACATCACACACAAACAATTACATGTATACACGCAGTTACATCACACAGTTACATCACACACACAGTACATGTATACACAGTTACATCACACACACACACGCAGTACATGTATACACACAGTTACATCACACACACAGGCTCATGCATACACACAGTTACATCACACATGTATGATGTAGAGGGGATAGTGTATATCTTCCCAATAAAACATACCCTCCCTCAGCCCTAAAATAAGACACAAGGCTTGACTTTGGTGTAAATAGGCCACAGGACTTTTATTAATACAGGAAATAAAATTAGTTAGGACTGTATAAGCCAAACCACCACTTCTTGATTTCCAAATAATATACAGCCTAACAAAAAACCTAAGCATCCTTGCCAATCCCCCGAATCTTATACTTAAGTAAAACTTTGATGCAATCGGCATCTATAACCAACTTGAGGTACTCCCCTACCCCCCTCGTCCGAGGGGTCTCTTACCCCACCATACCTTTTCCATCTCATCCATGCTTACCACCAGCCGCTCACAAGCTCAGTGGGCACGTACCATATAGATGATGTATCACCTTCGAGCAGGGCCGGACTGGGAACAAAAACCAGCCCTGGAAAAAATTTGTATACCAGCCCCATAGCATAACATTTTTAAACCAGCCACATAGCATAATATATATATTTTCATAAAAGGGGAAACCATGCCTTTTAAAAGCACATCTGAACAGTGTATTATTTATAGAGAAGACTGATATATAAGCCTGCCTAGGGCAATATATATCTCCAGTATGTATACAGAGTTACATGAATTGCCCTGTGCAGAGGTATATATCAGGGCAGTGTGTGAGACATATCCTTGTGCACATATTTCTGTAGCGTCTCTCTCTCTCTCAGTACTGTAGCATCTATGGGCGTAGGAAGCGGGGGGGATGGGGGGGGACGGATCCCCCCCAGGAAAAAATGTGGGGGGGACAGGTAGGGTGAAATCCCCCCCAGCATACTGAGGGCCGTCTTTAACGCGGGGCAAATGGGGCAGCTGCCCTGGGCCCAGTTACTCCTGGGGGGCCCCAAGGCAGCTGCCCGTGGGCCCCCAGCCCCTGCTTGCCGCGTTCACAGCGCATTGCGCTTGTGAACGCTTTTTTCCGGCAAGCCGCATCCGATGGATGCGACGGCCGAAAAAAAAAAACTTACGCCGGATGTGACGTCGCGTCACATCCGGTGACTGTTTCCCTCCTCCGTGCAAGAGGGAAGACTGCACGGAGGAGACATCCGGCGGGGGACACGGAGCAGGTTCATGTAAGTACTTGGGAAGGGGGTGGGGGGGGGTGGTGGCTTGGCGGGGGGCTGATTGGCACAGTATTACAGGCATCTGACTGGCACAATATTACAGGCATCTGACTGGCACAATATTACAGGCATCTGACTGGCACAATATTCCTGTGCTCTGACTGGCACAATATTACAGGCATCTGACTGGCATAATATTACAGGCATCTGACTGGCACAATATTACAGGCATCTGACTGGCATAATATTACAGGCATCTGACTGGCACAATATTCCTGGGCTCTGACTGGCACAATATTACTGGGCTCTGAATGGCACTATTACAGGCATCTGACTGGCACAATATTACTGGGCTCTGAATAGTACAATATTACTGGGCTCTGACTGGCACAATATTACTGGGCTCTGACTGGCACAATAATACTGCGCTCTGAATGGCACAATATTACTGGCATCTGAATGGCACAACAATTATGGCATATGTGTGTGTGTGTGGAGGGGGGGGGGGGTAACATCGCGATGGTTGGCGGGATTGCATGCAGGGGAGGGGGCAGGGTCCAGGGGGCCCAAGCAAATGCTTGCCCAGGGTCCAATCACTATTAAAGACGGCCCTGAGCATACTTGCCAACCCGGGACAGTCCCGCAACTTTTTCGATCCTGGGACTGTCCCGGGAGAATCAGCTCTGCAGCGATCACGGTCACCTGATCACGTGACTTCATCGCACGACGTCATGTGATCATGCACACGGCTTGTGTGCGTCCTCCACAAGACACACAGCCCCACACTGGGAGGAACGAGGTAGGAACAGTGACTGTCACTGCCAATAATGTACCGTTTTTCTTTTTATCATGGCAGCTTCGGAACGTGATTGATTATTGCAGCTCTTAGGGGCATTTAAAAAATGTCTCTTAGAGCTGCAATAATCAATGACTTCCGAAGCTGCCATAATAACATGTCTCTTAAATCTGCCAATGACTTCTACTAATGATGAGATGATCAAAAAATGAGGGCAAAAAAAACCCCTGGCAAATGAATGTGGGCAACAAAAAACCTGGCAAATGAATGTGGGCAAAAAAAAAAAAAAACCCTGGCAAATGAATGTGGGCAAAAAAACAAACAAAACCCTGGCAAATGAATGTGGGCAAAAAAAAAAACACTGGCAAATAAATGTTGGCAAAATAAAACTGACAAATGAATGGGCAAAATTATGTAATTAATAAGTAATGATGGTCTGTGCCTTTGTAAGAGGCACAGACAAACCTGGAACGGAAATGCCCACCTTCCCTGCAATGAGATATAGCTTTGATCCCTGCTATTGATCTACATTTTTTTTAAATGTATTTTTTAAGATAAAAAAAAACTGCTCACTTGAATGTGTGTATGTATGAGTGTATGTGACAGACTATGTATGTATGTATGTATGTATGTATGTATGTATGACAGACTGTATGAGGGAGTGTGACAGACTGTATGAGTGTGTGTGACTGTGTGAGTTTGTGTGTCTGTGACTGACTGTATGAGTTTGTGTGTATATGTGACTGACTGTATGAGTTTGTGTGTCTGTGACAGACTGTATGTATGAGTGTATGTGAAAGACCATGTATGAGTGTGTGTCTGACAGACTGCATGAATGTATGAGTGTGTGTCTGCGACAGACTGTATGTATGTATGTATGTATGTATGTATGTATGTATGTATGTATGAGTGTGTCTGTGAACGACTGTATGTATGAGTGTGTGTGTGTGTCTGACAGACTGTATGAATGTGTGAGTGTGTTCCTGGCAGACTGTATGTATGTATGTATGTATGTATGAGTGTGTGTCTATGTGACAGTATGTATAAGTGTGACAGGCTGTATGTATGAGTATATGTGTCTATGTGACTGACTGTATATGACTACATGTGATTGTGTGTATGTGCTGTTGTCTGGCTCCTAGATTTTTTTTCCTGGCTCCTAAAACTTAGTTAAGGTTGTCAAGCCCTGGTATAGATGTTACTAGTTATATACATATATTTGGGGTCCACCTTAAGCTTTTGGAAATGCTGGAAATATTTAATATTTTACAGTTTATTTTCTGGTCAGAAATGTAATGTTTGTTTGCTGAGAGGGTAGTGGATGCATGGAATAGTCTTCCAGTAGAAGTGGTAGAGGTTAATACAGTAAATGAGTTTAAGCATGCATGGGATAGGTATAAGGCTATCCTAGATATAAGATAAGGTCAGGGACTAATGAAAGTATTACTTTACTGAGAGGGTAGTGGATACATGGAATGGCATTCCAGATGAAGTGGTAGGTTCATACTGATTTATGTTTTATGGTATACACACAGCTCTCTGACTATATTTCATGTAACAGTGATAAAATGCACCTGCCTGATGCAGATGTTGTGCTGTGAATGTATCTGTTGTATACCAAGGATCCTGGTAATGTTGGTGGGAACTTGGTGATATAATATACACTGTGACAAGCTTTATTTTTACTGCTGCTATACTCGGCGAGCAAAAATGCTGTCCCCCCCCAGATTTTTTGGGGTTCCTACACCCATGGTAGCATCTCTCTCAGTTCTGTAGCGACTCTATCTCTCTCTCTCAGTTCTGTAGCGTCTCTCTCTCTCTCTCTCAGTTCTGTAGCGTCTCTCTCTCTCTCTCTCAGTTCTGTAGCGTCTCTCTCTCTCTCTCTCAGTTCTGTAGCGTCTCTCTCTCTCTCTCTCAGTTCTGTAGCGTCTCTCTCTCTCTCTCAGTTCTGTAGCGTCTCTCTATCTCTCTCTCAGTTCTGTAGCGTCTCTCTCTCTCTCTCTCAGTTCTGTAGCGTCTCTCTCTCTCTCAGTTCTGTAGCGTCTCTCTCTCTCTCAGTTCTGTAGCGTCTCTCTCTCTCTCAGTTCTGTAGCGTCTCTCTCTCTCTCAGTTCTGTAGCGTCTCTCTCTCTCTGTTCTGTAGCGTCTCTCTCTCTCTCTCTCTCTCTCTCTCAGTTCTGTAGCATCTCTCTCTCTCTCTCTCTCTCTCTCAGTTCTGTAGCGTCTCTCTCTCTCTCTCTCTCTGTTCTGTAGCGTCTCTCTCTCTCTCTCTGTTCTGTAGCATCTCTCTCTCTCTCTCTCTCTCTCAGTTCTGTAGCGTCTCTCTCTCTCTCTCTCTCTGTTCTGTAGCGTCTCTCTCTCCGGGTCCTATTGCTGGTGGAGGGAGCGCACGACCTACCCACCGTCGGGTCAAGTCACAGGCGCAAAGCACTCGCAACCGGGGCCACGATCACAGCACCCCGGCTCCTTGAGCGGGAAGAGGCGCCCGGGTCTGGGCTAAGCCTCATAGGCGGGTGGGACCGCCATTTGGCGCCATTAAGCCCACCTCCCCCAGCAGGAACCACCGCAGGGGCAGCATGCAGCCGTGAAAACTGCACCTGAAGCTGTCTGCCACCATCCACCAAAGCCTCAGCCCTGAGAGCTGCGAGGATCACCTCCACATCCATGCTCCACGCCGCAAATCGAATAAACTTCAGATAAAAACGCCAGCAAATTTTATCCAAGTGTAAGCTATGTATTTTTGGGGAAAATGGCTGCAGTGAAAAGTAAAACAAACAATATATAAACAAATCCCAACCCCCCCCTTTGCTGTCATACAATACACTCCCCCACACACATACATGCCCTGTGTACTATAGCTGTGCCTAGATACCAGGGTTCTCACACACACCCACACAGTTACATGTATACACAGTTACATCACACACACACACGCAGTACCTGTTTATACACAGTTACATGACACACGCAGTACATGTATACACACCCCGTTACATGCATACACACAGTTACATCACACACGCAGTACATGTATACACGCAGTTACATCACACATACAGTACATGTATACACGCAGTTACATCACACATACAGTACATGTATACACATTTACATCACACACACCACACAGTTACATGTATACACACAGTACCATCACACACGCAGTACATGGATACACACACACAGTACCATCACACACGCAGTACATGTATACACACACACAGTACCATTGCTCACACACAGTTTCATCACACACACACACGTAGTACATGTATACACACAGTTACATGCATACACACACACACAGTTACATGTATACACAGTTACATCACACACACGCAGTACATGTATACACACATTTACATCACACACACACACAGTTACATGCATACACACAGCTACATCACACACACGCAGTACATGTATACTTTTTAATCTGTATTAATGATCTCCCACGTTGTGCTGAGAGCCATGTCTCAGTGTTTGCTGATGACACAAAATTAGGTAAGGTAATAAAGACTAATCTTGATGTTTTTTTCTTTACAGGAAGATTTGGACAGAGTAGGGAACTGGGCAAGAAAGTGGCAAATGAGGTTCAATATAGACAAATGTAAAATTATGCATTATGGGAAAAATAATAAAGCAACATATACGTTAACCCCTTGACGACAAAGGACGTGCCAGGCACGTCCTGGGAGAAACTCCCTTAACGACAAAGGACGTGCCTGGCATTGAATGAAGCGGTTTTCAACGATCGCGTAAACCGCTTTAACAGTGCTGGTCTATTGCCTCGACATCGAAATGCTGCTCCGTCAATATGGCTAAGTCCTCTGCCGGTCTGAGCTTCGGAAGTGAAAGTAACTTCACTTCTGTCGCTCTGAATATGCCACTTGACTACCCCTAGTGGTAGTTTAGTAGCATTGCAATGGGAAATAATTAAAATAAATATTTAATTAATTAAAAACCGGTTATTTAGCTATATTAGCCTATAGGGTTAAAATTAAATATTTTTTAGCATAAGGGATAGGGTTAAAATTAAATTAAAGTTAAAAAATATTAAGGGATATAATAAGGATTAGAGTTGGGGTTAAATTTAGTGTTAGGGTTAAATTTTGGGTTCGGGTCAAAAGATAAATATAGGAAAAAAACAAAAAACACTATTTTTGGTTTTTGCCCCATAACTTGCAAAAAAATACCTAAAAATATGGAAACATGCATATTTTTGAACTTGGGAGAACATTTAGAAACTATTTAGACGGGGTCTTTTTTAATGATTTTATTTGTGTAAATTATATTTTAGGTCAAAGTTAGAAAAAGTGTGTTTTTTAAAATTTTTCATCATATTTTATGATTTTTTTTGTAGTAAATTATAAGATATGATGAACATAATGGTATCTAATGAAAGCCCTTCTTATGACGATAAAAACAACATATAATTTGTGTGGGTACTGTATGTGAGAAAGAACAAAATTACAGCTAAACACAAACACCCTAGAAATGTCAAAACAGCCATTGTCAACAAGGGAAAGTCAAGGTGAAAATGTCTTGTCACTAAGGGGTTAAATGATATTTCCCTGGGAAAAACTACTAACGAAAAGGATTTAGGAATCATTGTAGATAACAAACTTGGCAACAGTGCCCAATGCCAGTCAGCAGCTGCAAGGGCCAATAAGATATTGGCATGTATGAAATGAGGTATAGATTCACGGGAGGAGGACATCATCTTGCCTCTTTACAAATCAATGGTAAGACCTCACCTTGAATATGCAGTACAATTCTGGGCACCAGTCCTTAAAAAGGATATTAAGGAACTAGAAAAAGTGGAAAGGAGAGCTACAAAATTAATAAGGGGATTGGAGGATCTTAGTTATGAAGAGAGACTTAAAAAATTGCATTTATTTACTTTAGAAAAAAGGCATCTTAGAGGGGATATGATAACATTATATAAATATGTGCAGGGCCAATATAAGGAGCTCTCCAGGGACCTGTTCATTAATAGAAATGTACAAAGAATAAGAGGTCACCCCCTGAGACTGGAAGAGCAAAGATTTCATAGGCAGCAAAGGAAGGGATTCTTTACGGTAAGGACAATAAAATTATGGAACTCACTGCCAAGAGAGGTAGTGCTATCAACCATAATAGATGCATTTAAAAATGGTCTGGATGTTTTTTTAGAAAAGCAGAACATCCAGGGGTATTAATAATAGAATGAGCATTAATAATAGAGCTTTTTGATCCAAGGAGAAATCTGATTGCCCTTTTGGAGTCAAGAAGGAATTTTTTTCCCCCTAGGAGGCAACATTCGAAAAAGCTTCCTTAGGGGTTTTTTGCCTTCTTTTGGATCAAAACGCTGAAATGATAGGTAGAAGGGTTGAACTTGATGGACTTGTGTCTTTTTTCAACCTAAATTACTATGTTACTATACACACAGCTACATCACACACCACACACAGACACAGTACATGTATACATACAGTACCATCACACATGCAGTTCATGTATACACACAGTTACATCACACACACACACAGTTACATCACACACACACACTCATTACACGTATACACACAGTTACATCACACACACACACACACAGTTACATGCATCCACACAGTTACATCACACATCACACACACACACACACACACACACGCAGTACATGTATATACACAGTTACATCACACACACACACACACAGTTACATCACACACACACATGCAGTACATGTTGTGACAAAGTACTCCTTTCCCTTGGTACCTTGTCCTGGGATTTGGGGGTTACACACAGTCTTTCAGGCTTCAGAGACACTTCACACGCTGGATGAGGTAAAAGACTTGCTTTCTTTTATTGTGGTTTCAAGATGCACAGCAAGGTATAACAGGTTGTTAACAAAATATAAAATAAAATCCTTGCTCTTCTGAGCACTAACTAAACAAAAAATACTAAGCTAGCTGGGTTGGATGGCTTGTCCATTTCCCAACATAATCCTAAATCACAACCTTACTTCAGTGTTTTCAGCTCCCTGCTTCCATTCACCGAAATCAAAACACAGTCTCCCCTCCTCTGGCAGGGGAGTATTTAACAGCACCTGTAATCAGCAAGCCTTTTCAGGTGAGGTAAATTAGGATTGGAACACTGGGCTTCTCACCTGTAGGTTCCAATCAACATAAGAAATGTGAAGTGGAGCACTGGCCCACCCTACTCTCCAAGTGTTCCACCCCAGGGCCCACACAGACACATACATAAAGTGCTATATTAAAGTGTAACATAACACATTTCCCTGGGGATAATTACACAAAGTAGGAGCTGTGAAAAATCTGGGGAGATATATAGACTCCTTCCAGCACAATTTCTTGCTGTCGGTCACACATCCTCCCCCCCAGCTCAGACCCGTAAGGTCGAGCGACCACGGACATTTGCGAGAACATCCGTGAAAGACCATTCCCCTGTTTACACCCCGCCCTATGCTCTATGGAAAAATTATAGGGTTGCAAGCCAAGGAACCAGCGGGTCACTCTACTGTTTTTCTCCCTGTTCTGGCTCATCCAAGTAAGGGGTGCATGGTCTGTCACTAATCGGAACCTTCTTTAGTATTTAAGTGTGTCTACAGCCCATTTTATAGCCAGACACTCCTTTTCAGCAATGGAATAGTTTCGTTCTTGGTGAGTAAGCTTCCTGCTTAAATACAATATGTTTTGCTCCTCACCCATAATTTCCTGAGAGAGAACAGCACCAAGCCCTACATCAGATGCATCTGTCTGTAAGATAAATTCTTTAGAAAAGTCAGGTGTTACCAACACTAGTTGGGCACAAATGGCTTCTTTAAGATTTCTGAAGGCTTGTTCAGTCTCTGGGGACCATTTTACCATTACTGGAGCCTTAGCTTTAGTAAGGTCAGTTAACGGGCTTCCAATTGTAGCAAAATTGGGTATAAACCTCCTGTAATATCCAATGAGGCCAAGAAATGTTCTCACCTGTTTCTTAGTCAGAGGTCTCGGCCAATTTCTGATTGCTTCAATTTTAGCAACCTGAGGCTTCACTAGTCCCCTACCAATAGAGTAGCCCAAATATTTTGCTTCCTCTAGGCCGATCGTACACTTATTGGGGTTAGCGGTTAGACCAGCATTTTGTATTGAGTTTAGAGGTGAAGGTGAGATTCCCAATCCTCACTGTGTACTACAACATCATCCAAGTATGCCGCTGCATAGAGAACATGTGGCTTTAGTATCCTGTCCATCATTCTTTGGAATGTGGCAGGGGCACCATGCAAACCAAAAGGCAAAACTCTATACTGAAATAGGCCATCAGGAGTAGAAAATGCTGTCTTTTCTTTTGCTCGCTCTGTGAGTGGTACTTGCCAATAACCCTTGGTTAAGTCTAGTGTAGTAAGGTACCGAGCTCTTCCAAGTCTTTCCACTAGCTCATCAACTCTAGGCATGGGGTATGCATCAAACTTAGAGATAGCATTCAGTTTACAATAATCATTACAAAACCGTACTGTATTATCAGGTTTTGGTACCAGCACAATTGGACTGCTCCAGTCGCTTTGTGACTCCTCAATTACTCCAAGATCTAAAATTTTCTTAATCTCTGCTCTGATAGCTTCTCTGCGAGCCTCGGGTATTCTATATGGTTTGAGATTTACCCTTTTCCCTGGTTCTGTCAGAATATCATGTTTGATCACCACTAGTCCTTCCGGGGACTGGGGAGAATACTTCTTTATTTAATCTAATAAACTCCTTAACTTCCCTTGTCTGGTGTATGGACAGGGTCTCGGAGATATTTACTTCTGGGTCAATATTACACCTATCAGGGAAGGTTGAAGTCTCTGTAATAACTAGAACTTCCCTTTCTTTCCATGGTTTTAATAAATTGACATGGTATAATTGCACTTCCTTTAGTCTACCTGGTTGCCTTACTTTGTAATTTACCTCCCCCACTCTTTCAATAATCTCATATGGCCCATGCCAAGTTGCCAGGAATTTGTTCTCTACTGTGGGGATCAGGACTAACACTCTGTCTCCAGGTTGAAACACTCGAATTCTAGCATTTTTATTGTAGCTATTCTGCTGATTTTGTTGAGCCTTTTGCATATGTTCTTTGACTATTGGCATAAGAGCCTCAATACGTTCTTGCATCTCAGTTATATGTTCTATTACGCTGCAATGTGGGGTAGCTTCTTGTTCCCAAGTTTCCTTTGCTATGTCAAGTAACCGCCTGGGGTGTCTACCATATAATAATTCAAAAGGTGAGAAACCGGTAGAAGCTTGGGGTACTTCTCTAATGGCAAACATTAAATAGGGTAATAGAAAGTCCCAGTTTTTTCCATCTTTATCTGTTACTTTGAGCAGCATAGTTTTTAAAGTCTTATTAAATCGCTCAACCAAACCATCAGTTTGTGGGTGATAAACAGAGGTTTTGAGGTGTTTAATGTGAAGGAGCTTGCAGACATGTAACTTTAGACATGAATGGAGTACCCTGATCTGTAAGGATCTCCTTGGGAATCCCAACCCGGCTAAACATCATCATTAACTCTTTAGCAATGGACTTTGCTGAGGTTGTACGCATAGGAATTGCCTCAGGGTAACGGGTAGCATAGTCTAGTACTACCAATATATACTGATGCCCCCTAGTGGATTTTACCAGAGGACCCACAAAATCCATAGCAATACGTTCTAAAGGCACTTCAATAAACAGGCAAGGGTACTAAAGGGCTACGGTAAGCCGTAAAAGGTGCTGTAACCAGACAATCAGGGCATGACAAACAGTAATTTATGATTGCTGCGACTACTCCAGGCCAATAAAATCTCCTCAACACTCGCTCTCTTGTTTTGTCAACCCCTAGGTGGCCACACAAAACATGACTATGTTTAAGTTTTAACACAGTGTGCCAATAGGCTCGAGGTACTAACAGCTGCGTTGTAATAACGGACTCCTTTTTCTCAACTCTGTACAACAGATCATTATCCACTTCAAAATAAGGGTAAGCAAGAGAAATTCCTGGATTGACAGGGGATCCATTCCTTATAGAAATATTATTCCTAGCTACCGATAATGTTGGGTCAGACCACTGTGCACTTCTGAAGTTACCAGGCCTAACCTCTAAATCAATTAACTCTATTTCTGATTCAGAGCTTCTAGAAGGTCCCGCATTAGTTTGTTCTGGGTTTTCACCAACTAATGTTTTTATAAGGGAATGCTGCATATAGTTAGGCCCCTCATCATGAGATCTGTCATCTGCTAGAGTGTCTGCAAAAGGAAATTCAACATTCTGTTCACCTGACGGGTTTTCAAAACAGGCCCATAGGGCTAGAAAATGGGGAAAATCCCTTTCAAAAATCATCTCATGTGCCAGTTTGGGTACCAGCCCCACTCTGCAGTTTACAGAACCACACTGGGTCTTAACTAGTATATTAGCAGTAGGGTAGTTATGTATATCCCCATGCACACACGCAATTTCAACATTTTCAGGGTTAACAACATGAGTATCCCGTAAGAAGGATTGGTCTAGAAGGGTAACCATACTTCCCGAATCTAGCAACGCATGTATATTTTTCCCTTCCACATTCACGGTACACCCTGGGAGTCTATTCAAATAACCACTTTTCTTTGCAGAACATACAACCTGTGAATAAAGTGCAATTCCTTCCCAATTATTACCAACATTACACTCCATTGGTTCAACATTTTCAGGACAGTCTTGCCATATGCCCAAAGTTTCTGCATTTAAAGCATTTTATACCATAAGTACTTTTTGATTCCTTTGTAGGCTCTTCCCACCTCCCAAAGTCTTTTTCCCTTTTAACAATGTCCCTTGGGTAAGAAAACCCTGTTCTCTCATCAAAAGACCCCTTTTTTCCTGGAACAGTCTTACCGGGTTTACTGGGGCTGTAGGTTTTCAGATTCTTGGGTCTCTCTTGGCCAGGAGGTTGAAGCAGTTCTCCTGCTGCTATGTACCTTTCAACCAATTGGTCTGCTGTTTGGGGATTGCTCTGACTGACCCACCTACAGAGTCCAATAGGTAATCCTCTCAGGAATCTTTCCATCACCAGTGTCTCCACAATGCGGTTGGGTGAGTTGATCTCTGGCTGCAACCATTTTCTGGCAAGGTGTATCAAGTCAAACATCTGTGAACGAACCGTTTTATCAAGGCTGTAAGTCCACGAATGAAATCTCTGGGCACGGACGGCTGTTGTCACCCCCAGGCATGCCAGTATTTCTGCGTTCAGCTTCTTGTAGTCACTGGCTTCAGCTGGTTCCAGATCATAGTATGCTTTCTGGGATTCACCAGTAAGAAATGGTGCTAGCAGGCTTGCCCATTCATCTGCAGGCCAACCTTCTCGCTCAGCGGTTCGCTCAAATGCCACCTGGTAGGCCTCTACATAATCTGTGGGTACCATCTTTTGCAAGTAGTGACTCACTCTGATCACCTTTGGACATTGTGGTGATTCTGTGGCATCCCTTGCCAGCCTTTGTGATAAACTTTGGAACTCCTGCAGTATGGCACACGTGGCATCTCGCTGCTCTTCTCTGAGCAACTTATGAGCTGCTGCCTGTGCTGCTTCAACTTGCTTAAATAAAGCATCTGTATTTTCCTTTTGAGCAAGTACAAGTTGCTGTAGTGTTGAAATGCTCTCTTGCTGTATTGCGTTAGTCTCCACAGCCCTTCTGTTTGCCTCTTGCTGTACAGCAGTGGACTGGAGCAAAGCTTTCAGGACATCCTCCATTTTCCCAGCAGTCTCTTTCACCCAACTAACAGACTTTGCCGTGTGTTGCCCGCATCCTCCACCATATGTGACAAATTACTCCTTTCCCTTGGTACCTTGTCCTGGGATTTGGGGGTTACACACAGTCTTTCAGGCTTCAGAGACACTTCACACGCTGGATGAGGTAAAAGACTTGCTTTCTTTTATTGTGGTTTCAAGATGCACAGCAAGGTATAACAGGTTGTTAACAAAATATAAAATAAAATCCTTGCTCTTCTGAGCACTAACTAAACAAAAAATACTAAGCTAACTGGGTTGGATAGCTTGTCCATTTCCCAACATAATCCTAAATCACAACCTTACTTCAGTGTTTTCAGCTCCCTGCTTCCATTCACCGAAATCAAAACACAGTCTCCCCTCCTCTGGCAGGGTGAGTATTTAACAGCACCTGTAATCAGCAAGCCTTTTCAGGTGAGGTAAATTAGGATTGGAACACTGGGCTTCTCACCTGTAGGTTCCAATCAACATATGAAATGTGAAGTGGAGCACTGGCCCACCCTACTCTCCAAGTGCTCCACCCCAGGGCCCACACATACATAAAGTGCTATATTAAAGTGTAACATAACACATTTCCCTGGGGCTAAATACACAAAGTAGGAGCTGTGCAAAATCTGTGGAGATATATACACTCTTTCCAGCACAATTCCTTGCTGTCGGTCACAATATATACACCGTTACATCACACACACACAGTTACATGTATACAGGGCCGGCCTTAGGGGTGTGCGACCTGTGCGAGCGCACAGGGCGCAACACCCCAGGGGGCGCCCTCCCGCCCAAAGAAAAAAAAAAGTAAAAAAAAAGCAGGTAGAGGCACTGGCTGGGAGAAATCAAAAGATCCCCCCTCACCAGCCCTCTGCTCTGCTAGATCCGGGGAGGGGGCGGAGCTAACCGGCTCAGCGGTGTAGCTCCGCCCCCACCCTGTGAAGCGGAGCAGCGTCTGCTTCACTGGGAGCCACTGGCAGCATGAGAAAGTGCTGCTAGGCTCCCCATGCCTGCATTAAGCATGGGGAGGCGAGCAGCACCTTCTCTTGCTGCCCTGGGCTCCCAGTGAAGCAGACGCTGCTCTGCTTCACAGGGTGGGGGCGGAGCTACACCGCTCAGCTGGTTAGCTCCGCCCCCTCCCTGAAGGGGAGGGGTGGCAGAGAGACAGGGGCAGGGGGGAGAGACAGAACAGGGGGAGGGGGGAGAGATAGAACAGCTGGAAGGGGGAGAGAGAGAGATACAGAACAGGGGGGGAGAGAGAAAGAACAAAGGGAGGGAGAGAGAGACAGACAGAACAGGGGGGGAGAGAGAGACAGAACAGGGGGAAGGGAGGGAGAGAAAGACAGAACAGGGGGAAGGGAGGGAGAGAAAGACAGAACAGGGGGAAGGGAGGGAGAGAAAGACAGAACAGGGGGAAGGGGGAGAGAGAGACAGAACAGGGGGGGAGAGAGAGACATAACGGGGGGGGGGAGACATACCGGGGGGGGGGGCGGAGAGAGACAGAACAGAGGAAGGGGAGGAGAGAGACAGAACAGAGGGAGAGAGAGAACAGGTATGGGGGAGTTAGAGAGAGACAGACAGGGCAAAGGGGAAAGGGACAAACATGGGAAGGAAGAGAGATACATACATGGGGGGGGGGGGGTCGCCACGGGGGAATACACAGTACCACCACACACGCACAATACATGTATACACAGTACCACCACACACAAAACATGTATACACAGTACCACCACACACACACACACACACACAATACATGTATACACAGAACCACCACACACACACACAATACATGTATACACAGAACCACCACACACACACACACACACACAATACATGTATACACAGAACCACCACACACACACACACACACACAATACATGTATACACAGTACCACTACACACACACAATACATGTATACACAGTACCACACACACACACACACACACACAATACATGTATACACAGTACCACCACACACACACAATACATGTATACACAGTACAACCCCCCCCCCCACACACACACACAATACATGTAGGCACAGTACCACCACACACACACACACAATACATGTATACACAGTTGCATCACACACACACACACAATACATGTATACACAGTACCACACACACACACAATGCATGTATACACAGTACCAAACACACAATACATGTATACACAGTACCACCACACACACACACACACACAATACATGTATACACTGTACCACACACACACACACACACACACAAACACAATACATGTATACACAGTACCACCACACACGCACAATACATGTATACACAGTACCACCACACACGCACAATACATGTATACACAGTAACACCACACACACACACACAATACATGTATACACAGAACCACCACACACACACACAATACATGTATACACAGAACCACCACACACACACACACAATACATGTATACACAGAACCACCACACACACACACAATACATGTATACACAGAACCACCACACACACACACACAATACATGTATACACAGAACCACCACACACACACACACACACACAATACATGTATACACAGTACCACCACACACACACACACACACACACACACACAAAATACATGTATACACAGTACCACACACACACACACACACACACAATACATGTATACACAGTACCACCACACACACACACACACACACACACACACTCACAATACATGTATACACAGTACCACCACACACACACACACACACACACACACACACAATACATGTATACACAGTAACACCACACACACACACACAATACATGTATACACAGTACCACCACACACACACACAAACACACAATACATGTATACACAGTACCACCACACACACACACAATACATGTATACACAGTACCACCACACACACACACACAATACATGTATACACAGTACCACCACACACACACAATACATGTATACACAGTACCACCACACACACAATACATGTATACACAGTACCACCACACACACACAATACATGTATACACAGTTCCACCACACACACACACACACACACACACAATACATGTATACACCGTACCACACACACAATACATGTATACACAGTACCACCACCACACACACACACTGCTTGTATACACAGTACCACACACACACACAATGCATGTATATACAGTACCATCACACAGACACATAATACATGTATACACAGTACAACCACATACACACACAATACATGTATACACAGTACCACCACACACACACACAATACATGTATATACAGTGTAACAGACCGTCTACCCGACGTAGTAGACCCTCTGCCCATTGTAGGGAATCACCTCCTTAGCCCCCGATTACAGCTCAGCATTCACCCAGCCATGGGCGGATCCAGAGTCTGATCTCGGGAGGGGCACATGTCAGTCTGTCTTTTCCTCTCTCCCATGTCCGTCTGTCTTATCCTCTCTCCCATGTCCTTCTGTCTTATCCTCTCTCCCATGTCCGTCTGTCTTTTCCTCTCTCTCATGTCCTTCTGTCACGCTCCTCTCCCTTCCCATGTCTGTCGCACTCCTCGTGTCCCTCTGTCACTCTTCCTTCCATGTCCGTTTCTCTCCTCTTTCTTCCCATGTCTGTTTATGTATCCTCTTCTTTCCCATGTCTGTCTGTCTCTCCTCTCATTTTCAATCTCTCTGTATCTCCTCTCCCATCCCATGTCTGTCTGTCTCTCCTCTACCATCCCATTTATGTTTCTCTCCTCTCCCTTCCCATGTCTGATTGTCTCCTCTCCCCTTCTCATATCTGTCTGTCTCTCCTCTGCCATCCCATATCGGTTTGTCTCTCCTCTGCTATCCCATGTTTGTCTGTCTCTCCTCTGCCAACCCATGTCTTTCTGTCTCTCCTCTACATCCCATTTATGTCTCTCTCTTCTCCCTTCCCATGTATGTCTCTCTCCTCTCCCTTCCCATGTCTGTCGGTCTCCTCTTCCCTTCCCATGTCTCTCTCTATTCTCTACCTCCTATGACTATCTCTTTGTCCCTCTAAACATTTTTTGTGTCTCTCCTCTTCCCAATAGCTGTCTATTTTCCTCCTCTCCCTCATCTGTGTTCTCTCCTCTCTCCCCCACCGTCAGTGTTCTCTCTTCTCCCCCATACGCGTTCTCTCCTCTGCCCCCCCATCAGTGTTCTCTCCTCTCCCCCCCAGTGGTGTATCTTGGTTTTGTGCTGCCCTAGGCAGACAAAATTTGCCTCCCCCCCCTACCCACGATGCACACCCACGACATGACCCATAACCCATGTTGCACACCAAGGACATGCCCCATCACCCCATTTACATGCCTCCATCACCCCATTACATACACATTGCCAATGTTATTTGCCATTAATATTCCCCAGCCAATTTGCCCAATAATATGCCAGTGTTAGTTGCCATTTAATATGCCCCATCCAATTCGCCCAATAATATGCCAGTGTTATTTGCCATTTAATATGCCCCAGCCAATTTGCCCAATAATATTCCAATGTTATTTGCCATTTAATATGCCCCTGCTAATTTGCCCAGTAATATGCCAGTGTTATTTGCCATTTAATATGCCCCTGCCAATTTTCCCAATAATATGCCAGTGTTATTTGCCATTTAATAAGCCCCAGCAAATGTGCCCAATAATATGCCAGTGTTATTTGCCATTTAATATGCCCCAGCCAATTTTCCCAATAATATGCCAGTGTTATTTGCCATTTAATAAGCCCCAGCAAATGTGCCCAATAATATGCCAGTGTTATTTGCCATTTAATAAGCCCCAGCCAATTTGCCCAATAATATGCCAGTGTTATTTGCCATTTAATGTGCCCCTGCCAATTTGCCCAATAATATGCCATTTAATGTGCCCCTGCCAATTTGCCCAATATGCCAGTGTTATTTGCCATTAATATGCCCCTGCCAATTTGCCCAACAATATGCCAGTTATTTGCCATTTGATATGCCCCTGACAATTTGTCCAATAATATGCCAGTGTGATTTGCCATTTGATAAGCCCCAGCCAAATTGCCCAATAATATGCCAGTGTTATTTTCCATTTAATGTGCCCCTGCCAATTTGCCCAATAATATGCCAGTGTTATTTTCCATTTAATGTGCCCCTGCCAATTTGCCCAATAATATGCCAGTGTTATTTGCCATTAATATGCCCCTGCCAATTTGCCCAACAATATGCAAGTGTTATTTGCCATTTGATATGCCCCTGCCAATTTGCACAATAATGTGCCAGTGTGATTTGCCATTTGATAAGCCCCAGCCAATTTGCCCAATAATATGCCAGTGTTATTTGCCATTTGATAAGCCCCAGCCAATTTGCCCAATAATATGCCAGTGTGATTTGCCATTTAATATGCCCCAGTAAATTTGCCCAGTATGCCAGTGTTATTTGCCATTTACTAATCCCCAGCCAATGTGCCCCCCATCTCCCCAGCACTTACCTTTCTCTGGTGGCTAGTGGCAGGCAGCATGATCTTCTCCATGCTGCCTGTTTGGCTTCCCGGCGGTTGTGCTGACAGGTCACGTGACCCGGCGCACGTATGATGTCAGCGCACCGGTCACGTGACCTGTCGGCACTTCCGTGTCAGACTGCACGGGAAACCGAACAGGCAGCGCGGAGGTTTCTCTGTGCTGCCTGTTCGGCTCCCCGTGCAGCCTGGCAGGCAGGCAGAGAAGGTGACCCCCTCTTCCGATCCCTTCTCACCTCCGTCTCTGCCTGCAAGTGTGTTTTTTTTTTTTTTTTAAGCGCCAGGTTTTTTATTTTTTATTTTTTAAAGGTTTTTTTTTCCCCTCTTCCTCTTCCCCTCTGGATCCGCCACTGCACCCAGCAAGTCTTTCCTGGACCCTTGCTCTTTGTACCCAAATAGACAGGACATCTAGTAGTCAGGTACAGCAAGAAGAACAACTCCTTTATTTGTGTAACAACACAGACTTATAAAAAGACATACACATGACATCACAGACATTAATATACAATGGGGGGGGGGGGGGGGGATGGAACTAAACATAGTTCTCCAACTAACTGGGGATAGGAAAACATTAGACATTCAGACTGCAAACCAAATAGATAGGAATTAACATAGAGTGAGTAGACCTAATTACAATGCAAACAGTAAAGTTCCCCGGGAAACAGGCAAAGCCTAGGTGGGAGGGGGCATGTATGAGTGAGGGGTGTGAGTGGCACCTATGACAGTGCTGGGGGGGAGTGGCTGTGGGGTGGGGTACTTAAGGACCCCTCCATCTTGGATTCAGCAGCCATTTTAATTTCAAACGGACACAGCAGGAAAAATCTCTCTCTCTGCTCGTGTCTTTAGTGAAACGGCCTAAGGTATGGATGTAGAGCACATTCTAGCGGCCCTTAGGGCTGAGGCGCTGCTGGATGGTGGTGCACACCTCCAGCAGCAGATGGCTCGGCTGAGGGGGACTCCGTCCGGAGCCCCCGTTCCTGAGGTTGGTCGCGGGTCGGGCAGGCGCGTCTCGCGCCCCCCCCGCCCGCCTGAGTCCTGTTGCGAGTACGCCTGGAAGGCCCCGGCCTTCTCCCTCCCTGCCCCGTAGTGCTCGCTTGCAGGCCGCAAGGCCTACTGCCTCTCCGGAGGTCTCCCCGCTCCCACCCCTTATCCAGGGCGGGCCGTCGCCGGCCGCGAGGCCCGCCCGTCGGGCTTCAGGCCCACGCCAGAGTGCTTCCCCGGCCTTACCTGCTTCCACACCGGCCAGGATCCTCCGGTCCGGCGGTGTTGTGTCCCCTGGAGGTCGGGCGGTGGTTACCGCGCCTCTGGTAAGGCCCCCGGTGGTGCCCACGCCTCCTGGTCCCCCCAGCGGGGGGAGGAGGCCCCGTGCACCCCAGGCACGTGGCAGACGGGCGAGAGAACGGAGGGCATCCCGCTTACCTCCTATGCTGCCCGGCCCAGCTCCTCCTGCGGAGGGGTCCCTGTCGGGCTACTCAGAGGGGGAGGATGAGGTATGGACCCCCTCCCCAGTTCCCCATTCCTCGATGACAGCCCGTGCTGCCTTGGCTGAGGGTCATGGGCCCACTGGGCCCCAGTTAGGGGGGAGGGTCTCTGATGGGACTGTTTCTTATCCTCAGGTTGTGCATTATTCTCACGCTCCGGTGGGGCAACAGGTGCCCCCTCCAGTGATTCAGTCGGTAGCGGGTGCCCTTCCTACGGTCCCCGCTGCGGGTCTGGCGCCTTCCGGCCTAGCAGCGCCTGGGCTGCTACATCCAACCGGTGAGTGTGGTCTTTTACCGGGGTCTGGTCTAGCGCCTGCGTGGGAGGGTTTGATGCGGGGTTTGCAAGGGGTATTGCTGCATTTGTCTGCAAATATCCTGAGCGATGCTCGTCGCTTTTCTGCTATCAGATTTGGACGGCGTGTAGGGTTTATGGGGGTCTGAGTTGGTGGCGTTACGACGAACAGTTTCGCCAGCGCTTGGCCGTGCGTCCTACGCTCTCCTGGGACCAAATGGACATAGGGCTATGGCTGTCTATCATGACGCGGCCCGCTTCGGCCCAGGGGGGTCTATCTTCCTTTCTCGGGGGGGCCGGCGGGATGGGGGGAACCACCCCCACCCCGTCGGCCGTGCAGAAGCGTCCCGGGTCTTGCTGGCAGTTTAATGATGGGCAGTGTAAATGGGGGTCAAACTGCAGGTTTAAGCACGAATGCTCGGGGTGCGGAGGTAATCATCCCTCCTCCCGTTGCTTTAAACGTGGGAAGTCGGGCGATAAGTCAGACATGGGCTCCAAGTGGGAGGACGCCGGTGGACGTCGCCGCGATGCGCCCATGGTTAAATAGGTACCACAACCGCAGGGCTGCGGATATCCTGCTGTCGGGTTTTGAAGAGGGATTTTGGATCCCCTTTCAGGATCGACCTACGGTGATGTCTTTTCGGAACTTGCGGTCAGTGGCATCCTATCCGGCAGTGGTGAGGGAGAAGTTGGCGAAGGAGATTGCTATGGGGAGAATGGCGGGTCCCTTTCGGGACCCTCCACTGCATAACTTGCGGGTGTCTCCCCTGGGGGTGGTGCCCAAGAAAGAGCCTGGCAAATTCCACCTCATACACCATTTATCGCATCCCCACGGGGGTTCGGTGAATGACGACATAGACGCGGAATTGTGCCGGGTGTCTTACGTGTCCTTTGACGCGGCGGTACGTATGGTTAGGGCCGCGGGAGTGGGGGCCCTTATGGCCAAAACGGATGTTGAATCGGCTTTTCGGTTGCTGCCCGTGCACCCGGAATGTCATCATTTACTAGGATGTTTCTTTGAAGGGGAATTTTACGTGGATTTGAGCTTGCCCATGGGGTGCTCAATTTCCTGTTTTTATTTCGAATGCTTCAGCACATTCTTGGAGTGGGTGGTGCGCACGGAATCGGATTGTGACTCTGTGCTGCATTATCTTGATGATTTCCTGTGCGTTGGCCCTCCCCGATCTAATGTGTGTGCTCACCTATTGAGATCGGTGGAAATGGTTTCGAGCTGGTTCGGGGTTCCATTGGCTCCTAGCAAAACAGAGGGCCCAGCGACGTGCCTTAGCTTCCTGGGCATCGAAATTGACTCGGTGGCCGGGGAGTGCCGTCTGCCGTCTGATAAAGTGGTGGGTCTCCGGGTGGCAGTGGCTGAGGCGCGGCGGGTGCGTAAGATACAACTTCACCCGTTGCAGTCCTTATTGGGTAAATTGAATTTTGCCTGTCGGATTATTCCGATGGGCCGGGTTTTCAATAGGCGTTTGGCTGGTGCCACGGCTGGGGTTGCTCATGCTCACCATTTTATCCGTTTAACGAGGCCCTTGCGGGAGGATTTGGGGGTCTGGGATTCTTTCTTGGAGAATTTCAATGGGAAAGCCCTATGGCAGGCCCCTGAGGTGTCCAACAGGGATCTCCATTTATATACCGATGCGGCAGGGTCTGTGGGTTTTGGGGCTATCCTGGGAAAGCAATGGTCCTCTGGGGTGTGGCCGTTGGAATGGCGGACATCTGGCTTGAAGCGGAATTTGGCATTTCTAGAATTGTTCCCTATATTGGTGGCATTGGAACTTTGGGGGTCGGCCCTGCGGGATCGCAGGGTCGTTTTCCACTGTGATAACATGGGTGTGGTTATGGCTATCAACAACTTGACGGCCTCCTCCCCTCCTGTGATTAGGCTATTGCGGCGCCTGGTGCTGCGGTGTCTTTGTCTTAATGTGACTTGTAGGGCTGTGCATATACCCGGAGTGCAGAATGTCATAGCCGATGCCATTTCTCGTTCGCAGTGGCCGGAATTCAGGGCTGCGGCCCCTTGGGCGGACGAGGACGGATCCCCCTGCCCTCAGGACCTGTGGGACCTTGGGCAGGACGAGTAGCGGAATGGGTTCAGGGGTCGGTATGCCATGCAACTTGGGAGAGGTATGGGAAGGCCTGGGCGGAATGGGAGAATCTGGAAAGGTCCCGTGGGGGTTTTCGGACCCTGGAGGATAGTGTTCAAGGTCTGTTGTGGTTGTTATGGCATTGGGAGGCGTCGGGGATATCCCCAGGGGCGGTTTCGGGAAAACTTGCTGGTTTGGCCTTTGGATTTAAGATCCGCAGGGCCCCGGACATTACGAAGGACTTCGTGGTGCGCCAGGCCCTTAAGGGGTGGCGCAGGGGTAGGGTGAGTAGGGACTCTCGTAGGCCTGTGTCGGGGGCTCTCCTGTTGGGGCTCTTTCATACATTGCCATCTGTGTGTTCATCTCCTGGTGAAGTGACACTGTTCAGGGTTGCCTTGGCTTTTGCCTTTTTTGGTGCTTTGCGGATTGGGGAATTGGTTAGCCCCTCAAAGACTAGGCAAGGGGGACTCTTACGGCAGGATGTGCTGCGGGAGCCAGGGTCCCTGCGGTTTTTGATACGTCGTTCTAAGACCGACAGGGAAGGAAAGGGTGCTTGGGTTGTTTTACAGGAGGTTAGGGGTTCGGTGGTATGTCCTGTGGCATGCTTGGATTCCTACCTTCTTATTCGCCCAGAGGCCCCCGGCTCTCTGCTACTGCACTTGGACGGGTCCCCATTGTCTCGCTTTCAGTTTTTGCGGGTGTTTAAAAAGTCTTTGGATGCTATGGGGATTTCTAGTTCCGAATTTGGGGGGCACTCCTTTCGGATAGGGGCGGCTACGGAGGCCTCCAGAGTGGGTTTTTCGGCACGGGCGGTGCAGCGCATAGGGCGTTGGGAATCGCGCCGCTTTCAATCGTATGTTCGCCCGGCTGGACTAATTGATTCTTCACCTTTCTTGCCCGTTTAGATCATGGCCCATATAAGATTTGGCTGATCGGCCATTCTTATATCTACTGGGCTCGACGGCGTGCAGCTGTCCGCCCGGGAGGGGAACGTATGGGTTTCTCTCCTTTACAAGCGGAGGTTCGATGGCTGGGGGCAAGAGGGATGAGGTGGATCCAATTCCTGCCCGAGGTGGTTCAGTTGGCTCGGCTGGTGGGTCCCCCGGACATAATGGTTATTCACCTAGGAGGTAATGATTTGGGCACGGCTCCGGTGTTGGCGTTAGGGGACGCTATCAGGCGGGATTTGGCCAGGTTATTCCCAGATGTGGTTTTGGTTTGGTCTGAGGTCGTCCCTAGGAATTACTGGAGGTGTGCCCAAAATCAGAGGGCCCTGGAGCGTTCTCGGATTAAGTTGAATAAGAGGGTCTCCAAATTTGTATTGGGTATAGGGGGGATTACGGTCCGTCATAGGGTGTTTGAGAGGAATGCGGCTGTTTTCTTCCGCAGTGACGGGGTTCACCTGACTGATATAGGTTTGGACCTTTTCAATTTGGCCTTGCAGGAGGCTCTGGAACAGGCCATGGCGTTGGTGTGTGGTCACCGCTGATTTAAGGGGGTTAAACAGCGGGGTCTGTGGCGGGGTGGTCCTTGCCAATACTGTTATGAATGGAGGATCGAGTCAAAGGATGGACAGGGTGGCCCCTCTCCTAACCTCTCAGATATTAGAAGGATGGCTAATGGTTGTGCCCACCGAGCTAAATGTCGGCTGGTGGTTAGCATCAGGTTGGAAATAATGCTGGATTTAGTATGGACGAGGGGAGAGGGGTGTCCCTCTAGGGACTCCAGTTTAAAGGATGGTGGTTTAATGTTTACAATTGGCAAGGACTATTTGGAGCTGTATGTTAATTATGTTTTGGTATGTTATTAAAGTATTTATAATTATATTTTATATTTTACAGAGTTAATAAGTTATAAGAAATAGATGAAAAAGTGGAGAAGGTTTGGCATACAGTTCCTTCGGTTTTGTTAAATAAAGAAAGCTGTGGCCTATTTAACTCCATACATGTCTCGTGTCATTATTGGGAAAGGGTATGGGGTTTATAAGTATGTAAGGAACATTCCCCTTTACATCATACAAGTTCCCCGGGAAACAGGCAAAGCCTAGGTGGGAGGGGGCATGTATGAGTGAGGGGTGTGAGTGGCACCTATGACAGTGCTGGGGGGGAGTGGCTGTGGGGTGGGGTACTTAAGGACCCCTCCATCTTGGATTCAGCAGCCATTTTAATTTCAAACGGACACAGCAGGAAAAATCTCCCGCCCACCCTCCCTATTGTTTTGTATTGTACTATTCATGTCGTATTAACACCCCTTTTCTCTGTCACAGCAGGCGGGGTGGTCCTTGCCAATACTGTTATGAATGGAGGATCGAGTCAAAGGATGGACAGGGTGGCCCCTCTCCTAACCTCTCAGATATTAGAAGGATGGCTAATGGTCGTGCCCACCGAGCTAAATGTTGGCTGGTGGTTAGCATCAGGTTGGAAATAATGCTGGATTTAGTATGGACGAGGGGAGAGGGGTGTCCCTCTAGGGACTCCAGTTTAAAGGATGGTGGTTTAATGTTTACAATTGGCAAGGACTATTTGGAGCTGTATGTTAATTATGTTTTGGTATGTTATTAAAGTATTTATAATTATATTTTATATTTTACAGAGTTAATAAGTTATAAGAAATAGATGAAAAAGTGGAGAAGGTTTGGCATACAGTTCCTTCGGTTTTGTTAAATAAAGAAAGCTGTGGCCTATTTAACTCCATACATGTCTCGTGTCATTATTGGGAAAGGGTATGGGGTTTATAAGTATGTAAGGAACATTCCCCTTTACATCATACATGTACACAACATAATCAGTTTACCAGTTAATACAGAACAATGGATGTTGGAGTAAACTATTGGAGTCACTGTCACATTATAAACCTTCAGAGTGGTCTACTCACAGAATTAAACATTACACATAAACCAATACACTAACAGAATATAATATATGTCCTGAGTTCAGAAAATAGCCCATGTTTTATGTTTTTGTGCTTTTTTATTCATGTTACAGGGCCAGAACTATAAGTAGTACAAAGCTATTTTAAAATCCTTTTTTTCCCAAACACTGATATCTGTACTAAATCCATGAATGACCCCCAACATGTACATATTTTTGAAAACTAGACCACTCAGGGCATGTTGATACATTTCATGCAGCCATTTTACCACCAATCTTTGCCAAAGTTTGCAGCCAAAATTTTTTTTTTTTACATTTTTCACATAGATTGCAATTTAGGTAAACATTACCTTAAAATGTGAAGAGGTATTTCCAAATAACACCTCAATATGTGTTCAGCAACATCTCCTGAGTACAGGGATACCACCCATGCATAGGTTTGTTGGTTTGTTTTGGGGCTAAAAGGCCACATTTAGGGGGTGTGCATTTTGGTTTTCCAACTTGAAATTCTGACATGCAGAAAACCTGCGCCCATGTCCCATTTGGGACATTTTTGAAGCCAGAAAGTGTATTCTACCCCACAAAGCCATATATATTTTTAAACTAGACACCCTAGGTTTTTTCAAATGGTAGTATTTTAACACTTTCCATTCACTAATTCTACCACCAGCCTTTGTCAAATTTTAGGTTAGTAATTTTTTAATGTTTTGTTTCCACATACATTGTACTTTGAGCATGAATTCACAGATCCTGTTATGTGTCAGTGCAAAACAACAACTCAATATGTGTTCAGCAACATTTCCTGAGTCCAGGGATACCACGCATGCATAGGTTTGTTGGGTTGTTTGGGGGCTAAAAGGCCACATTTAGGGGGGTGCATTTCCAACTTGGAATTTTGACATGTAGACAGCCTGCGCCCATGTTCCATTTGGGACACTTTTGAAGCCTGTCAAAGTATTTTACCCCATCAAACCATATATTTTGGAAAACTAGACATCCTAGGGTATTTAAAATTGTGGTATTTTAACACTTTCCAAGTACTAATTTTACCACCAACCTATGTCAAAGTGTTGGTATGTCATTTTTTCCCCACACACATTGTAGTTCAGGCAGGAATTTTCAGATTCTGGTATTTGCCACTGCCGACCAACACCTCAATATGTGTTCAGCAACATCAGGGAGTACAGGGATGCCACCCATGCATAGGTTTGTTTATTTGTTTTCGGGCTAAAAGGCCACATTTAGGGGGTGCGCATTTCCAACCTGGAATTTTGACATGTAGTCAGCCTGCGCCCATGTTCCATTTGGAACATTTTTGAAGCCGTCCAATCAATTTTACCCCATCAAACCATATATTTTTGGAAAATAGACATCCTAAAGTATTTCAAATGGTGGTATTTTAATACTGTTTATGTACTAATTCTACCACCAGCCTTTGTAAAAGTTTGTGGTAGCACTTTTTTGGGAGTTTTTTTTCCACATTGTACTTCAGGCATGAATTCACAGATTCTGGTATATGTCACTGCCAAACAACAGCCCAATATGTGTTCAGCAACATCTCCCGAGTACAGGGATACCACCCATGCATAGGTTTGTTTTTTGGCTAGAAGGCAACATTTGTGAGATGCGCATCTCAAAATGCCAACTTGGAATTTTGACATGTAGTCAACCTGCCTCCATGTCCTATATGGGATATATCTTTGAAGCCAGCCAATGTAATTTACCCCCACCAAACCATATATTTTTTTAAAGTAGACACCCATCACTCCTTGTGGCAAGGGCTCAGCAGCCACCGATAGAAAAGAAAGCTTACCAGGGTCAAAATCGAACCCGGAGTCCACGGCCTCAGAATCAGTGCCTAAGCAGTGATCTTGAGCAAAAATGGGTTAATAGCTCTTAGAAGAGCCTATCTACTACTGTAATACATTACAAAGAAATTAATCCATAAAACAGTGCAGATGGCAAAACATACTGTTGCTGTGCAAGATTACTGCTTATACAGAGATGAATGGCAGGGAAGGGGTCCAAGTCTTTGTCCTATTCACTGTGCTTTCCACCAAGTTAAGATTGGCTCCTATCCTTTAATCCCTGTCATTATGTCACCTTTCCCATTGTCTTTATGCAAGTCATTTAGTTTCCTGTATATATCTGAACTGGGCACCTTTGTATCATGAAAGGTGTGAGGCAGGATTTCCCTTTGTATGTCCTTAGGTTAAACTTTAATCCTGTTATAGTTCATTTGTCTAATCTGGTTGTCAAGATGTTCCACTGTATATATTCTCTGTTTCTGAATCAATAAACATTTCTGGTCAGTTCTACTCCTGATACTGTGTGTCGTCCAGTGATTGGGGAAAGTGATGGGGTATTATTGGATTGTAATGCCGATTGTGCTGGATATTCTCTTGGATTTATTACTTGTTCCTGCATTCTCTTAAAGTACTTGGTGGAGTTTAGCTGTGAGAAATCAGCTCTCTGCTACACCCTAAAAAATGCACAAACAGCAAAAATAAATGCGCTGATGTGAACGATCACTGCTTACGCAAGATCAGTCGCAGGGAAGGGGTTAAACGCAGGGAATTGCTTTTATAAAAAATGTTTTATTGTTTTATTATTTGTGTGTTGTGTATTTTTTTTTTTTGTACTTTTATAACTTTGATCTGTCTCTCTCCCTCACTAAAAAAAAATGTGAGGAGAGTGAGGCAGATCCTAACTGGTCAGATCAATATAGGGTTAATATGGATCTGACCAGGAAGTGGGGGGGGGGGGGGTTTAGGACACTTCTTTGCCGCATCTTCATCGCTGACAGTTCAGCGCGGCAGTTAGAACGCTGAACTGTCAGCAATGAAGAATAACGCGGCCGTTTCACCGCGGCTGCAGCTATGTAAGAACTGACAGTTCAGCGCTGAACTGTCAGCTCTCACAAATCTAAAACTAAAACTAAAATAACCCCCCCCCTAATAAATGATTCCCCCCCCCCAATAGTAACACTAAACCCCAATACTAACACTAAAATTAACCCCAATACTAAAATGAACCCCCTAAACCCTAATACTAACCCCCGACCCCTAATACTAAAATGAACCCCCTAAACCCTAATACTAACCCCCGACCCCTAATACTAAAATGAACCCCCTAAACCCTAATACTAACCCCCGACCCCTAATACTAAAATGAACCCCCTAAACCCTAATACTAACCCCCGACCCCTAATACTAAAATTAACCCCCTAAACCCTAATACTAACCCCCGACCCCTAATACTAAAATTAACCCCCTAAACCCTAATACTAACCCTAATACTAACCCCCGACCCCTAATAGTAAAATTAACCCCTAACATTAAACCCTAATTCTAACCCCCTAAACCCTAATTCTAAACCAACTAAAATCGGTAAAATACTTACCTTTAGCGATGAAAGGTCCCGCGATGAAATCTCCAGCGACTATCTGTCTTGTGCTGTAGAGTCGGCGGTGAAGAGGCTGTGAGGAAGCAGCCGCGATGAATAGTCCCATCTCCCAGTGGGGGTGCTCATCAGAGCATCCCCACTGCTTGTCAGTGTGCCTGCAGTCACAGATTGCCTCTGTGAAGAGGCAATCGTGTGACTGCAGGAAGAGCACAGGAAGCAGGTACTTCCTGCCTCCTGTGCTCTTGCCCTTAAAAGGGCAGCGCCATCTTGGTGACAGTGACCAAGATCGTGCATTTTTTATTAGTGTTACTGATATCAGCAACACTTACTGAGCATAGGAAGCGAAAAATTTGCTTCCAATGCTCATTTTTAAATCCCCACGTTTTAAAGGCACTGTGCTCTCCGGAGCGATCGAAATGCCGACGGGCATTTTTTTCAGTACTGTACGATGCTTCCATACAGAAGCATCGTTACAATACCGTTTGAGCACTGAAAGCGGAAAAACCCTGCTTTCAGTGCTCGTTTAGACACTAGGACTAGGTCCGTCCTGTGTCACTAACGCCTCGGCACACAGGACGGACCTAGTAGCCAAGGGGATAATAGAAGTAGTAGGTATTTTCTGAGAGGGTAGTGGATGCATGGAATCAGGGCCGATCCTATGGTCACGAGCGCCTGGGTGCAGAATTTTTTGGGGTGCCCCCATGTTGGGCGTGGCTATAAATCTAACTCCTCCCCCTTTACAAATGTATTAAAGAAATATGAATGAAAGTATAAAAACCTTATTATAAATTATTTAAAAAAAAAAAGAAAAGTAGAAACCCAGTGAAACTAATGGAGAAAATGTTTAATCACTATCATCTAGATTGTAAGCTTGCGAGCAGGGCATGTATCATGTACCAGTCTGTTCTAGTTTGTCTAATTTAGTATGTAGTTCCCTTCTATGCTCTGTACCTAGCGCTACGTAAATTGTTGGCGCTATATAAATTAATGGTATGGTAATGTAATTCATACTGAATGTGCTAATCAAGTGTGAAAATAAAAACAATGTTATTTCATATTATATTTATTTTTATTTCCACACAGGATTCAATATGAATAAAAGCATTAGTGTGAGTATGTGTTAATGTATGTTATGCGAGTATTCACATGCATGTTATGTGCGTGTGTATTAGTGTGATTGTGTATGTTATGTAGGTATTCTGATGAGCTTTATGTGCGTGTGTATTAATGTATTAATACATTCATAATAATGTATTATTCATACAGAAACACACACACACACACACACACACACACACACACACACACAGTCACTCCCAGACACATACACAGTCACTCCCAGACACACACTCACATATACAGTCACTCCCAGACACACACTCACATATACACCGTCACTTGCAGACACACACTCATTCACAGACTGACACTCGCATATACAGTCACTCACAGAAACACACTTACATATACGCAGTCACGCACAGATACACACTCGCATGTACGCAGTCACTCAGATGCAGAGGCGTCACTAGGGTTGGTGTCACCCAGTGCGGTAACTCATGGTGTCACCCCCCTGGATTTCCTCCAATACCATGCCAAACAGATTCCTTAGTGATGCCAGTCAGATGGCCCATTAAATATGCCACATACAGGAGCCCCACAAATTATGCCACACACAGGAGCCCCATAACATTGACACACAAGAGCCCCTTAATTATGCCTCACCTTGGAGCCCAATTAATTATGCCACACACACAGGCGCCCCTTAATTATGCCACACACACAAGTGCCCCATAATTATGCCACACAAGAGCCCCTTAATTATGCCACACATGGGGCCCAATAAATATGCCACACATGGGACAGCCATTAATTATGCGACACGCAGGAGCCCCACAAGGTGACAATTGTACAATTCGAAAAACAATACATATCTATAAACACAGACATCTCTCTATAACTAGTTGCATTTATACTTATTTGAATTATTTAATATTCTATTTAATAAAAATGTTATTGAAAAATTGCATTCCTATTTTTTATTCCCTTCCTCTGCACTCACATTGCACCTAAAAGGACTTAACACAGCACCATACAGTACCCACAGAAATTGCCATGCACCTATATGCACTTGGCTTGCACTCATATTGCACCTACACAATTTGGCATGCCACTGTGTCACTTTGCCCCACAGAACTAGCCAGTGTCACTTTCCACATAGTACATGTTATTTTGCCCCACAGACCATGCCACAACATCACTTTGCCAATTAAAATATGCCAGTATTTAACCCCTTGATATGCCAGGATTTAGCCATTCAATATGCCAGGATTATTTTGCCACTCAATATACCAGGATTTTGCCCCCAACATGCCATTTAATATGCCAGGATTTTGCCCCCACACCCCATATGCCAGGATCTTGCTCTCAATATGCCAGGATTTTGCCCCCCAATATGCCATTTAATATGCCAGGATTTTGCCCCCCAATATGCCATTTAATATGCCAGGATTTTGCCCCCCAATATGCCATTTAATAGGTCAGGATTTTGCCCCCCCAATATGCCATTTAATATGCTAGGATTTTCCCCTCAATATGCCAGGATTTTGCCCCCCAATATGCCATTTAATTTGCCAGAATAGAGACAATATGCTAGGATTTTGCCCCTCAGTATGCTCGTTATGCCACCCTCCTCCCCCAGCCAGTACTTACCTCCTTGCTGCTGTCTCCCGGTGCAGGTCCATGTATGATGTAAAGGGGAATGTTCCTTACTTACTTATAAAACCCCATACCCTCTCCCAATAATGACACGAGACATGTATGGAGTTAAATAGGCCACAGCTTTCTTTATTTACAAACCAAGAGGAACTGTATGCCAAACCTTCTCCACTTTTCATCTATTTCTTATAAATTATTAACTCTGTAAAATATAAATACTTTAATAACACACCAAAACATAATTAACATACAGCTCCAAATAGTCCTTGCCAATTGTAAACATTAAATCACCATCCTTTAAACTGGAGTCCCTAGAAGAGACACCCCTCTCCCCTCGTCCATACTAATTCCATCATTATTCCAAACCTAATGCTAACCACCAGCCGACTTTTAGCTCGGTGGGCACGACCATTAGCCATCCTTCTAATATTTGAGAGGTTAGGAGAGGGTCCACCCTATCCATCCTTTGACTCGATCCTCCATTCATAACAGTATTGGCAAGGACCACCCCGCCTGCTGTGACAGAGAAAAGGTATTAATACAACATCATAATACAATATAAACAATAGGGAGGGTGGGCGGGAGATTTTTCCTGCTGTGTCCGTTTGAAATTAAAATGGCTGCTGACTCCAAGATGGAGGGGTCCTTAAATACCCCAACCCACAGCCACTCCCCCACCAGCACTGTCATAGGTGCCACTCACACCCCTCACTCATACATGCCCCCTCCCACCTAGGCTTTGCCTGTTTCCCGGGGAACTTGTATGATGTAAAGGGGAATGTTCCTTACTTACTTATAAAACCCCATACCCTCTCCCAATAATGACACGAGACATGTATGGAGTTAAATAGGCCACAGCTTTCTTTATTTACAAACCAAGAGGAACTGTATGCCAAACCTTCTCCACTTTTCATCTATTTCTTATAAATTATTAACTCTGTAAAATATAAATACTTTAATAACACACCAAAACATAATTAACATACAGCTCCAAATAGTCCTTGCCAATTGTAAACATTAAATCACCATCCTTTAAACTGGAGTCCCTAGAAGAGACACCCCTCTCCCCTCGTCCATACTAATTCCATCATTATTCCAAACCTAATGCTAACCACCAGCCGACTTTTAGCTCGGTGGGCACGACCATTAGCCATCCTTCTAATATTTGAGAGGTTAGGAGAGGGTCCACCCTATCCATCCTTTGACTCGATCCTCCATTCATAACAGTATTGGCAAGGACCACCCCGCCACAGACACCGCTGTTTAACCCCCCTTAAATCAGCGGTGACCACCCACCAAAGCCATGGCCTGTTCCATAGCCTCCTGCAAGGCCAAATTAAAAAGGTCCAAACCAACGTCAGTCAGGTGAACCCCATCACTGCGGAAGAAAACAGCCGCATTCCTCTCAAACACCCTATGACGGACCGTAATCCCCCCTATACCCAACACAAATTTGGAGACCCTTTTATTTAACTTAATCCGAGAACGCTCCAGGGCCCTTTGATTCTGGGCACACCTCCAGTAATTCCTAGGGACGACCTCAGACCAAACCAAACCTACATCCGGGAATAAGACCTGCAACCTGGCCAAATCCCGCCTGATAGCGTCTCCCAATGCCAATACCGGAGCCGTGCCCAAATCATTACCCCCTAAGTGAATAACTATTATATCCGGGGGACCCACCAGCCGAGCCAACTGAACCACCTCAGGCAGCAATTGGATCCACCTCATCCCTCTTGCCCCCAGCCATCGAACCTCCGCTTGAAAAGGAGAAAAACCCATCCGTTCCCCTCCCGGGCGGACAGCTGCACGCCGCCGAGCCCAGTAGATATAAGAGTGGCCGATCAGCCAAATCTTATATGGGCCATGATCTAAACGGGCAAGAAAGGTGAAGAATCAATTAGTCCAGCCGGGCGAACATACGATTGAAAGCGGCGCGATTCCCAACGCCCTATGCGCTGCACCGCCCGTGCTGAAAAACCCACTCTGGAGGCCTCTGTAGCCGCCCCTATCCGAAAGGAGTGCCCCCCAAATTCGGAACTAGCAATCCCCATAGCATCCAAGGATTTCTTAAACACCCGCAAGAACTGAAAGCGAGACAATGGGGACCCATCCAAGTGCAGTAGCAGAGAGCCGGGGGCCTCCGGGCGAACAAGAAGGTAGGAATCCAAGCATGCCACCGGGCATACCACCGAACCCCTAACCTCCTGTAAAACCACCCAAGCACCTCTACCTGCCATATCGGTCTTAGAACGCCGTATCAAAAACCGCAGGGACCCCGGCTCCCGCAGCACGTCCTGCCGCAAGAGTCCCCCTTGTCTTGTCTTGGAGGGGCTCACCAATTCTCCAATCCGCAAAGCACCAAAAAAGGCAAAAGCCAACGCAACCTTGAACAATGACACTTCACCCGGAGATGAACAAACAGATGGCAACGTATGAAAGAGCCCCAACAGAAGGGCCCCAGACACCGGTCTGCGAGAATCCCTACTCACCCTACCCCTGCGCCACCCCTTAAGGGCCTGGCGCACCACAAAGTCCTTCGTGATGTCCGTGACCCTGCGGATTTTAAATCCAAAGGCCAAACCCGCAAGTTTACCCGAAACCGCCCCAGGGGATATCCCCGATGCCTCCCAATGCCATAGCAACCACAACAGACCCTGAATACTCTCTTCCAGGGTCCGGAAACCCCCATGGGACCTCTCCAAATTCTCCCATTCCGCCCAGGCCTTCCCGTACCTTTCCCAAGTTGCATGACATACCGACCCCTGAACCCAGTCCGCTACTCGTCCTGCCCAAGGTCCCACAGGTCCTGAGGGCAGGGGGAACCCTCCTCGTCCGCCCAAGGGGCCGCAGCCCTGAAGACCGGCCACTGCGAACGAGAAATGGCATCGGCTATGACATTCTGCACTCCGGGAATATGCACAGCCCTACAAGTCACGTTAATACAAAGACATCGCAGCACCAGGCGCCGCAGGAGCCTAATCACTGGAGGGGAAGAGGCCGTCAAGTTGTTTATAGCCATAACCACCCCCATATTATCGCAGTGGAAAACGACCCTGCGATCCCGCAAGGCCGACCCCCAAAGCTCCAACGCCACCAATATAGGGAACAATTCCAGAAATGCCAAATTCCGCGTCAAGCCAGATGTCCGCCATTCCGACGGCCACACACCCGAGGACCATTGCCTCCCCAAGATGGCCCCAAAACCCACAGACCCAGCCGCGTCGGTATATAAATGGAGATCCCCGTTGGACACCTCAGGGGCCTGCCATAGGGCTTTCCCATTGAAATTCTCCAAGAAAGAATCCCAAACCCCCAGATCCTCCCGCAAGGGCCTCGTTAAACGGATAAAATGGTGAGCATGAGCCACCCCAGCCGTGGCACCAGCCAAACGTCTATTGAAAACCCGGCCCATCGGAATAATCCGACAGGCAAAATTCAATTTACCCAACAAGGACTGCAATGGGCGAAGCTGTATCTTACGCACCCGCCGCGCCTCAGCCACCGCCACCCGGAGACCCGCCACCTTATCAGACGGCAGGCGGCACTCCCCGGCCACCGAGTCAATCTCGATGCCCAGGAAGCTAAGGCACGTCGCTGGGCCCTCCGTTTTGCTAGGAGCCAATGGAACCCCGAACCCGCTCGAAACCGTTTCCACCGATCTCAATAGGTGAGCACACACATTAGATCGGGGAGGGCCAACGCACAGGAAATCATCAAGATAGTGCAGCACAGAGTCACAACCCGCCTCCATGCGCACCACCCATTCCAAGAACGTACTGAAGCATTCGAAATAAAAACAGGAAATCGAGCACCCCATGGGCAAGCACAAATCCACGTAAAATTCCCCTTCAAAGAAACATCCTAATAGATGATGACACTCCGGGTGCACGGGCAACAACCGAAAAGCCGACTCAACATCCGTTTTGGCCATAAGGGCCCCCACTCCCGCGGCCCTGACCATCCGTACCGCTGCGTCAAAGGACACGTACGACACCCGGCACAATTCCGCGTCAATGTCATCATTCACCGAACCCCCGTGGGGATGCGATAAATGGTGTATAAGACGGAATTTGCCAGGCTCCTTCTTGGGTACCACCCCCAGGGGAGACACCCGCAAGTTATGCAATGGAGGGTCCCGAAAGGGACCCGCCATTCTTCCCATAGCAATTTCCTTCGCCAACTTTTCCCTCACCACTGCCGGATAAGATGCCACTGACCGCAAGTTACGAAAAGACATCACCGTAGGTCGGTCCTGGAAAGGGATCCAAAATCCCTCTTCAAAACCTGATAACAGGATATCCGCAGCCCTGCGGTTGTGGTACCTATTTAACCACGGGCGCATCGCGGCGACGTCCACCGGCGTCCTCCCCCTTTGAGCCCATGTCCGACTTATCGCCTGACTTCCCACGTTTAAAGCAACGGGAGGAGGGGTGATTACCTCCGCACACCGAGCATTCGTGCTTAAACCTGCAGTTTGACCCCCACTTACACTGCCCGTCATTAAACTGCCAGCAAGACCCCGGACGTTTTTGCACGGCCGACGGGGTGGGGGTGGTTCCACCCATCCCGCCGGCCCCCCCGAGAAAGGAAGATAGACCCCCTTGGGCCGATGCGGGCCGCGTCATAATAGACAGCCATAGCCCGATGTCCATTTGATCCCAGGAGAGCGTAGGACGCACGGCCAAGCGCTGGCGAAACTGCTCGTCGTATCGCCACCAACTCAGTCCCCCATAAACCCTACACGCCGTCCAAATCTGATCCTGATAGCAGAAAAGCGACGAGCATCGCTCAGGATATTTTTCCCCCATCACACTGGCCAAAATTGAAAACCCCCTAATCCAGTTACCGTAAGTCTTAGGGATCTTACGGTACTTGTATTTCTCCTTTTCTTTTTCGGAGTCTTTTAACTCCTTCTCAGGAGGAGGAACATCCTCTAGGGGAATCAAAGAGAATATCTCCAGGAATTCCCCCTTCCAGATTTTTTCCTTAACCTCCTGCTTCAAGTGCAGGCCCAGCGGGCCCGACCAACACATATAGGAAGCCCCGTTAGCCACCGGGGCCACAACCGTAACCGGAGCCTCAAGCATACTAGCCCCAGGCTCCACCCCAGAGACCGTTGCATCCCCTGCCGCAGCTACCACCGGGGGAGATAAAGCCTGCAACGGGGCCTGTGCGGGGACCGCCACGGGCCCAGTACCCATCACGCCCGTACCAGCCAACCCCCCTGCTTCCCACACCCCCCGCAGCTGCGCATCCAGCTGCTGTGATACAGAAGGAATCCCTGGAACCCCGGGCGCAGACAAATGCAGCAATACCCCTTGCAAACCCCGCATCAAACCCTCCCACGCAGGCGCCAAACCAGACCCCGGTAAAAAACCACACTCACCGGTTGGTGGTAGCAGCCCAGGCGCCGCTAGGCCGGAAGGCGCCAGACCCGCAGCGGGGACCGTAGGAAGAGCACCCGCCACCGACTGAATCACCGGAGGGGGCACCTGTTGCCCCACCGGAGCATGAGAAAATTGAACATCCTGAGAATAAGAAACAGTGCCATCAGCGACCCTCCCCCCCAAGTGGGGCCCAGTGGGCCCATGACCCTCAGCCAACGCAGCACGGGCAGTCATCGAGGAATGGGGAACCGGGGAGGGGGTCCATACCTCATCCTCCCCTTCTGAGTAGCCCGACAGGGACCCCTCCGCAGGAGGAGCTGGGCCGGACGGCCTTGGAGGCAAGCGGGACGCCCTCCGTTCACTCGCCCGTCTGCCACGTGCCTGGGGTGCACGGGGCCTCCTCCCCCCGCTGGGGGGACCAGGAGGCGTGGGCACCACCGGGGGCCTTACCGGAGGCGCGGTAACCACCGCTAGACCTCCCGGGGAGACAACACCGCCAGACCGGAGGATCCTGAGCGGCGTGGAAGTAGGTAAGGCCGGGGAAGCGCTCTGGCGTGGGCCTGAAGCCCGACGGGCGGGCCTCGCGGCCGGCGACGGCCCGCCCTGGATAAGGGGTGGGAGCGGGGAGACCTCCGGAGAGGCAGTAGGCCTTGCGGCCTGCAAGCGAGCACTACGGGGCAGGGATGGGGAAGGCCGAGGCCTTCCCGGCGTACTCACCGGCCTCGCGGGAAACGAGCGCCGCCGTCCCTCTTGATCTCCGGGGCTCCGACTCCGGTACCCACCGCTGGGGCCTGCAACAGGACTCAGGCGGGCGGGGGGGCGCGAAACACGCCTGCCCGACCCGCGACCAGCCTCAGGAACGGGGGCTCCGGACGGAGTCCCCCTCAGCCGAGCCATCTGCTGCTGGAGGTGTGCCCCACCATCCAGCAGCGCTTCAGCCCTAAGGGCCGCTAGAATGTGCTCCACATCCATGCCTTAGGCCGTTTCACTAAAGACACGAGCAGAGAGAAAGATTTTTCCTGCTGTGTCCGTTTGAAATTAAAATGGCTGCTGACTCCAAGATGGAGGGGTCCTTAAATACCCCAACCCACAGCCACTCCCCCACCAGCACTGTCATAGGTGCCACTCACACCCCTCACTCATACATGCCCCCTCCCACCTAGGCTTTGCCTGTTTCCCGGGGAACTTGGCTGTGAGGGAAGCGTTAAGTGCTCCCCTCCAGCCGCGCGGATCAATAAAGTTTGTTTTAAAAAAAAAGTTTAAACAAACTTTATTAATCCGCGCGGCTGGAGGGGAGCACTTAACGCTTCCCTCACAGCCATGGACCTGCACTGGGAGACGGCAGCAAGGAAGTTCGTTTTGATTTTTTTTTTGAATGCAGGGGGTGCCGGCAGCACGGGGTGTCACCCCCCTTGAGACGCCACTGCTCAGATGCACAGTCACATATACAGTCACTCACAGACATACACAATGAATCACAAACACACTTACATACACAGTCACTCACAGACACACACGCATATACGCAGTCACTCTCAGATGCACACTCACATATACAGTCACTCAGACACATACACACACAATCACTCAAAGACACAACTCATATACAGTCACTCACAGACACACCCTCACATATATGCAGTCACTCAGATGCACACTCACATGTATGTAGTCACTCTCAGATGCACACTCACTCACTGATGCACACTCACAAATACAGTCACTCACAGACACACATTCACATATACACACTGACATATACACACTTAGACATTCACTAAGGTGTGGTTACCCCACGTGTGCTGTATTTGGCTCCTCCGAGGATCACTGCACAGGTACAAGGCGCCCGGCATGAGCAAAGGCGTGCTGCTATCACTCATTGTTATAGCAGCGCCTGCTCTGTGTACCGGCCAGCGGCAGTCTAAGCGCCCCCATCTTTCCCAGCTATACAGCCCTATCGGCCCTGCATGGAATGGTAGAGTTTAATACAGTGAAGGAGTTTAAGCATGCACGGAATTTCCTTGATATAAGATAAGGCCAGGGACTAATGAAAGTATTACTTTACTGAGAGGGTAGTGGATGCATGGAATAGTCTTCCAGCATGTGGCAGAGGTTGATACAGTGAAGGAGTTTAAGCATGCATGGGATAGGTATAAGGCTATCCTAGATATAAGGTAAGGCCAGGGACTAATGAAAGTATTACTTTATTGAGAGGGTAGTGGATGTATGGAATAGCCTTCCAGCAGAAATAGTAGAGGTTAATGCAGCGGAGGTCAGAAACTTAGTATTACTTTACTGAGAGGGTAGTAGGTGCATGGCATAACTTTCCAGCAGACTAATGAAAGTATTACTTTACCGAGAGGTTAGTGAATGCATGGAATAGCCTTCCAGCATAAGGGGTAGAGGTTAATACAGTGAAGGAGTTTAAGCATGAATGGGACGCCTGACGGTGGCGTTCCTACCGCTGGTGCAGGGGTCACAGCTGCGACCGGGCCCGTCCCTCCAGGGGCCTGGCCGCCCTGCGACCCCTGCACAAAAAAAAAAAAAAAAAAAAAATCTGCGGGCAAACGGGGCAGCTGCCCAGGGCCCATTCATTCTTGGGGCCCAAGGCAGCTGCCCCGTGGGCCCCCGCTACCCGTGTGACTGTCTCACACGGAGACAATCAATCACACTCGAGCAGCAACCGTGAGATCCGCATCCATCGGAAACGTCACTTCCGGTGGCTGTACTTCAACATTGTGGAGGAGACGGGTGCGATGAGCAGCATACAGGTAAGTGGGGGGGGGGGGGGGGGGGCACATAACACTGGCAAATGGGCACATAACTGGCAAATAATGGGCAGAATAACACTGGCAAATGGGCAAAATTGGCTGTGGCATATTGACAAAATTGGCTGTGGCAAAATTGATACTTTGGCATGTTCTGTGGGGCAAAATAACGTGTACTATGGGGGAAAGTGACACTGTGTCCTACTGAACTACCCCTGCAGAACATGCCACAGTGACACTGTGGCATGTTCTGCGAGGGCAGTTCAGTGGGACAAAGTGACACTGCGGTATGTTCTGGCGGGCAAATTTATACTGCAGCATGCCAAATCGTGTGGGTGCAATAAAAGTACAAGCCAAGTGCTGTGGGTACTGTATAGTGCTGTGTTAAGACCTTTAGGTGCAATGTGGGTGCAGGGAAACGTAATAAAAATAAGAAATAAACAATTTTTTTTAATAACATTTTCATTACATATGAAAATAGTTGAATATAATACTAAAAAGTTTTTTGTGTCCAGAAAAGTAATATTACTTTACTGAGAGGGTGGTGGATGAGAGCATAAGGCTATTCTAGATATAAGAGGAGGCCAGGGATTAATGGAAGTATTACTTTCTGAGAGGGTAGTGGATGCATGGAATAGCCTTCCAGCAGAAATGGTAGAGGTTAATGTAGTGAAGGAGTTTAAGCATGCATGGGATAGGTATAAGGCTATCCTTGATATAAGACAAGGCCAGGAACAAAGCGGAACAGTTGGGAGGCATGCAAGTGGCATTTCTGGGGTGGAGTTGCATGGTTGGGTCGGAGGGCCCCGAATACATGTATACACAGTACCAGGGCCAGCCTTAGGGGTGTGCGACCGCACAGAGCGCAACACCCCAGGGGGCGCCTGCCCGAAAATAAAAGTTTTTATTAAAAAAAGCCGGTAGAGGCACTGGATTGGGGAGATCAAAAGATCCCCCTCACCAGCCCTCTGCTCGGCAAGCTCTGCTGGGTCTGGGGAGGGGGCAGGGCTAACTGGCTGAGAGGTGTAGCTCCGCCCCCACCCTGTGAAGCTGGAGTCTGCTTCACGGGAAGCAAGAGAAAGTGCTGCTCGGCTCCCCATGCCTGCATTAAAGAGAGAAAGAGAAAATGATGGCAAATTATGGGCAGAAGGAAACACTGTGGCATGTTCTGTGGGGCAAAATAATGGGTAAAAGGAAACACTGTGGCATGTTCTGTGGGGCAAAATAATGGGTAAAAGGAACACTGTGGCATGTTCTGTGGGGCAAAATAATGGGTAAAAGGAACACTGTGGCATGTTCTGTGGGGCAAAATAATGGGTAAAAGGAACACTGTGGCATGTTCTGTGGGGGAAATAGAGAGAGAAAGAGAGGCAGAACAGGGGATAGAGGCATAACAGGGGGAGGAGGGGATAGAGGCGCAGAACAGGGTGAGAGAGAGAGACAGAACCAGGGGACAAGGGAGAGAGACCGAACAGGGGAGGGGGAGAGAGGGAGAACAGAGGAAGGGGAGGTGTCATGGTTATTCTGGGTTTGTGGCTGTTTTCTCTTCAGCCTCTAGTGGCCGCTATTGTAGTGTACCTCGTTATCCTCAGCCCTTCCCTATTTTAACCTGCAGCTTATGGCAATCAGTGCCTTTGCATTGCTTTGGTTGCTGCCTGATACGGCCCTGTGTATTCTATTTCTGATTATCTGTTGCCGACTCCTGCTAGCCCTAACCTTGTCTGTTTTGCCACCTGTACTTACCCGTTTGCCCATCCTGACTACGTTTGTTTGCTGCCAGCCCCGAGATCCAGTATTCCGTATCCAGCTTCCTGTTTGTTGGGTTTAGTTTCGGTATCCTGGTAATAGTGCAAAAGTCCTGGGGCAAAGAAACCTGTGGCTCAACCATAGGGTGGAATTCCTTCAGGCAGAATATTCTGTTCTGTTGCCGGGGTCCATTACAAAAGACCTATATCAAGTCATGGCAAGGAAGAGGAAAGAGAGACACAAACACTGGGGGGGACTGAGCACCACGGGGGAAGCCCACACAGGGCGTCGGAACACTTAAGGCTGGCCCTGCACAGTTCCATCACACACACACACACACACAATACATGTATACACAGTACCATCACACACACACACACACACACACACACACACAGTACCATCACACACACACACAGTACTTGTATACACAGTACCCCATCACACACACAGTACTTGTATACACAGTACTATCACACACACACACAGTACTTGTATACACAGTACCCCATCACACACACACTACTATCACACACACACACACAGTACCATATCACACACGAAAACGTGGACTTCCCCTGCTTGATGCTGGTGCTCCTCCCAGCCATGATGTCAAGCTCCGCCCATCTGAGCCGTCTGCATGCAGCGCTCGGTGGAGTCAGCGATGGTAGCATCAGCGTGATGACTGCCTGCTGCACCACCAAGTGCAAAATAATTAGTCAGCAACCTGGCCGCGTGCCACGATAGAGGGCTCAGCATGCCCGTCTGCACGTGTGCCATGTCTGCACGTGTGCCATGTCTGCACGTGTGCCATAGGTTCGCCATCACTGAGTTGGGGTATATGTCAAAACCTAGAAGAGGCATTTTCTTTTTGTCTGGAACATACCATCAGCCATGAACTTTAAATATCTGTAACCATGCTACAGTACTACTTTCTGCTTGAAATAAATTGTCACTGAAGAGGCTGTTCTTTGGAAACACAAATCTGTATGCAAGAATAGTGTATTTAACAGAGGCTCATTTTAAGCTTGCGAGCAGGGCTCTCTTGTACCTCTTGCTTAGTATGCGTAGTATATATGCTCTGTACCAAATATCATATCACTGCTATGTAAATAAATGAGCATCCTAAATGATTTTATTACAGATCAGAGCAGCAAAAAAACCTATCCTACTAAACCAAGCCACTAGGTGGCACTGGGAGATAGGATAGGAGGGAGATATATATAAATATATATACAAATTTTACTAGTCAGTAAATTATTATAGGTTGAGTGTCACTTATCCAGAAATCCATTACAAAATGATCCTTTAGCCAAAAAAAGTGTTTCGGGTTTTGCAACAACAAATTCAAACACCTGTCCTAATGCAAGAGCTCTACAGTTTATTAAGCGTCTAGCCCCTTTAATAGAGTTGCCACTCAGCCAGTATTTAACTGGCACAGCCGGTAATCAACCTTCTGTAGCCGATATTTGTAAAATGCCAGCAATGCAAGAGCCGGTACTTTTTTGTGTAGTGGGCAGTGGACCAAATATTAAAAATGCATATTCAGAGGATGCATGTAGTGCCCTTGGTGCTGTCAAACATCAAAGGAGGTAAGTGCATGAAAATATAGGGGTCATCACTGCAGGGGAACCTGGCTGCCGCTCCCATCGCAAGTGCCATCGTTGGCGGTACAGAGAAGCAGATTGCCTCCTCCTTGGATATCAAATATTGGTTTGGTCTTGTTATTCAAATTACATATTTCCCATTGAAAGCAATGAAGCCACCAGATGATGTCATAAACAGGAGACACTAGACTCATTTTCACAAGAGCCTATTAAAAAATGTTTACCTTACCACAAACACGGTCAGCCTCACTCTTCCCACCTCACAATAATAGAGTCAGACTGCTTACCGAACTGTGAAGATCTCATGACTAGAGTTGAGCGGACACGAAAAAATGTCTGGGTCCGTGCTCGAACTTGACCCCGAACCCCATTGAAGTCAATGGGGACACAAACTTTTGGCCACTAAAATGCCTCTAAAAAAAAGTCCTGGAAAGGGCTAGAGGGCTGCAAAATGAAAATGAAGAAAACTGACCTATTCGTATGAATGGGGACTCTGTTTCGGTTTATAGAAAGCCAATAGCATTACATGTATTCCATAAACCGAAAGACATCCGGTTTATAGACTTTCGGTTTATGTAATACATGTAATGCTATTGCTATTCTATAAACCGAAATAGAGTCCCCATTCATACGAATAGGTCAACTGACCTATTTGTATGAATGGGGACTCTATTTCGGTTTATAAAAAAAGCCCATAGCATTACATACAATGTAATCGCCGAACCCCAAACTCCAACCCAAACATACAGTGAAATGTCAGTGTTCGGGGTCCAAAAACCGTAATGTTCGGTACGAACCCGAACAGTGTGGTTCGGGTTCGCTCAACACTACTCATGACTTTGTCAGAGAAGAGTCTCCATAGTCTTGAGTTTCCAGTAGATCATTAACTCAAAAACTCACCTAACTTGACTTTAAAAAGCTTAACCAATTTCCAAAGTCATAAGCAAGCTGTGATGCAAATATTTTAATTTGGACATTAAATTAGACATCACAAGTGGATTGTACTTCAAGTGACTTCAGTGAGAGGAACACGTCTTTGGTGAATGTGGAACAAGTGCCATCAATTTAAAATGCAGATATACAGGGCCGGATAAATTACTTACATCCCAAACATCAATTCCATCAGTGCTGTGGGGGAAAAAAAAACAAAAAAAACAACGAAGTTAATGTAGTAATAACAACTGAATATATGCAAACACTGTTCATGGTGGACATGTACTGGACTGGTATACTGGTAGGGTTGCCATCAGGCCAATGTTAAGCCAATGGAGACAGTAGCAAGGCCAGTATTTTTTTGAGGAAAAGGTGGCAACCCTATGTACTGGTGTTCCATGGACATTCACAAAGCTTGCCATGGACACTTTACATAATACTGGTAATAACTTCCACAGTATTTGTCACAAACATGCACTCATGTGGGTGCTTACATCACAGAAAATAGATGAGCTAGACTTTACATGCGGTCCTCATATAGAATACCTGAAGAGTCTAGGGGTGCCAATTGTTTTGTTTATTTATTTTTAGTGTTGAGCGAACCTGATCCGCACTGTTCGGGTTCGTACCGAACATTACGGTTTTTGGACTCCGGACATTTCACTGTATGTTCGGGTTGGAGTTCGGCGATTACATTGTATGTAATGCTATGGGCTTTCTATAAACCGAAATAGAGTCCCCATTCATACGAATAGGTCAATTGACCTATTCATATGAATGGGGACACTCTTACCCACATTTTACTTCATTTTGCAGCCCTCTAGCCCTTTCCAGGACTTTTTTTAGAGGCATTTTAGTGGCCAAAAGTTCGTCCCCCTATTGACTTCAATGGGGTACGAGGGTCAAGTTCGAGCACAGACCCGGACATTTTTTCGAAGTTCGGCTGAACCTGCCGAACCCGAACATCCAGGTGTCCACTCAACTCTATTTATTTTTAAAATGGCCATGCTGTTGCCTCAGTTAACATTATCCTGAAGTCAATTTACTGGCCTACTAACAAGAAAACAAACAAACCCCCCACTAAGAAAACGTTTCCTCCGCTAACACAAGCATAAAGTTAAAATCCTGGTGCCACTTGTCCAGCGTCAATTCTGCATGTTGGGTTAACAATACACATGGGTTTACAGCTGAATGCAAGTGCTGACCCGGAGGCTGGCATGCACCAACACATACTGCCAATTAGAGCAGCCAACTACCACTTGCTTCTGAAAGGTGTCTGTCGTGGGTTGGCTCTTTAGCCAAGACTCTAGGGCAATACATTGAGATCATCAATCAAACAGTTGTATATTTTATTCTTGGAAGTGGCTTTTCACAAAGCAGCTCAATCCTAAGGTAGACCCTGAATATTTCCAACCACTATCAAATTTACCTGGATTATTCATGCTTTTTCGCAACACACGCAGCAGCTCATCAGACAACGCATGTATTTCTGAACGAAATTTCCGACGCCCTTGACGTGTTAGTTTCCAGAGGCAGGCGCGCCGATTTCCATCAGCACAAACCCAGCCAGAGCTTTTTTCAAAGCTACTGCTGAAGCAAAGATTGTGACGAACGGTGTTCTTCCAGCCATCGGGAGCAACACGGAAAAATGGAAAGTGCTCCCTGGGATGATAAGCAAGCAGTTATTTGGTATAACAAATCATATTCCACAGCACCTTTCCATGGACAAACATGCAAATATTAAAGTAACCTTAAAGTGAAGGTATGCTGCCCAAAATGCATCCTCCAGACATTAATGCGTTCAAATGCATAGTTCATATTTGCATTACATAAAACACTTATGATTTTTTAACTTTGCAAGCTATCTAGGAACATCTACTCTCACTAACCAGAAGGAAAAAGAATTCAATTCATTTAAACGGGATTTTGGGTTTCATGAGTGCAGCACTGGCAGGAGTAAACCCCCCTTTTTTTCTTTACTACATGAAAAGCCATTTCTCCTCATTTTATTTCATCTTTGAAGGATACCTCTGCAAAGAATCCTTCAAAAGATATCGGGTATGTGTTCAATCATGTGAAAAACAGGAACCCTGTTCCAAGTTGCGGTTGAGGTGCTCCAGACGCCGGCAAAATGAAAATTCCAGGACCAGGTAAGTGTGCAAATGAACATGGGAGTTTATTAAATACAAAAATGAAAAACATTTTTAAAAAAAAATTGAATGACTGGGTACAAAAGAGGGTCACCCGGTGAGGAGGAAGAAACTGTAAAGCCTACGCGTTTCGCGCCTGTCCTGGCTGTGTTCAATCATGTCATATGGAAGGGATTAGGGTATTTAGGAATGAGAATGGAAAAAAAGGTGAACATGTATGAGAATGCTAATGTGATCACTTAGAAAGTATATGCCACATTGAGGCCTATAGCCAGGTTGCTTCATCCTACACCAGCTAAACCCCAAAGCATCAGCTTCAACCTACACCAGCTTAATCCTCAAAAGAATCAGCTAGCTCGGGACTTGGATGATCCCTAGATACAGACCAAGCAAAGCAGTAGAGGTATAAGCAGAGTAATAAAGCACATGAATGACAATGTCTTTCCGCAAATGAACAGTATAGAACTCACTGGATTGGCAACTAACTGGATTCTGCAACAAGATAAAGTACAAATCTTGCACTTCACAGGGTACTGCACCATGCTGGAAATTGTAACCGACCTTGCACTTCACCGATATAGGAGCAGGCTGGAGATCATGCAATGCCAATAAGTAGTCAAGAATAGCCAAGGTCAATATCCGAATCAGGTAGTCAGACAAGCCAGGAAAATCAGAGTAATAGCGGATACACCAAAACCACAACAAAAGACACTGGGCTTTTAACTTTGGTGTAGCGAGTGCTTAAAATGTGTGTGTGTGTGGCATTTTAAAAATAAATATTTTAATGAAAGAAAACAGACATGGTACCTTATTAAGCCCTCTGACATGTTTAGAATCCTGGGTCAGATGGATGAAGATCTGACCCAAGATGTCCACCCCTGATAGATTTATCCAAGCAAAGTATGCTCTGTAAAGTTTTAATGGTCTTTTAACTGTCCTTTAAGAGTGTTGGATTGACACCCTAAAAAGGATTTGTAAAAGTACATGGAGATAGAACATGGGATAAATGAAAACTGGGTGGCGAGTGGCATATTCCCTTGTTCACTTACCTGACAAAGCTGTAAATTTGTTGCACATTTAGACTTCCCTCCTCACTGTTCCGTAGTGCTAGAGTGATGAGGTTGCAGTAATTAATGGGAGGCCGAGGCCAGGTGTCCAGCTGAGTCAAACCTCTCTGCACCCTCACTTTTTTACCCGGAAACTTTACTTGTTTGGGTAGAGATTGAAATGGTAGAAACAGGTCGTCTTCTGTACACTGTGGAGAAAGTTAGTTTCTCAAAAACATATTCTTTATACTATGGAGAGAATTACAAAAATGATCCATGCATTGTGTTAGCAGAAAAGCAAGTAAACTGGTTTAGGGGTGCTGCTAATTTGTAGGTATATTGCACTTCTGGTTGTCACTTTTTTGATACTGGTGGGACACAAAACAACATTAGCTTGTGTGTTATCATTTATAGCAATACCAAAAACATTGGAAATATCAAATAATTTACAGTCCCATCTGAAAAGTATCACTTCAAAATGTTAACGTCCCCACTATAGTTAAATCATGGTGGTTTCCCAGCATTACCAGCTCACTGCAGGAGGTTGGGGCTTCCTCCTCTGAATCCTCCATCGTGGAGTAATCTGTGGTATGGGGTGTCTGGCTTGGAGATGCCAATGCAGAGATTGCAGGCGATTCAGATGGCACATTAGCAACACCCTCATGGATTGGCATCACGAGGTTGGGATCCACAATTAGCCACAGGCTGGGCTTGAAATTGTATTCTGAATTAAATAAAACAATGAAAGCAATATATCAATGTTAATAACAGGGTAGATTTTCATTTCATACAGCCTTTTGCCGAGATCTGACAGATGACCTCCTGTTGGGGTAGCCAGGGTCTAGGTAACCAGGTCAGTCAAGTATTTGGGCTAAAAAATGAAGGCACTATTGGACATCTGCTTTCTATGGCAGGATGCCATATAGTTTTTGTGGTGTCACCTAGTTTTAGTGGTAAATCACTATATTAGTTAGAACCAAATTAAGAGTATACAATGTACATCAAAGAACAAGGAATATTTACGCTTTAACCGCTTAGTGACCGAGTGCTATGCTGCATTTGATGTGCCTTGAAGACCAGAATTCCATTATTTTTGTCATATGTTTACTGAACTGTGAATTTCTTTCTGTGTTTAGTCCACCCACACAAATTATATATCATTTTTTAAAGGACGGATAGGGCTTTCATTTGATACTATTATTTTTATCATATGATATTATTTACTATTTAAAAAAAAAAAAAAAAAATTATGATGAAAATATGCCATAAAAAACACTTCTTCTAACTTTGACCTGATTTTTTTTTTTAAACAATTATAGACCCCGTCTATATATTTCTACTATTTGTCCTGAATTTAGAAACACCAGTGTTTCCATGTTTGCCTATGTTTCATTTCAACTAATAGGGCAATAAACAATATTAGTGTTTTTTTTCTTTCTAACCATTTTCTTCTACAGTAACCTTTTAACCCCAACCCTAAATTTACCCCAACTCTAAATTCACTCTAACCCTAAATCTACCCCCACCCCTTAATCTAACCCTTGTACTCACCCGAACCCCCCTGTAACCTTAATTATAACCCTATTTATGACCCTAACCCTAGATCTAGGTTTAGTAGATCAAGGGTTAGCTTTTTACATTTATTTATTTATTTTATTTTATTTAATTTATTTAATTTTCTATTTATAACTGTAATACTGTCTAACTGCCTGTGGGGGCAGTCAAGTAGCGGTTTCAGAGCGACGGAAGAGATTTTTTTTTTATCACTTCCGTCGCTCTCCTCTGGGCGAGCCGGTGATCGCGGTGCCCAGGGGGGAACAGAAGGTGTTGCATGATGCCTCCATCGAGGCATCATTGCAACACTTTACACACATAGGCAGTGATCAGCTTTCACTGTCTATGTGTGTTAATGCGCATACGATCACATTTGCGGTGATCGTATGCGCGTGGGGGGGGGTCGAGGGGGGGCTGAAGGCACTCTCAGGGGCTGCTTCAGATCCAAAGCAGCCTTTGAGAGTAGCTGCAGGCATGTAGTGTTGCGCTAAGAAGCGCAACACTACATGTAAACGGAGGACGTATATATACGTCCTCATGGTCCTTAAGGACCATGCTTTTCAGGACGTATATATACGTCCACATGCGTTAAGGGGTTAAAGGACAATTGTCGCAAAAAATGAAGTTCTGGGGGGCGGAGCTAACTCTCATGGCGAGCGGTCGCACTTAACCTGAGTTCTGCGATTCCTTCCACGATTAACAGTATTTTCGATGGCCACAACGACAAAACCCCCCAAATCAAATCGGTATACACCTGAGAACCAGATGGGGCAACTAAAGAAGAAGGAAAAACGGCACTTTAAAGCCAAAGAACAAGATATTGGCGTCCTCCTTTCTAGGCCGCAAAAGCCTATACCTGGCGGACCCTCAATGACGCACTCCCCGACAGGGCCAATCTCCGATGAAGCATCGGACGACTCTGAGGAGGATCAACCTGTCACACTTAATACTCACCCTAACGCTGATGGCTCGCTAGCCACTAAAGGTGACATTAGCAGACTACTTACAGAAATGAGGGATGCTATTATAGCGGAGGTGTCCGCGGTGAGAAACGAAGTCTCCACGTTGCGAGGCAAAGTGGACGCCATAGAAGCTAGCCAGACTGAACACGAACAGTCTTGCGCTGATCTCAGAACACAGGTTGGGCAGATGGCACAACAAATACAACACTTAAATGTCTTCACAGTAACACTGGATGCCAGAGCCCGCCATACCAACATCAGAGTCAGAGGTATACCTGAGACGGTTGGGCCCGCCGCTCTCGAAGGATACCTCAAGGACTGGCTCGGTAAACTATGCCCGAAAATGGAAAGATCAGCCATAACTAACTTAGACTACTTCCGAATTAAGAAGGCACAAAAGGCAGATTCGGAGGCACCAAGAGACGTATTACTGAGACTTAGATCTTCCTCTGACAAGGCGCTTATAATGTCAGCCTCCCGTCAACATACAGAGTTACAACATGGAGCGGACACCTTACTGGTCTTTGAAGATCTCTCGCCAAGCATCCTATTATGGAGACGATCCATGATCCCGCTAACTAAACACCTTAGGGACTTGAAGATAAAATACCGATGGGGAGCCACATACTCCCTCTCGGTCCAGCAAGAGGGACGGATACTAAGCCTTACCTGCCCAGAAGAGATCCCGAACTTTCTCATCTCACTTGGATTACCTCCACTATCACCTTCTCCACAAGCCTTGGAAAAGTCCAATGCCCCTCGGCAAGAAGCTGCTAATTCCCGCTGAGGACTGTGACTGCAGCAAGAGGTTCCCTTCCAAATGTTTTATTTTTTTTTGACAATACTTTGCTTATACTATGTTATTTTCACTAAGATTAAGGACTCTATCCAGAAGTAATGACTATCGCCTCCACTAATTCTTGTATTTTACATGTGACCCTCCCCCCCAGGGCACTACTTTAGCACAGCTATGTCTGTGCGACAAGTAGGTTTTTCACCCTGGCCACCAAAAGTGTGGTCCAGTGGCCCCTCTTTTAGGCGCCTCTCCCTTGAGGTTGCCAGCATTTCTCTCTTGAAATGCTCTTTCCTCCCCCTCTGTAACTCTTTCTCACATTCTGCTCTAATCGCCTCTCCGCTTTTCCCTTTTATTCCGCTCTCCTTTTTATATCACATTTCTTCTCCAAATACCTTGAAGTTATAAGTATAACCTATGTTATGTTAAACTACTGACGGTAGCAGTCCCCGGCTCCACCGGGAGTAATATCCAGATATTTACATACCTTTAATGACTACATTATTATATTAAGATATTTGTATATGAGAAAACAAAAAATATTGCAAAGTTTCAATACCTATTGATAAAAACAGCTATGTTTGTAATGCATATGTTATATTTTGAATAATACCATGTGCTGTTTGTGACTCTATTGCAATAAAACATATATTTAAATTAAAAATGAAGTTCTGTTTAATTGAAAGGTTACATCATGAAATAATACAAATAAAGTACCTTATTGAGCCTTCTTTACTCCATATTGCTCTACCAGGAGGCAGACATTTTGTTTAGAATCTTGTACAGATGTGTCAGATTTAACAAAATGTCTGTCTCCTGGTAGAGCTATATGTACATTGTGGCCCTCGTACTTGAAAGTGTGGAGACTACACAATAAATATGGCATCAAAAGATATAGTATATACACTGTAGCTTGCATTAGTACACTAAATTAAAAAAGATAAATTACAATTAAGCCCACATATTGCAACAAAAATACAAATAAAAAATCCTGTTCTTGAGGTATTGCACTCCACAAAATCAATAAATAAAACACACATCTTTAGTCATAACAGTTTATATAAATGTGGGAAGGAAATACCTCCCTACTAATGGTTACTGCAGCACAACAGTGGGTGTGCTTTACTGCAGTTTAATAGAGCATTCCTTAATTAGGATGCTGGTCCTAAAATAAAGGAACTTTCTGTTCTGTATGTTAAAACAAAAAAACCATACACTCACTGTAAACAGTCGGTTTAGTGTTTACAACATTATCATCCAAGCAGGGCCGCCACCAGGAATTTCTGGGCCCCCTACCCCCCCCCCCACAATATATCCCACATGCCCCACCTACCCTCACAAACATGTTATCCCGGTCTAGTGTAAAATGGAGGGTGGTTGGGAGCAGTTGGTCAATATGCCAGTAATTATTTTGCCACTCAATAAGTCAGTATTTTGCCATTTAATATATCAGTATTTTGCCCCTCAATATATCAGTATTTTGCCCCTCAATATATCAGTATTTTGCCCCTCAACATGCCAGTCTTTTGCCCCTCAATATATCAGTATTTTGCCCCTCAACATGCCAGTCTTTTGCCCCTCAACATGCCAGTCTTTTGCCACTCAACATGCCAGTCTTTTGCCCGTCGATTTGCCATTTAATATGCCAGTATTTTGCCCCTTAATGTCATTATTTTGCCATTTAATATGCCAGTATTTTGCCCCTCAACATGCTAATATTTTGCCAAACAATATGCCAGTATTTTGCCCCTCAATATGTCATTCTTTTGCCATTTAATATGCCAGTAATTTGCCCCTTAATATGCCAGCGTTATGCTCGTTATGTGCCACCCTTCCCCCCCCCCCCCTTCCCCAGTACTTACCTCCTTGCTGTTCTGTCTATTGGTGCTCTGCTGGTCCGCGGCTGTGAAGGAAGCGTTCTGAGCTCCCCTCCAGCTGCACGGCTTCAATAAAGTTTGTTTTAAAAGAAAAATATGACCAGAGTTTTCCACCTCAGTGCAGGAGGGTAACTCAGGTCGCATTTTTTTTTTAAACAAACTTTATTGAAGCTTCGCGGCTGGAGGGGACCCAAAACGCTTCCCTCACAGCCGCGGACCGTCTTAATAGAGGGGATTTTTTTTTCTTCCTGGCGTGACCTGGGCCCGCGAGCCCCGGGACGCCAGTATTTCCCGTCACCCCCTGATGGCGGGCCTGCATCAAAGAGTTAATGCTCAGCCATCCTTACCTTGAGCAATATGGTCATCTGACTTACAAGGAGAAACCTTGGTTCTCTGTTGGGGTTCTGAAGAATTTCGCTCCACTTTGTCCTCTGCGCCTGAATGATATACAAAGTAATGTCCCGGTCAACTTATTATGTTAGCGAAATTCCTAAACACCCAATAGATATCCCAAACTATGTTCTGGGATTTTTATTTATTACATTTTAATGAAAGACTTGTAGTGAATATGACCAGGCACACCATCCACTTTCCTGTGGCCAGTCACAGCAAGACCAGACCAGGAGGAGTGTAAACAAAATGTATTTGCTAAACTATTCATTTGCCAAGAAAAAAAACAAAACAAGCAAATGTATAGATGACATTAGAACAATATTAAGACAGGACTGTTATGTATGAGAGCCCCTTTAAAGGACAACTAAAGTTTTCTTTGCTGTCCAGTCCTATGAAGTAAACCCATTGTGTATCTATAAATGTGTGTTCACTGGCCCCAGGCCACCATCAGAAATTGTGGGGGGCCTTACAGACCAAATGGCCTAGGCCCCACTTCCCCCACTACATTTCTCCTTTTATTATTGCCCCAGCACCCACATTGCACACCCAGGACATGCCCCCGCACCAACATTGGAGACCCAAGACAGCACCCACAGCTCCCTGGTGTCTAGTGGTATCCTCCCATGCTGCCTCTCGCACTCCCAGTGTGCAGTTCACGTGACCGCCGACACTCTGACCTCATAACACTCAGGGAGATCGAGAGGCAGCATGGAAGGATGCCTGGGCAGCGCGCACACACACACCATGCTGCTAGCTCGCTGCAGAGAGATCTTTTGATGTCCCCAGTCAGCAAGCTTTTATTTATAATTACATTTTTTATGCCCCTTAGCAGACCCCAGACGAGTGGGGCGAGCCTCTGCTCTTATTGGCTGTGCTGCTGCAGAGATACCTCTTTTTGAGTGTCTCTCTGCACTAAACGAGAGAGCCAGTTGCCAACCAGACCTGGCTGCCAGCTTCACAGGGAAGCTTGGCAGCTGACTATCACAGGACAAACTGGCATGTAGTGTATTTCACAGAACCACACTAACAGAGACTAAACATTTTTTTTTCCACTTGAGCTTCTAATATAGAAGCACATGTGAAAAGTTGGTTGCACCTAGGGTTGCCAACTTAACCATTTTTTAAAACCGGCATATTAGGTTTGGTGGCTGCTTTGCAGTATATAGAAGTCATATGTGATTAACCTAATCAAGTAGTGGCTAACCGTGTTGATTAATTAATTTCCTTGTGGTCACATAGGAAGCATGCAAAAGTTATATGTGGCCAATAAAAAATGGCCATGGTTAATAAATTAACCCCCTAACCCCCAATTTTTTTTAAATTTTAAATGTCCATAGTGGCAACCCTAGTTGCCACTGTATATTTCTCCTTAGAACAAACGGGGAAAAACACACAAAGGCTAGAAGTACCCCTCCTTCCATTACAAACGTAACCCACATTCATTGTTACCAATCCATAACAACTCAAATAGCAATTTACCAGCAAAGTACTGATCAACTGTTATAGATAGCTTGAGCTCTTCCATCATGTCCCAGTCCTCCAGAGCAGTGGAGAGATGAAGTCTTTCATATACCTCTCTGTTTGCAAATCTTAAATACATGTTTGCTGTTCTCCACAATATTAACACAAATAACAAGAACCATAATAATGGGAACTTGTTGTGTTCTGGTAGTCCAATAAACTCTCTCCCTCTTGAATTTAAAAGACTGACAAGATCCAAATGGAAACTCAGGGAGGGGTGAGGTAGGAAGTATTAACCCCTGCAGCATGCATGGTCACATTCCATCACTAACAAGGAATTCAAACCCCATCCCTAAATACCCCCAAACAGTTCAGGTTTTATCAGTATCCATGTTTTTTTTAATTTTTTTATAATCCTTTCACCAACTCCAGCAGGTGGTACAATCAAGATTCTGAGTCCATGTTTGTGGCACCTGTGATGTAAAATAGTTGATATCTCTAATAGCCTAATAGCCCAGCACTGTAGACATAAGGGGGAATGTATTAACCCATATAACAGACAATCTCACTGACTACCCGCTGACAGATTTTATTCATATATTTTCAGATGAATGGGACTCTGTCAACCTATACATTGCTTATACAGTGAATAAAAAATGTTCAAAAATTGCAAGCAAATGCATAAATTAGGAGAACTTGTTTTAACAAGTGTCTGTGGTGTCTCCTGTTTATGACATCACCTGTGGCTTGATATGCAATGGGAAATGTTTAAAACATATTTTTCTCATAGTTTATGTATTTTCTTTTAACACAATGCAAATATTATCCTCATTTTTTATTCTTTACACGTACAGTATATACAATGTTTAGGTGACAGTCTATTTAGAGGCAACATTGAGATAGTTTTCAGGTTTGATGCAAGCATTTAAAAATGTTGGATCATTTTGGTTGTATATTTATGAATAAAAGTGTATGTATTACTTGCACAGCAGAAACAAGTAGAATACTAGAGCATCTGCTTTGGTGAAACAAAATTTTAGTTTGTACAAGCTATATGTGGTTTTTATATAGGGTTGCCACCTGGCCGGTATTTTACCAGCAGGCCGGTAAAAAATTTGCTTCAGGCCAATGTTAAGTCTAAAGGAAGAAAAGGTGGCAACCCTATTAATATAATAGCTCTAGCAGAGAGAGTGTTTGGTCTGTGCATATATACTTTATGTAATGCATTGCTAGGGCTGATATTCTATTAGGCAGATGATGCATTTATGTGTCCTGGAAACTACCTCCTGTGTCCCTGAGAAAAACTGTGTGCACATGTAGACTGATTAGTCAACGACCCTGCACACTGTGTTTGAGGATTAGGGGACAAAAAAGTTTGTTCAGGGTGACTTCTACAATATAGGACTGTAGCAGGGGTAAAGAAAAATACCTTTGACTGGGCATCCATCTTGTTGCACCTCACTTGGAAAGGTATCTTTTTACACAATTTACTGGCAATGGTCCATTTTTATCTGAAGGACTGTTCTGCTTCCAAAGACACTTCCTGACAGAGACCCCTATGCTTTTCAGAGTGTGTTACAATGTGGAGCACTTGCATGGCTAGCTGCTCTTCTATAGAGGTGGTTGCCAGACTGACTACTGGCAACATTGAGTTCTTCCTACTGTATCCTTTACAGAAGATCTGAAGTATACAGATACTATTTCTGGTTATGGTGATTGCATTTAATTTAAAATATAGCATTTTTTTGCTTTTTATGTAATACATGTATTTTCTATACTGACACTGCTGTCCTATATATCTGCCAGAGATACATCTTCCACATTTAAGTCAGTGTTTTTCAACCTTTTTTGGGCAAAGGCACACTTGTTTCATGAAAAAAATCACGAGGCACACCACCATTAGAAAATGTTAAAAAATTTAACTCTGTGCCTATATTGACTATATATAAAGTAATTCTCTTGAACCCAGTAATATTGTGCCACTCAGAGCCCAGGAATATTGTACCATTCAGAGCCCAGTAATATTGTGCCAATCATAGCCCAGTAATATTGTGCCACTCAGAAGCCAGTAATATTGTGCCAATCATAGCCCAGTAATATTGTGCCAATCATAGCCCAATAATATTGTGCCACTCAGAACCCAGTAATATTGTGCCAATCATAGCCCAGTAATATTGTGCCACTCAGAACCCAGTAATATTGTGCCACTCAGAGCCCAGGAATATTGTACCATTCAGAGCCCAGTAATATTGTGCCACTCAGAACCCAGTAATATTGTGCCAATCATAGCCCAGTAATATTGTGCCAATCATAGCCCAAGAATATTGTGCCACTCAGAACCCAGTAATATTGTGCCAATCATAGCCCAGTAATATTGTGCCACTCAGAACCCAGTAATATTGTGCCACTCAGAGCCCAGGAATATTGTACCATTCAGAGCCCAGTAATATTGTGCCACTCAGAACCCAGTAATATTGTGCCAATCATAGCCCAGTAATATTGTGCAAATCATAGCCCAAGAATATTGTGCCACTCAGAACCCAGTAATATTGTGCCAATCATAGCCCAAGAATATTGTGCCACTCAGAACCCAGTAATATTGTGCCACTCAGAACCCAGTAATATTGTGCCAATCATAGCCCAAGAATATTGTGCCACTCAGAACCCAGTAATATTGTGCCAATCATAGCCCAAGAATATTGTGCCACTCAGAACCCAGTAATATTGTGCCAATCAGAACCCAGTAATATTGTGCCAATCAGAACCCAGTAATATTGTGCCAGTCAGAGCCCAGTAATATTGTGCCACTCAGAACCCAGTAATATTTTGCCACTCAGAACCCAGTAATATTGTGCTAGTCAGAGCCCAGTAATATTGTGCCACTCAGAACCCAGTAATATTGTGCCTCAGAACCCAGTAATATTGTGCCAGTCAGAACCCAGTAATATTGTGCCACTCAGAACCCAGTAATATTGTGCCACTCAGAACCCAGTAATATTGTGCCAATCATAGCCCAAGAATATTGTGCCACTCAGAACCCAGTAATATTGTGCCAATCATAGCCCAAGAATAGTGTGCCACTCAGAACCCAGTAATATTGTGCCAATCATAGCCCAAGAATATTGTGCCACTCAGAACCCAGTAATATTGTGCCAATCATAGCCCAAGAATATTGTGCCAGTCAGAGCCCAGTAATATTGTGCCACTCAGAACCCAGTAATATTGTGCCACTCAGAACCCAGTAATATTGTGCCAGTCAGAACCCAGTAATATTGTGCCAGTCAGAACCCAGTAATATTGTGCCAATCATAGCCCAAGACTATTGTGCCACTCAGAACCCAGTAATACCCACACACACCTAGACACCCTGACACACACACACACACACCTATACACAGTCACACTTTTTTTTTTTTTTACTTACCTTACACTTGGTCCGTCATCCAGGACCTTCTGCCGGATGTCCATCCACCTGACATCCGGCAAGCAGCTGACACAGCGCGACGGGGGCGGAGCTTGCACCCGTCGCGCTGTGATCTCTATGGCCAGGAGGAGAGGCTAGGGAGCGAGCTCCCTATAGCAGCCTCTCCTCCCGATCAGCCCTCACCCCCGCGTGAGGTTAATCCTCCGATTCTGGGACTATGTCCCAGACGGAGGAAAGCTCACCGGGGGTTTTTTTTTTTTTAATTTTTCAATGTTTCCCACGGCACACCAGGCAACCTCTCAGTGTGCCGCGGAACAGTGGTTGAAAAACACTGGTTTAAGTAAGCAGTATATACTCTCTCGATGCATGTGAGTTGGCATCTCATCTGTTTTTAACACCTCCCAGAGTGTTTCTTAATAAACTACACTATAAAGTTAGTTATGTTTTAAATTCTTTTCATACATATCTTAGCCACTTGTACCCTACAAACGTTTAAAGATAAGTGATTGTACTTTTATATTATTTACTGTATAATTATGTGGCGATAAAGCACTTTTTCCTATATCCTACATTTATCTCTATTTTTTCTAGCCTAAGACGCTAGAGGTCAGGTGTAAGTTCCTTTAGTCACTTTACTGGGCCTAAGATATATATTCTATTTCTATTACACCTTTTTTTTTATATATCAGTGCCAATTGAATCCACAATGTGGACAAAATGTTTCCAGTTACACGTGTGTTCAACATGCTTCAGAACGAACATGCAAACAGGCAGAATCCAATTAATTAACCATGGTAGGCCAGTACAAGCCATACAAGCCAGTAAAAAAAATGGCTGGAGGCTAATATGGTTGGTATATTTTTGAAGAAAAGGTGGCATTAGTAATTTATTGGATTGTGTCTGTGCGCATACATACTACCTGGTTCCACTTTGAATGCGCTTTCTGTCGATTGTGGAACACATACATCTGAACTTCTGCCCCCGGGCAAAACGAAATGCCAGGGACAGAGCTTGGGAGGTCGAGTGTGATAGCACTATGACTCAAAATGGCAGCGCTACTTCATTTAATTTGGCACAGGTGCAGGATGTGTACTCCGGATTGTAGAGCATAGAACGAGGCATGGCTGATGTTGACAACTGTGGACTACACTCAGGGCCAGCCTTAAGTGTACCGGCTGGTACACCTCCCCATATCGGCTCACCCTCTCCCCCTCCATCCCCATACCTGTTCTCTCTTCCCCTCCTCCCCATACCTGTTTTCTCTTCCCCTCTCTGTTCTCTCTCCCAGGGGCATATCGTGCTCCTGAGTGACAGGCGTGCTACCAGCCCGGAGCACACCTGTCAACCGGGAAGCACAACGTCTCTTCTTGTGTACTTGTATAAACACCAGAGAGACGTCGTTACATCCGAAAGACGACGCTGTGCTGAATTCTGCAACAGAGTCACTCACTCTGTTGCCAAATCAACAAGCACGAAAAGTATAGGAAAATCTCCCCTTCTCTGTTCTCTCTCCCTTCCTCCTCCCATCTCTGTTCTATCCTCTCCTCTCAATCTCTGTGCTATTCTCTCCCCCCTCCACCATTAAAATCAACAATTCCCTGTGAGGCAAAGGTTGTCTAACCAGTTCTCATTAACCAACAACACAGCAGTAAAGCAAATAAAACAAGGTAACCTTTTTTTTTTTTTTAAATGCAAATATTTTTATTTTGTCAGGTAATTTTTGCAATAAGAAATAGTAAGACGTATCGTTCTGTTCAGACACAGAGATACAACTATCATATCATACCATAAACAACAAAATATAGGAAAAGAAAATAAAAGAAAAAAGAGAAGAAGAGAGACGAGGGGAAAGAAGTGATTAAGAAGAATGGGGAAAATAGGAGGGGGGGGAGAATGAATGATGAGTGTGGGGGGGAGGTCTGTCTGCAGGATAGCATCCAGATGGTCTTAAAGGAACTATGTATGCCAGAGATGTCTGGAGGAGTCGAGCAATTGAAATTTAATCAGCCAAGGGTCCCATATCTTGTGGAATTGTGGAGAGGATTCCTTGATGTGTGCGGTAATTTTCACCATTCTGAGAATATGGCAAATTTTCGCATCTAGCTGAGCTTTGGTAGGGGTCAATGATTTCCAAAAATGGGCGATCATAAGTCGGGCTGCAGTACAGACCCGAAATATCAGTCTATTGGCATGTTTATCAACCGAGTCAAGATTGACCTTTCTGCACAGCGGCGCTGTCCAAGGTTCAAGCGGAATTGTGGCCTCGAGTGCTTGGCTCAATTTATCGAATACATATTGCCACAGAGGTTATACGTGTGCACATTGCCACAAGTGTGGAGCAGTGTGCCCTCTTCTCCACAGTTTCTGAAACAAAGTGGGGAGGTGGTTGGGTACATGTGATGGAGGCGCAGATGCCAACGAGTTAGGGTTTTGATAAAATTTTCCTGTATTAGCGTACACGATGTACCTTTCCAGAGATTCATATAAATAAAAGTCCTTTCAGTTCTGTCTAGTTGTGCGCCCAAGTCTTGTTCCCACTTTATTTCATGCGAGGTGGGTTCGGATATTTTTCTCCCATTATATGTAGAGACGTGATATGGCTCCCTTCGGTCTTGGGGGATTTTGGAACATCCTCTCATAAAAAAATGTGGGGTGCTGTGTCAAAAATGATCTAACATAATGTGCTATCTGTAGATACCGGAATCATTTGTTCGGGGGTAAGGTGTGTGAGTCTACCAAGCTAGAATAAGATCTAAGATTGTCGTGGGCAAAGAAATCACCCACCATCAGGAGGTGTTTCTGCGACCACCAGTGAAACTAACGAGTTCTCAGTCCGGGTGAAAAATCCCGATTTTGCAGGATCCAGGTGAGTCTGGACCCTTTGGAGGATAAATTAAATTTAAATCTGTTGGTGTACCAGACAGTCAGTGTGTGTGTCAGTATGGGGCTGTGGTGAGCGTCCAGTTTTGGTCTTTTAGTCAGCCGCATTGCTCTTTGGATGTCAACCTTGGGGCATAGGTCCACCTCAAGTTGCAGCCAGCGAAATAATATATAGCTTTCTGCATGCTTTCTATGTCATTTTTGGAAAGGGGCAGCGAAATAGTTCTGAAAAGATAAAGTAATCTGGGGAGCAATGTAATTTTAAATGCATATATTCGACTTAGAATTTCTTATGAATGGGGACTCTAGTTCGGTTTATAGAAATCCAATAGTATTACATGTATTCCATAAGCCGAAAGTCTATAAACCGAACGACATTCTGTTTATAGACTTTCGGTTTATAGAATACATGTAATGCTATTGCTATTCTATAAACCGAAAGTCTATAAACCGAATGTTGTTCGGTTTATAGATTTTCGGCTTATGGAATACATGTAATACTATTGGCTTTCTATAAACCGAACTAGAGTCCCCATTCATAAGAAATTCTTATGAATGGGGCTCTCGTTCGGTTTATAGAAAGCCAATAGTATTACACGTATTCTAGAAAACGAACGAATAAAACGAAACGAAACGAAAATAATGAACGAATTTCGTCTGAAACGAATGCAGTAATGAACGAAATTCGTTTTAGACTAAATAAATAACATTTTTGTCCGAATGGACGAAAACGAAACGAAAATTTTAGTTTTGCACATGTCTAGTAGATAACAGACCTGACAACAGTGCCCAATGCCAGTCAGCAGCTGCAAGGGCCAACAGGATATTGGCATGTGTAAAACGAGGTATATATTCACGGGAGGAGGATATCATCTTGCCTCTTTACAAATCAATGGTAAGACCTCACCTTGAATTTGCAGTACAATTCTGGGCACCAGTTCTTAAAAAGGATATTAAGGAACTAGAAAAAGTGCAAAGGAGGGCTACAAAATTAATAAGGGGATTGGAGGATCTTAGTTATGAAGAGAGATTTAAAAATTGCATTTATATACGTTAGAAAAAAGGCGTCTCAGATGGGATATGATAACATTAAATAAATATGTGCAGGGCAATATAAAGAACTCTCCAGTGACCTGTTCATTAACAGAAATGTACAAGGAACAAGAGGTCACCCCCTGAGACTGGAAGAGCAAAGATTTCATATGTTGTAAGGAAGGGATTCTTTACGGTAAGGACAATAAAGTTATGGAACTATCATGGCTTATTTTTATACATGGGGAATATGGGTGGAATACCATGCTTACTTGCCCCAGCATGCTGACTGAGCGCCTTTCTCTCCCCTTATGCTCGCCATTTCTTTCTCTAACACTTGCCTTTCTCTGTCTCCCTCAAACTCCCCATGTCTTTCTCTGTCCATAATGATCCCTTTGTTTTCCTCTGTCCATGCTCTCCTGCTCCTAATTACACGCTCATTTAGTGCGGCACCTCTCCTCCCTCTGTCACTGCACCCTGCCGAGGGAGCTCTGAGCACTACCTGTGAGTCTGCGTCCTAAGCCGGTGCCTACCTTGCGCCAGCCCTGGTTATAATTATGTTTTCCACGTGGGTTGGAATGACATGTTTAAACATGGCAAATGCTTAACCATGACTATGGTTATTATTTTTATCATGGTTACACTTAATATAAAATATTTAATCTGTTTGTAATATAAAATATGGTTATAACTAATTTTATACATGGGGATTATGGGTGGAATGCCAAAGGAAACACATACCGGCCATGTGTGGGCGGAGCTACAAATGGGAGGGGCCATGAGGATGTGGAGCCACAAAGGGGGCGGATTATCATTGAAAAGATATAAATTATTACTATATCATGCCAGTGAGAAGCGTGTGTGTGTATATAAAAGATATATTTATATATCATATACACACACAAGCTGTCTCTCACACTCACAAACAAGCTTTCTCGCACACACTGTCTCACACACATGCTGTCTATCACACACAAAGACAAGCAGTTTCTGTCTCTTTTGCTCACACACAGACTTTTACTCACTCTCTCACGGACTGTCACTCTCACTCTCTCTCACAAACTCTCCCTCGAGGCAATAGTCAGCACCGAAATTTTCAATCTGAGGAACCCACGATCGCCCCACGGAGCGATCATGGGAGCCATATTGACGGAGCAGCATGCTCCGTCAATACGGCTATGCCCTTTGGAGGTCTGAGCTTCGGAAGTGAAAGTAAATTCACTTCCGTCGCTCTGAATATGCTACTTGACTGCCCCTAGTGGTAGCTAAGTAGCATAGCAATGTATAAAAATAAATATTTAATTAGCTAAAAACTAGTTATATAGTTAGATTAGCCTATAGGGTTAAAATTAAAAAATGTTTAGCATAAGGGATAGGGTTAAAATTAAATTAAAATATATTAAAGGATAGCATAAGGGTTAGAGTTGGGGTTAAATTTAGTGTTAGTGTTAAATTTTGGGTTCGGGTCAAAAGTTCAACATAGGAAAAAAAACAAAAAACATTATTTTTGGTTTTAGCCCCATAACTCTCAAAAAAATACCGAAAAATATGGAAACATGCATATTTCTGAACTCGGGACAATATTTAGAAACTATTTAGACTGGGTCTTTTTTTTGTAGTAAATTATAAGATATGATGAACATAATGGTATCTAATGAAAGCCCATCTTATGACGATAAAAACAACATATAATGTGTGTGGGTACAGTATGTGAGAAAGAAGAAAATTGCAGCTAAACACAAACACCCCAGAAATGTCAAAACAGCCATTGTCACCAAGGGAAAGTCAAGGTGAAAATGTCTTGTCACTAAGGGGTTAAATTGTTTATTTAAATAAACCAATAACATTATTTAGCATACGTAATCTCAGTGGTGTCGCAAGGGGGTGGCTACCGGTGCTGAAGCCCCGAATCTCATATGTTTAGCCACGAATGAAACGTGAGTTGAACCTTTTTTATTTTCTTCTTCCTGCCGAGAGAGCACTGAACTAACCTACGGTTCAGCAGCTCAGAACCTGGCTCTCTGTACTCCTTCTGTGTGCTGTGAAGCCCTCTCTGAGCATGCAGGTACTGCACAAATCTAACAAACCAGCACACAGAAGTCACCTGCTCACCTCAGCCTGAACAGTGCCCCTGCTACACGGCAGAAACTACAATTCCCTGCATGCTTTGTTCCAGTGGAAGGATGTGCATTCTGGGCTCATACTGTGTCTTCAAAGGTAGTCATAAAATGTCTTGATGTTGTATAAGTGAAGGGGTCACATGGGTTACATAAATGTTCTGATGCCTGTCTGGAGCAGAGGATGCAAGGAGTTGTAGGCTAATTTAAAAGGTTTCACTTCCCAGGGTCTGTGGAGGCGACATGTGAGGTGAGCAACTTAAAAAAAATGATATGCCTGTGTCCTGTGCATGTACCTGGCACTGCAAATCACTGCAGTCAAGCCATCAGACAGTTTCTAAACAGTGGTCATGCTATCAGACAGGTTTTTTCACATAGGCAACACACAAAATCTACACATAACAAGTAATTAAATAATGATTACACTTGGCAGAGGTGTCATGACCACTGTTTTGAAACCGTCTGATGGCTTGACTCCAGTTGCAAATCAAAGCAAGGACTCAAGTGATTCAAACAAGTCAAGATACCAATGACAATAAAATAATATGCCAGATGTATGGACTGCAGACAGATCCAATTACCAAGATATGCAAATAAGAGTTTAATATAACACCTGTCCTAATCTATGTTACAGTGTGAATGTAGAGCATGGTAAATGGTATTATCCTTAAGTGAAATATGTGGAGCTCAATAGAAAAGGTGTTCCAATCTGTGTGCTATAGTGCTCTTTTTACATAGAAATGCATTGTAAATACATTAATTTAGTCTTGTGTTTATGGGATAACCATCTGGCATTTGTGAAATTACCATATTGCACTTCATACAAGTGAACAATAATGAGAGTATAGGAGCTATTTACTAAAAAGTTGAGGAGATGAAATTTCCATTTCCTCATTAAACTATACATTGTGCAGGGACATACCAGGCCAGTTTCCACTGCTAGATTACAAAATTAGTCCTGCATAATGCATACTGTTTGTAAATGTTTAATCATACATTATCCATGGCCAGATGGTCTCTTCTAGCAGGGGGACTGCATCAGGTTTGGCCCTGCGCAAACGTTGATCTCACCTTTTAGTGAAAAAAAAAAAAAATACTTTTTAGGGTGTATTTACACCCCACTTTTTTTTGTATATCACCAGTAAATCAAATAATTTTTTTTGAGATTATACGGTTTTAGTTATTGCTTACTTGGTGATGCCAGTTGATTTTATTCTTGTGATATATAGCATTGATGACAATAACCTGTGCAAACGGTTGTGTTTATTTCCTATTTTATTAAAAGGGAACATTTTAGTAAAGTTAAAATTATAGATGGCACATATCAAAAATTATTCTTTGGGGGTGTCATTTTCAAGTTTCATGCACTTTTCAAAGACATTTTTAATCCGTCACTTTGAGTTATTAGCTGAGTGCTAGAGGAACTTGGATGTGCAAAAAAGTTTCTATTTAACACCAGTTGGAGTTTGGGAGCACAGCCAGGCTGTTTGGGGGAAAATTTTATTTATACATTTTGCATTAACTGCTCATTGGCATCATATAGATCAGGGGTGTCCAAGTTTTTTCTGTGGTGGGCCACTTCACCAAAAATGGATGTGAGCATGGGCCGCATTCATTTTTCAATCAAAGAAAGTTATGTATATATTTAAATACTGTGTGTGTGTGTGTAATTTATTTTTTAATATATATATATATATATATATATATATAAACGCTCCTTCTGCACGGGCCAACAGTTGGGGGTGTGGCTACCGCTGCTGAGCTCACGCGGGCCACACCTCGCTGCCTGGTGGGCCGCATTTGGCCCGCGGGACGCACGTTGGACCTCCCTGATATAGATCATTTAAATATTTCTGTTGCTGTAAAGCCTTGCATATAAAGCTACAGCTCAATAATATCATAGAAAACCTTTTATATGTATTTATTGCTTATTATATTTACATATTGCTCATTGGTATCATCATCTAAATCATTTATATGTGTTTAATGCTAATATTATACATACCTAATGCTCATTGGCATCATGTATATCCATATAGGCCCACCCCAAGCATGTGCACTTCTTTAATCCACTTCTATCATGTCTGCCATGGGCTCTAGCCCCAGATACTTTGGAGACCTAGCAAAGCCCATGCATATTCTTATGTGTTTGCTTAAACTTTAATGTTTATTAACAGACAGAGGCGTCACTAGGGTTGGTGTCACCCGGTGCGGTAACTCATGGTGTCACCCCCTGGATTTCCTCCAATACCATGCCAAACAGGTTCCTTAGTAATTCCAGTCAGATGTCCCATTAAATATGCCACATACAGGAGCCCCACAAATTATGTCACACGCAGGAGCCCTTTAACTATGCCACATACAAGACCCCATAACTATGACACAAGAGCCCCATAAATTCTGCCACACCAAAGCGCCGTAAATGAGGCCTCACCTTGGAGCCCAATTAATTATGCCACACACAGGCGCCCCTTAATTATGCCACACACAGGTGCCCCTTAATTATGCCACACACAAGTGGCCCATAATTATGCCACACAAGAGTCCCTTAATTATGCCACACATGGGGCCCAATAAATATGCCACACATGGGACAGCCATTAATTATGTGACACACAGGAGCCCCACAAGGTGACAAATGTACAATTCGAAAACAATACATATCTATAAACACAGACATCTCTCTATAACTAGTTGCATTTATACTTATTTGAATTATTTAATTTTCTATTTAATAAAAATGTTATTGAAAAATTGCATTCCTATTTTTTTTCCCTTCCTCTGCACCCACATTGCACCTAAATGACTTAACACAGCACCATACAGTACCCACAGAAATTGCCATGCACCTATATTGCCCCCACAGAACTAGCCAGTGTCACTTTCCACATAGTACATGTTATTTTGCTCCACAGACCATGCCACAGCATCACTTTGCCAAATATGCCAGTATTTAACCCCTCGATATGCCAGGATTTAGCCATTCAATGTGCCAGGATTATTTAGCCATTCAATATGCCAGGATTTAGCCATTCAATATGCCATACGCTTATACTTCCTGTCACCGCAGCTGACCCGGAGTGGGCGTGAGGTGGTGTGTCCCCCTCCGCAGGCGCACTTCTGCCAAAGTTACGGCTGATTGACAGCCGTAACTGTGTGCGCATGCGCTGTGGTGCGCAATGAGAAAATTCTACTGCGCCTGTGCAGTAGAATTTGCTCGAGGAATTTGATAGAACACCGGCTCCACATTTATAACGCCCCGGAGGGTGAAGCAAAGGAACGTTATCACCGGACACCAGGAAGGTGAGTATCCCTTATCCGAACTGAAACACATCCGAAAAAAAAAGATTTCATATTTTGGGTCTTTTCAGTGTTTGAAACTTTGGATAAGGGATACTCAACCTGTATTGCAGTCATGTCCAAAGTCCGGCCCGTCCTTTACTTCCATACGGCCCCAGAGACACGGCTGATCAATGTCTCTCTCTCAGGGCCGGTGCTACCGTAAGGCAGCACGTTCCCTTTGCTCCTGCAGTGGCGGATCTGGATTTGAGCCGCCGTGATAAATTTTAATTTTTTTTTTTTTCTAAGTCCAATTCTCGCGAGACGCGAGATTTCGGCCGTTTCGCGGGCTTTTCTCTGCAGGGAGGAGGTGTCCGTCCAGGGACACGGAGCAGCAGCTACCAGGTAAGTGATGGGGAGGAGGGTGGTTCCTGGGCATCTGAGAGGCATAATATTACAGGGCATCTGAGAGGCATAATATTACTGGGCATCTGAGAGACATAATATTACTGGGCATCTGAGAGGCATAATATTACTGGGCATCTGACTGGCATAATATTACTGGGCATCTGAGAGGCATAATATTACTGGGCATCTGAGAGGCATAATATTACTGGGCATCTGAGAGGCATAATATTACTGGGCATCTGACTGGCATAATATTACTGGGCATCTGACTGGCATAATATTACTGGGCATCTGAGAGGCATAATATTACTGGGCATCTGACTGGCATAATATTACTGGGCATCTGAGAGGCATAATATTACTGGGCATCTGAGAGGCATAATATTACTGGGCATCTGAGAGGCATAATATTACTGGGCTCTGACTGGCATAATATTCCTGGGCATCTTAATGGCATAATATTCCTGGGCATCTGACTGGCACACTATTCCTGGGCATCTGACTGGCATAATATTACTGGGCTCTGACTGGCATAATGTTCCTGGGCATCTGACTGGCATAATGTTCCTGGGCATCTGACTGGCATAATATTCCTGGGCATCTGAATGGCATAATATTCCTGGGCATCTGACTGGCATAATATTCCTGGGAATCTGACTGGCATAATATTCCTGGGCATCTGACTGGCATAATATTCCTGGGCATCTGAATGGCATAATATTCCTGGGCATCTGACTGGCATAATATTCCTGGGCATCTGACTGGCATAATATTCCTGGGCATCTGAATGGCATAATATTCCTGGGCATCTGACTGGCATAATATTACTGGGCTCTGACTGGCATAATATTACTGGGCTCCGAGTGGCATAATATTCCTGGGAATCTGACTGGCATAATATTACTGGGCATCTGACTGGCATAATATTCCTGGGCATCTGACTGTCATAATATTCCTGGGCATCTGACTGGCATAATATTACTGGGCTCTGACTGGCATAATATTACTGGGCTCCGAGTGGCATAATATTCCTGGGAATCTGACTGGCATAATATTACTGGGCATCTGACTGGCATAATATTCCTGGGCATCTGAATGGCATAATATTCCTGGGCATCTGACTGGCATAATATTCCTGGGCATCTGACTGGCATAATATTCCTGGGCTCTGACTGGCATAATATTACTGGGCTCCGAGTGGCATAATATTCCTGGGAATCTGACTGGCATAATATTACTGGGCATCTGACTGGCATAATATTCCTGGGCATCTGAATGGCATAATATTACTGGGCATCTGACTGGCATAATATTCCTGGGCATCTGACTGGCATAATATTACTGGGCATCTGACTGTCATAATATTCCTGGGCATCTGACTGTCATAATATTCCTGGGCATCTGACTGGCATAATATTACTGGGCTCTGACTGGCATAATATTACTGGGCTCCGAGTGGCATAATATTCCTGGGAATCTGACTGGCATAATATTACTGGGCATCTGACTGGCATAATATTCCTGGGCATCTGAATGGCATAATATTCCTGGGCATCTGACTGGCATAATATTCCTGGGCATCTGACTGGCATAATATTCCTGGGCATCTGACTGGCATAATATTCCTGGGCTCTGACTGGCATAATATTACTGGGCTCCGAGTGGCATAATATTCCTGGGAATCTGACTGGCATAATATTACTGGGCATCTGACTGGCATAATATTCCTGGGCATCTGAATGGCATAATATTACTGGGCATCTGACTGGCATAATATTCCTGGGCATCTGACTGGCATAATATTCCTGGGCATCTGACTGTCATAATATTCCTGGGCATCTGACTGGCATAATATTACTGGGCTCTGACTGGCATAATATTACTGGGCTCCGAGTGGCATAATATTCCTGGGAATCTGACTGGCATAATATTACTGGGCATCTGACTGGCATAATATTCCTGGGCATCTGACTGGCATAATATTCCTGGGCATCTGACTGGCATAATATTCCTGGGCATCTGACTGGCATAATATTCCTGGGCATCTGAATGGCATAATATTCCTGGGCATCTGACTGGCATAATATTACTGGGCTCTGACTGGCATAATATTACTGGGCTCCGAGTGGCATAATATTCCTGGGAATCTGACTGGCATAATATTACTGGGCATCTGACTGGCATAATATTCCTGGGCATCTGAATGGCATAATATTCCTGGGCATCTGACTGGCATAATATTCCTGGGCATCTGACTGGCATAATATTCCTGGGCATCTGACTGGCAGAATATTCCTGGGCATCTGACTGGCATAATATTCCTGGGCATCGGAATGGCATAATATTCCTGGGAATCTGACTGGCATAATATTACTGGGCTCTGAATGGCATAATATTCCTGGGCATCTGAATGGCATAATATTCCTGGGCATCTGAATGGCACAATATTACTGGGCTCTGAATGGCATAATATTACTGGGCATCTGAATGGAATAATATTACTGGGCATCTGACTGGCATAATATTCCTGGGCTTCTGAATGGCATAATTGTCCCTCCATGCTGCCTGTTCGGCTTCCCGGCGATTGTGCCGACAGGTCACGTGAACGGGCGCGCGTATGACGTATATTTCAGCATCCTGTGTTGTTTTTTTTTCATCTGGCCTTCAGATATGAAAGGCAGAGTGATTTTACTACTGTTTAGAATTGTCATTCAAATCGTTTGCAATAAAGTTTGCATAAAATAGTTCATTTGTACTTAATTTTAACTGTCAGGCAAAATGGTCGGCCCTCACGCATGTTCACTTCATCAAGTCTGGCCCTCTTTGAAAAAAGTTTGGACACCACTGCTGTATTGCATGAATATACATTTTCATTCTACATAGCTAAGCTCTATTTCATGCCGAATGACCTCTGAACTATAATGTATCTTAAAAAGAAAACAGTTTTTAGATAGCGTTTCTCCCCAAAAGCATTTCCTTAAAATAGATTTAAACCAATGTAATCCACCCTGCAAGTAACACATTTGACCTGTTTTCTGATAAGTATATATTTTTTTAACATGAGGATTGTTTAATAAATATTATGAAGCAGAAAAAAAAAATATTTATCTAGGAAAGTAAGTGTTCTAGCTGTGTAATAGAAATTCTCTCTCCTTTATTCCTCTTCTCTGGGAGACAGGAAATAAACAGACATGTGCATTTGCAGTTAGTTTAAATTCAGTTTTTCTTCGACATCAAAGAGATACAGCGATACTACCCAGGGCCCATCAGAAAAAAAATAGTTTGAGCTTTGTTTGCTCTACTACCTGGGGTTAATTTCAAATAAGAGCTATAGTCAGGATTATCTTCAGTTCCCCATTTCTGAGCTAGTTTCGATTCTTCTAGTTGTGGGAGTTTCACCTATTCATCATAGTCTGATTTCAGCCAGTCTGATTTAGTTTCTGTTTTCTAGAAACTATTACGTTACTCTGTAAATGTACATTGCATCTATCCAGTGTTAATAATTGAAGGAGACTTCCAGTTTATAAGGGCAGTTCAGTTCAGGCTGTTAAGAATTTAAGTAAGAGCATGTGGCAGAACTGCTTTAACCCCTTAGTGACATGACTTTTTTGGCTTGTCCCACGCTTGGTGACATGGGTTGTTTTAACATTTCTGAGGTGTTTGTGTTTTGCTGTAATTTATTTCTGTCTCATTTAGTGTACCCACACAAACTATATATCATTTTTATCATCATAAGAAGGGCTTTCTTTTGATACCATTGTTTTGATAATAGCATATAATGGCATATAATGTTCCATGGAGGGCCGGTGCAAGACTATATTTTGCCACCCTTTGCTGATCCTACCCTCATGGCATTTAACACAGTGTCATATATTTTGCAAAAACATGTGTACATACATTCAATGTCAGATGCAACCACACATACACACACAGTAACACATGCAATTTCACATGCACATGCAGCCACACATTCACAAATAATCACACATGCAATGTGATCCTATCTTTGGCACTGCCCTCTCCATGCAATCCCAGTCTGTCTCACACTCCTCATGCCATCCGTGTCTGTCTCGCTCTCTCCCACATGCCATTCATTTGTCTGTTACCACCTTTTGTCTTTCTCCTCTCCCTCATTATCTTCTCCTCTTTTGTTCATCTCCCCCATGTTTATCTTTCTCTTCTCTCCTCCCATGTCTGATATCTCTCCCCCTCACCCCATGTCTGGTGTCTCTCTCTTTCTCCCTCCTTCCCCAATGTCTGGTGTCTCTATTTCTCCCTCCCCCAATGCTTGCTGTCTCTTTTTCTCCCTCCCTCATATGACTTCTGTCTCTTTTTCTCCCTGCCTCCCAATGCCTGGTGTCTATCCACCCCCCACCTCCCTCCCAATGCCTGATGTCTCTTTGTTTTCCTCCCAGTCAGTGTCAGTGCTGCTTGTCACGCTCCTGCATGTAGTGATGACACAGAATATCATATTTCCGGTGCTCTGTGTCATCGTTATATGCAGGGAGTGCGAGCAGCACTGACAGGGCTGATGCTGCCCTTGCATGGGGGTGGCTGGCAACATTCCGCCCCCCCCAACAATAAGCCAATGCTACATGGGCAATAAAAATAAAAAAAATCTCGGGGCTGCCTGCCGCGGGGATACAGGCGACAGCCAAATCTAGCGATGCGGCTTGCCCGAAAAGAAAGAAAGAAAAAAGTTCTGCGGCGCTATGTGCTGCAAAGAGGATGCCAACAGCACAGATGTCACCCCCGCTGGAGGTGTCACCCAGTGCAGTCCACACCTCCTGCACTTCCCCATGGGATGACACTGGGTGGGTTTATTTTCAGGCATGTGGATTTGGATAGGAATTGTTGAAGGTTTATTGGTTGACATTGTTAACATTGGAGTGCAGGAAATAGTGGAGAATACCTTGGTTTTATTGGGGGGTCGACAGCGACTGGTGGTGCCGTAGCCGGCAATGTGGTATGGGTCACCCGCCAATTAAAATGAGCTTTGTTATCTGTACTTTGTTATCCAAAAGGCCTTGACGTTCTATATTGTAGAATTGCAAATTAGCTTAATGCTGATCTAAATGGCTTCTAATCCTGAGTTTTGTTAAGAAGGAGATCACTAGCAGCGAGCTTGCTGTGTTTTATGTAGTACCATACATTTGCTGTCTTGTTTTCATACTGTGTATTTTGGGATTTTGTGCAAACTTTTAGTTTTTTTTGGGGTCTAGAAAATGCTCCCCTTTTTTTTTTTCTTTCAAATCTGTTTGTAAATCAATGTTTGTAATCAACTCGATTATTTAATAAATATTATGCTGCAGAAAAAAAAGATTTTTCTAAGAAAGCAAGTGTTCTAGCTGTGTTGTAGATATTCTCTGTCCTTTTATCCCTCTTCTCTGGGAGACAGGAGATAAACAGACATGTGCATGTGCAGTAGATATGTGCATTCGTTTTCGGACGAATGCATTTTCAGACGAAAATTGCATTTTCGTCCATTCGTCGGAAAAACGAATAACGAAAATATTAACTAACAAAATCCGAATGAACGAATGGTTAATAAACGAAAATCATTCGTTCATTCGTCCATTCGTGCTATTGGCATTCTAAACCGAAATAGAGTCGGTTTATACAATACCAATAGCATTGTACATTCCATAAACCGACATGAATGACTTTCGGTTTATGGAATGCATGTAATGCTATTGGCTTTCTATAAACCGAAATTGAGTTCCCATTCATACGAATAGGTCAATTGACTTATTCGTATGAATGGGGACTCTTTCGGTTTATAGAAAGCCAATAGCATTGCATGTATTCTATAAGCCGAAAGTCTTTAAAACGAACGACGTTCGGTTTATAGAATACATGTAATGCTATTGCTGTTCTATAAGCCGAAAGTCTATAAACCGAACGTCGTTCGGTTTATAGACTTTCGGCTTATAGAACAGCAATAGCATTACATGTATTCTATAAACCGAACGTCGTTCGTTTTAAAGACTTTCGGCTTATAGAATACTATTGGCATTCTATAAACCTAACTAGAGTCCCTCCTCATTCATAAGAATTTCTTATGAATGGGGACTCGACTCTAGTTCGTTTTATAGAAAGCCAATAGTATTCTATAAACCGAAAGTCTATAAACAGAACGACGTTCGGATTATAGAATACATGTAATGCTATTGCTGTTCTATAAGCCGAAAGTCTATAAACCGAACGACGTTCGGTTTATAGACTTTCGGTTTATGGAATGTATAATGTAATGCTATTTGCAATGGCATTACTATAAACCGAAATAGAGTCGGTTTATAGAATGCCATTGCCAATTCCATAAACCGAAATTCGTTCATTATGTCGGTTTATGTATTTTGCTATTGGTATTCCATAAACCGACTCTATTTCGGTTTATAGAATTGCCAATAGCATGAAATGATTTTAATTTAGTATTAAAAAATAAATTGAAAAAAGTGGAGAGTTTTAACCCCTTTGTGACGCATGGTGCTTGCGTCCCAAATGACGTAAGCACCAAAACATCACGATTTGTTCCTGGCCACTGATCACAAGGTGATCGTTAGCCAGGAACACTATGGCAGAGACCCAATCAGGGTCTTAATAGACCCTGTGGGTCCCTGCCCAAAAATTGCAAGCCCTTCGGACGTCACGCACGATTTAGAGAAATGTAGCTGGTGCTCGTTTTTGAGCACCAGCTAAATTTCCCCTGTCAGACTGAGGCCATTTAAAGAAACAGGTGAGGGGGGGACAGAATAACAAGGGGGGGGGGGCAGAGTAACGAGGGGGGGTGAGAGAAACAAGGGGAGGGAGGGGGGAAGAGACAGAAACAAGGGGAGGGGGGCAGAGAGAAACAGGGGGAGGGAAGGGGGGAAGAGACAGACACAAGGGGAGCGAGGGGGGAGCCAAAGGGAGGGTGAGAGAGAGACAACACTAAGGGGGGGAGAGCGACAAATCTGGGGGCAAGGGAAAGAGAGAGGCAGCATTGTCACATAAAAGGAAATAAAAACAAGAATTTTTTTATATCATAATTTTTTATTAAAAAAGCAATTTACATGTGAATATATACTAGACATGTGCATTCGTTTTCGGACGAATGCATTTTCGTCCATTCGCCCGAAAAACGAAGAACGAAAATGCTAAGCTAACGAAAGCCGAATGAACGAATGGTTAATAAACGAAAATCATTCGTTCATTCGTCCATTCGTAGTACTATTGCATTCTATAAGCCGAAATAGAGTCGGTTTATAGAATACAATAGCATTTAACTATACGGAGACAGAGTCTCCATTCATAAAATTATGAATGGAGACAAACGTATAGTTAAAAGCCGACAGCCTATAAACCGAACATTCGGTTTATAGGCTGTGGGCATTTAACTATACGGAGACAGAGTCTCCATTCATAAAATTATAAATGGAGACTTTGTCTCCGTATAGTTAAAAGCCGGCATTTAACTATACGGAGACAGAGTCTCCATTCATAAAATTATGAATGGAGACTTTGTCTCCGTGTAGTAAAATGCCCACAGCCTATAAACCGAACGTTCGGTTTATAGGCTGTCGGCATTTTACTACACGGAGACAAAGTCTCCATTCATAATTTTAATACATGTAAACCTATGGCTATTCTATAAACCGAAAGTCGTTCGGTTTATAGAATAGCAATAGGATTACATGTATTCCATAAGCCGAAAGTCTATAAACCGAAAGTCGTTCGGTTTATAGACTTTCGGCTTATTGAATACAAGTAATACTATTGCCTTTCTATGAACCGAACGAGAGCCCCACTCATAAGAATTTCTTAAACTAAACGAAAATTTTAGTTTTGCACATGTCTAATGTGCAGTTAGTTTAAATTCTGTTTTTCTTTGACATCTAAGAGATACAGCGATACTACCCAGAGCCCATCAGTAAAAAAAAAAATAGGTTGAGCTTTTTGTGCTCTACTTCCTGGGGTTAAGATCAAATTTATAATACAGAGCTAAAGTCAGGATTATTTTCAATTCCCTATTTCTGAGCTAGTTTTGATTCTTCTAGTTGTGGGAATTTCACCTATTCATCATAGTCTGATTTCAGCCAGTCTGATTTTGGTTTCTGTTTTCTAGAAACTATTTACATTGCATCTAACCAGTGTTAAGGGAGGCTCAGTGGTGTAGTTTGGTTTTGTGCTGCCCACACCCAGGACATGCCCCATCATCCACGTTGCGCACTCATTACATGCTCCATTACCCACATTACACACACATTAAATACTCCATCACCCTATTACATGCTCCCATCACCCCATTACAAACTCTTATCACCCCAATACATGCCCCCATTACATGACCCATTCACCCCCATACATGGCCCATCACCCCCCTTACATGCCCCCTTCACCCCAGGACTTACCCTGGGCATTGCAGTTCCCTGGTGTCTAGTGGTAGGCAGCATGGTATCCTGGGACCAAAAATAGGCCTGGGCATTTAAAACTGAGCAGCCCATTTTTATTTTATTTTGTTGTTAAACCAAATGGCCAATTATGATTTGTCCATTAATAGCCCACTGATAATTTGTCCGTTAATAGCCCACTGATAATTTGTCCATTAATAGCCACTGATAATTTGTCTATTAATAGCCCACTGATAATTTGTCCATTAATAGACCACTGAAAATGTGTCCATTAATAGCCAATGATAATTTGTCCATTAATAGCCACTGCCAACCCCCCCCCCCCCCCTTTCCCAGTACTTACCTGGATGCTGCTCATCGGCCGTCTCCTCAGCAGGGTCTTCTTCTTGCACGCACTCTGCGTGCAGGAAATACAGCCGCCGTATTATATATATATATATATATATATATATATATATATATATATATAAAGAAAAGTCCAACTTGAACCTGTAAGTGAAGAAAACATTAGAAAATAATACTGGTGTGTAGACCATAAATACGAGATACCTGCAAAACAAAGAAGGTATGCAGTAAATGATCAGTAAAACATGAAGTCCAATAGCGGATGGCTAAAGTTCTGCAGTCTACAGCTTATAGCCATGGAGCATCAACGGTCGTATAGTTAACGGTTATAGTGGCATTCTCCCCGCCAAAGTACCGTACAGTCTGGTACTCTTTATAAGTCACTCGCTTGGGAGATGAAGTACCAATTCAGTGATTGGTCGTGAGAAAGTCCGTGTGGAACCTCCTTTGGTTATCTTAATCTCAACCTTACGAACATTTCCATCGTTGCTGGGCATTACGCTTGTTACGAGACCCATAGGCCACTCATTGCGACAGACTTCTCTATCTTTCAGAAGAACAAGGTCGCCTACTTTGAGGTTGGGCTTGGGTGTTTGCCATTTGGAATGGCTTTGAAGGATATGCAGGTACTCCTTTCTCCAACAGTAAGGAGTGTGGCTGGGGTAAGAATCACTGGAGAATCAGGATCGGAAGATACTGGTACTAGAGGCCTTGCGTTAATGATGACGGATACTTCCGAGAGAAAGGTACTCAAAGTCTCATGAGTCAATAGTGATGACTTGCGGTCCTGTAACATGGAATAGAGAATTCTTCGAGCAACTCCAATAATTCGCTCCCAGGCTCCTCTCATATGTGAAGAATGTGGTGGATTAAACAGCCAAGTACATCCATTGTTTGCTAAGAAATTGTGTAGTTGAAGTTCTTTACAGGCTCCAACGAAGTTGGTACCATAGTCGGATCTTAGCTGCTTGACAGGTCCTCGGATGGAGAAGAATCTTCGTAAAGCGTTGATGAAACAAGAAGAATCCATTGACTCGATCACTTCAATAAGTACAGCTCGTATGCTGAGACAAGTAAACAACACAGCCCACCTTTTGCTGTTGGCTGCTCCACCACGAGTCTTTCGAGTTACCAAGGACCGAAGACGTCAACTCCAACGTAGGTGAAGGGTGGATCTGTGCTTAAACGATCAGTTGGCAGGCTTGCCATTTGTTGTAGTTGGCGTCTACCTCTTAACTTGCGACACTTGACACATTTGAAAAGCAGGGAAAAAACACAACTTTTCGTTCCAACAATCCACAAGCCGGCTGACCTGATAGCGCCTTCTGTAAATTGTCTACCTTGGTGTTGTATTAGTTCATGATGGTGCCAGATTAGAAGAGTGGGGATGTGGTGCGGACCTGGTATGATGATGGGGTTTTGATCCTTGCTGCACAGGTCAGATTTCTTTATTCGACCTCCAACTCGCAGCAACTGATTGTCATCGACCACAGGGTTTAGATTAAATAGTGAACTATCTTTTGATAAAGGTATTCCACCTTTGAATCTGTGGAATTCTTCCATGTACACTTCTTGTTGTACACAGCGAATGATAACCTTTTCAGCACTCTCAATTTCTGTTGCGGTAGGATGGTTGGTACAGATATGCCAACCATGACATTCTGATGTTGAGCTCCTTTTAAAACAATAGGCAACGTGAATCAAACAAGCAACAGCCCTAACAGCTGATGAGTTGAGAAACGTTCAAAACTGTGTGACTTGAGTTTTGGTTCTGTACTCTTAGAGGTATGCAGTGTGGTGTTCATAGACCTGATTTCTTTATCAAAGATATTCTGGATAAAGTCCACAAAATGTCTTTCCATCTCTGGTTTCCTACTTAAGGTACGCTTTAAGGAGGATAATCTTTTAAATGCTTGATGTAGATTGTTCGGTAGCTTCTTTCTCGGGAGGCAAAAGGGTAGGGGTGCTACCCAACTATTGGAATTTTCCTGAAAGAACTCGTTGTCCATTACTTTAAGGAATTCTTTGTCTTCTACTGAAGGAGCTAACATGTTGTCTTCACTGCTTGCATTGAAAACGGTAGAGCCAGAACTGTCATCGTATGTGCGGGAAAGGTTTGTGTTGCAACTTGCAGCTAGTTACCTTCTCCTTTACCCAATAGTGATGTTGGCAAGTGAGTATTACGACCATTTGGCAATACATTTGTCTTGAATGAAGAAATGTTAGTAGGCCTTTTCATTTTGCCTATACAGACATTACCTATAATGACCCAGCCTTAGTCCAGGTACTGGGCAAACGGAGCATCTGGGGGTCCGCTGACCTGCCTGTGGACCTTGTGGACCCTTAGAATATCTCTTCCCAGCAGAAGAAGGATTTTAGCATCTTTGTCAAGTGGTGGGATTTCACTTGCTATTGACTTTAGGTGAGGGTGGTAGAAGGCAACTTCTGGTGTAGGTATTTCTTCTTTGTTGGCTGGTATCTGGTTGCACTCTACAAGTGTAGGTAAGGGTAATTCTAAGTTATCTCCTAGAGAGGACACAATAAATCCATAGGCCCTTCTTCCAAAGACCTCTGTAGTGCCGCTACAAGTGCCTAAGGTGTAAGGGTGAACCTCTCCTCTTATGCAAAATAGATCAAACAGTTCGGATCGGGCAAGTGATCAATTGCTTTGCTCATCTAAGATAGCATACACCTTTTAAAAATCTTTTCTGGTTGATCCTTGTGGTGAACATTCACTAGGCATATTTTAGCACAAGACTTGTCACAGTGGTCTACCCCACAGACTTCAGTGCATGAGGAAAATATCATGGTGGAATTAGGTGCCTGACCTGCACTTTTCCCGACGTGATTTGGCCTGGGAGAAAGGTTCGCAGGATGTGAGGGATTGGACTCAAGTGGATGGAGAGCTTGCACATGGTCCTCGGAACCGCACTCTATGCACTTGATCAGTGGAAGCACAGCATCTATAACATATCCCAAGGTCTCTGTTCTAGACGCTCCCATGCAGCGGTGAGACCTGCAGTTGGATTGTCGATGTAGACTGACCTGAGGCTCTTGACACGTTCTGTAGATTGTGGGCCAAGCCACCTGATAAGCAGATCCAGCTCCTCAGCAGCAGTAATACCAAGATCACCTATAGTAGTTTTGAAAGCGGATTTCCAGCTTCTGTAATTTTCAGGATGGTCATCGAAGCTTACTAGGCCTGACTTGGTGAGCTCACGTCGAAGTATATACTTTACGAACTCTGCTGTGTCAGTTGTCTCTGACTTTATGTAGGAGGTCACTGGTTGAATGTTGCGGGTTGCGTTGTTTATGGTGTTGTTGTAAAAAGATGTGGGAAGATATGGTGCAGCAAGGGCATTCGGCTGAGTTGTTGGGTAAGAGTCTGGAACGGTCCTGTTAGCAGGAGGTTGGTGACTTGCTTGCAGATTAGTGTGTCGTTCTGTGACATATGCAGAATCAGCATGACAGTCAGGAGATGCACTGGGGTGGTTTTACATGTAGGAAATTGCTGGAACAGCTTTTGCCTGTTGGTGTGGTGAAGTCTTTGCATTGTCGTGAAGAATGGAGGCAATTGAGTGTTCACTGCTGTGGTTTAAGACCTAGTTCTTAGTGCGTTCGAAAGGGTCTTCTATATCTGCCTTGACGCTGACCCTTTCACTAGCATTTTCATCTGCACCAATAGCTTGTTCCAAAATCTTTAGTTTTGCCGCAGCTGCCTCATAATTGCTCTGTTCCTTTAAAGCTTTAATTGCTGCCCTTTGACGTGCTGTCTGAGCTTCCATTGCTGCAGCCTCGGCCTCCATGTCTGCTCTCTTTTTAGCATATACTTCGATAGCTTCTGCTTCGGCACGGGCAATTATAAGCTGTTCACTAAGCGTTGAGCGCCTTGAACTTCGGGATCTAGAGGAACTTTTAGAATGTCTGGTGGATACGGATCTGTGAGATACGGTGTCCTGTGGCTGCGTTAATTTTGCTTCTGCCTTTGCTTTAGCTAGCCGGATAAAGCTTTCGCTTTCCACATTAAGAAGCTGGACATTGTTAAGTTGCTCTAATGATTCCTCAGTGTTAATGTTTTGCAGAATAGTTTTATATTTATTGCTTGTAGTCTGGTACAGTTCATATGAAGCAGAGAGATGCTTTATGGCGCCCTATGGTTGCAGTACCCTATGGCTGGGACATGAAATCACATCAACATGGGTGAGGATTTTATCCCAAATCTGTTTCAAACTGGTTGATAGTTCAGTTCTCATGGATTCATAGTTCTCTTTAACCTTCCAAGTGGGTTTCACAGAGCGTTTAGCCAATGCACTGGGCTCTGGGTCCTCATCCTGGCTTTCTCCATGTGGTGCATACTGTGGTGTTTCATCACATACTGAGCCTTTTCCACTCATGATGGCCTGGGATACACAGGCTTGGCTGTAGCAGTGAAGAGTGTCTGTATACTGTGTGGAGCTGTAACAAGCTGTGCTGGGGTTGTATGCGGACTTCTTATCCAATACACGTAGTTACGCTTCACTATGATCTGTCCTGTGACATGGCAATCTCTGTACAAGTTGCTGGATACGTTCTTTTACTATTCTGGAATGGCTGCAAAGGCTATGAATGTGGTTTTCAGGAGCACATGGCGCTCATTGCCCTGATGACATTATCCATACCAAATCACCTTCCCAGATTGTTTACTCAGTCACAACTCACATGAAAGAAGATCTGGCGATGTTTATTTGTCATATGATCTGTGCAGTTACAACAGGTAGAAGAATGATTCTTCCATACAGGTTAGGAGAGATACCACAAATCACATATGTAGGTACAGCATAAATAACACTAGAACAGGAGAAGGGGAGGGGAGTATCTGAAGCAGCAAGCAAACTACAGAGTGGCCCAAGAGACAAACTTAAGATGAACATTAAAGAAACAGTATATTATAATAAGACAATATCATGTAACATGACCGTTTTGGAAAAGTTAAGTTTCAGGTAGCGATCAGACATCCAAGCAGAGATGACACTCCACTACACGTGACACTAGGGAGGGAGTGAGGTCAGGGGAGGAGAGATAGATTTGAGTATCATCCGCGTACAGTAGGGTTGCCATCTGACCGGTATTTTACCGGCAGGCCGGTAAAAAAGTAGCATCAGGCCAATGTTAAGTCTATGGAGACAGTAGTATGACCGGTATTTTTCTGAAGAAAAGGTGACAACCCAAGCGTACAAGTGGTATTGTAAACCAAAAGAGCGGATGAGTTCTCTCTAAGAGGTGGTGTACAGGGAAATCAACAGAGGGCCAAGTACCGATCCTTGCCGAACACCAACAGACAGCGGAACAGGCAATCATGTTGCTCCAGCAATCAAAACGGAATAGGAGCGTGCAGATAAGTAGTACTTGATCCAAGAGAGTACCATACCACCTATGCCAAAAGAAGATAATCTGTTACAAAGGAGGCAGTGGTCAAAGGCAGCAGAGAGATCTAAGAAAATAAGCCACTGTCAGGCAGTGCTGTATTTACCGTGAGGCGTCCGCCTAGGCTGGCAAATTTTGGGGGGCGGCGGCGCATTTCCCCCCCCCCCAGCACTGAGAAGAGTGAGTAAAAAAAAATAAAAAAAAAGCTGCCCCTTTAAAAAAAAAAAAAAAAGGGATCAGAAGATCCCCCTCACCTTCCCTCTGCCTGTCAGCTGGCTGCATGGGGAGCCGAACAGGCAGCACAGAGAAACCTCCGCCGTGCCGTGTGACAGGGAAGTGCCGACAGGTCACGTGACTGGCGCTCTGACGTCATAACCGCCTGGGAGCTGAACAGGCAGCATGGAGGAAACAATGGTAAAAAAAAAGGTAAGTGCTGGGGAGATGGGGGGATTTGGGAAAATGAATGGCAAATAACACTGGCTTAATATTGGGCAAATTAGCAGGGGCATATTAAATGGCAAATACTGGCATATTATTGGGCAAATTGGCTGGGGCATATTACCGTATTTGCTCGATTATAAGACGAGGTTTTTTTCAGAAAAAAAAAATCTGAAAACTACCCCTTATAATCGAGGTCTTCTTATAATCTGACCTCAAATTGAGGTCAGATTATAAGACATGGATCCAGGTCCCCAGCAGAGCTGCAGGGGACCTGGATCCCCCTCTCTAGCAGCAGGGGATGTCTGCTCAACGAGCGCAGACTCCCCTGCTTCCGCCCGGCATGACCGCCGGGGCTTCTGTGAAGAAGCCGGGAACTTCCGCTTTTGTCACAGAAGTCCCGGCGAGCGTGCCGGGCAGCAGCAGGGGAGGTCTGCGCTCATCGCGCAGACTTCCTCTGCTGCCCCACTAGGCACCAGGGACAATCGGGCAGCTGGGGGATGTCTGCACTATACGTGCAGATATCCTCCATGCTGCCCAACACGGCAGACTATTATGACGGACAGCTGTCCGTCATAATAGACTGCCGTGTCGGGCAGCATGGAGGATGTCTGCAAGTATCGTGCAGACATCCCCCGGCTGCCCCCACTAGCCACCAGGGATCAAGGTAAGGGGAAGGGAGGGAGGGGGGGGGCAGAGAGACAGGGGGAGGGAGGGAGGGAGGGGGGCAGAGAGACAGGGGGAGGGGGACAGAGAGACAGGGGGGACAGAGAGACAGGGGGGAGGGAGGGGGGCAGAGACAGAGTCAAGGGGAGGGAAGGGGTTAAGAGACAGACAAGGGGAGTGAGAGGGTTAAGAGACAGAGACAAGGGGAGGGAAGGGGTTAAGAGACAGAGACAAGGGGAGTGAGGGGGTTAAGAGACAGAGACAAGGGGAGGGAAGGGGTTAAGAGACAGAGACAAGGGGAGTGAGGGGGTTAAGAGACAGACAAGGGGAGGGGGGAGAGAGAGAAAAATGGGGGCAAGGGAAAGAGAAAGGCAGCATTGGCACATAAAAAGAAATAAAAACTAGAAATACATTTTTTGACATTATAATTTTTTATTAAAAAAGCAATTTACACTATTTTTTCCTATAGGGTAGTCTTATATTCAGGCTTTTAGTTTTTTTCCTAATGGAATATCCAAAGTTTGGGGGGTCGTTTTATAATCAGGGTCGTCTTATAATCGAGCAAATACGGTATATGGCAAATAACACTGGCAAATTATTGGGCAAATTGGCAGGGGCAGATTAAATGACAAATACTGGCATATTATTGGGCAAATTAGCTGTGACTTGTTAATGGCAAATAATACTGGCATATTATTGGGCAAATTGGCTGGGGCATATTAATGGCAAATTATAATGGCATGTTATTATATTAATGACAAATGATACTGTTCTGCTGGTGCTGTGTCAGTGGAGACTGCAGTCCCATCCACTGCCACAGTTGACCGAAGTCTAAACTGCTCTGATACTGGATCTTGGCCAGATTCTGTCACAATCACATTGCATTGTGTAAGTGGACCAGACTCCACAGCAATGTAACTCACACTGCACATTAATGTATCACAATACACAATAAGACTGACAGCAAAAAAACTCACATTAATTACACACTCAGTCATTACACATTACACATACAAACACAGCTACACTTATACAAATACACACATGATCACACTTATATACACACACACACACACAAATACTCACACACACATACAGACTTTGTGCACATAAACAGTCACCCTCACACACAAACATCCTTACACACATACATAGACACCCTTAAACACACGCACAGACACCCTTACACAAATTCACAAACACCCTGACACACTTAAACATTTGAAATATCAGGTGGGCTGCATTTGGCCTGCGGACAGAATGTTGGAAATTTAGTTCTTTAAGCTTAACCACTTGTCTTTATGATGAGTTAACTCTAATTCAATACCTGTGCTTCACGTACTTATTGTGAAGCACAGAGAGTGACAGGAAGAAAAAAAAAATTCATGTTAAAAACATAAAAAAAAAAAAAAAGTTACCTTGCTGATCAAAGTTGGTTACTCTTATCAGATTACTTCCTACTTTATGACCCTCATTTTTTATTTTTTTATTTTTGCAATTTGTAAGTTGTTCCCCCTAAATAAATTATATTATTATCATATATTAATTTAACTGCAGTTAACCCCTGCGTGCCTGTGCTGTGCTTCTGATGACTAGTACATATCGAGGGGGAGGATGGGGGTCGATAGGGGTTGGGAACCTTTATTTTTTATTTTTTTGTATGGGTGCTAGTGCAGAGAGTCCCTTTTTTTGCATGAGATCAGCAGGGGGGACCTTAACTAATTTATCAGAATTATTAACAAAGTATATGATATAATATATACAACTTAATATTAATAAAAGGAAAAAATAAAATAAAAACTCAAATAAATAAAATGATTTTATTTAGGTTTGTAATTACTTAATCAATAATTAGATGACATTAGTATTGACAGAGCTACCATAAGGGCTAGAAAACCACAGTGTCCAGAAATATATTGTATTTGTCGTTCACAATACTCAATAGCTTTTCATTCACACAGATTGTATTTAGTCATGTAATCACATCATACCAGGATAGATCTAATTTATTCCATCTACTAGCTGTATATATTCTTACACCCATACATAATGATCTAATGAATACATTTTCACAGTTGTCCTTTAAGGGGTTAAAATGGTCACAAACATAACATTACAAATAAAATCAGAAATGAAACTCTGGGGGCAGTAAGTTTCAGTTTCGTTTCTGACAGCAGATCATTCACTATATAAGAGACTGAGAGAATAGCAGCATGGGATTGCAGCTTGACAGAGCTGAGGTGTGGATGACATCTAATTCGTCCAGAACATGGTAAAAAACAAGACACCTATATACTTTATTTTATACTTTCAACATCCTATTATTTTATATGAACTGTAATCTGATATAGGAAAATAACAACAGAACTTTATTAACTTAAAAGAAGCATTGTACATTTATAGTAGTTTACATGTGTTATACCTTATTGCAAGGAACAAGAGATGATTTAAAATACCACAGCATAGACGGTTTTATAACAAAAGCCATCCTATAATCGGTTATTAAATATATTTAATCCGAACATATAGAAGCTGAAAAACATTGTACTATTGTTAATTAAAGATGACATTCTTTTTAAAAGAACATGTGCATTTATTAGTTTATTATTTAATATTTACAATGTGGAATTCAGAAACTGGAAAGCAGATATATTAGCAAGGTAGCAAGAAAAGCAGGGCAAAATGAATGCAATGTTTATCACTAAAGGCAAGTTAAAATGTAAACCTCTTCCCCCTAATTCAGTACCTTCCCACCGTTTTATCTCTTCATCCCCTTTATCTGGCAACAATCTCAATTTCAGTACCCTTTCTACTTCTATTTCAATTATTTTCTCTCCATTTCCGATACACCTCCATCTAAGTTCCACCCAGCAGATATGTCTTGGTCAGGCAGCAGATCTCTCCACCTTGTATGTCCAATGTCTCCCCCCATTATTTTTAATGAGGGAGGCTGTGGACATGCTAACCTCTGAGTGGGGTAGTCTGCCTACTTTGCTAGGATGCGCAAACATGTACAAGCTATGCATCTTTAAGCAAATAAAAAAGGAACGTTTAATGCAATATGTTTTAACCCAAATAAATATATATATATTGATATGATAGAATGGCATAGGTTCCTTTTGTGACTTTCTGAACTAGTGCAGCTGTTATGTCAATTCACTTTTTAACCCCTTAGTGACATGACCTTTTGACCCTGTCTTTCCCTTGGTGACTTGGGCTTTTTGACATTTCTGAGGTGTTAAAAAAAACAAACAAAAAAAACACTTTTTGTAAATTTGACCCAAAAATTATTCACACAAATAATCAGTAAAAAAGACCTCATCTAAAAAGTTTCTACATTTTGTCCCGAGTTTAGAAATATGCTTGTTTCCATGTAGTGTTTTTTTTTGTTTTCTAACCATTTTCACCTACAGTGACCTTTGACACCAAACATGAACATTAACTTTAACCATAACCTTAAATTTAACTCTTAACCATTATTCTAACCCTAGATGTTACGCTAATTTAGCCTTACAAGAGGGCAGCAGCCATATTGGAGGGGCATGTTGCTCTCCAATATGGCCCCTGCGATTCACTCTGTGGAGTGATCGCGGGTGCCTTAGCCACCGAATTTCGGTGATGCTTAATACATCATCAACGGTTTGCCAGACAGGACAGACTTAGTCCGTCCTTTGTCGGGAAAGAGTTAATATATATGGAGTACAATTACTTTAAATTTGTACAAGCGTAAAACTACTGTATTTGCTCGAATATAAGACGACCCTGATTGTAAGACGACCCCCCAAACTTTGGATATTCCTTTAGGAAAAAAACTAAAAGCCTGAATATAAGACTAAATGATGATATTAAACAAATGCATTTCTTGTTTTTATTTCATTTTATGTGCCAATGCTGCCTCTCTCTCCCCCAGTGTTATCTCTCTCCCCTTGTCTTTCTCCCCCCCCCCCCCTTGTCTTTCTCTTCCCCTCTCCCCCCTTGTCTTTCTCTGCCCCCCTCCCCCTCACCTGTAACTCGCTCCCTGGTTTCTAGTTGGGGCAGCCGGGGGATGTCTGCACAATACGTGCAGACAATATGGTGAAAGGATTTTTTGGTATACATGTCACACAGAACTCATACTGCTCAGCTCCCCAAAGCAGACACCGCTCTGTTTCAAGAGGAGGGGGCGGACCTCCCACCCGGTGAGATCTGCCCCTTCCCAGGATGCTCCACAGGGCTGGCGAGGGGAGATCATCTCCCTAGCCAGTGCCTCTACCGGCATTTTTTCCCCCTCCAGGGCTGGGCCCCCCGTCGCTGCGGCGCCCTAAGGCGGCTGCCAGAGCAGCCGGCCCTGTTAGTGTGGCATAGTGGGTAAATCTGATGGGAAAATCCCTCCACTTATTCAGGGGGTAGCAGAGGCATTATTAAACACAAATCTACACATATTAAATAAGCCAGACTTACTTTTCCCACAAATATCCGAAACTTGCAGTGCTGCTGCCACTTCAAGGGATTCTGGGTAGTCATATGCAAATAAGGTTAACAAAGGATATTTGTAATGTGAAAAATTTTTGTGTGTGTACTTTCACGAGTACACTCGGGGGCTCGTCTGACCAGGATTTGAACAGAGCAGGATCAACAGAAGGTACCTATGCTTGGTCCCCTTCTTTTGATCCTGTTTGAAAACCAGGGTCTTTCTCTCAACCGCCGATCTGACCGGACTGCCTGCCTACCAGGAAAAGTACATGTCAGTTTATCCTCACACTATGGACACTGAATTTTTGACTTGTGCTTCTATGTTAGAAGCAAAAGTGAAAAACAAAAAGCATAGTTGTTTTTTTAAGCTTAAATTGTTACAAACATACACATTACAAATAAAGTCAGAAATGAGACTGGGGGCAGTAATTTTCAGTTTGTTTCTTACAGCAGATCATACACTGTATAAGAAGCTGAGTCTCAATAGCAGCAGAGGATTGCAGCTTGACAGAGCCTAGGTGTAGATGATGACATGCTTTATTCAATACATTCAAAGTTCCTGTTATTTTATATGAACTGTAATCTGTAAGGCACTGAACTTTTAATTATGTGTGTACATTGTGTAGCATTAACTAATATGCTGCGTGTGCATTACCTCTTATTTGGCCTGCACATTTTGGTCACCCTGTCCTATATTTTAGATTATCTGTAATTAATTTATTTTTGCAATTTGCAGTGTATTACTAATGAAAGGCTATTTTGATAAACTATTTATTATGACACATAAACCTAAAAGGGGTGCTATTCACTGGTAAACAGATAAGTGAACAAAATCAGCTGCATTGGAGGACTACACCAACTGGCCTGTCTTTCCAACTGGGCTTTTAATGCATGATTGTTAACAGTTAGCTTGTTATATTTTTAGTGAATAGCCCACATATTTTATTTTAAGAACTTAATTTTTTTGGCATTGTGGAAAAAAAGGTTCACTGTACTGGAATATTTATATATATATATATATATATATATATATATATATATATATAATTATTATTTTATTTTTTTCTGGGAGTGGCTAACTAAAAGATGTATATGAGTGTCTGTCTCATTTTTGGGGTCATGGTGGAGTAGTAGAGCTTTTCACATAGGACACAGACCGTGTTTTTCTCTATTACTAGAGACTACTGTGGTAGTGAATGGGGACTGCGAGGATTCTATGGAAACTCTGCTAAAATAACAGAATTGCCTTGTTCAATGTGTAACGGTTTCGTAATGCAGGGCCAAATGAGCGCACCTAGCAGGAGAAACTCACCAGGTTTGGCCCTTTTATAATGCATAATTAAGCTGATCACCTCACCTGCCCCTCACTATTCATGAATATAACCCTATAACTTCTAGACTCTAAACAAGAAACGTAAAAAGCGTGTAACACATAAAATCAGCAACAAGCACAAAATTAAAGAATATACTCTAAAATGCATGTTGGTCTGACTTCTTTTTCTTACTTTTAGACGCTGTGTAGAAACTGGAATCTATAAAACAATCATGGGTAAGTCTCATTTATTCATACATTAAATATATAGAGAGGCTGTAACATAAGTAATGATATTAAAAAGGGAAAAGAAGGATCATGCTGTTATACTCTGACTAAAATGTTTAGTCCACATGGAGGATCCTACAATCTTTCCTCAAATGAAGATTCAGCAGTATATTGCTTGTCCTGTGGGTAAATTTTTTGGGTATTTTTAATTTTTTTTTAAAAATTGATCTCAACCCAATGCAAACAAATTATTTAACGTGGCAATACAAGCCCTATTTGTGGTATACAAATACTGATTGTTTTACCTTTATTTAATATATTTTATAGATTTTTATTCTCTGGTAGATTGAATGTAATAATGCATAAATGAGTAAGAATAAAATATATATTATATAAGACATAGTAAAAATAATGTAAAAATAAATCTCTGGGTGGGAACATAGTAGTCAACCATTACCTTCTTGGAATAAACTATAGGAAGTACAGGTTGAGTATCCCATATCCAGAAATCTGTTATCCAGAAAATTATCCATTAACCAAAATATTTTGAGGATTTTTCCACAAGTTGCAAATTCCACACACACCTGTCAGAATGCAAGCACACACCAGTTTATTCAGTGTCCAGTCCCCTTAACGCAGAAAGACATATACCTCCTGAGTTTTCATGTAGCGTTGCGCTCCTTAGGCAGTGAAAGCAGATCACTGCCTATGTGATAAGGTGTTGCATGATGCCTCACCGAGGCATCATTGCAACACCCTTCTCTGTCCCCTTGAGGGCACCGCGATCACTGTATTGAAGAGGAGCATGCTTCTCCAATACGGTGTGCCCAGCAGAGCGACTAATAAATGGAAAAAGCTAACTCTAGATCTACTAACCCATGATCTAGGGTTAGGGTCACAATCAGGGTTAGGGTTACAGGTGGGTTAGGGTTAGAATAAGGGTTAGTACAAGGGTTAGAATAAGGGGTGGGGGTAGATTTAGGGTTAAATTTAGGGTTAAGATTGGGGTCAAAAGGTCACTGTAGGAGAAAATGGTCAGGAAACATAAAAACAGTAGAATAGGTTATTGCCCTGTTACCTGAAATAAAAAACAGAAAAAGATGGAAACATTAGTATTTCTAAACTCAGGAAAAATATTAGAAACTATATAAACGGGGTCTTTTTTACAGTTTGTAATTGTGTAAAAAAAAAAAATCAGGTCAAAGTTAGAAAAAGTGTTTTTTTGGCATATTTTCATCATATTTTATAATTTTGTTAATAGTAAATTATATCATATGATGTAAATAATAGTATCAAAAGAAAGCCCCATCTGTCCTTTAAAAAATTATATATAATTTGTGTGGAGGAACTGAACACAAACAAAGAAATCGCAGTTAAGCAAACGTATGACAAAAATAATGTAATTCTGGTCTTCAAGGCATATCAAATGCAGCATAGAACTCTGTCACTAAGTCATGCATGCTCAGATTCCTCCAATGCCACAAAGGGTAGTACAATGGTTGTGTGCAGGCCTGACGCACCTATGGCAGGCTCCCCACGATGCTTCACATCCCAGCTACATCTATATTTCATGAGTGCTGAGAGGCTTTAATGCATCTTATTGGTGAAAATGATCTCTTATCCAAAATTCTTCTGGTCCGAAGCATTTTGGATAAGGTATACTCAACCTGTATAATATTCGGGCTATGTAACCCCTGTGCAGTTTAACAAACTGTTAGTATTGCTGGAAGCCCCAGGCATCTCTCTATCAGAAAATTAAATTGTATTCTTGTCCTAGATTTTATTGCTTTGAGGTTCATTCTAACAAAGAACATTGCATTATTGGAGGGCTGTATATTTAAAGGGACACTAAATGGTTTTTTTTTCACTTGTGCTTCTAATATAGAAGCACAAAGGAAATGTCCGTTGTTCCTAGTAGCAGGATAAACTGGTGTGTACTTTTGATAATACACACCAGTTTATCCTCTGACCGACAGCTGCCATGCTTCCATAGTCAAAGGTAAGTATTGGAAAAGGGAAGTGGGGGAAAGGGTAACCTACCTGCAGCTGCTGGAAAAAAAGGGCAAAATTGCTACCTCGTTTGGCCAGTCACCCAGTTAGCCCAGAAATAGGACTTAGAGTAGTGCCCCGGGGGCATGAAATCCTCTTGAAAATAGGGGCACCAGTCAGTCACATAATATAGAACACATAAAGAAAAGAGAGAAGGTTCATCTATTCTTTGTGTCGCTACATGCTTGGATAAATGTGGGTCATGGAAAAGTGAACTATTCCCTAAACGTTTGTAGAGCAAATGCCACCAAGATTATTTGTTGGTTATCGGTGTTAGGTAAAACAGAGTATCAACGTATAACATGAGATCACGCGTGTAACTTAACTGTGCACATTCAGTTAGATTCGGTAAAGTAGAGTGCTCTGGGTGATTATAATGTAGTATGGATCAGGCTGTAATGTAAAATACAAGCAGCATAAGTAACCTCTGCATAATTAATCATCAATTATCAGTAGACTTAAGTAGGAACCATTATTCTATTCACAACAACATTTAAGAAAAAGAAGAAAGAGAGGGAAGAAAAGGAGACAGGGGATGTGGAGGGATAGACAGAAAGAAAATAAAGGGCAGACCAAGGGAAAGACTGTCAGCAGCACCGGAGAAGATCTACAGCAACTTGGGCCAAATGGTCAAGACTACGATCAAATGATGGCTTGCACACACAAAAAATGTCAAGGGTAATGACCTGAGGGTGGATAAACAGGTAATATATCTCCAACTTTAAAGCGAGGGAAGCATTTTGACATTCCTGTCTCAATTCCCTTGAATTCTCTCTTTATTGAGTAGACCTATAGGATTAATTACCACTCTGTGTAGTAAAAGCATATATAACAACGGTTCTAAAAAAAGGTTTAGAGTATACTGCTTGCATGCATTTTTTATTTGAGGTGGATATTTTCCTTTAAAGGGAATCCTAAAATAAAACATAAATGCTTCAATTTAAATAAATATTATTATATGGCTCTCCTCTTAGACACATATGCCGTTTCCTATTTGCTTTGTGTGGCTGATATTTTTTTTAAACTCAACCTAATACAAGCTCTGTTTGCAGATTTTTTTCAAAGGGCTCCACCGTTTTTGCTCCAGCTGCAGAATATTTTGCGAAAATACCCTGATGGAGGGCAGATCCTGAAAGTGAGTGGGACACATATTTATGTCTAAAAGTATTTTGAAAATATTCATTAAAAATTACCAATGTGTAAGCGATAAAGTTAAATGGTCAGTCTCAGTCATATATAAATTCTTAAAGGAATGCTAACTTTTTATTTCACTTGTGCCAGCTTACCTTTTCACTGGCACCTGCCATGCTTCCCTGAGAAGCTGACAGGCTAATCTGGTCTGTGACTGTCTCTCATTTTTTGCATTGCAAAATAAGGGACCTTAACTCTGTAACCTTAACTAGGGCTCCATTGGTGGCATGTAAAAGCCAGTGTCACTCTCTGCACTAGCCAACGTCGCTTCTGACCAGCCAGACGCACTGTCGGTGTGCGCCAGCCTTTTCGGTTCAGCTAGGGTTGCCACCTTTTCCTTAAAAAAAATACCGTCCAGCAAGGGTGGAGTCTAAAATGGGCGGAGTCACTTTGTCTCCAGATTAATCTTCAGGCCCCTTGGTATAGGTACTGGGTGCCTGCAGCTCAATTCTGGATATCCTGAAACACATATCCGCTGATATCAGTAACCCCTGAAATCTCCTTGTGTCTGTCTCTTTCCCCCATCTTACCTTGTGTCTCTCTTTCCCTCATCTTCCCTTGTGTCTGTCTCTTTCCCTCATCTTCCCTTGTGTCTGTCTCTTTCCCTCATCTTCCCTTGTGTCTGTCTCTTTCCCTCATCTTCCCTTGTGTCTGTTTCTCTCATCTTCCCTTGTGTCTGTTTCTCTCATCTTCCCTTGTGTCTGTTTCTCTCATCTTCCCTTGTGTCTCTTTCCCTCATCTTCCCTTGTGTCTCTTTCCCTCGTCGTCCCTTTTTTCTCTTTCCCTCATCTCCCCTTGTGTCTCTTTCCCCATCTCCCCTTGTGTCTCTATTTCTCCCATCTCCCCTTGTGTCTGTCACTTTCCATCATCTCCTCCTGTGTCTCTATCTCTCCCCCCCCCCATCTCCCCTTGTGTCTGTCTCTCTTTCCCCCATCTCCCCTTGTGTCTGTCTCTCTTTCCCCCATCTCCCCTTGTGTCAGTCTCTTTCCCTCATCTCCCCTTTTGTCAGTCTCTTTCCCTCATCTCCCCTTTTGTCAGTCTCTTTCCCCCATCTCCCCTTGTCTGTCTCTATTCCCCATCTCCCCTTTTGTCTCTTTCCCTCATATCCCCCTTTGTTTGTCTCTTTCTCTCATCTCCCCTTGTGTCTCTTTCCCTCATCTCCCCTTGTGTCTCTTTCCCTCATCTCCCCTTATGTCTGTCTCTTTCCCTCATCTCCCCTTGTGTCTGTCTCTTTCCACCCACCTCCCATTGTGTATGTCTCCTTCCACCTATCTCCCCTTGTGTCTGTCTCTATGGGGCGTGTAGATGAAGAGACAAGAATCCAGACTCTATTACAGTGGTACAAAGCCATTAACATAAAACATATTTGTGTCACTGAAATATGAAAAGGGTTTCATTGCAAAGTGCCTTTTTCCATAAGGTCAGGTCCCACTTATCCCCTACATATGTTGTGCATGTAACACATGACTCTAGAAGTTCAGAAATCAAAGGGTTAATGTAAAAGAAAAAATCAGTAATCAAAGAACTCAGTTATTGATATGTTGTACTATTCTGCTCTTCCTGAGGTGAAATAAATAAAGATATATACATATATTTAAAAGTGAAATTGGAAATATATATATATATATATATGTAAAATATATATTTAGCACTAAGGGCACATTCATGCCTGGTTGTGTGTGTGTGTGTGTGTGTGTGTGTGTGTATATATATATATGTATATGTATATGTATATATATATATATATATATATATATATATAATCAGGGCTTGACAAATTTAATTAGATTTTAGGAGTCAGCAAAAAAATTTAGCATTCAGACAATCACGCCAGCATACACGCAATTGATAAACACACACGCCTTCATATACCCATATATTTACAAACACCTCACACACATATACACAAACACCTCACACACACATACTTTACATATACACATATATACAAACACCTCACACACCTACTTTACATATACACATATATACAAACACCTCACACACCTACTTTACATATACCCATATATACAAACACCTCACACACACCTACTTTACATATACCCATATATACAAACACCTCACACACACCTACTTTACATATACACATATATACAAACACACACACACCTCACACAGTCTTTTCTTGGTTTTTTCTTAACGTGTCCCCCCTCCCTGCTGCTTTACCTCATTGCAGGGGAGGGGGACATTCGTGCTGCAGCCGCTCTGCCTGCTGAGTGCCAGGATGTCACGTGACGACACCCGGCACTCAGACACGTGTTGCGCGAGGGGGCGAAGCTTGCAGTCTGTGCGGATGGCACAGACTTTCCCCCTCTCCGCAAAAATAAAAAAATCAGATGGCAGCGGCGAGGGGGCCATGAGGCTGACGGTACCCAGGCGCCAGGTCTAATTTCCTGGTCGCCATGGCGACCTGGCGCCTGGGGTTTGTCGAGCCCTGATATATATATGTATATAATATATTATTTATTTCATATTTTGTTTGTAGTGGATAGGTGGGACATGAGATTATGCCGAAGGCACTTTGCAATGAAACCCTGATCTATAAAATATAATTATATGCATGTTTGTCTTTTTTAAATACATTTTATATATATAACACTCACATAATATTTCATAGATCAGGGACTGTTGTGATTTTCCAAGTTCTCCTCAGTAATATATTATTATGGATTGCGCACAGTAAACCCCTAGTCTCATATGTGATGTGACCCATCTATAAATGTGTGTGTATCAAGGCAGTTGCTGTGCTGTCTGCTGCCACTGGCATATCATCCTTCACCTCCTCTCCTCCACTTGTGTGTGTGTTTGGGTTGCCACCTGGCTGGTATTTTACCGGCAGGCCGCTAAAAAATTGGCATCAGGCCAATGATAAGTCTATGGAGACAGTACCAAGGCCGTTTTTTTTTTTTTTTGAAGAAAAGGTGGAAACCCTAGTGTGTGTGTGTCTCTGTGCACACTGCCAGCATGCAGGAAATGACAGTGAGAAGTCACTTCCTGCTGCTGCTGCTGGACTGAGACACACAGGGAGAGAGGCAGAGGAGAGAGTGACAGATCTTCTGATCTCAACACTCTGTGCCAGCTGGGGAAACACCCGCACCTTAAAGGGCGGCGACAGAATCAGAAAAAAACGGCTTCTGCATTGCCGGTATGTAACACATGCCGGTGTTCTGACGAATTACTGGAGCAAATTCTCCTGCGCAATCGCAGGAGAATTTGCTCACTGCGCATGCGCATAAAGTTACAGCTGATAACTCAGCTGTAACTTTATGTCCACCGCGCATGCGCGAGCTGCGCAACCCACATCCCGCCCCCCGCACACCCCTTCTCACCAGCTGATCGGACAGCGGCGGTACACAGCGCATGCGCGCGGCTATCAAGCCGTGTGGGAATGCGCTGTGTCCGTGGCTGGATTCAAACAAAACGCTGGTAAGTAACACGGGGCGGGGGGGGGGACATAAGGAGCCAACAGAGAGGTAAGCACCCTGGTGAGGGCTGCCTCATCTTGATAGGAGTTGTGATCCTCCTGCTGCATAATACAGCAGGAGGATCACAACTCCCATGAAGATGAGGCAGCCCTCACCAGGGTGCTTACCTCTCTGTTGGCTCCTTATGTCCCCCCCCCCCGCCCCGTGTTACTTACCAGCGTTTTGTTTGAATCCAGCCACGGACACAGCGCATTCCCACACGGCTTGATAGCCGCGCGCATGCGCTGTGTACCGCCGCTGTCCGATCAGCTGGTGAGAAGGGGGGGGCGGGATGTGGGTTGCGCAGCTCGCGCATGCGTGGTGGACATAAAGTTACAGCTGAGTTATCAGCTGTAACTTTATGCGCATGCGCAGTGAGCAAATTCTCCTGCTGTAGGATCACAACTCCCATGAAGATGAGGCAGCCCTCACCAGGGTGCTTACCTCTCTGTTGGCTCCTTATGTCCCCCCCCCCCCGTGTTACTTACCAGCGTTTTGTTTGAATCCAGCCACGGACACAGCGCATTCCCACACGGCTTGATAGCCGCGCGCAGTGTACCGCTGCTGTCCGATCAGCTGGTAAGGGGTGTGCGGGGGGCGGGATGTGGGTTGCGCAGCTCGCGCATGCGCGGTGGACATAAAGTTACAGCTGAGTTATCAGCTGTAACTTTATGCGCATGCGCAGTGAGCAAATTCTCCTGCGATTGCGCAGGAGAATTTGCTCCAGTAATTCGTCAGAACACCGGCTCCGGCTCCTGAGAGCCGATTACCGGCTGGGTCGGTAAAATACCGGCTGGGTGGCAAACCTAGGTTCAGCTGTGTTTTAAATGAGAGGCAGAGATGACAATGAACCCGCATTTATCTATAAAGATAGACATTGGGATTTACAAGCAAGGGTTAAAAACAGTTTAGTGTCCATTTAAATAAAAAGTACACTAAGTCAAAAATCCAAAGGTAACAGTTGTGTGACCTGCTTTTTTTGCCTTTCACTGCTGCAAGAAGCCATGCTATTTAGAAAGCAGGAAATGAAAACTATGAATAGAAACATGAGAATCTGTGAGCAAAATGAACAACTGAAGCCATGGTCAGTGACCAGAAAATGCACAAATAAAAAAAAGCTAACAGCAGCCCCCTATTGCTGCTTGCTTTAAGAGCAACTGCCGTTTTAAACACCAAACTTTATATTTCACTTGTGCTTCTAATGTAGAAGCACAGGTGAAATGTTAGTTGTTCCTATTGTGCGGATAAACTGGCGTGTACTTTTTATAGTACAAGACAGTTTATCCTCTACTGGCGACCGGCTCTCTCAGCTAGCACAGAGAGAATCCTTCGTTTTTGCATGGGATCCCCCCCTGCTGATCCCATGCAAGCTCGAGAGTCTCTCTCTGTGCTAGCAGCGAAAGACCTTCGCATTCAGCAGTCTAAGCGGGGTGACCAAAAACTGCTGTGTCTCAGATTGGAGACACAGTAGATATTAAGCCCACGTATATCTATTAAGATACGGTGTTGTAGAAAATATATATGTTGGTACAATATGTTGTATAATGGCGTGTGTTCCAGCTCACGCTGAGAGATATTTTAGATATATTGGCTGTATGTCTGCTGTAGTTTATCTGTAGATCGTATAGCTTCAGCACTCTTCAATACTCTTCAAATTACTTGAATCACCTTTAATCACCTTATCCAGATAAAGGCCTTTCCCATGTATATTGCTACTCAGGCTCCAGCAACAGAGATAGGGTTGCCACCTGGCCGGTATTTTACCGGCAGGCCGGTAAAAAATTGTCATCAGGCCAATGTTAAGTCAATGGAGACAGTACCAAGGCCGGTATTTTTTTGAAGAAAAGGTGGCAACCCTAAACAGAGATGAAATAAAATACTTAGTCTTTCCAGACAGAGTTTCTTACTTTATTCTAAGTTTGCCCAGGACAAGATCACTCTTTTACTCCCAGCAACAATCAACTTTGATGTTAAATAAAAACTCCCCAGGCAAAACATCTCAGTCCCTCCCCTCTGGTATCTCCATCAGTTGTTTTTTACAATCCCAAGAAAGTTCTATCTATCTTCCTGTAAGAAGTAATCAAACATTACCCATGCTATTCTACCTGACAGAGTGAGGTGAACTCCCCAGGGAACATCATATATAACCAGGGACATTTGTTTGTAAACAGATACACAAAGGAATCCTATTCATACATAGATCTATATAAACACACATACACCTACATGCGCACATGTGTACACAAATATACATACACAACCATACATACATACATACATACAAATGCACAGACCCATATGCCTACAGTCGACTTTACTACAAAGTCTGGGACATGTTTTTTTTTTCCTTCAAGGAAGCAAGGGTTTAAAAAGGTGCAATGTTCCTTTAAGTCCCATCCATTTGCTGCTCATTCCTGAGTGAAGATATCTGGGCAGCAGTTTGTCATAGATGTATTTATTATTTTATATTAGTAGCATACAGTGTTGCCTTATTTCTTTTTTAAACTAAAAATGTTGGATCTCCATGTTTTCACAAGTTATTTTAGTTGTTGTATCTTAAGGGATTTTTTTTTTTAATTTGATTTTAAAAACTTTTAATCTGATTTTTACAGGAATTGCTGCAAAATGCAGATGATGCCAAAGCTAGTGAAGTCATTTTTATCTATGATGACAGACAATATGGAACTGAAACCATTTATTCCAAAGACCTCCAGAGCATCCAAGGTAACACTATAATGGCTTGTTTAGAGCCATCACAAACATATGTCTATTTGATTTGAGGGATGCTACTGAAATGAACGAAGCAACTGTTTTACATTTTTTAACGGAGGAAAATATGTTTGAAATGCCACTTAAACTAATTAAAGCTTATACCGTATTTGCTCGAATATAAGACAAGGTTTTTTACATTCGAGGTCGTCTTATAATCTGACCTCAAATTGAGGTCAGATTATAAGACTGGGATCCAGGTCCCCCACAGAGCTGCAGGGGACCTGGATCCCCCTCTCTAACAGCAGGTGGATGTCTGCGCAATGAGCGCAGACTCCCCCTGCTGCCGCCCGGCACGACCGCCGGGACTTCTATGATGAAGCCGGGTCCTTCCGGCTACGTCATAAAAGTCCCAGCGGTCGTGCCGGACGGCAGCAGGGGAGGTCTGCGCTCATCACGCAGACATCCTCCGCTGCCCCGCTAGCCACCAGGGAGAATCGGGCAGCTGGGGGATGTCTGCACGATATGTCAGTCTATTATGACGGACCAGCTGAGAGAGGCCGCATTGGCACATAAAAGGAAATAAAAACAAGAAATGCATTTGTATAATATAAATTTTTTATTAAATATTAAAAAGCAATTTACATATATACAAGTTAAACTTTTTTTCCTATAGGGTAGTCTTATATTCAGGCTTTTAGTTTTTTCCTAAAGGAATATACAAAGTTTAGGGGGTCGTCTTATAATCGAGCAAATACGGTACATGACACAATTTAAATACAATCTCAGTAAAAAGACAAGTACTAACACGAATGTGAAGAATAAGTGCTGAAAATCACTTATTCTTTACATTTGTGTCAGTATTTGTCTTTTTTTACTGAGGTTGTATATTATATATTTTTTGTGTTTATCAATGAATGCTAAGTTTTCTTTCTTTTAACAGTAATGTAGCAACATACCATAGCATGAAAAGCGCATTTTAGAGGTGTAGCTCTATCTGCAGTGTCGTGTCTGAAAAATATATTTTTAGATAAGTGCTGCATCAGGTAACTCAAGACAAGGGGGTCTATTCACTAAAAGGTGATATGCAGGTGAGTTGACAGGAGATGAACATTTTAATGTACAGGGACCTAGTGAGTTTGCTTAGTGGGGGAGACTTATCAGGTTTGTCCCTGCACAATGTGTAACAAACTGAGGTAGTGCCAGCTGAAGTCATCCGGAAGGTAACTTTGTTAAATCCAAAAAAGAATAATAAAACCATTGAGCAGGGAGACAGGTACAAAACAGAAACGACACACGCTTGATGCGTTTCGCACCAACTGGCGCTTTGTCAAAAGCAGTGTCACTGCTTTTGACAAAGCGCCAGTTGGTGCGAAACCTGTCAAGCGTGTGTCGTTTCTGTTTTGTACCTGTCTCTCTGCTCGATGGTTTTATTTTTCTTTTTTTGATTTAATAAAGTTACCTTCCGGATGACTTCAGCTGGCACTACCTCTGTTTGTTCCTGTTGTCTGCCTGGGGTGTGAGTAGACCCCGTTTCTGGGCTACAGCACGTGGAAGCTAATCTTACTCACTCCACTGTTACTTGGGGCTTGAGCCGGTCAGAATCTGCTTGGAATTCCCTGCACAATGTTTGTCTAATGGTGTGAGGGATGGCCGGCAGACACAGCACTGTGATGCCAATCCCCCGCACACCGTATGCCAACCGCTGCTCACACCATTTTTTTTTTGTTATGTTCTGTGTGTAGTGGGAGCGCAGTGAGAGAGGAAACAGTCTGTGCCTGCAATGTTGGCACAGACTGCTTGCTCCTCCTCCACAAGCCCTGGGTGCAAAGCTGCTCCCTGTCGTAAGTCCCTGAGCCCACAGCTGGCCCCTGGGGTAAGTCCCTGAGCCCAAAGCTGGCCCCTTGGGTAAGTCCCTGACCCCAAAGCTGGCCCCTGGGGTAAGTCCCTGAGCCCAAAGCTGGCCCCTGGGGTAAGTCCTGAGCCCAAAGCTGTTAAGTGTAGGCCATTCTATGCTGTCCTTCAAGCCTCTAGGCACTACAAAGTAGGACGGCATAGAACGTCCTACAAGCAGGAAGGGGTGATACTTCAAGTGAAAATAAGTGCATTTCACATCCTAATAAAAGCATGTACAACATACAGAAAGTAAGCTAGGGGAAACTGCCGCTTTGTGGGATAGTAAAAATGTATTACAAATGCTCTGAAAAAAGTGCCCTCTCTATTTTTGAGGCTTTCCTTATAATCAGATCTGTGAGCTGTTGAGTGTGCACAGATATCCTCTGACTGCTGCTCGCATTAGACACCAGGGAGCTGGGGGGAATCCTGGTTAAAGGCAAGTTCTCTGGGTGCCATTGCAAGTCCAGTGAGTGCTGCAATGTTGTGTAGAAATGAATCCAATTGGTGCTGCAATATGGTATAGGGGTAAGTCCAGTAGGTGGTGCAGGGGCAAGTTAGGTGTGTGCTGCAATGTGGTGACAGGAAAATCATTATGGGTTTAATAATGTGTTGAGGGCAATGGCAAATCATGTGGGGCAAAAATCAAAAGTGGGCAGAAGAACTGTGATGAAGGGGAACAAAGGTATTTTTCTATACCATTTTTATTAAATATGAAAAAAGTTTGAATCAAAACATGAATCAATATTTACTAGCAAAATGTATTTTCTTATAGTGTCACCTTATATTTAGGCCTTTCCTTTTTTCATAAACGTAATTTCAAAGTTTGGGGAGTCATATTGTAATTGGGGCTCCTTATTTTTAAGCAAATATGGTATAGTATTTGGCAATAACCAAAGTTTAATGTTTTAAACTGTTACTTATTGTGGATCAATATCTTTTTTCATCTAGGTCCTGCACTGTTGGCTTACAATAATGAGATGTTTACTGACCGTGATTGGGAGGGAATCCAAAAGCCAGGAAACAGCATCAAACGCAAAGATCCCAATACTGTGGGGAGATTTGGGCTAGGATTCAACTCTGTATATCACATCACTGGTATGTCTAATGTTGGGTTATTGCACAGTGTGCATGTGAGCCAACCCGATGCCCAATTACTGTTCATTATAAAGCTATATAAAAACAACCAGCAAAGTATAAGATTGATTCCATGTTTCATCTGATTTAAATGGACTTAGTTAGTATATTAAGTTGTTTTTGTAAGCATTCTCTGATATAAATCTACAAATGTAAGGTAACGTAAAAAAGTGAGAATAGGATATATATAGATACTTTTGACAGAGTTTTCTGAGCTTGATCGGGGTCACCCATCCAGCATCCTGACACAGCCCAAGTTGTCCTAGGTTTTTTTTCTGGCTCCTAAAACTCGGTTAAGCTTGTCAAGTCCTGATCTAATGTATTTGCTCGAACCACGTCTTCAGGCAGTGAATTCCTTTATAGTCCGTACTGTAAACAAAATCTTCATAACTAACACTTTCCATTCACCTTATTAGTGTTCTAGCCCCCCTCTGCGCTTTCTCTTGTTCCATAATCTATTTTTTTAAATGGCGCCCAGAACTGATCCGCGGATTTTACCTGAAATACATTGACTTTGCCACCAATTCACGCGCTGTGCGTCACAGGGATTGCAAAGCACAGAGCGTGACAACAGGGCCGGCCCAAGACATTGTGATACCTGAAGCGAAAAATGAAATGCTGCCCACCCACCCCCACAAAAAAAAGCCCTCAGTCATGATAATTCAAACTAAAATGAAACTTATCAGGAAGTGATCATTTAATGCAAGAGCACCTTGTCTATATGTAAAATATTTGAAATACTGTATTGGCTGGCCACGATTGAAATGTGTACCCTAAATATCTGAGCATTTTAAGTTTATGTACAATATTTGAACAAGTCATATTATAGGTCAGTGGCCACATATTATTTTTGGTGAAATTGCACAGCCTATTTTCATAATAATGTTTGTTTTACCATTTTATTGCTTTTCACCTCGTGGGTGAGCTCTCAGAAAAAAATATTTTATTTTTATATGCCCACTAAAGCACTTCTTATATACATAATAATAAAATATTTTTTTCAAAGAGCTCATCCATAAGGTGAAAAGAAAGTAATGGTAAAACATTATTATGATAATACCCTGTGCAATTCCCTAAAACATAATGTGACCAGTGACCTATATCACAATCCAGAGAGAGATATATATATATATATATATATATATATATATATATAGACAGTGCCAGGGGAGTTAACCCCTGGATTGCTTGACATATATATATATTTATGCAGTGTCAGATGAGTTAACCCCTGGGTGGCTAGACAAATATAGGCAATGTGAGAGCAGTTAACCCCTTGGGTGGCTAGAGAGATTTAGGCAGTGTCAGAGGAGTTAACCCCTTGGGTGGCTAGACAGATATAGGCGGTGTCAGCGAAGTTAACCCCTTTATCCACACACTCACTCCCACACATACACAGACAGTCTGTCACTCACACACACACACTCTCACTCACACTGACACAAGCACTCACACTGATGTATACACACTCACTGACACACACACTGTCAGTTTTTAACTTACCTGGTACATCTCTTACTTTGTGTGAAGGAGGGACTGAGCCTGAGACCTCCTTCTATCAAGCTAACCCCCCCCCCCCCCCCCCTACACTCACTGACACACACACTGTCAGTTTTTAACTTACCTGGTACATCTCTTACTTTGTGTGAAGGAGGGACTGAGCCTGAGACCTCCTTCTATCAAGCTAACCCCCCCCCCCCCCCAAAAGTGTCAAAGTGCCACCTCTGCCAGGATGCCACATTAAAGGGCTGTGGTCCTGAGTGATAAGCAAGTGAAGAAAAAATAAAATTTCCTGTAAAAAAATAAAAATAAAAAAAAGTTAACCCTTCCTGTCAGTTCCCTTACTAGTTTATGACCCTCATTTTATTTTTGCAATTTTTACAGTTTTTTTTACCTAGATATATTAATTATATTATTTGAATATATGTATTTTATTACAGTTAACCCCTGCATGCCTGTGCTGTGGTTCTGATTTTTTTTCTGTTTTTTTAATTTTTTTATGGTGATCTGGGATCAAAATGTCCCCCCTTTTTATATGTAATACTAAATTGTAGATTATTTATATGTATAGGGTTTGATTTATTGTTTTTACATTTATTTATTCCCAAACGCTTTATTAGCATATCTCATATGGTGTTTGTTTGTAGTGAATCAGAGTACACTAAGCTGCATTTATTTTCAGCATTTTATTGTTTGTTTGTTAATTTACTTTATTAGTACTCGTTTTCCCACTCTATTGTCTGCATTTAAAAGCTTATGTTAAACATGCATAATCTATTTATATGTTTTTGCAAACATATCTAGTTGTAGGTTTAACTTTCTTGTTTTATTTCTCCCTAATATTCAGACTATCCTGCCATATTTAGTGGCACAAATATTGGGATTCTGGACCCTCAAGAAATTGTATTCCGTAGAGGAGGCGTTTTATGGAACCTAGAGAATACTAAGGACTTGTTAGGAGACTTGTCCGACCAATTCCAACCTTTTCAGACTGTGTTGGAGGCCATTGGTCGGGGTTCCTGGAATGAAATTCTCAGCTCTGGCGGTTTCAAGGGTACACTTTTTCGTTTTCCATTTAGAGTTGCACCATCTGAAATCTCTGATAATCTCTACAGCTGTGAGAGGGCTCAAGAACTGTTTCAATCTTTTATTAGGGATGCTAGCATTAGCCTCCTTTTTCTTCGCCATGTTACCACTGTATCTCTAAAGACAATCGGGAGCAATGGAGTGGTGAAACATCTACTTACAGTCAATGCATCTACTGTTAGCTCAGATGTGACTGCTGATCTCACATCAGGAACACATGTAAAAATCACGACTTTGAAAAGCTTAGAAAGAGAAGAAGAGTCTAAATGGCTGATGACGACCTGTTCAGCGCCAGGGCACCTGTTTCCAGACCTTGAGGAGCTGAGTAAGAAGTTGTGTAACAATATTGGTCTTGATCTAGCATTTCCTTTAACCAAACAGGACACTGATTCGTTTGCAGGCCGTCTAAGCTGTGTTCTGCCACTTCCTGATACGGAGGAAAATCGAACCGGGCTTCCAGTGATCATCAATGGTTGTTTTGATCTAACTGATGATCGGAGAAGCATAAAATGGATAGAAGTTGATCAACAGCATGATGAAGCAGCTAAATGGAACCATGTGCTGAAAGAAAAGCTATTGCCTGTTCTCTACACACGTGCAGTCATAAACACAATGTCTTTGGTGAAGGCATCCCACATTACAGCTGAGGTGGCCTATGGTATTTGGCCTGACCCAGATAAGACTGTACATAAAAAGAAGTGGCATAATCTTGCTAAAGAACTGTCCAAATCACTGATGAATGAAAGAATTCTTCAGACTGTTGATAAATCATGCTGGGTAGCTGCAAATGAAGCTATCTTTTTGTTCAATGATGATGTCAACATTCTAAAGTGTTTAGAGGATCTTCTTCTGTTGCTGAGAAAACCACTTGTTAAAATTCCCGGGAATGTCTACAGAACTCTCATGTTGACTGCAAATAATAGTCAAAAGCTGAATATTGTGAATCCGTCATTTATTCGGAGGATGTTGCACAACAGTGACTGGAGATCTTTTTCAGAGGAAAACAAAAAGTTGCTCCTTGCTTATGTCCTTAGTGATGGGCAGTATAATGACTTGTTAAACCTTGATCTCCTTCCACTGTCTGATGGGACCTTCACGAGCTTTCAGAACACAGACTGTAATGATATTGCATACATCGACAGCCCAGAGTTCCCAAGGTAAATCACCAAATCCGTCAGCTTTCAATGCGGTCATTTTGGTAGTATTGGTAATAAGTAAGATAAAGTGCACAATATGCCCCATATACTAAAAGATAAACAACATCTACATTCCATGGGCTGCTTCAGCTAAATTGTTTTTTTATTTTATTATTGTTCCATAAAGGAGAATAATGCACAGAAAGACCAGCACCCGGTGCATAATGAGGGTCTTTATCGAGACATATTTTTAATAGAGCATATCCCCCAGATGAACCCCATGATGAACTTTTTTATATTTATTTACAAAAATGCATTACAAGTGAACCCTGGGCTATAGTTATGAAGAGCTATTTTGATGCTAAATGTGGAAAAAACTGGAGGAACTTTGGTTTCCATATGGATAATTCTAAAATTGCAGAGCGTAGCAGAGTCAAAGGTTTACTTAAAGGACAACTGTCACAAAAAAGTTATGTTTAATTGAAAGATTGCATCAAGTGTAGGCATTTTAAATTAAAATAAAATAAAAAAAAATACCTTATTGAGTCCTCTTTTCTTGATGGCAGACATGTTCTTTAGAATCTTGGGATAGATGCATGAAGATCTGACCCAAGATGTCTCTCCTCTGATAGAGCTATATGGAACATAAAGGATGCATTAGGATATATTATTTATAGTCTTTCATTAACTAATTTCTATTTAAAATGTCTACACATAATATTACAATTAAACAAAAGATGTTTTGCTGACAGTTGCCCTTTAAAAAAAACTAAATCTCAGAGTATACCGATTCCTTATTTTGTGTAGAACTCCAGACGGAATGCAGAAAGAACTATCATTTGAATATATATCTTGCATTTATGATTGGTTTTTGAACAACAATTTGCTTATAGTTCCTTGGTATTTGAATTGTAATATTCAGGACTACTAAACCTCACTAATAAGCTGCATACTGTGCAGCTTTGCCAGCTGTTTTTCAGTTCCTCCTGACACTATTTTTTAATCTTACCAGCAGTTTTAATTTTGTGTAATATAACATTTCCCTCAGCCTTTCATCCTTTACACTCTTCTTCCTGATGCCCCACCTTCTGTGAAAGAGTATATCTGTGTAGAGTGCATGGGGGCTATTAATTTTGGTTGTCTAATGGAGATTTGTGCCTCCTTCATATATTTACTAGCGTGTACCTTTCCAGCTTTGGCTTGTGCTGGTTATTGACTGAGCATCAGCATATGACTATAAATTTTTTTATATAATAAAAGCTAAATTGTTTATTTTTTTATATTAATTTACTAGGACTCTACTGCCAGGACTAACAAGGACATTTATACCTGAAGATCTTCCCAGTGATATTATGTGTCATCTAAAGAAAATTGGCTTGAAAAGTAAGTAGCTGAAAAACACATTATGAATCAGAGAGCTGTTGAGTTACATGCTGCCCATCAATGTAAGGTGTTTTATTTACATGCACTTCTCTATTTATTCAGCCACTATAGGTAGCATGGCCCCTTTTAAACTATTTATGCATATTTTTTTTAAATGAAAATGTTAATTCTCATGAACAAACCTCTTTGCATGTTTAAAGTGGGAGTAATGCCAGCATTTATAAACTATTCATATATTGACCCTGTTTTGCCGACTGTATCACTTTTTTTACTTTTTTATGGTAGAAAGATGGCAATGCAGGGCCAGTTTAAAAGCTTTTCAGATTTTGACATTTTTTCTGCACAAACACACTTTTAGTGCATTATCTATGGCAGGGCTTAACATAGTCTGGAAGTCAACTAGATAGACAGGCTGTTTTCTTTACGTCATAAAAAGGGGAAAACTCGCAGACCATCTGACAGGTGTATTATAAATGCTATGTAGTATGCTGGCATGAGTGGGCATAAATTTTAAATCATGTTTTGCACCATGCAGCCATACAAAACAAACACCAAGCTAAAATGATTATTGAATTGTGCGTCTTTTATCCATTTTTTGTATTCAACATGCAGAATCATGGCCAGACGTAAAAATGTAATTACACCTCTCTCAGCCTGCTTGAAAACCATATAGGTTCTGTTGTATTGAAATCTCTATTTATTTTTCTTTCTCTCCCTCATTTCTTCTTCTTTCTCTACCCCCTTTTGGTGCTCAAGAAAGACTTTGTCTTTTCCTGTGTGATGAAGATACAAGTTCTAACAATTTTTTTTTTTTTAGGAGTATTCAAGAACCTGGTGTGTCTTGATAAAGATGTCATATGTAGACGGTTGAGTGAAGCTTTACCTAAAACCTGGCACAGATGTCATGACAGTGTTACATGGTATCCAGAAGATCCAAACACACCACCCATTGATTGGCTTCCTACATTCTGGACTTTCTTGCAAAGATATGATATTTTAGATTCCTTCCAAAACCAGCCACTTATTCCATTAAATTGTATTCAAGAAAATACCACAGAGATTCAGCTTGCCTGTCTAAAAAGAGACACTACTTTGGTTTTTCAAAGAAAAGATGAGCATGTCCTAAATGATTGCCTGATTATGATGCTTGAGAAGGTCGGATGCACTGTAATACGGCAAGATAACTCCTGGTTGTGGCACAAAAGTCTTCTCAAATATATCCTAGCACCCTCGCCAAACAACATATTAAAGATCTTTTCCGGCTTGAGTGTAAAAGAAATTACTCAACAGTTTTTCCATTTTCCTAAAGAATTCTCTAAAATGTTTTGTAACTTCATATCTCAAGCTTTCTCCTTGACTGATCAAGAACTGGAGGTTTTGTACCAACTACCCATCTTTTGCAGTACCAAGAACATCAAATTCTCTGATTCCAGAATGGTAGCTGCTAATGGTGTTAGAGCAGTGGACATAAACACTATCCCAATTATACCTGAAAACCTTTTGTTCCCAGATGTATATATAAAGTGCAGAGATGAGTCAGATAGAAAACTTTTGAAGCTGATGAAAATTACTATACTAAATGCATCAGATGTGGCTTTAGTACTAGCTCAACATATCCAGTGTGGGTCATATACTCACTATGAAAATGAAGCACAGAATGTAATGCTGTGGATTTTGAGGAATGGACACACTCTTTTCACACAAAACAATGAACTGAAAAATTTTTGTAGAAATCTTCAATTCATCCCTTGCAATGGAGGACCTACCCAAGTATCTACTCTTTTTGATCCCAAAATTGAAATATTTCAAAAACTGTTTGAACCAGAGAACTTTCCACCCAAGATATATGGTGAAGATTCCGTGTTAATGTCTTTGAGGAACCTGGGTTTAAAAGATTCTATACAGAGCATTACACCACACAATGTTCTGCAAATTGCTAAAAAGGTTAATGAAATTGGATGTCCTGTATCTGCAATGAAGAAGGCTCAAGCTCTTATTGAAGTATGCAACCATTCAAAGGTTTTGCCACAACTTAACACAAATGATTTGCTTAAACTCTGCAGCATTTCATGGGTTCCAGTAAATTCCAATAACATGCAGACTGTGTTCAGTGAACCACGGAAAATGAGAGATATGACCTACAGCAATGTAGTGGAATTTTCAATGTCTTTAACAAATGACTTTAATGCAAATGCAAGTAGAATTCTTGGCCTAAGTGACCTACCACCACCTAACAAAGTAATTGAAAATCTTAAAACTCTCAGTCAATTTAACCATCAAATAGATCAATACTCCTTTGACAGAAAACTGCATGAAATTTACAAATACATACAAGACCACAGTAAACAGTTTCAGGATAATCTTTCGAATGTGCTGATTTGGAACGGCACAGGTTTCTCCTCTCCAGAAACAATTGTTTTGTTCTACCCTGAAGGTTTAGATCTATGTTCCAATGTAAAAAAAGTGCCAGACAATTTTCTGATGTACGAAGGCCTTTTTGTGAAATGTGGTGTTCGCAGGTGTCTATCACAGAATGAAGTGATTGAAACTCTACATACGCTAAAGCAGAGTATAGACATTCGAAGCTCTGCATCTGGCACAGATAAAGAGCTGAAATTAGCAATATCGATTCTGGATTGGATGAAAAGAAATTCTGTTCCTGGATCAGACGACCTGCCCATTCCAGTACACATTGGCGCGTGTGGGTTTAGCCTGAAACCGCTGTCTACCACCTTGTTTTGCGACATGGATAAGTTACATTTGGATGATCTTTCTTCGAACAGCATGGACTATAATATTATACATGAAGAAGTGTCTCCAGCAACAGCTAGGTTTCTGAATATTCGCCTCCTGAGTACCACCATATTAATGCCACAATACTTTGAATCATGGGGACAGTCAGAAGCCATCACTCTTAGAATCAAAAATATTCTTCGGGAATACAACGAACATGCTGAGCTGTTTAAAGAGATTATACAGAATGCAGATGATGCGGATGCAACTGTTTGTGAATTTTTGGTGGACATGAGACAGAATACTGATTCGAGGCAAAGCCTTATAGACCCAGGCATGGCTGAGTGCCATGGACCAGCACTTTGGTGCTTCAACAATGCTAAGTTCACAGATAGTGATTTTATCAACATCACTCACATTGGTGCAGCCACTAAAGAAACTCAAAAGAAGAAAATTGGAAAATTTGGCTTGGGTTTTAATACCGTGTATCACATTACAGACGTGCCTTCAATTATGAGTGGATCACAGCTTATAATATTTGATCCCAATGTCAATCACATCAAGAAACACATTCCAAATGGTGGCAATCCTGGAATCAAACTGAATCTTCAGAAGAATCCTGAAGTCTTGGGAATATTTTCTGATCAGTTCAAACCATATTCCAATGTATTTGGCTGTAAGATTACCCAGCCATTTAATTTTGAGGGTACTCTTTTTCGCTTGCCATTCCGGACAGAAACTGAAGCACAAGTTTCTAAAATGTGTCAAGAGGTTTTTAACAAGGAGAAGATTCATTTATTTTTGGACAGTTTTGAGAGCACAGCAGACATTCTGATTATTTTCTTAAGGAGTGTGGAAAAGGTAACTTTGAATTTTATTCCTAAAGATTTCAGCCCTGAAAAGCAAACAACATTGATGGAAATGCAGAGAGACAGAGTACAAAGATTTGAGGTACTCAAAGGGATCTTTCCTCAGCAGACTCAAATGGATGCATCTAGCATGCTAGGCATGAACAAAGATCATTTAGATGTTACCGAGTCAAACATAATCAAAATTAGAGTGCAGCAACCATCCACAGAGAAGGAGCAGCATTTCTTTGTACAATCCAGCCTTGGAATAAAAAGTTCATTACAGATGTTCATCCAGACTCAAAAAACAAAGTTTTCTTTTCCTGTTGCTGGAGTTGCCCTTCCACTGAAGAAAAATCTTGACACCGGTAAATGGACAGCAGATTTGTTGGACTTTAAAGGGGTGGTTTTCTGTTTCTTGCCACTTCCTATTTACTCAGGACTGCCTTTTCATCTTAATGGGACATTTTCTGTTATGTCTAATCGGAAAAGCTTGTGGAATACAACAGAAAGGGGTGAATGGAACAAGAGGTTGTTCTCTGATGCTGTATTGGTTGCCTTGATTACAGCCCTGTCACAGTTACAAGTACTAAGTAAGAATGGTAACATGGAGGACTATACATATCACACATTTTGGCCTGACATAACAAAAGTCACAACACAGTTCACAGAAGCAGTGAATGCGTTTTACCAAGCAATAGCATTCGGATTTGCAGATCATCTCCCAGCTTTGTTTAGCAATGGACACGAATTATGCACAATTCGCCATGCCTGCTTTCTGCAGCTAGAGAACAATAAGGATGAAAGCATTCAGAAACTTGCCGAAAAGGTGTTTTCCTCACGACTACAGAAACCATATCTTGCGGTGTCTCTTCCAGACTGGGTTAAACGTGGTTTCATAAACAGTAATTGTTTCAGTGACCTTCAGCATAACTCTTTCAGTTGGGAACGCTTTTACAGTGAGATTGTTTTTGAAAATCTTGACTCCCTAGATACAAAAGACAGAAATGCTCTCATACTTCATGCCATTGACATGCAAAATAAAGAGTTAGACAGTCTGCTGTTATCAAAACCTTGTATCCCATCTTCCCATGGCAAGTTACAATTTATAGTAAAATTGGTACATCCTCAAGGCAAAGCGTCAACATTGTATAACCAACAGGATGGACGTTTCCCCCAAGGTGCGGATTTTCTGAAACCAGAAAGACTGGCACGCTTAGAGTTTCTTGGCATGGCTAAGGATAAACTTTGTATGAAAGAGCTAATAGAGAGGGCCCATAATGTCAATGAAACTTGGAAACACAGTAGAAATGCAGGATTAAAACAGATATGCTGTGTGCTGGAGCTATTAACTGATTTGTCTGAACAGGTCAAAGATAATATATCCCAGGCAGAGTTCAGAAACATCACCTTTCTTCCAGCAGTGCCACCTCAAAGTAAATTCCATGGGGAAAAAAAATCATTATTAATGAAACCAACAGAAGTTTACCATTACAAACATAATGATCTTATCAGTATGATCAAACCGGTTCTTAACAAAGATGACTTTGGAAAATCTTTTACCTTTTCTAACGCAGTGCTGTCTTTCTTGGGCATTGATCAGACTCCTACTTGTGAAATGGTCCTGTTGCAACTGTTAGAAATTCCCAAAATGTCCAACTTGATGGATGCAGAAGAGCTTGCTCGTACTGTCAGAACGTGCTATAGCCATTTAAACAAAGTCATTCAAAAAGAGCCCAACCAAGCCATTAACATCAGACAGAAAGCACACAGCATGCCGTTTGTTTACATAGATCACAATTTTGTATCTTTGGAATTTGTTGCACGCAAAATGCGTTTTGATGCATCTCCGTATTTGCAAAGACTGCCCATGGAGTACGAACTCTATAATAGTCTATGGCACTGTGTAGATCTACGTGAGGAATTTTCAATCCAACATTACACCGCTGTTCTTGAAAAGATAGCCATGAAATATAAAAAAATTCCCCTCCCCAGCACTGAAATGACTGTGGCTATGCAAATCATACATCATTGTGCAATATTGTTTAATGAGGCTTCGATTCATACATTGGGTTTTTGTCCTCAGCAAATATTTATACCCAATCAACAAATGGTAATGTGCCACATAGATAAAATCTACTACAATGATACGCCATTTCTCCCTTGTGACAAAAGCATAGATTTTTGCCATGATTCCATTGCCCGGGCTGTAGTTCCAAAACTGGGAATTAAAACAAAGATTCACCATACCCTGGAAAAAATGAAAGTTTCAAATCTATCGCAATGGGTTTCCCAGTTTGGAGCAAAGGAGGATTTAACTACACGCCTCAAGAACATTATAAGTGAGTACTCATCGAAAAAAGATATTCTGAAGGAACTAATCCAGAATGCAGATGATTCCGAGGCCACTGAAATACACTTTGTGCTGGACAGTAGAACACACCAAGCAGACCGGACTTTTGGGCCAAATTGGAATCCACTACAGGGACCAGCTCTGTGTGTCTACAACAACAAGACGTTCAAGCCTGAAGATATTGATGGCATCCAAAGGTTGGGCATCGGTGGAAAAGTAGACCGTTTGGACAAAACAGGGAAATTTGGGCTTGGGTTTAATGCAGTTTACCATATAACAGATTGTCCTTCATTTGTGACTGAAGATTTTTTCATGTGTGTGTTTGACCCTAACCTTATGTTTTTGCCAAATTCTGATGTCAGTTGCCCAGGTGGGATGTTCAAGATGGATGAAGAATTTAAAGAAATGTTTAAAGATGTTTATCATACTTTTCTTCCCCAAATGTTTAATCTTCAAGAGGGTACAGTTTTTCGTTTACCTCTTAGGATGGCAGAGACTGTAGCTAAATCCAAGATTGCTAATCAGACAGCCTCTGTAGAAAATATCCGAGAATTGTGCAAAGAATTGGCGGAGGATGCAGAGACCATGATTCTCTTTTTGAACAACATTAAAAAAATTACTTTTTCTGAAATTTCATATTCCGGAGATGTTAAAGAGATGCTGTCCATTAAAACTGCAATAGATCCTCCAGATGAAGACAGAAGGTATGCTTTTCAGCAAAAACTATCTCACCTAGCTGAGAATGTCCAGTATGTACCTGACACATTGCCATTTAGTGTAGCCTATAAAATGAAAATCATATGTGATTCAAAGAAACCAACACATTGGCTGATTGCTAAACAAGTTGGTGTTGAAGGAGAAAATAAGCTGGCTGACCTACAAAGGATTTCTGAAAGTTTGCACCAGACTGTTATCCCACATGGAGCTGTTGCTGCTTGCCTGAACAATTCTATTAAAGGTAGGTCTTTCTGTACATTACCACTTCCCACAGAGACCGGACTTCCTGTGCATATCAATGGGAATTTTGCTGTGGATGCAGCACGTCGGGATGTCTGCAAAGAAGATGGACGAAGTTCGAAAACCGAATGGAATACATTCCTACTTTCAAATCTCATAGCTCCATTGTATGTCAAACTTCTGAAAAGTATGAAGACAGAAATAACTACAGGCAGAGAAAAGAAACTTGTTTTTCAAAGCTTTAATGCCTGTAAATACTTTTTGGACAACTTTTTAAAACATTTTCCCAGTCTTGCAGATACTACGTCCTCTCTGTGGCAGACAATGGCTAGTCAAGTTTACGTAACGGTCTTTGAAAAACATGTTAAATTGGTCCCAGTATACAGCGTACAAACAGTACAAGAGAAAGTATACAAGAAAGATGTTGTGTATGTTACATGGTCGAAAATTGGTCAAAGCACCATCACTGAAGAACCATACTTTGTCAATAAGTCTGATTACACCGAGCTAGGGCCTGTTCTACACTCAATTAACATGAAAGTGGCCTATGATAGCTCCTTATGTAAAGAGTTTAAGACAGCTGGAGTACATGTTCTGGAGTTAAACCATAAAACATTGTGCAACTTCTTAAGACAGGCTTCACTGCACCCACATGGGAAGAGTTTACCCTTGAAAGTATGTGAAACTCTGCTCAGAGAGAATAAAAGTTGCAAGTTACTTTTGAAATACTGTTGCCTGGAAGACTTTAGCCCAAGAAAAACAATCGACCTGCAGGGTGTCCCCCTTTTGGTGACTGTAGATGGCATGATTCACACTTTTGACAAAGACAGTCCCAAATATTATTCATCCTTCTATGATTTATTTCCATCCTTTAGCCACCAGTTTGCCGAGTGTCCAGGTCTGTGCCTTTCTACACTAACTGAACAAGGTTTTTTACAGCATTTAACAATCCAAGAAGCCACTCCACTGATAAAACAACATTTGGGTAATGGGTATCAAATTTCTCCCAGAAATATTAAAGCTGGACCTTCTCTGTCTGAAAAAAACAAACCCTGGTTTAAAAAAATTTGGTCTTTTTTTGAAAGTGAGATATCGCGCAACATGAACAAGGAGGAGTATCGGGAACAAGTTATAACTGCTTTTGTTTCTTCATTTAATGATTGGGCCATTCTTCCAGTATGCTATGCAAACCAATCTAAAAAAAACACTCTTCTTCCACTTGTAAGTCTCAAGAGTACGTTACCTTATTGCCATGATGACTTGGACAAATATCTTTTTAAGTTGGGATTTCCGCAGTTAGAGTCCCTTGTAATACCTTTGAGGTTGTATTCTGACTATATCTCATCTCGTCTTCTGAACACAAAAGATGCCTCTACAGTGCTTGAACAGTTGCATGGTAGAAGTGATCTTCGGTGGAATGAATTTAAAGATTATGAGCTTGACATGCTTCTGAGATTTTTTTTATGTGGTTTAAAATGCAGAGCCATGAGTAAAACTTCAATAGATCAACTTCAATCCCTACCTTTATTTGAGACGCACCAAGGAGTAAGGCGGTGTTTAAATAAATATGAGAAGAAGTACATTTTTGATTCCAATTTTCTGTTGGAGTCCAAAAGACTTTATGAACTGGATCCTCAAACAGTTTTCATCAAAAATAATGGAATAAATAAAGATTTGAGTCAGTACATTGACATCCCTGTAATCAAAGAAGTAGATTTTCTGGTTATATTTCTCCTTCCAAACTTGGCTTTAATCCATGAAAAGGAATTTTTACAAGTTCTATGGCTGATTTTGGAAATACAACATTCTGCTGAATATGTTAGTAAAAAAGATATTGTGACTAATGCCTTGAAACCACTGAAGTTAATCAGAGACAAACAAGGGGCACTTCAGCAAATCTCACACTTTTATGATAAGGAAGTTAAATTATTCTCCATCTTTGAACTACAATCACAATTTATCCCTGATGAATTAATGAACACATTTAAAAAATATGGAGATAGATTTCAAAGTCTGCTGCTGAACCTTGGTATGAAGCAAAGGCTTTCAGATGATGACTTTATTAGATTTGCAAGCAACATTGAAATGGGTGCAAAAAGTAACTGCCCATTGGAATCACTTATGCCCAAGTCTAAAGGACTATTCAACTACCTGTTATCAATGAATGCACAAGACCTTAGCAAAAGCTTTACAACCAATTTGGCAAGCATTAAATTTATCTTTCCTTGCGATGTCAGAACTGATTTGAAATTACTTCTTCCTTCACATACCAGTCACACTTCCACAGTCGCACTTAATGGGACACTGATGCAAAAACAGATGCAACATGAATCATTAGTTTGGACTTCAATGGCCATGCTAAAAATAGAAAGAGACTACTCAAAAAATGAACGGAACATTTTAGCAAGATGTGGAGTTGTTTTTGAGCCACCCATTGATCTGGTTGTGAAAAACATAAAGAATGTTTGTGAGGTTCCATGTGAAAGTAACGAACTACAGGAAATTAGGAGTCAAGTTCTCCAAAAATCATATAATTTCCTGCAGAACAATACATCTTTTGATCCTCATGTCTTTTCTGTTATGAAATTCATTGTAGTAGACGATAGGGATTTGGCAGAACCTGGAAAAGTTGTTTTTGACCTTTTCGAAGAAGACAATTTACGACCGTACCTGTTCAAGCTTCCTCGCTTTCTTACATGTCATTGTGATTTCTTCAAAAGGATTGGAGTAGAAGAGGAGGCTACTGTCTCTCATTACGCAAAGGTTCTCTCAACAATTTATGAAGAAACTGTGCATAAAAAAGTCCTTCATCCTAACCTCAAAAAGACTGTTCAAGCTGCTACAAAGCAACTTTTTAAACTAATAGAAAAGGAGAAACCAACAGAGCTCCCACATGTGAAAACACTTTATCTTCCAGCGTCTGACGGGAAACTCTACAACTCTTCCAGCCTTGTTCTGAACGATAGGTGTTCTACGAAAATATACCAACTGAATGATGCATTTAAGTTTTTTGTATTTCAGTATTCAAACTATGACCTGTACAGGCAGGAAAATCTCATCAAATGTTTGCCTGCGAATATGCGTCCTAGAATGCTTTCAGAGATTACTGAAGAAATGGTTGACATCAATTCACAGGTTGTTTGTACATATGGAGAACATTGTCCGGTTGGAACAAAGTTTCAACAGCTTATGGTTTCTCCGATGTTTCATGAGGGACTTGTCTGTCTTTTAAGGAGTCAGCGTAAAGGAGAACTTTGTGAAAAAGAGGCCTCTAAAAAGTGTAGCATTATTTTTGAAAAACTGGAGCTGACCTGCTACTCTAATTTAAAGACATTTCTCATGTATGACAGCAAGCCATTGAAGGGCACTTGTTCATCCAAAACTATTTTTGTCAACAAGAAAAGTGAAAATCAATGTAAAATCTACCTTAGGCATCCTGAAATCACCTGCCATAAAACATACGTTGTTTTACTTTCCACACTTGCTAAAGAAATTAATAGTGTAATGCAACATGCATTTACTGATAAATCATTTCCCATACTTCTTCAAATGCTGGCTTGTGAGAACCCAGATGAGATTATTTCTGTTCTTAAGGAGAACGGGGTTTGGAATAAGAACATTGAGAATCCCCATTCATACACTCTTCCATGCCCAGGAGACAGAGTCCCTAATGAATGGTATGATGCTTTAGATATGAGTATTTTGAATAGCTTTAGATCATCTGATTACGTAGGTTATATGAACCCCACAGAAGATGACTGCTACCGTTACGCTATAATAGTAGAGGAACTAGATCCCAGAGTTTTTGAGAACTGCCAAATTAAAATGTACCGCATTTGCCTTGGCGAAGATGAATTTGCTGATGTTAGTGTACTTGACTTATATAAATTCAAAAGAAATATTTGTCAAGATAGCAGAGCACTGGTTTTGGTTGAGAATCCAACTCAACAAGAAAAAAGCATTGACGAATGGTACAAGGCATCCATGGAATTTACTAAGAAAGAAATTGATATCTATCTGGAGCAAATGTGGTACTTGCCCAAGAATGAAAGAGAAAAGGCTATCAGACGTCTTTACCTTAAATATCATCCAGATAAGAACATTGGGCAAGAGGAGCTTTCAACAGAGATTTGCAAATACCTTCAGCAAAAAGTCAAAGAGTTAGAAATGGGTACAAAAGTGAGTAACAAGACCTCATCTACATACCAGCCTGGTCATTCTGGAAATTTTTCCAATTGTTGGACAAGATGGGACAGCGAAGCATCACACCACAGAAAAAATCATGAGAACTTTTCAAAGAGCACCAGATGTGACTACAATTTCTGGAACTACCACACAAGTCATAGTCATCCAAATCCTAAAGAAGCACAACGGTGGTTGAAGCAAGCAGAATGTGATCTCAGATCTGCTGAGCATGACGTTGGTTACCACCATACTGAATGGGTATTCTACAAAGTACATCAAGCTTTAGAAAAGGCTTTATTTGCAGCTCAGTATATGAAGCAAGGCAAAACGGATATGACTAAAAACTTGAACATTGACTCCTTAGCACACAAGGTCTCTGAGTACAACGACAAACTCTGCAGCATTAGTAAGAATGTGTTACAAATGCAAAAATATGGGGTAGACAAACTAAAAACACAGTACCCAATTTTCCACAAACTGCCTGGCATCCCTAATGATTGTATTCCATCAGACAACGAACAGGAGGTTATTAAATTGGCAAAGAATGTGCTCCAGATTATAAAAAGTTATGTACATTGATAAAAGGTGCTGCAAAAAAATCTATTTTAGAGATGACAATGGAGTTGGAATTATTTTACCTTATAACTTGTTACGGTCAAGCAGACAGAAACATTCCAAGATGTATTGAAGTTGAGTATTCGAAATGCATATATTCACATAATGTAAAACAAAGACAACTGCTGTATTATGAGACGGGACCATAAAAAATTACTTGTATCTTTTTAAGGTATAACTGTATTCAATTTGTTGGTTTAGTTTTTTTGCAGTTAGCATTTCATGTCAATCTCATGAAGAAAAAGACTTAGTGTAATATATGACTTTGTATAATATATGATCATTTACAATGCAATCTTTATAGAGTTATGTTTGTACTTCTGATAAGTTTATTTTTCATTCTAAAATGTTAAATACTCATTGGGTAAATACTTTCCATTTTTATTGATGACCAAGTTCTCTTAGCATCAACAATTTAAATAAAATAAGATGTTTGAACTAATGTCCATGATGTTTGTTTCTTAACCGTTTTATGACTCTTTTTTTGCAGTGCAATACATTCTGAGCACGTACATGTGTGCTTTCAGTGTCAAGGAGTTCATTTCACCTAGAGTTCAGTATCTATCTAGCCATGCATATTTTTTTTTAGTAAAATGTTGTGCTTACATTCATAAGATGTTCTGGAATCTGCAAATGCAAAGGAGTTGATGTGAGATGTACATTTCAGCTCACCAATTTAACTATATATTGTGCAGGTACAAAACAGGCGAGTTTCCCAGCTGTAGATCATTTTTCAAAATTTGTATTCTCTTCATTCACAGTATAGGCAAATGTGGGTTGACAGTGTCCTTTTAATAGCTGTGTTAGAAGGATAGGCAAATGTAAATGGAATGGGGTAGAAGTTGTGCTGAAACAGTGGGGATAGGTATGTTTTTATATCAGCAGTGTGATGAATTGATGGGTTCAGAGGTTCGTACTGAAAGCCATCCCGTAGTTCAGCTTGTATACTAAGTGAAGTTTGGGCAGTGCCATATGTAAATTAACATTGCATCATGTACATACATTCCTTTATATGTATAGGTTGTACCAATATATATATACACACAGGGCCAGCGCTACCTATCAGCAAAGTAGGTGCGCCAGGTTTGAGGGGGCGGCTGCTGCCTGACATCCAGGATACGTTACATGTGATTTTTTTTTAAATGTTTTAAATGCGCATACAGTGCTGACTAATCCGTGGGGGGCGGACTAGTGCTGAGCTAAGCAGACATTGCCATTCTGCCCCCACGCAGGCAAGCGAGCAGCATGAGCTCTATCCGTGCTGCTCGCTCTCCCTGCGCATAGTAATGGTTCAGCGCATCGGAAATACGATGCTCTGTGTCATCACTACCGCGGGGGCGTGAGTAGCATGGACAGAGTGCTGATGCTGTCCGAAGGTAAAACATTAGGAATGGGGGGAGTGTGAGGGACACGGAACACTAGACATAGGGAGGGAGAGATACACCAGACATATGGGGGGGGGGGGGGGGGAGAGATACACCAGACATATGGGGGGGGGGGGGGGAGAGATACACCAGACATATGGGGGGGGGGGGGGGAGAGATACACCAGACATATGGGGGGGGGGGGGAGAGATACACCAGACATATGGGGGGGGGGGGGAGAGATACACCAGACATATGGGGGGGGGGGGAGAGATACACCAGACATATGGGGGGGGGGGGGGGAGAGATACACCAGACATATGGGGGGGGGGGGGGGGGAGAGATACACCAGACATATGGGGGGGGGTTGGGAGAGATACACCAGACATATGGGGGGGGGGGGTTGGGAGAGATACACCAGACATAGGGGGGGGGGGGGGTTGGGAGAGATACACCAGACATATGGGGGGGGGGGGGGTTGGGAGAGATACACCAGACAAATGGGGGGGGGGGGGTTGGGAGAGATACACCAGACATATGGGGGGGGGGGGTTGGGAGAGATACACCAGACATATGGGGGGGGGGGGTTGGGAGAGATACACCAGACATATGGGGGGGGGGGGTTGGGAGAGATACACCAGACATATGGGGGGGGGGGGGGTTGGGAGAGATACACCAGACATATGGGGGGGGGGGGGTTGGGAGAGATACACCAGACATATGGGGGGGGGGGGTTGGGAGAGATACACCAGACATATGGGGGGGGGGGGGGTTGGGAGAGATACACCAGACATATGGGGGGGGGGGGGTTGGGAGAGCATTCACTCATACCGAAAAAGAAATCCAGGAAACCCTAACTCATGGCCAGAGATTATCAATGATAATAACAGTGCCCTCCCCAATGGTGTATAAGTACACACATTTTAACTCCAAATTTGGTGAGGTGTAGATGTCTCAAAAAATATTTCCATCTAAGAAACCATGGTCTGGTTTAAGGGTAGACTAGGATTCAAACAATCCATTGCCTCTAAATGTTCTAGCTATGGGATCACATTCTTTAAGCCCTGTCAAAGCACTACAGGGTAATTGTTGCTCTGTGTATATGTGTATGAGCAGGGCTGGCCCTGTAATGGGGCAGAGTGGGGCAGGTTCCCCAGGCGGCACCCTGGCAGAGGCGGCACTTTGCTTCTCCTGCAGACTCCTCAACTCTCCTGATTGGCTGAGAGTTCAGAAGCTTCCCGTAATTGGCTGAGACCTCCTTCACACAGAGTTCAAGGAAAGAGAGATGCTGGTAAGTTCAGAAAGGGACAGTGTGTGAGTGTGTGTCAGTGTGAGTGAGAGTGTGTATGTCAGTGTGAGGGAGAGTGGATGTGTGTCAGTGTGAGTGTGTATGTCAGTGTGAGTGTATGTCAGTGTAAGTGTGTATGTCAGTGTAAGTGAGTGTGTGTGTGTATTTCAGTGTGTGTGTGTGTGTGTGTGTATTTCAGTGTGAGTGTGTGTATGTCAGTGTGAGTGAGTGTGTGTATGTGTGTGTGTCACTGTGAGTGTATGTGAGTGTGTGTGTGTATGTCACTGAATGTGTGTATGTCACTGAATGTGTGTGTGTGTATGTCAGTGTGAGTGAGTGTATTTCAGTGTGAGCGTGTGTATGTCAGTGTGAGTGTGTGTATCACTGTGAGTTTGTCTGTGTGAGTGCATGTATGTCAAAACGCGACGCAGTTTGTGTGACGTCCGTTGAAGAGACTTGTCTGAAACCCGGAAGTTGGTCTAAATCGTTCATCCCCGCTGCTGCTATACTTTCTGATTTTGCACACCACATACTCCTTGCAGTATTTATTGACGGAGAGATTGGTGACTTGTATTTTTTAATGCTGTTCTGTTTGCTTTTTATGTAAGCCTCAATATATTTAGGGGGCCATTCAGTGTGTAAGACATACTTCACTATATTCAATTTTCTTCATTTACTATTGGAAATAACATCCCCTTTGATGAATGAGCTGGGAGTTTCTGTCTACACATAATAGAGGTCAGACATCGCATCTGGGAACCATAGGACTTGGAGTCCAATTCTAGTGGGGTACCTCAGGGATCTGTACTTGGACCCATTCTCTTTAATATTTTTATTAGCGATATTGCAGAAGGTCTTGTTGGCAAAGTATGTCTTTTTGCTGATACAAAGATTTGCAGCAGGGTTGATATTCATGGAGGGATAAGCCAAATGGCAAATGATTTAGCTCAACTAGAAAAATGGTCAGAGCTGTGGCAACTGACATTTAATGTGGACAAGTGCAAGATTATGCACCTTGGGCGTAAAAACCCAAAAGCAGAATATAGACTATTTGGTACAGTCCTAACCTCAACATCTGAGGAAAGGGATTTAGGAGTAATAATTTCAGAGGACTTGAAGGTAGGTAGGCAATGCAATAGAGCAGCAGGAAATGCTAGCAGAATGCTTGGTTGCATAGGGAGAGGTATTAGCAGTAGGAAGAGGGAAGTGCTCATGCCATTGTACAGAGCACTGGTGAGACCTCACTTGGAGTATTGTACGCAGTACTGGAGACCGTATCTCCAGAAGGATATTGATACTTTGGAGAAAGTTCAGAGAAGGGCTACTAAACTGGTTCATGGGCTGAAGGATAAAACTTACCAGGAAAGGTTAAAGCATCTTAACATGTATAGCTTGGAGGAACGATGTAACAGGGGGGATATGATGGAAACATTTAAATACATAAAGGGAATCAACACAGTAAAGGAAGAGAGTATATTTAAAAGAAGAAAAACTACCACAACTAGAGGACATAGTCTTAAATTAGAGGGGCAACGATTTAAAAGTAATATCAGGAAGTATTACTTTACTGAGAGGGTAGTGGATGTATGGAATAGCCTTCCAGCTGAAGTGGTAGAGGTAAACACATTCAAAGATTTTAAGCATGCGTGGGATAGACGTAAGGCAGATTAGATGGACTGAATGGTTCTTATCTGCCGACACATTCTATGTTTCTGTGACTGTGACCCACTGTATATGCATGTGTCTGACTGACCGAATGTATGTGTGTCTGTTTGTGACTGACTGTGTGCGTGACTGACAGTATGTCTACCTGTGACCGACTGTATGTGGGTGTCTCTCTGTATTTGTGTGTGTGTGTGTGTCTGTCTGTGACTAACTCCACAGCAATAAATCTCACAATAATGTGCAGTGTGTGAGTGTATCACAGACTCCACAGCAATAAATCTCACAGTAATGTGCAGTGTGTGAGTGTATCACAAACTCATGCTGCACATTCCTGTTCCACAATACACAATAAGACTCACAGCACAAAAAAAAACTCACATTACTAGGTGACACTTATAAACATAAATACACAGCCACACAAACACACACCCTTGCACACAGAGACACACAATCCCACTTAGAAACTTGTATGTGAGCAAATTCCCATGATTTCAAAATAACTTAGCATACAAAATTTTGTGTACGTTGCATACAACAATTACCAGACTCTGAGAAAAAAAAGTTGACCAACAGTCTCATAATATGCCATAATATAGGGTATATTAGACATGTGCATTCGTGTTCAGACGAATGCATTTTCGTCCATTCGTCCGAAAAACGAAGAATGAAAATGCTAAACTAACGAAAGCCGAATGAACGAATGGTTAATAAACGAAAATCATTCATCCATTCGTGCTATTGGCATTCTATAAACCGAAATAGAGTCGGTTTATAGAATACCAATAGCATTAGATACATTCCATAAACCGACATAATGAACGACTTTCGGTTTATGGAATGCATGTAATGCTATGCTATTACTATTCGTATGAATGGGGACTCTATTTCGGTTTATAGAAAGCCAATAGTATTACATGTATTCCATAAGCCAAAAATGTTCGGTTTATAGACTTTCGGCTTATAGAATACATGTAATACTATTGGCTTTCTATAAACCGAACTAGAGTCCCCATTCATAAGAATTTCTTATGAATGGGGACTCTAGTTCGTTTTTTTTTTTCCAAAATAAAGACTATATATAAAGATGAATCACTTTTATTCATATTGAATCAGATAATCAAATGTGAAAATAAAAATAATGAGATGATAGCATTGTTTCACACTTGATTATAACATTCAATATGAATAATAGTAATTAATCACATTTTCTCCTAGTAATCTCACTGGGATTCACACTCTGCCACTCACGCTTTCACTCTCACACACTAATACTCTGCCACTCACACACACTCATAACTCTGCTGCTCACGCTTACACTCTCCCATTCACACATACACTCATAACTCATGCTTACACTCTTCCAAACACTCACACTCTGCCACACTCACTCATACACTTACACTCTACCACTCATAACTCTGCCACTCACTCACACACTTACTCTCTTCCAAACATTCACACTCTGCCACTCACATACATACACATGCACACTAATAACTCTGCCATTCACACCCACTTACACTCTGTCACTCACATACATACTAATAACTCTGCCACTCACATACATACACATGCACACTCATAACTCTGCCACTCACATACATACACATGCACACTCATAACTCTGCCACTCACATACATACACATGCAGCCCCACCCCTAGCGACGCCACTGTCTAGGGCCATGATGCTGTGGGATATACTAAGTAGTCCACGTGACAAAAAAAAGAGGTAAACCTATCCAGAATGCAGGGACACTTAAAGGCATTGGTGTACCCGGGCAAAGCTCTCATCTCAATCTCATCTACATTTAGAAAAATCTGAATGCATTATTCACTCTCTGCCCCTATTACAAACCCTGGCCAGCCTAAATTAGGAGAAAAATGTATATCAAATGTCTGTGGAGTCTCCTGTTTATGACATCACCTGTGGCCTGATATGCAAATTACACAATTCCCACTGAAAAGTAGTTCATTTGCATATCGATCCACAGGTGATGTCATAAACAGGAGATTTGACAGACCCATTTAAAACACATTTTTCTCATAATTCAGGCATTTGCTTGCAATGTTGCAAAGACAATGTATTGCTAATTTGCAATCCTTTCTTATCCTCACCTCCACATTTACAGTAAAAAAAATTGTGAGAATTACGGTGAGCCACAATCCAGCACAAAACAACTCTATACGTTGAAATAGACCGGAAATCATCTGTGCTATATAAAAAAAATAAACTGCATCTGTGTCTTTAAAATAACCGGTCAATACAACGCCCAATCAGAAACACGCATCTGCACATGCTCAGTAAACCAAGGAAGCCGGAACCAGTACTGGTTTCCAGTAAAACAAATGACAGAATGAGCAGCATGACCCCGAAACTAGGAAGAAACTAGGAAACTGCTGAAGACAGCATTCCCACAGAGAGGGAGACACTGCGACTACTCCGTAAGTGTCAAAACTTAGAGAGGGAGACCAGGAGATCTACCTGACAGCCTCAACGCTTTAGAGACCATTTTGGAAGATTGCAGGGTCAGGACGTATGATACTGCTAAACTAGGGTCATTGCGGAACCTGCATCGGTATAAGGTGCTTTCCTTAACCCCTTTATGATCAGGAGTATTTTGGACCATAAACACGTGATTTTTTTTCTTGCTAACTTGTCATCCTTACCATATGTTTGTTCATCCATGACTTCCCTCTTTCCTGGATTGTCAATTTATGTATGTATATATATATATATATTTTTTTTTTTTTTTACTGGCAGAACCTTTTTACTGTCCGTTCAGTTTAATACAGCAGCTCAAATCAAATTTGTGATTTTCAATATTGTATTAACACAAACAATTGCAGATCTTCTCCCTGAACAGTAGTTTAACTCTATGATCAACATAGAAACTTCAAATACTGATGTACCTAAATTATTAGTATTGCCAATGAAATACTATTACTCATTTTTTTTTTTACTGACTGGCTGAATATTTTCTTCCTTGTTGCTTTCATATTTTCTACCCACACAGGAAGTTTTTTTTTTTTTTTGGGGTGGGGGTGGGGATATATATATATATATATATATATATATATATATATATTTTTTTTTTTTTTCCTATAATTTTATTTATTTTTTGCATTTATTATAATATGCTCCAACTGTTCTTTGGGACACTGGAAGTCAATGAATTCTCAGTAGGTCATATTTGCAAATGAAAGCTCTGATTTCCTCACAGAGAAAGACCCTCATTTTTGCAAGGGATCAGCAGAGGGGACCTATTATCGGCCAGTCGCCAACCATACCAGGCTGCCTGCTTCCTGCTGATTCCCAGCTGCCAGTCAGATGATACATTGGCATGTACCGGCAAAAAGTACATGCCAGTGTATCCTCAGACTAGGGACAACTCATTTTCACTTGTGCTTCTATATTAGAAGCACAAGGGAAAAAATAGTTGTGTTGTCCTTTAAAAGCCACACTCGCTTGTCATTGTTTTTCCTTAGTCTGCAATGCACTATAATGCAAAGAGTCCATATGGTGCTGTCAATGTAGGATGTACTCTACCACTTATGTATAAATCATCTTGTATAGTAAAGTGGTGAAGTAAAATAAAAGAGATGTAATCACGGTTTATTTATTTTGGTGATTGCTCCATTTTTTTTTTCTTTTATAGGGAACATAGATTTTTGTGAAATATTGATATGCTTTATTTTGTTAAAGGTACAAGGTGTAACAACAGTGAGATTTCAGCAGATCATATGAGTGATTTATTTTATAGCATTGTTTATAAATTAATGTATTATCTGTGAGATGACCACTTTTATGCCTAATTTGTACTTTGTAAGTAAAATATGAGCAAAGTGTGTGTCTTTTTTTTTATATCTGCAGTCTACATGTAACCCAGTATGGCTGCTAAGTGCCCACATGTTTTGCTTATGCTGTGGAAAAATAGCAGGATACACTTCATGTTTCTTATTTATATATTTAAAAGTGTTTTACCAGAAAAATACATGGAGATTTCTTTCATTTCCAAGTATGTCCAGAATAGTATTACAAAGTTTCATATTTAGAACAGTACATGCATACATACTTAAATTGGTTGTGATGTTTTAATTGGCCTTGATGGCACATAGGAGAGAGGCTTTTCCTATGTGCCACCAAGGATCAGAAGCCAAAGGGAATTCCCAGTAAGTAGAAATCTCTATTGTTAATCTGTAATAATCCTTCTCTTTTTTTTTTTTATACATTATTTTCTCTTGTACACTGTACTTCTAAAGGCTAGTCTTCCCTTCAGTTAGCAGCACTACCTGAATCTGCAGGGAAGTACATGTGACTGCAGGAACAAGGGTCAGGAGTAACGAGTCTATGCTCTGGGTAACACCAGATGACAAAACATTCTGTGCATACACATGGCTTATCAACATCTAGGATGCTGCTTGGCACTGTCACCACATGGCATCTTCCTGTCTCTGCTCTGTGCATGTTGACTGTGACTAGGGTTGCCACATTTTCCACAAAAAAATACTGGCCTTGCTATTGCCTCCATAGACTTAACATTGGCAACAAGCCATTTCTTTCACCGTCCTGCCGGTAAAATACTGGCTGGGTGGCAACCCTTACTGTAACCATGATGCTTGACTGCTTTTTTAATGTTGGTGCTTACTGTGAAATAATTAAGGGTCTACTCAATAAAAACAGAATTTAGCAAGTAATTCAGACTGGAATTTAAAACTTAAGGAAAAAGAAGCCGACTCGGTAAATTTTCCCCCATTCAACTTCCTTAGAGAATTTTTTTCAACTGCTTCATTGGCCTTGGGTTTGAAATTCCCATCACAATTTCCTGCAAATCTGTCTTTATTGAGTAGACCCTGTATTGTACCAACAGAAAAGTTGATCCTATTGACAGTCAAACCTCCTGCTATCTTTCATTTTATCTTTGCTTTTGTTAGGGTTAGCTTCCAGTCCATTTTCTGCCCCTTCATGTTCAGCAAATTGCCAATATTGATGGGATAAATTTTGGCACCTCAGCACTAAGAGTTGACCTTGTTTCCCCCAGATAAGTGTGGACTCTGTGGTACATTTGGCGGTTGGGAAAGAAATGGCAGATCTGGTCTGAGTTATGCTGATAACATTCTGAGCATCTATGTTTAATTGGGTGGGGTCCCTGTTTCATATCTCAACCATCGTAGGGCTCTGTCACTTATCTTCTTGCTCACATTGTCTTATAGGAGGTGGCTTCTCTGGTGAGGGCAGTGGAGAATACGCTCATTCAAAAGGTGACACGTGCAGACTGCAGACACATTAGTTAGAAGAGAAGGCTTCCTGCAATGGAGAACTGTGAAAACCAGGTAAATGAAACAATATGTAGAAATATATATGCAGTTATGAACAGGGATGGATGGGTCTTAAATGCTTTGGCCAGAAATCGAATTGTCTGAGCCTCAATAAATGTGTGTGTGTGTGTGTATATACAGGAATGAGACCTCAACTGGAATTAACAAAAAACAAGGTAGGATATGAAGTCTCAAAGGAACTTATGAAATCTAACTTTTATAACGATTAGCCTATGTTTTGGCATAAACCTCTTTAAGTGTGATGGCTAACCTTTTGGCTGTCATGGAGGTTATTTTCTATGATTGTCATGCTGTGCATCATGGGAAACTTGGTCCACAATAGTTGGAGAGCCAAAGGTTAGCCATCCCTACTTCTTTTAGCCCATTCTGTGAGGGCATTACCATTTTCGTAACAGTTAGCTCTGCACAGTTGCCTGCAATTGTTACTCATACATTCTAAAATATTCTGATTGACCTTTGAGTGCCTTAGTGTTTACTTTTTTTGTTTGTCAATGTTTTACTATTATACTATAGTATGTTCACTGCCAAAATAAACAATCTATTATATTTTTTTAACCTTTGTGCATCCGCTCCATAATAGCAACTGCTTTGCTCTTTTCCTGTGATATAGGATGGCTCCATGCAAAAAAGGGAAGTTATTAGAGTTGGCACAAGGAAAAGCCAGGTAAGTGTTTCTCTTTTTATTTATATTGGGGTTTTTTGGCACTATGTCTGCAGTTGATCACTGTTGTTGACAGATTCGTTAGCCTGGTTAATGGCAGGGGAACATGCAATGCAGTCTGGGATTATCGTGAGACATGTTTTGGGGGCAGTATGGTCTGTAGGACTGGAGATGGTAAAGCTTGGTGATCTTGTTGTCTCTATTCCTGTAGTTGGCTCGCATACAGACAGACAGTGTGGTAGAAATGCTGAGTAAGAAGTTCCCTGCTGCTAGCTTTGAAATTGGTAAGTGATGTGTAAGTGATATCCTCTTATCACAGACATACATCCTCTATAGATACTGCTTCTGCACATCACTATCTTTAATGTGTATAATATTGGGCTGTGGTTTTGAAGTCTTGAGAAAATTATAGCAATGCTGTAGAATAGGACTTGACCATTTGTTAAAATCTTGGAACCAGCAATCAGAACTTACAAACTGGTAGAGCTAATTATGTGCCATAATTCCAGGTAAGCAAGGGTTATTCATGAGGGCAGAGGAGATGGCACAAATTGCCAAGAATATGTTTATCAAACACTGACTCGAACATCAGAGCACAAACATGTTAAAGTGGGGTGGGGGGAAGTTTAAGGGCTCTTTAACATCCACATTCAGACACCCTTCCTTTCGCTAATGTGTAAGATTAGTCCTGCACCTTTTTTCCCTACTGTCCACATTCTGGTGCTGTCTGGTTGCTTATCAGTCACAGGAGCCTGCACATGTCATGACTGCATATGGGGCCTCGTTGAGCTTATTATTGGTTGCTTGCTTGAACCAAACAACCAATCCTGGTAAGTTCCAGAATTCCTGACGGTTATACTGGTTACAATCCAGAATAAAATCTCATCATGTTTGCCAACACCTATTTTCTGGTAACCATAGTGATCTGAACCCAGACTTTAAAGGGACAGTGTAGTCCCCAAACTCACTTTTGTGCAAGATGAAGATCACTGCTTGTATAATGCACAGGCTATTATACCTGTGTGATTTGATGCAGGCATTCTGTATAAATCAAATTTTTTAGATTTGACTCAAGCCCTCCCCAGTGATTACTCTGCATATTTACTGCAGGTGCGGCAGCACTGATTCTATAGACACTGAGGATATAAAGTTTTGTTTCTTATAGGCACTTCCTGTCCTCCTAAAATTGAATCTATTGAGTGGCCTATGAGTGACCTTGCTCTTGTACACAGTAGGGTCTCTTAACAATGCAACACATTGTCTGATGACATAACTAGAGAGACAGGATATTACATTAATTTGAATGACATTATTCTCATTGGTTCCTGCAGCAAAAAAAAAAAGGAAATTACTTTTACGCATCTAGTGTGGGCAGTCATTGTTTCTTGCAAACTGCTGTAATTTCATAATTTCTTCTAGCTGTAAGTATTTTATATTTTAAACAATGCAAAATGTAAGACGTGCATTTTTAAGTACTTTGAAAGCACATTGATATGCATTAATATTTAGAAGATGCATTTTGGGCACTAGACAGCCCCTTTAAGTCTCGGAGGATTTTTATTCTCTCTTCTGTCTACTTTCCTGACATCGAAATCCTTGCCCTGTAACTTTTTCTCCACTCACACTTTTGTCTCCACTCATTTCATTCTTTCTAGTTGCCATGGCCACTACAGGAGATAAAATTCTAGACACTGCCTTATCCAAGGTAAGTGTGTTTCTAAATCATGGCATTACTGTGTCTTGAAATGCAACCATGTTTGATGCAGATAGAATTCATATGTGTGTTTCTGTATAATACAATTTGAACCTTATGTGCATGCATGGTTTTTAATATTTTGGTATCTACTTCTTTACACTTAACACAGATTGGAGAAAAGAGTCTTTTCACAAAGGAGTTGGAGAATGCCCTTGAGAGAAATGAGTAAGGAATGAGCGAAAGTCTTACATGGGTGATGAACCTATCTTAAACGTTGTCTGAACTATGTGTATCCATAGCTTTTATTAATTTGGAGTTCCACTATGAGCGGTAACCAGGTTGTTTATACATACATGCAAAACATCTTTTCACTGTTCCACTGAAGAGAAGATGCCAGTACCAAAACTGCAGAGATCACACGTGGTTAGTCAAAAAGGATTCGCTGGTGCAGTAAATATATAGAGGCTCTGCATAAAAAGAAATATCAAGGAAAAAGTTCACCTCCCTATCATTGTGCATTGGATCTATGACAGCCAAAGAGAAAAGCACAGATCATTTCTGCTCATCTACCTAGATGCTGATGCTTCTGACATTGGCCACAATAACTGATATTGTACCGGGAGCCTTACACACTAACCAGGAAACACTATGGAGCTTTAGAGGAGAAATCTGCTTATTTGGACAACATCATTGTGGTTCCTACGTCCACCAGAGCTCTAGAAAAGGCATTATAACGGAAGGTGGGGGGGGGGGGGGGGTTATGATGGTTCTTTCATGGGGCCAGTCACTTCTTTGTTTTGATAATAAGGCCAATACCGTTAAGTCTGTCAACTGATGATACGGTTTCTGTTTACACATAACTCTTTGTTTTAGGGTTGACCTGGTTGTTCATTCATTGAAGGATTTACCAACATCCCTACCTCCTGGATTTACCATTGGAGCGGTGTGCAAGTGAGTGCAGCAAAAACTGTTGCAAGTGAATTTGTCACAAACAGGAGAGGTGTCATGCGAATTTTCCCACCTGCACAATGTGTAACTGTATGAAATCTTTTTATGCTCTTTTGTTAGACGTGAAAACCCACATGATGCTGTCGTCTTCCATCCGAAATGTCCTGGGAAGACCTTGGACAGGCTACCGGAAAAAAGGTAATTTTGTCTTTCTTTACTACTTGTATAATGAATAAATTATGATCACAAGTTGAAACGGTGCCCTTTTTCTTATGTAAACCTGGTATGTATATTTCTGGTGCATGCTGACATATGTCAAAGGTTAACAGGTCAGCTACTTTTTTTCTTAAGACACATGCCTTGCTGCCCTGGAGAATGTAGAATCAATATGGGTTCCGAGGGTAATCAAGGGAATAAACAATATAATTCCTCTCCTTCAGAAATTGATTGACTGCCGAGCAGGATGTAAAAGTTATGTGTTTTAAAAAAAAAAAAATGCCCTAGGTCTGTCTGTCCTTGTGTGTGTATTCATACTGTAGTGGCTCTTTAAGACACTACCATAACTATGGTATTTACATCATAGTGAAGAGTAAAACTTCCTAATTCCCATATTTAGGGAAATGTTTTTCTATTCTGATATTATGAACTTGTTCAGCATTCTCATTTGTATAAAAATGAAACTTTTTTTAGTTTTGATTTGATGGTTAAAGGTCCTTCCATTATTTAGCATCACCTTCATAACAAACTAACAAAGGAAATGTTATCAGTTTAGAGGATCTCTCCGTACACATTTTGTATTTGCGGACATTTACCATGGACTTAAATTCTAGTTAATTCTATTATTAATCGTGCAATATAATTGCTGTGCAAAAAATATTTTAGTTTTATGCTGGGCTGCTGTTTCCTTAAATCTTTAAAAATTATTAAACTATGGAGGTTTTGGTAAAAAATTTGTTTGTTTGCTTTTTCTCCCCTCACAGTGTAATTGGTACCAGCTCCCTACGCAGGGCAGCTCAATTGAAGAAGATGTTTCCACATTTGGAGTTCAGAGATATTGTATCCTTTTGTACAAATTGCCATAAGCAAACTCTTGTATACTTGACGTGAAAGTTAGAATATGTAGACAGCAATCTAGAAATGTGCTTTAAAGGTACTCATTTTAATGTTGTTTATATTGTAAATGCAGAGAATTAAAATTTAAAAAAAAAAAAGCTAAAATGATCACAATTGTAAGCAAATGCCTAAATTAGGAGAAATTTGTGTGTTTAACATGTCAGTGATGACCTCACTTGTGGCTTGATATGTTAATGAACTGCTTTTCAAATATCACACCACAGGTGATATTTGCTATCCGATATTACTGTAGGTGAAAGTTTAGGATCTAGCGATCACCAGTCAGTGTGGTTTAATATAAGAACAGTCACACCACACAAAAACAAAAGTTTTAGACTTTAGAAAACAGACTTTTCTAAAATTAGATTATGTGTAAAGGAGTCATTATGAGACTGGAGCAATTTAAATGGGCTCCAGGAGTGGTCCATAATCCATGGGATTATCTCAAAATTGCACTACTGAAGGCAACAGAAAATTGCATTAGGCTTGTCAGTAAGGGCAACAAATTGAAGAAACCACTGTGGTACTCTGCAGAGGTGGCCAAAATAGTAAAAAACAAAAAGCTAGCATTTAGTAATTATAAAAAACTCATAGTGAGGAAGATAGAATGATCTATAAGAGTAGGCAGAAAGAGGCAAAGCAAACTATAAGAGCTTCCAAAGCACACGCAGAAGAGAAAATAGCCCAGTCAGTGAAAAAGGGGGATAAAACATTTTTTAGATACATAAATGAGAAAAGGAAAGTAAAACAAGGATTAGTTAGATTTAAAACAAAAGGATGCTATGTAGAAGAGGATAAAGGCTTAGCAGACTGCCTTAATGAATATTTTTGTTCAGTTTTTACAAATGAAAATGAGGGTAAGGGAGCTCATTTAGGGAAAAAGACTAATGAGTCTTTTGATGCATGTAAGTTTTACAGAGGAAGAGGTTTTACTTCAGCTGTCTAAAGTAAAGACAAATAAGTCGATGTACCCTGATGGGATACATACAAAGTTATTAAAAGAACTTAGTGGTGTACTAGCAAAACCGTTAACAGATTTATTTAACCAATCATTGTTAACGGGAGTAGTCCCAGAAGATTGGAAATTAGCTAATGTTGTGCCCATTCACAAGAAAAGTAGGGAGGAGGCAGGCAATTATAGACCAGTAAGTCTTACTTCAGTAGTGGTGAAAATAATGAAAATCTTGTTAAAGAATAGAATTGTTGAACATCTAAAATCACATGGATTTCAAGATCAGAGACAACATGGGTTTACTTCAGGGAGATCATGCCAAACTTATCTTATTGATTTTTTTGGATTGGGTGACTAAAATAATAGATCAGGGTGGTGCAGTAGACATTGCTTACCTAGATTTCATTAAGGCTTTTCAATATTCAATATTGTTGAATGGATTAGACAATGGCTGAGTGACCGGCAACAGAGGGTTGTAGCGAATGGAGTATATTCGATGCAAGGTCTTGTTACTAGTGGGGTACCTCAGGGATCTCTACTTGGACCCATTCTCTTTAATATTTTTATTAGGGATATTGCAGAAGGTCTTGTTGGCAAAGTATGTCTTTTTGCTGATGATACAAAGATTTGCAGCAGGGTTGATATTCATGGAGGGATAAGTCAGAGGAATGCTTGGTTGCTAAGGGAGAGGTATTAGCAGTAGAAAGAGGGAAGTGCTCATGCCATAGTACAGAGCACCGGTTGAGACCTCACTTGGCGTATTGTACGCAGTACTGGAGACCGGATCTCCAGAAGGATATTGATACTTTGGAGAGAGTTCAGAGAAGAACTACTAAACTGGTTCACGGGTTGAAGGACAAAACCGGAAAGGTTAAAGCATGTATAGCTTGGAGGACAGACGTAACAGGGGGGATATGATAGAAACATTTAAATACATAAAGGGAATCAACACAGTAATGTAAGAGAGTATATTTAAAAGAAGGAAAAACGATCACAACTAGAGGACATAGTCTAAAATTAGAGGGGCAACAATTTAAAAGTAATCAGGAAGTGTTACTTTAATCAGAGGGTAGTGGATGTATGAAATAGCCTTCCAGCGGAAGTAGTAGAGATAAACACAGTCGATGATTTTAAGCATGCATGGGAACTGGGGACTAATAAAAGTATTTAGAAAATTGGGCAGACTAGATGGGCCGAATGGTTCTTATCTGCCCACCCATTCTATGTTTTTATGATCTATAGACAAGCTGTTCTTATGACCTTTTTCTTAACTACCCCTGCTCACCAGAGAGGTAACTTGAACACACGTTTGAAGAAGTTGGATGATCGAGAGGATTTCAGTGCCATCATTCTAGCTACTGCTGGACTGCGCCGCATGGGTTGGGAAAGCCGAATCGGCCAGGTAGGTTGGGGTGAGCACCACTGCCTGGGAACAAAGTCTGGTACTAGTCCTTTTCAGGCAGCAAGGCCAGTATATATTTGACAAGGAAGAGGCTCCATGTTCTCACTTATGACTTGTGTGCTGCAAACATAAACACACAATCTGGTAATGTAGACAAGATCCTTATTCCAATTATATCTGTACCAAAACACTCTGTTAAGTATAAGGATTTTTTTTCAATGACCCGTAAATGTTTTTGAGGAAATAAAAATGTATTTTACAAATAGGCAAACTCTTAGTAAAAATCTGTAATTTGTGTTGCTTATATACTGGACTGTATACAACTATATTACATATAAAGGTAGGAAATTAAAACACCTATTCATGATTGATCCGCCTTTAAAACAGTTCACAAATGTAAAAATGTTTACTCCTGGAGTAATTTTTATATTTAATGGCCAAGTTGCTAAGACAACGGGGAATCTCCATTTTTCTTTTATAACAGACGTTATGCAATTCTTTGCAAACACTGCCTAAGACATGAGATGATTGATATTTAAGAAATTAATTTCACAAAATAGACTACGAACTCCTCCATCAGCTGTTGTCTCCTAGAAAGGGAAGTCTGCACCTTATGACATTGGAAAAAATAGCTGGCTGAGCAACATGAGATCTGGTATTCCATAGCATCAACAGTGCAAATAGTCAATACACAGACGTTTGCAATTGGAGACTATTGCAGACAATTGTCTTGCAAAAGCTGGATGATTGCAGGTTGAAGTAACTTTAATTACTTGCTAGCATGTGAAGACTGTCCTAAGGTCACATACAATCTATACATATTTATTTTGATGTTTATTAACCAAGCATGCGCATACTGCAAGTACAGTGTAATTGACTGCACAGACTATACAAAAAGTATGTTCTGGTTTTCTTACACATAAGGTTAATTGTGCTTCTCCTCACACAGATCCTGAGCCCAGATGAATGTATGTATGCTGTGGGTCAGGTAAGCACCTAAGAACTATTTCTATTGATTGTTACATCATTTTGTTTATACATTTCACTGCTGGTCAAGTAATGATTTTCAGTATTTTGCTTTTTACATAGTAATGTGCTGCTCATACCCTATATACTGAACACCATGGTTTGCTGTGCTTTAGAGAATTTCTTTGCTTTTCTTCTTCAGGGGGCACTGGCTGTGGAGGTTCGAGCCAAAGACCAGGATATCCTTAGCATGGTGGCTACTTTGCAGGATCCCCATACTGCTTTGTGTTGCATAGCAGAGAGAGCATTCATGAGGAGACTGGTAAACTTGAAAATTGGTCTTTTTCCAGCTGATTTCCCTATACTTGAGCTATACTCATTATGTAGGAATGGATTTGATTAGCTAGTAGCAATGAAAGCATTTCCTTTTGCTGTTTCAGGAGGGTGGTTGCAGCGTTCCAGTAGCTGTTAACACAGTCATTGAGGATACACAGGTATAGTATGCAAATTTTCCTAGCCATCCTCTTTGCTGTTTCCTATTATCCAGAACATTTTATTACTATCTCCTCCTCAATATAGGATTTAATGTATTTCTCTTGTTTGACAAGTACATCCATTTCCTATTCTAAATAGTTTTTAAATGTATCTTCTTTCTTTTCAGCTATATCTTACTGGGTCTGTGTATAGTCTGGATGGATCAGATTGTCTAAAGGAGACCATGCAGTGTTGTATCCATTTCACACAGGAGGTGAGCTTGGTTAAAGCGATAGTGATATGCAGACTTCACAGCCTTTTGGCTAAGATAAAGTGTAGTGGGGTTTTTTTTCCGTGCTCACTGACCCTGGTGGCATAAATGAAGCCGGAGGTGTTTTTATGTCATACAGGCCTGACTACCCTTTTGTGTGCTTTCACATTGCACAGACGCAGACCATGCACATATTGATTAGGACAATGGCACCTGATTTCACTTTTGGTTGTTTTTAGCTACACTTTGCCACTCACTTCTCCTGCCCTGGCATTAATGCTAGTGGACCATAAGACTTTTTAAAACGCCAGCCATAATTATATGGCACATTTTATAAATGTATTTATTTGCTTGATTTGACTGTGCACTTTTAGTTTTGCACATTTGCACTTATTGTTGGGTCTCTCCTTCCTGAGGAAGGCCAGAAGAACCCCGGGTGCCTGGTTGGTGGCAGTTGAAGGCTCTGGGGTGAAGACTTCAACCCTCCTACAATGGCCTTGTGGCCAGTGAGGGAAGAACAAAACTGGTACCCAGCACTGTGAGGCAAAGGGGACCTGAAGCATCAACCCAACCGTCTGGTCTTATGGTCGGAGGGAAGGGGTAATGGGAAAGGGTAGGAGACCCAAAGTTTGAGCCCTATCCTAGTAGCTCATAATTTGTACACTTGCACTTTTTGGGTTTGGCACAGGAGCATGATTGGAAGGCACTGGCCCAAAGGCTTTAAAAAAAAAAAAAAGGATATGCAGACTCCTGTTTTAAAGTTGTATTTAATTAAAGGATTGCATCTAGTGTAGGCATTTTATATAGAAATGCTTTAATGAAAGAATATAAAATAAAGTACCTTATTAAAGCATCTTTACCCCATATAGCCCCACCAGGAGGCAGACATTTTGTTTAGAATCTTTGGTCAGATCTTTCTTCATCTGAACCAAGGTGAGTGAAGATCTGACCCAAGATTCTAAACAACATGAGAGAACGGTAAGGAGTAAAGAAGGGCTCAGTAAGTAACTGTATTTGTATTCTTTCATTAAAGACTTTATATATAAATAATTTACAGTCTTTCAATTAAACAGAAGTACATTTTTGCTGCCTTTTAAAGGGGCAGTTTCATGTAGCTTATTTTCTATATTTTGTACATGTGTATAAACATATGCGACATGCATGTATTTTTACATAAAAATAATTTACAGTTCTCCTGTAGTTTTACCTTGAACATAACTTCACTGTGGCTTCTAAATTCAGTGACCACCAATAAGGAGAGATTAGAGAGACAGTTATCCTAGCAACAGCAATATATTTGTTCTACTTTATTTTAGAATTTTGAGGAAAAAACTAACAAGGCAAATATTTTTCTTTACATGACCAGGCCTGAATGTCTTTTGAATGGTGCATAATTCATTCACCATTCAAATTGCAGTTTAAATGAGACTGAGCTAAATGGAGAAGACCACAACTCAAGGGGCAGACCTGTTTTGAATATTGGGTCAGATCTTACTTCATCTGACGCAACATTCTAAACAACATGTCCACCCCCGATGAAACCTTTAAAATGTAAATACTTGAGAGACAAAAAAAAAACAACAAAAAAAAGCGCAACAGTAGTATAGCTTGGAGTGAAAACATCACCTACTTTAATTTTATATATGCAGAGTGGATAAACACAAACTACAAAGTTTTGGGGGGCTGCACTCATCTTTTATGAGTGTGTATAATCCCTCATATCAAAAACAAGTGCACTTTTAAAACATCCTGCCAAGATAGCTTTATTCCTGTTGTGCTCGTTTCTTTAAGTTTGAAATATCCATCACTGTGGAGAGGAAGCTGCCACAGCATTTGCCTATAGCCGCCCACATTTGAGTACTGTAAGCACTCCGAAACCTATTTTTGTGGACTTGAATGTATACATTTGATGCAATCTTTCTATTAACATAACTATTTAAAAATGAAAAAATGTTTTGATGCACTTAATTGCGATAAATAGCACTTGCCTTTAGAGCAGGACATTTTCTTTGTAGTGTATATATACTAAAAGGTGCGTTGAGATGATGCACAATATATAGCTAAATTGGTGAGCATGAAAAGTTTGACAATCCTTGTGAGTTTGCTGCACAATGTACAGTTAAAACGATGAGATGAAATGTTAATTTCACCTTAACTCCCTTCCTCTCGCCTGCAACCCACCTTTGAGTTAATAGACCCCATAGAGTTTTTGTGAGCGATCATTATGCATTTAATCCTCTGGTGCAGGAATTATGAAATACATATTCATATTTCTTTTTTTTCCTCTCCGTCTCTCTTCTAGGATGTTGAGGGGCCCAACGATGACACACAACATGTGGGAATCACAGCGCTAGGTGTCTCCAGTAATGCTTTGGATGCTGCAGAGCGTTTAGGAACAGATTTAGCAGACCTATTACTAAGCCAAGGGGCGAGAGAAATCCTAGTGGTGGCCAGGCAGTTAAATGATGCAAGATAATGGAAAATATTAGAGAGAAAACAAATTTATTGCAGCCCACAGCTGAATTAACATCACAGAGCATTAGTTCAAGCTTTCTGTTTTGAAGTATCTGGATATTTGGAGAAACTGTATGAATGTGGAGTTCACACTCCAGGCCTGTTAAAATAAATAAATATATAATATATATATATATTTTTTTTTAAGCAGACTAGATAAAACCTAATTAACAAAGGACACAAAATCTGTACCTATATATAAAAACAAAACAAAAAAAACGCCTCACTGGATTACTTGAAAAACAAGTCCTGTTGTGCTTTGTAAAGATAACTGAAGTTTTTTTGTTGTAACTTTTTGTGTCAATGGGAAATATCCATATACAGAATATTAGTACACAGCTGGAGAAGACAATATTAAAAAATATATTTTATATTCACATACCAATAAAAAAAAAAAACAATGGCTAAGCATTGTACTAGTCTAACATTGTTTTCATGGGGTCAGAGATGTAGGTTGGTAAAGGCATTTGAGTCAATTGTGAGTGTCTGAAGCATGTGATCTGGTAATACGAGGCTTGAGTGCTTACATCTGGCAAAGACATTGTATAGTATATTTCTTACATAAACCCTGCAATACCTAAAGCTCCTGCTGAACTACAAGTCCCATATGGTAGTAGCAGTTATGAGGGTTGCAGTTGAACACCCAAGCAGTGTTGCCAAAGGTTTCTGGACCTGCGTTTTTTTATGTGTTAATACATATTGTTTTTAATGGTTTCTTACATAAACCCATACATTTTTTAGATATATAAACATGTTATAGATAAATGTATATGTATACATGTGAGCAGGGGCATAAGTAAAAACTGAAGGGCCACATTCCCTCAAAAACCTATTAAAATCTATTCACATGCAGATACATTACATTAACATTTATTACAATTCACCCAGCGCTTGGTACATCGCATATGAACAGCTGGTGCACGCTTAGTGTGTCACGGGAGGGCTACTAGATGGGTAGCTCCTACCGGAATCAGTTCCACAAAATCACTCCTCAGGTCCAGGAAAATACAAATATCCTAATGAGGCTATAGTCACTCTTTCCCTTCTAGCAATACCCCAACATAGCGGACGAGACCGGTCATGTTGGGCAAAACAAGAAGAACTGTTTATTGATGTAGAAACAGAATATATACAGTTGAACATCTTGACAAAACAGATTAGACAAAGGAACTATAAGAGGATTAAAGTTTAACAAGGACATACAAAGGGAAATCCTGCCTCACACCTTTCAGGATACAAAGGTGTCAAGTTCAGATACATACAGAGTACACTCAAAGTGACGTGTTAGTTGAGGGACATCACTGTACAACAGGAAACTGAATTACTTACATGAAGACAATGGGTAAGGTGACATAATTACTGGATAGGATACAATCTTATCCTGCGAGAAACTGAATTGGACAAAGGTTTGGACCCAAGGGTACACGTTTTGGCTGACATCCTGAGTGCCTGTGTTTGAAGTCCAGTTTGAAACAGAGTTCCTCTGGTGCCCTCAAATGGTGTACCCCCAAACAAATAAATCAACAGATAGGGTCCATAGTCCACAGGGAGTATTCTGGTCCCCAGGGCCCTCCAAGATCCACCGTCACAGTGGATCTCCAAATTCGTCTTGTGACAGCATGCGCAGAGCCAATCAGAGCGGGTCTGGCATTTATTTTTGATCTGGCGGGCAGCAGCAAATCTCCCATTGCAAGCAGGCAGCCCAGTCCTGTCGGCACTGTATGTACAGAACATGGGATCAGCAGCGGGGACCTATTTAAGTTTAAAACAAAGTCTCTGCACAAGCAGAGAGAAACAGTCAGCAACAGGACAGAAGATTGGAAGATGCTGATTAGAGGATAACTTGGCATGTACTATCAAAAGAATATGATACTATATAGCATATTAGGGTTCTCTGCTTGTTGTGGTTCGTGGTTTTGGATGAATTAATATGGCGCAATGAAGTTCACTATCACTGCTGTGTTAAACTTAAACACTAATATAGTTAGTAAATTATTAAAATCACATGTAATTGAATAATACCCCAAAGCCAACCAATTTATATTAGGAATTCTGGCAGAATTATATCCCAAGCAGATAATTCTCAAATTGACAAATCACTTAAACACACTGCTGCTGCTTAGATAATAATAATTTAATAAAACAAGTTTATCAACAATTATCTTAACAATACACAAGTTATATGCTAAGCTAAGCAACTAGCAAATGGGTTTATTTGAGTGAAATCTAAACTACAGTATAAAAATATAAAGACATTGATACAGTAAGTTTATACTTATTCCCCAGGTAATCTTTGTAGCTGCATTTGCATCTCTGGGTGGATCAGCCTCTGGATCAATCGGTTCCTGATGGTTCTGAAGGAAGTTACTGGGTCTAATACACCACATTGCCTAGCTGGATTTGGGCCTGCTGGCTGCGTGGATAGATTGGTCACATCTTCCCTTTTCCTCAATCATTACCAGAGTGTCTAGCTACCTGGATAACCTTAGCAACATTTAAAAGCCCCTCCTACCGTCACACCTTCCAGACCCCAAACTGAACTAGTTACTGTGGAGGACACAAACAAACACATCCTTTGTTTGAAAGTAACCCATCCGCTGCTGGTAACTGTCATTTTAAATAAAGGGAATACCTGAATATAAAAGTGAATTCTATGATGGTAAAGCACAAAATATCATATTACAACACTGCTAAAAGCAGAAGTAAAAAAAAAAAAGTTTAGTATCCGTTTAAAGTCGTTTGCCACAGACTAGTTTGTACATAACAATTGTAAAATTGTTTTATTTGTTGCATGGCTTTTTCTGCATTTCTTCCATGGGAAAAATAATGGAATCCTTTTATTTGGGTATATTGTATTACATATGGTCTTATAGCACATTTGGAATTCTATGTAAAAAGTATAGATGATAGTGTCAAGAAGGTACCAAAAAGGTGCAATACCTTTTAATGCATAATAGCGATTGTGTCTATTTTTATACAGACAGAGGGTTACCAGCCAGACAGCATGTGAAAGTTGTGTGATCAACTGTAAACCAGTTAACTAATCAACATGGTTCTGTGGGATCATATCCTTGATCCGATTGACCACATAAGACGTGTAGAAGTTATAATGGACTTGTAACAGAATGGCTATCCAAGGCTGGTAGCACCTTTGTCCATTGTGTGAAATCATCTCCTTAGCCCCCGATTACAGCGCAGCATTCACCCAGCAAGTCTTCCCTGGAACCTTGCTCTTGGTACCCAAATTGCAGACCGGACCACTAGCCGTTAGGTACAGCAAGAATGAACAACAACTTTATTTGTGAAACAACACAGACTTCTAAAAAGACATAAACATGACATCACAGACATTAGCATACAATGGGGGGGGATGGAACTAAGCATAGTTCAAAACACACAGTAATACACATAATGAATAGTGTTGAGCAAACCGCACTGTTCGGTTTCTTTACGATTTTTGGACCCCGGACCCCGAACACGGACATTTCACTGTATGTCCGTGTTGGAGTTTGGCGATTATAAACCGAATGTCGTTCGGTGTCACGGTACCCACTGTGACTCTTACAACTGGAAGGCACAAGGGGCTAGCCGCCTGCCGAGAGACTATGGACCTTGTCTGTTGCCAAAGCCAGAAGCTCCTAGGAGAGCTATAATCACTGGCCCCCGCACAGACTGTGCTTTCCCCCGCTACTGCTTTCTCCGTCTAACCGGAGTACAGAAGGAATCTGCCTGGAGCTATACCCTGCCCGCTACAGACAATTGCCGGGTAGGCGCTCTCCCCATTGGCTGATTCAAACAGCCCGCCCACCAGCTTGCTGGTAGCTCACATACGGATTGGTCGTCGTTTAAAAGTCTAAATGTAGCTCAGCTTCTGATTGGTCCTTAAATCCAATGTGTACCGAAATGTAATCCGAACTGTGTTAATTTCTTCCCTCAGAGTGTTCCCTGTTTTCCCCTGTGCTAACTGTGTGTTTTACATGTATGGTGCCCTGTTAACCCCTTCCCGTCCTTATGACGAGTTAACTCGTCATAAGAGCCGCCGCGTTAGCGACCTTATGACGGGTTAACTCGTCATGCAGTCTAGCCAGCTAGTCTGCAACGGGTCCAGGACTAAGCCTCGCACCCGAGGCAAAGCTCCTGGACCCGATCGGTCGATTTCCGGGCATGTGATCGCGGTGATTGAGTCATCACCGCGATAACATGCAAATTAGATGGCAAAGTCAGTGTGTTCACACACTGACTTTGCCTCTAATTCACTCTCTGTGCTTCACGTTCTTATAGTGAAGCACAGAGAGTGAACTGTAAGTAAAAATAAATTAATTAAATACAGAGGTAAAAAAAATTAAAAAAAAAAAAAAAATTAACCCTTTCATTGCTGATCACAGTTTTTAACTGTGATCAGTTTCCTTCCACTTTATGGCCCTCATTTAGTTTTTTTTTTTAACAGATTTTTTTATTTTTACAATTTATAAAGTTTTTTTTAATAAATAAAGGTAATTTTTATTTTTTTTTTTTTTAAATTTTTTATTATGAAAGTACAAAAGATATCGTATAAAGTTTTCAATAAATATTCACATGCCTAGTAAAAGACAGAAGAAGGACCAGGTAGGTGTGGGGAACAGTCAATAGTGCCTTTAACTAATCTTCATATGCTATTTAAAGCAACCGTGTCCTTCCCAGTCTGTTCTCCACCCCACCCAGGACCTTCCAGGGTAGTTGGCACATTATCCTGCCGCCTTCCCTCTTACTTCTCAACAATACAATGTTACCACTCAGTTTTTACATCTTATCCTCCTATACATAATTGTGGATTTGATACTCTTCTTTTGTTTCTAAGTCTGGTCCGATGGGTAGAGCTTGGACGCGAGGCTGACTATTTTTAGTGCAGTAGCTAGTGTTTTCTGCGGATGCATCTTTTGGAGGCTGTCCATAAGTAGACTCACCGCTTTTGGTGGTGGTTCCTCAATTATCATTTGTCCTACCAAGCTTTTTACTCTAAGGTATTTGAAACAATCTTTGGCTGGGATTCCATACTCTGTTTGTAATGTCTGGAACGATTTCATCTTTGAGTTATCTCTCAAATCCTTAATATGATTTATTCCCCTGCTTTCCCATCCGGTTAGCTCTAAGTTGTCGATGTTGATTTCAATGACCGATAATGGTAAAGATGGTATAATTTTATCTTTTAAACCTAGTTTCTTTTTAATCTCATACCAGTTACTCAAGATATCTTTAAGTGAGGGATTTTTTATAGATTCCTTAATTCTGCACCAGAGTTCACTTTTTAACCAAAAAAGTGGAACCGGGTCTTTAATACCTCTCTGCTCCCCAGCTTCCAGATAGTGCCATTCTTGCTGGGTTGTACTTGGTTTCATAGCGATTAATGCTTGAGCTAGGACTGCCGCCATCGCGTATACTTTGACACAAGGAATACCCAGACCCCCTTCACTGGTCTTCCCATAGAGAGTCGACATTCTTATCCTGGGTTTTTTATCTGCCCAGATAAATTTGTTAAACATAGATTGGATCAGTTGCACCCACGACCCAGGCACCAAGAATGGGATCATCCTAAAGATATAAGTGAATTTGGGGAGAACATAGGCTCGTACAGCATTTATTCGGCCCAGCCATGAGATATATAGAGGCCTCCATTTTTTAAGCCTCGCCCCCGTCTCTCTAATTAAAGGCATCAGATTTATTTCCAACCATCTATAGGGGCTCGTACTAATTTTTATGCCCAGATAACTAAAGTATTGCTCCACCCATCTGAACCCGTATTTATCTATCTCCTCCCTGCAGGTCTTAGTCAAATTGAAACCCATAATTTCAGATTTTGATGTATTAAGCTTATAATTGGACAGGGCACTATATTCATCTATCCACTTCATTGTCAACCTAAGTGATTCAGCCGGCCTTTCCAAGGTTAGCAATACGTCGTCGGCATATATTTTTATTTTGTTTGTCCCTTCCTCTCCCCCCCCCCAGAGCTCCACGTCCGCACGTATGTCTCTCGCCAAAGACTCCAAGGTAAGTATATATAGGAGGGGGGAGAGGGGGCAACCCTGTCGTGTCCCGTTTGTCAATCCAAACCACTCTGATCTCACTCCAGATCCCACCACCCGGCCCTCAGGCTTTGTGTATAGCGCCATTATTGCCCGATGTATCTCCCCGACCACTCCAAAAGCAGCCAGGGTCCTGTCCATAAATCCCCAGCTGACCCTGTCGAACGCCTTTTCTGCGTCTAACGACAGTGTCAGCTGGGGATCTCCTCTGACTGTTATATCCTCCATCAGGCCTGCAAGTGCTCTTATATGGTTCACCGCCGACCTGCCTGGTACGAAGCCAACCTGATTGGGGTGGACCAGCCCGGTGATCACTTCCTTCAGCCTGTCCGCCAATATACCCGAGTAAATCTTAATGTCTGTGTTCAGCAGGGAGATAGGGCGATAACTGGAAACCTCCTCCGGGTTCTTCCCCTCTTTAAGTAGCGGGACAATGTTGCCTCTAAGCATCTCGGTTGGTATCTCTCCCTTAACCATAAATTCATTAAATAGGGCCATCAATCTTGGTGCCAATACCGGGGACATTACTTTATAGAACATGGCATCAAAACCGTCCGGACCGGGGGCTTTTTTTGGTTTTAAATTTTTTATTCTATTTAACACTTCCTCCTCTGTGATGACTCTATTCATATTAATTAACTCCTCTGCTTTTGGTCTAGGGAAAGTCCGAGCTGCAAAGTATTCCTCTTGTTTAGCGGAATCTTTTGGCTGGATATCTTGTATGTTGTATAGTGTCCTATAATAATCATTGAATGCTTGTCCTATCTCAGTAGGTGACATTAGTGTTTTACCTTTATCTACTAGTTTTATGATCTTATTGGCCATTCTTTTTTGCTTAAGTTGATTTGACAAGAGCTGGTCTGCTCTGTTCCCTTTATAGTACCACCTTGTTTTCAGATGGGTTAGAGTTTGAATGGCTTTTTCTTTTAAAACCTTATTAATCCTTTCTTGAATAGCCGATATGGATTGCATTATTGTTTTTGAAGGTGCCTGTTTATTTTGCCTACTCAACTGGGCCAACTCGATATACAACTCTGATAATCTAATTTCTCCCTTCTTTTTTGCTTTCGCACCCATTTGGATCAGTGTGCCGCGTATCACGGCCTTATAAGCACACCATAAGGTAGCCGGTGCGACCTGATCCACATCATTATCTGAGAAGTATTGTTCTGTTACTAATTTTACATACTCTATATCTTCTTTATTCTTTATCAGATTATTATTGAGTCTCCAGTCTGATCTAATTTTTTGGAAATCTTCCTTTATATCCGTTACTACCATATTATGATCTGACCATGTTATTTCATGTATTCTTATTTTTTTGACTTGGTCTAAAAGGGAAAAATCCCCAATGACCATATCGATACGTGAGTATGAGCAGTGTGCTTTAGAAAAGCAGGTATAGTCCCGTTCGTCCATATGGAGAACTCGCCAGATGTCATACAGTGAGTTCTTGTTCAGTAAAGCCTGAAATCTGTCTGCCTGGGATCTGATGTTACGGTTAATTAGTTTCCCCAAAGGGCTCTTCCTATCCCAGTCTGGATCAAGAGTGCAGTTGAAGTCCCCCGTCCATACCAATGCTCCCTGCTTATATTTCATCACCTTATTCAGCAGTCTTACCAGAAATGTCACAGGCGAGACATTTGGAGCATATACATTCACTAAGGTCAGCAACTTCCCATTAAATTCTCCAACCACAACCAAATATCTCCCCTCCGGATCTGCTTCCATAAATTTTATTTTCAAGTCTACCGTACTGGCAACCAAAATCGCCACTCCCCTCTTTTTTTGTTTCCCCAAGGAGGCTTCTTTGAGAATAGGATACTTCTTTGATTTTAAGTGTGCTGTCCCTCCTCTTTGCCAGTGTGTCTCCTGTATTGCACATATATCAATGCGTTCCTTATTTATACACTGTAGAAGAATGGTCCTTTTATAGGGTGAATTGAGACCCTGGACATTTATAGAGCCTAGTCTCAACATCTCATGAATTTTCTTTTCCTCTTCCTATCCGGTAGCCTCCCACCCAGCCCCCCCACCGGTCCAGACAATATCAGTATTATCCTCAAATCCACATATATAGACATACAAAACAACATATAACAATTATATATGCACCATGCCATTTGGCATATCGACATAAATCTGCCCTTGGGTTCCCTCCCTCCTGAGCAGAAAAAAATTGCCATTCACTATGAATGGCATCCTGAGCTAGATAGACTTCCGGCAGCCCCTTCACCACTCCTGAGTTTCGGCCGAGTCCTCCTCTGCTTTCCCCCTATAGGGTGGTGGGGCCCAAGGGGAAAAGAGGGAGAAAAAAAAAAAAAAAAAGAACACAGCAAATAATCCCCATATATTATATACTTATTCAAGATCACATCTGTGGTTAATCTCCTCCATCTGTCTTCTAGTTTTAATCCTTTCTAACAATGTATCGTCTCCTGTGTGTGACTTAGTGAAATTTCTTATTTTTATCCCCCCCTTTTTTTTTTCTCCTTTATTCTGTGCTCAACCCTCTTCATAAGGTCTTTTCCCCTCTCTACTAGGTGATACAATGTGCTACTTTTTTACTTTATAATTACTACAACTACCATCTTCTTATAATCCTTTAAATCCCCCTTACTGCTAATCTCAATTCTGTAATTTTTTGTGATCACCCATTGACTAACTGTTTTCTCCCTCCTTACTTTATAGTATCCCTCTTGACTACCTATAACACTATTCATATGGGTAGGTACCTACCGTCTCATGTATTCCCTTATCTCTTACTCATCATTAATTTATCTTATTATATCCTACGTGTCTATTATATCTTCCCTTATCTCTAACTTCAGATTTTCCCTCCCTCCCCCTTCCCCTGCTTTACTTTTCCACTTCATATTACTGTTCTATATCCTTAAATCTGGTTCTTTTTATACTCTCCAAAGAGGAGGAGAGGAAAAAAAAAAAAAAAAAAAAAAACACACAAAAAGAAACAGAAAATTCTCTCCCTTCCCCTTCCCCGGACCCCCCCTCCCTCCACTTCCACAGCCCAGAGTTCCCGGGGCCAGCGACCTTCTCCTCTTAATATAGTTTTTTTTCTTTAAGCCAATTTTCCAGTTTTTCTGGCGAGACAAATGTCAATGGACAAGAATCGAAAGTTAGTGTAATTCTCAATGGTGAAACCCATCTGTATCTTATTCCATGATTTCTTAAAACAGCTGTTGTCTGGGCAAAATTACGTCTTCTTGTTCGGGTATAGAAGGACAGATCCGGGAATATTTTGATGTCTTGATAGACTTCACCTGGGTCCACCTCCCTACGTGCTGTCATAATCCTCTGCTTTATTCTGTAAGTTGTACAGCAAATAATTATGTCCCTAGGTACGTCTGGGGGTAGATTTGAGGGTTTAAAGGTTCTATGGCATCGTTCCCAAATCTGATTTTGATTCTGGCCTTCCTGCCTTAGACCAAGAGCTTGCAGATATCCAAGTAGGTAGTCCTCTATTTTATCATCCGTGATTTTTTCTGGTATGCCTCTAAACCTCAAGTTGTTCCGCCTGGAGCGATCCTCCAGATCCCCGATCTTTTGCTCCAGTAATTCCATCTTATCAATGGTTTGTGCTAGTTTATCTCGACTCTCCTGGACCTCCAATTCTATTTCACTGATCTTTTCTTCATTTATTTTGACTCGATTTCCGATGTTTATCAGATCTTCTCTTAATTCCTGTGTATTCTTTTGTATCTCATACTTGATTTTTTCAAACTGGTTGTCTAAGGCTAGCGTCAGATGTTCCTGGATCATATTATGCACCCCGGTATTATGGGGCATATCCTGTTGATGTTCTATCTCCCGTATCAGCGATGCTTCCTCTCGAGGTTCTATGCTTGCTCCCTCTTGTTCATTCCTGAGGGCTTGTGGGGAGAAAAAAGATAGTCTTTTCTCCGTTTTTGCGTCTTTTTTATCTTTTCTGGGGATCTGTTTGTTTTCGGGTGCCCGTTTACCTGCCATATTTGTGTTACTCTTTCTATGCTTCGGAACTTTTTCTCTTTTCTTTTTCCCCTTTCTTCCTTCCCCTTTCCAAACACGTTCAGTGTCGGTCAAGTGTATTCTTTTTCATAGAGAAGGCGACTTTAAGAAAATTCCCCTGCTTTTTATTATCCCCTTCGTGCCGACCGCTTTGAATCAATGGGTCTGGTTTCCACTTTAAATGGTTTCTTCTTTAGTAGCAAGACGATTCGAACTGGGGGGGTAACCGGTTCAGCTCTGCTGCAGATTCTATTTTCACATTCACAATAACACGCACAGAGGATTGTACATTTTATCTAATAGGACCTTTTACATACAGTCTAATTCCCCTGGATCTTTTTTCCTTTTTTCTTCCCCTTTTCCCTGGTGAAGGGAATAAAGAGTGATAATTTCTTGCTTAATACGAAACACAATTTACTCACAGGAGTATTGAGATTTAGCTTGTTCCCCCTAAAAATAGGGCTAAGTTTAGCTCTTTTTTTTTTCCCCTTTTTTTTTTCTTTTTTTTATTAAGGGAGGCTACTGCCGTCCTGGAGCAACGCCCAGCCCACTGTTCCAGGCAGGTAGTTTACTTGTCTTCTCTTGTCCCCCGAAATAAGCACAGATTTCCCCTTCCACGCCTACACAAACTGATAAGGGTATTATATTATGTGTCAAGCATCAAAGACAGTCTTTATCAGCTTGTGGTTATAGTTTTTAGAAAAAAAAGAAAAAAAAAACTCCACCCTCAGTCCCAGAGATAGAGAGCAGCAGATTTCAACTTCCAGCGGGACTGTATACTGTTTAGACCTTATCCTGCTGCAGTTCGATGCATGCCACACTCTGCCACATCATATATCACGTCATATAACTTTCTCAGTACCACGGGAGATAGCAACAGGGAGCTCAAGTCCATTGACTTTATCACATACAGGGAGGTATACGGGAATGTATTTATTCCAACTTATCTGGTTGCGTATGTAGGTCTCAGGCTTTCGCTGTTCCCCAGATGTGAGGTAGTAACTCCCCTGTCCTTCTGCTGCTTTCAATTATGGTCCGGATTTGAAGACCTCGTATATCCAGACTACCGCACTTAGCTTCAGTCGTCGCCGTCTATTAGGTCCGCGTCTCTAGCACCTCTACATTCGGAACCTTCAGTCGCCGTCCCCTTCTAGCTGCTTCGCGCCATCCAGCTCAGGTACGCCGCGTGCATGAGACGTCCTCACGTCATCGCTCCACCCCCCAGTTTTATTTTTTTTAAAATAAATAAAGGTAATTTTAATATATTTATTTAATAAAATTTAACCCCTGCATGCCTGTTGCATGATTTTTACTGATCTGACATCGCACTCTTCAGAGTTTTTTTCTGTCTTTTTTGTTATGGGGGGTTTGGGAACCAATATTTTTCTTTTTTATTAGTTAGTTAATTAGGGGGGATAAGTGGGTTAGTGTTGCACTAGTTATGTAGGTTATTACTGGGAAAATAATGGGGAAAAACTTTTTTTTCCTCAAAAATTTCCTCTTTTATATTTATTTTTTAATACTAAAATGTAAATCATTTTTATGTATAGGGTATCAAAAGAAAGCTCTAACTGTCCTTTAAAAAACAACATATAACTTGTATGTGTACGTTAAATGAGAGAGAGGAAAATTATGTTTCAAAAACCGCGTATTAAAAATTGAAAAACGCTCTAGTCCTTGGCCCAGGAAAATCCCTGGTCCTTAAAGGGTTAAAGAGCCTATTCCCTTGTACACTTTTCCCCAGGAATGAAGCTTCAGCAGCCACAATAAAGGTTTATCCTGGCTGCTGAGCTCATTCTCTTGTTCAAAATGTAGGCACTTTTTCTATTGGTCGCTCAGACCAAGCCCCAGTGTAGGCACTGTTCTGATTGGTTGCTTAGTTAAATGCCCGATTTGAATATATTTACTGATCTGTGAGCACGCCCCCTGCTGGGGATTGGTTGCTTATAATCCTACCTTTCATCTGATTGGCTGCCAGATACTGTGGCACCAAATTCAATTGTCCTTTTGTGTAAGTGTGAAGAAGTTCTTTTGTTCAACTTATGTTATCCTGTATATATGTCCTGTGTTTGGAATCAATAAACAGTTCTTCTTGTTTTACCCAACACGACCAGTCTCGTCTGCTATGTTGGGGGAATTGCTTGCAGGAAAGCAGTGATCATAGCCCCGTTTGGCTATTGGATATTTACCGGACCTGAGGAGTGATTTTGTGGAACTGATTCCGGTAGGAGCTACCCATCTAGTAGCCCTTCCGTGACATTCGGCTTATGGAATTACATATAATGCTATTGGCTTTCTATAAACCAAACTAGAATCCCCATTCATAAGAATTTCTTATGAATGGGGACTCTACTTATGTTTATAGAAAGCCAATAGTATTACATGTATTCCATAAGCCGATAGTCTATAAACCGAACTACATTCGGTTTATAGAATACATGTAATGCTATTCTATAAACCGAATGTCGTTCAGTTTATAGAGTTTCGGCTTATGGAATACATGTAATACTATTGGCTTTCTATAAACCGAACTAGAGCACCCATTCATAAGAAATTCTTATGAATAGGGACTCTCGTTCGGTTTATAGAAAGCCAATAGCATTACATGTAAAAAACAACATATAATTTGTGTGGGTACAGTATGTTATAAAGAAGAAAATTACAGCTAAACACACACACCCAAAAAATGTCAAAACAGTCATTGTCACCAAGGGAGTCAAGGTAAAAATGTATTGTCACTAAGGGGTTAAGAGCTTGTTGTTTTTTTTTTTTAAATCCTAGTAAGTGATGCATAAACATCCCAGACATATGGGACTAGTGCATTAGCTTTAATGCATATGGCAATAGCAACAAATTTTGGTGCATTTTCCATGTGCTAATTTTAGACTTAAACATCTCCCCCCCATTTTGTGTCCTGCATCGTATATGCCGTTTGCACTCTGTTGTACAGAACCTTTGGTACTGCACTTTTTTTCTTGTGTAAACTCGAATTCCCATCATGCTTAGCAAAGGACATCCACCACAGCGATATAGCATTGCCAAACAGACTTGCTATCTGTTATCTCAGCATCTGCACGTCTTCTATAATTATGTGCTGTTCGTTTAAGAGCCGCATGTAATCAGTTTTCAAAATCGATTAATGCATTTTTATTCTATCAACAATTTTAATAAGCAGATAATAAAACCTTCCTTAAAGTGCATAGCATTTAACAGCAATGCAACTGAGATTATAGTAGTCCGATTACAACATAAATGAAAGGCAACGTCTTTTTATTTTAAATGCTACTATAACCCGGTGTTTAAAAAAAATCCTTCAACTACGACGTTCGCGCCTTCGCATTACTTATATTCTCCATCGAACACGTTAGAATTGTTTAAAATAAGCGCGTTGTTTCCTAATTGGTGGAAACACTTTTCAGGAAACAGTGCAGTTTCAGAAACGACCCAATCAGCGAAGCGGAACCTTAACGACGTCCACAAAAGAGCCGACGTTTCTAAAGACGTCATAAAACAGCCAGTTTATGACCAATCAGTGAACGCCAATACTGAGTATAAATTCACGCGTCGCTCGCGTTTGTCTACCATTTACCGTGGTTACTTTTTAAAGAGAGGTTGTATTTTCGCGAAAATGTCTGGAAGAGGAAAAACTGGCGGCAAGACGAGGGCTAAGGCCAAAACTCGCTCGTCCAGAGCTGGACTTCAGTTCCCCGTTGGCCGTGTACATCGGTTGCTGCGCAAGGGAAATTATGCTGAACGTGTGGGCGCCGGAGCCCCTGTCTACTTGGCCGCAGTCTTAGAGTACCTGACGGCTGAGATCCTTGAGTTGGCCGGCAATGCTGCCCGGGACAACAAAAAAACCCGTATCATCCCCCGGCACCTGCAGCTGGCCGTTCGCAATGACGAGGAGCTGAACAAGCTGCTGGGAGGGGTGACTATCGCCCAAGGAGGTGTCCTGCCCAACATCCAGGCAGTGTTGCTGCCCAAGAAGACCTCAGGCGCCACATCAGCCCCAGCTAAGTCCTCCGGCAAGAAAGGCTCCCAACAATCCCAGGAGTATTAACCGCATGGTTTCTCACCCACATTACACCAAAGGCCCTTTTCAGGGCCACCCACATTGGCAAAGTAGCTGATAATAATCATGTGTATTACAGTACTGTCTTATGTAATAACTGGTTTATTTTATTTTTTTTAGGCGGCTAGTCTGGGCATCTAATTGAAAATCTATTATGGCTGCTAGGTGTTCACAATATCCGCTCTCACTTATACAACCGGTTTCCTTAACACAGTTAATCCTTTTCAGTATGGAGTCCATATTTGTCATTTTTTTTTGGGTGGAGGGACTTTTTACTTTATTTCACTAATAGAGGCCCCAGCTCGGGACTATGAATGTTGCAGTGCTGACAGTTGTGTCGGCAATGCAAACGAAATGTGCATGTGCAATTTTGGCTTCTCCCACCATTGTATTATAGGAAGTGTAGTTTCTAGTGTGCACTATTGTGGTATCATACAGAATTGCATTCCTGATACAGGCTGTCAGGAATGCAATTGGGATGCCGCTTTCACCCTCTTTTGTGTAGGCTGTAAAACTGAGCCAAGGGGTCAGAAATGAAAGTAGGAGGGCCTCGGTACTTTATTAACCCCTTCACGTCCAATGGTTCTTCGGTCCTTATCACCAAAGCACTATCCGGTGTCTCTTTGTTCCTGGGGGCCGAGCAAGGAACATCCAAGCAGGGACTGAATTAGGGCCTCTATAGCCACTGTCGACATCCCGCAATGTGTTGTCGCAAAGGTGTACCCGAACCCGGAAGTTCTGGCACACCGGGATGCCAGAAATGTAGGGAACACTCAGTTTGAACATTCGTTACTTTTCTTATGTCAGACTGAGGCCACTCAAAGTGTCGAGCCGCAATGAGCTGTTACATGCTGCATGGTCTATGCCAGAGGCGTCCAACGTGCGGCCCGCCTGAGCTCTGCTCTGGTAGCCGCACCTCGGACTCCACACCGCACGAGAAGCTGTGTTGGGGAACAAAGTTCCCTACACGCTCTGTGTAGGGAACTCCGTTCCCTGATACAGCTTCCCGTGCGGTGTGCAGCAGCGGTGCTGCTCTCGTGCGCATATCCCCTCCTCTACCCTGCGCGTGAGGTCATGCGCAAGGGTCAGAGGGAGGGAAGAAGCGCACCGGCAGCATGAAGAAAACGGGGAGGCCACAACTTTTACAGCCCCGTTTAAAAAAAAAAAAAGAAAACTGCATGGTAAGTGTGTGTGGGGTAAGTGTGAGTGTGTGTGTATAAATGCGTATCTGGGGTAAGTGTATGTGTGTGTGTGTGTGTGTAAATGTGTGTGGGGGTTAAGTGTATGTATGTTTGTGAGTGTCTGTATAAATGTGTGTGGGGGTAAGTGTATGTATGTGAGTGTGTGTGTGTGTATGGGGTAAGTGTATGTATGCGAGTGTGTGTATAAATGGGAGTGTGTGTGTATGGGGTAAGTGTATGTATGCGAGTGTGTGTATAAATGTGTGTGTGTGTGTGTGTGTGGGGGGGGGGGGTAAGTGTATGTATGTATGTGAGTGTGTGTGTGTGTGGTAACTGTATGTATGTGAGTGCATGTTAAGTGGGTGTGGGGGTAAGTGTATGTATGTATGGGAGTGTCACGGGAGGGCTACTAGATGGGTAGCTCCTAACGGAATCAGTTCCACAGAATCACTCCTCAGGTCCGGTAAATACCCAATGGCCAAAAGGGGCTATGATCACTGCTTCCCTGCAAGCAATTCCCCCAACATAGCAGATGAGACTGGTCGTGTTGGGTAAAACAAGAAGAACGTTTATTGATTCCAAACACAGGACATATATACAGGAAAACATCTTGATAACATAAGTTGAACACAAGAACTTTTTCACACTTACACAAAAGGACAATTGAATTTGGTGCCAGAGTATCTGGCAGCCAATCAGATCAAAGGTAGGATTAGTAGCAACCAATCCCCAGCAGGGGGCGTGCCCACACATCAGCAAATATACCGTATTTGCTCGAATATAAGACGAGGTCTTACATTCGAGGTCGTCTTATAATCTGACCTCAAATTGAGGTCAGACTATAAGACTGGGATCCAGGTCCCCAGCAGAGCTGCAGGGGACCTGGATCCCCCTCTCTAGCAGCAGGGGATGTCTGCGCAACGAGCGCAGACTCCCCTGCTTCTGCCCGGCACGACCGCCGGGGCTTCTGTGAAGAAGCCGGGTACTTCCGCTTTCGTCACAGAAGTCCCGGCGAGCGTGCCGGGCGGCAGCAGGGGAGGTCTGCGCTCATCGCGCAGACTTCCTCTGCTGCCCCACTAGGCACCAGGGACAATCGGGCAGCTGGGGGATGTCTGCACTATACGTGCAGATATCCTCCATGCTGCCCGACACCTCCGTCTATTATGACGGACCAGCTGTCCGGGCACGTATAGTGCAGACATCCCCCAGCTGCCCCCACTAGCCACCAGGGAAAGGGGGGAGATAGGGAGAGAGAGGGGGGGGGGGATAGGGAGAGAGAGAGAGGGGGGGGATAGGGAGAGAGAGAGGGGGGGGATAGGGAGAGAGAGAGGGGGGGGATAGGGAGAGAGAGAGGGGGGGGATAGAGAGAGAGAGAGGGGGGGTATAGAGAGAGAGAGGGGGGAGAGAGAGAGAGAGAGAGGGGGGTATAGAGAGAGAGAGAGAGAGGGGGAGATAGAGAGAGGGGGTAGAGAGAGAGAGAGGGGGGATAGAGAGAGAGGGGGGGATGGGGAGAGAGAGGGGGGATAGAGAGAGAGAGGGGGGGATAGAGAGAGAGAGAGAGGGGATAGAGAGAGAGAGAGGGGCGAGAGAGAGAGACTAGGGGAGGGAGGGGGGAGATAGAGAGAGACACTACACTGGAGGGGGGAGGGAGAGAGGCCGCAAGGAAATAAAAACAAGAAATACATTTGTATAATATCAATTTTTTATTACATATTAAAAAGCAATTTACATATATACAAGTTAAACTTTTTTTTTCCTATAGGGTAGTCTTATATTCAGGCTTTTAGTTTTTTTCCTAAAGGAATATACAAAGTTTGGGGGGTCGTCTTATAATCAGGGTCGTCTTATAATCGAACAAATACGGTATTCAAATCAGGCATTTACATTTTGGAATGAGCTCAGCAGCCGGGATAAACCTTTATTGTGAAGCGGCTGCTAAAGCTACATTCCAGGGGGAAATGGTAAAAGGGATTAGGCTATTCAACAGGGCACCATTCAATTTACACACCGGTTAACGGGAAAATAACTCACGTGGGCACTGAGGAACAGAAAAACATGGTTGTCTGGGGGGGGTGCTACCGTGACAGGGAGTGTGTGTGTATGTGTGTGGGGTAAGTGTATGTATGTGTGTATAAATGTGTAGGGGGGGGGCGGTAAGTGTGACTGTGTATGCATGTGTGTGTTTGTAGTTAATGTGACCACTGCACATTAGTGTGAAATATATATACATACACACACTTATATATATTATTCTCTGAATGAATGAAAAATTAATGCGGCCCACGCACGCATACATTTCTAGCGAAGTGGCCCTTTGCAGAATAAACTTGGACACCCCTGGTCTATGCTGTCCTGCAGGCTTTTACTGTAAAATGGAGCCGATGCTCACTGTGATCGTTGGCGCCATTTTCTGTGTCAGAGTGGCCTCACCTGACAGTGGGGTCCGCACACAGCTCATCATGGGGGGCCGCAATGAGCTGTTTAATGTAGGACGTTCCGTGCCGTCCCACTAGAATTTTGGCACTAAAACGTAGGATGGCATGGAACGTCCTACAAGCGGGAAGTTTATAAAATAAGCCATGTCTGAGGCCCTGCTGGAATCATCTGTGTACTGTCTCAGCCAATCACAGCACCCATATGTTAATAGCTGTCAAAGCAGGCACTTGTCTTGACAGCTTTAGTCTCCTAGGCAGGGAGAGACTAGTGGTAGAAATCTTTCCCATGGTCCCACCAAGCACCTCCAACCCTCCCAGGTTTTTTTGAATAACATTTTTTATTGTGCTAAGCCCTTGGAAGTTGCTGAACAGTAGTGGTGGTGGGGGGTAAATTACTACTCCAAAACTTGTCAAAGAGTGTTGGTAAAATGACTGCATCAAGTGTTAAAATAGCCGAAGTTGAATACCCTGGGATTCCCTTATTCAGGAATCAGTTATGGCGACATAAGAGGGGGTGGGTGCTTAAGCTCCCGAGAACAAACAGTACTGCAATAGTCTGTCCTGTAGGATAATACCTACTCGGGAGAGCAACTCCATTTTTTGCCTGCTTACACCATTGCAAAGGAACCACTCAATTAGCATATCAGACTGATCCCACCTGATATGGGCAGTCCAGACCCGAAATGCATGACTGGTACCCTCTACACGAGGAACACAGCAAACCACAGACATACATTTCGGCCTACAATGGCCTCGTCAGTGTGGTATGGCTGATGATCCTCTAGGTGCAAGCAGGCCAGGGACCCACGGCCGTAGGCATACCCTGTTACTCATGGCGACAAAGAGGGGGGTGGGTGCTACAATGCCCGAGAACAAACAGAACTGCAATAGTCTGTACTGTAGGATAATACCTACTCGGGAGAGCAACTCCATTTTTTGCCTGCTTACACCATTGCAAAGGAACCACTCCATTAGCATATCAGACTGATCCCACCCATAAGGGCAGTCCAGACCCGAAATGCATGGCTAGTACCCTCTACACGAGCAACACAGCAAACCACAGACATACATTTCAGCCTACAATGGAAGAACCGGTCATGGAAAAAACTCCTGTGCAACGCGTTCCTCTCAGACGAAGAATCCAACGATTCTTTCACAAAATGGCAGAGAGGATGCGGACATTTGCCAATCGTCTCCGGTGCAGGCGTAGAAGAGGCCAGGAAACGCCGAGCACCATCGTGGCCGATGTGCAGCTGCCACCACAAGAACCCAGGCAGCAGAGACGATGCAAGAAAAGGCCATGCCACAGGAGAGCACGTACCAGCAAAGCCATGACTACGCTGACAGTCATGGCTCCAACATCTTTAGATCGACTTGTATTCCATAAGGTACTAGGTGAAGGAAGTTATGGAAAGGTCGAGCTGGCGTGCGACTTGGTTAGCAAACGGTGGTTTGCAGTTAAAAGTGTGAGTAAGTCCACCATAATAGACTTCACGGATGTACTGATTGAGAAGCGAGTGCTAGAGATTGCAGCGGGGAGCAATTTCTGCACTCAGTGCTTTTCCACTTTTCAGACTCCAAGCCATCTGTATTATGTGATGGAATTCCTCTGCGGAGGCTCTCTGGATGATTACATCGACGAGCATGCCCCGCTTCCACTTGCAACCACAACATTCATTGCAGCAGAGATTGTGTGTGGCTTGCAATATCTCCACGGTAAGGGGGTCGTACATCGGGACCTCAAACCCGATAACATCTTGCTGACCGGTGAGTGTCATATTAAGATCTGTGACTTCGGTCTTGCCGTGTCAGAGATGTTTGGAGATATAACAACTGAAGGGATGTTTGGAACTGCTGGATATATTGCCCCAGAAATGCTGAAAAGCCAAAGTTACAACGCAGCCATTGATTGGTGGGCACTGGGCATTATCGTATTCCAAATGGCAACAGGAGAGGTCCCCTTCAGCAATAATGGTACTAGAGTACTTGTGTCAGCAGTGCTCAATAATATACTTACGTTTCCAGACTGTGTCAGCCATGACACCAAGGCTGTCATAAGCACTTTGCTGCTGCAGTGCGATAGACAGCGTCTGGAAAAAGCTACCATTATTAGATCGCACCCCTTTTTTCAGTCCATCGACTGGAAACAACTTGAGGATGGTGCATTAACTCCACCATTCACACTGAATGCACCATCTATGAAGGATATGTGCGATATGTATGACTTTATGGTGGCCTTCCCAGCAAGCGAACCAGAGGAAGATAACAACATTCTTCCAGAAGTGCAGGAGAAGTTTGAGTGTTTCTCCTCTGTGTCATCTATAACGGTGTGTCCAATACCCTTTATAACATCTAAAGAACTAAAAACATCCTGTTCTGGTGGCCTTCCTCCCTTCATCTACTATCAAATATGGCCCGAATACGAACTGGGGTCAACATTGATTGTGTGATAGCATGATTTAGAAAACTTGGAGGGACATGTCCTGTCATCAGATGGAACGTTCTGATAACCTTCTTCCATCAATCTACTACCGAATATGGCCCAAACACCAACTGGGGTCAACATTAATAATATCGAATGTGTCGGCAGATAAGAACCATTCCGTCCATCTGATGGAACGTTCTGATAACCTTCTTCCATCAATATACTACCGAATATGGCCCCAACACCAACTGGGGTCAACATTAATAATATCGAATTTGTCGGCAGATAAGAACCATTCCGTCCATCTAGTCTGGAAGACTATTCCTTACATCCACCACCCTCTCAGTAAAGTAATACTTCCTGATATTACTTTTAAATATGGTAGTAGTATTAAGACATCAACAGCTCAACCTTTGGGACAATCTCAGAAGCTTCAGAAAACCGCAAGCAATTCAATGTACGTTACCTCTAAAAAGTTAATAACGTGTTACTCATTAATGGGAAACCTCTTGAAAACATACCTAGACATATGTTTCCTGTTTTCATTAACACCCACTCATTCCCTATAAATCGTAAACTGTCTAATAGCAATGGTTGATACTTATTGCCATAGTGTGCCTATTAGGCCTAATTACAAATGTTTGTTTGCCTACATTTCTCATGTTTCTCCCTACATTTTTGAACAACCTCCTTAATATTATGTGGAGACCACAGATGGACATCCCACCATTCCACAAAACAGACCAATGCTCTTAATCAACAGCCAATAACTCTAGGGTACTCTAAATGAACACATGATATATGATGTGTGGAGAGTTCTCAATCCTCAAAAAAAGACTATTCTTTCTACTCCCCAGAGTCTCCTTTATAATAGATAAACTCACCTTCATCTGCATGTGAAATAGGAACCATACAATGGTCCAACCATGCACCAATATATTTGACTTTAGAAGAAAACTTTCCCTTTAGAGGGCAGGGAAATTGGATAATGAATGACTTCCTACTGACCCAAAACAATATCCAACAAAAAAAAACTCTTATCTTGATTGCCTCCTAAGAAGAACAGATCAATAAAACTGATCCAAACCCCACAAGACATAAACAAAGACTCCATGTGAAACAAGAATCGGATACCACCCAATTAATGGTATCCAGACTCAAGCAAACGTACTACACAAATAGCAATATATCAGGATCTGTCAAAAAGACTTAAAAGACAAGAAGCAAAGAAAGCAATACCATTTCTTTTCACCTCTACAAAGCACCGGGCCCAGAGGGCTATTCTAATTTCTATTATAAAACATTCTCGGATATCCTTACCCCATACCTAACTTGCAGCAAATCTGGACAATTCCCCCAATAAATGCTAACAGACCACATAACCACAATACCTAAACCAGGAAAACCAGCTACACAATGCTCGAACTTACGTCCCATATCCCTCCTGAATACGGACATTAAATTATACGCAAAAATCCTTGCCAACAGAATTAAACATGTCCTTCCCCAACTACTACACTATGACCAGGTGGGATTTGTGGCAGGCAGACAAGCCTCTATATCATCTCTTTGGCAAAAACAACCAAGACCCCCAGACTACTACTAGCAATTGACACCGAAAAGGCTTTTGATCACCTTCATTGGAAGTTCTTAGCTGCAGTCATGGAAAGATTGAACTTCCCCGCCGAATACATCACAGCCGCTCTTGCACTATACTGAGCCCCTCTGCTGCAAAAGTCACATTAGCCGGTTTCCTGTCCAAACCATTCAATATCACCAACGGCTCCAGACAAGGATGTCCCCCATCCGCTATGTCCTATATATATATTTTTGGGCATCCAACTAAGCAGAGATCCTGATAAACTAATCGACCACAACTCACTCAAACTATGGAAGAAAATCAAACATGATTTGCCGCAGTGGTTGACCCTGTACTTATCTTCGCTGGGACGTATATCGACTGTAAAAATGTCGATCCTGCCGAAATTATTATACCTCTTCAGAACTCTCATGATATCCATTCCATTGTCCCTACTGCAGGAAATACAGTTGCACATCCAAATACTCATACACCAGCATAAACCCTCCAGAATATCCCAAAAATGGTTAACAATGCCAAATAAATGTGGTTGGCTGGGGATTCCCTCCTTCACACTTTACTTCAAAGCAGCAAGGATGTCCCAAAATATATTTGGAAACAATGTCACCCTACAACAATCTCCGAAATTAGCATTACTGCACATATTCCCAAAAGCATTGCCAAAAACTGAAAAAATACCAATCGGCCAGATCCTGATAGCATCAAAAACCCTACTGGCTAGAAACTGGAAGTCTACAACCATTCCATCCACTCCAAGAACTCTGTCCTTTAATTTACTATAATCTACGAGAACAAGACAACCTACAGAATTGAGACACTGATACGGTGCGGATAACCTTCCAATTGAACCAATCCTCATGTTGATAAATTGTACTCATTGTATACTGTCAAGAGGCCGTTACTGTTGTAACCCAGCGAAACCCTTGGTTTGTCGTTCTCTCACCTGTTTTGTTTTGCTTGTCTCAAAGCAAAAATAAAGAAATCATTTTTAATAAAAAAGAAAAACAGTCTCATTCATTTATATCTACATACTCATTAAAGGACAACAAAACGTTTTTTTTTGGGGGGGGGGGCTGATTTTTTTTAATACTTTATTTGATTCATGTGGTTCTACTCAGTAAAGTTCGATTTTGGACATCAACTTTCAGTTTGACTTAGGAAAAAAAAACAGTTTCGAATTATCCCCACTGAAAGTAATGGGAGACAACATGATTCAAGGTGCCGAATTTGAATTAGTCTAAAAAATATTGCACCCAGAAGCTGCCCCAGCAGACAAATTTGCATTCAGGAGCTATCCTAGCAACCAGATATGCTTCCTTGTGCAGCTCCTGAGTGCTAATCTGTTTGCTTGAGCTGCTCTTCGGTGAAAATCTGGTTGCTGACAGTACCTGAGTTCAAATTTGGCTTCTGGGGCAGCTCCTGAGTGCAAATCTGTCTGCTGGGACAGCTTATGGGTGAGGATTTGGCTGCTGTGGCAGTTACTGGGTGAAAATATGTCTGCTGGGGAAGCTCCTGGGTGCAAATTTGCTTCCTTGGGCAACTCCTGAGTTTAAATTTGTTTGCTTGGGTGCTTCTGGTTCAAATCTGGTTACTGGGATGGCTCCTGAATGCAAATTCAGCTGCTGGGGCAGCTCCTGAGTGCAAATCTGTCTGCTGGGACAGCTTCTGGGTGATTTGCTTTCATGGGCAGCTCCTGAGTGCAAATTTGGCTCCAAGGGCAGCTCCTGAGCACAAATTTGTCTCCAAGGGCAGCTCCTGAGTGTAAATTTGGCTGCTGGGGCAACTCCTGAGTGCATATTAAGCTGCTGGGGAAGCTCCTGAATGCAAATCTGGCTGCTGGGACAGCATCTGGGTGAAGATGTGCTTATATGGGCTGCTCCTGAGCACAAATCTGGCTTTGATTAAAAAGTGAGAGAAAGGCAGAGGAGGAGGGAAGGCGCACTCTTTTTTCCCTCTCTTCTCCTCCCTTATATAACTACCATCCTTAAGGGGAAGTATAGAATATACTTTTTTTTCTGATTTAGTCACCCGCCACAATTACTTCACCGCTGTTTGGCTCACACAGATGAGAGTTACACATGTGTTCAATAAGTACAAGAGGGATTGAGGAAAAAACAAAATACACTATTTTTGCTTTTTGCCCCATAACTTGCAAAAAAATACCGAAAAATATGGAAACATGAATATTTCTGAACTCGGGACAACATTTAGAACCTATTTAGACGGGGTCTTTTTTAATGATTGTATTTGTGTAAATTATATTTTAGGTCATAGTAACATAGTAACATAGTAACATAGTAATTTAGGTTGAAAAAAGACACAAGTCCATCAAGTTCAACCCTTCTACCTATCATTACAGCTTTTGATCCAAAAGAAGGCAAAAAACCCCTAAGGAAGCTATTTCGAATTTTGCCTCCTGGGGGAAAAAATTCCTTCTTGACTCCAAGAGGCAATCAGATTTCTCCTTGGATCAATAAGCTCTTTTATTAATGCTTATTCTATTATTAATAGCCCTGTATGTTCTGCTTTCCTAAAAAAACATCCAAACCATTTTTAAATGCATCTATTGTGTTTGCTAGCACTACCTCTCTTGGCAGTGAGTTCCATAACTTTATTGTCCTAACCGTAAAGAATCCCTTCCTTTGCTGTCTATGAAATCTTTGCTCTTCCAGTCTGAGGGGATGACCTCTTGTTCTTTGTACCTTTCTGTTAATGAACAGGTCACTGGAGAGCTCTTTATATTGGCCCTGCAAATATTTATATAATGTTATCATATCCCCTCTGAGACGCCTTTTTTCTAACGTATATAAATTCAATTTTTTAAGTCTCTCTTCATAACTAAGATCCTCCAAACCCCTTATTAATTTTGTAGCTCTCCTTTGCACTTTTTCTAGTTCCTTAATATCCTTTTTAAGGACTGGTGCCCAGAACTGTACTGCATATTCAAGGTGAGGTCTTACCATTGATTTGTAAAGAGGCAAGATGATATCCTCCTCCCGTGAATCTATACCTCGTTTTATACATGCCAATATCTTATTGGCCCTTGCAGCTGCTGACTGGCATTGGGCACTGTTGCCAAGTTTGTTGTCTATAATTATTCCTAAATCCTTTTCATTAGTAGTTTTTCCCAGGGAAAAACCATTTAACGTATATGTTGCTTTGTTATTATTTTTCCCATAATGCATAACTTTACATTTGTCCATATTGAACCTCATTTGCCACTTTACTGCCCAGTCCCCCACTCTGTCCAAATCTTCCTGTAAAGAAAAAACATCAAGATTAGTCTTTATTGCCTTACCTAATTTAGTGTCGTCCGCAAACACGGAGACATGGCTCTCAGCACAATGTGGCAGATCATTAATAAACAAATTAAAAAGAAGAGGGCCCAAAACCAAGGGTCAAAGTTAGAAAACATTTTTATTTATTTTTTTCATCATATTTTATGATTTTTTTTGTAGTAAATTATAAGATATCATGAACATAATGGTATCTAATTAAAGCCCGTCTTATGACGATAAAAAACAACAAATAATTTGTGTGGGTACAGTATGTGAGAGAGAATAAAATTACAGCAAAACACAAACACCTCAGAAATGTCAAAACAGGCATTGTCACCAAGGGAAAGTCAAGGTCAAAATGTCTTGTCACTAAGGGGTTAAAAGGTGGCAACCCTGTGTGTAGTGCAGCTCTGTGATGCACAGCAAACATTGGGAAGTATTATAAAAAGGGCATGAAGAGGCAATAAAAAGGGACATAAAGGCCTGGATCCAAAATAGTACACTTGGTAGTTATACAGCTGGGGTAGTAACCTTTGGCACTGTAGGTGCTGTTATTTCATGTATCATGGATGGCTGAGAATCATGAGATGTGCATTCCCCAGCAGCTGCAGTACCAATCCATAATCACATAATACCTAACCTTTGGTACTCTAGTTGTTGAGTACTCTCCTTCCCATGATGCTTAGCGCACTGGCTGAGAGTTATGAGACATGTAGTCTGAACAGCTGGAACTATTTTATAATCCAGCCCTCTGGTTGGTTTGGCATGTAAAGGGTTACAATATAATGATCTTACCAGTTATCATCTCCTGCACAGGAAGAGGAAACATGAATAAAGAGGAGGGAATAAACAGAAACCAGCCAATCCCAAGGTAAAGGAAGTCAGAGTGACTGGGAGAGAGACCAATAGGATGAGAGGAGGGATCTAAGGGAAGCTGGCCAATAGGGTGAAAGACAGACAGCTAGTGGCCAATGGGGTGAATGAAATCAGTGGCAGTTGGAAGAAGCTAAGGGAACTTGGGCAATACCATGATGAAAGGGGTTTAGTGGTGAGCGAGGGAAACAATAAAATGAATAATAATGTAAACCAGTATAATGTCTGTAGAAAATGCTCTGAAAAAGACCCCTCGTCTTATATTCGATGTCGTCTTATAATCTCAAATCGAGGTCAGACTATAAGACTGGGTCAAATGTAATTGTGTATAAAAATAACAAAATATATTAAAAATAAATAATTAAAAAATATAATTGTATTTAAAAATAACAAAATGGATTAAAATAAAATATAATACATAAAACATGTATTAAATAAAAATAAAGATTAAACTAAATTAATTATACCTATTGTAAAAATGATTATATAAATGTTATATACATTATAGTTATATATATAACGTAATAAAATGCGTTACAGATTTATTTTTCATTGGCATGTACTAGTTTTTCAGGGGACTACAAAGGATTTGGGCTGTCAAAATGTTAGCTGTGGTTCTCTCCGGAGAAGAAATAAAATAATGGACACATTTCATCAGTGGATGAAATTAGCTTCGGAATTAACACATTTCGTTTCTTGTCCAAAAGGACAAATATTGCAGACTTCCTCCGGCTGCCCCCACTAGCCACCAGGGAAAGTGAGACAGGACGAGGAGGGGGGATACATAGACAAGGGGAGAGGGAGGGGGGAGCCATAGACAAGCGGAGGGGGGTAGAACAGAGAGAGAGAAAAGGGGAGGGAGGGGGGAGACAGAGACAAGGGGAGGGGGGATAGAGAGAGAGAGACAAGGGAAGGGAGGGGGGATAGAGAGAGACAAGGGGAGGGGGGAAGAGACAAGGTTAGAGGGAGGGAGAGAGAGAGAGAAAAGTTTGGCGGGAGGGAGAGAGAGACAACGCTAGGGGGGAGGGGGAGAGAGGCAGCATTGGCACATAAAAGGAAATAAAAACAAGAAATGCATTTGTTTATTATCAAATGTTTATTAAATATTAAAAAGCAATTTACATGTGAATATATACAAGTTAAACTTTTTTTGCCCTATAGGATAGTCTTATATTCAGGCTTTTAGTTTTTTTCCTAAAGGAATATACAAAGTTTGGGGGGGTCGTCTTATAATCAGGGTCGTCTTATAATTGAGCAAATACGGTATTAGCAGCTGAGAATGCTGTCTGTTTGTCTTCCCCTCTCTATGGTTAAAAACTTCCAGGAGATCTTCAGCAGATTAATATGATCGGATAAAAGAAAGGATTGGATTGAACGCTCCTGCTTAACTTCTTTGCAAAATATAATTCCGGTCTGGATAAAACTTAAAAGAAGATCAGCAATGGAGGATAAAGTAGTCTCCTCCTCACCACTAATGGTCCTACATCGTAACACATCTGATTTAAATCTTAAGAATTGGGGTGAACCAATAAACTCCTTAGTGGTTTATTTTAATATCGTGGCATGAGAAAAGCTTTCCCTTTTTAGGATTGACCATACTTGAGAGCATCTTTGTCTAGAGGGTTAGTGAGCGAAAGCCTCTAGGATGATCCATCAGCTAATTGATGGGAGTTATAAACCAGGAATAATAACACTAGTATGCTTCATCCAGGGCCAGCTCAGCATCAACAAACGCTGCAAGATCCGCCATCCACTTTCCTCGGGGGTTTCCACTCATAATTTTCATCCACAGGTCCATCTGGAGCTTGTACCTCTCTTCGGTACTTGGGATGTACCTTCCCCTGCAGAACTGATCCCACCAGAGCTTCCGGCGATTACATTCCCTCCTGAACAGCACCTCAGCACCCAGCTCAGCTTCTCTGCTTCCTGCATAATCCGATCCACCAACTCGAAGGGAGGGTTTGGCCCATTCACAGCCAGACGTTCCATAACCCTTTAGGTGATCACATCTTCCACCTCCGGGGATGCGTAAGAAGCGGCTGGACTGAAGATCTTGCCCTTTCCGCCCATGGTGCTGCTTGTAATCCCTTGCTGGTGCTCTGCTGCTAATCCACTGGGCTCTTGCAAGGAGGATCCCACCAGTTTAGCTCTACATTGTGCAGGTACCTGGTTTGTTTCCCCCACTAAGTAAACTCACCATGTTTGTCCTTGCACAATGTATAGCTAAATTGGTTGGATTAAATCTTCATCGCACATTTTAGTGAATAGCCCTCATAGAGGGGGATTTTTACAGGGAACAGCAGTCACGAATGTCAGGAGAGGGAAAAATAAGGTGCAAATGTTATTATATTAATAGTATACATCACCTCTGCTATATACATCACAGCACATTTGATTTCTGAAATTGAGACTCCACCCACAGTTTTTTGGTGATTAGAGCAAATTTAGACTTTAATAAATGGGACTCCCATGGTACCCCGACTGGGTGCTTCCCATGGTACCCCGACTGGGTGCCTGCGTTATATTAGTCTGATAATCCACAGGAACCCTCCAGTATTATATCCAGTGGATGTAAATCTCCCCTCAAATTATTGACACAACAACAATAGAGGGTACAAATGCAGAAGAACACTTTATTACAAACAGTACAGTATATTTGTATGTTTGTACATCTTGATAAATCGGTGATTAAACAATACAAACAAATTAACTTCGTGAAGTGTGTGTGGGGGGGAGGGTATATGTGAGGTGTGTGGGGGTTATAAGTGAGGTGTGTGTGGGGGGGTTATATGTGAGGTGTGTGTGTGTATGGGGGGTATATGTGAGGTGTGTGTGTGTGTGGGGGGGGTGGTATATTTGAGGTGTGTGTATGTTTATGTGATTGATGTACCAATATCTGGCTCCTGCACAGGAATCAGCAAAGCACAGCACATCAGAGATCAGCACAGTAGGGATCTGCACAGCACATCAGAGATCAGCACAGCAGGGATCTGCACTGCACATCAGAGATCAGTACAGCAGGGATCTGCACAGCACACCAGAGATCAGCACAGCAGAGATCAGCAAAGCACAGAAGCGATCAGCACAGCAGGGATCAACACAGAAGTGATCAGCACGGTATAGCACAGATCAGCACTGCATAGCACAGAAGTGATCAGCACAGCACAGAAGGGATGAGCACTGCATAGCACAGATCAGCACAGCAAAGATCAGCACAGAAGGGATCAGCACTGCATAGCACAGATCAGCACAGCACAGATCAGCACAGGAGGGATCAGCACAGCACAGCAGGGATCTGCACTGCACAGATCATCTCCATTGATTTCAATTTCTTTGCTGCTTCCTGTAGTTCTCTGTACCATGTGACCTGCTGATGTCACTAGGGTCCTTCTACTGGATAGGAACTAGCTGCTACCTTTAGAAATTAGAGCTGCAGCAAGGGAGAAACTAGCAGTTGGCTCCGTAGGTTTGGTTAACTAGACATAGAGATCATAAACTACACCTGTCAGACAGGGAATATCAGGGGGGAAAAACACTTTTATTTAATTGTATACACCCCCATGTCAGATTGGTTTGGTCTTCTCTCTCAGGGTTGTCTTTACAAAGAGCAAAGAGGGGAAACTGCCCTGAGATTAGACACACTGCAGGGTCCACTGACTCTGCTACTTGGGCCCTATAGTTTCTTAATCCTTTATTTACCGTATTTGCTCGAATGAAAGACGACCCTGATTATAAGACGACCCCCCAAACATTGGATATTCCTTCAGGAAAAAAACTAAAAGCCTGAATGTAAGACTACCCTATAGGAAAGAAGATACGCACATGATACGCACAGACATCCTCCGCTGCCACCCGGCACGACCGCCGGAAGGACCCGGCTTCATCATAGAAGTCTCAGCGGTCGTGCCGGGCGGCAGCATGGGATGTATGTGGTCATCGTGCAGACATCCTCCAGCTGTTAGAAAGGGGGATCCAGGTCCCCTGCAGCTCTGCGGGGGACCTGGATCCCAGTCTTATAGTCTGACCTCGATTTGAGATTATAAGACGACATCTAATATAAGACGAGGGGTCTTTTTCAGAGCACTTGCTACAGACATTATACTGGTTTACATTATTATTCATTTTATTGTTTCCCTCGCTCACCACTAAACCCCTTTCATCATGGTATTGCCCACGTTCCCTTAGCTTCTTCCAACTGCCACTGATTTCATTCACCCCATTGGCCACTAGCTGTCTGTCTTTCACCCTATTGGCCAGCTTCTCTTAGATCCCTCCTCTCATCCTATTGGTCTCTCTACCAGTCACTCTGACTTCCTTTACCGTGGGATTGGCTGGTTTCTGTTTATTCCCTCCTCTTTATTCATGTTTCCTCTTCCTGTGCAGGAGATGATAACTGGTAAGCAGAGGCGTCGCTAGGGGTGGGCTAAGGGGGCTGAAGCCCCGAATGTGCTGAGCAAAGCCCCGAGTCTCTGCAGCTCCGTGATAGCTCAGCCCCCTGACATCACACAGACAGTGTGTGAAAGCCCTACACTGATAGGATGCTGAGTGATGTGTCAGCCAATCAGTGCAGGGCTTTTACACAGCATGGTCACTGTGTGTGAAAGCCCTGCACTGAAAGGATGCTGAGTGATGTTTCAGCCAATCAGTGCAGGGCTTTTACACAGCATGGTCACTGTGTGTGACTGCAGGGATGTGAGGGAAGCTCCACGTGGGACAGTGAAGCAGCTCTGAAGATATCCTTACTGGCTGTCACCTTGTGGAAGATGCAGAGCAGGTCTATTCCCACTCAGGTAAGCTCTGGATATGGTGGAGAGAGGGGAGGGTTGGGGGTCACTGATTTACATCCACCTTTGTGTATTTAAGCTATATATTGTTGGGTTAAGGTTCCTTATTACAGGACTGCCAAACAGCATAGGAATGATTTATGTTACATGTGTATATATATATTTTCACTGACTGGATGTCTGTGAGGTGTGTGTATGTAACTTTCTGTGTATGTATGTGATTCTATATGTGAGGTTTGTGTATGTGAATGTCTCTGTGTATGTATGCTTTTGTGATGTGACATTGTCTGGCTCCTAAAATTTTTTGCTGGCTCCTAAAACTAAATTAAATTTGTCAAGCCCTGATATATATCATAAATCATTCCTATCCTGATTAGCAGTCCTGTAATAAATAATGTCACACATATGTGTGTTATGTGTATGTGTGACATTTTTTATTACAGGACTGCTAAGCAGCATAGGAAGGATTTATGTTTATATCAGGGCTTGAAAGATTTAATTTAGTTTTAGGAACCAGCAAAAAAAAAGTAGGAGCCAGGTCAATGTCACATCACGAAAGCATACATACACAGAGACATTCACATACACACACCTCACATACAGAATCACATACATACACAGAAAGTCACATACACACACCTCACATACAGAATCACATACATACACAGAAAGTCACATACACACACCTCACATACAGAATCACATACATACACAGAAAGTCACATACACACACCTCACAGACATCCAGTCAGTTACACACACACACCAGTCAGCAAGTTTGGTTGTTTTTTTTTTTTAAAGAAAAAATGAATTCCTTAATGTGTCCCACACGTCACATACACAGCAAAAAATGTAATTTAGTTTTTGGAGCCAGCAAAAAAAAAAAAAATTAGGAGCCAGACAATGGCACATCACGAAAGCATACAGAGACAGAGACATTCACACACACACACACAACACATGCACAGCCAGTTACATACATACACACACACAACACTTACACAGCAAGTTAGATACATACACACACACACACACACACACAACACTTACACAGCCAGTTACATACATACATACACACACACACACAACACTTACACAGCCAGTTACATACATACATACACACACACACAACACTTACACAGCCAGTTACAAACATATACACACACAACATATACACAGCCAGTTACATATATACACACAAGCACACACAGCCAGTTACATACTTACACACACACACACAGCCAGTTACATGCCAGTCAGCAGTTTTTTTTTATTTTTAAGAGACCATAAATATTTTAAATTGTCCCCCTTCCCTTCTGCTTTACCTCAGTAGTGGAGGGGGACATTTCTGCTGCAGCCGGATCTTTATTCATCTTTCATCTGCACTCACACACTCTCGCTCTCACTGACATACACACACTCTCGCTCCCACTGACATGAACACACTCGCTCACACTGACTTGCTCCCACTGACATGCACACGCTCACACTGACATGCACACGCTCACACTGACATGCACACGCTCACAATGACATGCACACACTCACAACAACATGCACACACACTCGCACTGACATGCACACACACTCGCACTGATATGCACACACACACTCACATTGACATGCACACACACTCGCACTGACATGCACACACTCACTCACACTGACATGCACACACTCACACTGAAATGCACACGCTCACACTGACATGCATACACTTACAATGACATGCACACACACTCGCACTGACATACACACACTCACTCACACTGACATGCACACGCTCACAATGACATGCACACACTCACTCACACTGACATGCACACACTCACACTGAAATGCACACGCTCACACTGACATGCATACACTTACAATGACATGCACACACACTCGCACTGACATGCACACACTCTCACTCAGTAAGTGCCGTATGGTTCCATTAAAATTTTTTTTTAAAAAGTCTTATGGGCTATAGCCCCAGATATTTTGGAAACCTAGAAACGCCTCTGCTGGTAAGAGCATTATATTGTAACCTTTTTACATGCCAAACCAACCAGAGGGCTGGATTATAAAATAGTTCCAGCTGTTCAGACTACATGTCTCATAACTCTCAGCCAGTGTGCTAAGCATCATGGGAAAGAGAGTACTCAACAACTAGAGTGCCAAAGGTTAGGTATTATATGATTATGGATTGGTACTGCAGCTGCTGGGGAATGCACATCTCATGATTCTCAGCCATCCATGATACATGAAATAACAGCACCTACAGTGCCAAAGGTTACTACCCCTGCTGTATAACTACCAAGTGTCCTATTTTGGATCCAGGCCTTTATGTCCCTTTTTATTGCCTCTACATGCCCTTTTTATAATACTTCCCAATGTTTGCTTTGCATCACAGAGCTGCACTACACACAGGGTTGCCTCCTTTTAACCCCTTAGTGACTAGACATTTTGACCTTGACTTTCCCTTGGTGACAATGCCTGTTTTAACATTTCTGGGGTTTTTGTGTTTAGCTGTAATTTTATTCTCTCTCACATACTGTACCCACACAAATTATTTGTTGTTTTTTATCATCATAAGACGGGCTTTAATTAGATACCATTATGTTCATGATATATAATGATTTACAACAAAAAATCTAATGATTTACTACAAAAAAAATCATAAAATATGATGAAAAAATAAATACATTTTTATTCTAAATTTGACCTAAAATATAATTTACACAAATGCAATCATTAAAAAATACCCCGTCTAAATAGTTTCTAAATGTTGTCCCGAGTTCAGAAATATTCATGTTTCCAGATTTTTAGGTAACTTTTTTGCCAGATTTGAACCAGAAGCAGCCCAAGCAAACAAATTTAAACTCAGGAGTTGCCCAAGGAAGCAAATTTGTACCCAGGAGCTTCACCAGCAGACATATTTTCCCCCCAGTAACTGCCACAGCAGCCAAATCCTTACCCAGAAGCTGTCCCAGCAGACAGATTTGCACTCAGGAGCTGCCCCAGTAGCTGAATTTGCAGCTCAAGCAAACAGATTAGCACTCAGGAGCTGCACAAGGAAGCATATCTGGTTTCTGGGATAGCTCCTGAATGCAAATTTGTCTGCTGGGGCAGCTTCTGAGTGCAATATTTTTTAGACTAATTCAAATTCGGCACCTTGAATCATGTTGTCTCCCATTACTTTCAGTGGGGATAATTCTAAACTGAAATGAATGAGACTGTTTTTCTTTTTTATTTATAATTATTTCTTTATTTTTGCTTTCAGACATAGAAACAAGCAAAAGGAAACAGGTGAGAGAACGACAAACCAAGGGTTTCGCTGGGTTACAACAGTAACGGCCTCTTGACAGTATACAATGAGTACAATTTATCAACATGAGGATTGGTTCAATTGGAAGGTTATCCGCACCGTATCGGTGTCTAAATTCTGTAGGTTGTCTTGTTCTCGTAGATTATAGTGAATTAAAGGACAGAGTTCTTGGAGTGGATGGAATGGTTGTAGACTTCCAGTTTCTAGCCAGTAGGGTTTTTGATGCTATCAGGATCTGGCCGATTGGGATTTTTTCAGTTTTTGGCAATACTTTTGGGTATATGTGCTGTAATGCTAATTTCGGAGATTGTTGTAGGGTGACATTAATTGTTTACAAATATATTTTGGGACATCCTTGCTGCTTTGAAGTAAAGTGTGAAGGAGGGAATCCCCAGCCAACCACATTTATTTGGCATTGTTAACCATTTTTGGGATATTCTGGAGGGTTTATGCTGGTGTTTGAGTATTTGGCTGTGCAACTGTATTTCCTGCAGTAGGGACAATGGAATGGATATCGTGAGAGTTCTGAGGAGGTATAATAATTTCGGCAGGATCGAAATTTTTACAGTCGATTTACGTCCCAGCGATGATAAGTACAGGGTCGACCACTGCAGCAAATCATGTTTGATTTTCTTCCATAGTTTGAGTAAGTTGTGGTCGATTAGTTTATCAGGATCTCTGCTTAGTTGGATGCCCAAGAATTAGGAAACCGGCATATGTGACTTTTGCAGCTGAGGGGCTCAGTATAGTGCAAAAGCGGCTGTGATGTATTTGCGGGGAAGTTCAATTTTTCCATGACTGCAGCTAAGAACTTCCAATGAAGGTGATCAAAAGCCTTTTCGGTGTCAATTGCTAGTAGTAGTCTGGGGGTCTTGGTTGTTTTTGCCAAAGAGATGATATAGAGGCTTGTCTGCCTGCCACAAATCCCACCTGGTCTTCGTAGTAGTTGGGGAAGGACATGTTTAATTCTGTTGGCAAGGATTTTTGCGTATAATTTAATGTCCGTATTCAGGAGGGATATGGGACATAAGTTCGAGCATTGTGTAGCTGGTTTTCCTGGTTTAGGTATTGTGGTTATGTGGTCTGTTAGCATTTATTGGGGGAATTGTCCAGATTTGCTGCAAGTTAGGTATGGGGTAAGGATATCCGAGAATGTTTTTATAATAGAAATTAGAAAAGCCTGGCGCTTTGTAGAGGTGAAAATAAATGGTATTCTTGTCTTTTAAGTCTTTTTGCCAGATCCTGATATATTGCTACTTGTGTAGTACGTTTGCTTGAGTCTGGATACCATTAATTGGGTGGTATTCGATTCTTGTTTCACATGGAGTCTTTGTTTATGTCTTGTGGGGTTTGGATCAGTTTTATTGATCTGTTCTTCATCGGAGGCAATCAAGATAAGAGTTCAACTGAGGACTGCTTTATGAGCATCCCACAATATGTTTTGGGAAGTGTTGGGTAAGTTATTTGTAGCAAAGTACTTTGCGAGACGTTCTTTGATTTTTTTGTTGTTGGATATTGTTTTGGGTCAGTAGGAAGTCATTCATTCTCCAATTTCCCTGCCCTCTAAAGGGAACGTTGTCTTCTAAAGTCAATTATATTGGTGCATGGTTGGACCATTGTATGGTTCCTATTTCACATGCAGATGAAGGTCAGTTTATCTATTATAAAGGAGACTCTGGGGAGTAGAAAGAATAGTCTTTTTTTGAGGATTGAGAACTCTCCACACGTCATACATCATGTGTTCATTCAGAGTACCCTGGAGTTATTGGCTGTTGATTAGGAGCATTGGCCTGTTTTGTAGAATGGTGGGATGTCCATCTGTGGTCTCCACATAATATTAAGGAGGTTGTTCAAAAATGTACGGAGGGTGTGTAGGAACAGGCCCGGGTATTTACATGAACTTCAGGGTTGAGGGGGGTCTTGTCTTCCCCCAATTTGTATCTCCACGGATGGAGTTGTAGGCAAACAAACATTTGTAATTAGGCCTAATAGGCACACTATGGCAATAAGTATCAACCATTATATTTGCTATTAGACAGTTTACGATTTATAGGGAATGAGTGGGTGTTAATGAAAACAGGAAACATATGTCTAGGTATGTTTCAAGAGGTTTCCCATTAATGAGTAACACGTTATTAACTTTTTAGACGTAACGTACATTGAATTGCTTGCGGTTTTCTGAAGCTTCTGAGATTGTCCCAAAGTTTGAGCTGTTGATGTCTTAATAATACTACCATATTGAAAAGTAATATCAGGAAGTATTACTTTACTGAGAGGGTGGTGGATGTAAGGAATAGTCTTCCAGACTAGATGGACGAATGGTTCTTATCTGCCGACAAATTCGATATTATTAATGTTGACCCCAGTTGGTGTTTGGGCCATATTTGGTAGTAGATTGATGGAAGAAGGTTATCAGAACGTTCCATCAGATGGACGGAATGGTTCTTATCTGCCGGCACATTCGATATTATTAATGTTGACCCCAGTTGGATTTTGGGCCATATTTGGTAGTAGATTGATGGAAGAAGGTTATCAGAACGTTCCATCTAATGCCAGGACATGTCCCTCCAAGTTTTCTAAATCATGCTATCATACTATCAATGTTGACCCCAGTTCGTATTCGGGCCATATTTGATAGTAGATGAAGGGAGGAAGACCACCAGAACAGGATGTTTTTAGTTCTTTAGATGTTATAAAGGGTATTGGACACACCGTTATAGATGACACAGAGGAGAAACACTCAAACTTCTCCTGCACTTCTGGAAGAATGTTGTTATCTTCCTCTGGTTCGCTTGCTGGGAAGGCCACCATAAAGTCAAACATATCGCACATATCCTTCATAGATGGTGCATTCAGTGTGAATGGTGGAGCTAATGCACCATCCTCAAGTTGTTTCCAGTCGATGGACTGAAAAAAGGAGTGCGATCTAATAATGGTAGCTTTTTCCAGACGCTGTCTATCGCACTGCAGCAGCAAAGTGCGTATGACAGCCTTGGTGTCAGGGCTGACACAATCTGGAAACGTAAGTATATTATTGAGCACTGCTGACACAAGTACTCTAGTACCATTATTGCTGAAGGGGACCTCTCCTGCTGCCATTTGGAATACGATAATGCCCAGTGCCCACCAATCAATGGCTGCGTTGTAACTTTGGCTTTTCAGCATTTCAGGGGCAATATATCCAGCAGTTCCATACATCCCTTCAGTTGTTATATCTCCAAACATCTCTGACACGGCAAGACCGAAGTCACAGATCTTAATATGACCCTCACCGGTCAGCAAGATGTTATCTGGTTTGAGGTCCCGATGTACGACCCCCTTACCGTGGAGATATTGCAAGCCACACACGATCTCTGCTGCAATGAATGTTGTGGTTGCAAGTGGAAGCGGGGCCTCCTCGTAGATGTAATTATCCAGAGAGCCTCCGCAGAGGAATTCCATCACATAATACAGATGGCTTGGAGTCTGAAAAGTGGAAAAGCACTGAGTGCAGAAATTGCTCCCCGCTGCAATCTCTAGCACTCGCTTCTCAATCAGTACATCCGTGAAGTCTATTATGGTGGACTTACTCACACTTTTAACTGCAAACCAGCGTTTGCTAACCAAGTCGCACGCCAGCTCGACCTTTCCATAACCTCCTTCACCTAGTACCTTATGGAAAACCAGTCGATCTAAAGATGTTGGAGCCATGACTGTCAGCGTAGTCATGGCTTTGCTGGTACGTGCTCTCCTGCGGCATTGCCTTTTCCTGCATCGTCTCTGCTGCCTGGGTTCTTGTGGTGGCAGCTGCACATCGGTCACGACAGTGCTGGGCACTCCCTGGCCACCTCTACGCATGCACCTGAGACGATTGGCAAATGTCCGCATCCTCTCAGCCAGATGGTGAAAGAATCGTTGGATTCTTCGTCTGAGAGGAACGCGTTGCACAGGAGTTTTTTCCATGACCGGTTCTTCCCAGCATGTTCGTCTTACGCGAACCTCGGGTTCTTCCTTCCTCCTCAGGTGGTTCAATACCCTTGCCTTCTTTACTTTGTTGTTACTCATTCTCAAAATAAATCGTATCGCAATCACAAACTAAAATCGCTACCTCGTCGCTTCACAGCTCAAAGGGAACTGATAAATGATTGGCAGCTGAGTCCTATTATACACTGATTTCATGACATCACAGCCACACCCATCGCTAGTGATGTGCTAGGCCCCAACCACCTCCAGTATAGAGATTAAGGGGGATGCTCTTATAAAGAGTATATGGGGATGCTTTTATACAGAGATTAGGGGAGATGCTCTTATACAGAGATTAAGGGCATGCTCTTATTTTATTTTTATTTTTTATAGAGATTAAAATAATACTCCCATGCAGAGATTAAGGAGGTGTTCTTATATAAAGATTATCGGGGATGTTCTTATATAGAGAATAAGGAAGTGCTCTAATAGAGAGACTGAGGTGGAGTTCTTATATAGAAATTAAGGAGGTGTTCTTATTCAGAGATAAAGGGGATAGAATTTGGATGATTTCGACTATTTCAACCAAATTCTCCAACCATATATTATTGAAGTGAGGCCATTTTCGTCCATTTATTTTCACTTTCATTTTTATTTTTACTTTTACTTTTATTTCAGTTTAATTTATTTTGTTTCATTTGATGTCATTTCTCTTTAATATTGTGGACATTGTGTGTGGTTTCAAATTTCCAACCATTGCTACTTTTTTGACCTGCTTTGGCTTTGCTTATTAGCAACATGTTTGCACATTATTTAACCATTTGTTTATTCAATTATATGTGTTCCAGTGCTATTACCTATTGCTACTTTTAGCTATTTAAATCTTATAGCAGGATTCACCAGTATCCACTTTTTTGCATGTATTTTTTCCTTTTATTATTGTGATCGTTTGGTGTAATTGTTAAATTGGTACACACCTTGTTAAATCAGGGCACTACATATGGGAGGGTGCTCCAGGGATCAGTATGCCTATGACTAAGTACTGAAGCGGTACGAAACGCGTCAGGCTACTTGTTTGCCCTATCTAGGGCTGTTTTTTTTTTTCTGCACTGTGGATCTATTTTTTATCTGTTGGGGATTTTTCACTTAATAATTATTTTTTTACGTTTTCAACAACCTGAGTCCATTTCTGCATTCATTTCACCATTCAATTTGTATGAATGAACTTATGTATTTGTGTAAATAAAATACCTTATTCTTATTCTAAACATATTCTATTAACATAAATAGTCTAAAGTTAGCCATAAAGCCTCCAAGTCACTTCCACAAAGACACATGTCTCTCTTTGGCTATTTGAAATGTTGGGTAGGCAATAGAGTGAAGATCATCACACCATTTATCTCTTTTTATTTGTCCTCAATTAGTACATCATTCAAACTGCTGTATTAATAAGGGAGGAAACATCACCATCAATAATAGTGCGCTGTATTCATCTCTCTATTTATTTTTGTGCAAGTATCCTACCTTATCTTTCTTTAAAGGGCCAGTGCATGGAAGTATATATTTTGAGACTTCCCAAGCAAAACAAAGAAAAAGTAAGATATCAATCGAAAGAGTCATTGAGTTAGCAACAGTCTGTCTCTCCAACTCCACCCTTATTGGAGGCCACTGAATTTAGAGACCTAAGAGAAATTATTTTCAAGGCAATAAAACAGCAGAACTGTAACAAAAATAAGTACATTTCACATACATTACACCTAGGTACAATATATATTGCTAGATAGAACTGCTCCTTTAAGGATAGCCTCTGCATTAGAAACTCCCCTCCATTTAGCTTTAAACTGGGGAAAAAATGGCAGTTTGAGATCCCCAAACCCCCTGCGGTAACAAAGAAAAAGTATCTTACCTTACAGAACTCACACTATAGCTCCTGCTCTGTTTTATACCGAGGCTTGCTTTGTGTTATACTGAGGCTTGATCTGTCTTATATCAAGGCTTGCTCTGTATTTTACCGAGGCTTGCTCTGTCTTATACCAAGGCTTGCTCTGTCTTATACTGAGGCTTGCTCTGTCTTATTTCGAGGCTTGCTCTGTCTTATATCAAGGCTTGCTCTGTCTTATATCGAGGCTTGCTCTGTCTTATACCGAGGCTTGCTCTGTCTTATATCAAGGCTTGCTCTGTCTTGTATCGAGGCTTGCTCTGTCTTATACTGAGGCTTGCTCTGTCTTATATCAAGGCTTTCTCTGTATTTTACCGAGGCATGCTCTGTCTTTTATCGAGGTTTGCTCTGTTTTAAACTGAGGCTTGCTCTGTCTTTTCTATCATTTGGCTCGGTTCTGCCTCTGTACTAAAAATGAAACTGAAAATAGAAATATGCCCCCCTCCCAACACCGTTTGTACCACTGCTATTTAAAGGACAAATAGATTTTTGTTCTTTGTTTTTCAACACTCATAATTGAGTCAATAATTAACTTAATTAAACATATTTATTTTTGGGCTTTACTTCCTTTATACTTTATTTGCTTGATAGAGTCCCCAGCCCCCTCCTATTTTAATTTCTAAACCCTTGGCTCAGTTGTGTCGCTGACACGCATAAACCAAGGGCCCGAATGTGGCATCCGAATTGCATTTCTGACACAATCCAGTTCAGTTCAGATGTAACATTCATAGAGTCCCTAGCAGGGGCTGGGGACTCAATGGATGAAATGAAGTAGAAAGTAAGTCCCCCACCAAATAAATAAGTTCACTTAAGTTAATTATTATTGTTAAAAAACACTAAGTAAAAAGAAAAATGACTAATTCCCAGGGACATCGGGAGCAGATCGGGAATCGCTGATACCTGCCAAAACAGAAAGGCCTTGAAGCATGTTAGAATCGAAAAGTACCTCTATTATCCCATAGGTACCAATGGGGATGATAGAGACTCGGGTGGAATTCAGCTATTATGAAAGTAGCCAAAGTCCTCCCAAAAGAAAAAAGAAAAACGAGTAAGTAGCCCTAAACCCCTCATATTAAAAATGGGTCTGGAAGCCGACAAAATGGCCATCTGCACCGTTTACATATTGAAAATCAGACAATGGTGAAGCAGAGATTGAAGTCTTATGATTGGCCGACATAGTCAGCCAATCAAATGCTTTATTCCCTTTAAAATACAATCCCTGCTCTCACTAGGACTGGTGCTAGTTTGTGCTAAAATTGCCCGTTTGTGAGTGTACCCCCTCAGCATTTCGTAATACATCCAATTGAATATACTGTGTTGCACTATTATATTTGTTCTGTTTTCTCTTCCCGGTACATGCGCCTCTATTTTGTTTGTCTTTCGGTTATAAAGTGAAGTTATGGAATTAGACTGTCTCCTAACATATTTTCGTTTCCCAGAAATGACTGGAGTTCTCCTACCATGAAGGGAGGGTTGTGTGCAGCCTTACTAAAAGTGAAAGAGAGGATGAGATTCTGCAGGTTGTAGCTGTTCATTGTATAGAAAAAAAAAAATGTATCAATTCCCCCCAGCCCTCCAACATACCTTGTACCATGATCAAATTAATAAACTCTGAATCTGCAGTCTTTCATACAATTATATGGCAGGAACATTGCATTGAACTCTGTGATATTCTCACACACTGCACATTACTGTGAGCTTTATTGCTGTGGAGCTCTGTGATACACTCACATACTGTATATTACTGTGAGCTTTATTGCTGTGGAACTCTGTGATACACTCACACACTGCACATTACTGTGTTTTATTGCTATGGAGTCTGTGATACACTCACACACTGCACATTAATGTGAGCTTTATTACTGTGGAGTCTGTGATACACTCACACACTGCACATTACTGTGAGTTTTATTGCTGTGGAGTCTGTGATACACTCCCACACTGCACACTACTGTAAGTTTTATTGCTGTGGAGCCTGTGATACACTCCCACACTGTACATTACTGTGAGTTTTATTGCTGTAGAATTCTATGAGACACTCGCACACTGCACATTACTGTGAGTTTTATTGCTGTGGAGTCTGTGATACACTCACACGCTGCACATTACTGTGTTTTATTGCTGTGGAGTCTGTAATACACTCCCACACTGCACAGTACTGTGAGTTTTATTGCTGTACAGTCTGTTATACACTCACACGCTGCACATTACTGTGAGTTTTATTGCTGTAGAGCTCTATGAGACACTCGCACACTGCACACTACTGTGTTTTATTGCTGAGGAGTCTGTAATACACTCCCACACTGCACAGTACTGTGAGTTTTATTGCTGTAGAGCTCTATGAGACACTCACACACTGCACAGTACTGTGTTTTATTGCTGTGGAGTCTGTAATACACTCCCACACTGCACAGTACTGTGAGTTTTAATGCTGTAGAGTCTGTTATAAACTGACACGCTGCACATTACTGTGAGTTTTATTGCTGTAGAGCTCTATGAGACACTCGCACACTGCACATTACTGTGTTTTATTGCTGTGGAGTCTGTAATACACTCCCACACTGCACAGTACTGTGAGTTTTATTGCTGTAGAGCTCTATGAGACACTCACACACTGCACAGTACTGTGAGTTTTATTGCTGTAGAGCTCTATGAGACACTCACACACTTCACATTACTCTGTTTTATTGCTGTGGAGTCTGTAATACACTCCCACACTGCACAGTACTGTGAGTTTTATTGCTGTAGAGCTCTATGAGACACTCACACACTTCACATTACTCTGTTTTATTGCTGTGGAGTCTGTAATACACTCCCACACTGCACAGTACTGTAAGTTTTATTGCGGTGTAGTCTGTGATACCCTCACACTGCACATTACTGTGAGTTTTCTTGCTGTGGAACACAATTTTCTTTGTTGGTTTTAATTTACTTGACTGCATGCCACACCAGAACACACAATAACCTGGAATCAGGGAATTGGATGGTTGTGCCCGAACACAAGAATGGCATGCAGTTAAGAAATTTAATTATAAATGTATGCACTTTTTATTTCTGAATTTGCCTGTTATTAAGTGCCTCTAAGCACAGAACTCTATATTACACTCACAAACTGCACATTACTGTGAGTTTTATTGCTGTGGAGTCTGTGATACACTCACACGCTGCACATTACTGTGAGTTTTATTGCTGTGGCGTCTGTGATACACTCACACAGTGCACATTACTGTGAGTTGTTTTGCTGTGGAGTCTGTGATACACTCATACAAAAAAAGACCTATAACTATCAAATAAGTGTAAGGTCAGCATGACAGGGGTGGACATTACATTATATTGTGAGTTTTATTGCTGTGGAGCTCTGCGATACACTCACATGTTGCACATCACTGTGAGTTTTATTGCCTTGAGTTCTGTGATAAACTCACAATACTATGCTTTTTATTGTGATTTGAGTCTGTGATACATCCACACACAGCACATTGCGGTGAGCTTTATTGCTGTGGGGTCTGTGATACACTTACATGACACATTACTGTGAGTTTTATTGCCTGGAGCTCTGTGATACACTCACACACTGTGTATTACTGTGAGTAGTATTGCTGTGGAGATCTGTGATACACTCACACACTGCACATTACTCTGAGTTGTATTGCTGTGGAGCTCTGTGATACACTCACACACTGCACATTACTATGAGTTTTATTGCTGTGGAGCTCTGTGATACACTCACACATTGCACGTTACTGTGAGTTTTATTGCTGTGGAGTCTGTGATACACTCACATACCGCACATTACTATGAGTTTTATTGTGTGGAGTTAGGGTTGCCACCTTTTCTTCCAAAAAATACCGGCCATGTGAAGCCAATTTTTTACTGACCTTCTGGTAAAATACCGGCCAGGTGGCAACCCTATGTGGAGTTTTGATACACTCACACTGTACATGACTACACGTTTTATTGCTGTGCAGTCCTGTGATACACTCACACTCTGCACATTACTATGAGTTTTATTGCCGTGGAGTCCGTGATACACTCATATTATATGTTATCTTGATTGCTCTATGTTAAAAAAACCTTTCCTATCTCTCTACAGAGGGCTCCCCCCCCTCCCCCCACTGTAAAACCTCTTTGTCCATAAAAGAACATCTTGTTATCTTTCACTTTCAGTTTGTAAGACTATAATAAGCAGAACTGCAGTCACTGACACATTACAGAAAACAGAAGGAAACAGGCACAGTAAAAGGTAATAAATACACATCTATTTAACAATCTATATTTCTTAGGATTCAATATTTTCGATGGGGCTATATAGAATCCAATTAATTAATCAGGGTGGAGATCTCATAGAACCTACCATGATTAATTAATTGGATTGTGTCTGTGCGTATATCCATCCTACAGACTGCCGGGCTGCACTTTGCATGGTCTTTCTGCAGCATGTGGAACAAATATGTGTCCCTGGAAACATGGCCCATGTTGGCAACTATGCTTTTTCCACCCAATACCTCCTTACCTGCTTCCAATTACCTGCCTCTGTTGGCTCAGGAGAGGGAATTCCTTTGAAAATGTTAGTTACTCATTATTAAGAAAAAGTGTTATGACCATGGTAGTAGCAGCTAACAGTGGGATGGTGAAGATTAGAAACAACAACCCCAGTCTACACATCCTATGGTGTTCTGCATGTAATGTCTGGCTGGATAGCTTGGAAGCTGCAGTAAACTACAAAAACGTTACTGTGTAGTCTAGTGTAAGATCCCATAGATGCCAACATCGGCCAGGTTTTCAGGGACCCATATTTGTTCAACATGCTGCAGAAAGAGCATGCAAAGTGCAGCCCAGCAGTATGTAGGATGGATATACGCACATACACAATCCAATGAATTAATCAGGGTAGGTCCTATGAGATCTCCACCATGATTAATTAATATGTGTCCCTGAAAACATGGCCAATGTTGGCAACTATGCAATCCCAGACTATAAACTACAATTCCCATGAAGGTTAAAAGCATATTAACATGTATAGCTTGTAATTAAGACAAGCCAGATTGGATATGATAGAAACATTTAAATAAATAAAAGGAATAAACGCAGTAAAAGAGGAGAGTATATTTAAATGAAGAAAAACTACCACAACTAGAGTCTAGTTGTGGTAGTTTTTCTTCATTTAAATATACTCTCCTCTTATTCTGCGTCTATTCCTTTTGCAATACTGCCTGTGCTCAGTGTAGCAGTTAAGCCGGGAGATACCCAAGTTGGACGGTACATGACCCAAAAAATCAGGACTGTTGGAAACTATATAGCACTGCTGTAAAGAACCCTGGTAATCAAAGCTTGCTGTGATGGACAGGGCATGTATGTGGCAGTGGGAGTGTGTAGGGGTCATGGACTGGGCAAGGGGAGGACTTGGGGGGTAGCAGTATAAAGTCTGTGCCACCCCTCCCCTTGCAGCAGCCATTTTATAACCCCTGCATACACTCAAAGAAGTTGGTGGTGCTGCTACTTACCTCTTTGGAGTTTTCTTACCGGCCTCAGCATTGATGTCGAGAAGATCCTGGATGCTTTGAGGGCTGAAGCGGCGGTTGATGGCGGCAGGCAGCTCCTGTCACAGCTCTCCCGGCTGCAGGCTGCCCCGGCTGTGCTACCTGATCCGGTGGACCGCGGGAGTGTGAGGCGTTGGATCCGCCCGCCCGCGAGACTGAGTCCTGACGTGGACATCCTTCCCCGATCGAGGACCAGGGCTGCCGGTGGAGCTGCGCAGACGGTGAGTGTTACTCCCGCGAGACCCGCATCTTCCCGCGTGGTCTCTCGCGCGCCCACGCACACAGTGTCTGCACCGCCGAGTGCCACCAGGGGGACCCGCTCCTCCGCGAGGAGATCGGTGGCGGCGGGTGCAGATGCCTTCCACGGGGCTGACACTGTCTCCGGTGCAGCCCCGCTTCCCATCCCGGCTCCTGCAGCTGCTGCACGCTCCTCCAGGAGGAGGAGTTCCCGTCGGGCGCCCAGACTGGTAAGTAGGCCACGGGCCCAAAAACGGAGGACCACGGGTTCACCTCCTGGGGGGTTGAGGTGGGGGGGGGGCCCTGTCACCATCCAGTGGGGGGTCCTCTGGGGAGGATGTCCCTGCCAGTTCCCCTACCTCCCTTATTGCTGTTCCTGTGCCGCCTTCCAGGGGGTCTGTGGCTGGGCCTCCAGCAGCGATAGCTGGTATCAGTAGTCCCTCACAAGTTTTTCCTTTTCAGGTATCCCCACTACCGGCTATGGTTCACAGCACCCCGGCTCCGGTGATGCCGAGTGCGGGCGGTTTAGCTGTTCCTGTGTCCATGGCGGCATCGGTGGGTCCTCTGGCCGGCTCAGCTGGTGAGTATGGTGCACTTACACCGGGGGATGGCGGGCTGGGGGCACAGGGGACACAGGGTATGCAGGAGCAGGCTTGGTTAGGGTTTGTTCAGGGGATGCGGGGGCTTTGGAATCAGGCGCAGTTGGGTGCACAGGGGGTAGTTGCTACATCACTGGATGCACAGGTCGGGGGGGTATGGGGGGCGCCGGCGGTGCCCGGGGGGGGGTCTTAGTCAGGCTTGGGGGAATGCTGGAGGTGGGGCGGTGGTGCAAGGTACTGCTGCCTCCTCAGTGCTGGCACCAGCTACGGTACTGGCACAGGTTGCCGTTTCAGCGCCTCTGCAGGCTGAGGCCTCGGCGGCGCACACGGCTCTGCCTGACCCACTGTCAGCTACGTCAGTGGCTCCGGTAGCTCCGATGGCCCATGGGGCAACTTATATGTGTTGGTCTGGCCCCCTGGGTCTCCACGTCAAGCAGGAGATTAGGGATCGGATTTGGAAAGGGGAGTACATTGAGATATACTCGCTCATTCCCTTGGAGGAGGTTCCTCCTCCAGAGAAGGAATTGAAAGAGTCCGAACGCGAGAAAGAAAAATACCGCTATAGGAAGATCCCCAAAAATTTTGGGAATTGGATCCGGGCATTTTCTATTCTGGCGAGCATTATAGGGGAGAAATCCCCTGACAAATGCTCAGCATTATTTTGTTATCAGGACATGATCTGGCATGCATGTCGCGTATATGGGGGTCTAGGGTGGTGGACCTATGATGAGCAGTTCCGCCAGCGCCTGGCGGTCCGGCCATCTTTGTCATGGGATCAAATGGACATCGGTCTGTGGCTGTCTATCATGACTCGCCCCGCGGCACACCAAGGGGGCATGGCGTCCTTTCTCGGGGGGGCCGGGGGGATGGGTACGCCCACTCCTCCGGCCACTCAACGTCGGGGGGGTAGTTGCTGGAAGTACAATGATGGGCAATGTAAGTTTGGGGCGGGATGTCGCTTTAAACACGAATGTTCCGGTTGTGGGGGATCCCACCCGGCTTCAAAGTGTTTCAAACGAAACAAGTCCGGGGGAAAACCGGATTTGGGAGAAAAGGGGGAGGACGCCAGTGGACGTCGCGCGATGCGTCCCTGGCTAAGTAGGTATCGGAACAGGAAGGCGGCGGGGATTCTCTTAAGGGGTTTCGAGGACGGTTTCTGGATCCCTTTTCGGGACAGGGAGGTCCCACTGTCCTTGCGGAATTTAAAATCCGTTCTGGATCACCCGGGGGTAGTTAGGGATATGTTAGGGAAGGAGGTGGCGCTGGGTCGGATGGCCGGCCCTTTTCCTTCTCCGCCTTTAAGTAATCTGAGGGTGTCTCCGTTGGGAGTGGTCCCCAAAAAAGAACCGGGAAAATTCAGGCTTATTCATCACTTGTCGTTTCCTTACGGGGAATCGGTGAATGATGACATCAGCGCTGAACTCTGCAGGGTGGCATATGCATCATTCGACTCCGCGGTCCGGATGGTGCAGGCGGCCGGCCGTGGGGCATTGATGGCTAAGACTGATGTGGAATCTGCGTTCCGCCTCCTGCCGGTTCATCCGGACTGCCACCATCTTTTGGGTTGTTATTTCGAAGGCCAGTTTTATGTAGATTTGAGCCTGCCAATGGGTTGCTCTATCTCATGCTTTTATTTTGAGTGCTTCAGCACGTTCATAGAATGGGTCGTGCGGATGGAGTCGGGTTTTGACTCCGTCATGCATTATTTGGATGACTTTTTGGTGGTGGGTCCCCCTAACTCGCATGTGTGTGCACATTTGCTTTCCTCGGTTCAGTCGGTTTCGCAGGGTTTCGGGGTGCCATTGGCTCCGGAAAAAACAGAGGGTCCGTCGACTTGTCTCAGTTTCCTGGGGATAGAGATAGATTCGGGTGAGATGGAGTGTAGGCTCCCATGGGATAAAGTGGTGGGGCTGCGGGCTGATATAACAGCGGCGAAGGGTTTAAAGAAAATCCGTCTGCAACAGCTGCAGTCGCTGTTGGGAAAACTCAACTTTGCATGTAAGATCATGCCTATGGGTCGGGTTTTTAATAGGCGCTTGGCGGCAGCTACGGCGGGGGTCGTTCACACGCGGCATTTCATTCGTCTGACCCGCCCACTAGTGGCTGATTTGTCGGTTTGGGAAGTGTTTTTGGAATCATACAATGGGAGATCATTGTGGCAGGCTCCTGAGGTCTCCAATGACGATCTCCACTTGTATACGGATGCGGCTGGGTCAGTTGGGTTCGGGGCGATTTTAGGGGCTCATTGGTGCGCCGAGTCGTGGCCGGCGGCATGGTATGCCTCTGGGCTCACTAGGAATCTTGCCTTTTTGGAGCTCTTTCCCATCTTGGTAGCGGTGGTGTTGTGGGGCGATTTGCTAAAGGATAGGAAAGTTGTGTTCCACTGTGATAATATGGGGGTGGTGATGGCGATAAACAATCTCACCGCCTCTTCCCCTCCGGTGGTTCGCCTCCTGCGCAAACTTGTATTGTATTGCTTGAGATGGAATGTTTCGTGTAGGGCAGTACATATACCGGGGGTGTCAAATGTAATGGCGGACGCTCTCTCTCGTTTGCAGTGGGAGACTTTCAGGGCGGCGGCCCCGGGGGCGGATTCGGCGGGGTTCCCTTGCCCTCCGGCTCTGTGGAGCCTTGGGCTGGACGAGTAGCCCAGTGGATTGGTAACTCGGTTTCACAGGCCACATGGACGAAGTATGGTAAGGTCTGGAATGACTGGCTGGGGTTTGCTCAGGCCCGTGGGGGGTTCATTGACGACACGGACAGACTCCAGGGTTTGTTATGGCTTATGTGGTCCTGGGAGGCTTCGGGTTTCTCGGCAAATGTGGTGGCTACGCGACTGGCGGGCCTCAGTTTTTGGTTCAAGGTAGCCGGGTTCAGGGATATCATAAAGGAATTTTTAGTACGGCAATCGTTGAGGGGCTGGAGACGGGGGGAGGGGGACAGGGTGGGCGACCAACGGCGCCCAGTTTCCGGGGCGTTACTGTTAGGTATTGTCCATGTCCTCCCTTCCGTTTGTGTGTCTACCTTTGAAGCGGCGTTGTTCCGGCTAGCCTTTTCCCTGGCGTTCTTTGGGGCCCTGAGGGTGGGGGAGTTGGTCAGCCCGTCGAAACGGAGGGCTGGGGGTGTCCTCTTCGAGGATGTAATACGGGAATCGGGTGGGCTGCGTTTTAGACTACGGCGGTCAAAAACTGATGTTCTTGCAAAAGGGGCGTGGGTTTTTCTGCGGGAAGTCCCGGGTTCCTTAGTCTGCCCGGTAGCAGGTTTTGATGCGTATAGCGCTGTGCGTCCTACAGCTTCGGGACCGTTGCTGCTTCATGGGGATGGGTCTTCATTATCACGCTACCAGTTTGTGAAAGTATTTAAGTTGGCGCTTGGGGCTTTAGGTTTGGATGGCTCCACTTTTGGGGGACATTCATTTCGCATTGGGGCAGCATCGGAGGCTTCGAGGTTGGGCTTTGCAGAAAAGGCGATCAGGCGCATTGGCAGGTGGGAATCTCGACGTTTTATGTCCTATATTCGCCCAGTGGGTCTCATGGAGGTATCTTCTGCTCTGTCTTCCCAGGTCTTGCAGTCAGGAAGGTTTGGCTCATAGGCCACTCCTATATATTTTGGGCCCGACAGCGCGCAGCAATCCGGTCCGGGGGGGAGCGTTTAGGATTCCCAGCAGCGGTGGCGGAGGTTCGCTGGATAGGTATAAGGGGCATGCGGTGGGTACGTTTACTCCCTGAGCTGGTTAGCCTTTCCAGATTACTAGGGCCACCTGATGTGTTACTGATCCACTTGGGGGGTAATGACCTGGGGTCTATCCCGGTGTGGGGTCTCTGTGACCTTATTAAACAAGATTTGGCGAGATTGTTGATTTTATTTCCTAACGTGCACTTGGTTTGGTCGGAGTTGGTTCCACGGAATTATTGGCGAGTGGCACAGAGTCAGAAGGCAATGGAGAGATGCAGGATTAAGATCAACAAACATGTTTCCAAGTTTGTACTGGGGGTTGGGGGCGTCACGATCCGCCATCGGGTCTTCGAGCGGGATGCAGCAGTTTATTTCAGGAGCGACGGGGTTCACCTCACGGACGTGGGGTTAGATTTATTTAATTTAGCTTTACAGGATGGAGTTGAGCAGGCCATGGCGATGGGGTGGGGGGCTCCCGCTGATTTAAGGCAGTAAAACAGCGGTGCCTGTGGCGGGGGTGCAGGTCCTTGCCGGTCGTGGTTTATGAAAGAAAAGGGAGGAGTGACGATGTGATGTTTATTTTTTGGGCTCGGCCCTCCCCTAACCTTTTAAAAGTGAGAAATCACTACGTGCCCACTGAGCGAGGAGAGTTCGGCTAGTGGTTAGCATGGAGAATGTAAGGTAAAAGGGTAAAGAGACCCTAGGACGAGGGGGGAGGGGAGTACCACTGGTTTGGTGCTACTTGCACATTAGTATATATGGTTATAGATATATTTTAAAATGTTAGTTTAGGTGACTGGCAAGGATTTTAGATGATTTGTTAGGATGTATCTATTTGAGAACTAAAATAGTTAAGGTGATTGGCTGATACAGTCCTTTCAAGTTGTCAGTATGTTAATAAATCGCTGTGGCCTTTTTTATTCACCAACAACTGTCTCGTGTGTTTTATTTGGGTATGGGTTACAAGGGAATTTGTTTGACACAGTAGCACTATCCACACTCTAACATACAAGAACCCTGGTAATCAAAGCTTGCTGTGATGGACAGGGCATGTATGTGGCAGTGGGAGTGTGTAGGGGTCATGGACTGGGCAAGGGGAGGACTTGGGGGGTAGCAGTATAAAGTCTGTGCCACCCCTCCCCTTGCAGCAGCCATTTTATAACCCCTGCATACACTCAAAGAAGTTCCCACCCACCCGTCCCTCTGTTTTTTACTGTACTGTGTATTGTGTCTCACTATGTTTCTTTTGTCGCAGCGGGGGTGCAGGTCCTTGCCGGTCGTGGTTTATGAAAGAAAAGGGAGGAGTGACGATGTGATGTTTATTTTTTGGGCTCGGCCCTCCCCTAACCTTTTAAAAGTGAGAAATCACTACGTGCCCACTGAGCGAGGAGAGTTCGGCTAGTGGTTAGCATGGAGAATGTAAGGTAAAAGGGTAAAGAGACCCTAGGACGAGGGGGGAGGGGAGTACCACTGGTTTGGTGCTACTTGCACATTAGTATATATGGTTATAGATATATTTTAAAATGTTAGTTTAGGTGACTGGCAAGGATTTTAGATGATTTGTTAGGATGTATCTATTTGAGAACTAAAATAGTTAAGGTGATTGGCTGATACAGTCCTTTCAAGTTGTCAGTATGTTAATAAATCGCTGTGGCCTTTTTTATTCACCAACAACTGTCTCGTGTGTTTTATTTGGGTATGGGTTACAAGGGAATTTGTTTGACACAGTAGCACTATCCACACTCTAACATACAAGGCTAGAGAAGAGAACCTTCCCATTAACCACTCTAATTACTCTTTCCCCAGTGTTTGCTCTGGGAGCCTCTGTCCAGTCTAAGACTAAAGGAATCTGGATGTGGTGTGTTACCCATCCTTCTAAACCAGACCATACATTGGTGCTACTGGATACAGAGGGTCTCGGAGATGTGGAGAAGGTAAATCTTGTCTTTCATGTTGTATTGTGTTGTTTTATTCTATTGTGTCCATGATCATTTGTCCAGGATGTTCTGTTAAAGCAGATGAATGAATATACCACCAGTATGTAACATAATAGTTTACATTGAAGTAAAAGACTTGATAGCACCACCTCTCCTGGCAGTGAAATCCATAACTTTAATGTCCTTACCTGATGACATCTTCTCACTACTCATCTCAGATGATGGCCTCTTGTTCATTTCTGTTACCAGAGTTTGCAGGATAGGATACAATCTTAACCTGGGGGAAACACAATGAATGGGACAAAAGGTTTTGCCGTCCCAGGGTACACATCCTGGCCATGGGCGTAGGAAGCGGGGGGATGGGGGGGACGGATCCCCCCCAGGAAAAAATGTGGGGGGGACAGGTAGGGTGAAATCCCCCCCAGCAACGCGGGGCAAACGGGGCAGCTCCCTGGGCCCAGTTACTCCTGGGGGGCCCCAAGGCAGCTGTCCCGTGGGCCCCCAGCCCCTGCTTGCCACGTTCACAGCGCATTGCGCTTGTGAACGCTTTTTTCCTGCAAGCCGCATCCGACGGATGCGACGGCCGTAAAAAAAAAAAAAAAAAAAAAAAAAACTGACGCCGGATGTGACATTGCGTCACATCCGGTGACTGTTTCCCTCCTCTGTGCAAGAGGGAAGACTGCATGGAGGAGACATCCGGCGGGGGACACGGAGCAGTGAAGTGTAAGTACTAGGGGGGGGGGGGGGGGGGGCTGACTGGCACAGTATTACAGGCATCTGACTGGCACTATCTTACTGGGCATCTGGCTGGCACAATATTACTGGGCTCTGACTGGCACAATAATACTGGGCATCTGACTGGCACAATAATACTGGGCATCTGGCTGGCATAATATTACAGGCATCTGGCTGGCACTATATTACTGGGCATCTGGCTGGCACTATATTACTGGGCATCTGGTTGGCATAATATTACTGGGCATCTGGCTGGCACAATATTACTGGGCATCTGGCTGGCACAATATTACTGGGCTCTGAATGGCACAATATTACTGGGCTCTGACTGGCACAATAATACTGGGCATCTAACTGGCACAATAATACTGGGCATCTGTCTGGCATAATATTACAGGCATCTGGCTGGCATAATATTACAGGCATCTGGCTGGCACTATATTACTGTGCTCTGACTGGCATAATATTACAGGCATCTGGCTGCCACTATATTACTGGGCATCTGGCTGGCACAATATTACTGGGCATCTGGCTGGCACAATATTACTGGTCTCTGACTGGCACAATAATACTGGGAATCTGACTGGCACAATATTACTGGGCATCTGGCTGGCACAATATTACTGGGCATCTGTCTGGCACAATATTACTGGGCTCCCACTGGCACAATAATACTGGGCATCTGACTGGCACAATAATACTGGGCATCTGGCTGGCATAATATTACAGGCATCTGGCTGGCACTATATTACTGGGCATCTGGCTGGCACTATATTACTGGGCATCTGGCTGGCATAATATTACTGGGCATCTGGCTGGCACTATATTACTGGGCTCTGAATGGCACAATATTACTGGGCTCTGACTGGCACAATAATACTGGGCATCTGACTGGCACAATAATACTGGGCATCTGGCTGGCATAATATTACAAGCATCTGGCTGGCACAATATTACTGGGCATCTGGCTGGCACAATATTACTGGGCTCTGACTGGCACAATAATACTGGGCATCTGGCTGGCATAATATTACAGGCATCTGGCTGGCATAATATTACAGGCATCTGGCTGGCACTATATTACTGGGCATCTGGCTGGCATAATATTACTGGGCATCTGGCTGGCACAATATTACTGGGCATCTGGCTGGCACAATATTACTGGGCTCTGACTGGCACAATAATACTGGGCATCTGACTGGCACAATAATACTGGGCATCTGGCTTGCATAATATTACAGGCATCTGGCTGGCACTATATTACTGTGCTCTGACTGGCATAATATTACAGGAATCTGGCTGGCACTATATTACTGGGTATCTGGCTGGCACAATATTACTGGGCATCTGGCTGGCACAATATTACTGCGCTCTGACTGGCACAATAATACTGGGCATCTGGCTGGCACAATATTACTGGGCATCTGGCTGGCACAATATTACTGGGCTCTGACTGGCACAATAATACTGGGCATCTGACTGGCACAATATTACTGGGCATCTGGCTGGCACAATATTACTGGGCATCTGGCTGGCACAATATTACTGGGCTCTCACTGGCACAATATTACAGGCATCTGACTGGCACAATTTTCCTTGGCTCTGACTGGCACAATATTCCTGGCTCTGACTTGCACAATATTACAGGCATCTGACTGGCACAATATTACAGGCATCTGACTGGCACAATATTACAAGCATCTGACTGGCATAATATTACAAGCATCTGACTGGCATAATATTACAGGCATCTGACTGGCATAATATTACAGGCATCTGGCTGGCACTATATTACTGTGCTCTGACTGGCATAATATTACAGGCATCTGGCTGCCACTATATTACTGGGCATCTGGCTGGCACAATATTACTGGGCATCTGGCTGGCACAATATTACTGGTCTCTGACTGGCACAATAATACTGGGAATCTGACTGGCACAATATTACTGGGCATCTGGCTGGCACAATATTACTGGGCATCTGTCTGGCACAATATTACTGGGCTCTCACTGGCACAATAATACTGGGCATCTGACTGGCACAATAATACTGGGCATCTGGCTGGCATAATATTACAGGCATCTGGCTGGCACTATATTACTGGGCATCTGGCTGGCACTATATTACTGGGCATCTGGCTGGCATAATATTACTGGGCATCTGGCTGGCACTATATTACTGGGCTCTGAATGGCACAATATTACTGGGCTCTGACTGGCACAATAATACTGGGCTCTGACTGGCACAATAATACTGGGCATCTGACTGGCACAATAATACTGGGCATCTGGCTGGCATAATATTACAAGCATCTGGCTGGCACAATATTACTGGGCATCTGGCTGGCACAATATTACTGGGCTCTGACTGGCACAATAATACTGGGCATCTGGCTGGCATAATATTACAGGCATCTGGCTGGCATAATATTACAGGCATCTGGCTGGCACTATATTACTGGGCATCTGGCTGGCATAATATTACTGGGCATCTGGCTGGCACAATATTACTGGGCATCTGGCTGGCACAATATTACTGGGCTCTGACTGGCACAATAATACTGGGCATCTGACTGGCACAATAATACTGGGCATCTGGCTTGCATAATATTACAGGCATCTGGCTGGCACTATATTACTGTGCTCTGACTGGCATAATATTACAGGAATCTGGCTGGCACTATATTACTGGGTATCTGGCTGGCACAATATTACTGGGCATCTGGCTGGCACAATATTACTGCGCTCTGACTGGCACAATAATACTGGGCATCTGGCTGGCACAATATTACTGGGCATCTGGCTGGCACAATATTACTGGGCTCTGACTGGCACAATAATACTGGGCATCTGACTGGCACAATATTACTGGGCATCTGGCTGGCACAATATTACTGGGCATCTGGCTGGCACAATATTACTGGGCTCTCACTGGCACAATATTACAGGCATCTGACTGGCACAATTTTCCTTGGCTCTGACTGGCACAATATTCCTGGCTCTGACTTGCACAATATTACAGGCATCTGACTGGCACAAATTACAGGCATCTGACTGGCACAATATTACAAGCATCTGACTGGCATAATATTACAAGCATCTGACTGGCATAATATTACAGGCATCTGACTGGCACAATATTACAGGCATCTGACTGGCATATTATTACAGGCATCTGACTGGCACAATATTCCTGGGCTCTGACTGGCACAGTATTACAGGCATCTGACTGGCACAATATTACAGGCATCTGACTGGCACAATATTACAGGCATCTGACTGGCATAATATTACAGGCATCTGACTGGCACAATATTACAGGCATCTGACTGGCATAATATTACAGGCATCTGACTGGCACAATATTACAGGCATCTGACTGGCACAATATTCCTGGGCTCTGACTGGCACAATATTCCTGGTATCTGAATGGCACTATTACAGGCATCTGGCTGGCACAATATTACTGGGCTCTGAATGGTACAATATTACTGGGCTCTGAATGGCACAATATTACTGGGCTCTGACTGGCACAATAATACTGCGCTCTGAATGGCAAAATATTACTGACATCTGAAAGGCACAATATTACTGGCATCTGAATGGCACAACAATTATGGCATATGTGTGTGTGTGTGTGGGGGGTTAACATCGCGATGGATGGCGGGATTGCATGCAGGGGAGGGGGCAGGGTCCAGGGGGCCCAAGCAAATGCTTGCCCAGGGTCCAATCACTATTAAAGACGGCCCTGAGCATACTTGCCAACCCGGGACAGTCCCGCAACGTTTTCGATCCTGGGACTGTCCCGGGAGAATCAGCTCTGCAGCGATCACGGAGGTCACCTGATCACGTGACTTCATCGCACGACGTCATGTGATCATGCACACGGCTTGTGTGCGTCCTCCACAAGACACACAGCCCCACACTGGGAGGAACGAGGTAGGAACAGTGACTGTGTCACTGCCAATAATGTACCGTTTTTCTTTTTATCATGGCAGCTTCGGAACGTGATTGATTATTGCAGCTCTTAGGGGCATTTAAAAAATGTCTCTTAGAGCTGCAATAATCAATGACTTCCGAAGCTGCCATAATAACATGTCTCTTAAATCTGCCAATGACTTCTACTAATGATGAGATGATCAAAAAATGAGGGCAAAAAAAACACCTGGCAAATGAATGTGGGCAACAAAAAACCTGGCAAATGAATGTGGGCAAAAAAAAAACACTGGCAAATGAATGTGGGCAAAATAAAACTGACAAATGAATGGGCAAAATAATGTAATTAATAAGTAATGATGGTCTGTGCCTGTGACAGACTGTGTGTATGTATGAGTATATGTGATAGACTGTATGTATGTATGAGTGTATGTGACAGACTATGGATGTATGTATGTATGAGTGTATGTGACAGACTATGTATGAATGTATGTATGTATGTATGTATGAGTGTGTGTGTGACAGACTGTATGAGGGAGTGTGACAGACTGTATGAGTGTGTGTGACTGACTGTGTGAGTTTGTGTGTCTGTGACTGACTGTATGAGTTTGTGTGTCTGTGACTGACTGAATGAGTTTGTGTGTATATGTGACTGACTATGAGTGTGTGTGTCTGTGACAGACTGTATGTATGAGTGTATGTGAAAGACCATGTATGAGTGTGTGTGTCTATGTGACTGACTCTGAGTGTATGTGTCTATGTTACAGACTGTATCTATGAGTGTGTGTCTGCGACAGACTGTATGTATGTATGTATGTATGTATGTATGAGTGTGTCTGTGAACGACTGTATGAGTTTGTGTGTCTGTGACTGACTGAATGAGTTTGTGTGTATATGTGACTGACTATGAGTGTGTGTGTCTGTGACAGACTGTATGTATGAGTGTATGTGAAAGACCATGTATGAGTGTGTGTGTCTATGTGACTGACTCTGAGTGTGTGTGTGTCTGACAGACTGTATGTATGTGTGAGTGTGTGCCTGGCAGACTGTATGTATGTATGTATGTATGAGTGTGTGTCTATGTGACAGTATGTATATGTGTGACAGGCTGTATGTATGAGTATATGTGTCTATGTGACTGACTGTATATGACTGCATGTGATTGTGTGTATGTGCTGTTGTCTGGCTCCTAGATTTTTTTCCTGGCTCCTCAAACTTAGTTAAGGTTGTCAAGCCCTGGTATAAATGTTACTAGTTATATACATATATTTGGGGTCCACCTTAAGCTTTTGGAAATGCTGGAAATATTTAATATTTTACAGTTTATTTTCTGGTCAGAAATGTAATGTTTGTTTGCTGAGAGGGTAGTGGATGCATGGAATAGTCTTCCAGTAGAAGTGGTAGAGGTTAATACAGTAAATGAGTTTAAGCATGCATGGGATAGGTATAAGGCTATCCTAGATATAAGATAAGGCCAGGGACCAATGAAAGTATTACTATACTGAGAGTGTAGTGGATGCATGGAATAGCCTTCCAGTAGAAGTGGTAGAGGTTAATACAGTGAAGGAGTTTAAGCATGCATGGGATAGGTATAAGGCTATCCTAGATATAAGATAAGGTCAGGGACTAACGAAAGTATTACTTTTCTGAGTGAGTAGTCGATACATGGAATGGCATTCCAGCAGAAGTGGTAGGTTCATACTGATGTATGTTTTATGGTGTACACACAGCTCGCTGACTATATTTCATGTAACAGTGATTAAATGCACCTGCCTGATGTAGATGTTCTGCTGTGAATGTATCTGTTGTATACCAAGGATCCTGGTAATGTTGGTGGGAACTTGGTGATATAATATACACTGTGACAAGCTTTATTAAGTGTTCTTGCATAGCAAGACCACTTAATGTTATCTCACATATATATTATTAAGTGTTCTTGCATAGCAAGACCACTTAATGTTATCTCACATATATATTATTAAGTGTTCTTGCATAGCAAGACCACTTAATGTTATCTCACATATATATTAAGTGTTCTTGCATAGCAAGACCACTTAATGTTATCTCACATATATATTATTAAGTGTTCTTGCATAGCAAGACCACTTAATGTTATCTCACATATATATTATTATTATTATAGCAAAATTTGCCACCCTAACTCCTCCCACAGTTTTTACACTACATAGACAAAAATTTACCAAAACGTGCAGATTGTTCCCGATCGGATTGCTATTACTTTGTGGAACGTTTCGCCGAATGGTTCACGGAATATCGTCGTTTTTGTGGCGCAATTTGTCCCATAGGAATGAATGGCAAAGCTAGAGTGGGAGCTGCCAAAAGCTGAAAAATCAGGACATGATTTCTAAACTGCCACCACTCCCTCATTTTCAAGCCCACCTACACAAATCTTATATCAAAACGTTCAGCTATCCCTGGTGCCACTAAACATGTAAACGGCTAAGCCGTAGTCCTGATAGTTTTCACAATATGACCATTTGTTTGCAACCAACGCCGTCCATTGACATTCATTGAAACTTCACTCTGCAAAGCTCAAATTTGAAGTGAAATTTCTAAACTGCTGCTGTGCCTTCATTTTTAATACTTCAGAGACATACTATGCATCAAAATGTAGGTCTGGGTCTTGTGATTCTCACAATATAAAGCTCTTCGCTGTAGGATTGATAGTTTTTAAAATACGACCGTTTGAATATGGCAACCGCCAAAATACTCTGACCTGTGTCAAGCTGCAGCAGCAAGTGATGTCATAGACAGGGCCTTTTGAACACCTGCTAATGTTTTTATAAATGTATGGTTTAATGTAACTGTGCAACAACGTTGCAATTAAATGTGCTATGTAAATGATAACAGTTACTCCGCCCACTCCAGTTGTAGACTACAGGTGGAGGCAAGAACACTTCACACAATTTCCCCAGAAATTGTAACTTTTCTAGTTATTATTATTATTATAGCAAAATTTGCCACCCTAACTCCTCCCACAGTTTTTACACTACATAGACAAAAATTTACCAAAACGTGCAGATTGTTCCCGATCGGATTGCTATTACTTTGTGGAACGTTTCGCCGAATGGTTCACGGAATATCGTCGTTTTTGTGGCGCAATTTGTCCCATAGGAATGAATGGCAAAGCTAGAGTGGGAGCTGCCAAAAGCTGAAAAATCAGGACATGATTTCTAAACTGCCACCACTCCCTCATTTTCAAGCCCACCTACACAAATCTTATATCAAAACGTTCAGCTATCCCTGGTGCCACTAAACATGTAAACGGCTAAGCCGTAGTCCTGATAGTTTTCACAATATGACCATTTGTTTGCAACCAACGCCGTCCATTGACATTCATTGAAACTTCACTCTGCAAAGCTCAAATTTGAAGTGAAATTTCTAAACTGCGGCTGTGCCTTCATTTTTAATACTTCAGAGACATACTATGCATCAAAATGTAGGTCTGGGTCTTGTGATTCTCACAATATAAAGCTCTTCGCTGTAGGATTGATAGTTTTTAAAATACGACCGTTTGAATATGGCAACCGCCAAAATACTCTGACCTGTGTCAAGCTGCAGCAGCAAGTGATGTCATAGACAGGGCCTTTTGAACACCTGCTAATGTTTTTATAAATGTATGGTTTAATGTAACTGTGCAACAACGTTGCAATTAAATGTGCTATGTAAATGATAACAGTTACTCCGCCCACTCCAGTTGTAGACTACAGGTGGAGGCAAGAACACTTCACACAATTTCCCCAGAAATTGTAACTTTTCTAGTTAAGTGTTCTTGCATAGCAAGACCACTTAATGTTATCTCACATATATATTATTATTATTATAGCAAAATTTGCCACCCTAACTCCTCCCACAGTTTTTACACTACATAGACAAAAATTTACCAAAACGTGCAGATTGTTCCCGATCGGATTGCTATTACTTTGTGGAACGTTTCGCCGAATGGTTCACGGAATATCGTCGTTTTTGTGGCGCAATTTGTCCCATAGGAATGAATGGCAAAGCTAGAGTGGGAGCTGCCAAAAGCTGAAAAATCAGGACATGATTTCTAAACTGCCACCACTCCCTCAATTTCAAGCCCACCTACACAAATCTTATATCAAAACGTTCAGCTATCCCTGGTGCCACTAAACATGTAAACGGCTAAGCCGTAGTCCTGATAGTTTTCACAATATGACCATTTGTTTGCAACCAACGCCGTCCATTGACATTCATTGAAACTTCACTCTGCAAAGCTCAAATTTGAAGTGAAATTTCTAAACTGCGGCTGTGCCTTCATTTTTAATACTTCAGAGACATACTATGCATCAAAATGTAGGTCTGGGTCTTGTGATTCTCACAATATAAAGCTCTTCGCTGTAGGATTGATAGTTTTTAAAATACGACCGTTTGAATATGGCAACCGCCAAAATACTCTGACCTGTGTCAAGCTGCAGCAGCAAGTGATGTCATAGACAGGGCCTTTTGAACACCTGCTAATGTTTTTATAAATGTATGGTTTAATGTAACTGTGCAACAACGTTGCAATTAAATGTGCTATGTAAATGATAACAGTTACTCCGCCCACTCCAGTTGTAGACTACAGGTGGAGGCAAGAACACTTCACACAATTTCCCCAGAAATTGTAACTTTTCTAGTTATTATTATTATTATAGCAAAATTTGCCACCCTAACTCCTCCCACAGTTTTTACACTACATAGACAAAAATTTACCAAAACGTGCAGATTGTTCCCGATCGGATTGCTATTACTTTGTGGAACGTTTCGCCGAATGGTTCACGGAATATCTTCGTTTTTGTGGCGCAATTTGTCCCATAGGAATGAATGGCAAAGCTAGAGTGGGAGCTGCCAAAAGCTGAAAAATCAGGACATGATTTCTAAACTGCCACCACTCCCTCATTTTCAAGCCCACCTACACAAATCTTATATCAAAACGTTCAGCTATCCCTGGTGCCACTAAACATGTAAACGGCTAAGCCGTAGTCCTGATAGTTTTCACAATATGACCATTTGTTTGCAACCAACGCCGTCCATTGACATTCATTGAAACTTCACTCTGCAAAGCTCAAATTTGAAGTGAAATTTCTAAACTGCGGCTGTGCCTTCATTTTTAATACTTCAGAGACATACTATGCATCAAAATGTAGGTCTGGGTCTTGTGATTCTCACAATATAAAGCTCTTCGCTGTAGGATTGATAGTTTTTAAAATACGACCGTTTGAATATGGCAACCGCCAAAATACTCTGACCTGTGTCAAGCTGCAGCAGCAAGTGATGTCATAGACAGGGCCTTTTGAACACCTGCTAATGTTTTTATAAATGTATGGTTTAACCCCTTGGCGACACAGGACGGACTAGGTCCGTCCTGTGTGCCGAGGCGTTAGTGACACAGGACGGACCTAGTCCGTCCTGTGTCAAAACGAGCACTGAAAGCGGAGTTTTTCCGCTTTCAGTGCTCTAAGGGCATTGTAACGATGCTTCCGTATGGAAGCATCGTACAATGCTAAAAAAAATGCCCGTCGGCATTTCGATCGCTCCGGAGAGCGATCGAAATGCCGGTTTTAAAGGCACAGAGCCTTTAAAACGCGGGCATTTAAAAAATGAGCATAGGAAGCGAATCTTTCGCTTCCTATGCTCAGAAAGTGTTCCTGATTGCCTCGCAAGTCGAGGCAATCAGAAACACAAAAAAAAAATGCACGATCTTGGTCACTGAGTGACCAAGATGGCGCTGCCCTTCTAAGGGCAAGAGCACAGGAGGCAGGAAGTACCTGCTTCCTGTGCTCTCTGGCTGTCACACGATTGCCTCTTCACAGAGGCAATCAGTGACTGCCAGGCACACTGACAGGCAGTGGGGATGCTCTCCTGAACATCCCCACTGACTGGTCAGATCAATATTAACTCTATATTGATCTGACCAGTTATGATCTGTCTCCCTCTCCTCACATTTTTTTTAGTGAGGGAGAGAGACAGATCAAAGTTCTAAAAGTAAGTAAAAGTAAAAAAAAACAATAAATACACAACACACAAATAATAAAACAATAAAAAAATTTTTATTAAAGCAATTCCCTGCGTTTAACCCCTTCCCTGCCACTGATCTTGCATAAGCAGTGATCGTGCACATCAGCGCATTTATTTTTGCTGTTTGTGCATTTTTTAGGGGTTAATTTTTTTGTACTGTAATTTATTACAGTACTAAAAAGGCTATTCTAAGAGTTATTAACCCCTTATTTGCCGTCGATCACTGCTTACGCAATGATATTGACGCCAAAGCAATTTTTATCTGTCTGCATATTTTTTTTTATTTTTTTTTTTACACATACCCGCTAGGGGATTACATGTAAAGTAAAAATATTTGAGTTTTTTTTTTTAAGCTGCCTGAGCGCATAGCGATCAGTAACAGCGAATTAGTGGCAAAGGCGGTTTGGTGATTTCTCAATTAAGCTCACCATTCGCCCTGGTCAGATCAAAATTAATCGGATCAATATTCACAAATATTGATCTGCCTCCCTCTCCTCACTTACATTTTTGTGACGGAAAGAGACAGATCAGTATTAGTGATATAAAATAACATTTTATAAAATTAGCAGGTTTTATGAAAGTCTTTCACTGTGTATTAACCCCTTCCCTGCCATTCATCACTGTGTAAGCAGTAATCCTGCACAGCAACAGTATGTTTTGCTGTCTGCACTGTTTTATGGATTAATTTATTTGTACTGTAATGTATTACAGTACTAGATAGGCTCTTCTAAGAGCTATTAACCCCTTCTTTGCTCGAGATCACTGCTTACGCACTGATTCTGAGGCCGCGGACTCAGGGTTCGATTTTGACCCTATTCAGCTTTCTGATACATCATCTAGCGATGTATCGGTGGCTGCTGAGCCCTTGCCACAAGTAGTGATGGGGGTCTACCGATAAAAAAATATATGGTTTGGTGGGGGTAAATTACATTGGCTGGCTTCAAAGATATATCCCATAAAGGACACGGACCCAGGTTGACTACATGTCAAAATTCCAAGTTGGAATTTTGAGATGCGCATCTCACAAATGTTGCCTTCTAGCCAAAAACAAACCAACAAACCTATGCATGGGTGCTATCCCTGTACTCGGGAGATGTTGCTGAACACATATTGGGTTGTTGTTTGGCAGTGACAAATACCAGAATCTGTGAATTCATGCCTGAAGTACAATGCATGTGGGAAAAAAAACTCCCAAAAAAGTACTACCACAAACTTTTACAAAGGCTGGTGGTAGAATTAGTACCTATACAGTATTAAAATACCACCATTTGAAATACCTTAGGATGTCTATTTTCCAAAAATATATGGTTTGATGGGGTAAAATTCATTGGACGGCTTCAAAAATGTTCCAAATGGAACATGGGCGCAGGCTGACTACATGTCAAAATTCCAGGTTGGAATTGCGCACCCCCTAAATGTGGAATTTTAGACCCAATACAAACCAACAAACCTATGCATGGGGGGTATCCCTGTACTCAGGAGATGTTGCTGAACACATATTGAGGTGTTGGTTGGCAGTGGCAAATACCAGAATCTGAAAATTCCTGCCTGAACTACAATGTGTTTGGGGAAAAAATGACATCCCATCCCTTTGACATAGGTTGGTGGTAGAATTAGCACTTGGAAAGTGTTAAAATACCACAATTTTAAATACCCTAGGATGTCTAGTTTTCCAAAATATATGGTTTTATGGGGTAAAATACTTTGACAGGCTTCAAAAGTGTCCCAAATGGAACATGGGCGCAGGCTGACTACATGTCAAAATTCCAAGTTGGAAATGCACCCCCCCCTAAACGTGGCCTTTTAGCCCCCAAATAATCTAACTAACCTACACATGGGTGGTATCCCTGTACTCAGGAGATGTTGCTAAACACATATTAAGGTGTTGTTTGGCACTGACACATAATAGGATCTGTGAATTCATGCCCGATGTACAATGAATGTGAAAAACAAATTACTATCCATAACATTGACATAGGCTGGTGGTAGAATTAGTGCATGAAAAGTGTTAAAATACTACCATTTGAAATACCCTAGGGTGTCTAGTTTTCAAAAATATATGGTTTTGTGGGGTAGAATACACTTTTTGGCTTCAAAAATGTCCCAAATGGGACATGGGCGCAGGTTTTCTGCACGTCAGAATTCCAAGTTGGAAAACCAAAAAGCGCACCTCTCAAATGTGGCCTTTTAACCCCCAAATAACCTAACCAACCTATACATGTGTGGTATCCCTGTACTCAGGAGATGTTGCTGAACACATATTGAGGTGTTGTTTGGCACTGACATATAACAGGATCTGTGAATTCATGCCCAAAGTACTATGTATGTGAAAAAAAATTACTATCCATAACATTGACATAGGCTGGTAGTATAATTAGTGCATGGAAAGTGTTAAAATACTACCATTTGAAATACCCTAGGGTGTCTAGTTTTCAAAAATATATGGTTTTGTGGGATAGAATACACTTTTTGGCTTCAAAAATGTCCCAAATGGGACATGGGCGCAGGTTTTCTGCACGTCAGAATTCCAAGTTGGAAAACCAAAAAGCGCACCTCTCAAATGTGGCCTTTTAACCCCCAAATAACCTAACCAACCTATACATGGGTGGTATCCCTGTACTCAGGAGATGTTGCTGAACACATATTGAGGTGTTGTTTGGCACTGACATATAACAGGATCTGTGAATTCATGCCCAAAGTTCAATGTATGTGAAAAAAAATTACTACCCAAAACATTGACATAGGCTGGTAGTATAATTAGTGCATGGAAAGTGTTAAAATACTACCATTTGAAATACCCTAGGGTGTCTAGTTTAAAAAAATATATGGTTTTGTGGGGTAGAATACACTTTCTGGCTTCAAAAATGTCCCAAATGGGACATGGGCACAAGTTTTCTGCATGTCAGAATTCCAAGTTGGAAAACCAAAATGCGCACCCCCTAAATGTGGCCTTTTAGCCCCAAAACAAACCAACAAACCTATGCATGGGTGGTATCCCTGTACTCAGGAGATGTTGCTGAACACATATTGAGGTGTTATTTGGAAATACCCCTTCACATTTTAAGGTAATGTTTACCTAAATTGCAATATATGTGAAAAATTAAAAAAAAAGATTTTTTGCTGCAAACTTTGGCATAGATTGGTGGTAAAATGGCTACATGAAATGTGTCAAAATACCCCAAGTTAAATGCCCTGAGTTGTCTAGTTTTCAAAAATATGTACATGTTGGGGGTCATTCATGGATTTAGTACAGAAATCAGTGTTACAATGTCACTATCGCTAATTTTGAAAGAAGGGATTTTAAAATAGCTTTGCACCACTTATAGTTCTGGCCCTGTAACATGAATAAAAAAGCACAAAAACATAAAAACATGGGCTATTTCTGAACTCAGGACATATATTAGAAACTTTTTAGCAGTGTTTTTTTGTTGTCTCTTGTACATGAGTATACGATTTTTCAAATAAAAGTCATAAAAAAATTATTTTTTCATTTTTTTTGCCATATTTTATTATTTTTTTTACATCAAATTATATGCTATTATCAAAATAATGGTATCAAAAGAAAGCCCTTCTTATGACGATAAAAACGATATATAGTTTGTGCGGGTACACTAAATGAGACAGAAATAAATTACAGCAAAACACAAACTGCTCAGAAATGTTAAAACAGCCCATGTCACCAAGCGTCGGACAAGCCAAAAAAGTCATGTCACTAAGGGGTTAGTGTAACTGTGCAACAACGTTGCAATTAAATGTGCTATGTAAATGATAACAGTTACTCCGCCCACTCCAGTTGTAGACTACAGGTGAAGGCAAGAACACTTCACACAATTTCCCCAGAAATTGTAACTTTTCTAGTTAAGTGTTCTTGCATAGCAAGACCACTTAATGTTATCTCACATATATATTATTATTATTATTATTATAGCAAAATTTGCCACCCTAACTCCTCTCACAGTTTTTACACTACATAGACAAAAATTTACCAAAACGTGCAGATTGTTCCCGATCGGATTGCTATTACTTTGTGGAACGTTTCGCCGAATGGTTCACGGAATATCGTCGTTTTTGTGGCGCAATTTGTCCCATAGGAATGAATGGCAAAGCTAGAGTGGGAGCTGCCAAAAGCTGAAAAATCAGGACATGATTTCTAAACTGCCACCACTCCCTCATTTTCAAGCCCACCTACACAAATCTTATATCAAAACGTTCAGCTATCCCTGGTGCCACTAAACATGTAAACGGCTAAGCCGTAGTCCTGATAGTTTTCACAATATGACCATTTGTTTGCAACCAACGCCGTCCATTGACATTCATTGAAACTTCACTCTGCAAAGCTCAAATTTGAAGTGAAATTTCTAAACTGCGGCTGTGCCTTCATTTTTAATACTTCAGAGACATACTATGCATCAAAATGTAGGTCTGGGTCTTGTGATTCTCACAATATAAAGCTCTTCGCTGTAGGATTGATAGTTTTTAAAATACGACCGTTTGAATATGGCAACCGCCAAAATACTCTGACCTGTGTCAAGCTGCAGCAGCAAGTGATGTCATAGACAGGGCCTTTTGAACACCTGCTAATGTTTTTATAAATGTATGGTTTAATGTAACTGTGCAACAACGTTGCAATTAAATGTGCTATGTAAATGATAACAGTTACTCCGCCCACTCCAGTTGTAGACTACAGGTGGAGGCAAGAACACTTCACACAATTTCCCCAGAAATTGTAACTTTTCTAGTTTTTACTGCTGCTATACCCGGCGAGCAAAAATGCTGTCCCCCCCAGATTTTTGGGGGTTCCTACACCCATGATACTGGCTCACATCCTGAGTGAACATGTGTGAAGTCAAGCTGAAAACAGGGTTCTGCTGGTGCCCTCAAAGTTTGTAACCCCAAACCTAGTATATTTCCACAGAGGGGGTCCATATTCTATTGGGAGGAGGAGAGACATTATTTTTCTCCATGAACCCCAGTGTTGGAGGTTTCTGTCACAATGTTATTATCACCTCTAAGAGACCTTTTATCCAGGGGCGTATACTGCCCATGAGTGATAGGTGTGCACCAAACTGGCAGTACACCTACACAAAAAAATCCAATAGGCAGATGGCAGCAGCGAATTCGGCATCAGGATCACTCACTCTCACCCTGATGCCGAAATCTCTGCTGTCGTCGGTCTCCTTCCATTTCTACAACTCATATTTTGTACACAAATACCTTGATGGCCTTTGCGGCTGCTGACTGACATTGTGTGGTGTTGCTATGTCTCTTGTCTACATTAATTCACAAATCCTTGTCATTAATAGAATATTTCTCAGGAAATTCTATTGAAAGTACGTGTTGCATTGTTCTTATTTTTCCCAGAGCCTTAAATTTGGCTACTGATTTTCTTGTCTGCCCAGCCCCCAATTTGTCCAACTTCCCCTGTAATGCTTTAATTAATGTCTTTTTTTCTAATGATTCTGCACATCTCTTTCAGGGAGACAGTAAAAATGATGCCTGGATCTTCTGTCTAGCTGTTCTCTTGAGCATTAATCTTGTAATTAATAGCATGGGCACCGTAGACCAGCAAGCAATGGAGCAGCTACAGTATCCTTCATAGTAACAAATGTGTAATATATGTAAGTTCATATATATATATGCTCAGTCTAATTCAAATCTAAGGACTAACTTGTTACATTACAGTGTGGTGTTTCTTTCTCTTTTTCTTTCTATGTTTTCACCTATGTGGAGATCGTTTACGTAAGTTACGTAACATGTTTTTATTGAGCACTTTGTGACACAAATTTAGTGCATGAGTACTTTGTTTTGTATCTTGTTTGGTTAAAATGCGTGTGTATGCATTTTTTCCACACTGAGTAATACTTAGACTTGGGCATTCATTTTTGAAAGAATGATGACTTAGATGAAGGAAAGGAGGAAGAATGAACGAAAATCATTTGTTTGTTTTTCCATTCATTTGTAATCTGCATGAAGTTCGACCATGTGGACGATTTTTGTGCAGACAAACAGCGGGAGTGAGATAAGCTGAAGTTCTCCCCCCATGGAAGTCTATGAGTTGGACTTTGGCTTATTTGGAGAGGACCTTGGTAATTACGGTAATATACTACATCCTCTCATAGTAATCGGGAGGCTATTTCTGTGATAGTTGAGGTCAACCAGAAATTAAATACAATTAAAATAAAAAATTAATATTAAAAATAAATAATTAAAAAATGTAATTGTGTATAAAAATAACAAAATCTATTAAAAATAAATAATTACAAAATATAATTGTATTTAAAAAAACCAAAATCTATTAAAATAAAATATAATACCATAAAAATAAAGATTAAACTAAATTAATTATACATATTGTAAAAATGATTATATTAATGTTATATACATTATAGTTATATATATAACAAAATAAAATGCATTACACATTTATTTTTCATTGGCATGTACTGTGTTTTTTGTCCAAAAGCATGAAAACGAAACAAAAACAAATAAAGTTGAGTAATATTGTTCTGCTCCCTGCAGAATGAGTTCATCACATTCTCTTCCAGGATTGTTAGTTTTGCCTTAATTTTTCCCACTTATGTGACAGAGTTATCAAAAAGGATTCGAATGCAATCGGCAAAAACAAAAGAAAAAACACAAGAAGAGGATGAGTCTGCTGAATTCAAAAGGGTTTTCCCATCCTTTACGTGGTGTGTCCGAGATTTCTGCTTAGATCTGGAGTATGAAGGGAGGAACATAACAGAAGACGAGTATCTAATGATCTATCTAAAGCGCAAACAAGGTACCAGCAGAGTGATAGTCAGACAGCTATGTGGAAGGTTAATGTAGAGAATAAACTGTTTATTACACATACTACACATATTACACATTAATATTTTTATTACTGTAGGTGAAAGTTTAGGATCTAGTGATCACCAGACAGTGTGGTTTAATATAAGAACAGTGACGCAGTCACACCACACAAAAACAAAAGTTTTAGACATTAGAAAAACAGACTTTTCTAAAATTAGATTTGGTGTGAAGGAGTCATTATCAGATTGGAGCAATTTAAATGGAGTCCAGGAGAAATGGGATTGTCTAAAAGTTACACTACTGAAGGCAACAGATAATTGCATAAGGCTTGTCAGTAAGAGCAAAAAAATTGAAGAAACCACTGTGGTACTCTGCAGAGGTGGCTAAAATAGTAAAAAATAAAAAGCTAGCATTTAGTAATTATAAAAATACTTAGAGTGAGGAAGATAGAAAGATCTATAAGAGTAGGCAGAAAGAGGCAAAGCAAGCTATAAGAGTTTCCAAAGCACACACAGAAGAGACTATAGCCCAGTCAGTGAAAAAGGGGGATAAAACATTTTTTAGATACATAAATGAGAAAAGGAAAGTAAAACAAGGATTAGTTAGATTAAAAACAAAAGAAGGATGCTATGTAGAAGAGGATAAAGGCTTAGCAGACTGCCTTAATGAATATTTTTGTTCAGTTTTTACAAATGAAAATGAGGGTAAGGGACCTCATTTAGGGAAAAAGACTAATGAGTCTTTTGATGCATGTAAGTTTACAGAGGAAGAGGTTTTACTTCAGCTGTCTAAAGTAAAGACAAATAAGTTGATGGGACCTGATGGGATACATCCAAAGTTATTAAAAGAACTTAGTGGTGTACTAGCAAAACCGTTAACAGATTTATTTAACCAATCATTGTTAACGGGAGTAGTTCCAGAAGATTGGAAATTAGCTAATGTTGTGCCCATTCACAAGAAAGGTAGTAGGGAGGAGGCGGGCAACTATAGACCAGTAAGTCTTACTTCAGTAGTGGGGAAAATAATGGAAACCTTGTTAAAGAATAGGATTGTTGAACATCTAAAGTCGTTTGGATTTCAAGATCAGAGACAGCATGGGTTTACTTCTGGGAGATCATGCCAAACTAATCTTATTGATTTTTTTGATTGGGTAACTAAAATAATAGATCAGGGTGGTGCAGTAGACATTGCTTACCTAGATTTCAGTAAGGCTTTTGACACTGTCGCACATAGAAGGCTTATCAATAAACTGAAATCTTTGAGTTTGGATTTCAGTATTGTTGAATGGATTAGACAATGGCTGAGTGACAGGCAACAGAGGGTTGTAGTCAATGGGGTATATTCGATGCAAGGTCTTGTTACTAGTGGGGTACCTCAGGGATCTGTTCTTGGACCCATTCTCTTTAATATTTTTATTAGCGATATTGCAGAAGGTCTTGTTGGCAAAGTATGTCTTTTTGCTGATGATACAAAAATTTGCAGCAGGGATGATATTCATGGAGGGATAAGCCAAATGGCAAATGATTTAGCTAAACTAGAAAAATGGTCAGAGCAGTGGCAACTGACATTTAATGTGGACAAGTGCAAGATTATGCACCTTGGGCGTAAAAACCCAAAAGCAGAATATAGACTATTTGGTACAGTCCTAACCTCAACATCTGAACAAAGGGATTTAGTAGTAATAATTGCAGAGGACTTGAAGGTAGGTAGGCAATGCAATAGAGCAGCAGGAAATGCTAGCAGAATGCTTGGTTGCATAGGGAGAGGTATTAGCAGTAGGAAGAGGGAAGTGCTCATGCCATTGTACAGAGCACTGGTGAGACCTCACTTGGAGTATTGTACGCAGTACTGGAGACCGTATCTCCAGAAGGATATTGATACTTTGGAGAGAGTTCAGAGAAGGGCTACTAAACTGGTTCATGGGTTGAAGGATAAAACTTACCAGGAAAGGTTAAAGCATCTTAACATGTATAGCTTGGAGGAAAGACGTAACAGCCCCCCTGTTACGTCTTTCCTCCAAGCTATACATGTTAAGATGCTTTAACCTTTCCTGGTAAGTTTTATCCTTCAACCCATGAACCAGTTTAGTGATAGATAGTGATATGATAGAAACATTTAAATACATAAAGGGAATCAACACAGTAAAGGAAGAGAGTATATTTAAAAGAAGAAAAACTACCACAACTAGAGGACATAGTCTTAAATTAGAGGGGCAACGATTTAAAAGTAATATCAGGAAGTATTACTTTACTGAGAGGGTAGTGGATGTATGGAATAGCCTGCCAGCAGAAGTGGTAGAGGTAAACACAGTCAAGGATTTTAAGCATGCGTGGGATAGACACAAGGCTTTCCTAACTATAAGACCGGGAACGGGGGACTAATAAAAGTACTCAAAAAAAAAAAATTTGGCAGACTAGATGGACCGAATGGTTCTTATCTGCCGACACATTCTATGTTTCTATGTTTCATACATGATACAGTAAAGGTAAATGCAACATAATGGCTCAAAACAGGAACACAATAAATGGATAAACTGCGCAGAGTTAAAAGGACTATATCACCTGAATATTGTTTTTACTGCGCATGTAGAGCATAAAAAATGATCTATACATTGTGTTGGCAGAATTGGAAGCAAATGCCTAAATTAGGAGAAAAATGTGTTTAAAGGGACACTACCACTTATATAAGATGTAACTAGATTATTAGACATATGCCATTCTTTTTACTTTTCTATGTTTGAATTAATTGAATATAAAAGTAAAAATAAAATTAGGTGTCTGTCTCCAGCATCCATTTTGAGAATTTTACCCATGATGCAACATTCTCCAAAATCTTCCAGCAAGTCTCACTTTACAACTGTGGCCATCTGATCGTTTGCATGTCATGTAGTAAATAAGATGTATTATACTAATAAGTATTTAAGTGAATGTGGGAGGAATGAATAGATACATGTTTCCCAAACACATATATATATATTTTTTTTTAAATATATATTCTTTCTAGATGAACTCAAAAAGGAAAACAGAGAAGAAAAGAAACGTATTGAGGCCTACAACCTTCCTCGACAGTGCATCCTGAGATACTTTCAGTCACATAAATGTTTTGTGTTCGACCGTCCGACTGGTACAAAAAACCTTAAACGTTTGGAAGAGTTGCAAGATTCTGACTTGGAAAAGCAATTTGTAGAACAGACTAAAAGTTTCTGTAATTACATGCTGGAACATGGCAGAGTTAAGACTCTTCAGGGTGGACTACCCGTCAGTGGGAGAAGTAGGTGGAAAAAAAGTGAACAAATTAATGATTACTGAAGTTTAGACTTTACATGTAAAGTGATGTAAGTTAGTCAGTGAGACAGCACATTGGGCAAATTCCTTACTACCGTAATAGTGATAAAAAAAGGCGCTTGAAGTGACTGATAATTATACCAGTTAGAGTGTCAGTTAAAACAAGAGTGAAAATAAATTGAAAGCCCTTTTTATGCGTTAACCAGTATATACATGAAAAACAGAAATACGAAAATATAGCGCAACTTCTTTGAACAGATTAAGATATTTATAATTTTCATACAATAGGAATCCCACTCACAGTATGCTGAGCAACAAAGTTTGCTCAGACTTGTGGAAGCAAATTCTTGAATGACCGAGTAAACCAATGATGGAGAAATGGTTCCAGTGGAGTAACGGTCTGTGGCAACAAGCAAGTGGAGAGGAGGATGTTAGAATGGGTAACAACTTACATATAACAATTAATACGGCATCAGAATTGGATTCCTATTGTTTGCACATTATATATATTTTAATCTGTACAAGTTGCGCTACATTTTTGTATTTCTGTTTTTCATGTACTGGTTGAAGCATTAGACGGAGATGACCTGTCTTTTTGATATTAAGTATAAATCATTGCAGTTACACTTACTGGTGATTCACGGTTGAAATGCATTGCTTGCACAATGTGCTTAATCCACAGAGCGTCAGGTTCCATTTCTGGCAGGGTCGGTCAATAAAGTGTACCCATCATTTAAAATTTCATTGTACCTAATTGTAAAGAATAAGAAGAAAATGAAATATATTGTAGGTTATTTATAAAGAGTGTATAGAGCAAAGTGTATAGAAAAGATTAAAAAAAAGTGTAATGGAGCTGGACCTAGACTAAAATAGATCAAATGTTGGTATAAAGTTGAATTAATGATAATTACAGTTGCTACTAAATCAGTTTCTCCTTCCTTGTGTTTCTACGTCTCAGTGTTGGGCAGTCTTGTGGTGTCATACGTGAAGGCCATACAGAGTGGGTCTGTGCCATGCATGGAGAATGCAGTGCTTGCCTTGGCAGAGATTGAGAATGCCAGAGCTGTGAAGATGGCCTTGTCCAAATTTGAGGCTGAGATGACTGAACAAGTCAAACAATTCCCAACTGAGACACAGTCAGAATTCCTAAACCTGCATCAGGAATGTCATACAAATGCTCTGAAGTTATTTATGGATCATTCCTTTCATCAACATGAGCTTAAGGTGTGTTATTGAACATTGTGTTCAGTCATTAAATTGCACCCCAAAAACAATCTAGTAGGTATAATGAACTGTACTTCAAACACAACTTTTTAAAAGGCATCCTGGTTGTTGCAACTATTCAAATAATACAGCTGAGTTATCCAGTCAGAAACCTCTTTGCTTGTTAGTGCTGTCAGGAGACAGACATCTTGGATAAGTTAAGTCAGATCTTTCTTCATGTGACCAAAGATGATAGAGCCAAACAAGCAAAGAGTGCTCGGTAAGGTCCATTATTTGTATTCTGTCTATTTAACCTCGAGGACAAGACATTTTGACCTCGACTTTCCCTTGGTGACAAGGGCTGTTTTGACATTTCTGGGGTGTTTGTGTTTAGCTGTAATTTTCTTCTCTCACATACGGTACCCACACAAATTATTTGTTGTTTTTATCATCATAAGAATGTCTTTTATTAGATACCATTATGTTCATCATATCTTATCATTTACTACAAAAAAAATCATAAAATATGATGAAAAATTAAAAAAACAAACACTTTTTCTAACTTTGACCTAAAATATAATTTACACAAATACAATCATTAAAAAAGACCCCTTCTAAATAGTTTCTAAATGTTGTCCCGAGTTCAGAAATTTGCATGTTTCCATATTTTTTGGTATTTTTTTTGCGAGTTATGAGGCAAAAAACAAAAATAGTGTTTTTTGGTTTTTTACTATATTGACCTTTTGACCCCAACCCGAAGCCTAAATTTAACTCTAACACTAAATTTAACCCCAACTCTAACCCTTATACTATCCCTTGAAATATATTTAATTTAATTTTAACCCTATCCCTTATGCTAAAAATGATTTAATTTTAACCCTATAGGCTAATCTAACTATAATGCCAGTTTTAAGCTAATTAAATCTTTTTTTTTTTTAACATTGTAATGTTGCTTGTTTCCTCTAGGGGCAGTCAAGCAACATATTCAGAGCGACGGAAGTGAATTTTCTTTCACTTCCGAAGCTCAGACCACAAGAGGGCATAGCTATATTGACAGAGCATGCTGCTTTCGGTGCTGGCTATTGCCTCGACATCTAGGCAATAGACCAGCACCGTTAAAGCAGTTTTCGCAATCGTTGATCGCGTTGATTAACCCCTTCATGACCAGACTGTTTTTGGAATGTTGTGCGTTAGTGACCGAGGCTGTTTTAACACTTCTGAGGTGTTTGTGTTTAGCTTTAATTTTCTTCTTTGTCAGTTGCTGTACCCACACATATTATATATTGTTTTTTTTCAGGACAAGATGGGCTTTCTTTTCATGACAATATTTTGTTCATATAATTTATTGTATTGTGTAAAAAATAGTAAAATATGGTTAAAATTAAAAAAAATAAACACTTTTCCTGACTTTTCATTGTAAATTCTTTTACTAAGCTTCAAAAGCTAATGAAAAAACGTGCTAAATAGATTCGACTATAGGTCCTGAGTTCAGAAATACCCAATGTTTATAAGTTTTTTTGCATGTTTTATGTTAATAAATACAAGTAGCATTTAGCTGTTTCAAAACCATTTTTTTTTAAATTAGCGTTAGTGACACTGTAACACCGATATCTGATATGAATCACTGAATAACCCCCCACATGTACACATTTTTATAAAGTAGACATCCCAGGGCATTCAACTTGGGGTAATTTGACACTTTTCATTCTGTCATTTTACCACCAATCTTTGACAAGTTTTGGCATAGTAATTTTGTGTGTGTTTTATTTCCACACACTTTGAAACTTAGGTATGAATTTAAAGGGGCTGTTCTATTTTATTGCCAAACAAAACCCCAATATATGTTCAGCAACTTCCCCTGAGTATACAGGTACCCCACATGTATAGGTGTGCTAGGTTTATGTGGCAGGTACAGGGCAAAATTTAGGATATGGTTATTGCAGCTTTAAAACGTGTATTTATTATGTAATACTTGTGACTACATTTCCTATCATGCTCAGCCAGCCAAAAGCTACCGTAGCAGAATAGGAAATGTAGTCTATAGTAGGAAGCACTGATTTTTGCTATCCTTGCTATCCTGCGGCTGCATGGATCAAATATCCAGCTGCTGCGGGCCCCTATCTACTGCTGGGGGCCAATGCAAAGCACTGGCCCCACTAGCAGTCTTTTTTTTTTAAATAAAATATCCCTAGAGGACCACAGACAGACATAACATGTCATTGGTCCTCTACGGAATAACTTCTTATTTTTATACAATTTATTATTATTATTTTTAATTTTTTTATTTATTTAATTTTTTATTTTTTTACATTTTTTTTTATTTTTATTTAACTCTAACCTTAACCCTTTGGTTAGGGTTAGTAAAAACCCTAATTCTAACTCTAGGATTAGGGTTTTGATGAACTCTAACCCTAACGCAAGAGTTAGGATTTTCAAAATAAACGTTTTTTGGCTTCAAAGTGTCAAAATCTGAAGTGCGTATTACATTCGATGGCGCATTAGATTTGTGTAAATCCGGTAATTTGTGTGAGTACAGCAAGTGACAAATAAGAAATTTTCAGCTAAATCAGGGAGACAGCGGGAGCTTAGGGAGATTAATGCGTGGTTGCGAAGGTGGTGCAAGCAAGAGGGATTTGGGTTCTTGGAGCACTGGGCAGGCTTTGCAGTCGGCTACAGACACTTTGGACGGGATGGGCTGCACCTCAATGATGAGGGGGCTGCAGTATTAGGGGAGAGGATGGCTAGAGGGTTAGATGAGCTTTTAAACTAAGCTCTGTGGGGGAGGGTCAAGATCAAAATGAAGCAATGGCAGCTAGAGTAGATTGGAAGTTGGGTCTAGCTATGGCAAAGGAGGAGGAAAGCGCTGGTGGGGTTAACATAGATCATAGGGAGGTACATACAATTAAACCGGCGGGCAATACGTGTTTGTCAACTAAACAGAAAATGGGTAGTAATCTTAAATGTCTTTTAGCAAATGCAAGAAGCTTGACAAACAAAATGGGTGAGCTGTAGATACTGGTAAGTGCTGAACAGTATGATTTAATCGGAATCACAGAAACGTGGTGGGATGAGACCCACGACTGGTCAGTTAATTTACAAGGCTACTCACTTTTTAGAAAGGACAGAGTAAATAGAAAAGGGGGAGGGATTTGTCTATATGTAAATCCTAAACTAAAGCCCAGTATTAAAGAAGGTGTGCATGACGTAACTGGAACTGATGTGGAGACACTGTGGGTGGAGATTAGCTTAGACGCTAAAAAGAATCGCACATTACTTGTAGGTGTATGTTACAAGCCACCAAATATTAGCATTGATGGAGAAGATCAGCTTTTATTACAAATTGAAAAGGCTGCAAATCTGAATGAAGTTCTAATCATGGGAGATTTTAATTACCAAGATATAGATTGGAATTGTGGCACAACTAGTTCCGTTAAGGGCAGCAAGTTTCTGAACCTGCTTAATAACACATTTATGGCACAATTAGTAGACACCCCAACTAGAATGGATGCCTGTCTGGATTTAGTAATAACACACAATGAGCAGCTTATCTCAAACATCAAAGTAAGAGAACACTTGGGCAATAGTGACCATAACATGGTTTCGTTTAAGATTAATGCAAAAAAGCAAATTGGTAACTACGCCACCAAAACATTTAATTTTAGAAGGGCCAACATTGATGGACTAAGGGCATCAATTAAACATTTAGACTGGGAATTATTGTTTTCTGGACTAAACACAGAAGACAAGCGGAATGCCTTTAAGCACACATTACAAAAGGACACATCCCAATATATACCTTTGGGAAACAAATACAAAAGACACAAATCAAAACCAATGTGGCTTACCGGTAACGTGAAACAGGAAATGCAAAAGAAGAAAATAGCATTCAAACATTATAAATACAAGGGATCAACATTCTCATTTATAAAATACAAAGATGCCAACAAAGCCTGCAAAAAGGCAATTAAAATGGCTAAATTAGAAAACGAGAAAAGGATTGCTAAGGAGAGTAAAATTAACCCCAAAATGTTTTTATAAGTATATAAATGGAAAAAAGCTAAAGACGGAAAATGTTGGGCCCTTGATATCCCAAATGGGAAATTTGGTAAGTGGGGACAGAGAAAAAGCAGACATTTTAAATACTTTTTTTCCTTCTGTTTATACTAAGGAAGAACAGATGGATGAGCCCCTGCTACCGGAAGTTACGGAAGAGTCACCGCAAACATGGGATTGGCTGACACAGGAAAAAGTGTTTAAGCAATTAAACTCTGTTAAGATAGACAAGGCCCCAGGGCCAGATGGTATACACCCAAGGGTCCTTAGAGAGTTAAGCATAATCCTGGCCTGACCAATATTTATGATCTTTAGGGATTCTTTCAGTTCCGGTATAGTGCCAACAGACTGGCAAAAGGTGGATGTCATTCCAATATTTAAAAAGGGATCAAAATCTTTGCCTGGTAATTATAGGCCAGTGAGCTTGACATCTGTAGTGCGGAAATTATTTGAAGGATTGCTAAAGGTGTACACTCAAGAATACATCTTGAATCAGAATATAATTAGTAAAAGTTAACATGGTTTTGTGAAAGACAGGTCTTGTCAAACAAACTTAATAACATTCTATGAAGAGGTCAGTAAAAATATAGATCTAGGTGTGGCAGTTGATGTGATCTATTTGGATTTTGCTAAAGCATTTTAAACAGTTCCACACAAAAGGTTACTCTACAAATTGAGAGAAATAGGATTGGGGCAAATGTATGTATTTGGATTGAAAATTGGCTAAAAGATAGAACACAGAGGGTTGTTGTAAATGGAAAAGCCTCAAATTGGACCAGGGTATTGAGCGGAGTACCTCAGGGGTCTGTTTTGGGACCTCTTCTTTTTAATATGTTTATTAATGATCTCCCACGTTGTGCTGAGAGCCAAGTGTTTTCTGATGACACAAAATTAGGTAAGTTAATAAAGACTAATCTTGATGTTTTTTCTTTACAGGAAGATTTGGACAGGGTGGGGGACTGGGCAAGAAATTGGCAAATGAGGTTCAATATAGACAAATGTAAAGTTATGCATTATGGGAAAAATAATAACAAAGCAACATATACGTTAAATGGTATTTCCCTGTGAAAAATTACTAACGAAAAGGATTTAGGAATCATTGTAGATAACAAACTTGGCAACAGTGTCCAATGCCAGTCAGCAGCTGCAAGGGCCAATAAGATATTGGCATGTATAAAACGAGGTATAGATTCACGGGAGGAGGACATCATCTTGCCTCTTTAAAAATCAATGGTAAGACCTCACCTTGAATATGCAGTACAATTCTGGGCACCAGTCCTTAAAAAGGATATTAAGGGACTAGACAAAGTGCAAAGGAGAGCTACAAAATTAATAAGGGGATTGGAGGATCTTAGTTATGAAGAGAGACTTTATTTACTTTAGAAAAAAGGCGTCTTAGAGGGGATATGATAACATTATATAAATATGTGCAGGGCCAATATAAGGAGCTCTCCAGGGACCTGTTCATTAACAGAAATGTACAAAGAACAAGAGGTCACCCCCTGAGACTGGAAGAGCAAAGATTTCATAGACAGCAAAGGAAGGGATTCTTTACGGTAAGGACAATAAAGTTATGGAACTCACTGCCAAGAGAAGTAGTGCTATCAACCACAATAGATGCATTTAAAAATGGTCTGGATGTTTTTTTTAGAAAAGCAGAACATACAGGGGTATTAATAGAATAAGCATTAATAATAGAGCTTATTGATCCAAGGAGAAATCTGATTTCCCTTTTGGAGTCAAGAAGGAATTTTCCCCCCTAGGAGGCAAAATTCGGAATTGCTTCCTTAGGGTTTTTTTTTGCCTTTTTTTGGATCAAAACGCTGGAATGATAGGTAGATGGGTTGAACTTGATGGACTTGTGTCTTTTTTCAACCTAAATTACTATGTTACTATGTTAATACAAACACTGCAGCAGTGTTAAAACAGCCGCGGTAATTAACGCAGAATATTCAAAAAACAGTCTGGGCATGAAGATGTTAATATCAAGGCACTACTACAGAAACACAGGATGAGCAGAGGAAGACACTCATTTTAGACATGACATTCATTGATGTCCTGTGTCATTAAGGGGTTAAAGTAGTATGTCAAATGATAATCTATTGCATGTACAGAATACACATCTGCAATTTATTGTCTTCCACTAGCTGCACAGCTAGAGTTGGTAAGTAAGTCATTGTCAGGGTTGGTTCCACACAGTGGTGTATCTTGGTTTTGTGCTGCCCTAGGCAGACAAATTTTGGGCACCCGCCCTACCCACGATGCACACCCACGACATGACCCATAACCCATGTTGCACACCAAGGACATGCCCCATCACCCCATTACATACACATTGCCAATATTATTTGCCCATAATATGCCAGTATTTAATGTGCCCCTGCTAATTTGCCCAATAATATGCCAGTGTTATTTGCCATTTAATGTGCCCCTGCCAATTTTCCCAATAATATGCCAGTGTTATTTGCCATGTAATGGCCCCTGCCAATTTTACCAATAATATGCCAGTGTTATTTGCCATTTAATGTGCCCCTGCTAATTTGCCCAATAATATGCCAGTGTTATTTGCCATTTAATGTGCCCCTGCTAATTTGCCCAATTATATGCCAGTGTTATTTGCCATTTAATGTGCCCCTGCTAATTTGCCCAATAATATGCCAGTGTTATTTGCCATTTAATATGCCCCTGCCAATTTGCCCAATTATATGCCAGTGTTATTTGCCATGTAATGTGCCCCAGCTAATTTGCCCAATAATATGCCATTGTTATTTGCCATTTAATATGCCCCTGCCAATTTGCCCAATTATATGCCTTTGTTATTTGCCATTTAATATGCCAGCCAATTGGCCCAATTTATGCCATTGTTATTTGCCATTTAATATGCCAGCCAATTTTCCCAATTTATGCCATTTAATATGCCAGCCAATTTGCCCAATTTATGCCATTGTTATTTGCCATTTAATATGCCAGCCAATTTGCCCAATTTATGCCATTGTTATTTGCCATTTAATATACCAGCCAATTTGCCCAATTTATGTCAGTGTTATTTGCCATTTAATATGCCAGCCAATTTGCCCAATTTATGCCATTGTTATTTGCTATTTAATATGCCAGCCAATTTGCCCAATTTATGCCATTGTTATTTGCCATTTAATATGCCAGCCAATTTGCCCAATTTATGCCATTGTTATTTGCCATTTAATATGCCAGCCAATTTGCCCAATTTATGCCAGTGTTATTTGCCATTTATTAAGCCCCAGCTAATTTCCCCAAATCCCCCCCATTTCCCCAGCACTTACCTTTCCCTGGTGGCTAGTGGCAGGCAGCTCCCAGGCGATTGTGCCGACAGGTCACGTGACCCGGCGCGCGTATGACGTCAGCGCGCCCGTCACGTGACTGTCGGCTCTTCCGTGTCAGACTGCACGGGGAGCCGAACAGGCAGCACGGAGGTTTCTATGTGCTGCCTGTTCGGCTCCCCGTGCAGCCTGGCAGGCAGAGCGATGGTGAGGGGGGATCTTTCGATCCCCTCTCACCTCCGTCTCTGCCTGCAAGCGCGGTCTTTTATTTTTTTTAAAGGGCCGGGGTTTTTTTTTTTTTAATTCTTTATTTTTAAAAAAAATTCAGTGCTGGGGGCCGCCCCCCAAAATTTGCCGACCTAGGCATCCGCCTAGGATGCCTCGCGGTAAATACAGCACTGGGTACCTGGGAGCGTAGCGCAGGGGTGTTGTCACTAGGTGGTACGCACACTAGAAAAGTCCAGAATGGCAGCAGTACCAAGGGGAAGGCAGAACATAGTCAAAATACAGTCCAAGGGTTCGGTAGAGATCAATAACCACAGGGAAACAAGATATAAAGGAATGGGTAGGAAACACTGTAGAAAGACTAGCCACACTACAAGCTTTAAAATTGAGCAAGCACTGAATGAACAGTGCTTGCTGTTTAAATAGGGTGCCAGGACATTTTGCTCCACCCACCATCCTGCAGGTCGCCTCCCCCTCTGGCTTTAGCCAGATAGTGAAGGCAGGAGTAGGAGCTGCCCCCTCTCCACACCTCCCGTGCATCCTCCAATGGGAGCACGCTACCGGGTCGCAGGCCACGCCCTCCAGATGTTAGATCTCGTTTTAGGTGGTTCCTATGTCTCAGTGGCGTCCCGAGGGGGGGGCGGACCGCACCGGGTGACACCTCCAGCGGGGGTGACACACGTGCTGCCGGCACCCCCCCGCATCGCGCTGCTAAAGTTTTTTTTATTTTTTCTGGCAGCCGCATCCGCTGGACGTGGCCGCCGGAAAAAAAAATCAAAAAAAAAAATCACAGCAACCGGATGTGACGTTACGTCACATCCGGTGACTGTGTTTCCCTCCTCCGTGCAGGAAGGAAGACTGCACAGAGGGGGCGTCCGTCCGGGAGCAGAGAGAAGCAGCGATTCGGTAAGTGATGGGGAAGGGGGGGAGGAGGGGGGTTTACAACAAGCAGTTTATTGCTGGGTTCTGACTGGCACACTATTACTAGGCTCTGGCTGGCACTATATTACTGGGCATCTGGCTGGCACACTGTTACTGGGCTCTGGCTGGCACTATATTACTGGGCTCTGGCTGGTAAGCACTATATTACTGGGCATCTGGCTGGCACACTGTTACTGGGCATCTGGATGGCACACTGTTACTGGGCATCTGGCTGGCACACTGTTACTGGGCTCTGGCTGGAACACTATTACTGGGCATCTAGCTGGCACACTCTTACTGGGCATCTGGCTGGCACTATATTACTGGGCATCTGGCTGGCACTATATTACTGGGCTCTGGCTGGCACTATATTACTGGGCATCTGGCTGGCACTATATTACTGGGCTCTGGCTGGCACTATATTACTGGGTATCTGGCTGGCACTATATTACTGGGCATCTGGCTGGCACTATATTACTGGGCTCTGGCTGGCACTATATTACTGGGCTCTGACTGGCATAATATTCCTGGGCTCTGAGTGGCACTATATTACTGGGGATCTGGCTGGCACTATATTACTGGGCTCTGGCTGGCACTATATTACTGGGCTCTGGCTTGCATAATATTCCTGGGCTCTGACTGGCACACTATTTCTGGTATCTGACTGGCATAATATTCCTGGGCTCTGACTGGCATAATATTCCTGGGCTCTGACTGGCACACTATTCCTGGTATCTGACTGGCATAATATTCCTGGGCTCTGACTGGCAGACTATAACTGGTATCTGACTGGCACAATATTCCTGGGCTCTGGCACTATATTACTGGGCTCTGACTGGCATAATATTCCTGGGCTCTGACTGGCATAATATTCCTGGGCTCTGACTGGCAATATATTACTGGTATCTGACTGGCACACTATTAATGGTATCTGACTGGCACAATATCCCTGGGCTCTGACTGGCATAATATTCCTGGTATCTGACTGGCATAATATTCCTGGGCTCTGACTTGCATAATATTCCTAGGCTCTGATTGGCACACTATTACTGGGCTCTGACTGGCACTATATTACTGGTATCTGACTGGCATAATATTACTGGGCTCTGATTGGCATAATGTTACTGGGATCTGACTGGCACAATATTCCTGGGCTCTGACTGGCACAATATTCCTGGGCTCTGACTGGCAAAATATTCCTGGGCTCTGACTGGCACTATATTACTGGGCTCTGACTGGCATAATATTACTGGTATATGACTGGCACTGTATTACTGGTATCTGACTGGCACAACATTCCTGGGATCTGACTGGCACAATATTCCTGGTATCTGACATGCACTGTATTACTGGTATCTGACTGGCACAATATTCCCGGGCTCTTACTGGCACAATATTACTGGGCTCTGACTGGCACACTATTACTGGGCTCTGACTAGCACTATATTCCTGGTATCTGACTGGCATAAAATTACTGGTCTCTGACTGGCACAATATTACTGGCATCTGACTGGCACAATATTACTGGGCTCTGAATGGCACAATATTCCTGGTATCTGACTGGCAGATTATTACTGGGCTCTGAGTGGGACAATACTACTGGGATCTGAATGGCACAATATTACTGGTATCTATAATTGTCAGATTGTCACCTCGTGGGGCTCCTGTGTGTTGCATAATTAATGGCGGTCCCATGTGTGCATAATTATGGGGCACCTGTGTGTGTGTGGCATAATTATGGGGCACCTGTGTCTGGCATAATTAATTGGGCAGAGGTGAGGCATAAATAGTGGGGCTCTGGTGTGGCATAATTTATAAGGGTCTGGTGCTGCATAAGTTATGGGGCTCTGGTGTTGAATAAGTTATGGGGCTCCTGTGTGTGGCATAGTTAATAGGCCATCTAACTGGCATTACTAAGGAATCTGTTTGGCATTGTATGGAGGAAATCTAGGGGGGTGACACCGTGAGTTTCCGCACCGGGTGACACCAACCCTAGTGACGCCCCTGCTATGTCTCCTCAGCCCCAAATATTTCATAGTAGATTGTCAGCTCCCTCGCCAAAACCCTTGACATCAGTAGTTTATAGTAATCCTCAAAAGTAGACACGGCTACCAAGGTTGTCACAAGCAAGAACAATTTACATTAGACAAGACAGAAGATTTATATGGTAAACATTTTGATAACAGGGATTGAACAATACACTATAATATGATTAAATCTATACAATAGATAACAGAATTAAATCTGGCGCCAGTAGTGAGGGAACCAATAGGAAAACAGCAGGAAAGATGGACTGCTTGGACTTAATCACAGTCTCATAATCCTACTTCGCCTACAATTCTTATAACATTTCGGTTCCCCATTTCAGGGCTCGGACCAATAGAAAAGGTAGCTACTCGGCCCTTTAACTCACCAGCCAATCCCTATTCAAGCAACAGCGGGCCAGGTCGTGGGAGTTTTAAATGAACCGATAGGCTCTGTAGGCTCCAAGTCTGGTCTGCAGGGACTGTGGGTCGCTAGCCCAGGCTTAGGGTCTAGCACTAGATGGCGGGGAATAACACAGTGATTTGCCCTTTTGGGGAGGTATTAAAACAGGGAAAACAAATTCAGGTTTAAACATTCTTTGACTGCTCCAGCGATCAGTTCTTTCACCCAGAGTCATGGTATTTCGTGACACATCTGAATATTCAAAATTTGGTATTTAAAAAAGAAGATACATATGTTGCCATTAAATCAAGCGTTAAGATCTGTGGAGGAATTGCTCAAAAACGTATTGTAATGAAGAAAAAGGCAACTTTTTGTTAAAGTGCAATTTGACTATTTGTCTCTAGCAAAGACTAGGAGTCTTCCATGTGCTGCTGCATAGCTCTGTGAGAGCAGAGAGAGATGATCTGACAGTTGCTCTCTGTGATTGGCCTATGCACTTATCACTGAGCCCATCAGTGGGGAGGAGTTGATTAACCCCTCCCCGATTGCAGGTGTGTTCAGCATTATAGATGCGGCACACCAGTCAGTGCTGACTAGAGTTGAGCGGACACATGGATGCTTGGGTTCGGCCGAACTTCGGAAAAAAGTCCGGGTTCGGGCTTGAACTTGACCCCGAACCCGAACCCCATTGAAGTCAATGAGGACCTGAACTTTTGGCCACTAAAATGCCTCTAAAAAAGTCCTGGAAATGGCTAGAGGGCTGCAAAGGGAAGTAAAATGTGGGTAAGAGTAGGATAAGTGCCCTGCAAACAAATATGGATAGGGAAATAACTTCAAATAACATAAAATACATACAAATTAAAAATACAGCTGAGCCATAAAATAGCACTAGATGGAGTCTTTGATTTTAGTTTTGAAGAACATAAATCTAAAGCATGGCTGCCAGGAGGATCAACAGAATTATCCATTTGAGAGAGGGTTGGAGTGCAGGGTATTCTTTTTCAGTTTATACTAAGTGACCCATAGGTTGAGGAGGCGGTGACCGTGGCGGTGTAGGTGGAAGCAGCGCTGGACGAGAAGGAGGAGGTAGCCAGAATTTTTCAAAATGCGCTGTAAGCACAGCATTGGACTGTTCTATTTGACGCTCAGATATGAAGTGCACGCAAGAGGCAAATGTACTATTTAGCACGCAAAACAATTAGAATTTTACAAAGTGCGCTGTAAGCACAGTATTGGACTGTTCTATTTGACTCTCAGATATGAAGTGCGCCACAAGACGCAAATGTACTATTTACCACCCAAAACTATTAGAATTTTTCAAAGTGCGCTGTAAGCACAGTATTTGACGGTTCTATTTGACTCTCAGATGTAATACATGTAATGCTATTGCTATTCTATAAACCGAAATAGAGTCCCCATTCATACGAATAGGTCAATTGACCTATTCGTATGAATGGGGACTCTATTTCGGTTTATAGAATAGCAATAGCATTACATGTATTCCATAAACCGAAAGTCTATAAACCGAAAGACATTCGGTTTATAGACTTTCTGTTTATAGAATACATGTAATGCTATTGCTATTTTATTCGGTTAAGAAATTCTTATGAATGGGGACTCTATTTCGGTTTATAGAAAGCCAATAGCATTACATGTATTCCATAAGCCAAAAGTCTATAAACCGAACGACATTCGGTTTATAGACTTTCGGTTCATAGAATACATGTAGTGCTATTGCTATTCTATAAACCGAAAGTCTATAAACCGAATGTTGTTCGGTTTATAGACTTTCTGTTTATGGAATAAATGTAATGCTATTGGCTTTCTATAAACCGAAATAGAGTCCCCATTCATAAGAAATTCTTATGAATTGGTACTCTATTTCGGTTTATAGAAAGCCAATAGCATTACATACAATGTAATCAGGGCCGGCCTTAAGTGTCCCGGCGCCCTGTGCGGGCTTCCCCCATGGTGCCCCTCCCCTCACCTGTTCTGTCTCTCTCCCCCCGCGCTTGTTCTGTCTCTCTATCGCCCCTCCCCCTGTTCTGTCTCTCTCTCTCTCCCCCCGTTCTGTCTCTCTCCCCCCTCCACCTGTTCTGTCTCTCACCCCCCCCCCCTCATCCTGTTCTGTCTCTGACCCCCTGTTCTCTCTCTACCCCCTCTATTTCCTTTGCCTGTTGTGGATGAGGGGAGGCGGCGGAGCTAACCGGCTGAGAGGTGTAGCTCCGCCCCCACCCTGTGAAGCAGAGTAGCGTCTGCTTCACTGGCAGCAAGACAAAGTGCTGCTCGGCTCCCCATGCTTAGTGCAAGCATGGGGAGCCGAGCAGCACTATATCTTGCTGCCTGCAGCTCCCCCTGAAGCAGAAGCTTCTCTGCTTTGCAGGGAGGGGGGCGGAGCTACACCTCTCAGTCGGTTAGCTCCGCCCCCTCCCCGGACCCAACAAATGCTTGCCGAGCTGAGGGCTGGTGAGGGGGGATCTTTTGATCTCCCCCAGCCAGTGCCTCTACCGGCTTTTTTTTTTTTTTACTTTTTTTTTTCTTCTAGCGGCCGGGCGGGCGCCCCCTGGGGTGTTGCGCCCTGTGCGCTCGCACAGGTCGCACACCCCTAAGGCTGGCCCTGAATTTAATCGCTGAACCCCAAACTCCAACACAAACATACAATGGAATCGGGTCCGGGGTCCAAAAACCGTAATGTTCGGTACGAACCCGAACAGTGCGTTTCAGGTTCGCTCAACACTAGTGCTGACTTCACAAGAAAAAAGACAAAAAAACTGAGTTAGAAGCTATATGTTATTGAGAAAAGGCTGGAAAGTAGGTTTCCATTCTTCCATGGTTAGCTTTATGGGAAATAGTACTCCAGCCTTCAGCACATGCAGAGTACAATTTTCTCTCAAAAAGGATGCTTTCCTACCCATGCTTGTCCTGTTTAATGAATGAACTGGCTCCCTAATACATCAATCATGTCAAGCTCCAGATTTAAGCCTTTCAGTTATGGCCTGTCACACAGCAATATAGTTCTCAATGAATTACCATCCTTTAAAATATAAATATATCATGCAAATTTGGACTTATGGATAGAGAGCAATACTAAATATGCAGAGAGACTGGTGTGCCATAGATACAATTAGGTGCTTAGGTCACTGCAGCAAGTAGAGTTCTAAGAGAATGGGACCCTTTTCCAAAAAGTAAAATTGCTCTGCACCAAGGGAGAACTTTACTGCAACACTGTAGATTAAATATTCCCAAATGTATGTGTCATGGTACCCACCGCGACCAACTATTCACCCAGTAAAATGTGTCAATGTTTGGGCTAAGAGTTGTGTGTTTTCCCCCTTGTACCTGTCCTGAAAAGGGCTGTATTCACTATCTGTATTTCGGATGACCAACTAGAGACCAAGTTCCTCAATAAATGTTAAGCCCAGTCTCCGGGGGCATTTGCACCATTTGAATTATAGGCATGTTGCTGATTGGCCAGCGGTTTAAAGCCCACTAGCCAAATTAGAGACGGAATGTGTCGCTCGTCCTCTGATTGGCTGGTGGGGTAATAGCTGTTCAGCTATGCTTTCAAACAGGGAAATGTAGGCACTACCCTGATTGGTTGAAGGTGTAAATGTCCAGCACAACGCTGATTGGTCTCTCGTTTAAAGAGCCGGGTCGGCGCTGTGCTGATTGGTTCCCCAATAAAAGGGCAGACTTGAATCTCTCGGTGCCGCCAAGTCTAGCCCTGGACCATGCTTCCTCATTGGCGATTGGTTGCTCCATGGTTGCCCCTTCCCGTTTGGTCACCAACTAATATGGCACCAAATTTAATTACCTGTTGTATTGTGTGTTAACCTTTAATCCCCCTACGTCCTGTTCTATTCATTATTGTATGTTAAATGTAATCCTGTTAGAGTTATTTTGTTCACGTTATGTTATCAAGATGTGTTACTGTATATATGTCCTTTGTTATGAATCAATAAACGTTCTTCTGATTTTACCCAACAGGACTGGTCTCGTCTGCTATGTTATGGGATTGCAAGCGAGGAACAAGTGACTATAGCCCGTTTGGAAATTTGTTTATTCACCAGACCCGAGGAGTGATATTTGAGGAACTGTTTTTGGCAGGAGCTACCCATCCTAGTAGCCCTCCCGTTACAGTATGAGCCAAGTGTGAGAAAATAAACAGCATGTATCACCACATTTTTAAATCCTTCTTCAGATACTCAATGTGGACAGAGAATTCTCTTGTTTGGAGAGAACACAGGAGAGACAGATTGATATGTATAAAACAGACACACAATGACCATCTCTGTGTGCTCAAATGTGAAGCACTAACTCCCAACAAAAGTCTGGAGATTGCGTTACATGCTCCAGTTCTGATCGTCTGGGGTGCTCTGGCACTTTTAGCGCAAGTGCACCCCATGTACAAAAAAACACGGGCTTAAAAGGGGAGACAATCTATGCCAAATAGATTTTGGCGGAGGTGCTATTTTCCCACACACGACTCTATTGGGATGTATAAAAAAGGCACTAATGCCATTATTCATGACAAATGGCACCTTCCTGACACCTTAATGTGCAGAACTATTAACAAATAACCCCCATAGTGAAAAACATAAAATCCAATTAAAAGAAAAAATTTTGTAAATACTACAAAGTGAAACATAGTTTAAAGCATAAAAACAATTGGTGTAGTACATACCTGCATCTACTATCCGGAAGAGATGGTTTGACCTTTGTGATCTGAAAAGCACAACTTGAGTGTTGCCTTTGAAGCTGGAACTGATGTTACAAGGTGAGAAATGTTACACTGGTTTAGTTGCCAGCAAGTCTATCTAGCATAGGTCTGTATCCCCTCATAGATAGTAGGTTCTTTTGATATGCTAAATGAGACTAGTCCTGCAAAAGACATATACCAAACAAACATTAATAATTACTCACAGATTTGTAATTATGCCTCCTTTTCGGAATATTTAGACTGGGGAGAGTACACCTTACAAAATTAGTACAAATATGGCTGGTGCAACTTGAGCCATTTGGAAGTTATTGTGAAGTCTGTGGGTCGTCGGTAGCAAGTGTGACATATCTCATAGTTGCCAACTGTCCCGGATTTGCCGGGACAGTCCCGGCAACTATGCAAATGTCCCACATTGATTGCGATCGCGGGACAGTCCCAGGAAACTGGGCTGTCACGCGATCGCGGCGGGCCACTGTGTCACGTGACGTCGCGCGGTGACGTCACGTGACCTGGTGACCCACAGCGATCGCGAGATAGCCCAGTTTCCTGGGACTGTCCCGCGATCGCAATCAATCAAGTGGCAAATGAGGTTCAATATAGACAAATGTAAAGTTATGCATTATGGGAAAAATAATAACAAAGCAACATATACGTTAAATGGTTTTTCCCTGGGAAAAACTACTAATGAAAAGGATTTAGGAATAATTATAGACAACAAACTTGGCAACAGTGCCCAATGCCAGTCAGCAGCTGCAAGGGCCAATAAGATATTGGCATGTATAAAACGAGGTATAGATTCACGGGAGGAGGATATCATCTTGCCTCTTTACAAATCAATGGTAAGACCTCACCTTGAATATGCAGTACAGTTCTGGGCACCAGTCCTTAAAAAGGATATTAAGGAACTAGAAAAAGTGCAAAGGAGAGCTACAAAATTAATAAGGGGTTTGGAGGATCTTAGTTATGAAGAGAGACTTAAAAAATTGAATTTATATACGTTAGAAAAAAGGCGTCTCAGAGGGGATATGATAACATTATATAAATATTTGCAGGGCCAATATGAAGAGCTCTCCAGTGACCTGTTCATTAACAGAAAGGTACAAAGAACAAGAGGTCACCCCCTCAGACTGGAAGAGCAAAGATTTCATAGACAGCAAAGGAAGGGATTCTTTACGGTTAGGACAATAAAGTTATGGAACTCACTGCCAAGAGAGGTAGTGCTAGCAACCACAATAGATGCATTTAAAAATGGTTTGGATGTTTTTTTAGCAAAGCAGAACATACAGGGCTATTAATAATAGAATAAGCATTAATAAAAGAGCTTATTGATCCAAGGAGAAATCTGATTGCCTCTTGGAGTCAAGAAGGAATTTTTTCCCCCAGGAGGCAAAATTCGAAATAGCTTCCTTAGGGGTTTTTTGCCTTCTTTTGGATCAAAAGCTGTAATGATAGGTAGAAGGGTTGAACTTGATGGACTTGTGTCTTTTTTCAACCTAAATTACTATGTTACTATGTTACTATGTTACTGTGCCGAGATCGCGATGTACGCGCGGCTGTGTGAGCTATGCTCACAGCTGAATTTTTTTTTCTTCAGCCGGATATTACAACTAGTCATATCCGGCTACTGTACTTCCCTCCTCCGTGCAGGAGGGAAGCCTGCAGCACGGAGGATGCGACGGGGACACGGAGGTGAGTACTAGGGAGGGGGTGGAGGGAGGGTGACTAATGGGCAAAATAACACTGAGAAATGAATTGGCATGATAAGACTCATGATAAGACTCACAGATGGTGATGGGCATGATAAGACTCACAGATGATGATGGGCATGATAAGACTCACAGATGATGATGGGCATGATAAGACTCACAGATGGTGATGGGCATGATAAGACTCACAGATGATGGGCATGATAAGACTCACAGATGATGATGGGCATGATAAGACTCACAGATGGTGATGGGCATGACAAGACTCACAGATTGTGATGGGCATGATAAAACTCACAGATGGTGATGGGCATGATAAGACTCACAGATGATGATGATGAGCATGATAAGACTCACTGATGGTGATGGGCATGATAAAACTCACAGATGGTGATGGGCATGATAAGACTCACAAATGATGATGGGCATGATAAGACTCACAGATGATGATGGGCATGATAAGACTCACAGATGGTGATGGGCATGATAAGACTCACAGATGGTGGTGGGCATGATAAAACTCACAGATGGTGATGGGCATGATAAGACTCACAAATGATGATGGGCATGATAAGACTCACAGATGATGATGGGCATGATAAGACTCACAGATGGTGATGGGCATGATAAAACTCACAGATGGTGATGGGCACGATAAGACTCACAGATGATGATGGGCACGATAAGACTCACAGATGATGATGGGCATGATAAGACTCACAGATGATGATGAGCATGATAAGACTCACAGATGGTAATGGGCATGATAAAACTCACAGATGGTGATGGGCATGATAAGACTCACAAATGATGATGGGCATGATAAGACTCACAGATGGTGATGGGCATGATAAGACTAACAGATGATGATGGGCATGATAAGACTCACAGATGGTGATGGGCATGATAAGACTCACAGATGGTGATGGGCATGATAAGACTCACAGATGATGATGGGCATGATAAGACTCACAGATGATGATGAGCATGATAAGACTCACAGATGATGATGGGCATGATAAGACTCACAGATGGTGATGGGCATGATAAGACTCACAGATGATGATGGGCATGAAAAAACTCACAGATGGTGATGGGCATGATAAGACTCACAGATGGTGATGGGCATGATAAGACTCACAGATGATGATGGGCATGATACGACTCACAGATGATGATGGGCATGATAAGACTCACAGATGGTGATGGACATGATAAGACTCACAGATAATGATGGGCATGATAAGACTCACAGATGGTGATGGGCATGATACGACTCACAGATGATGATGGGCATGATAAGACTCACAGATGGTGATGGACATGATAAGACTCACAGATGATGATGGGCATGATAAGACTCACAGATGGTGATGGGCATGACAAGACTCACAGATGGTGATGGGCATGATAAGATTTACAGATGGTGATGGGCATGATAAGACTCACAGATGATGATGGGCATGATAAAACTGACACATGATGGGCATGATAAGACTGTCAAATGAGGGGCATGATAAGTCTGACAAATGAGGGGCATGATAAGACTGACACATGATGGGCATGATAAAACTGACACATGATGGGCATGATAAGACTGTCAAATGAGTGGCATGATAAGACTGACAAATGAGGGGCATGATATGACTGACAAATGAGGGGCATGATAACACTGACAAATGATGGGCATGATAAGACTGACAAATGATGGGCATGATAAGACTGACAAATGAGGGGCATGATAACACTGACAAATGATGGGCATGATAACACTGACAAATGAGGGGCATGATAAGACTGACAAATCAGGGGCATGATAACACTGACAAATGAGGGGCATGATAACACTGACAAATGAGGGGCATGATATGACTGACAAATCAGGGGCATGATAAGACTGACAAATGATGGGCATGATAACACTGACAAATGAGGGGCATGATAAGACTGACAAATCAGGGTCATGATAACACTGACAAATGATGGGCATGATAACAGTGACAAATGAGGGGCATGATAACATTGACAAATGATGGGCATGATAACACTGACACATGATGGGCATGATAAGACTGACAAATGATGGGAATGATAACAGTGACAAATGATGGCCAAAATAACATGACAAATGAATGGATGTAAGAAATATAAAGTCATTTAATTTCTTACATGAGCAAAATAATAATAAATAATAATAAATAATGATGGTCTGTGCCTTTGTAAGAGGCACAGACAAACCTGGAACGGAAATGCCCCCCTTCCGTGCAATAAGATATAACAGCAGGGAAGGGGGACATATTGATCTACATTTTTTTTGTTTTGTTTTTAAGATTAAGAAAACAACGCTCACTTGAATGTGTGTATGTATGAGTGTATGAGACAGACTGTATGTATGAGTGTATGTGACAAACTGTATGTATGAGTGTATGTGTCTATGTGACTGACTATATGTATGAGTGTGTATGTAATTGTGTATGTGCTGTTCAGTTAAGTTTTTCAAGCCCTGGTATAAATGCAACTAGTTATAAACATATATTTGGTGTCCACCTCAAGCTTTTGAAAAGGCTGGAAATATTTAATATTTTACAGTTTTTTTTGTGGTCAGAAACCTAATATTTGTTTGCTGAGAGGGTGGTGGGTGCATGGATTTGTTTTCCAGTAGAAGTTGTAGAGGTTAATACAGTGAAGGAGTATAAGCATAAGGCTATTCTAGATATAAGATGTGGCAAGGAGTAATGGAGGTATTACTTTCTGACAGGGTAGTGGATGCATGGAATAGCCTTCCAGCAGAAATGGTAGAGGTTAATATAGTGGAGGTCAGAAACTTAGTATTACTTTACTGAGAGGGTAATGGGTGCATGGAACAACCTTCCAGCCGAAGTGGTAGAGGTTAATACAGTAAATGAGTTTAAGCATGCATGGGATAAGCATAAGGCTATCCTAGATATAAGATAACGTCAGGAACTAATGAAAGTATTACATTACTGAGACAGTAGTGGATGCATGGAATAGTCTTCCAGTAGAAGTGGTAGAGGTTAATACAGTGAAGTATTTTAAGCATGCATGGGATAGGTATAAGGCTATCCTAGATATAAGATAAGGCCAGGGACTAATGAAAGTATTACTTTACTGATAGGGTAGTGGATACATGAAATGGCCTTCCAGCAGAAGTGGTTGGTTCATACTAATGTATGTTTTATGGTGTACACACAGCTCTCTGACTGACTTATAAACCAGGCCTTACTATATTTCACGTAAAGGTGATAATATCCATATGCCTGATGTAGTGCTGTGAATGTATCTGTTGTATACCAAGGATCCTGGTAATGCTGGTGGGAACTTGGTGATATAATCTACACTGTGACAATAAGGTGGCGTTACATTTTGCTAATTTTGAGTAGTGGGCGGAGCTTTGGGAAATGGGTGTGGTAAATATTAAAGTAAGTAATTGGAAGTTGAGCTGCAAAATGTCCCTGTAATTTTTTTTCAAATGTTGGCACTTATGATATCTATGGACTTCATAAATTGCAACAAAATAATAGAGGCAAGAATTATGTATGTGACATGTACTGGGGTGAAATTAGAAACAAGATTCCATATTTTGACTGGGGTAGTTCCACCACACACGGGGGAGGACACTTTTAGGTACACCTACCCACCTCTGAGCCGGCTTGGAAACCTGAGTTGACCTGAGAAGGTATAAATCTAATGATGGAACAAAATCCAGTGTGCTTAGGGGCCAAGATCTAATTTTGCGTAAGTTGCCGTCATTTCCTTGCCGCAGTTCCTCAGACAGAAAATACTGGTATTTCTCCATCTGAGTAGTTATGTTTTCTGTTAATTTCTCCTTTTTATTTTTATCTGTTTCGGTGTAAATAATTTGTTCTGTTTTATTTTATGTATGCACTGTGACTATTCTTTTGTTCATAATAAATATTCCTTTATTAAGTTCTGCCTTTGTCTTGAGTCAGGAGACTCACGTTACCTGATTAAACCAATTTATTGGTAATTTATATTGCACAGATTTTGTGTTAAAGAATATTTTGTGGGTTTCGACCAGTGTCGTCGGTAGGGGGGGGCTACTGGGGCTGAAGCCCCGGATCTCCCCTCCATAGCCCCGAATAGAGACTCTGACCACGCCCCCTCATGCTCGGCCCCACCTCCTCGTGCTTGACTCCACCCCCTGCATGCTGCACTTTGGGTGGTGAACAGCACCAGACTCCGCCCCCTTGCGCTCGGCTCTGCCCCTGAAGCTTTTAACGTGAGTGTCTGGCAGAGTGTAAGTGAGAGTGGCAGAGTTATGAGTGTGCATGTGTATGTATGTGAGTGGCAGATTTATGAATGTGCATGTGTATGTATGTGAGTGGCTGTCACGGATTTGGTAGTATCGGATGATAGGAACCGCAATGCGATGACCTGGTATCTTACTGCAATAGGTTTGGAGACAGAACAGTGTATTTTCATCTGAATGGTATTATACCCTATGGTTGAGCCTCAGGCAAATGACCACCCAGGACTTGGTACACTGACTGCAACCGCACACTGGAGCAGGGATATGCAGGGAGTACAGGAGATGTATAGTCAGCAGGCCGGGTCATACACGAAACAGGAAAGAAGTACAACCTAGGAATTCAGGAGGCAAGGTCACAAACAAGCAAAAAGGTCGGTGCAGGCAGCAAACAGCAGAGTCAAAACAAGGCAGGAGTCAAAAACCGGAGAATCAGGATAATCAAGGAATAAACACTAGATGAAGCCACAGGGAACTATCTCAGGCAAGGTCTGAGTAGTAACTGAAGGTTTAAATACTATTTAGGCGGTAGAACCCGCCATCAATAGATCTTCCAAAAAGTATATGTATAGCCCTTTAAGAAATGCTAATTTTCAGTGTGTAGCAGTACTGCGCATGCGCGCAGTTTCTGTTTGTTGCGTGTTCGTCGATGGGAAGCAGGGAGCGCGTCTGCAGCCCTGGAGGGCTGAGACAGCGAACGGAGCCTCCGTTGGCCGCCTGCCTTGTTGGCAGAGGCAGCGTTGGCGGAGGTACGGACCTTGTGGTGGCAGGTAAATCTTTTTATTACAGTGGCAGAGTTATAAATGTGCATGTGTATGTATGTGAGTGGCAGAGTGTAAGTGGGTGTGAGTGGCAAAGTTATGAGTGTGCATGTGTATGTATGTGAGTGGAAGAGTATAAGTGGGTGTGAGTGGCAGCGTCTAAGTAAGTGTAAGTGTGTGAGTGTTTTGAAGAGCATAAGTGTGTGTGTAAGTGGCAGAGTGTGAGTGTGTATGTGAGTGGCAGAGTGTGAGTGTTAGAGTGTAAGTGAGTGTTTGGAAGAGCGTAAGTGTGTGTGTGTGTGTAAGCATGAGTGGCAGAGTTATGAGTGTGTATGTGTGTGAGTGGCAGAATGTAAGTGTGTGTAAGTGGCCGAGTATGAGTGTGTATGTGAGTGGTAGAGTGTGAGTGTTTGGAAGAGTGTAAGCATGTGTGAGTGAGTGTAAGAATGAGTGTCAGAGTTATGAGTGTGCGTGTGTATGTGTGTGAGTGGCAGAGAGTGTGAGAGTATAAGTGTGAGCAACAGAGTTATGAGTGTGTGCATGAGTGGCAGAGTTATGAGTGTGCGTGTGTATGTGTGTGAGTGGCAGAGTGTGTGAGAGTGTAAACGTGAACAGCAGAGTTATGACTGTGTGTGTGTGAGTGGCAGTGTGTAAGTGTGCGAGAGTGAAAGTGTGAGTGGCAGAGTTATGAGTGGCAGAGTGTGAGTGTGAATCCCAGTGAGATTACTAGGAGAAAATGTGATTACGGTAATTACTATTATTCATATTGAATGTGATAATCAAGTGTGAAACAATGTTATCTCATATTATTTTTATTTTCACACTTGATTATCACATTCAATATGAATAATAGTGATTCATTTTTATATATAGTCTTTATATTCATGGCAATAAAAGTCCATACACATGGCATTAAACATCCCATGTCCCTGGTTATAGTATTAAACCCATACATTATGAATGAATGTGCTGCTCATTATATTATGGGCTTTACTCATGAAAGAGAGAAGTGCAGGGAAGTGAGATGGGAATTTCAAAATTAAGGCTAAAGTAGCAAAGTTGGAAAAATTCTCCCGTTCAGTTGAATTCCCCTCTCAATTCCCTGCACTTCTCTATTTTATGAGGTTGGTAGAAGGAGCATACCTTCATACCTCAGCCTATTCTCCGCAGGTTTTTGACACCTTTTTATTAAATAATAAAAATATTTATGATGTGCGTGTGAGAGTTGCAGGTTTACACACGTGTCTGCGTGGCAGAATATCTGCATTGGAAAGGCCATCTGTGTGTATAAGGGTGTCTGTGTGTAAGGTTGTCTGGATGTATGTGTGTGTGTAAGAGAGTGTGTGAGTGTAAGGTTGTCTATGTGGGGGTGTAAGGGTGGGTGTCTGTGTGTGTGTGTGTGATATCCCCTATATTATGACATATTATGAGACTGTTGGTCAACTTGTTTCTCAAAGTCTGGTAAATGGTGTATGCAACGTACACAACATTTTGTATGCTCGGTTATTTTGAAATCATGGGAATTTGCTCACATACAAGTGTGTGTGAGTAAGTGGGATTGTGTGTCTGTGTGTAAGGGTGTGTGTGTATGTATGTGTGACTGTGCAAGTGTGAATGTGTGTGTATATGTGGCTGTATGTGTTGTTTTTTTTGTGCTGTGAGTCTTATTGTGTATTGTGAAACAATAATGTGCAGCATGAGTGTGTGATACACTCACACACTGCACATTACTGTGAGTTTTATTGCTGTTGAGACTGTGATACACTCACACGCTGCACATAACTGTGAATTTTATTGCTGTGGAGGTAGTCACAGACAAACACACACACACATACAGACAGGCACATACATACAGTTGGTGACAGGCACACACACAGTCGGTCACAGGCAGACATACAGTCAGTCACATACACACTCAGTCACAGACAGACACACACACACATATAGTCAGTAACAGACAGACACACACATACAATCAGTCACATACAGGTACACACATACAGTCAGTCACAGACAGATACACACATACATTCGGTCACAGTCAGACATGCAGTCAGTCACACACTCATACAGTGGGTCACATACATTCAGTGACACACACACAGTCAGTCACATAAACACACAGTCAGTCACACATGCAGTCAGTCTTATACACACACACACACACTGTCAGTCACATACACTTACACACGTCAGCAATTTCGTTGTTGTTTACGATATAAAAAGTGCATCTATCAATATCTCCCCCTCCTGGCTGCTATACCTCATTCTAGCCTGGTCTGAGCCCTGCTGTTGTTTCTAGACCCGCTGAGCACACTCAGCGTTCGGACACTATAGTGCGGTGCATGTGGGGATGGAGCAGGAGGACTGTGCAGCCAGTGCACACACTGCTCCCTCGCGCTCCGCTGGATAAATAAATAAATAAAATGATCCCAGCGGTGAGGGCACCAGGCAGGGACAACAATAACCAGGTGCCAGGTATAATTTCCTGGTGCGCAGGATTTGTTGAGCCCTGATATATAACCACATATACCTATTTGCTCATTGGCACCAAATTTATCAGTCTGTATGCTGCATAAGCATGAGATCTTATTTACTCCACTCTATCACGGGATCCAGCCCTGGATCTTTTGGAGACCTAACAACGCCCCTGGTTTAGACTAATTTGCTTGGGGGACCAAGGCACCCCATTTATAAATTGTCTTGGTGGTGGCAGTGTTAGGACATTCGTTATATCAGTATAATTAAGTGTGGGTGGTGTCTTCCACTTACTAGCGTAGCGTGTAACTGACGTTTTACCAATTGCTTGCTACGCTAGTAAATTACAATAATCAGTAATATGCTTATACTTACCTGACACCGCAGCTGATCCGGAGGGGGCGTGATGTGGTGTGTGTCCCTCGCGCAGGCGCACTTCTGCCAAAGTTACGCTGATTGACAGCCGTAACTGTGTGCGCATGCGCTGTGGTGCGCAATGAGCAAATTCTACTGCGCCTGTGCAGTAGAATTTGCTCAAGTTTTTTGTCAGAACACCGGTCCCGTCTGCATGGGGTATTGCTAGCAGGGAAAGAGAGACTATAGCCCTGTTAGGATATTTGTATTTTCCTGGACCTGAGGAGTGATTTTGTGGAACTGATTCCGGTAGGAGCTACCCATCTAGTAGCCCTCCCGTGACACATATCTGTTTTTCTTTCTTTTATTTTTGGTGCTATTCATACGTCACCATTTAAACTAACACAATTTATCCTACACAGATTGGACATCTTTTAAGATAAGTTTGTCTATTGTTTTTGAATGATTTCCCTTTTTTTCTTTTGTGCAACACCTATTTAACTTTTTTATATTTATTCTTGTGTTCAAAGGGAAAGTTGTAGCACTTTTAGTTCAAGAGCACTGAATGCACATTTATTTTGAAGTCACCATAAATGTTCTACATTACCTTAACCCTTTAAGGACCAGGGATTTTCCTGGGCCAAGGACCAGAGCGTTTTTCAATTTTTAATACGCGGTTTTTGAAACATAAATTTCCTCTCTCTCATTTAACGTACCCATACAAGTTATATGTTGTTTTTTAGAGGACAGTTAGAGCTTTCTTTTGATACCCTATACATAAAAATGATTTACATTTTAGTATTAAAAAATACATATAAAAGAGGAAATTGTTGAGGAAAAAAAAGTTTTTCCCCATTATTTTCCCAATAATAAGCTACATAACTAGTGCAACACTAACCCACTTATCCCCCCTAATTAACTAACTAATAAAAAAGAAAAATATTGGTTCCCAAACCCCCCATAACAAAAAAGACAGAAAAAAACTCTGAAGAGTGCGATGTCAGATCAGTAAAAATCATGCAACAGGCATGCAGGGGTTAAATTTTATTAAATAAATATATTAAAATTACCTTTATTTATTCAAAAAAACTTTATAAATTGTAAAAATAAAAAAATCTGTTAAAAAAAAAAACTAAATGAGGGCCATAAAGTGGAAGGAAACTGATCACAGTTAAAAACTGTGATCAGCAATGAAAGGGTTAATTTTTTTTTTTTTTTTTTAACCTATGTGTGTATAATTAATTTATTTTTACTTACAGGTCACTCTCTGTGCTTCACTATAAGAATGTGAAGCACAGGGAGTGAATTAGAGGCAAAGTCAGTGTGTGAACACACTGACTTTGCCATCTAATTTGCATGTTATCGCGGTGATGACATGGCCGGAAACTGACCGATCGGGTCCAGGAGCTTTGCCTCGGGTGCGAGGCTTAGTCCTGGACCCGTTGCAGACTAGCTGGCGGTGCCCACGGAGCGCACCGCCGGCTAGACTGCATGACGAGTTAACTCGTCATAAGGTCGCTAACGCTGCGGCTCTTATGACGAGTTAACTCGTCATAAGGACGGGAAGGGGTTAATCTAATGTGAGCAACTTGCTCACATTTATGGGATTGGAGGGATTGGAGCTGTCGAAATGATCTGCTCCGAGCACGATACTCCCTCCCTCCCCTAGCAGCGCAACGGGAACTACATTTCTATTGAGCACTCACTTGAAACCAGAGGTGCAAAGTGGGTTTAGGGGCAATTCCTGAGTGCAAAGTGGGTTTAGGGGCAATTCCTGAGTGCAAAGTTAGTTTAGGGGCAATTCCTAAGTGCAAAGTGTCTCCTGGGGCAATTTGCAAGTGCAAATTGGGTTTGGGGGCAATGGATAGCTTAATAAAAAGAGATTGATATATGTTAATTTTGGGTTAAAAAAAGTAGAGCTCGTCTTATATATGGGGCATCTTTTACATGGAAAAATTGGGTATGTGAGTGTACCTGTTTTAATCTTTTGTGATTTAGGGGCTTGTACCTGTTTTAATCTTTTGTGGTTTAGTGGTGCAATTAGCTTTTTTTCAACATGTAAGAATCTGTCATCCTGACATTCTGCAGAATCTACCATTCTGAGTCATATTCATTAAACACAAGGTTATCTTTATCATTTATGCTGTTTCAAAGATTACTACTGAGCTACTTTTGGGAGCAACTGGGCTAGATTTTTGTGGAAAGTTGGACTACATTTTGGGAGCAATTGGATTAGATTTTTGTGGAATAGTTGGGAACACTGCACGTACAATGTGTTCTATTGTAAACATATGCAAGCATGGCGGGAAACCAATTTTTACAAGAAATAAGACTTTCAGCATGACTTCATGGAAATCACAAATCAGTATAGAGAGAATAGGTCCCAAAGTTTCGAATAGACGCCTTAGATATGATTGTAACTAAAAAATGAAACTTGAAAAAGCTGTTTATTCGTCTGGTGATTTCTGGAAGTAAGGAACGGAGTACAATCTATGTAAATGTAATGTTATTGCCGCCAATTCTGAAAGAAGCTGTGTACTATGAAGGACAGTGTTGGCTTTATTCAGTTGCTAATCAGATATCATCCAATAATCCTGATAATATTACATTTGATTTATGCAGCATAGTAGCTCATCTCATATCACGTATGTACCGTCAGTAAATTCACGCCATAACTGAAACGAAGGTTAACCAGCATTGCTGTTCCCGACCTTGCTAATTTGTTTGCTTATTTTAAAACATTTAAGGTTTGCATTCGTGGATTCATAAACATTAAAGTTACAACAATGCTGCTGAGAGTAATCGCCTCATCATATACCAATTATCTATGGATGACTTCTTATTATTTAAACGCATATAAATCAATGATATACACAATTCAACATCGTATTTAAAACAGTAATACACAGAACAGGGTAAACAACTTGTTACAATATTTTAATTTTATTTAATTCCCTCACAGATTTAGATTTAGTCTAGCCGCTTAGGGACGTAGCTATTTGAAACGCGCGCGCTAACACTTGTCTTGTGAGTAAACCAATTAGGACTGCTAGATTTCAAAGTCCGTCCCTATTTCCATGTTGCCCGCCAAAACATGACCAATAAGAAAGCAGCACTAGGGTATAAATGGCACACTCTCGCGTAAAGATTTATAAAGCACTTTCTGTTGTTCAGCGTTCTCTAAGAAGGCACGAAGAGATCTTTCAATTATGTCTGGCAGAGGAAAAACTGGCGGCAAGACCAGGGCAAAGGCTAAAACTCGCTCGTCCAGAGCTGGCCTTCAGTTCCCCGTTGGCCGTGTACATCGCTTGCTACGAAAGGGAAACTACGCTCAGCGTGTGGGCGCCGGAGCCCCTGTCTACTTGGCCGCAGTCTTAGAGTACCTGACGGCTGAGATCCTTGAGTTGGCCGGCAATGCTGCCCGGGACAACAAAAAAACCCGTATCATCCCCCGGCACCTGCAGCTGGCCGTCCGCAATGACGAGGAGCTGAACAAGCTGCTGGGAGGGGTGACTATCGCCCAAGGAGGTGTCCTGCCCAACATCCAGGCAGTGTTGCTGCCCAAGAAGACCTCAGGCGCCACATCAGCCCCAGCTAAGTCCTCCGGCAAGAAAGGCTCCCAACAATCCCAGGAGTATTAACCGCATGGTCTCTCGCCCATTATACAAAAAGGCCCTTTTCAGGGCCACCCACAGTAGCAACAGAGCTGATATCTATCTGATCCACTTTATTTTCCCACTTAAACTGGAATACACTTCCTATAGTGCTCGGCCATCGCTTTGGTGAGCATTATTGGACGTGCAGTCCGTAACAGTTGAAGGGCTAAGGTAATAGTTGGCTGATGTAATGACGTTATGGTAAGTTTATGGTTCCTGCTGGGGGAGAGCCGGTCAATATTGGCGCCTCTATACTGCACAGGTGAGACACCCGTCTCCCTGATAGAAAGTCCGAAATAAAGCTGATTTAAACCGCTCAGATCGTTTTAAAAGTCGGTTGGAATGTTTCTCTGGCTTCAACAGAGTTCACTTTTAAAATTCTGCTCCTAAATAAATAACTTTTTATATTAACCGTTTGCCCTGAGAGGGGGTGTCCGGGCTGCTTGCACTGGCCCCCATGTATTTTTTTGTATCCCCAATTCGGGATGAATAATGGGATAATTTTGGTTCAGTGTATGTCTGCTTTTGTGGTATAATCGGCATGTGTTGAGGCTCTTCAGGGTCACATCGGGCATATTCTGTAACTTGAAATTCATCTACTCCTGTACCCAGATTGTTTTCGAACTTCAGGCCGATAAGTTCAGTGTATATTGTGTAGACAGTTTTATTTTATATTAAAATCATAGAGGCATGAGAAAAGCCGGAGACATCACCACACGCTGACGGCCACGAGTTTAGTTTTCTCCCGAATTAACTTAAGTCCCTGATATTGCAAGCTTCCATGGGAGTCCTCTAGTAGAATGCTTTGTGCTGAAACGTTGGAGCTTCATGGAAATCACCTTGTCACAGAACCTTGCTCTTTGTAGACAGGACTACTAGCAATTACGTACAGTAAGAACCGACATTAATTGTAGGAATCAGATTATTTATACAGCTAAGATCTGATAAAATAAAAGCTCTTTAAACACAGTGGTAAATAATTCCAGAAATTTAATTTGGTTCCTAAAGCTGAAGGCACCGAGCAGGGCTGGGGTAAGAAGTAACCAATCGGGTAACAGATGGGAGTGGTCTTGACCCTTTAATCCCTAGACAATCGGTGGGGCGCCTGTGTTCCTTTAACTTTTCGGCCAATAGGAGTTGGTTACAGTGCCCAATTAATACTTGGTTATATATAGTTTTTTTGGCTAGCGGCTTAGGGTGCTCTCCCGTTGAGGAAGATCACTGCACACCGTACTGGCTATATCGCTTGGAGAAATGGGGCTATAACAGGGAAGACCTTGCCCAGTGATGCTCAGGTTATTGCGGAACACAGAACACGGGAAGCATAACTCGGGCAGCAGATTTACAAGGGGAGAAAAATGAACCTCAATGGGGAACACAGTCCAGGATGGAGGGTGCTATGAACAGACATATTACAGTGCACATCATCCTATTACTTTAATCCAGGAAGAGCATAATTACATTAACTATATGTCGTAGCCGCCTGCCTGGTGCCACTCCCCGGCCCCTTGCTGTGTAAAGTCTAAGTGTCCATGAAAGCAGGGAGCGGCCAATGAGGAGGCGCGCTACATTCGCCCTTTAAACAGGCGACCAATAGATTTGAAAGTAATAGTTAAGCTGGTTGTTGGCTATTCATATCAGCCAATGACAAGAGCGCCTACCCAACGATTTCCTCTGCACCTTGCTGAGCCAACTCACGGTCTCTAGAAACAGGGCGCCACTTGCTCCACAGAAGCCAGCAGTTTCAACACAAGTATTTCCCTGGATGGCTCCCAGGATTGCCGACATCCTCCCAAAAGAGCGATAAGTCCTGGAGTATCGGCAGCACTCGGTAGTTGCAGCACACCATGCTAGACTAGCAATCCGTTCGAGGGTTCCAGGGCTTCAACCTGTGCTAGGCTTTTCTGCACAGAAGCAGGGATACGTTGCCGCAACACCACCACTATGAAGGCATATGTTGTGGCAGATTTTAAATCTACATGGCTACTGCACGGAAAAGGGGATCTCGCAGTAAGGGAATGGTAGGCGACAAGAAGATGCCAGTGACACCAGGAGTCAGAGACCTCTGATGCGTCCGTCTGCTAGTTATGCTTTTTGAATTAGCTTTAATGACTAGTTGAAGATTTTTAGTCATAAGACACCACACACTCCACGTTCAATCAAAACCCCAACACTAATTAGTTTTTTTTTTATGCAGGGGCAATACAAGCCACACAATACATTTACAATTCTTATTTATTAAAAATGTGAATCAAATGAATGAGCAATGCAGGGCAGACCGACATGGGTGAAAGGTGGTAGCAGTGTCCCATCTTAAAATAATTATGCATTTTTCTTTTATCCATGATTGTGAGCAAGTATGGATGTACAAGATGCATAAGGTTTTCAATTAATGTATTATTTCACTCACAGATATATATGTATACATTATTTTTCCCACTTGACACCTTTATCTTATTTACAAAATGAATATAAGAAATCTCTTGTAGAATAAATTACTCAAAATAAAAATATACAATGCAGTCTGTATGTAACTTTTTTTTCTGTATGTAATTTTAATAACAAATGCTCTGTTTTTCCATTGGGCTAATTAATAAAAATTGTAGGGGAGATAAACCTGGCCTCCTATCTACCTTAGTACGCATTGGGTACAGGACAAACTGTAAGCTTCTCTTGCTGGAAGAGTTTAGGTGGCCAAAGATAATACACAACTAAATCTTTAAAAACCTCACTTTGTTTGGCAATTCATAATGCAATATCAGCTCTGTTCTTGCAGGCAGAACTCGCCAGACTTGTCCTCTGTGTAATGCACAGTTAAATCGGTGAGATGAAACATCTTACCTTTTAGTATATAGACCCCATTGTGTCTACTTTAAAATTACTCACTCTAGCCTCTTTATCAAGGGAAATTACTTATTTTTAAAATAGGGCAGTGGGTTTCTATACACTTGCTTCATTCTATGTACACTATACAATATCTTGCAAAGGCCTCAAGGGAAAAGATCATTAATAAATACTGTAATGCTATTGGGGTTGTTTAAATTCCATTTTTTTGTATAAAGTAATCAAGCTTCTAGGAGTTGGTTACAGTGCCAAATTAATACTTGCATAAGTGACTAACAGCACCAGACAATCTCTATGCTAGTGTATCTTCAATCAGTAACTGCAAATCTGGTTATGGAGGAAGACATTTTCTTCCCAAGATACTAAAAAAAACACCCACAGATGCAATACAAAACATTATTAGCAAGAGAAAGAAATTGACTCGAGAGAAACTGGAAATATAAAAAATAGGTTGCATATTAACAATGTAATGATTTCCATCTATAGTTATTCCTAAAGTTCTTTTACAAATTCGTTTTTCTTCTAAAACATTGTTAAAAGGCATTTTATGTATTCACAGGGCCATGATGTGCAGGACTAGCTTGGATTTTATGTTAACCTGAAGGGGCTCAGGATAATCGTAAGTTTATACCCTCTCCTTGTAACTTCATTAGCAGCAGCAGCAATGTAACTCGGTATCTCAAGTTATCACAAGTTCATTCATGTTGGATCCCATTGATGTCAAACATCATAGAAGAGGCGGACTAGCTGATAACGGATAAGGAAGGCACAGCAGCTACCAAGAACCTACAAGAGATATGGGTAAATGTTCAATCTGAATGAATGAAATTAGGTACTTTATACTACAGCATGCATGATCACAGGTGCATTCACAGAATATCAACATGCCAACATACATGACATTTCCTGTTTCCATTGTAGAAGTTCAAATATAAACGCAAACAATATGGAATCTATACTACTATGGCCCCACATAGGACTTTATTCTGCTGTACTTCATACTCTTGATAATTTGGCCTTAAGTTTACAATTCTCACAATTCCTTCAAGAATAAAGCAAAAAGTCTGCATTTTATGTACTGTGTACCCATCAGGTATATTCTTATCTTCCTTTACTGGTCACATACCAGTCTTTGATTCCACCACTACTCCCTGTTCCCCCCCTTCTTCACGATCATACAGCCTATATTGTATGGATTATATTTGCATTCACATTCTCCTTCACAAGTACTTTACTCCCTCCCAGCCTACATGATTGATAGACACACAGCAGCGGCCAATGGTCGCTTGACAGGCTAAGGATCAGCAGCTATTTTTTGCCTATAGACTATAGGACAGCGGTGGCGAACCTATGGCACGTGTGCCACTACTGGCACGCCGAGCCCTCAGCTGTGGCACGCGGTCAGGTTCAGCTCTCACCGCTTATCTGCCCCATTGCCCTGGAGGTGCAGGCATCCGCGTAATAGATTGGCGCCGCCGGTCATCTGGAGAAGAAGCAGGTGACCGGCAGCGCCCGTCTATTACACTGATGCCTGCACCTCCAGGACAACGGAGCAGATTACCGGTGAGAGCCGAACCTGTATGTCTGTGTGTGTATGAGTATAAGTGTGTGTATGAGTATAAGTGTGTGTATGAGTATAAGTGTGTGTGTGTGTGTATGAGTATAAGTGTGTGTGTGTGTATGAGTATAAGTGTGTGTATGAGTATAAGTGTGTGTGTGTGTATGAGTATAAGTGTGTGTGTATGTGTGTGTGTGTATGTGTGAGTATGAGTGTATGAGTGTGTGTGGATGAGTATAAGTGTGTGTGTACAAGTATAAGTGTGTGTGTGTGTATGAGTGTCTGTATGAGTATAAATGTGTGTGTGTGTGTGTGTGTGTGTTTGGGTATATGTGTGTGTGTGAGTATAAATGTGTGCGCATGAGTATAAGTGTGTGTGTGAGTATGAGTATAAGCGTGTTTGTGTATGAACGTGTGTGCGTATGAGTATAAGCGTGTGTGAGTATGCGGTGTTGGCACTTTGTGGTCTGCAAATTTGTGTCGGTCAAAAATTGGGCACTCGGGACCAAAAACGTTCGCCACCACTGCTATAGGATATCTTTTGAATAGTATTTCACATAAAGTACCTTCCACATATATAAATATATATATATTTTAGTGTCCTTCAGTTAATACCCAGTGCCCATTATATTGTAGGTGAGTATAGTGTCTTACCCTATTAAGAGTGTGCCTAGATATGGCAGGTGAGCTTAATTTTGCTTTGGCCAATTCATATAGCAAAACCTCTCATTTATATTAAAGTAACATTAAACATTGTTTAACCCTTGCTTCCTTGAAGGAAGCAAGGGTCAAATAAAACATGACCCGGGACATTTAAGTAAACCCGACATCTGTCTTAATAGATACACGTGGGTTTACTATCTGCTGTGTCTCACAGTAAGACACAGCAGTTCCTGGTTGTCAGCAAGCGCACAGCCAAAGAGAGATACTTGTTTTTGTATGGGATTAGCAGGGGTATCTAGTTAAGGTCCCCCTGCTGATCCCATGCAAAAAAGAGGGTCTCTCTCTGCGCGACCAGATGGCTGCCTATGGGAGAATGGCAGCTGTCGGTCAGAGGATAAACTGGCGCGTACTATCAAAAGTACATGCCAGTTTATCCTCATACTAGGGACAAATAAAATGTCACTTGTGCGTCTATATAGGTAGCACAAGTGAAAAATAAAGTTTAGTGTCCCTTTAAGTTTATACATTTTTTTGCCAACTTTATTAGGTTGAGAAGCACAGACAGTTTTTCTTATATACTGCATGCTCACATCTGTTTAGTGGGCTTCATTTTACACAGCCTGTGACCAGCTTAACGCACCGACAATTAATGCAATTTGGCAGTTTAATCACTTTACATATCTAAATTCTTTATCCCATTTCTCTATTATCTGGGAGGTGTACACGAGTAGTTCTGGGATAAGTAGCGAGAGAGACAAGAACTTGCAATGCTGTGCTTATGGGCAACAAACGTCGACTTGAGCTACAGCATAATAATTTAAGTAAACTTTATCATTCTGAGCTGCATCACCTGAATCAATAGGAGCAGCAGTGTCAAGTTCCTTTCGTGAGTTGGTCCGATCAGCTTCAGCACAAAGTTTATAAGGGTCATATTATTTATTTCCATGAATTCTCCATCTTCACCCTGTGCCCTTCTAACGTCCACCACGTGCAGTGTTTCACTGACCTACAAAGCAAGCAAGGAGAGGGGAGGTTATATTTATCATTCAAAATAAAATATATAGATTTCTTTTAACTCTGTCATTTACACTGACATTTGTGACAGAGCTTTGTTACAGCAGTAGGACATTGATTTGTTTAATATTTTTGTTTTAATTCACAGTTGAATCTGTAGGACAAAGATCAGCTTCCTGATGTTTTAAATGATTCTGGAAATAAAAACCTGCACCAATACACATTATAAACAATGGAAACTTTAATAATAAATATGATCTTCTTACAGTTTGTTTATATTTTTGCAATATTTAAACTTGAAAACATCAACAGATGATGACATCAACAACTAACGCAAAAAAAAAAAAAAAAAAAAGGTGTCCCGGCATTTACTAGGCACCTATCAGAGATTTCCCAAAAAGATTCAGGAGGATACCAGTTGCAGGATGTCACCAGTGGCTATCCTATCCACCCTATCTAAAAAAAGAAAAAAACAACTAGGAGGCATATTTGTATAAAGTTTGAAATTCTGATAGCATATTAGCTATACTTTATGCCATAGGTAAACTGCCATTCATTTGAACATGAAACTGTACCATGTCATATCAGGATTGTGACAGGTTCTGCATAATATTTGTATTGACATAAAACGAGTACACAGTCCACTGGCATTCAGAGATGTCCTTTTTGTATTCAAATACTGCATTTTCTTACGCTTGTTCCTTTTTAGTGGAACAATTCTGTTTATTGATTCTGTTTTCCTGTCTTGTCATATTTAAAAAAAAGAAATATTAAAAGAAATTACCTTTACAGCCAATTCTCCAATTCTAGACAGCTCCTTTGTCTTGAATTTTGAGTAGCTCATGCCCAATTTTCCAGTGCTAGTATCAAGTCTGCAAAGGTGCAAAGAAAGTATACATTAGATTAGTCATACCATGGACAGTGACTGTAGAACACGACCAAGACGTACAGGGAGAAGTCCTATGTCATGTATTTACCTTGGCAATCGGTGGCGGGGACATGGAATGATGTGAAGGAGCTGTGGCAAAGAATACAGAAAGTTCACCACCTGTGGGATGAAGAACAGCAGCATGGTTTTGCTGAAGTGCCCAACAATGCCAACTACTGCAAAGGTCATCCCAGCAAAGTAACAAAAAGTGTCACCAACGAAGACACGAGACGGGTACCTGAAAGAGGGAACCACAAACCACAGAGAGGAAAGGTTTACAGTTGAAACTTTAGTACATATGTTAAAGCTCCCTAACAAACATAACAGTGTGTGTTTTTATTAGACTGCAATAAAGGTGCCCATTCCAAATACCTGTTAGTGGTGATACATTATTCACTCTTTAGTGCCCATCATGTACCCACCTCCCCATGGCAGTGCAAAATCAGCTTCTGTCCTCACCAGTTATGGTACAGCAGCCCCAGTGTAGTGAAGAAGAATGGAATAAGGAAGTAGAGAGAGAAGAGGTGATCATCTCGGCAATCTCCTGGTAAGGAAACATAAGTCAAGTTTTGTTGTGCCAAAAGATATGGAATCTGGAGCAGGAATTGGGTGATATTAATACACAGGGGTGAACAGAGCCGTATAGCAGCTGTGAATATAGATCTGCCCTTTCATGCACGGTATTATCAAGGACCTAAGCATCCAGCTGCGGCCCCCAGATGTATCTGGACATCAACAACCATAATTCTCTCTACTCTAGAAAGCTAGTAAGGAATTATGGAATTTGTAGTTTAGCAGCAGCTGGAGGGCCACAGTTGGATGCTTGGGATCTAAGGGAAGTAAAACGTCATAAAAAAAAAAGGAACTGTAGTTTTGCAGCATCAAAGTAAAAATACATATTTGATAAACCATGTTTGAGGTTTGTCACTTTTTTGTATACACGCATGTGTTTAAAGCCCCTCCTATGTGACTGAGTGCATTTAAGTTTGCTTTAGTACCAAATGGCATTCACTTGACTACAAACCATACATGTCTTCACAATGTCAAACTTTATTGCCTCTAAATATTTAATTTTTACATTAATTTACCGGAGGTAAAAAGTTAGAGAATGTGGAAGTGACAAATCTGGCAGGCTAAATTTTGTGTTGAGATTGCTAACGGTCCAAAGGGAGCGTGTGAGTGGGGTAGGCAACCTTCAGCCCTCCATATTTTGTGGACTACAGTTCATTACAGCTGTAAGAGCATTTTGGAAGATGTAGGCCACATCATCTGGAGTGCCGAAGGTTGCCTAGCCCTTGTGTAGCATGTCAGGAACTCTTTCATATAATATGGGTCGTGTTTGTAGTAGTTTTTAGTGTTCATGTACGTTTTAATGAAGGTGATAAAAGCAGGTAAGCACATCACATGCCAACTTAAACCTACCATTGAGTTCTGCAATATTAAATATGATGATAGAACCAGCGATTATCAAAGATTGCCCAGCCTCCAGCCCATTGATTCCAGCCAGAATGTTTATGGCATTTGTGCAGAAGACCGCTAACATTCCCATATACACATAGTACAAGAGACCTGAAAGGCATGAAGATACAGAAAGAAATGTATTTGTGTTGACAAATCAGAGTTAAACATCATGGGAGTTATATATAAAACATACTTAATGGTTAATGGGGCAAAATTCTTAAGGTGATCTATTTAGCACAAACATTCCACTGTTTTCTTTGGTGACTGGACCACTTATTCATTGTAACATTGCCCCCCAATTGACCTTTATCATAAACACCCATTATTGTAATAAAAACTAGATTAAAATGATACTACAGATGCCATATTATATTAATAAATTTAGATCTCACTCACCCAAATCCACATGAAGGCCCAGCAGTGGTCGTAGAGGTTTGGGCACCACAATGGTTGTGTTACCAAAGGTTGTAAAATAGACCATGAGGAGAGGGAGTGAGGCGGCAGTAGGTAATAGCAACTTGTGACGCCATCGTAGATTCAAGACATCATCCGCAAAGCCCAGGAAGATCATACAGCAGATTGCCAACAGCGAACCAATAAGAGCCACAAACTGATGGGAAATTAATCAAATTTAACAGGTCATAGAAGAGGGGAAATATTATAAAAGGAAATACATTTACATACAGCACAAACAACAAATTTAGCAAAGGGTATTCAACAAACTCTCTCCATTATTGTTGTGTGCGTGTTGAAAGGACGATTAAACTTTATTTTTATCCCTTGCTTTCTTAGAGGATCTTTATAGATCAGGCGGGTTTACTCTTGATCACCACTGATTAAATAGAAAAAAAATAGATCAAATCTAATAAATTCTACTAGCGCATAACCCAAAATCAGCAGCACGTCACATAATTGCATAAAACAGAAAGGGTATGAATGCGCTGATAGAACTATTCAAAAGAATGCAAGGTATATGTACAACTCGATATAATAGGATGCATGAGATTTCAGCCTTGAGACATATATGCAGAGAGAAAAGCAAGAGAAATGTACAATAGTGTAACATTATCAGCAGGAAAAAGGTGCTTATCCAAAACAGGTATTGCACTCAAATTTACCAAGAAGGTATAGGCACAACTAAGGAAAAGGTAATATGCTTATCCTTCTGCCACAATTTCACATCCAATTACCCAGAAAAAAAGGAACCATTAGGATTTCTACGATTTTTCAGAGCTGTTCCTGCTGATTTTCAATGGAAGAGCTATGTTGTACTGAAATGTTTTTATGATAATTATCCTTGTTCCCTTTTTCTGGGTCATTGGACGTGAATCTGGAGGTGTGTACGGGGTCACAGACGAAGCATGGAAGCCTGGAAGTCAAAAACGAAACACTTCTGAATGGTGCTCTATATAAGCATTGTTCACAAGCATTTTTAATCACATAGAAGTTGTCACAGAAAGGAAGCTGTCCATACAATATTTGTTGTTTAATAATACAAGGTCTCACATGATGGAAAAATACGTAAAATGACAAACATTCAGCTCATCTCTCAATACATATGCTGTTGAATTGAAAACAAATTCACTGCTATTGTGCAATTTCCCCAATAAAAAAGTAACGGACCAAGGGAGTTATTATTCTTTCGTTACTTACAACTGTAAGTAGTGCAGTTCAGGACTGTTTTCTTTCTAAATTGTATTATTATTCTGTTAAAGAAAAGTAAGCTGGGGACTAGAAATGTGACAAAAGGCATGGAAAGTGAACAAGATAGGAATATCCCAACAAGGACAAAATTAAGGGACATTAAACCATGTGACAAAACGCATGAAAAGTGAACAAGATAGGAATATCCCAACAAGGACAAAATTAAGGGACACTAAACCAGTTTATCCTCTGACCGACACTTCGGAAGCAGGCAGCCGTCTGGTCGGCAACTGGCTCTTTCTGCTAGCGCAGAGACAGACCCTTGTTTTTGCATGGGATCAGCAGGGGGGACTTTAACTAGGTTCCCCTGCTAATCCCATGCAAAAACAAGGGTCTCTCTCCACGCTAGCAGCGAGAGACCCTCACATTTGGCTGTCAAAGCAGGGTGAGCCAACCACGAACTGCAGATAGTAAACCCGTGTGTATCTATTAAGATACACGTCGGGTTTACTTAAATGTCCCGGGACAAGGAAGCAAGGGTTAAACAATGTTTAATGTTCCTTTAAATATCAATTACCTCATGATGTGGAAATTCTTTGCACTGGTCCTCAACAAAGCAACTGAGAAATGGAACAGGAATAAAACAGAATAGGACAAGAAGGAAGACAACAGCGCTGATCACTCCCTGGGACTCCGGGCTGCAGAGACATCAACAATGGTATATATCACCATGCATTCTGCAAAATGTTATGTGTATATGTGCATTGTACACAGAACTACTAATATCTCATTTACATTTATCATCTGAAATTTAAAACAGGACAACATGTTATTTGGTGTTGTACATATATTTTAAGAAATTAATAGTATTTCATGCTGAGGTGTCAGAGGGCAAACGAGTACAACAGATCACTATATTAAAAACAAGAGCATGGAATTGAAGATGTATGTAAGCAGCGATACAGTGTACTATAACTTTTGTCACACTGCAAAGTAATTTGACATGTATGTGCCAAAAGTATTTCAGTGTTGTACATTGATTGCCAATGATTCGTCCACCTTGCAGTGTTAAAAAGGGTTGTTTTTTTTTTTTAATACACATTGAGATAAGAATTTCAAACTTTAGGTAAAATTAGCAGAGTTGGAAAAATTCTCAAATACAGATGAATGGTAGCATTTTTTCCAGCTCAGCTACTTTGGCCTTAAGTTTGCAATTCCAGTCTCAATTCTCTTTTTATTGAGTAGACCCTTATTTTTTTTGCTTTACTTTAAAACAAATAAGTTTTTTTTTTTTTTTAACCAGGGCCTCTAAATATAGTAGCATCAGTGAGATGGAGTACACAGGAGGCAGACTGTATCTCTCTGCAGGCATTTTCATGCTCCACTTTAAAGGGACTATATAACCTAAATATTGTTTTACTGTGAATATAAATAAAAAATGATTGAAAATTAGCTATTTATTGTAGAATTACAAGTGAATATCTAAATTAGGAAAATGTGTTTGTGGAATCTCAAGTTTATGACATCATCGATGGCCTGATTTGCAAATTACACATTTCTCAGTGATACCAGATTTTTACAACAAGGCACAGATGTCGTCATAAACAGGAGATTTCCCAGATGCACTTAAAACGCATTTTCCTCCTAATTTAGGTATTTGCATGCAATTTTGCTAACACAAAGTATAGATAATTGTCAATCATTTTGTATTATCTGCATTCCCAGTAAAAACAATGTTTAGGTGATACAGTCCCTTTAAGAAAGTGATTGGGACACAGGGTGGGCTAGTTTCAGCCTACTGTTTGTGATGTAATGTAACACAAGGTGGTGGGCTTAGAGAGACAGACAGGACTGTTGCTTAATATAAGCTGTTTGTATGCAATGTAAAATAATAAGACAAATAGGTTTATTTTCTTTACGTGTTAATTATCTAAAAGATAGACACTGCGTGGAACTGCCCCTTTAAACCATTTTTCTTCAGTAGATCCATGTAACTTCAGATGTTGTCAGTTATGCTGACTGTGTGCTAGGTAATTTATGTCATGGAACCATGTCTAAAAGTAAATGATGTCAAATGGTGGTGCAATATATAACACATTATATGTCAGGCGTTAATGTTACATATGCCAATCCTGCACTCCGGGGTTGCTCCAGTGTGCTTTGAGACAGTGCGGCCCATGCGTGTAAATGGTGCAAAATAAACCGTTTCCTGATACTTGTGTGTAAGAATGTTGATACATAACCCCCAAAGAAATATATATTACATGGTCGTTATCTATGAAGGTCAATTCCTGGGCAGAGTTCTGAAAAGTGAAGAAATCAACAGGAACGTTTAATTGGCTTAAGTGGTGACCGCTTTAATTGTAGAACTTTGGGTTAGAATTGACTTTTACACACAATATGATGGCAAATATATTTCTGGTTCGGCGTCCTGGGAAAGGGACAAACTAAAAGAATAACAGTGCAATAAATGAGGAAGTATCATTGTGTAGGGTGTTTATAGGGTAGTGAGTGTCTGTAGCCTCTTACACTGGTTCTCTGCTACTCTTGTTCAGATCTGTTCCACACAGTCTTGCTGCTATGAAGTGCTCTTTGAAAGCAGGGATTAGGGTGGCGGTAGCCAGGCCACCGATGACAGAGCCAGCGACATTAACAAGCAGGGGTACAACCGGCATGTCTCCAAAAGCAAGTACTCTTCCGGTTTCCGTCCTGTGTGTCGGATCTGGAGCACTGTGATGGTTACACGTGTTCTGAACGTTGATTGGAGCCCGTAATGAAAGGATGTGACGTACTTAAAGGGACAGAAACCTAAAACATTTTTTTTTTTTTTTTTTTTTTTATGGTAACAGTAACGTTTTTTTATATTGCTTTAAAAACTCCTTCAGTTATTGCGACCAGTATTTGTGGTTTACAAATATGTGTTTGTTCTCTGTAAATCATAATGTTTAAAGAATTTATATAATCCTACTATAGCATTTAGAATTGTAAATTACTTAATTAAAGTCTCTACACAAGAGAGAATTGCAGGAAATTTGAAATAGGTACTGTGACACCTAAACATTGCTTTTACTGTGAAGAGAATTGCTCATTAATATGCCACTGATAATTTGTCCATTAATATGCCACTGATAACTTGCTCATTAATATGCCACTGATAATTCGTTCATTGATATTCCACTGATAATTTGCTCACTAATAGCCACTGATAATTCGTCCAATCAAAAAATAATTTGTCCAATCAAAAAAAATAAAAAAAAACCCTCCTCCCCCAGTACTTACCTGGATGCTACTCGTCCCCGGCCCTCCCCCGCAGTGTTTCTTGGAAATACAGTCGAAATACAGCTGACAGCTGTGAGAGAAAGACGAGTCCGCACTACCGGCTGCTGCCAGAACATGATTGTCTGTGTGTGACACTGGGCAGCTGCTTTGGCCCCGCCGAATGAATGGGCCCTGGGCAGCTGTTCCGTTTGCCCACACTTTTTTTTTTTTAAGAAATTTTTAATGAGCCCACTTCATCACGGACCAATGGGACCTACTTGCCATCGGGCAAGCTGACACCCTGGCCAGTCCTCCACCAATTGTGGGTGGTCCAGAGGGATTTGGCCAGCCTATGGAATCTGAGGGTTATTAATTTATTGGGGGGGGGGGGCACTTGGCTAGCCTCCAGACCCCTGGGGGTCAATCATTTTATTATAAGGGTGGCCAGGGTTACTGGCTCTGGCCCCAATGTAGGTAACAGGAGGTTGGGAGTCACTTGGCCGTCTGCCAGCCCTGTTCATTATAATTAACCCTGCCCCTTCCTCCCTCCCAATGCATATTATCGGGGCAGGGAGCCATTTGGCTTGCTCTCAACCCTGTTTATCATTATGGGGACCAGGGCAAGTCGTGCCAGGGAATTGTGTTTTTTTTTATGTATGAGGCCAGAGGCACTGCACTTGCCCCAGGGGGGGATTTAATAAAAAAAAAAAAAAAAAAATTTATTTTGGAAGGACTTTGCTGATTTTGAGCCTAAATGCTCCCGACATGATTCTCTGTCCTCCCCATAGGAAACTATGGGGAGGATAGAGGCTACTATTTTGGTCATCCAAACTCTGGAGGGAGTTGGCTATTCAGTTGGGCACACAATGGATGATTTTCATGTCAATTCATAAGCATGTTGGCGCTTTCTGAGTAGCCTGAATTCATGGGCTACACACATCAAAGTGTTTTCGAAACTTGGAATTTTCCATAAAAAAATCAAAGCTACCTGAGGAGACCCTATATACTGTTTTGTGCAGTATATCAGATTTCAAACAAGATAACAAAAAAGATAGAAGTACTCCAGACAGTATCCTTAGAAGCAAATCTGTGCATTTATTGATTTATTATATATAAACATACTTTGTGTGTTTCCAAACTAAACCCTTACTGAAAGCTAGCAATATACACTGGCACACACACAGTAATAGTGACTGTTTAGCAAAGTTAGCTTGTGTGTCAGATTTATAATTAGCCCCTATTATCCTTGAAGTAGTCAGATTAACATATAAATCCACGGGGTGATATTGTAAACTGGAAACACAGACACATACATTTTTGCTTAAGTGTCGCTCCAATTTTCATCTCTGAAATGGTGCTTACACAGTCTGGACATATTCAGATCACATTGGTGCCATGAAAATAACCTAACTCAGGTAGCTGCCACACCAATATCTCCTGACACCGAAAGTCAGGTGGTAGCCCCGATCCTCCCCATAAACTTCTGTGTGAAGGACTTTGGCTTATTTTCAGGCCATTCCGAGAGGACCTCGGCTATTAGGACATTAGACAAATTCCTCCCATAGAAGTCAATGGGAGGATTCTTGCTACAGGCAAAATAGCCAAAGTCCTCCTGAAATTGCCCAAAGTGTAATAAAATAAAAATCATTAAAAATAAAATGATACATTAATTAAATACATAAAAATAAAGTAAATCAACATCAAATATTAAAATAATTATTAAAATATTTTTTTCTTTCTCTTTTTTTTTCTTCCCTTCTCTGACACTCAGACACCTACACATGTTTGTACTTGAGTCGTATAACAGTTTAATGGGTCATCCTTGTGTCTATTATATCCATTGTTTATAATTTATAAATATTATTCATGCTTTATTTAACATTTAAAACAGATAATCTTGAAACACACAAGACGCACAAAACACACAACAAAAGAAGAAAAAGAAGAGGAGAAAAGAAGAAAAAAAAAAACAGCTCCGCCAAAATCCACCATGCCAGCCCCGCCTCCCCCGCCGCAGTCACATCCCGCTAATCCGAAAGAGTCGGCCTCATGGCCTCCCACAAAGCCCAGATCTCTTGAAATTTAATCTCAAGTCCCCTCGAGAGATAAAAAGCCCTCTCGGCCGTAAGCTAGAAATCACCCTGTTTACTAATGTCAGCCCATTTGGGGAGGTCTTGACTCCTCCAGAGTCGGGCTAATGAGAGCTTTACTGCCATGAGTAAATTTATTGCAAAAATCTGTTTTGATGATCTACCTGCTCCCAAATTCATATGGAAAAAGAAGGTTTCAGGCGTTAATAAGACATCTCTTTGAAACACCGCATTTAATATCTGTGAGACTTGAAGTTTAATAGGGGTCAGAAGATGATATGACCACCAAATATGGGGGTGAGTACCCTCCCCTCTGCCACATCTCCAGCAGAGATTTATAGAGTCCGGGAAAAATTTAATAAGACGGGATGGAACAAAATACCATCGCAAGAGTCCCTTATAAAATGATTCCTGTAAATTAATACCGTGTAAGGTACCTCTGGTATTAAGACATGACTGATTCCAAGTTTCCATAGGGAAAGAGACCCCCAGGTCTAGTTCCCAGTAATTTATAGGATTAGGTTTATCATTTAATAAATAAATAAATAATTATCATTTATTAAATAAAAATATTTATTTTAATGTAAATATACCGGATCTAACATTAATATGTATGGTTTTCATTGCGAAATTGTCCCAACCCGAATGCTTCAGTTACCGAACTGCCGCAACAGCCATTTGGACCCAAATTCGTGTATAATGAGTAGCCAGATTATCCGAATCCATTTCAGGCCAAATTGGTCTATACTGATTCAACCTTTTAGTTGATTTCAAGTCAGATAATGGAGGTTACGTTTAAAAGTCACCAACGATGGTAAGTTATCAGAAAATAAAATTGTTTTTAAATAAATGCATTCCTTGTTTTTATTTCCTTACTCTGCCCACTTAAAGCTCTTTCTCCTGCTCTCCTTTCATTATTGCCCCCACACCCCTTTGTACCAAGATTGCATACATAGGACTTTCCCCAGCACCCAGTTTGTACTGACAACACTTGCACTCATAGGACTTGCCCCAGTACTGAGATTGCACTGACAGGACTTTCCGTAGTACCTAGATTGCACTCATAGTATTTACCCCTGCTCCCAAATTGCACTCACTGTACTTACTCTAGCACCCAGATTGGCCAAGGACTTACCCAAGCAACCAGATTGCACATACCCCACCACATAGACTGCAACGAAGACTCACCCCAGCCTCTCTGTGTGAGCATCGGACTGTCACATGACCCCCGATGCTCTGACATGCAGGGAGAGTAAGAGCAGGGCCGGACTGGCCTACCGGGATACCGGGAAATTTCCCGGTAGGCCGCCTGCCTTGGGGCTGCTCTGAGCTGTGACAGCAATTTTTTTTTTTATCCCTGTGTGCCCTGCCGCGGCCTCCCGCGATTGGCCACAAGGGATCAAAGATTCTTTTTCCCCCTCCCGCGGCAATTGTGCCCCTCTGAATAGTGCCGCGTTCTCTCCCCGGCTCACGGGGAGACGCAGGCAGCATGGGCTCAGTGTGTGTTAAACACACTGAGCGCTCAATCCATGCTGCTCGCGCTCCCCGCGCGTATTGGTTGTTCAGAGCATCGTATTGATGCTCTGCGTCATTACTACGCACGGGGAGCACGAGCAGCATGGATTGAGCGCTTAGTGTGTTTAACTCCCCGCTGAGTGAGCCGCCCTGCGCTCCACTCCGGTAGGAGAGAACACGGGAGTGCGGAGGACAGAACACTGGTGAGGGAAGGGGGATAGAGAGAAAACTGGGGAGAGGGGGGTAGAGAGAACACTGGGGAGGGGAGGGGCGATTGAGAGAACACTGGGGAGGGGAGGGGGGATTGAGAGAACACAGGGGAGGGGGGATTGAGAGAACACTGGGGAGGAGGGATTGAGAGAACACTGGGGAGGGGAGGGGGGATTGAGAGAACACAGGGGAGGGGGGATTTAGAGAACACTGGGGAGGAGGGATTGAGGAACACTGGGGAGGGGAGGGGGGATTGAGAGAACACTGGGGAGGGGGGATTGAGAGAACACAGGGGAGGGGGGATTGAGAGAACACTGGGGAGGGATTGAGAGAAAACTGGGGAGTGGAGGGGGGATTGAGAGAAAACTGGGAAGTGGAGGGGGGATTGAGAGAAAACTGGGAAGTGGAGGGGGGATTGAGAGAAAACTGGGGAGTGGAGGGGGGATAGAGAGAACACTGGGGGGGGGGACATGGGGAGACAATGGGGGACAGGGGAGAGAACACGGGGGGGGGTTGAGAGAAAACTGGGGAGTGGAGGGGGGATAGAGAGAACACTGGGGGGGGGGGGACATGGGGAGACAGGGGAGAGAAAACAGGCGGGGGGGGACAGAGAAGAGAACAGGGGGAGAGAGGAGAGAAGGGAGGCAGAGAGGCGAGAACACCGAAGGGAGAGAAGGGAATACAGATGGTGGAGAGAAGGAAAAGAGACAGCTATGGGGGAAGAGGAGAGACATACATGGGGAAGAGATTAGAGAGTGACATGGGAAGGCAGAGGAGAGACAGACATGGAAAAAAAGAGGATACAAAGACAGACAAGGGAAGGAGGTGGAGAGAGACAGGCGGACATGGGAAGGGAGAGGAGATCGACAGGCAGACATGGGAAGGGAGAGGAGAGCGACAGGCAGACATGGGAAGGGATAGGAGAGAGATAGGCAGACATGGGAAACAAGAGGAGAGGGACAGAAGGACATGGGGAGAGGAAAAAACAGACGTAATGTGCCCCCCCCCCCCCCCCCCCCCGATCAGACTCTGGATCAGCCCCTGCGCTACAGTGCGCACAGATCAGCCACTTCCCTCTGTACGCAGGGCTGTGTGATGAGATGCAGATCATCACATGGACAGTGCTGAGCTCGTACAAGAGAGCTCATCTACATTTTCTATCAACAAAAGGCACTCTTTTGAACTGTGTAAATTAACTGTAATATGGACCATCTTTAAAACACTTATGTTATTCGGGGGGAGGGGGGGGGGCAATTTGCATAATTGGTGCAAAATGGAGTGCAATAAATATTATTAGTATATTATTTGAGATATGATCATGGGATTTGATTTAATTTGCTATTTTATTTTAAAAAATAAAATTAAGACATATGTTGTTAAATAATTTCTGCCCAAAAAAATCGTCATAAAAAAATGATAATCCCTAATACAGCAATGTAAAAAATTATTGATTTTGTGACTAACAACTCTGATGCTGATCCTATAGCTGGCTGAGGGTCATGAGGGCTTGGGATGAGGCAATGATTATATTTATGTGACATTTATATGCATGTGGCCCATATTAAAATATATCATTGTACCTCAGGTGGGGGACAGATGCAGTGATATAATTTAATATTATATTTATGTGGGGGTTGAATGTGGAGCTGAGAGGACTTGGGCTGAGTAAATGATATATTTTAATATTAAGATTTATGTGTGGGGAGGAACTGTAAAAAGAGGGGGCTGCAGTGGTGAGGGAATCATATTCTGTAATAGAGTTATTTGAAACGGTGGAGGGAAGGGGATTGGAATGAGGGCACAATTTACTGCAGGGCTCGACAAAGCCCGGGCGCCAGGTCGCCATGGCGACTAGGAAATTGTACCTGGCTCCCGGGTAGGATCAGCAGCACACGGCGCTCCACCGTCCTGAGATTAGTTTAAACAAAAAATGATTATTCTTTTGCAGCGCGAGGGTAAGCACAGTGTGCGCTTCCTGCTCCGCCCCCGCTGTAGTGTCGGATCGGCGGGTGTCACATGACATCCCACCGATCAGCAGTAGCGTGCGGATGGTCTGTGCCTGTGTGACAGGCATGGGCCAAGCTGCAGTAGAAATCCCCCTCCCGTGCAATAAGCTAAAACAGCAGGGAGGAGGGAGTCATTCTTTTTTTTTTTCTCTCCTTTCTCTTTTCTTTCAACCTGATGGCTTAAGCGTGTGTGTGTCTGGCTAAGTGTGGATGTGTGTGTGACTGACTAAGTGTGGATGTGTGTGTGTGTCTGGCTATGTGGATGTGTGTGTGTCTAGCTAAGTGTGTGTGTGTGTGTGTCTGGCTAAGTGTGGATGTGTGTGTGTGTGTGTGTGTCTGGCTAAGTGTGGATCTGACTGACTGTCTCTGGATGTGTGTGGATCTGACTGTCTTTGTATGAATGTGACTGACTGACTGTCTTTGTATGAATGTGACTGACAACTGTCTTTGTATGAATGTGACTGACTGTATGAATGTGACTGACTGACTCTGTATGAATGTGACTGACTGTCTTTGTATGAATGTGACTGACTGTCTTTGTATGAATGTGACAGACTGACTGTCTCTGTGTGTGTGTGTGTGTGTGTGTGGTTCTGTGAATGTGCCGTTGTCTGGCTCCTAGATTATTTTTCTGGCTCCTAAAAGTAAATTCAAATTGTCAAGCCCTGATTTACTGTAATATTATAATTATCGGGGTAGGCCAGGGCTTGACAAATCCCAGATCGCCATGACGACCAGGAAATTAGACCTGGTGTCTGGGTATTTTTAGCCCCGTATGGTGCCCTCACTGCTGGGATGTTACATACTGATTGTATGTGTGTGAGACTGACTGTATGTGTGTGTATGACTGGCTGTATGTGTGTGTGTGTATGTGTGACGGACTGACTGTATCTATCAGTCTTATCTATAAACAATTTATTCTTCAAATTTGCTTTAAAACGCATGTTTTTTCTTTTGATGAACAACAAAATAATGATGTTATGCTGTTAGGGCTGGTTTAATGAAGAAATGCTATGGGGCGGGTATAATGATGCAATGCTATGGGGTTGGTATAATGACCCAATGCTATGGGGCTGGTATGCAATTATTTCCAGGGCTGGTTTTCATTCCCAGTCCGGCCCTGAGTAAGAGGCAGCCTCAGAGGATGTATTTTCACCTGGGGATCACTGCCTGCCCTCCTCTCTCACTGCACAAAGAGGGCCAGTGAGGGGAGATGTTTTGATCTCCCAAGCAAGCGCCTCTTTGGTATTGTGCCCTTTGTGATCACACACCCCTTTAGCCCTGTGTGCTATTACTGTGTGATACAGAGAATAAAAAAATATAAATATAAAAAATGATTTTGTGTTAGCATAATTTAAGAGAAGAATTTATTGCTGCGGTCTCCTCTTTATGATATAGTCCTATTGCCTAATATGCAAACTAACTTCCTTCAAGTGCTTGCAATACATTATTTTTGAAATGTTTGATTATATTCAGTGTATAAAGTATTTAGCTATGTTCTTTAAACATCCAATGTAAAGATTAAAAAAAAAAAAAAAACAATGATTAGGTGATGTGAGCCATCAGCCTGAGTAAATGCTAAAGTCTAGTATGCAACAGTAAAGAATGATCTGGATTTCTGTGTTACAATCTGGTTCTGTTATGTAACTCCATAGAAATGACTGCATTTACATAATAAGTATCTTACAATCCAGCTTTTAGGTTTAGCATCATGCTGGTGTGTAGGGCTCTCCATCACGATCAAGCCATTGTGACTAGGGGAGGATGAAGGGAACTGTGTAGTTCTACACAGGTCAGGGATTCCTCACTGCTCCCGTTTCTCTAGCTGTCAAGTGGTAATAACGAGTTGGCGGGGTGGGTGGAGCTACAGGTGATGACGTTACAGTAGTTCCGGAAGAGCTCGAGTTGTAACCGGAGAATTAAAGTGACAGGTGCACTGACAGAAGAGAAAGGGGGCAAAAATGTAGGGCTCGTAATCAAGGCAGGACGTGTTGAGGATTGATAAAAAAAATAAAACTCTGTGCTGCGCACTGGAAGGAAGGATGGAGGGCTCGTCTCCCGAGATTGCCGGGTTTGGGTTACCGGAGCTCGGGTTCGCTGCCCTCCTATTGCTCTTCGCGGCCTCTCTCATCACTGTACTAGCCTGGTTACTGCAGGTGACACCGGGAGCTCGTCGCCCACATCCTCCCGGTGCCCGCGCCTTACTCATAGCCCTGTGCGGCTTCCCGTCCATCCGGGAGAGCTGGAGCAGAGCATGGGCCCGTGCTCTCAACCGAGAGGCTGCACGAAGCAGGGTAAGGAAGGATCCTATAGCATTTGGCGTTCAAGCTGTTCAATACTACATTTCCCATGATGCTACGCTGGCTGAGCATCATGAGCCCCCATCCCTGTCATATACACCTCATTTAAAAGAGGTGCAATTTAGCCCCTTTAATTAAAATGATTATGCAAGATACAGGGTAAAACTGACCTAATTATAGTAACATAAAACACCTGAAAATAGACATCATATTCTAAAAAATAGACATTCTACATGTATTTCTGTATGTTGGCACACTTTAGTGTATGAAGTTGCTACCATATTCTTGCAAAAGTGTACATTTTCTTATCTGTAGCTAATGTATGTGCTTAGGATATACATTTAATATACACTGCATAATTTCTGTAAGCATACATAACCAGTAATTACACCTTCTTGACTTTTTTTTTTTTTTTTTTTACACCTTCTGGTATTAGGATTGGACCTGTGACTTTTAGGGGAAAATAAAATTTGTATAGAAAATTAATTCGTAGAAGTGTTTGACTACTGTAACAGCCTCTGGACTGGACTACTTCTTGCTTCCAGACTCCTCTTTCTTGCTCGTTGGTCCGATTCGGCGCCCCTCTCTTCAACGCTTTCACTGGCTCCCCGGCTGCTCTAGGATAACATTCTGTTTTTAAACTACAAAGCCTTCCACTACTCAGCCAATCCATACATTGCTTCCCTCGTAAACGACCTCTGCGCTCCTCAATGGGACTAAAGCTCTCCTCCAACCTCATCACCTCTTCCCACTGGAACTCTCTTCCACAGAGCATCAGCTCTCGCCCTCCTTCTCAAACTTCAAAAAGTCCCTCAAAACTCATCTCTTTAAAGAAGCTTACTACCCATCCCACTGTACCTAATCCGACCTTGCTCTCGCTGCCCTCAATCACTGTTAAAATCAGGTAGTTTACAACTAATCCTGCTAGAACATACACAATTAATCTTTGGCCAAACCCACCTAGTGCCAACCATCCACCTTACTGTTACTACAACTACCTTCTCTCTGACCTCTTCACTCCCTTATGCGTTTCATGTGCCCCGTTGCCTCTAGATGTAAGCTTGCGAGCAGGGCTCTCTACCTCATGTACCAGTCTGTTCTAGTTTGTCTTCTATGCTCTGTACCTAGTGCTACATAAATTGTTGGCGCTAAATAAATGTTAATATAATGGAGAATCTGTGTCAGATTAACATTAGAGATCTAATATGGTGCATTACACTATAGGGACCACATAAATACATTTATGACGAGCATCATGTAGGAGCAGGGATAGACCATGTCTGTACAAAGACACCAGTGTCAATGGCAAAATAAGCTCCATAGAAGATCATTAAATTGTTCTTAACAATGTCTTGTCACTATCAACTATGAACAGTTTCAATGATGCTCCATCAATTGTGTTTCTTTTTTTTGACCGCAATAGATCTGAACCTGATAACTAGCAATAATGCCTCCTACTGATTATATTAGGATGGAACTAAAACAGGGCTTGACAAATCGTGTGAGCCATGGCTTTTAAAATGTTTTCTAATATAAAGAAAACTTATTTTGCATGGAACTCTTTGGATGTTCTATATACTTTTGCTTCTAAATTAACCTGGCTGGCTCCTGAATTACCGTATTTTCTCGAATATAAGAAGACCCTGATTATAAGACGACCCCCCACCCCCCCAAATTTGGATATTCCTTTAGAAAAAAAAACTAAAAGCCTGTATATTAGACTACCCTATAGGAAAAAAGTTTTAACTTTATATATATTCACATGTAAATTGCTTTTTCATATTTAATAAAAAATGATGATATAAAAAATGCCCCCCAGACTTGCCCAATGCTCCCTGTCCCTCCACGTTGCCTCTCCCCCCCCCCAACGTTGCCTCTCTCTCCACCCCAACGTTGCCTCTCCCTCCACCCCAACGTTGCCTCTCCCTCCACCCCAACGTTGCCTCTCCCTCCACCCCAACGTTGCCTCTCCCTCCACCCCAACGTTGTCTCTCTCTCCCCCCCAACGTTGTCTCTCTCTCCCCCCCAACGTTGTCTCTCTCTCCCCCCCAACGTTGTCTCTCTCTCCCCCCCAACGTTGTCTCTCTCTCCCCCCCAACGTTGTCTCTCTCTCCCCCCCAACGTTGTCTCTCTCTCCCCCCCAACGTTGTCTCTCTCTCTCCCCCCCAACGTTGTCTCTCTCTCCCCCCCAACGTTGTCTCTCTCCCCCCCAACGTTGTCTCTCTCCCCCCCAACGTTGTCTCTCTCCCCCCCAACGTTGTCTCTCTTCCCCCCCCCCCCAACGTTGTCTCTCTTCCCCCCCCAACGTTGTCTCTCTCTCCCCCCCAACGTTGTCTCTCTCTCCCCCCAACGTTGTCTCTCTCTCCCCCCAATGTGTCTCTCTCTCCCCCCAATGTGTCTCTCTCTCCCCCCAATGTGTCTCTCTCTCCCCCCCCAACGTTGTCTCTCTCTCCCCCCCCAACGTTGTCTCTCTCTCCCCCCCCAACGTTGTCTCTCTCTCCCCCCCCAACGTTGTCTCTCTCTCCCCCCCCAACGTTGTCTCTCTCTCCCCCCCCAACGTTGTCTCTCTCCCCCCCCAACGTTGTCTCTCTCTCCCCCCCCACGTTGCCTCTCTCCCCCCCCACGTTGCCTCTCTCCCCCCCACGTTGCCTCTCTCCCCCCCCACGTTGCCTCTCTCCCCCCCACGTTGCCTCTCTCTCCCCCCCACGTTGCCTCTCTCTCCCCCCCACGTTGCCTCTCTCTCCCCCCCAACGTTGCCTCTCTCTCCCCCCCACGTTGCCTCTCTCCCCCCCCCCACGTTGCCTCTCTCCCCCCCCCCACGTTGCCTCTCTCCCCCCCCCCCACGTTGCCTCTCTCCCCCCCCCCACGTTGCCTCTCTCCCCCCCCCACGTTGCCTCTCTCCCCCCCCCACGTTGTCTCTCTCCCCCCCCCCACGTTGTCTCTCTCCCCCCCCCCACGTTGTCTCTCTCCCCCCCCCCAACGTTGTCTCTCTCCCCCCCCCCCAACGTTGTCTCTCTCCCCCCCCCAACGTTGTCTCTCTCCCCCCCCCCAACGTTGTCTCTCTCCCCCCCCCAACGTTGTCTCTCTCCCCCCCCCAACGTTGTCTCTCTCCCTCCCCCCCGCAACGTTGTCTCTCTCTCCCCCCCCAACGTTGTCTCTCTCTCCCCCCCCAACGTTGTCTCTCTCTCCCCCCCCAACGTTGTCTCTCTCTCCCCCCCCAACGTTGTCTCTCTCTCCCCCCCCAACGTTGTCTCTCTCTCCCCCCCCAACGTTGTCTCTCTCTCCCCCCCCAACGTTGTCTCTCTCTCCCCCCCCAACGTTGTCTCTCTCTCCCCCCCAACGTTGTCTCTCTCTCCCCCCCAACGTTGTCTCTCTCTCTCCCCCCCAACGTTGTCTCTCTCTCCCCCCCACGTTGTCTCTCTCTCCCCCCCCCAACGTTGTCTCTCTCCCCCCCCCCAACGTTGTCTCTCTCCCCCCCCCAACGTTGTCTCTCTCCCCCCCCCAACGTTGTCTCTCTCCCCCCCCAACGTTGTCTCTCTCCCCCCCCAACGTTGTCTCTCTCCCCCCCCCAACGTTGTCTCTCTCCCCCCCCCAACGTTGTCTCTCTCCCCCCCCCAACGTTGTCTCTCTCCCCCCCCCAACGTTGTCTCTCTCCCCCCCCCAACGTTGTCTCTCTCCCCCCCCCAACGTTGTCTCTCTCCCCCCCCAACGTTGTCTCTCTCCCCCCCCCAACGTTGTCTCTCTCCCCCCCCCAACGTTGTCTCTCTCCCCCCCCAACGTTGTCTCTCTCCCCCCCCACGTTGTCTCTCTCTCTCTCTCTCCCCCCACGTTGTCTCTCTCTCTCTCTCCCCCCACGTTGTCTCTCTCTCTCTCCCCCCACGTTGTCTCTCTCTCTCTCTCTCCCCCCACGTTGTCTCTCTCTCTCTCTCTCCCCCCACGTTGTCTCTCTCTCTCTCTCCCCCCACGTTGTCTCTCTCTCTCCCCCCACGTTGTCTCTATCTCTCTCTCCCCCCACGTTGTCTCTCTCTCTCTCTCTCCCCCCACGTTGTCTCTCTCTCTCTCCCCCCACGTTGTCTCTCTCTCTCTCTCTCCCCCCACGTTGTCTCTCTCTCTCTCTCCCCCCACGTTGTCTCTCTCTCTCTCTCCCCCCACGTTGTCTCTCTCTCTCTCTCCCCCCACGTTGTCTCTCTCTCTCTCTCCCCCCACGTTGTCTCTCTCTCTCTCTCCCCCCACGTTGTCTCTCTCTCTCTCTCCCCCCACGTTGTCTCTCTCCCCCCCCCCACGTTGTCTCTCTCTCTCTCTCCCCCCCAACGTTGTCTCTCTCTCTCTCTCTCCCCCCCAACGTTGTCTCTCTCTCTCTCCCCCCCAACGTTGTCTCTCTCTCTCTCTCTCCCCCCCAACGTTGTCTCTCTCTCTCTCTCCCCCCCAACGTTGTCTCTCTCTCTCTCTCCCCCCCAACGTTGTCTCTCTCTCTCTCTCCCCCCCAACGTTGTCTCTCTCTCTCCCCCCCAACGTTGTCTCTCTCTCTCCCCCCCAACGTTGTCTCTCTCTCTCTCTCCCCCCCAACGTTGTCTCTCTCTCTCTCTCCCCCCCAACGTTGTCTCTCTCTCTCCCCCCCAACGTTGTCTCTCTCTCTCCCCCCCCAACGTTGTCTCTCTCTCTCTTCCCCCCACGTTGTCTCTCTCTCTTCCCCCCCCCCCCCCCCCAACGTTGTCTCTCTCTCCCCCCTCCCTGGTGGCTCACATGACCTCCCTGGCTTCCGTCATAGAAGTCCCGACGGACGTGCCGGGCCACAGCGAGGATCTCTGGGCACATTGCGCAGCTCCGTTGGGGACCTGGATCCCAGTCTTATAGTCAGTCCTCGATTTGAGGTCAGACTATAAGACAACCCGGAATATAAGACTAGGGGTCTTTTTCAAGGGGGTCTGCAGAAATAGTTCAAGCCATGAAATAGAGGGCTTCATTCATAAAAGAGGGAAATGAGAGGGATTTCAAACTTAATGCCAAATCAGTCGACAGGGCTGCCACCTGGAATTTTAGAACAAATTTTCCTGGAGGCCCTACCCCCCTGACAATATCTCCCACTCACCCCACATACCTTCACAAGCATGTTATCCCGGTCTAGTGTAATATGGAGGGTAGTTGGGAGCAGTTGGTCAGTATGCCAGTAATATTTTGCCACTCAATATGCCAGTATTTCCCCCCTCAATTTGCCATTTAATATGCCAGTATTTTGCCCTCAATGTTATTCTTTTGCCATTTAATATTCCAGTATTTTGCCCCTCAATATGCCATTCTTAGCCACTCAATATGCCAGTATTTAGCCACTCAGTATGGCAGTATTTAGCCACTCAGTATGGCAGTATTTAGCCACTCAGTATGGCAGTATTTAGCCACTCAATATGCCAGTATTTAGCCACTCAATATGCCAGTATTTAGCCACTCAATATGCCAGTATTTAGCCACTCAATATGCCAGTATTTAGCCACTCAATATGCCAGTATTTAGCCACTCAATATGCCAGTATTGTCACCCAATATGCCAATATTTTGCTCCTCAATATGCCATTTAATATGCCAGTATTTAGCCAAACAATATGCCAGTATTTAGCCAAACAATATGCCAGTATTTAGCCGCTCAAGATGCCAGTATTTAGCCGCTCAAGATGCCAGTATTTAGCCGCTCAAGATGCCAGTATTTTGCCCCTCAATATGCCCTTTAAAATGCCAGTATTCTATCACTCAATATGACAGCGTTATGCTCGTTATTTGCACCCTCCCCTTCCCCAGTAATTACCTCCTTGCTGCTCTGTCTCCCGGTGCTCTGCTCTGTTTAGCCGGTCGGTGGCTGTGAGAGAAGCGTTCTGTGCTCCCCTCCAGTGTGTTAAAAAAAAAAAAAAAAAAAATGCGACCTGAGTTCCCCTCCTCCATGCAGGAGGGAAACTTCGGTCGCATTTTTTAATTAACAAACTTTATTCAATCCGCGCAGCTGGAGGGGAGCGCAGAACGCTTCCCTTACATCCGTGGACTGGCTAAACAGAGGGGATTTTTTTTTTCTGGCATGACCTGGGACCGTGACGCCAGTATCGCCCGTCACCCCCTGATGGCGGGCCTGGCAGCCGAGTTGGAAAATATCTTCGATTTCTTGCAATACCCTTTTTGGAATAAAGACCAAAGTGTTTAGCTTCTTTTAAAAAAAAATATGTTTTGCTTCTTGCATTCGCTAGCCTACATTGAACTCTTATGTGATGGTTGTTTTTGCATGTTGGGCTCTTTTTAAATACTTTTTATATATGGCTTGTAGATACAAACCTTGTTTCCAGCTATGTCTAAAGCAAATAGAGCTGATAAGTCTACAAATCTGTTTAGGCGAAATCTGTATACTGTATTTGCTCGAATATAAGACGACCACCCAAGCTTTGGATATTCCTTTAGGAAAAAAACCTAAAAGCCTTAATATAAGACTACCCTATAGGAAAAAAGTTTAGCTTGTACATATTCACATGTAAATTGCTTTTTCAAAAAAAAAAAAAAAAAAATGCATTTCTTGTTTTTATTTCCTTTTTATATGCCAATACTGCCCCTAACCCCCAGACTTGCCCAATGCTCCCTCCCTCCTCCCATCGTTTTCTCTCTATCTCCACTCTCCCTGGTGGGATGTCTGGACGATACGTGCCAGTCCGTCATAACAGACGGAAGTGTTGGGCAGCATGGAGGATTTCTGCACTATCGTGCAGACATCCCCCAGCTGCCCAAATCTCCCTTTGTGGCTTGTTGGGGCAGCCCGGGGGATGTCTGCACGATATGCGAAGACATCCTCCACTGCTGCCCGGCACTTCCGCCGGGACTTCTATGATTTAGCCGGTAGGTCACATGACCTCCCAACTGCCGTCATAGAAGTCCTGACGGATGTGCCAGGCAGCAGCGCAGACATCCACCGGCTGTTAGTGAGGGGGATACAGGTCCCCTGCAGCTCTGCGGGGGACATGGATTCCAGTCTTACAGTCTGACCTCAATTTGAGGTCAGACCGTAAGACAACCTCAAATAAAAGACGAGCAAATACGGTAATATGTAATAATCCAAATTGCACCAAATGTGTTAGGATTTATTTTTAGATTTGGTTTGCCTAGAATCTAGTTCAATCAAAATCTGTACGCTTTGTCTTCCCAACACCTGTCTTTCTCATTGCTTAGATTTATTTTGCTTAACAAATTAGTTTTCAGTTGTCATTTTATACATGGTTTGCTTTCACTCTAAGACATTTTTGTTCCTAGCAACTAAATTGAAAATTGTCACTGCAGCACCCCATGTATTTGAAAGCCATTGCATTGGATTTGAAGGTAAGTTAGGCCACGCCTTAGTTATCAGTGATCATTTTTATATTACATAGTAACATAGTAATTTAGGTTAAAAAGGCATAAGTCCATCAAGTTCAACCCTGCTACCTACCATTCCTGCTTTGATCCAAAAGAAGGCAAAAATGTCTAATTGTGCCACTTGGGGGGGGGGGGGGGGGGGGATTTCACATTTCTCCTTGGACCAACATTGTTACTAATCTTTAATTTTATGTTAGAGACAAGTTTTGAACCAGGTGTATACTGGGGAGTTTATGGTTCTAGTACTGCTAGAATGATGCGTCATGGAATTAAATTCAAACACTCATGTTGCTTCCATTTCTGCTCTATCAGGGGTCGGTGCAGATTCTGTTTGAAGAGGGCACTCTGCTGCATCCAAATGCACACATCACCCAAGTGACTTGCAGTGATCATTCAGACAACAGTATGGTAAGAAATGTTCGTGCAATCTAAGACTTTAATATGGCTAAGGCACAAGCAGAGTCAAATGCAAGTAAAGTGGGAAATGTAAAATATACAAGATATGTGGTGCAAGTCAATGGTGTCCGAGGCTTGACTAAACACCCTCATCTGTCATACTCCTTCTTCAGTGCCCCTGATACACAAAGTATCCGTCGGTGGGTGAGCTACCTGAATGTTGATGGAACATCATCCAAAGACTGCTTGTCACAAAGGACAAAATATATGTTCCCCATGAACAACTTACAACTGACTCCAAATCACTTTACACCATGCTACACTGACCCCCAAATTTATTTCTATTGTCATGTCTATCCCCCAATCACTCCCCACACAGTGTAATGTCTGCCCCCCAGTCACTTCCCCTCCCTGTGGAGCTCTACTACCCCATTTGGCCTGCTGCCGTAGGCAAACTCTGCCTAAGCACTCAAAGTGGCCTCACTCTGTGACACAGAAAATAGAGTTTATGCTCAAAGTGAGCATCGGCTACATTTTACTGTAAATACCTGCAGGACGGCATAGAACCTCCTGCATGTAACAGCTAATCGCGGCTCCCCGCGATGAGCTATGCTGAGGATCCCGCGAGGACTTGCAGCGGTATCCCCAGTGTCAGATGAGGCCACTCTCAGTCTGACATAGGAAATGTAGTGAACGCTCAAACAGAGCATTCGCTACATCTCCGACATCCTGCCTCAGTGAAGTCACATAGTATCGTGGGATGTAAGCAGGGACCAACAGGGTCTATAGAGACCCTGATCGGTTCCCTGCTTGCGTGTTCCTGGCTCTGATCACTTCATGATTGGCAGCCAGGAACACACAGACACCGGATGGTGCTTTGGTCATTAAGGACCAAAGCACCATCCGACATGAAAGGGTTAAGCATGCATGGGACAGGCACAAGGCTTACTTGGATATAAAATAAGCCCTGGGATTAAGTATTTATATAATTGGGCAGACTATATTGGCCAAATGGTTGTTATTTGCCAACACATTCGGTGCAACACTGGATCATATTCAGAGATAAGGGATATCGGGAGTATGGGTTGGGATAGTTGTTAAATAAATTCCATGATGCAAAAAGTGTTAGCCATAACTTGAGAAGCAAACAATGATTAGTGTGCGCACATTATCCATAACAATCCAAGTGACAGAGTTATGAGTATAAACACACAAGAAGTACTTTAAAAAATTTTTTTACATTTATTTAACCTTGAAGTTAATTTTAAACACCCTTTTTTTTAATTTTGCCTTGAACAGGTGTTCCTGTGCAGTCTTTCTGCTGACACGGTCAGATTTCCGGTCTCTGTGACACAGGAATCCCCTGCTGCTGTTTCGATGGATACCTATCAAGTCTCTCTTACCTTAAGACAAGCACAGGTGAGCTTCAGTGTTCTGTGGCAAATCGGGCAGGTGATCACGTCAGTGATGTGTTCGTTTAGGGCTTCTGTCTTGCTTTTATTTTGCTTAACCATTGTAAATAAAACTAATAGCGCTTACCCATTTGGAATTTTAATTCATGTCAAGTCCTGAAGCCTCCATACTTCCAGCACTGATCTGCTAATATATCTGTCAATACAATCTGATGTCTCTGTAATCATCATTCAGAATGAAGATATTCTGAAATGCAGAACTTTCATTGTGTTCATCCTTTCAGATGGAAGTCTGTCTACAGGAGCTTCCTCAGGAAGGTCTTCTTGTTTCGTGGGGCTTTAAGGAGCAACCTGATATTGTGCTTGAGGTTGCCCCCCGGCATTCACGTCAGGTGAGTGTGTGAACAGGGATACCATCATAGTATATCTCTATGTAACGATGTAGAAGGCCAAAAAGTGTGCTGCATGTTCACATTGGGGTTATGTATATATATTATGACGGGGGGAGGGATGGGGGGCAGAGCAACAAGAGGGGGGAAGAGACAGAGCAACAAGGGGAGGGGGCAGAGAGAAACAAGGGGGGGGGGCAGAGAGAAACAAGGCGGGGAGTCAAAGGGAGGGGGAGAGAGACACAGCTGGGGGCAAAGGAAAGAGAGAGGCAGCATTGGCACATAAAAAGGAAATAAAAACAAGAAATGCATTTTTTGATATAATTTTTTTTATTAAAAAAGCAATTTACATGTGAATATATACAAATTTAACTTTTTTCCTATAGGGTAGTCTTATATTCAGGCTTTTAGTTTCAAGTTTTTAGTTTAGTTTTGTGCATTTCACATTGGCTGCGACGGCACACTGAGCGATGTCACATACCGGAAGCTCATTTGTGGTGCAGAAATTTTTTTCAGGAGTCTGCTTCCCCATTGTGAAATGTCCACTGCTGAACATAAAATGATTGAAATTTTTCCCAGAGGAATATCCAACTTCACCTATTTACATTTTACTCTTGCAGAGCAATGATGGGGACGCAGAGCTCAGTACAGTTCAGGCACTCATACAAGATGCACTGCTCAGTGCACAACCTGCCATGGTGTTTAATCTGAAGGCTCGTGATGGTGATATGGTAAGAGACCTGGTTACTGGCACCCCATCTCCGATTTTCTACTCTTCTTCCTAAATTGCCTTTTCTGATCCACATGTCTTCTGCATAGGGTCTCTATGACAGACTGCTTAGAGGATCTCCAAGTCGAGCCGAGAGCCCCAAACTACTTCTGCGACAGTTGTGTCTGCAGGACCTGACCATGACAGAGACTGGTATGTTTCTAAAGGAACTCTTATTCGCCTGATTTCATGATTTTAAACTGAATTATTGGTCCAAAAACAAATCATACTGGTTGCTAAAATATGTACCAGAATCCCCTCTTCCTCATTTTTTGGCTATTAATCTGTTTCCATAGATCTTTAGGTCTGTATTAAACTGCATTATTTTATTTAATGGTTTCAGCTACAACACACATTGCAGCTGTATTAAATAAACCAAGCGCTTTATTCACTTAACAGGAACTTGAGAAGGGAATTGGAAATGTTTGTTTTTTTTCTTGGCATAGGCAGAGTAATCGGAGATAACATCTGTCACAATTGCCTTTTTTTTTAAAAAATTTTTAACAATCATACCTGCTTAATTACCAAATATAGCGAAAGATGTAATAAAACCTGTCCATATCAAAAAGAAATCAAGTCGGAGTAGATTGTCCCGCTTTTCCTTGCATCAATGAACTGTCGTCGGTCATCCGTGAATTGAGGTGCATTTTGTAGTGCAGGAGGCAGAGGGAGATTTAGACTGTGAAGGAAAGTGGGCATTTCTGCAAAATCTATGATCTTTAGTTGCCTGTCATATTTAGTCACTGTTAAGTTGTGTTGCAGGCCCCATCTATATTTCACTTCCAAAGTTGAGGTATGAGGTCAGCAAAGTCATGGAACGTCTCTTCAGTAAGATGGTGGGAGGAATATCTTCATAGATTTGTATGATGCTTTCTTCATATAAGATATACTTCTGGGCAGTCGCCAGGATCACCATCTTATCAGTGATACTCTGAAGTCTGAATAACATCTCTTCAGAAAACTGCTAAGTGCTCTCTGGGCCTTTCTCACTCTGGCAAATCCGTACTTTGTAATCCATGACCTGTTCAGTGTATGTTGAAGGTATTTGAGCAAGGGGTCCGTCAGACAGAAGTGTTGGGCAGCATGGGACTATGTCTGCACGATACGAGCAGACATCCTGACCTTCGGGCACTCCATCATAGAAGACGGAAGTGACATTGGCATCGGAGGATGACTGCACGTAGACATCCACCAGCTGTCCCCACTATCCAGCAGGGAGGGGGGCATTGGCAAAGTCTGGGGGCAGCATTGGCACAGTCTGGAGGCAGTGGGGCAGCATTGGCAATGTCTGGGGGCAGCATTGGCACAGCCTGGAGGCAGTGGGGCAGCATTTGCAATGTCTGGGGGCAGCATTGGCAAAGTCTGGGGGCTGTATTTGCTTATTCTGGGGGCAGATGACTGTGTGGGGGGGGGATCCATTGGCTAAGTCTGGGGGCAGATTGGCAAAGAAAAAAAATAGCATTTCTTGTTTTTATTTGCCATCATAATTTTTATTAAATATGAAAACACCGTTTACATGTGAATATTTACAAGCAACACTTTTTTTTTCCTATCGTGTAGTCTTATATTCAGACTTTTTCTTATTTTCCTAAAAGAATATCCAAAATTTGGGGGGGTCGTCTTATATTCAAGAAAATATGGTATTTGTGCTTTTTTTTATTCTGATCAGTTAGATTTGCTCTTTAATTTGTGCAATCATTTACTTTATGTAACTGAAACCCTGATCTATTTGTGGAGATTCTTAAAATCTCTGCTTTAATTAAGCCAAGAGTATGACTTTAAAGGGACACTACCACTTACTTAAGATGTAACTAGATAACCTGGTCATTTAAAACAAACACATATATAAATCAAATGCCACCGTTTTTTTATGTGATTGAATTAATTGCATATAAAAGGAAAAATAAAATGTAGGTGTTTTTCTCCTGGCTCCATTTTGTGAATATTTCCCATGATGCAACATTGTGCAAAATCTTCCAGCCAGTCTCCCTTTACAACTGTGGCCAAAGGCTGCATGATGATATCCTAAGATACTCCCCTGCTCTCTTACTGGCTCCTGTGTTTCATAATGGGTAGGACTAGGTGGCTTTGTACGACTTTTTTTTTTTTTACCTGCCTTCCAACACGGAGGAGATTAACCTGATCAAACAGGATCATAACTCTGCACCCTTGTGATGTAATAGTTACATTACCCGCCCCTTCAATGCAAGTCTATGATCAGAAATCTGACTTATAGACGGAATTCTGTGTCATCAGCCCCAAAGTGAGAAATTTGTGTTGTAAAGTCACTAGGGGTGGCACCCCTAGTGAAAAACACAATATTTCACAAAATGGTGGCGCCCAGTCATACTCGTTTAGATACATATTTTATTAAAAACAGTCACATAACAAGACATATCTGAAATCAACAATCCAAAATAAAACCTTTTTTTTTTTTTTTAATTTTGGTGTGAGTGTCCCTTTAAGAATCTCTACTACAATCCAATTTAATATTTACGGTTACAAATAAATATGTACTAAAACCTTAATACTCACCTAGACTATGCTATCAAACCAAACGTATGTTTGACCCTTTTTGCTCCCTTTCTTTTGAGAATGGATACAAAAATAGTTTGCAGTTACAAATTCTATGCAAGAACACTGAGGTGAATCATAGCAAAGACTTAACCATTACAAATGTAAAATCATTTATTTCTGTCTGCACATTTGTGTTCGGGTGATACTGGTCACATGTATAACCTTTGCAGCTGAATTTAAAATGCAAATCTTGTTTTACTTTCACAGAGGTGGAACTGAAGTGTGAAGCAGAGCTGGACTCTCCTTGGCAACGCAGAGACACATGTGGGGTCAGAACGAATTGCAAAGGGGAGGCCTCCGACCATTTGTGGAATGAGGAGATGACATTGTGAGCAGCTTCAGGTGTAAGGGGGCAGAACCTAGCTCAATAGGTGCAAAGAGGCAATTTGAAGACCAAAAAATTAGGAGCTGCAAGAAACAGGATTGAGTGTGACAAATTAGTAACTTTGGGCATGTCTGTATGTTATTGAGTGTGTGTGACAATGTTTTGTCTTGTAAGGATATTGGGTAACAGTCCTTCTACTTCTGCAGTGACCTCACACCAGAGAGCAAGGAGCTGTGTTTAAGAGTGTGGCAGATACGGGCCAATAAGGACAGTAAGTCATATTAAGTCACATTTCTATCTCTTGTAGATTATTGCTTTTCTATTCTGGTGACATGTAGAGCTTTGCACATTTCTACATCTGTGCTGTGTTTTGTCTCGGCAGATATCCTGCTGGGATACATCACAGTGGCTCTGACGTTACCACGTAAAGAACTCTGTGGAAAGCACCGGTACCCTCTCATCCTAAGTTCCCCATTGTCCAAAATCACCGCACCAACAATCTCTGTGGAGGTGAGCATCCCTTAACTCCCAAAATTACACATGCAAATAGCTATCACCTCACAAATGTCAGAGAAGAATACATCATGTACGTGTCCTTTCTTTCAATTTAGTTTCTTCTCCCAGAGCCGGTTGTACCACGTGCTACATTAGGACCTCCAACTCTGAGAATTAACATTACTCCCACCAAGAAAGTGGAGATGGATCGCACAGTTATGCCAGATGGTACCATTGTTACTACAGTTACCACCATTCAGTCGCGACCTAGACTAGATGGCAAGATTGGTAAGTAGTGTCTATAAATTAAAGCGCCAGATGCATGTCTACTAGAATTGTTTTCTCGAAGACTAGCTGTTTCTTTATCTCAAATGTTACATTTCAAAGTATTATTCTTGCTTGAGATTTTAGAACCTTAGCATCTAATGAATGCTTTGCTTTTGCTTATTCTTAGAAAGGCAGTAATGTCACAAATGTTAAACTATTAATAAATTGATCCTTTACTGGTACTTTTTTTTTTTCATTATTTTGTTTGGTTTATAAGATATCACGATGTAGGGGGGATGCAAAGCAGTAGAAGATTTGATTTCTGAAATCTGTTCAACCTGTCATTAGACTTTAAAGGCACTGTATCATCTGAACATTGTTTTTACTGCGCATGTAAAGCATAAACAATTATTGAAAATGACACATTGTGTATTAGAAAAAATGCAAGTAAATGCCTAAATTAGGAAAAAAATGTGTCTTTGTGTGTGTGTGTGTGTGTGTGTTTGTGTGTGTGGAGTATCCTGCTTATGTCACCTGTGGCATGATATGCAAATTACACATTTCCCATTGAAATCCAGTTCATTTGAATATCATGCCACAGGTGATGTCATAAACAGGAGACTCCACAGACGCATTTAAAACACATTTTTCTCCTAATTTCTCCAAATTTGCTTGCAATTTTGCTCATACAATGTATAGGTTATTTTTTTATGCTCTACAGTCACAGTGAAAACAATGATTGATTGGGTGATGCAGTTCCTTAAAACTTTTTTTTTATTATGTAATTTTGACAGCAAGCATGTGCTAGTGGCCTTATTTGTCTCTCTGTTTAGAAATCTGACATACCAATAAGGGAGCTCTTACATAAAACATGCCCACAATCACACACTTGTGACTCTAAATGTGGTTTATTCCCTGTGATATCCATGATATCTTCTAAACAAAACATTGGGGTAAAATAACTCTGGGTGCCCCTAATAGTTCTTTGCTTTATAAATCTCCTCCACGCCCTATTTCAGATTCTCCATCTCGCTCCCCATCAAAGGTTGAGGTGACTGAAAACAAGCCTGTTGTCTTACCCCGTAGCTGCTCTCCAGGCTCCTCCCCTAGTGGCAGTGGTAAGTTTGACTACACACTACACAATTTCGAAAAGCTACATGAATAGCTTCTAACCGGCAAGAGGAGTTTTATCTTCTGTGAATAGCGAGTAAGGCACATTTTAAGTGAGCTCCACTTTATCCTCCCCTCATGACAGCAAGTATTTCTCTCTCCTCGCAAATACAGAGGATCTGAGGAGGAGATATTGGCACAGTTTTTCCCCATAGCGAGCTCCCCCATACCTGAGACAGTGTCTACATATAATAGAATCGTACAGATTCCAAACAGTGGATGTAGAAAAAAATAAGGGAATAGTATTGGATCAAAATACAAGAACTCATACAGATGAGACAGGGAAACTGTAACCAACTCTCAAAGTGAGCCCGAAGTTCCAAGTTTGGTCACAGCTCCGCTAGGTCTTCCAAGCTTTCGACAGGGGCTCAAATTGTTTGTTAATACCCTGTTCGGGTCACTGTGTCCTGACTCCTGATCACTTGGTGATCGGGGCCAGGAACACAAAAAAATGCTGCTTTGGTACTTGCAGCATTAAAGGGTTAAGTTTTGGGGGACAAAGAGTTTTTCTTTGGAGCGCTGGGACCTTTTTTGTTCATAAATTGTTCGTAAATTCAGAAATAACTTGTGTTTCGCAGGTGGTTCTCCTAGTTCTATCAAATTGGATCCAGTAGCAGAGACTGCTATTCGGCAATTGACCGAGCCAAGCAATAAGCCTGCCAAGAAGACTCCTACAAAACGCAGCACTTTGATCATCTCTGGGGTCTCCAAGGTAAATGTTGACATACATCTGCCTATTGTCTGATCAGATTACAGTTACTAGTTTTGTATATAAGTCAAAGCAAAGGACATTTTTCAGCTATAGAAAGTGATCTGCATCACTGTACAAAGTCCTCATGACTAACCAGTCCAGGTTGTAGAATTTTCACGTACAGCCACATAATTTGACCATTACGGCCTCAAAACCGTTCGTTCCTCAAATTAGGATTGTATTTTCTGCATTTTAGGTTCCATTAGGACAAGATGAGATGGCGCTCTCACTTGGATATGCAGCCTCCATGGATGCTTCTCTACAGGAATCCTCTGTAAGCGGTCAAGACCCACTAATGGAGGCTTCTGAACCAATGCCTTCAGAAGTGACTCCACCTTTTGGGCCAGATACAGATGACACCACACGATCAGATATCTCCGATCGACCTTCTGTGGAGGATTTAGAGTCCGAGACTGGCTCCACAGGTGCTTTGGAGACCCGAAGTCTCAAAGATCACAAAGGTAATTTGATGGAAGGGCTAGGTGCCTTAACAGCTGTACATGATTATCATGCATGCATGTATCCTTCCTGTAACAGGATCATGCTTTTTTGCCATAAATGTGTGCTGATGAAATTTGGAATAAATTGCTTGTCCAATGCAGGAACTTGCATTTGAGGCTTTTTTTCCCCACAATGACCACTGATGTTCCATATTTGGAGACTGCTAACTTGCAATTAAATGAGACTATTTATCTATAAATCTGCCACCAGTCAGTGAAACTTATTGTAAAAACAATGTTCTCTTGGTCACTCAGTAAAGAGGAGTCATTCTGTCCTTTCTTCATTTGCAGTGGGATTTCTCCGTAGTGGAACAAAACTTCTCTTCCGCCGGCGTCATAGAGAACCGGGGCTCAGTCAGTCACACGATGACCTGACCGATGCTGCCTCACGCAAGAAAAGTGGAAGTTTCCCACGTCGCTTGCTCAAACGATTTTCACTGAAGGCAAAGGTCAAGCCTAGTGTCAATGGAAGTGCCCATGGAGAGAAGTGATGGGGTAGAAATTCTGTCTTACTGAAGACCACCAACTACCTCTGTCTTAACTCTGCATGTTCCCTGCATAGCTGCTTGAGGCCGGACTATAAAATATGAGCGTAATGTGGACAAAGTGTGGCCAAAGATATGTGCTAAAATTGTGTGAGTGCATAAAGGGAGAAGGTACTTTTTATTGTGTCGATGAAGATGAACTTCGTAGAACTGTATAAGATTCAATTTCCAACAAGGGCATGTTTAAGAGAGATGGTAAGACTGAACGTTACAATGTTGGGATATGAAATTAACTTTAGGTGCAGTTTGTGTCCAAATACAGTACAGCATCCTAAAAATTGATTGTAGGTGGTATATGCCCTCTTTCTTTAATGGGGTAGGAAAGACTGTTTTACACATAGACACTAGGTAGAAATGTTGCACACACTTGTTTGAACTGTAAGAAAATCCAGGAAAAAAACCAAGTGTTGTGCAGATGCAACTATCACGTATGTAAGTTTGAGATAAAATAATATTTTAATTCTTCACAATCTTTAGGAGCACTTTGAATATTTCATTAATCATAGATGTATCGGCAGTGTCAGATTTCCTGAACAGCCATTCCGAACATGCTGGCAGTGTTCTAATTCATACTCCCATGGTCATGAGCAATTATTTGCTCTAATCATATATAAAGGCTTATCAATATAAGATCATGTCATAGAGATATCAGGTTCTTAGAAGCCCTCCTCCGTAAAAGGATGCTTGAACCTAAAAAGGAAAACGGTTTTCAAAATCAAGAGGGTTTTTTGTTTTTATTCAAATTCAAAGTAATGTCACTTGCTGACTTGAGTGCCAGTTGTTTTTTTTGTTTTTTTTATCTTCTTCAGATTTACTTTAACCGTTTTTTGTTTTTTAACCCTCTTATTTGTGTTCTGTTTTCATTCAGGCATCAATTTTTATACAAGAATTATTGGAAGCATGTTAATTGATAAAGCCATTTACATGAGAGCAAATATTTGCTCAGACCCATGCCAGTGTGAATTTTCACACTATGAGGAGGAATTATGGTTTTTATGCAAGACGAATGTCTGTTACTTAATGATGAAAAAAGTTTGTTTAAAATGTTTACATTCTCTGTGGGTTATTTATAATGACTAAGTATATGACTAAAAGGGAGCAAACACCATGGAAGCCAATGGAATGTTGTCCTGATTACTCCACTTTTACAACTAGACTCTGAATTAAACTCCATAAATAAAATCTATTTGATCTAGGCCTATAAGGCCTATAGCATTTTATATTGTGAAGATTTAAGATATCTCCATATTTTGTGATGTCATTTCATATAGGATATCTTCAGAATATTTGCGTGATGCTTTTGCATTATCTGTTGTTCTGTTATTGTTTCTTCATTTTATATATGGTTTGTGAAGCATAAGAATATCTAACACCCCCCCCCCCCCCCCCCCTCAAAGTTGCAACCGTCCAGCTGCTGATGAACTACATTTCCTTTAATGCTCTTTCTGCTAGTCTTATGGGAAATGTAGTTCTGCAACATCTGGTTGCTTACCCCTGCCTTACATCATGCCTGCCAGTGACCGAGTTAAATAGTTGCAGTTTTAGGTTTTAATTTGTTTGTTTTTGGACATCTATTTTTATTGCTTGAGGTTTGACATTATGACTCCTCATAAAGTTGCGGCATCTCCCATGTTAACGTACCTCAGCTCTACACAGCATGTTAAACATGGTGCACAATTCTTTACAGGTGAAACCAAACTTTTTGGTTTTCTACTTATGCTAATAAAATGTTGATATTGCCAAATGTAAAAGTGATGCTGGGACAGGTGAATGTTTAATAGCGACACTCATGAAGGCTAGTGGGATGACATCCCAGTCCATTAATATCCCACTCAAAATGCATCAGAAATGTGATCCGTATGTTATTCTACTCGTGTGTGTGTATATATGTAAATGACCCTCTATTTATAATCCTGCTCCTACTTGTTTACATTGAACCTGACTGAAGAGAGCATTGATCGTCTAGGTTACATATACCACTATGTGTACGATGACCAGATATCCCCTTTAAGGGACCAACCGTTATTTAAAGAGGCTCAGTCACTAAAATCTATTTTATACTGTGAATGTAGAGTATCATTTTTTTTTAGCAAAAATTAGCTGCATGTCTTGTTTGCAGAATTGCAATCAAATACATGAATTAAAAGAAAAACTTTTAAAGGTGTCTGTGGTGTCTCCTGTTTATGACATCACCTCTGCTTTGATATGCAAATTGCACATTTCCCATTGAAAACCTATCATTTGCATATCAAGCCACAGGTGATGTCATAAACAGGAGACTCCACAGACCTATTTAAAATATTTTCTATTTTATGCATTTGTATGTTATTTTGCTAACACAATGCATAGATCGTGTTTTCTCAGCATTCACAGTATAAACAATGTCTAGACTGACAGTGTCCCTTCTCAATGCACTAGCCGTGATTTCTAATATGAACCCTACTTTACACATTTTTAAAGTTGTCCCATCTTAAAGATGACATCTGGTCTCCCTACAAGAGGTCTGCATTGTATTTCTATGACAATATGTTTATTTCAAAGCTAAGCTGGGTAATCTGACTGAAACTTTATTTAACCACTGTCCAAGACATTAAAATAAAAATGTTCTTAATGTCATAAGAGAAGCGTCACATGGATCAAATATGTACAAATGAAGAAAAACAAATTCTGCTTAAATTATGTGCTAATTATGTTTTAACTTATTAAAAGAAATGAAAAGCAAATGTGCCTTGTTTTGTTACTGATCCCTTCCAAAATGGTGTGGAACATGAAAACTATTCTGCTTTTCTAGTCTTAGCGGGAGAGAGACACTCCCTTTTTAATATACCTGCAGTTGCAATAACAAGCTATAATGCTTGGTATATATGCAGTAAAATGAGGGTCTAGGACACTTCCGCGCCGCATCTTCATCGCTGACAGTTCAGCGCGGGAGTTAGAACGCTGAACTGTCAGCAATGAAGAATAACTGAACTGTCAGCTCTTACAAATGTACAATTAAAACGAAAATAACCCCCTAATAAATGATTCCCAAACCCCAATACTAACACTAAAATTAACCCCCTAAACCCTAATTCTAACCCCCTAAACCCTAATTCTAACCACCCTTACTGAAAAACTAAAATAGCTAAAAATACCTTTAGCGATGAAATGTCCCGCTATGAAATCTCCAGCGACGATCTGTCATAGAAACATAGAATGTGTCGGCAGATAAGAACCATTCGGTCCATCTAGTCTGCCCTTGCTCTGTCTTGCTCTGCAAAGTCGGCGGTGAAGCGGCTGCGCGGAAGCAGCCGCGACGAAGAGTCCCATCCCCGCAAAATGAGATGTTGGGACAAAAATTTGGCAATCTGTGAGCACTTAAAGGATCATTGCAGAATGAAAAGAAACTGTAAATATGTAAATTTAATAGAACTTTGTCAACCTTAACATTACTTATACTGAGAATAAAAAACGATATTGTATTTGCAGAATTGCAAGCTAAATGAATAAAATATGAGAACAATGTTTTGTTTTGTTTTTTAAATATGTCTGTGGTGTCTCCGGCTTATGTGTCCTTGTGGCTCGTTATGCAAATTACATATTTCCTATTGAAAATCCAATCATTTGCATATGCAGTCACAGAAGGTGACCCAGACATATTTAAAACCTATTTTTCTCTTCGAAAAATTGCAAATTCATAAAACAAGAAAGAAAAACAAGGGGAAAAAAAAAAAAAGTACAGCAGCGTGATGCGCTGCAGGGGGATACCGGAAGCATGGGTGTCATCCCCGCTGGCGGTGTCACCCGGTGCGGTCCACACACCCCTTGGGACGCCACTGCTTGCCTCCAAGAATGAGACCAGACAAAAAGGAAAGAAAGTAACAAAAAACAAGGGGAATGTGCACAGCAAACTGCGCCAAGTGATAACTCCTTTGCCAGCAGAGCTTGTGATGCTGAAAACTGCCTGTATTTTCAGCCTCTATTAAATTCTCCCGCTGCCTACTCCGCAAGTGCCACCTAAGCCTAACTGACCTATTCCTATTCTAACCCACACTTGACAATGATACTGCACGCCACATCACATACCATGGCAACATTGTATATATTTCGACATGTTAGAAGAGCTTAATGTGAGCCTGTGGAAGCCAAAAGCAAAACGTGTTGTGCATTACTCATTGTACCTACCGTCACTCTTACCCCTGGCGGGCACAGGGTGCCAGACTCCTGCCGGGAGACTACAGACTTTGTCCGTGGCAGAAGCTAAGAGCTCCTAGGAAAGCTATAATCACTGACCCCTGCACAGACAGTCCTATACCCCGCTACTGCTGTCTCTGTCTAACCCGAGTACAGCAGGAATCCCCCTGGAGCTAAACAGCGCATTACAAATGCGCCCCAGCCAGCTACAGACACCGGGAAGAAGTGACGGGTAGGCGCTCTCCCAATTGGCTGATTCAAACAGTCTGCCTATCAGCTTGATGGTAGCTCACAAACGGATTTGTCGCCCGTTTAAAGGGTTAAAAGTAGTTCTGCTTCTGATTGGTCCTTGAGCCAAATGTGTACCAAAATGTATGTGAAATGTTATCCGAACTGAGTTCACTGCTTTACTCCCAAATGGACCCTGTTTCCCCCTGTGTTAACCCGTGTGCTTAAATGTATGGTGCACTGTTTAATCAATTGTAACAGTTCCCCTAAGAATGTATCTTCAGCAGCCACTTTACAATGAAGGTTCATCCCGGCTGCTGAGCTCATTCTCTGGTTCAAAATGTAGGCGCTTTTCCTATTGGTCGCTCAGACCAAGCCCCCAGTATAGGCACTGTCCTAATTGGTCACTGAGTTAAAAGCCTGATTTAATGGGACTAACCTACTGCTGGGGATTGGGTGCAACTGATTCTACAGTGAATCCTTTATTTTGTACCAGCCTTTTTACCGTCTAATAAATTGGCTTATTTTTGCATACCTGTTGATTGTGAGCTGCTTCCGCAAACCGACCACTTCTCGTGTCTAAATTTCTGTTAAACAGGTTGGATAGCCTGGCATCGAGGGAGGCTCTCTTCTTTACTCATTTCAGGCTTTCTAGGAGGTAAGACTTTTACCTGGCTCTTTGGCCGAGGAGGTCCTCCAGTGCCCTCCTTTTTTCCTTTTGTTTAGTAAACACTTGTTGATTAGATAAGTAGACATTTCAACATAAACATATAATATTGCACACACTACTTGGAATAGCTTTGTCTGGGCACCTTGTGTTGAATTCCTTGCTGCACTGAATGGGTGCCTCAGTTCCCTGCCAAAGTGTGTACATGGCAAAGGCCCTGGGTAATTACAGACTATTGGGGCTTTGGGAACAGGGGGGACAACATGGAGCCCCATAGACCTAGCCAATGGTAAATCCAGGGGACTGGTAACAACCAGGAACAAGTGGGTAGTGATTTGTCCTTTGGGGATGCTATAACCTGCTTATAACTATATAAGTGCCAGGGGAGCCTAGGTTCCCGTGACACATAACTCCTTCAGGGAGGGGTATTCCTTTACCCTATGAGGTTCCATAGTCCACAGGGAGGTGTTTGGCTCTTAGGGCCCTCCAAGGGCCCCAGTCACGGTTGATCTCCAAATTCATTTCGTAACAATGTTTTTTTTTTTTTTACTGTGTTGCAGTTGCACCACTGAAGATCCCCTTTCAACTCCTTAGGGGTTAAAACTACTAAAGGAGTCAAGATTTCACCAGTTAGAGCTGGTTTAGCTCTTCCTATTTTAGTGTGGGTTTATGAGACACTATATTAAGCATACCACACTATTATTATTTCTGTAATTTCTAATTCCTTTATTTGTATCTGCATTTGCCTGTGAGCATATATTTTGAAGGATCACAAAGACACAAGTATACATTTATTTTTGTAATTTGTGCACACAAGTGATTTCACGTTTTATTTATATGGGCTTTTGGACTGGAACACAGCGCATAATTTTTTTCTGTGTGTATTTCATCCTTTGGGGGGCATGTAGATGCATACTGGCACAATCAGCGTGTATGCCAATGTATAAAACAGACAAATTTTCATATAGTGAGTGCATTGACGCAGCCTACGTATAAAAATGTGTGTTTTGGAGGTCCCTTTCCCGCACTGCAAAGTGTCGGAAATTATAAATAAGGTCAATTGCTGATATAAAACTTTAGACGTGTCCCTGGAAACATGGCCGATGTTGGCAACTATGAAAGACAGACACAGTCATAGTTGCCAACATCGGCCATGTTTCCAGGGACACATATTTGTTCCACATGCCGCAGGAAGAGCAATCAAAGTGCAGCCTGGTGTTCTGACAAATTTCTCGAGTGAATTCTACTGCACAGGCGCAGTAGAACTCACTAGTGAAGTGCGCATGCCAAAATGGCTGAAAAATAGCTTGAGCGAAGTGCACGTGCTCTTACCTTACTTCTTACTGCAACTGATCAGAAGGGGGTGGGAGGAGGTGTGTGTCCTTCATACATGCGCCATCCTGGCAAAGTTCCAGCTGAGTGATCAGCTGTAACTTTGTGCGCATGCAAGGTTAGAATTAGAATTTGCTCGTTCCGGCAGTATATAGGATGGATAAACACACAGACACAATCATATTAATTAATCATGGTAGGTCCTATGAGATCTCCACCCTGATTAATTAATTGCCTGTGCTTATATCCACCCTACATATTGCTGAGCTGCACTATGCATGGTGTTTCTACAGAATGTTGAACAAATGTGTCCCTGGAAAACATTGCTGATGTTGGCAACAATGCACAGTGTTTTTAAAAACTTGCACTCAAATTTAAAGTAGATTTATATGTTTAAAATATGTAGTATTTATAACACTGGAATAAGTGATTTTACATTGCGGGGGACATTCCTCCACTGGTAACACAGAGGTAACGTGCGTGACTTTACAAGTTACACTTGCGCTGTTTCCGGGGGTTAAATTAGGACGTAGCGCCACTTCCTTGGAGAGAAAGCATACACTTCCTTGTGGTTGTTCGGGACATGCTGATTTGCTGCTGCGTTGTGAGGGGTGTGACTCTTCTGGCTTACGATTTGTCAGCTTGTTCCGGAAGCACTATTCATTGGTGTAATGGGGATTGATGTTATTTGGCTCAATGTAGGAGTTGGGAATTCGGTGCTAGCCAACACTGAGGCAATTAGTTATACGATACGCTAACGCAGTGGTAAAGAAAAAAAATAAAAATACAGTACAATGTAATTTCACTTATCCCAGGTACTTCCCCGTGGTTTAGCATAATCATTGGTTTTATTTACTCGGATAATGATTTAATGGTAACAGCTGCCGTACAATGTCAGCGAAAGGTGTGAAGCGAAGTGTGAGTCTCCTCTTGCAATGTGAGTGGGGCTCCTGTACTTATGTATCCTCGAGGATGGAAGACTTTTGCTCCCATGTTTCTGATCATCTGCGCCTACACAATATGCCAAGGGAAGAGGAAGACATGGACTGTGAAGGTAATCTTCTTAATTTCGGGTGCTGTTTAATTCACGATTTGACCTATTTTTCTTTTTTAGAACTCGAAAGCCCATAAAAGTTTTTTTTAATTAGAAACCAATAACGCGGTTATCGATGGCAAATTAGCTATGTTTTACCACTTCTACATGCTGTTGGGGAGAAATGCAGAACATGTATATATTCAAAATGGCTGTTTAGGCATCAGTGTTAATAATATATCCTCAGACTTTAATGGAAAAATCCAGGCCTCAGCACTAACATATCTAGGATCCATGGGCCCCTGACTTTTGGGGCCCTATAATGACACTGCATGACTTACACGGAAAGGTGTAGTTTTGACTTGCAAATAAATGAAGCTTTGGTTACGTTTCTGGTCAAAGCTTTAATACTTAGCTTAGTATTTGAAATAACTTTAAGCAAAACTATTTCATTCACAGAATTTTTCACACCAATATTTTAAGTTATTCATGGTAGAGTGATAAACTTGTTTCTATGGCATCCCAAACTGCTCAGGTCCAAAGACTTGAAGCTCCAGGGAACCTGCATTCCTACTAAAAATCTGTAATAATGTAACTGCATTAAACCTTGATGTTTACAAAGTGGCATGTGGACTTCCAAATGCTCATGTGTGCAATATCCATTTCTTGTGCATGTGCAATAGGAATCCCCATGGTAACTTTGTCACACATGCTAACTGTGTCCCGTTTTATTTTCAATGGGAAGTGTGTGTGTGTGTGTGTGTGTGTGTGTGTGTGTGTGTATATATATATATATATATATATATATATATATATATATATTAATATTAATGTAGTGGCCCAGAATGTTGAATATCAAAGGTGTTTAAGTCCTGTGAGTGTAACCATATACTTTAGATATTTTGCGATCTGACCCGCATTGTTTGAATAGTTTTGCATGACATGTTGCTTAACTGCAAAGAAGTGCGAAGCTATACCTTTAAATATTTGGCAGAAAGTAGCATGCTGTCAGTCTTAGTTGGCTACCATGTATTGCTCTAATTTGAGGTTTGCATGTACAGATAAGCGCTGCATAACGTCCATTCGGGCCTTGTCTGAGCGCATATATAAATGTCCGCTGTTCATTATAATGTAATGTATAATGGACCGTTATCCACGTTCCACATAATATTCACATAACATGGATATTATCCAAATTTTGCATGACGTCCAATATTCGCTTAATGCTTTATGTCCGACTGGCTTTTTTTTTTTTCTTTTTTTTTTTTTTTTTGTCATACTGTCTAATTCGCTCTACATCCTATTGTATCGTGGAGATTAGGTGACGCATACCTGTATTTAGTTGCTAATGCTAGCATGCTTTTCAGCAATATTGGTTTGTTCAATGTCCTCCAGGATTTAAAGGCCTCATCATGTCACCCATGCCCCACTGGTATTACAGGTTGGAAAAGACGTAAATGGAAGTGTCAGTTTGTGTCGTAATGGATTTTATTACAAATTGTACAAAGGAATTCTAAAATTATAACTAAATAATTTTTCATTTTTTTCCTGTAGTGTGATAACACAGCTTGCTCTCTTTTATCTACCAATCTTAACATTTGTTTGGAAAAATTGTCAAGAGACAAACTATCACAATTTTCTGCCACTTTATCTGTGAGGAACATATCTACTTAATTGTGCTTGTTTGGGTCATGCTAGCCCTGTGCCTGAAATCAGACAGATGATTGATATTTAAGAAGGGTGACTCTTCCCAAGCAGCTAAGTTTGCCATCTTTTCTGAAAATAACCTGAGCTGAGTTTGCACGATACCATTATATAAATTTAAAGTTAGAGGCGATCCTAAAAATATAAAACATAATTTTCTCCACATATGAAAGGTGTCGCTGTGTATAAAAAAATATTCACATACCTTTTATTCAGACCCCTCTACCGTTTAGAGCCCCCCCTCCCCAAATGTACCTTTCTACTGCTACCACTTTCGTTTCCTCGTCCTATGTGTCTCTTGTATATTGCGAGCAGGGCCATTTACCTCATTGATCTGAAGTCTGTTTCTTCTTGTCCTGCTTAGCTTGTAATCTCCTTTTATTATCTGCACTCCGTTGGCCCTATATATATGAATGAGGCTGACAAGACTAACTGTAGTTACCAATTTATGGCCCAATTTTCAATTTGTGACACGACTTTCTTCCTGTGTCATTGTATCATGTAACAGCCTTTTTGTGTTTAATAATCACTCATTTCTTTCTTCCTCTTAGATGAGTTTTGTTGCTTGTGGCAGGGCTGTGGATTCTTCTCTCCAGATAACCCTGTAGATCTGGCACGCCATGTCTATTTCCATTGTTACCATACCAAGTTAAAACAAATGGGGCTACAAGCCCTGCAGAACCAGCCTGACCTCACCCCCTGCCAGTTGGATACTCAGACTAAGAACATGATTCCTGAAATGCATGACAACTTTGTGTGCATGTGGGACCAATGTGAGGTAAGCTCCATTTACTCTTATCTAAGATGAAGCCTCCACAAGAGGGTATTCTAAACTTGCAATAACTAGCTGACGCACCGATATTACAGTTACACAAAAATAACTAATGACCTGACACCTTTATGCTTTGCAAGTGTACATTTGTGTTTGTCTTTCTCCAGTTGCTGAAGTAAGTTAGTATCTTTGAAAGCTTGAATTCACAGGTGTTATCAGATGATCCTTGAGGTCATAAAGAATAGGACAGGGGAGGAAGGAGATATATCTTCAGTAAAACTTTCTTTAATAATGCAGAATACAAAAATATAAAATCTTACATAAAAGCAAACGGCAAGCAGCTGCAAAGTGCATGTAGTTCCAGACTTGTAAGGTGCATGAAGTTCTAGTAGAATGCTCCTCTCCCCACAGTGGAGAGTTCTACTATAACTTCATGCACCTTACAAGTCTGGAACTACATGCACTTTGCAGCTGCTTGCTGTTTGCTTTTATGTAAGATTTTATATTTTTGTATTCTGCATTATTAAGGAAAGTTTTACTGAAGATATATCTCCTTCTTCCCCTGTCCTATTCTTTATGACCTTGAGGATCATCTGATAACACCTGTGAATTCAAGATCCCTAGAGGGGCTCCTGAATACCTATGACGCTGAGCAGGGTACTGCTCAGAAAGATGTGAGTGGAACCCTCATATATTATATGTCTTTTGGTCCACTTATTAGTCTTAATATACTACACTATATTACTTTATTTTGCGTTTGTTTTTCTTCCCCTTACATTATATACGGAGAAAATTGCCTCCTATAAGGGTGAATAACAGTGTTTAGTGTTTTGGGAAGCGCACAATTTCACTTATTTGTTTTGTGTGTATTTTATGTACCAGGAGTGAAGCACTGGTTGTGTTTTTGTGCTGCTACTCCCTTCACAGTTAAAGGCGCAGTGTATTCTATTTTTGTTTACTAATTGATAGCAATGACTTGTGCTTCATTTAACAGCAATGTTTTGGAATCTACAGGATCACTATCAAAATGGCCATTACTTGTGGCCTTTGTCTGGAAACTTTTGCTCATGTATTTCATAAAACATCAGCTGCATTTTAAAAGGCATCTTTTCCATTAAAGATTGCAATGTGATTGGAAGTAGATATTTTGCATACCCATCTGACACAAAAATTGTTAAAGCACCACTCCTAGTCCGTGCAAGGTAATCCCAAGCTAATTTCTGGTTTATTTCTCTTTGGTGTAGAGCTCTTTTGACAATGCAGAGTGGTATTATAGGCATGTGGATTCTCATGGTCTGAGCGCTGATTATGAAGAGAGTAGGGTCCTGTTGTGCAGCTGGAAAGGTGAGAAGGAATTGATTTCTGCTGACATTGTGCCTTCCCATCCCATCATTTTATTTGTGTCATTTCTGTTAATGACCATTCTTTTTGCTTACTTCTCCCCACTTTCAGATTGTGACTGTTCCTGTAAGAGTCGGTGCAAGCTGCGGGAGCACCTAAGGAGTCATACACAAGAAAAAGTTGTGTCCTGCCCCAATTGTGGAGGGATGTTTGCCAACAACACAAAATTTTATGATCACCTCAGGCGTCAAACCTCATTAGACCGTAAGTATTCCGTTAAGACACAATGGATTGTAGCAAAAGAGATATTGTGATTTAGCTAATATGAGTGAGGGGAAATTGAGCTACAAGAGAGAAAAGAAAAGCACAACCTAAGACAGTGTGCAGCTGAATGTCCAATGTTGAATGTCCCAAATATGGGAAGTCTTGGTATATAAATGTAGTATCCGATCCAGGTTCTGCTTTGGTAAAAAGAGGCCCACATCCTCTAGGTTGTGGAAGGGGATACCTGGCAGCTGGAAAGAGAAATAAAAGCACACACCAAGGATCTTCTTGTGTAGTGTTTAATGAAAATAGGAATATATTAAAATGACCCCTGTGCCAAATGGCTACTTGCAGGAGGTAGGTAAAATATTAGCATGAGAGATGGGCTAGTAAGGTTCATTTTCTGCCTGGATATCTTAGCGAGTTGTTTAGAGGTATTGCACGTGTCTGGATAACTCTCGGTGTGAAAATGATACCGGATTATGGGAGCCTATATCAGTCAGATTTTGGATGAACAATTCTCCTACCCGTTTCATGAGAGCCAGCTCACTTGGTCAGGGAGATGCTGTTCTCTCATTGCACACACATTTTTATACAAATACAGTACATGAAAAAAAAAATAATATATATATATATATTGTGTAAAAATATATGTGAAAGATGAAAAAAGAAGAAAAACCGAATGGGGAAAAATAGAGGAAAATGTGTGAAAAAATAAATAAATTGAGCTACCCTAGCAGGGAAAGAAAAGGTAACATGGCAGAATCTGACTGTTGAGAAAGGACATGTGCTTGTGAGTTTATTGTTGAGCTCCCTGGGTGAAGTGAATAGTGAAGTCATCTAATTTTTTTTACATATGCAGAGCATCGATTTCAGTGCTCCCACTGCTCCAAGAGATTTGCAACAGAGCGGTTGTTGAGGGACCACATGCGCAATCATGGTAAGCTTCTCTTATTTATGTTCCATGAAGAAGTGTTGGTATCCTGATTATCAATGCCATTCATAATAACAGAAAATCTTTTACTATTGTGTCAATTTCTGCTTTTGATATAACTTTGTTCCCTGGTCTCTCCCAATTCTCAGTGAATCATTACAAGTGCCCACTGTGTGATATGACCTGTCCGCTTCCTTCAACCCTGCGCACTCACATCCGCTTCCGACACAGTGATGAGCGACCATACAAATGTCAGCATTGTGACTACAGGTAAGGTCATATTTGTCTTATATCTTTGTCTTTTAATATGTGTGCAACTTCTGGTCTTGAAAGAATTTTGACCCATAACGCATAATTTTGGTGATCCACATGGCCCTTTAAATTAGGCCATTCAGGGATCACCGAAATGATCCAGGATCAACCCAATATCCTATGGTGGTTCAATGCTAGCACCACTAAAATTAAGGGAATTTTCTGGTATACATATTTACAAATAGTAACATATTATTTTACACACTGCCATAAAAGTTCTTGTGGTATAAAAATACTAGTGATGTCTTGCCAGTGATAGGTTGGCATCAGATCACTGTTTATTGTTCACCGTATACAGCTGTTGGGTTATATCAGGGACCCCCCCCCCCCCCCCCCCCAACGGTCCAGGATTTAGGGATTACCCAGTTGTGTTTAAATATGAATATGTAGAACACCTGGTGTGGCTCCCTAACCATTAAGCAGCCATACTAGGTGTTCTACATATTCTTATTTAAACACAACTGGGTAATCCCTAAATCCTGGGGGGGGTCCTGAGGACAGGTTTGAGAATCACTGGGTTATATGAACCCTTCCACCATCATGCCACGTTTATCACATTGCCATCATTGTACACTGTGGATATGAAACGGTCCCTTTACAAATGTATGTTCATTAGGCAGTGGTGTGAATACTAACCACCGGATACATGGCACAGGGATTTCTGTTCACGCCCCTGCCTTAAGCACTCACATATAACATTTCATATCCATGGTGCATTGACAATCTGTGTTGTCATCCACCCTGTGTAAATTTAATGGTAATGTGACACACGTGGGGGTTACTAAATAATGTGTCGGATACATGTGTGGTTTTATTATATGACCAGTTGATTGGCGTGGAAATTGTACCATTTATGCCGAAATAGCATTTTTTAATTATTTTTATGAAATCTGCCATTATGGCATATATACATTTTGTGTCTCATTACTTATCACCAAGTTTTCCCTCATGCCTTGTCCCTTCTCTGTCTCGTTCCAGCTGCAAGAATCTGGTGGATTTAAGGAAGCACTTAGACACTCACAGCAAAATGCCGGCATACTGCTGTGACTATGAGGAGTGCACTTTCAGTGCTCGCTCTCTATGTTCAATCAAGGCTCATTACAGGAAGGTGCACGAGGTAAGCAGTTATTCAAGTGCGAGATTTTAATTTTATTCTTATATTATTTTTAATTGGTGAAGCATGTTGCATTTAATATGCACTATTAGGTTAATTTGACCATGCTGAAGAAAAGTCGTGCAGGTTTGAAAAGCTGTACACTTACTTGCCAACTGCTCCCCAATTTACAATAATAGGAAGCCTCACACTCAGTCACACGCTTGCGCAGTGGACATGCAAATCTAAGGTGTCTTTTAATTCCCATAGTTATGCTGCTGTCCAAAATAAAACAATGTCAACCTTGAAAAAATCTGCAAGTTGTTTTAACTTTAAGCTAGACTTGCAGGTACACTAATTTGGTGTTCGCTGTCTGAGAACCCAAAAAAACCTCTATCTAAGAGGGGTTTCTTCTCTTTTCCCCAACTATTGGTTGAGAGTGGAGTGACTGACAGACACACACACACCCACACGTGTGACTGAGTGAAGTTTGTCAAATGGCAGCCCTCTAGTCTTTGTTCTGCAAACAATGTGGAAGAACTTTTTGAACAAGTGGGATCAGAGCATTGTTCATAATGCAGTAGTCTTCTGCCTGGTTAAAACTAAATTTGGGGTTTAGCTCCTCTCCAACTGCTATCCAGTTATATTATTATTTTTTAAATGTAATTCTTTGACAAGCTCTAGGTTTCATTATCTTCTCTCTCAATCTCTGTTCAGGGGGATTCAGAGCCCAGGTACAAATGTCATGTGTGTGAGAAATGCTTCACCCGTGGAAACAACCTGACTGTTCATCTTCGCAAAAAGCACCAATTCAAATGGCCATCCGGTCACCCACGCTTCAGGTACTGACCTGTAAACACACTCAGTCTTTCATATACACTGCTCAGATTAATGCTCTGACGGGGGCTAAAATAGTTTTGGGGTCATAAATTCCAATATTTTCTATTACTAGCTGCATTTTACAATGCTTTGATTGTTTTGTAAATATGGGTGGATTGAGAGGATATGGAGCCCACTAAGGAAAGCTGGTCCTGACTCGTATATAAATTAACATCCAGTTTTATTGAAGCCTTACAGCACTTGCCAATACTGTGCAGTATTGTGTAACCTGTGTGTCCCAAGTCTTTCCTGCTGTGACCTAATGCTGGCACAGCAACGCATTAACCCGCGGGGGGGAAACTATTCCAATCCATTGTGGTGACTGAGAACTGCCATTCAGCACTAACCATAGTCATTTTGGATACTAAGCGAGAACACACAATGCTTATCACTGAGCTAACATTTTAAATTATCTCATAGGGAAAAAAGGAATAATGTTAAAATTATGCTTTAAAATATAGTGAAAAATTAGTTAATCATTTTGTAAGTAAATATTTCTTTGTGGCAGGGCTTGCATCCTTGTCAAGTTATCCAAGTCATCTGGATTCCCAAAAAAACATGTACCCATATTGATAGCCAATGCTAGTTTGGTAACTGAGCAATAGAGACGACTGACAATCTTTTTGCATGAGTTAATGGGCTTGTTATCAGTTTGCTTATTATATGATGCATTAATATTTACTCAAAGATCATTAGTGAAATGCACTTTTACAGCCTTTTTTTAATGTTAATAAATAATAATAATAAAGTGTAATTTGTTCCTTCGTATGCAAATTTTTAGAACTTAAAAATACAGATACTCCAATATTAAGTTAGTTCCAGCCTCTGGAGATCGAGTTAAAGACGTCTGCTGCTACTTAAGCTTTTACAGAATAAATATATGTTCCATGAGAGTTGTATCAACAATGTTACATATTTTGTGTTTGAAGTTGTGTTTTCGTCTTTTGGCATCTATGATGTAAGGCTGATACAGATTGATGGCAATGAATAACAAAAGCCAAAGCAAAACTGTTAACTGTACAGTGGTGCAGATCCTTATCAGTGAAAATAAAATCTAATATTGAATTTGCTCATTCTCAGACTTGTTTAAAGGAAAACCTGCATGAATGATACCTATAGCAAATTATCAAGTAAATTATCTTTGGGTTGTGAATAAATGGCTCTTGGAATCTCATGGGCTCCTAATATGTATCTGAAAAATATTTTATTTTTAAGTTATATATTTGTTTTCACATATTTTGCTCTCGGTCTAGTACCACTGATTTATAAAATTTTCTCTCAGTAAGTACAACATTTTACCAAGTATGTTGTAATAAAATGAAGCGGTTTTAAAATACCTTCTTTAGAAGTGCGAAATTAACATAGGTTAAGCAACTTAATACACATCTTCTATTAGTCTTTTTACTCTATTTTTTTTTTACCTGTTTAAACCATGACATACAGTTCCTTATTGTACAAAATTACTGTCAATCTTAACCTTTTATGTAGTTTTTGCTTAGACATACTGTTATTGGTGTTCTGTATGAAAACCCAAGGCAATAGTAGACTTTTGTTTCCAGTTACAGACACAAGTTTCTTTCAGTAGAAAGAAGTAGTAAAATAATTTGTATTTTAATCTAGAAGTACACTGTCTATTTTACTTTACATCTACCTTTAAATCTAGGTACAAGGAACATGATGATGGCTTTCTGCGCCTGCAGTTAGTGAGATATGAAAGTGTGGAGCTGACCGAGCAGCTGATGAAAGAGCGGGAAAAGCAATGGGCTCCACTGGATTCTGTTTCTACAAGTCTTGTTCTGAGCCCTGGGGGTAGTACTGGATCTGATGGAGAAGGTTATGAGAGGTCCGGGGCAGGGAGAGACTCTACGTTATTGCCAGAGTGAATGTGTCCACAAAGAGCACCACGGATTATTAAACATTAAAGAGTTTTCAGTGGGTGTATTTCCAATTTGGCAATGCCAAAGTCCTATAAATAAGACTGACTAATCTTTAGAAGATATTCACTTGTGTACAACAGCCCAAGATATTGGTTTTACCATAAGATTACCTCAGATTGGAGAAAGTACTGTATGAAAAACCAGACTGGACCAGCAAAGGAGCCCTTTTATCATGAGAGGTTTTAATATCTGGGAAAGCCTCCAAAGTCTTTAAAACTGCTGTAAATGTGACAAAATAGAAAGAAATGCCATTCCTGATTTAGCATTGTTCTCATCTGAATGTGCAATCGTATTAAAGAGAACGAGCATAAAATAATTTTCCCTATTTAACAAAATATGCTAAAATACAAAACCGTGTCCCCAGCTAATTTAACATGTTCATATTTTAGAAACGTAATTAACTTCTAGACACGAGAACTTACTTGTGAGAACCCTCCCTAAGCATTTGCTGGCTACCTAAGCAACCCAAATATTTCTTGCTTAAGATCTTTTACTGATAGGAAATTACACTTTTCCTTAGAGCGAAGTACATTCTGAGAGAATCCTTTTTGCCTTCACCACCCACCTGTCAGCTGTGCGCAGATATATCATGTTCCCTTCATTGTGCTTTTTTTCAAAAATAAAATGTAAATGTTTTTCCTCACCCCTTTTTCATGAGTATGTTAACTAACAGTTGTGTGCCTAAGTATTGCACTCTTAGCAGCCATTTATTTTTGTTAAAGTTGAGGCATTTATTTCATTTGTTTTCTGAAATACTATGTAGGCATGATGTACCAAAGCAGACATTTCTAAATAGCATTTTTATAAAATAAATTAATGGCTCAACTTTAAACAAAAAAATTAAGTGCTGTTCGCCAAATATTTTATTATTGAGCTAATAAGTTATAAATAAGAACATTGGAGGAGACCAAAATAGCCTCTTCCTAACCTTACTATAATGCCTTTTGAATTGTGTTCCTACCAGCTGAATTTATACATTCTATGTTAAAACTTCTACATTGTTATACAGCAAAATAGATTGTTAGATTCAGCCCATCAGACCATGGTTATAGTCTTTGTGTCTCTTAAAGGAACTCTGTCACATAAACAGTGTTTATAGTGTAAATCAAGAGAATAAAAATGATCAATGCATCATCAAAATACAATGTCTTTTAAATGTGTCTGGACTTTGACATCACCTGTTAGTTGATGTGCAAATTAACTACTTTCAAAGGCAAAATTTGTAGTTTGCATATAAAGTCACAAAGTGATGTCCTACAACAGCAATTCTCAAAGGGTGTACCTTGTAATTGCATGGCTGTGCCAAGAGAAAAACAACCCCTGCCACCTAATGTGAGCTGGGTGCATGTGGAGGCGGTGCTCTGCTCACCTACCCCTACTGATTGGATAATTCTGCTGCAGGACGCTCCCTCTTATTGATCATCGCCACTCATAGTTAACTGCTTTCCCATTGGTTGTTGGACAGACATGTCTGTGTTTCCTTGCCTTGTGCTGGCCAACGAAACCCACCCTCCACCCAACTCTGGATTTTGGTGTGGTTGTAGTAGAGCGCACACTAAGGTGTGTACCCAATGATTACAGTTATCCCTCTATACCAGCAATTCCCAATTGCGTGGCTTTGCCGCAAGAAAAACATCTCCCACGACTGCATTTGCTCGCAATTTTCCTAACACAGTGTATAGATCTTTTATTTTTTTTTTATTCTCTACATTTACACTATAAACAATGTGTAGGTTTTTAGTATCTTTTTTTTTTTTTTTTTTTGCAGCTAGGAGCACTATTGAAAATTTGATCTAATTAGGCAGAAGTTGTCCTGTTTTGTGTTTTTTTTTTAAATTTTTTTTCCCTCCCACTTTTGTCTTTCTAACAGGGTCTACTCAATAACTGGAATGTCATATTTAAGGCCAAAGCAGCCGAGTTGGAAACAATTATTCAATTCAGCTGCATTGAATTCAATTCACTCTGCTACACTATCCTGAAGTTTGAAATTTTCATCTTGGTACCCTCAAATTCTCTCTTTATTGAGTAGACTCTTTATTCTATAACTGGGGAGGGATATCGGTGTAGTTACAGTAAGTTTTAGTAGTGTGTTTAATATTTAAAAATGTGGGTATGTATACAGAATTCAGAGAATGTGTTTACACTTACTGCATAGAACAAAGTAACCTAAATTCTATATATTCTAAAAAATGTAGGTTTAGTTTTGCAATTTGAATCTGGATTTTACAGTGCTTAACACGAGGCATGTCCTAGGTTTAAATGAGCTTTGGAAGCGATCAATGTTGGTGGCACTTGGGAGTCTCTAAGGTGGCACTTGGCATGTGAGTGCAGTCTCAACATCATCATACATGGTGGTAAGTTGAGCACATGGGGCAACGCAAGGAAAAAGAACCATAACAGAGACAAGGGATAACTAAAATGAACATAGTCTGCAATGGAAATGGGAGAGGGAAGCATAATCTCAATGAAAATGGCACTTTTAGATCTTTAAAAATTGGGGTTTAGCTCCTCTCCAACTGCTATGTCACCAAGGGGTTAAAATCAAATAATTGTATACCTAAAACTGAGAACTTTTATCCCAAGTACAGAACACTGTTGTTTTGCTACCTAGACAACATATCGATGTTTAGGTCAAAAAGTTTAATAGTCCTATATGAAATGAAGCACCTGTACTTGTTAAAACAAGTTGGTTTAACAACGGAAGGTGTTCAGTTTTATAGTTGCTTAAAATGGACCTTGCATCCACAAAACCGTGAGCCAGTTTACAATGTGCATCAGGTTGCGCAAAGTGTCTGTGGTGAGGTCTGTAAACATCCACGAAACATTGTTAAATTGTCAGACACAAAGTACAATATAAGTGCTCCAATAACAACCCTGATGTGGGTTGCAGGCATCTTTTGGCTTTTCTCAAACGCAAACCTGTCCTTTTGATCAGATCATGTTTTCTTTTCCATTGCTCAGGCATGCAGGTGTTTTGGTCCTTAGAACACATTATGCATTTGTGCCTTTTGGCTTTGTCAGGGTTGCCATCAGAAATTTTGGGATCCTTTACTGAACCAATGGTCTACCTCCTCCCTCATAAATATAAGCCTGACACCTGCTGGTGGTCTAGGTTCCTTCTTTGTCCCCATTTATCCAGTTCTTCTGCCAGCCTTTCATTATAGGCTCCATGACATTGCAGTACCCACAAGACTTGACCCTCTGCAACACTGCAGCAACCCCTGTCCCAGACCCATTGCACCTCCCAGTCCCAGACTTGCCAATGCATCCACAGGTCTTGTTTCACCCACAGGCTTTGTTCCCTGGTGTGTAGTGGGGCAGCCAGAGGATGTGTGCTGCTTGACAGGACATACACTTTGTGTTGTGACTGGACTTTTATTAATTCTGTCATTTTTAGGCTGTACTTCTACACCAGTCGTTCCCAAACCAGTCCTCATGCTCCCTTAACAGTCCTGCACTGTTAGGGGAGATAGGAGGTGGGAGCACAGCTTTGGGAACTGTTTTACATAATTTGACACATATCTTGTTAAGTGTCTTGTCTATCCCTGACAGTAGGGTTGCCACCTCAGCCTTTTTTTTTTTTTTTTTTTTTTTTTTTTTTTTTTAAGCTGTCACACATAACTTGCATGCTTTGCAGTATGTAGAAGTCATATGTGACCAGAAGGAAATCAATTACCTAATCAAGTAGTGGATCCCACAGAACCACATTGATTAGTTAATAGATTTCCTTCTGGTCTCGTATGACTTATACCAACTGCAAGACAGCCTGCAAAGGTTATATGTGGCCGGTAAAAAAAAAAAAAAAGCTGAGGTGGCAACCCTACTTGACAGCAGGGCCGGCGCCACCAGTAAGGCAACTTAGGCAGCTGCCTAGGCGCATCTTAGCTGGGGGCGCCGGAACCCTGCTTCAAACCTCCCCCTTACTTACCTCGTAGCTGCTGCTCTGTCTCCGGTGGAGGTCCGTGGCTGTGAGGGAAGCGTTGTGCGCTCCCCTCCAGCCAATGCGCATTCAATAAAGTTTGTTTAAATAAACTTTATTGAATGCGCATTGGCTGGAGGGGAGCGCACAACGCTTCCCTCACAGCCACAGACGGGCAGATGAGAGCACCGGGAGAGCAGCAGCAAGGAGGTAAGTAAGGGGGGAGGATCCTGGCATACTGTGGGGGAAAATCCTGGCATATTGGGTGGCTAAGTCCTAGCTGGCATACTGTGGGGGAAAATCCTGGCATATTGGGTGGCTAAGTCCTGGCTGGCATATTGTGGGGGAAAATCCTGGCATATTGAGGGGGAAAATCTTGGCATATTGGGTGGCTAAGTCCTGGCTGGCATATTGTGGGGGAAAATCCTGGCATATTGGGTGGCTAAGTCCTGGCTGGCATACTGTGGGGGAAAATCATGGCATATTGGGTGGCTAAGTCTTGACTGGCATACTGTGTTGTGGATACAATGTCTCTTTTACTATTATATATTTGTGTTTATGTCTTATTTGGCACACTTCCCTAAAAAGTCATAATTTCTTACAGATGCTTACGTATAAGCATTGCATTCCTTTGTCTGTTTAATCTTTTACACATGTGTTCAAATAAGCTACTTCCTATGGAAACTCCTCCCATCCAAGCTACCCCTTCCCCCCTGCTAAGGAGCAAGTCTCATGTAACACATTCTTATAAAGACCAGCTTCCGGTACTAACTCCTCCCACTTTCTCTTGTACAAGTTATCACATGCCACGTGAATCACTGTTAAAGTAACAGTAACTGGAACCCCTCTTTGTTACTCACTCCCCCCTCCCATCGTGTAACCAAGATGGAGCTGGAATGTGGTGGGAGAACTCTATAAAGATGACATCACATTCTGTAGGGTGGGCTTAAAGAAGACCCCTCCAACTTTTAGCCAATTGCTGAATGTATATTGTATCTTTAAACTATGACTGTACTGTGACGTATTCCTGCTTTAAAAGGAATCCCCCACTCTGGAAAATAAAGGTTTGCCTCAGGTTTTTCACTGATCAGAAACTTCGTCTCCGGTGTGAATTACTTCTAGGGGAGAGCGCATTAGTTGATCAATCTGGAAGGAGTAGATAGACAATAAAGCAAAGTCTGCTTTGATCCAAATCAACTGTGGGGGAAAATCCTGGCATATTGGGTGGCTAAGTCCTGGCTGGCATATTGTGGGGGAAAATCCTGGCATATTGGGTGGCTAAGTCCTGGCTGGCATACTGTGGGGGGAAATCCTGGCATATTGTGGGGGGAAATTCTGGGATATTGAGGGGCATGATCCTGGCATATTGTGGGGCATAATCCTGGGACATTGAGGGGCATAATCCTGGGATATTGAGGGGAATAATCCTGGCATATTGGGTGGCTAAGTCCTGGGATATTGAGGGGAATAATAATATGATAATGTGGGGGGGGGCGGCAATTTTTATTTTGCCTAGGGCGGCAAAAATCCTTGCACCGGCCCTGCTTGACAGTGATCTTTTCCAGGCAACTGTTCCTAATGCAGTCTGTCCATGTTTGACATTATGATTTTTGAGACTGATCCCTTGTGACCAGGGCACCTACCATTTGACTCTTATTATTGGTCCTCTTTGTAACTGTGTTGGTTGCCTCATGTTGCTTTGATTGCCAATTGTAAGACCTATTTTAGCTATACATGTCCTGTTAATTGGCAATCAATCTAATCTTACTCACCTTTGGTATATGTTTTAATTGTTAGCAAGAGTCATATTTAGTGTTGAGCGAACCCGAACTGCACTGTTCGGGTTCGTACCGGACATTACGGTGTCCGTGCAACAAACCCGGACATTTCACTGTATGTCCGTGTTGGAGTTCGAGGTTCGGCTATAAACCGAAAGTCTTTAAACCGAAAGTCATTAAGTTTATAGTCTTTCGGTTTATAGAATAGCCAATAGAATTACATGTATTCTATAAGCCGAAAGTCTATAAACCGAAAGACATTCGGTTTATAGAATACATGTAATGCTATTGCTATTCTATAAACCGAAATAGAGTCCCCATTAATAAGAATTTCTTATGAATGGGGACTCTATTTCGGTTTATAGAAAGCCAATAATATTACATGTATTCCATAAGCCGAAAGTCTATAAGCCGAAAAACATTCTGTTTATAGACTTTCTTTTTATAGAATAGCAATAGCATTAAATGTATTCTATAAAACGAAAGTCTATAAACCGAATGTCTTTCGGTTTATAGACTTTCGGTTTATGGAATACATGTAATGCTATTGCTATTCTATAAACCGAAATAGAGTCCCCATTCATAAGAATAGGTCAATTGACCTATTCTTCTGAATGGGGACTCTATTTCGGTTTATAGAATAGCAATAGCATTACATGTATTACATCTGAGAGTCAAATAGAACCGTCAAATACTGGGCTTACAGCGCACTTTGAAAAATTCTAATAGTTTTGGGTGCTAAATAGTACAGTATTTTTAATTTGTATGTATTTTATGTTTTTCAAGTTATTTCCCTATCCATATTTGTTTGCAGGGCACTTGTCCTACTCTTACCCACATTTTAATTCCTTTTGCAGCCCTCTAACCCTTTCCATGACTTTTTTAGAGGCATTTTAGTGGCCAAAAGTCCATGTCCCCATTGACTTCAATGGGGTTCGGGGTCAAGTTCAAGCATGGACCCGGACTTTTTTCCGAAGTTCGGTCGAACCTCTCGAACCCGAACATCCAGGTGTCCGCTCAACTCTAGTCATATTGTGTTTTTGTTATTTTGTCCACCCCTTTGTAGATCTGTGTTAAGAGCCACAAATATCCACTCCCTTTCTCAGCAATTGGCTTCACTGATATCCCTGATACCATGGGCAGTCACTGGTCCTCCTTACCCATCTACCTATGAAAACCGCTCTGGTCCTCTCAGTGGTAGTTCCTCTTAGTGTCTGTTCTCTGGAATGAAGCATTAGTCTTTTTAAACAAGAAGAAATACATTAAACATTCTGGTTTTATTTGGCTGCACTTTCTTTTTGTCTGTGCTGCGTGGCTGTGTTCCTGTCTCTGCAGTGATGTCTGACCCAGAGTTACCTCACTGCAGCAGAGGCAGCAAGGGGCAGAGCTACAGAAACAGGATGTGTTTAAACTCTGGATACATGCTGCAGGCATGGGGTGTATACCATTTTTATAGGGTACTAGGGACAGTAAGATTAGAGCTCCTAATAATATGTAGATAGAGGTATGAGCAAAAAAAGATAGAAGATAGAATTGTCATGAAAAAAATAAAATATATATAAATATAACTCTTTTTGAAGAACAATTTTAAACAAAGCTTGCAATCTTGGTTAGGTCCTGCTATCTGTGGTGAAGCTCTTGTAATGTATTGTTTTGCCCAAGAAGTCATTAGCATCCTGGATGCAGACTTGTACATTTCTGAAATCTGTGAATGTAGCAATGCCTAGATCAAATGCTCATTTGTAATATTGTACAGATCTGTTCATATAATGGAGCTGGAGCCATAAATGCTTTTAATGAGCATTACAGTTACCCATTGAACAGTCTAGTGTTCACCCAAAGTAGCCTATAATTCAAGTTTGCAGAGTATGCATCTTCTCCTGTTCGTGAGCAGGGACAGGTACATATGCTTTGCTCCCCAATACATTTTGTAATTACCCCAGTCTTTACATTTTGTTGTTTGAGTTATCACAACAGCAGACATTATGTATTGCTTTTAGCAGAACTTCTATATTCTAGGCAAGGACCATTAGTTTGATACAATTGGATATCTAATGTTGCAACACTTGCAGTACATAGGTCTGCTAAATAAAGGGAACTGCATGCGATTTATTATGCATTGATTCTGCACTCATTTGCACTTTGTTTTGGTTCATGCTTTTGTTTTGTACAATACAATCTGCACTGTAATTTCTTTCAATCCTTGAATCTTCAGACAAAAGCTTCACAATTAGCATTTCTTGAAACAAACACATACAGGTGCTTGGGGAAGACAATTGAACAAGTACCTATTGCTGTGGGCTAGTCAGAGGAGGGCAAAATCAATTTAGTGGATTATAGTGCAACTTCATTAGCCTACCCATTATCAGGGCCGCCATCAGAAATTTCAGGGCCCCTACTGGAAAAAAAAACTCTGCCCCCCCCCCCCGATAGTTTATCAATTAATATGTGACTAGAAGCCAGGGCATGCACATATTAATTGATGAACTATCAAGGGGTGGGGCAGAATTTTGTACATCAGTTAAAGCGGCCCTGCCTACACACACACATACACAGCCCCACTTACACACGCACGCATAAATACACACAATCACACTTACACAGACACACACATACATACACTTAGAGACACCCTTATACACACTGTCACGCACACACCTAGTCATCATTATATACACACACACACACATACATACACTTACATAGACAACCTTATACACACACATAAATATACACACTTACAGACACCCTTACATACACACAGTAACAAACGCATTGACACACACAGAGAAATACACACACATTGACACACATACTTACACACACTTTAATTTAAAAAAAAGTTACAAAAAGTTTTACTATTGGTATCTTTCCTGCTTAGTTAATTTAATATGCAGGGAGGAGAACGTTTCCGCCAGTGTCTGCATACACCTGTGTCCTACACCTTTAGGAGGAGGGATCAGGGAGAGAGCTCCCTGGCCAGCTTCTACCCGATCGTGACTGTCTCCATGTGAGACAGTCACACGGGGCAGCTGCCTTGGGCTCCCAGGAATGAGTGGGCCCTGGGCAGCTCCACGTTTGCCTACATTTTTTTAAAGGGAGTATCGCCCGTCACCCCCTGATGGCGGCCCTGCCCATTATCATCAGTGATAGAAGCAGATAGACAGATATGCCAACAGATAAAGCACAGGGATTGATAAGAAGGCAAAACAAGTGAACAGATAAAGCTGTGGCTGGGTATATGCAAGTAGTGGAAGACTGTAAAGTTGATGATAGCAGGAGCCTCTCCTCTTACAGATGTGCACATGGTCTGTGTTAAAGGCCAGAAAATTAAGCTTATCTGACTGAGCCATTCTATACTATCCTAATGATCTCAGCCACAGCCTCATCACAGGTGGATCGGGCAGGGCCGGCCTTAGGGGTGTGCGACCTGTGCGAGCGCACAGGGCGCAACACCCCAGGGGGCGCCCGCCCGGCTGCTCCAAAAAAAAAAGCCGGTAGAGGCACTGGCTGAGGGAGATCAAAAGATCCCCCCCTCACCAGCCCTCTGCTCGGCATGCTGTGCTAGACCCGGGGAGGGTGCGGAGCTAACCGGCTGAGCGGTGTAGCTCCGCCCCCACCCTGTGAAGCAGAGCAGCGATAGTGCCCTCTAACCTGCTCTAGGCCCGGCTCCCCATGCCTGCATTAAGCATGGGGAGCCGAGCAGCACTATCTCTTGCTGCCTGTGGCTCCCAGTGAAGCAGACGCTGCTCTGCTTCACATGGTGGGGGCGGAGCTACACCGCTCAGCCGGTTAGCTCCGCCCCCTCCCTGATACACATTTGCAGAGAAGGGGAGGGGGGAGAGAGAGGCAGAACAGGGGGTGAGAGAGAAGGGGGGAGAGAGAGACAGAACGGGAATGGGGGAGAGAAAGAGAGACAGAACAGGGGGAGGGGGGAGAGAGACAGAACAGGGGGAGGGGGAGAGAGAGAGACAGAACAGGGGGAGGGGGGAGAGAGAGAGACAGAACAGGGGGAGGGGGAGAGAGAGAGACAGAACAGGGGGAGGGGGGAGAGAGAGAGACAGAACAGGGGGAGGGGGAGTGAGAGACACAACAGGGGAGGGGGGAGTGAGAGACAGAACAGGGGGAGGGGGGGAGAGAGAGAGAACAGGGGGAGGGGGGGGGAGAGACAGAACAGGGGGGGAGAGAGACAGGGGAAGGGGGAGGAGAGACAGAACAGGGGGATGGGGGAGAGAGACAGAACAGGGGGATGGGGGAGAGAGACAGAACAGGGGAGGGGAGAGAGAGACAGAACAGAGGGAGAGAGAGAGAAAACAGGTATGGGGGAGTTAGAGAAAGACAGACATGGCAAGGAAGAGGAAAGGGACACATACATAGGATGGTGAAAGGGTAAAAGGGGGGGGGGGCGCCACAGGGGGAATCCCGCACAGGGCGCCGGGACACTTAAGGCCGGCTCTGGGTGGATGCTTGCCTCGACTATGACATTTAGAAGTGAAAATTGGTTTAGTCTTTGCCCATAAAGAGGGTATTCCAGGTTAGTTGCACTGGAAGTCACGATCTCTTCCTATTGCTCCAGGGACCCTTGTAAAGCATACATGCTATGGGTGTCTTAGGCCTGGCTACTCTTCCTTTTTCCCTTGGAATCACCTGTTTTTCTTGTGTGCAACCTTCAGATAATTATTAGAGAGATTAACATCAAGCCACAGCAGACATTTGTATGTTCATCACCCAGGGAATAACTCCTTAATAGCTCCTTAATTGGCATTGTGTAATTCTCACAGGGGTTGAATTCAACATGGTAATGATTTTTTTTCATTACTGTAAATGTATTCATTGGTTTATGACTGACACCCATTAATGACTGTACATTGAGGAAGTGTTGTAATATTAACACTTGCATTGGATTTACTACACACAAAAATCATCGTGTATCAGGTCCCTGAAATGGCACTTAGGTTGTCACTTACAACTATTTTACCACATTGGGTTCTCCACAGATATAAACAACGAAGCTGTGCATAAATCATTGCTAGTACGCCAGCATTTAATGACTTAAAGATTGTTCTCTTTATAGAAAGGTCCAGGCTTAGGTCTGCAAGGTGTCCAGTAATTGGCATATGTGGCCAGGAAAAAATAAAGCCTATGGCTATTTCCTTTGACTTCTATATGGTGTGCGTTCTTTTTAGTGGAATCCAGTGTGTTTATTAGAACCATCTGGCCAGCCCTAATTGGGCTATAAGACACCAATATCAGACAAATAACAAAGAGAGAATCCATCAAGAGAACGTTTTTCTTAGGGACAATGACAAATAGCGCCTAACTGTGAAAGAAACAGGTTTGCATGTATCTGTGTCTCTTTGCTTATCAATTAGATCTCAACCACTGGAGCTCCACACAAGTCATGCATCCCGACTCAGACATGTATTATGTTTGTGTTATGTGTGCTGTGTACTTGGAAAGGTTATTTTCACCATCAATTATTGGAATGTCTCTTCTTGATTAGTGAGATGTTTCAATTAAAGTCTTGTCGTATTTTTAATTTTGTATCTCTGGAGTCTGTTGTAAGCGCACACCGTTTCATAACTTTCTGGTTATTCAATTCTCCTCCCTATGATTCTGCTCAAAGTGTCACAATACAAAATTGTTTGCATCTAAAACTTGAATAGTATTAGTGGAAAATGTGTAGCTGTCCCCACATATGTTAGTTTGAGACAGGGTGGATTGTTCATTGTGTATTTTAGTAATTGATAGTAATGGTGGAGTATCCCTTGAGTATACCACTGCAGAGAGACACAACAGTTTATTCAGTGACCAGCCCGCTCAAGATGTGAAATAGCCTTTCTATCCATACCCAGAATCCTTCACACTAGCACATGTGTGCAGTCCGGATGCACCGACAACAGGTTCCCAACAATGCCTCCCATCACAGTAAAATTGATTTGTTTGCTGTATATCATATTTGTATTGATAAGTAGTATTCATGAGCAGTGGCGTCCCTAGGGGGGGGCTACTGGGGCTGAAGCCCCGGATCTCCCCTCCATAGCCCTGGATGGAGACTCTGACCATGCCCCCTTGCACTAGGCCCCGCCCCTCACGCTCGGTCCACCCCCTGCATGCTGCTATCTGGATGCAGGACAGCACCAGACTCCGCCCCCTCGCGCTAGGCTCCGAATGCGCAACTCCGCCCCTCAAGCTTTGAATGTGAGTCTGGCAGAGTGTAAGAGAGAGTGGCAGTTATGAGTCCGCACGTGTATGTATGTGAGTGGCAGAGTTATGAGTGTGTATGTAAGTGTGTGTGTGTGGCAGAGTTATGAGTGTCTATGTATGTAAGTGGCAGAGTGTAAGTGGGTGTGAGTGGCAGAGTTATGAGTGTGCATGTGTATGTATGTAAGTGGCAGAATGTAAGTTGGTGAGAGTGTCAGAGTTATGAGTGTATATGTATGTAAGTGGCAGAGTGTAAGTGGGTGTGAGTGGCAGAGTTATGAGTGTGCATGTGTATGTATGTAAGTGGCAGAGTGTAAGTGGCTGTGAGTGGCAGAGTTATGAGTGTGCACATGTATGTGTGTGAGTGGCAGAGTATGAGTGTTTGGAAGAGAGTAAGTGTGTGTGAGTGAGTGTAAGTGTGAGTGGCAGAGTTATGAGTGTGCATGTGTATGTATCTGAGTGGCAGAGAGTAAGTGGGTGTGAGTGTAAGAGAGTAAGTGTGATTGGCAGATTTGTGTGTGTTAGTGGCAGAGTGTGAGAGTTTGGAAGAGTGTAAGTGTGTGTGAGTATAAGTGTGAGTAGCAGAGTTATGAGTGTGTGTGTGAGTGTAAGCATGAGCAGCAGAGTTTTGAGTGTGTGAGAGTGAAAGTATGAGTGGCAGAGTTATAAGTGTGAGTGTGAATCCCAGTGAGATTACTAGGAGAAAATGTGATTAATTACTATTATTCATATAGAATGTGATAATCAAATGTGAAACAATGCTATCATCTCATATTATTTTTATTTTCACACCTGATTATCACATTCAATATGAATAATAGTGATTCATCTTTATATATAGTCTTTATATTGATGGCAACGAAAGTCCATACACATGGTATTAAAAATTCCATGTATCTCGTTATTGTATTAAAACCATACATTATGAATGAATGTTCTGCTCATTATATTATAGACTTTACTCATGAAAGAGAGAATTGCAGGGAAGTGAGATGGGAATATCAAAATTAAAGCTAAAGTAGCAGAGTTGGAAAAATTATCCTATTCAGTTGAATTTTCATCTCAATTCCCTGCACTTCTCTCTTTTATGAGGTTGGTAGTAAGTTTTTGGCCCCTTTTTATTAAAAAATAAAAATTTATGATGTGCGTGTGAGAGTTGCAGGTTTACACACGTGTCTGTGTGGCAAAATATCTGTGTGGGAAAGGCCATCTGTGTATAAGGGTGTCTGTGTGTAAGGTTGTCTGGATGTGTGTGTGTGTAAGAGAGTGTGTGAGTGTAAGGTTGTCTATGTAAGGGTATCTATGTGGGGGGGGGGGAGTGTAAGGATGGGTGTCTGTGTGTGTGTGTGGGGGGGGTGATATCCCCTATAGTATGAGACTGTTGGTCTACTTTTTTTTCTCTAAGTCTGATAAATGGTGTATGCAACATACACAACATTTTGTATGCTCAGTTATTTTGAAATCATGGGAATTTGCTCACAAACAAGTGTGTGTGTAATGTAAGTTTGTGTGTGTAAGTGGGATTGTGTGTCTCTGTGTGTAAGGGTGTGTGTATGTATGTGTATGTGCAGGGCCGGCGCTACCGTAAGGCAGCACAGGCGGCTGCCTTAGGGCGCCCCAATGGGGGGGCGGGAAAATCGCCCGCTCCCCCATGCCCGTTTACTTACCTCCATTCTGCTGTTCAGGTGCGTGGCTGAGAGGGAAGCGCTGTGCCCTCCCCTCAGGCCGTGCGCATTCAATAAAGTGTGTTGAAACTTTTTTCTTCAACACACTTTATTGAATGCGCACGCCTGAGGGGAGCGCACAGCGCTTCCCTCTCAGCCACGGACATGAACAGCAGCATGGAGGTAAGTACTGGGGTCTGGGGAAGGGGGGAGGAGGGAGGTATAACGAGCATCTGACTGGCACAATATTCCTGGGCATCTGACTGGCACAATATTCCTGGGCATCTGAATGGCATAATATTCCTGGGCATCTGACTGGCATAATATTCCTGGTTATCTGACTGGCATAATATTCCTGGGCTCTGACTTGCATAATATTCCTGGGCATCTGACTAGCATAATATTCCTGGGCTCTGACTGGCATAATATTCCTGGGCATTTGACTGGCACACTATTCCTGGCACACTATTCCTGGCACACTATTCCTGGGCTCTGAATGGCATAATATTACTGGGCTCTGACTGGCATAATATTACTGGGCTCTGACTGGCATAATGTTCCTGGGCATCTGAATGGCATAATATTCCTGGGCATCTGAATGGCATAATATTCCTGGGCATCTGACTGGCATAATATTCCTGGACATCTGAATGGCATAATATTCCTGGGCTCTGACTGGCATAATATTACTGCGCCCTGACTGGCATAATGTTCCTGGGCATTTGACTGGCACACTATTCCTGGGCTCTGACTGGCATAATATTCCTGGGCATCTGACTGGCATAATATTCCTGGGCATCTGAATTGCATAATATTCCTGGGCTCTGACTGGCATAATATTACTGGGCTCTGACTGGCATAATGTTCCTGGGCATCTGACTGGCATAATATTACTGGGCTCTGACTGGCATAATATTCCCATTGAAATACTGGTAAGTTTGTTGATTTAACTTTACTTCATTTTAAATATTGTATTTGTTCCCGTTTTGTTTCTTCACTGCAAAATAAGATATATGCAGTGTGCATAGGAATTTGTTCATAGTTTTTATTTTTACTATTGTCCGGCCCTCCAACGGTCTGAGGGACAGTGAACTGGCCCCCTGTTTAAAAAGTTTGAGGACCCCTGGGCTAAATACTGGCAAATTGAGTGGCAAAATAGTGTGTCTCAGGTTATGTGTGAATTGGTGTAACTGTGTGTGTGTAAGTGGTAAGGGTGTCTCTGTGTGTGACTGCAAGGGTGTATTTGTGTTTAAGGGTTTCAATGTGTGACACATTTAGAGCATGCGAGTTGAATATTTAGATGTATTTATTTTCTACACTATACATTATTCATATATATATATATATAATGTAAGGAGGCTTAATGGTGTGGGAGGCGTGGCGGATCAGAGCAGGGGGGCACCAAAATGCACCTTCGCCTGTGTAGACGAAAATCCTTGCACCGGCCCTGTGTATGTGTGGCTGCATGTGTGTATTTGTGGCTGTGTATTTATGTGTATAAGTGTAACTTCGAGTAATGTGAGTTTCTTGCGAGTCTTATTGTGTATTGTGGTACAGTAATGTGCAGCATGAGTGTGTGATATACTCACACACTGCACATTACTGTGAGTTTTATTGCTGTTGAGACTGTGATACACTCACACACTGCACATTACTGTGAGTTTTATTGCTGTGGAGTCTGTGTTATACCTACACATTTGCACATTGCTGTGAGTTTTATTGCTGTGGAGTCAGTCACAGACAGACAGGCAGACACACGCATACAGACATGCATACAGTCAATCACAGGCAGACATACAGTCACTCACACACACAGTCACTCACAGACAGACACACACATACACACAGTCAGTAACAGACAAACAAACACATACAATCAGTCACAGACACATACAGTCGATCACAGGCAGACATACACACAGTCCGTCACATAAACACACAATCAGTCACACACACACACTGTCAGTCACATACACTTACACACAAGTCAGCAATTTTGTTGTTGTTTACTATAAAAGTGTATCTATCAATATGTCCCACCTTCTGGCTGCTATACCTCATTCTAGCCTGGTCTGTGCCCTGCTGTTGTTTCTAGCCCTGCTGAGCACACTCAGTGCTCGGACACTATAAGACTGTACAGCCGGTCCACACACTGCTCCCTCGCGCTCCGCTGGATAAATAAATAAATAAAATGATTCCAGCTGCGAGGGCACCATGCAGGGGCAACAATAAACAGGCGCCAGGTATAATTTCCTGGTGCTCAGGATTTGTTGAGCCCTGATATATAGCCATATATTTATAGAAAGAGAGACAGCGCTAAAATATACCCCAAAAAGAACAAGACATAATTTATAAAAATAGAAAAGATTTATTGTCACAAAATATACATGTATATAAGGTAAAAAGACTATAGTTGAGTCTAGTAACGCAATAATATAATATTAAGAAAACAAATAGAGTAGAAAAAACACAAAAAGTAATATCAATAAGCGGTAAAGTAGAATAAAATAATATATAAAATATATATAGTAGTACAACCTTACCCACTGCTAGTATAGTGTTGTTCACCTGGCCAGGTACAGAACATATGTATAAAATATACACTATAAGCACAGACACAAAAACAGGACACCCCTCAGGACGCGTTTCGTAAAAAAACTTCTTCAGCTGGTGGGTGAGTGTGCATACAGGCAGTGGGGAAAGGCACTCTTATATACAAGACAAAAAAACCCGCGAAAATTGGATTAAGATTAATGATACTCTACAGCTGGAGAGTAGGTTGCAAACTATGTTGCCGATAAACCGGAAGTTCGGATATAGAACACTTCCGGAAAAGACGTAATCGTCATCAAGAAGCGTCTTGTTGCCATAGTGACGCGTCCTCCAACCGCATAGCCGGCATAGCGGGTGGGGGACCGCGAAATCACCATAGGCAAGGGAATCTTCGTTTTATAATACCAAGGGGAAGAATGATCTGCTAATACTAAGGGGACATAGAAACGGAAAGGGGGAAATAGATGAAAAAAAAAAAGGGGGGGGGGAAAGAATTGGCAAAGAAGAAAGAGAAAAAAGAGGGGAGGAGAAAGGGGAGGAGCAAAAAGAGAAAGAGGAATGACAAATGGTAAATAGCAAACAAATAATAAGGCGTGCAGAATCAAAAATATATGATTACAACATGAAACAGGGTATGGCAACAAGAGAAACATAATGTAGAAAAAATCAATATGAAAAACACACACAGTATGATTTTGACATGTTGCATACTATTATATAGATACATGGTCTAGTTCCAGGTTGGACATATTTACATATATATATAGCATATAGCATACCTCTGCATGTGAATATACTGCAGATATGGTTTAAGACATGATATGAAAAAAATGATGATATGAAAAGAATGATATGAAAAAAAGAGAAAAGGAAAAAAAAAACAGTAACATTATTCAAGATATGGTATAATATCGAACTTATCATTAAGGCCTCTTGGTACCAACGTATTCAGGGTAAGAATCCAAAAGGTTTCCCTCTTTCTTAACATCAAATGGCGATCTCCCTTCCTAATTCCCAAAATTACTTGCTCAATAACCCAGGCCTTAAGGAGGGTGTCATTTTTACCATGAAATTCTTTAAAATGTTTAGATACTGTGTGTTTTAGAAAGCCAGTTCTGATGTTATATCTATGTTCATATAGCCTTTTTTTGAAAAAACGACTTGTTTGACCAACATACTGGAGGCCACACGGGCATTCAAGCATGTATATGACAAATTTAGATGTACAGGAGACATACCTCTGAATACTGTATTGATTGTTAGTGGTGAAACTTACAAAACTATCTTTCTTTTTGGGGCAGATATCACAGTGGCCACAACGTCCACAGCGATACCATCCTTTATTGGTCCCCAAGAAATTATTCTGTGTGGGACCTTCTGCCTTTTTAAATTCCTTAAACTTTTTTGTTAAATCAGATGGCGCCAAGAGGGTCTTTAGATTTGCATTTTTTCTACAAATGACTCTACAAGTTGGTGGGAGAATTTTACCCAAAAAAGGGTCTGTTTGAATAAAATGCCAATGTTTGTCCAAAATATTTTTAATTACACCAGTTTTATCTGAGAATGCGGTAATTAGGCCCATCTCGAAACTACTTCCACTCTCTTTTTTATTATTATTTTGCTTTTTATTTTGGGCAACAGTGTCTTGCAACTGTTGTGGTTTTCTATCAATCTTGATGCCATTGATTTCATCTATCCTAAACTTCTTTATTTTGTTGTTCTTAATTTTATTATTAGAAAAAAGGTTTTCCCTATCTATTTTTCTGGCATATAGTTTGCTATTCTCTATTTTTCGTTTATCGTATCCCTTCTCAAGGAACCTGTTACCAATTTCGTCTGCTTGTGTGTCAAAAAGTCTGACATCTGTGCAGTTTCTGCGCATACGCAAAAATTCTCCTTTTGGGATGTTCTGTATCCACTTATTATCATGGTAGCTTTTAGCATTCAGATAAGTATTTTTATCTACGGTTTTGAAATATGTCTTTGTCTCGAAACATCTTTTACAATTGTTACTAAAAATAGTCAGATCTAAGAAATTAATAGATTCTCTACTGGCTTCGAAGGTAAATTTAAGGCCTAGGGTATTCTTATTCAGTTGCTCGAAAAATATTCTTAAGGAGTCCATTGACCCCCCCCCCCCCCCACAAGATAAACAGGTCATCGATATAGCGTTTGTATAAAATAAGTTCGGCACGGCGATGGGAACCAAAAATATTTTCGCTCTCCCAGTCACCCAAAAAAAGATTTGCGTAGCTAGGTGCGAAACGGGTTCCCATCGCCGTGCCGCACGTCTGGATGTAAAAATCCCCATTAAACACAAAATAATTGGTTTCCAATATGAACTTCATGCTTTCACACAAGAAATTCCTGTGTTGACTACCAAGGTAGTTAAAATGGTCAAGCATATTTTTAACTCCCTCTATTCCATCATAATGCCGGATAGAGGTATATAATGCTTGTATATCAGCAGTCACTAGTATGGTATCATCTTGCCACGGGATAGTTTTTAGTAATTCGATCAAGGATTGGCCGTCTTTAAGATAGGAGGGCATAAGTGGCACAAGGGTTTGTAAAAAAAGATCAACATATAGGGATAGATTCGAGCTTAAAGATCCAATACCCGAAATGATGGGTCGTCCCGGGGGATTATTTTTATCTTTGTGGATTTTGGGCAGATGGTAGAACAATGCTATTCTAGGGTTTCTTACCAACAAACAATTGTATTCTTCCTTGGAAATAATTCCATTGGATCTAGCTTCCTGTAGTATATTACTTAAACGCTTAGAAAAAACAAGAGTGGGATCGATAGACAATCTTTTATAAAAATTCGTATCAGACAAAAGTCTGTTGGCTTCATCCAAATAGGTTTTTGTATTTTGTATAACCACACCTCCTCCTTTGTCTGCACCTCTAATGACAATGTCGCTAGATTGTTGCAAGTCTTTAAGAGCTTTTCGTTCAAATCTAGTGAGATTGTCATATCCACATTTAGTGTCTATTTCCCATATGTCTCTCTCCACCACATTCTTGAAAACCTCCAAGTGCATCCCTCTACTGCATATGGGGTTGAACTTGGAGGGTAATTTCAAGTTGGTATGGACTCGCAATTCTTCAGTTGCAACATTATTTTCATTCAATAGACTATTTAGAATTGATACACCAGGTAGATCATTTACCGTCAAACATCCATTTATATCCCAAATGGCAGAAGGCGCTTTACCGCCACCGGGGAGAGGAAAATCGTGCTTGGTGAGAAAAAATCTTTTTACAGTTAATTTGCGTATAAACTTGTTGAAATCTATTAATAAGTCCGTTTTGCTTAAGTTCTTACATGGGGCAAATTTAAGGCCCTTCAGCAATAGTGTGACTTGACTCACAGTTAGAATATGGTCAGATGTATTATAGATCCCCAGTTGTTCTAGATCTGTTACTGGACAGTTCTTGATCTTTTTATTGTGTCTCTTGATGTTTGCTCTTCTTCCTCCTCTTCTTCCTCGGACTCGAAGTCTGACCATTGGTCTGTAGTATCCATCTCGGAAGGTCTTCTTTGTATGGATGGATTGGCTTTTCTCTTCCCGAATCTTTGTTCTAAAAAAGATGCTGTGGAAGAGGGTACTGAAGAGAAGGAGGTAGAGGGGACAGCAGGCATGGAATTGACAGAAGAGAAATTCATATTAGAAAAGTCTCTTTTTCTCTCTCTATTTTGGAGACCATCAAACCGATTCTGTGTCGTGACACCAAAAGTGACTTTAGGTCTCCCACCACCTTCCCTCCTATTATAATCATGCGTTCTCTCCTCTCTTCTATTGCCATTTACTCTCCTATCTGTTTTTTGTTTTCTCTCCGGCATAGACTTTTTATGTCCATAGTTCTGATTAGTCCTATCATTACTAGGAATTCTCTCTCTTTCCTTGATCTTCCAATTGAATTGTCTTCCCTGTGAGTAATCTTGTCTATCTCTTTTGAATTTAGATTGTTTTACAGAAATAATATCTGATTCTATTTTATCCAATCTCTTCTCCAGAATATTTTCCAAGTCTTTAAATTCAGCAGCATTTCTATATTTCTCAACTGATTTACTCTGCTCCTCAATTTTTTCTTCCACTTTAGCTAGCAAGTTCTTTCTCCTCTTAATTGCTATTTCCATTAATTTGAAAGAACATTCTTCCAAAGTGTTGTTCCATTCCTCTAACAAAGCGGCATCATTATCACCCATATTGGCCTTTTTATTAATCCTTAAGCCTCGTGGTATAATACGTGCCTTTATATACTGTTCTAAACTAGTGATATCCCACCAGTGCCTTAACTCTGATTCTAATGTCTTTTGGACTTCAAAGAACCATGTATCAATATTTTTATCCTTTAGATTCTCTTTGGATTCTACTGTGTTAATATCAAAAATTCTCTCACTAATTAGTGCCCTTTTGTTTTTCCTCTGAATATAACTTTCCATAATGTGAAAAAGGGACACCAACTCAAAACAAAATAGTGCAGATAAAAATAAATATAAATAAAATATAATATTATGAACACGTGTAAATAGGAAAGCAGCTATGCTACAAATAGAAACATCAAGCAATACAAAAAAGGGAGAGTGCACAGCGCTTAAATATAAAAAAGGGGAAGGGGAAATAATGGAGGAATGTGTGAAAAATGAAAAGGCAGTGATAATAAATATATAATGAAAATAAGGAGGAATAAAGAAACACACTAACCCGTATCAACTCCACACACAGAAAAACCTCACATATGAACAAGTATGGAGGGAAGGATATCTCTCCAAATTGGGGGGGGGGGGGGCAAACCACTAACAAATGTGGAAAAGAGATAGCAGCTAGTCTTAAACTGCAATGGACTGGACCACTGCAAAAAAGAAGCACAGGATTAATAGAAAGAGAGACAGCGCTAAAATATACCCCAAAAAGAACAAGACATAATTTATAAAAATAGAAAAGATTTATTGTCACAAAATATACATGTATATAAGGTAAAAAGACTATAGTTGAGTCTAGTACCGCAATAATATAATATTAAGAAAACAAATAGAGTAAAAAAACACAAAAAGTAATATCAATAAGCGGTAAAGTAGAATAAAATAATATATAAAATATATATAGTAGTACAACCTTACCCACTGCTAGTATAGTGTTGTTCACCTGGCCAGGTACAGAACATATGTATAAAATATACACTATAAGCACAGACACAAAAACAGGACACCCCTCAGGACGCGTTTCTTTTTGCTCCTCCCCTTTCTCCTCCCCTCTTTTTTCTCTTTCTTCTTTGCCAATTCTCCCCCCCCCCCCTTTTTTTTTTTTTTCATCTATTTCCCCCTTTCCGTTTCTATGTCCCCTTAGTATTAGCAGATCATTCTTCCCCTTGGTATTATAAAACGAAGATTCCCTTGCCTATGGTGATTTCGCGGTCCCCCACCCGCTATGCCGGCTATGCGGTTGGAGGACGCGTCACTATGGCAACAAGACGCTTCTTGATGACGATTACGTCTTTTCCGGAAGTGTTCTATATCCGAACTTCCGGTTTATCGGCAACATAGTTTGCAACCTACTCTCCAGCTGTAGAGTATCATTAATCTTAATCCAATTTTCGCGGGTTTTTTTGTCTTGTATATAAGAGTGCCTTTCCCCACTGCCTGTATGCACACTCACCCACCAGCTGAAGAAGTTTTTTTACGAAACGCGTCCTGAGGGGTGTCCTGTTTTTGTGTCTGTGCTTATAGTGTATATTTTATACATATGTTCTGTACCTGGCCAGGTGAACAACACTATACTAGCAGTGGGTAATGTTGTACTACTATATATATTTTATATATTATTTTATTCTACTTTACCGCTTATTGATATTACTTTTTGTGTTTTTTCTACTCTATTTGTTTTCTTAATATAATATTATTGCGGTACTAGACTCAACTATAGTCTTTTTACCTTATATACATGTATATTTTGTGACAATAAATCTTTTCTATTTTTATAAATTATGTCTTGTTCTTTTTGGGGTATATTTTAGCGCTGTCTCTCTTTCTATTAATCCTGTGCTTCTTTTTTGCAGTGGTCCAGTCCATTGCAGTTTAAGACTAGCTGCTATCTCTTTTCCACATTTGTTAGTGGTTTGCCCCCCCCCCCCCCAATTTGGAGAGATATCCTTCCCTCCATACTTGTTCATATGTGAGGTTTTTCTGTGTGTGGAGTTGATACGGGTTAGTGTGTTTCTTTATTCCTCCTTATTTTCATTATATATTTATTATCACTGCCTTTTCATTTTTCACACATTCCTCCATTATTTCCCCTTCCCCCTTTTTTATATTTAAGCGCTGTGCACTCTCCCTTTTTTTTTATTGCCATATATACCTATTGTTTATTGGCGTCAATTATATCAGTCTGTATGCCGCCTAACTAAGCATGTGAGCTTCTTTACTCCACTTCTATCACGGGCTCCAGCCCCGGATCTTTTGGAGACCTAGCAACGCCCCTGTTCATGAGTGCTGACAGGCTTTAATACATCTTATTAGTGAAAATGATCCGTTATCCAAAAGCAAGCAACCTGGGGCCCTCAAGTATAAATGTAAAATTACATATTATTTTCTACACTTCTTGGCCTTGCAGTCAAGGAGATTACTTCTGTTCCAATACAGACTTGGACAATTGTTTTTTGTTTTTAAAATATATACACTCTACCCTGCATATATTATTTAATATATTTATGCAAAAGGTTGGTGAGTAGCTGGCATGCTACCAAAATGGAATAAGGGATATGTACAAATGAAAAGGAAATAGAGGAGACATATTGAGAACAAGGTGTAGGTGAGAATGAAAGAAAGTTGTATGCTTACCATTCTTCACAGACTAGTGAAGGTTGTTGATTCCAAATACCCATGATTCAACAAGAAACCAAGATAATCTCAAAGTACCATTTTACACCACATTCTAGTCATCCTCTCCCATTTTCATTGCACACTATTTATTTTAGTTTCCCTTCTCCCGGATTTCATTTATTTTACTTACATTGCACCATATAAATGGCCCTGTGTGTTGTACTTTCTTCCCTTTGTGATGAAAATGGTGAGCCTGTAGTCAGGTGCAGGGTGCCACCTCTGAGGTGCCTGAGTGCCACATGTAGCTTTGTCTGTTCTAGACAAGGTGTGAAATATTCAAGATTACAATGGATCCTTAATACCATTTTATTCTTATTTACATTTTGTTTAGATACACTATAGGTGTATCTAATTGTATTTTCAAACTTTGCTGAAAACTGCTCTAATACAAGCTTTATATACAATGTTCGAATTTTACACTGTGCATATATACATCACGTAAATCCTGTGACTGTTTTTGTCGAATTTTCTTGGATGGTAAAGGTGAGCTGTGTCTTTAAAAGCAGCTATTGGAAGCCCTGCCTCTTAGCTGCCTGCCAGAAGATGGATCTGCATCAGCATCGAGGACCTATGGAGCATCACTGAGCACTGAAAGTCTGCATTAGGATTATACAACAGTGGGATTAAATAATTTATCCATCCCGACAATGGAGTTGCCAGAGTACCCCTTTGTGCAGTGCCTAGGGGCCAAATTGGAAGCTATTTCGTTCGCAAATCTATCCTGAAAACAGAAACCCTTCCCCCCAAATCCCCTGGGGTGGGTGCAAAGACACAGCTGCAACTGGAGAAGTGGGGGTAGCTGTGACCTCCCCAATAATCTGAAGGTGAGACCCCTGTCCCCTTCCCTGCACCTCCTGTGGCTCAGAGTGGATGGAATGGATTATTTGAGTGGATCAGGGTGGAGTATGATTATGTTCATTATATATATGAGGGATATGTTGCAGGTGTGGGAGTAGATCTAGGTTATTATAGAGGAATAATGTCTAACCTTTGATGCTGCAGCTGATGTGAACTACAATTTATATGATGCTCATCCAGCCCTTACTGGAATTGTAGTTCAGCAGCAGATGGGGTGTCAAGATTAGCCTTGACTGTAATAGAGGCTGGGAACGGATGATATATGTGCATAATGGAAAATAAAGTACAGACTTGAAAGCGTTAATTTATTCACTATAGATTGAGAGAGAAGAATGCAAACGAATCACGATATGTGCAAAATGCTGAATATATCGTTTTATTGCAGGGCTGGTGATGGCTGTGAGTGCGGTGGGTGGGAGGAGGGTAGGGGGAGATCAGGCAGGTGACAGTCACTGAACAGACACCTGTGTGAGACACAATAGCAGCAGTGACAGCCAAGGACACAACTTGGCAACATGCCGCCGGCCATATTGATATTATGACTAACCTTGGCCAATCCAGTTATTTTGAATTATAGTTCCTATCATGCTCAGACGACCATTTGGCTGTCTGAGCATCATGGGACATGTAGTCCACAACAGTTAGAAAGCTATTACTTCTGCAGTTACACAATATCAGTGAAGGGCCTGTACCACCAAAACATTGTTTTTACTGTGAATGTAGAGAATAAAAAATGATTGAAAATGAGCTGTATATTGTGTTGCAAAATTGCAAGCAAATGCCTATATTAGGAGAAAATGTGTGTTTTTTTTTCTCCTGCTTATGACATCACCTGTGGCCTAATATGCAAATTACACATTTCCCACTGAAAACGAGTTAATTTGCATATTAGACCACAGGTGATGTCATAATGATGTATTTTTTCTCCTAATTTAGGCTCTACATTCACAGTAAAAGCTATTTTCAGGTAATACAGTTTATTTAAATGCTTTTGAAGTAATGGTATGTGGTAGATTATGTATTCAATATGCATATATGCTTTTGAACATCATCGATCTGATGTGTATTCTGGGAATATGTCATAGGTTTATGTCATTACACTATGCTATGACATCACCTATTTAGTAATGCATCAACCGGAATGGCAGTCAAGCCAAAGATTTATTGTGTAGAGATTCACATTGTGAACTCAATACATTATTTTTCTGTGTTTCCATATTCTGAAAAATGTTCCAATGTAGCTATGTTTACTAGCCATCTGTTGTATAGAAAACAACAATTATACAATTTTAATTATCTCAACATCGCTTAATGGAAAGGAGATGGTTTTTGATTTCAGAAGATAATTTTATAGTAATGAATATTTTTTGAAGTTTTTGCATTTTGTAGTATGCAATGGTATTATTGGTATATTACCATGAAAGCTATTAAAACAGGATTTTCTGTTAATACTGATTATAAACATATTGCTCTTGCTTTTATATAATATGAATGTATCTCAAACATGTTCAAATAACATGAAGTGTTTGAACCTGTGGTTGATATGCAAATGAGACATTTAACATTGAAAAACAGTTAATTTGCACATTGAGCAACAGGTGATGTCATAAACAGGAGACTGCACAGACACATTTTCTCCTAATTTAGGCAGTTTTGCTAACACTCTGAACTAGGGTTGCCACCTGGCAGGTAACTTACCAGCAGACTGGTAAAAAAAAAATGGTTTGAGGCCAATGTTAAGTCTATGGAGGCAGTAGTATTTGTTGAAAAGGTGGCAACCCTACACTGAACAGATCATTTTAAATTATTTTCTATTCTCTAAAGTCACAATAAAATAATGTTTAGGTGATACAGACCCTTTAAGGGAGTATTTAAATTAAAGCATATGTAGGTAGGGTTGCCACCTGGCCAGTATTTTACCGGCAGGCCGGTAAAAAAATTGGCTTCAAGCCAATGTTAAGTCTATGGAGACAGTACCAAGGCCGGTATTTTTCTGAAGAAAATGTGGCAACCCTATATGTAGGCCACCATTGTTTTCTCACCTGTGCATTTTTGGTCAGTGACTGTGATTTGAATATTAGCTGTATTCTACTGCGCTTTTTGCAGCAGTAGAGTGAATACTTGCAAGTCTCATAACACTTACAGTCAACTTCCTCATGAACAAGTATCTATCAGTATATCAGCTCTGCTATTTATAATAGCGCATGTCAAGTGTATACTGACAAATGCCAAAGAGAAGGAACTATGATAACATGCATTTTAACTGTTCGTAGCCCACAAGAGGACCTGTATATCTCCTAACACATGGCAGAGAAGGTGCTTCCCCCAACACAGGCCTCAAGTACAACTGAGGATGGCTCCTGCCAACACCCGCAGGACACTACTCTTTTGGCCACCCACTTGAAAAAAGTGGAGAACCACATCACAGATGCACGCCGTTTCTCCCATCTTCCTAAACGATCTGCTGTGGACATAGAGTTTAATGACCTCTCTTATTCTGTAAGAGAAGGGCCATGCTGGAAGAAAAGAGGTAGGTGGATGGGTGGTGTTAGGAACTCAAGACGTAACTTGTAACTGGTGAACTTTATTCAGTACAATTTTAGGATAGCTCGAGAAGGTCGACTTTGAGGAGGTCATTTTGAGATTAAGTCAAATTGGGCACTGGAATCTTCCCCATTGAAAGTAATGGGAGGTGAAATGATTGAAGCTATTTTTGAGACTAAGTTAAATTCGTCACCCGAGTTTGACTTAGTCTCAAAAATAGCTTTGATCATGGGGAAGATGCATTTTCTCAAAATGAAAGTCGACCTCCAAAGCCAAATTTTTGTGAATAGACCCAAAAGTGTGGAAAAAGTAAAAAAATAATGGTGACAGGTGGGTTGCTAATGGAAAAGGAACTGGAGAAAAATAAAGTTTGGAAAATAGACGGCCAACAAATTGAAATACATGTGTAAATTCCTCCTTTTTTTTTTTTTTTTTTTTTTTTTTTACACATCTTAGGATACAAGACGCTCCTAAAGTGCCTGTCTGGCCTGTTCTGCAGTCGAGAGCTAATTGGCATTATGGGGCCTTCTGGAGCTGGAAAATCAACACTCATGAATATTTTAGCAGGATACAGGTTGGTGAGCAGAATAATGCTAGACAGTATGCCCTATAGATAATATGTTCAAATTGTGTACATTGACATTTACAGTTCAGATGAAAGTAAACAGATTCAAGGGATGCAGTTCCTTAAATTTATTGTGAGGATTTATTATGAGTCTCAAAAACAATGACTACTCACTGAATTCAAAGAAAATTAATAATTTCAATCAATTTCTAAAATGATCAACGAGAAATCAAACAGTACTCGTCTATGGGTGGGACAATGTGGAAGCCAGCTTCTCCTATAGCACAATAGAAATTTCCTCATTCATAATACCAGTGGACATGACCCCACAGAGAGGCTGAGTCGTTCTCAGACATCATGCCACCCAACGGACAGTGAACATAGTGTTACTGGGTTGGCAGAAGGGATAACATGAAAGGGACATGAATTGGTTACTGTCTCTTGCTCAAAAAGCTCACTTTGTAAAATTAGACCAAGGCCTTTATAAATGTAAATGAGAGCAGCAAGAAATGGCACACTTCCCCAAAACCTCCTCAATCGTCCCTTACACGAGGTGGTGAAATTTGGACTGGGACCCAAGTAATAGACACTTTAAATCAAACCAACTTTAGATCTAAATAATAATCAAAATTCCAATGATATATGAATATGGATCCAATGATCATTATCTGAACAACATCTACTGAATAATCTCTAGAAGATACTACACCATTAGGGGTGGGCTGGCAAGGGAGGCAGAAAGGCAATTGCCTCCCAGACGGCCCTCTATCCTAGCTTCACTTCAAAATGCTCTAGTTAGTGTGTAGCACTTTCTATATAATTGTTTTGTCTGTTTATCAATCTCTGTACCTTATCTGGTAGTTATATCCTGCCTGTCTATCTCTGTCTGCAGGGCCGTAACCAGGAATTTCAGGGCCCCTTACTGAACAAATTTTCAGGGCCCCGTAATCCCCTACCCCCCCCAAGACATTGTGCCGCCTGGGACAAAAAACGAAATGCTGCGCCCCCCTCCCCCACCCCCCAAAAAAGCCTGCAGTCATGATAATTTTAACTAAAATGAAACTGATCAAGAAGTGATAATTTAATGCAAGAGCACCTTTCTATTTGCAAAAACAAATCAATGCAGGATATGATTGAAATGTGTACCCTAAATGTTTGAGCATTTAAACTTAATGTACAATATTTGAGTCATGTTATAGGTCAGTGACCAGACATTATGTTTTGGGGGATTGTACAGCCTATTTTCATAATAATGTTTGTTTTACCATTTCTTTCTTTTCACCTCGTGGGTGAGCTCTTAGAAAAAATATGTTCTTTTTAAATGCCCACTAAAGCACGTCTTATATACATAATAAAATATTTTTTTCAAAGAGCTCACCCATAAGGTGATAAGAGAGTAATGGTAAAACATTATTATGATAATACCCTGATAATTCCCTAAAACATAATGTGACCAGTGACCTATAACACAATCCACATAGATATAGTCAGTGTCAGAGGAGTTAACCCCTGGATTGCTTGACATATACAGGCAGTGTCAGAGGAGTTAACCCTTTGGTGGCTAGACAGATCTAAGCAGTATCAGAAGAGTTAAACCCTTGGGTGGCTAGTCAGATATAGGTAGTGTCAGAGGCATTAACCCCTTGGGTGGCTAGACAGATCTAGGCAGTGTCAGAGGCGTTAACCCCTTGGGTGGCTAGACAGAGGCAGTGTCAGAGGAGTTAACCCCTTGGGTGGCTAGACAGATATAGGCAGTGTCACAGAAGTTAACCCCTTTATCCACACACTCCCTCACACACATATATAGACAGTCTGTCACTCACACTGACATACACACTCTCCCTCACACTGACACACACACACACACACTCTCACTCACACTCACACTGACATACACACTCTCCCTCACACTGACATACACACTCTCCCTCACACAGACAGACATACACACACTCACTCACACTGACATACACACACTCACTCACACTGACATACACACACTCACACTGACATACAAACACACTCACACTAACATACACTCACTCACACTGACATACACACACACACACTCACACTGACATATACACTCACACTGACATACACACTGACTCACACTGACATACACACACATTCACTCGCACTGACATACACACACATTCACTCGCACTGACATACACACACATTCACTCGCACTGAAATACACACACATTCACTCGCACTGACATACACACACATTCACCCGCACTGACATACACACTCTCACTCAAACTGACATACACACTCTTACTCAAACTGACATACACACTCTCACTCACACTGACATACACACTATCTCACTCACACTGACATACACACTATCTCACTCACACTGACATACACACACTGACATTCACACTGACATACACACACACTCACTCACACTGACATACACACATAGGCGTGCGCACGGGGTGTGCCGGGTGTGCCTGGGCACACCCTAATCCGTGCAGGGCCGTCTTTAACGCGGGGCAAACGGGGCAGCTGCCCTGGGCCCATTTACTCCTGGGGGGCCCCAAGGCAGCTGTCCCGTGGGCCCCCAGCCCCTGCTGCCGCGTTCACAGCGCATTGCGCTTGTGAACGCTTTTTTCCGGCAAGCCGCATCCGATGGATGCGACGGCCGGAAAAAAAAAAAAAAAAAACTGACGCCGGATGTGACGTCGCGTCACATCCGGTTTCGATTTCTGTTTCCCTCCTCCGTGCAAGAGGGAAGACTGCACGGAGGAGACATCCGGCGGGGGACACGGAGCAGTGAAGTGTAAGTACGGGGGGGGGGGTGTCTGGCTGGCACAATATTCCTGGTATCTGACTGGCACTATATTACTGGGTATCTGATTGGCACAATATTACTGGGTATCTGATTGGCACAATATTACTGGGTATCTGATTGGCACAATATTACTGGTATCTGACTGGCACTATATTACTGGGCATCTGATTGGCACAATATTACTGGGCATCTGATTGGCACTATATTACTGGGCATCTGATTGGCACTATATTACTGGGTATCTGATTGGCACAATATTCCTGGTATGATTGGCACAATATTACTGGGCATCTGATTGGCACAATATTACTTGGCATCTGATTGGCACTATATTACTGGGCATCTGATTGGCACTATATTCCTGGGCTCTGACTGGCACACTATTACAAGCATCTGACTGGCATAATATTACAGGCATCTGACTGGCATAATATTACAGGCATCTGACTGGCACAATATTACAGGCATCTGACTGGCACAATATTCCTGGCCTCTGACTGGCACAATATTCCTGGCCTCTGACTGCACACTATTACAGGCATCTGACTGGCATAATATTACAGGCATCTGACAGGCACCATATTCCTGGGCTCTGACAGGCACAATATTCCTGGTATCTGACTGGCACAATATTCCTGGTATCTGACTGGCACAATATTATTGGGATCTGACTGGCACAATATTATTGGTATCTGACTGGCACAATATTACTGGCATCTGACTGGCACATTATTACTGGGCTCTGACTGGCACACTATTGCAGGCATCTGACTGGCACAATATTGCAGGCATCTGACTGGCACAATATTACTAGGCTCTGACTGGCACAATATTACTGGGCTCTGACTGGCACAATATTACTGGCATCCGAAAGTTACAATATTACTGGCATCTGAATGGCACAACAATTATGGCATATGTGTGTGTGTGTGGGGGGGGGGGGGGGGGGGTAACATCGCGATGGATGGCGGGATTGCATGCAGGGGAGGGGGCAGGATCCAGGGGGCCCAAGCAAATGCTTGCCCAGGGTCCAATCACTATTAAAGACGGCCCTGCCTCCGTGCTGCACTGCCGTCTGCCGCCCGAGTTTGTCTCCTAATCCGATCCTTCACTATGCGAGCGGAAGCGCCGCATAGTGAAGGACGGACTTTCTCCTCCCTCAGACCTCCCCTGTAATGTACGCGTTCGCGTACACGCGTTCCGTGACGTCACGCAGAGGCGGAGTCACGGCAACGCAAGGGTGAGGCCCAGCCGCAGTGCCAGAGGAGAGGGTGCAGAGCGGAGCACAGGCACATCGTTTTTTCCCAGGAGGGGTTCTGGGGCGGCCGGCTGGCTGGTAAACTTTAAGTAAGTGTTTTTTTAAGTTAAAAAATGTGAAATGTTTGTTTACATTGCTAAATGCTTAATTAATAAAAAAAAAGTTTTAATACAGTTTTTAAATGTTTGTTTATATTGATAATTATATGAATGCGGGTCTGTATGTAAGTATGCAGAGTGCATTTGTGTATGTGTGTGTGTGTGTATAGATATATAGATAGATATATATCTATCTATATATCTATACACACACACGTGTGCGGCGTGTGTGTTTGTGCTTTAGGGTGCACACCCTAATGCAATAGGCTGCGCACGCCTATGCATACACACACACACTCACTCACACTGACATACACACACTCACTCACTCACACTGACGTACACACACTCTCACTCACACTGACATACACACACTCTCACTCACACTGACATACACTCTCACTCACACTGACATACACACACTCTCACTCACATTTTTGCTCGTTATATGCCACCCTCCTCCCACTTCCCCAGTACTTTCCTCCTTGTTGCTCTGTCTCACGGTCGTCACCTCCATGCAGTCCTCCCCCCTCACGGATTCGGGAAACTTCGGGGGTTTTTAAAATTTATTGAAGCCACGCGGCTGGAGGGGAGCACAGAACGCGGCCCGGTGCTTGGCCGAGGCCCGGGGAAATTTTTTTTCTTCTGGCGTGACCTGGGCCTGTCCTGGCAAATTTTAGGTATGTCCTGAATGCAGCTGAATGGGAGAAATTTTCTCTAACTCAGCTACTTTGGCATAGAAAGTCCCGTCTCAATTATCTGCAATTCTCTCTTTATTGAGTCAACCTTTTAATATTTGTAATACTTTACTATATTTAACTCTTGTATTAACACTGACAGGCCTTTTTTCATTTATGGGCAAAAGCAACGCAGAGCACATAGTTTGCTCCAAATACTGGCATAATTACATGAGTCTGCCTTATCTACGCTGAATGCAAAGATTTAGGATGTGTTGGTGCTTGTTGTGCCGGCGCAGCCTATGTTTAAAAATATCAGGCGCTGTTTGATGGAGGTCCCTCTCTCCCTGACTGCAAAGTGTCGGGAGTTATAAAAAAAAAAAGGTCAATCACCATTATACATATCAGACGGCGTTTGCACTTTTTTTTTTTAATTCTCCAACACTTTGCAATGCGGGAGATTTTATACATATCCCCATCATTTTTTTTTTTTTTACATTTTCTTTGAAACCAAACTTTTATTTAACAGAAAACTTGTTACAAATAAAATAGAAAAATGAACAAAAACATTTTTGCATAGCTTTTGATTTCAGAACTGTTGAACTTAAAGTCATATAACCTAATGTACAAACAGTATATACCACGTACATAGTGATGCTCCACATGTGTAGGTAACTAATAATAAATCAGTTTTTTTTTGTATTTCTTAGACCTACATTACTTGTAAGGGATTCATATAAGAGATTATAATTCATATAATTCATAAAAGAGAGAATTGTAGGGAATTTTAAACGTAATACTAAAGTAGAGTGGGAGAATTTTTCTAACTCCTTTATTTTCACCTTAAGTTTGAAATTTCCTTCCCAATCCCCTACACTTCTCTTTTTATTAAACAAACCTTAGTTTGGGCACTTGAGGATCCGAGAGAGACTTATTGCTTCCTATTCCTGCCACAATATTGGTGTTTAGCACGTGGGATGCCTATCATTGGTTGTCACAGTGATCGTGTAGTGGAAGGGAGTTGCTGAACTGTACAAGTCCAGAGGCATTCAATAATACTTTTTTGTTGTAATCACAGCATGCATGGGTGCATGCCACAATTTTAATGTTTATCTGTTTGTCTTCCTATTACTATGCCTCTGTCTGTTTATGTAACCTCAATCTTTTCTTGAGCTGTAAGCCCTATTGATCAATGGGTCTTATATGATAGTGTGAGTCATGGCCACAGACCACATATGAACAACTTCCATGACTCTCAGGGACATTCTTTACTTTCTGATTAGAAGCAGAAAAGATGTTACAGAAGCTCCCCATTCAAGTTTCACTTATATGATTATATACATATAATATATAAACACAATATACAGAGAAAGTTACAGTGTAATTATTGTAAGACTTTTATGACATTGCATTTTAAATACACAGACATTAATATGTAGGTGGACCCCTCTGTGCAGCTATAATAGCTTCCACTCTTCTGGGAAGGCTTTCCACAAGATTTTGGAGTGTGGTTGTGGGAATTTTTGCCCTTTCATCCAGTAGAGCATTTGTGAGGTCAGGCACTGATGTGGGATGAGAAAGTCTGGCTCACCAATCTCTGTTCCATTTCATCCCAAAGGGGTTTGATGGGGCTTAAGTCAGGGCCCTCTGCGGGACAGTCAGATTATTTCACACCAAACTCATCTAACCATGTCTTTATGGACCTTTGTGCACTGAGGCACAGTCTTTCTGGAATGGAAAAGGGCCGTCCCCAAACTGTTCCCACAAAGTTGGAAGCATAGCATTGTCCAAATGTCTTGCTATTATGAAACGTTAAGATTTCTCTTCACTGGAATTAAGGCGCCTAGCCCAGTCCCTGAAAAACAGACAAAAGGGATAATGGTATGGATCCCTTCTCCACCAAACCTTGCAGTTTCCACAATGTAGTCAGACAGGTAACATTCTCCTGGCATCTACCAAACCCAGAGCCGCTCATCAGACTGCCAAACAGTGAAGACTCCACAGATCATGTTTCCACTGCGCCAAAGTCCACTGACTTTTACACACCATGTGCCTCAGCCAGGCCCGGACTGGTCCAGAAGCAATAATACTCTTTTTGTTCTAATCACAGCATGCATGGGCACACTGGGCAATTATCAGTGGCCTATTATTAAGCAATTATCAGTGGCATATTACTGGACACATTATCAGTGGTCTATTATTGAGCAATTATCAGTGGCATATTACTGGACAAATTATCAGTGGCATATTATTGAGCAGTTATCAGTGGCTATTTATGAGCAAACCTAGCAGCACCACCTCTGCTTGTAACTTACATAGCCTCCCTACACACTTGTAGATGGATTGTATAGATGGATTTAATGTTTAACCCCTTATTGACAAGACATTTTTACCTTGAATTATTTTTACATTTCTGGGGTATTTGTGTTTAGCTGTATTTTCTTCTTTCTCACATACTTTAACCCACAAATTATATGTTGCTTTTATCGTCATAAGAAGGGCTTTCATTAGATACCATTATGTTCATCATATCTTGTAATTTACTACAAAAAAAACCCATAAAATATGATGAAAAAATAAAAAAAACTATTTTTCTAACTTTGACCTAAAAAATAATTTATACAAATACAATCATTAACCCCTTAGTGACAAGACATTTTCACCTTGACTTTCCCTTGGTGACAATGGCTGTTTTGACATTTCTAGGGTGTTTGTGTTTAGCTGTAATTTTTTTCTTTCTCACATACAGTACCCACACAAATTATATGTTGTTTTTATCGTAATAAGAAGGGCTTTCATTAGATACCATTATGTTCATCATATCTTATAATTTACTACAAAAAAATCATAAAATATGATGAAAAATTTAAAAAAACACACTTTTTCTAACTTTGACCTAAAATATAATTTACACAAATAAAATCATTAAAAAAGACCCCGTCTAAATAGTTTCTAAATGTTGTCCCGTGTTCAGAAATATGCTTGTTTCCATGTTTTTCTGCAGTTTTGGGGCAAAAACCAAAAAAATAGTGTTTTATGGTTTTTTCCTATATTGACCTTTTGACCCCAACTCAAACCCTAAATTTAACCCCAGCTCTAAAAATTATGCTAACCCTTAATATATTTTAATTTATTTTAACCCTATCCCTTATGCTTACCCTAATGAAATTGTAACCCTAACAGCTATTCTAATCCTAACCCTAGATTTAAGCTAATTAAGTTTTTTTTTTTCTAGGGGCAGTCAAGCAACAGATTCAGAGCATCGGAAGTGAATTTTTTTTAACTTCCAAAGCTCTACCCACAAGAAGGCGTAGCCATATTGCTGGAGCATGCTTCTCCTGCATTATGGCGCCCACAAGCGCTCCGTGAAGCGATCGTGGTTGCCCCAGAGCCGGAATTTCAGTGCTGCCTATTGCCTCGATGTTGAGGCAATAGAGCAGCACCGTCAGAGCTTCCTTTGCGATGATCGCAAAAACTGCTCGTTTCACCTCAGGACGTGTCAGGCATGTCCATTGTCGGAAACGGCGTTGCTGGCTGAATGTGCCTGACACGTCCATTGTCGTGAAGGGGTTAAACTTTATTTATTACACGGTCAATTTAATTTAGAATGTATGTTCTACTCTGTTAATGGCCTGCTAGAGCCCCCTGTGTGTTGCTAGCGCTGCATAAACAGAAGCAAAAGTGACAATATAAAAATGGCAGAGAATTGCGACATGATCTATACACCAAAATGCTTCATTAACCCCTTGGCGACACAGGACGGACTAGGTCCGTCCTGTGTGCCGAGGCGTTAGTGACACAAAACGAGCTTTCAGTGCTCAAGCGGCATTGTAACGATGCTTCCGTGTGGAAGCATCGTACAATACTAAAAAAAATGCCGGTCGGCATTTCGATCGCTCCGGAGAGCGATCGAAATGCCGGTTTTAAAGGCACAGAGCCTTTAAAACACGTGCATTAAAAAAACGAGCATAGGAAGCTAATCTTTCGCTTCCTATGCTCAGTAAGTGTTCCTGATTGCCTCGCAAGTCGAGGCAATCAGGAACACAAAAAAAAAATGTTCGATCTTGGTCACTGAGTGACCAAGATGGCGCTGCCCTTCTAAGGGCAAGAGCACAGGAGGCAGGAAGTACCTGCTTCCTGTGCTCTCTGGCTGTCACACAATTGCCTCTTCACAGAGGCAATCAGTGACTGCCAGGCACACTGACAGGCAGTGGGGATGCTCTGCTGAACATCCCCACTGACTGGTCAGATCAATATTAACCCTATATTGATATGACCAGTTATGATCTGTCTCCCTCTCCTCACATTTTTTTTAGTGAGGGAGAGAGACAGATCAAAGTAAGTAAAAGTAAAAAAAATCAATAAACACACAAATAATAAAACAATAAAACATTTTTTATTAAAGCAATTCCCTGCGTTTAACCCCTTCCCTGCCACTGATCTTGCGTAAGCAGCGATCGTGCACATCAGCGCATGTATTTTTGCTGTTTGTGCATTTTTTAGGGGTTAATTTTTTTTGTACTGTGATTTATTATAGTACTACAAAGGCTCTTCTAAGAGTTATTAACCCCTTCTTTGCTGTCGATCACTGCTTACGCAATGATATTGACGCCAAAGCAATTTTTATCTGTCTGCATATTTTTTTTTTTTTTTTTTTTTTTACACATACCCGCTAGCGGATTACATGTAAAGTAAAAGTATTTGAGATTTTTTTTTTTAAGCTGTCGGAGCGCATAGAGATCAGTAAAAGCGAATTAGTGGCAAAGGCGGTTTGGTGATTTCTAAATTAACTTCCCCATTCGCCCTGGTCAGATCAAAATTGGTCGGATCAGTATTCACAAATATTGATCTGCCTCCTTCTCCTTACTTACATTTTTGTGACGGAAAGAGACAGATCAGTATTAGTGATATAAAATAACATTTTATAAAATTGTCAGGTTTTATGAAAGTCTTTCACTGTGTATTAACCCCTTCCCTGCCATTCATCACTGTATAAGCAGTAATCTTGCACAGCAACAGTATGTTTTGCTGTCTTCACTGTTTTATGGATTAATTACTTTGTACTGTAATGTATTACAGTACTAGATAGGCTCTTCTAAGAGCTATTAACCCCTTCTTTGCTCGAGATCACTGCTTACGCACTGATTCTGAGGCTGCGGACTCAGGGTTCGATTTTGACCCTGGTCTATGTTTCTATGTTTCTATGTTTCTATGGTCAGCTTTCTGATACATCGTCTAGTGATGTATCAGTGGCTGCTGAGCCCTTGCCACAAGGAGTGATGGGTGTCTACCGTTAAAAATTATATGGTTTGGTGGGGGTAAATTACATTGGCTGTCTTCAAAGATATATCCCATATAGGACAAGGACGCAGGTTGACTGGAATTTTGAGATGCGCATCTCACAAATGTGCCTTCTTGCCAAAAATCAAACCAACAAACCTATGCATGGGTGCTATCCCTGTACTCGGGAGATGTTGCTGAACACATTTTGGCAGTGACATATACCAGTATCTGTGAATTCATGCCTGAAGTACAATGCATGTGGAAAAAAAACTCCCAAAAAAGTACTACCACAAACTTTTACAAAGGCTGGTGGTAGAATTAGTACATATACAGTATTAAAATACTACCATTTGAAATACCTTAGGATGTCTATTTTCCAAAAATATATGGTTTGATGGGGTAAAATTAATTGGACGGCTTCAAAAATGTTCTAAATGGAACATGGGCGCAGGCTGACTACATGTCAAAATTCCAGGTTGGAATTGCGCCCCCCCTAAATGTTGGCTTTTAACCCCAAAACAAACCAACAAACCTATGCATGGGGGGTATCCCTGTACTCAGGAGATGTTGTTGAACACATATTGAGGTGTTGGTTGGCAGTGGCAAATACCAGAATCTGAAAATTCCTGCCTGAACTACAATGTTTGTGGGGAAAAAATGACATCCCAACCCTTTGACATAGGTTGGTGGTAGAATTAGCACTTGGAAAGTGTTAAAATACCACAATTTTAAATACCCTAGGATGTCTAGTTTTCCAAAATATATGGTTTGATGGGGTAAAATACTTTGACAGGCTTCAAAAGTGTCCCAAATGGAACATGGGCGCAGGATGACTACATGTCAAAATTCCAAGTTGGAAATGCAACCCCCCTAAACATGGCCTTTTAGCCCCCAAACAACCCAACAAACCTATGCATGGGTGGTATCCCTGTACTCAGGAGATGTTACTGAACACATATTGGGGTGTTGTTTTCCACTGACACATAACAGGATCTGTGAATTCATGCTCAAAGTACAATGTATGTGGAAACAAAACATTAAAAAATTACTAAACTAAAATTTGACAAAGGCTGGTAATAGAATTAGTGCATGGAAAGTGTTAAAATACTATCATTTGAAATACCCTAGGGTGTCTAGTTTACTAAAATGTATGGTTTTGTGTGGTAAAATACACATTCTGGCTTCACAAATGTCCCAAATGGGACATGGGCGCAGGTTTTCTGCACATCAGAATTCCAAGTTGGAAAACCAAAAAGCACACCTCTCAAAAGTGGCCTTTTAACCCCCAAATAATCTAACTAACCTACACATGGGTGGTATCCCTGTACTCAGGAGATGTTGCTGAACACATATTGAGGTGTTGTTTGGCACTGACCTATAACAGGATCTGTGAATTCATGCCCAAAGTACAATGTATGTGAAAAAAAATTACTATCCATAACATTGACATAGGCTGGTAGTATAATTAGTGCATGGAAAGTGTTAAAATACTACCATTTGAAATACCCTAGGGTGTCTAGTTTTAAAAAATATATGGCTTTGTGGGGTAGAATACACTTTCTGGCTTCAAAAATGTCCCAAATGGGACATGGGCGCAAGTTTTCTGCATGTCAGAATTCCAAATTGGAAAACCAAAATGCGCACCCCCTAAATGTGGCCTTTTAGCCCCAAAACAAACCAACAAACCTATGCATGGGTGGTATGCCTGTACTCAGGATATGTTGCTGAACACATATTGAGGTTTTATTTGGAAATACCCCTTCACATTTTAAGGTAATGTTTACCTAAATTGCAATCTATGTGAAAAATTAAAAAAAAAGATTTTTTGCTGCAAACGTTGGCAAATATTGGTGGTAAAATGGCTACATGAAATGTGTCAAAATACCCCAAGTTAAATGCCCTGAGTGGTCTAGATTTCAAAAATATGTACATGTTGGGGGTCATTCATGGATTTAGTACAGAAATCAGTGTTACAATGTCACTATCGCTAATTTTGAAAAAAAGGATTTTGAAATAGCTTTGCACTACTTATAGTTCTGGCCCTGTAACATGAATAAAAAAGCACAAAAACATAAAACATGGGCTATTTCTGAACTCAGGACATATATTAGAAACTATTTAGCAGTGTTTTTTGTTGTCTCTTGTACATGAGTATACGATTTTTCAAATAAAAGTCATAAAAAAAAAAATGTAAAATTTTTTTGCCATATTTTTTTTTTTTTTTTACATCAAATGATATGCTATTATCAAAATAATGGTATCAAAAGAAAGCCCTTCTTATAACGATAAAAACGATATATAGTTTGTGCGGGTACACTAAATGAGACAGAAATAAGTTACAGCAAAACACAAACACCTCAGAAATGTTAAAACAGCCCATGTCACCAAACGTCGGACAAGCCAAAAAAGTCATGTCACTAAGGGGTTAAGCTAAAGTTGTTTTGGTGCTTAAAGTACCCTTTTAAGTAAGCAGGGGTTAGTTTCTAAGTGAGAGTTTTTTTTTACACATATTCTACATCTCTAAAAACCAACTCAACAGTCAAAGATTTGTTATTGTTTTGAATCTTTCATTAACCCCTTAACGCATGTGGACGTATATATAAGTCCAGAAAAGCATGGTCCTTTAGGACCATGAGAACCTATATATACATCCTCCGTTTTCGTAGCGCAACGCTACATGTCTATAGCTATTCCCAGAGGCTGCTTCGGATCCGATAGATCTGATAGAGGCATCATGCAAAACCTTCTGTGCCCCCCTGGGAACCGCGATCACCCGCTGCTCGCGGGTGGGTGCTGTATTGGAGACCAGAGGAGAGCGACGGAAGAGAGAGAAAAAAAATCTCTTCCGTCGCTCTGAAACCACTACTTGACTGCCCCTACAGGCAGTTAAGTATATTACAGTTAAAAATAGAAAATGAATTAAATAAATAAAATATTTGAATTTTGGAAAAAGCTAACCCTAGATCTACTGAACCTAGACCTAGGGTTAGGGTCATAATTAGGGTTACAGGGGGGTTCGGGTGATTACAAGGGTTAGATTAAGGGGTAGGGGTAGATTTAGGGTTAGGGTAAATTTAGAATTGGGGTAAATTTAGGGTTGGGGTTAAAAAGTCACTGTAGAAGAAAATGGTTAGAAAACATTGTTTATTGCCCTATTACTTGCAATAAAACATAGACAAACAAGGAAACATTGGTATTACTAAACTCAGGACAAATATTAGAAATATATAGACGGGGTCTTTTTTACCATTTGTAATTGTGTAAAAAAAAAAAATAATCAGGTCAAAGTTAGAAAAAGTGTTTTTTATGGCATATTTTCATCATATTTTATATTTTTTTAATAGTAAATGATACCATATGATGAAAATAATAGTATCAAATGAAAGCTCTATCCGTCCTTTAAAAAATGATATATAATTTGTGTGGGTGGACTGAACACAAAGAAAGAAATTCACAGTTCAGTAAACGTATGACAAAAATAATGGAATTCTGGTCTTCAAGGCACATCAAATGCAGCATAGCAATCGGTCACTAAGGGGTTAAAGATATTGCACTTCATAAACTGAATTATGTTGTGTTTCATTTATTATCAAATATTTATATAATGCCAACTGATTAATTACAGTGACTGAAACATGCTAAATATAACTAGTAGACAGCAAAAAATCTGCACAGATTTATATATAATGTTATCATATTCCCTCTGAGACGCCTTTTTTTCTAATGTATATAAATGCAATTTTTTAAGTCTCTCTTCATAACAAAGATCCTCCAATCCCCTTATTCATTTTGTAGCTCTCCTTTGCACTTTTTCTAGTTCCATAATATCCTTTTTAAGGACTGGTGCCCAGAATTGTACTGCATGTTCAAGTTGAGGTCTTACCATTGATTTGTAAAGAGGCAAGCTGATATCCTCCTCCCGTGAATCTATACCTCGTTTTATACATGCAATATCTTATTGGCCCTTGCAGCTGCTGACTGTCATTGAGCACTGTTGCCAAGTCTGTTATCTACAATAATTCCTAAATCCTTTTCATTAGTAGTTTTTCCCAGGCAAATACAATGTAAAGTATATGTTGCTTTGTTATTATTTTTCCCATAATGTATAACTTTACATTTGTCTATATTGAACCTCATTTGCCACTTTATTGCCCAGTCCCCCACTCTGTCCAAATCTTCTTGTAAAGAAAAAACATCAAGATTAGACTGTATTACCTTACCTAATTTAGTGTCAACAACAAACACTGAGACATGGCTCTCAGCACAACGTGGAAGATCATTAATAAACAAATTAAAAAGAAGAGGGCCTAAAACAGACCCCTGAGGTACTCTGCTCAATACCCTGGTCCAATTTGAGGATTTTCCATTTACAAAAACCCTCTGCATTCTATCTTTTAGCCAATTTTCAATCCAAATACATACATTTGTCCACAAACATATTTCTCTGAATTTGTAGAGTAACCTTTTGCGTGAACTGTATCAAATGCTTTAGCAAAGTCTAAAGTCTAAGATCACATCAACTGCCACACCTAGATCTATATTTTTACTGACTTCTTTATAGAATGTTATTAAGTTTGTTTGACAAGACCTGTCTTTCATAAAACCATGTTGACTTTTACTAATTATATTCTGATTCAAGATCTATTCTTGAGTGTATACCTTTAGCAATCCTTCAAATAATTTCCCCACAACAGATGTCAAGCTCACTGGCCTATAATTACCTTCAGAAATTTTGATCCCTTTTTAAATACTGGAATGACATCCGCCTTTCCCCAGTCTGTTGGCGCTATAGCTGACCTGAAAGAATCCCTAAAGATCATATATAGTGATCTGGCCAGAATTATGCTTAACTCTCTAAGGACCCTTGGGTGTATACCATCTGGCCCTGGAGCCTTGTCTAGCTTAACAGAGTTTAATTGCGTAAGCACTTTTTCCTGTGTCAGCCAATCCCATGTTTGCGGTGACTGTTCCGTAACTTCCGGTAGCAGGGGCTCATCCATCGGTTCTTCCTTAGTAGAAACAGAAGAAACAAAAGTATTTAAAATGTCTGCTTTTTCTCTGTCCTCACTTACCTCACACTTGAATTCACTGAGATCTTCAGAACAAATGTTTGTAAATGCAGACTACTTGGCTAGGTGCAATGGGTCTGATTGAAACACTTGAATTCAATAATTAAGAGGTTGTGAAACCTCTGTGGTACTCTGCAGAGGTGGCTAAAATAGTAAAAAATAAAAAGCTAGCATTTAGTAATTATAAAAATACTCAGAGTGAGGAAGATAGAAAGATCTATAAGAGTAAGCAGAAAGAGGCAAAGCAAGCTATAAGAGCTTCCAAAGCACACACAGAAAAGACTATAGCCCAGTCAGTGAAAAAGGGGGATAAAACATTTTTTAGATACATAAATGAGAAAAGGAAAGTAAAACAAGGATTAGTTAGATTAAAAACAAAAGAAGGATACTATGTAGAAGAGGATAAAGGCTTAGCAGACTGCCTTAATGAATATTTTTGTTCAGTTTTTACAAATGAAAATGAGGGTAAGGGACCTCATTTAGGGAAAAAGACTAATGAGTCTTTTGATGCATGTAAGTTTACAGAGGAAGAGGTTTTACTTCACCTGTCTAAAGTAAAGACAAATAAGTCGATGGGACCTGATGGGATACATCCAAAGTTATTAAAAGAACTTAGTGGTGTACTAGCAAAACCGTTAACAGATTTATTTAACCAATCATTGTTAACGGGAGTAGTTCCAGAAGATTGGAAATTAGCTAATGTTGTGCCCATTCACAAGAAAGGTAGTAGGGAGGAGGCGGCCAACTATAGACCAGTAAGTCTTACTTCAGTAGTGGGGAAAATAATGGAAACCTTGTTAAAGAATAGGATTGTTGAACATCTAAAGTCGCTTGGATTTCAAGATCAGAGACAGCATGGGTTTACTTCAGGGAGATCATGCCAAACTAATCTTATTGATTTTTTTGATTGGGTAACTAAAATAATAGATCAGGGTGGTGCAGTAGACATTGCTTACCTAGATTTCAGTAAGGCTTTTGACACTGTCGCACATAGAAGGCTTATCAATAAACTGAAATCTTTGAGTTTGGATTTCAATATTGTGGAATGGATTAGACAATGGCTGAGTGACAGGCAACAGAGGGTTGTAGTCAATGGGGTATACTCGATGCAAGGTCTTGTTACTAGTGGGGTACCTCAGGGATCTGTTCTTGGACCCATTCTCTTTAATATTTTTATTAGCGATATTGCAGAAGGTCTTGTTGGCAAAGTATGTCTTTTTGCTGATGATACAAAGATTTGCAGCAAGGTTGATATTCATGGAGGGATAAGCCAAATAGCAAATGATTTAGCTAAACTAGAAAAATGGTCAGAGCAGTGGCAACTGACATTTAATGTGGACAAGTGCAAGATTATGCACCTTGGGCGTAAAAACCCAAAAGCAGAATATAGACTATTTGGTACAGTCCTAACCTCAACATCTGAGGAAAGGGATTTAGGAGTAATAATTTCAGAGGACTTGAAGGTAGGTAGGCAATGCAATAGAGCAGCAGGAAATGCTAGCAGAATGCTTGGTTGCATTGGGAGAGGTATTAGCAGTAGGAAGAGGGAAGCAGGGCCGGTGCAAGGATTTTCGTCTACACAGGCGATGGTGCATTTTGGTGCCCCCCTGCTCTGATCCGCCACGCCTCCCACACCATTAAGCCTCCTTACATTATATATATATATATATATATATATATATATATATATATATATATATATATGAATAATGTATAGTGTAGAAAATAAATACATCTAAATATTCAACTCGCATGCTCTAAATGTGTCACACATTGAAACCCTTAAACACAAAGACACCCTTGCAGTCACACACAGAGACACCCTTACCACTTACACACACACAGTTACACCAATTCACACATAACCTGAGACACACTATTTTGCCACTCAATATGCCAGTATTTAGCCCAGGGGTCCTCAAACTTTTTAAACAGGGGGCCAGTTCACTGTCCCTCAGACCGTTGGAGGGCCGGACTTTAGTAAAAACAAAAACTATGAACAAATTCCTATGCACACTGCAAATATCTTATTTGACAGGGGGGATATGATAGAAACATTTAAATACATAAAGGGAATCAACACAGTAAAGGAAGAGAGTATATTTAAAAGAAGAAAAACTACCACAACTAGAGGACATAGTCTTAAATTAGAGGGGCAACGATTTAAAAGTAATATCAGGAAGTATTACTTTACTGAGAGGGTAGTGGATGTATGGAATAGCCTGCCAGCAGAAGTGGTAGAGGTAAACACAGTCAAGGATTTTAAGCATGCGTGGGATAGACACAAGGCTATCCTAGCTATAAGACCGGGAACGGGGGACTAATAAAAGTACTCAAAAAAAAAAAATTGGGCAGACTAGATGGACCGAATGGTTCTTATCTGCCGACACATTCTATGTTTCTATGTAAGTGAAGAAACAAAATGGGAACAAATACAATATTTAAAATGAAGTAAAGTTAAATCAACAAACTTACCAGTATTTCAATGGGAATATTATGCCAGTCAGAGCCCAGTAATATTATGCCAGTCAGATGCCCAGGAACATTATGCCAGTCAGAGCCCAGTAATATTATGCCAGTCAGAGCCCAGGAATATTATGCCAGTCAGAGCCCAGGAATATTATGCCAGTCAGATGCCCAGGAAAATTATGCCATTCAGATGCCCAGGAATATTATGCCATTCAGATGCCCAGGAATATTATGCCATTCAGATGCCCAGGAATATTATGCCATTCAGATGCCCAGGAATATTATGCCATTCAGAGCCCAGTAATATTGTGCCATTCAGATGCCCAGGAATATTATGCCATTCAGAGCCCAGTAATATTATGCCATTCAGATGCCCAGGAATATTATGCCATTCAGAGCCCAGTAATATTATGCCAGTCAGAGCCCAGGAATACTGTGCCAGTCAGATTCCCAGGAATATTATGCCAGTCAGATGCCCAGGAATATTATGCCAGTCAGATGCCCAGGAATATTATGCCAGTCAGAGCCCAGGAATAGTGTGCCAGTCAAATGTCCAGGAACATTATGCCAGTCAGAGCCCAGTAATATTATGCCAGTCAGAGCCCAGGAATATTATGCCATTCAGATGCCCAGGAATATTATGCCAGTCAGATGCCCAGGAATATTATGCCATTCAGATGCCCAGGAATATTATGCCAGTCAGATGCCCAGGAATATTATGCAATTCAGATGCCCAGGAATATTATGCCATTCAGATACCCAGGAACATTATGCCAGTCAGAGCCCAGTAATATTATGCCAGTCAGAGCCCAGGAATATTATGCCATTCAGATGCCCAGGAATGTTATGCCATTCAGATGCCCAGGAATATTATGCCAGTCAGATGCCCAGGAATATTAAGCCAGTCAGAGCCCAAGAATATTATGCCAGTCAGATGCCCAGGAATATTATGCCAGTCAGAGCCCAGGAATAGTGTGCCAGTCAGATTCCCAGCAATATTATGCCAGTCAGATGCCCAGGAATATTATGCCAGTCAGATGCCCAGGAATATTATGCCACTCAGAGCCCAGGAATATTATGCCAGTCAGAGCCAGGTAATATTATGCCAGTCAGATGCCTAGGAATATTATGCCAGTCAGATGCCCAGGAATATTATGCCAGTCAGATGCCTAGGAATATTATGCCACTCAGAGCCCAGGAATATTATGCCAGTCAGATGCCCAGGAATATTATGCCAGTCAGAGCCAGGTAATATTATGCCAGTCAGATGCCCAGGAATATTATGCCAGTCAGATGCCTAGGAATATTATGACACTCAGAGCCCAGTAATATTATGCCAGTCAGATGCCCAGGAATATTATGCCAGTCAGATGCCCAGGAATATTATGCCAGTCAGATGCCCAGGAATATTATGCCAGTCAGAGCCAGGTAATATTATGCCAGTCAGATGCCCAGGAATATTATGCCAGTCAGAGCCAGGTAATATTATGCCAGTCAGATGCCCAGGAATATTATGCCAGTCAGAGCCAGGTAATATTATGCCAGTCAGATGCCCAGGAATATTATGCCACTCGGAGCCCAGTAATATTGTGCCAGTCAGATGCCCAGGAATATTGTGCCAGTCAGATGCCCAGTAATATTGTGCCAGTCAGATGCCCAGGAATATTATGCCAGTCAGATGCTCGTTATACCTCCCTCCTCCCCCCTTCCCCAGACCCCAGTACTTACCTCCATGCTGTTGTTCAGGTCCGTGGCTGAGAGGGAAGCGTTGTGGCCGTGCGCATTCAATAAAGTGTGTTGAAAAAAAAAGCCACGGACATGAACAGCAGCATGGAGGTAAGTACTGGGGTCTGGGGGAGCGGGCGATTTTCCCGCCCCCCCATTGGTGCGCCCTAAGGCAGCCGCTTGTGCTGCCTTACGGTAGCGCCGGCCCTGGAGGGAAGTGCTCATGCCATTGTACAGAGCACTGGTGAGACCTCACTTGGAGTATTGTACGCAGTACTGGAGACTGGTTCATGGGTTGAAGGATAAAACTTACCAGGAAAGGTTAAAGCATCTTAACATGTATAGCTTGGAGGAAAGACGTAACAGGGGGGATATGATAGAAACATTTAAATACATAAAGGGAATCAACACAGTAAAGGAAGAGAGTATATTTAAAAGAAGAAAAACTACCACAACTAGAGGACATAGTCTTAAATTAGAGGGGCAACGATTTAAAAGTAATATCAGGAAGTATTACTTTACTGAGAGGGTAGTGGATGTATGGAATAGCCTGCCAGCAGAAGTGGTAGAGGTAAACACAGTCAAGGATTTTAAGCATGCGTGGGATAGACACAAGGCTATCCTAGCTATAAGACCGGGAACGGGGGACTAATAAAAGTACTCAAAAAAAAAAAAAATTGGGCAGACTAGATGGACCGAATGTGTCGGCAGATAAGAACCATTCTATGTTTCTATGTTTCTATGTGTCCCAATACATATTTTCCATATGGTGTATTTCCCATTGTGGCTATCATTTTAAACGGACATTACAAATGAGTTAAATCTGTTAATTATGACATTAAAATGATCCAGCAGGATGTTATAGTTTTTTCCGTCTGTTTCAGGGAAAGTGGGATGACTGGTCAAATTCTGGTCAATGGGAAGCAAAGAGAACTCCGCACCTTCAGGAAGATGTCATGTTATATTATGCAGGATGACATGTTACTGCCACATCTCACTGTTAAAGAGGCAATGATGGTGAGAAGAGGCCATGGGGTATAGAATACAATTCTTAAAATTCTGGCACCAACGTCAAGAAGAATAATATTGTATTGCAATTTGGTGAGATAGCCATGGTACAAGGTAAACCAGTAACATTATACACATCTAGGAAATGTGATATCACAAAAAGTATGTATATGGCTTCTTTCATATTAGTATTATTAACTATCCTAAAGCATATATGGCATGGGTTGTCTACATAACATAAAGGACCAATAGAGGAATAAAGAATGTGCTCTATTTTACCTCTCAAGTTATTTGATCCAGATCATTCAATACATTAAACTACAATCTAAACATTTAAGTTACAAACCAGTAATATGTGATGGTTAGAGCTATATCTATTCTGGATTTAATGTGGACAAGCAGAGAAAGCCCTTGTAATGAAGATTCCATAATGTTCCATTGGAAGATGGGACAGTGTAACATGCCAGGTGAATTATTGTCTCTAAAAAGCCCCAGATAAACTGGAATATTTTTCTCTGCTCTCATCCAGGTCTCAACCAACCTGAAACTAAATGAAAAGATGGATGTAAAAAAGAAATTGGTGAGTATGGGTGGGATAGTGAAGGATGCAGCAACTCAGATGGGTCTTGTTACTATTTTAAGATTTAGAAGCATAAAATAATCCATTTTATGTTACTTCTCTGGGAAGATTTCACTAATATGAAAAGAAAGTTACTGAACATTCCAGTGTTCTGATTTTCCATTAGTGATTTCTACATTCAACTTTTTATGTTCACCCACAACTGAGTATTGGTTTGTAGGACCTATTTGGTCTAATAAATACTACTAAATATGATATGTTAATTGTTAACTAATGCAAGCATTTAGGACAAGTGCACATTTATATGTATATATCGTTACATAGAACAATAGGGTCTATTCAGTTAACAATGATCTTTTAATGCAGAATCAGCATTATAATAACAGCTCAGTAGGAAAGATGGACACCCTGAAGAATGTTTCCAACTCAGCTATTTTGGCCTGATATTGCAATTTCCTTGCCGGTTCACTTAATCCCATTGTGTTGAAAATGCTACTACTAGTATCATGTACTTGTATTTTATGTAACCAAAAAAACTATTGTTATGTATCTTTACATGTCAAGTGTGACTATATATATATATATATATATATATATATATATATATATATATATATAATGTTTAGTTGTGAATTGTCCTTGTAAAGTTTCACATTGAAAAAAAATGAAAAGAACGTACAATCTTATTTTTCAAAACAATGTGACATACATCTTGTCTGATCATGAACCTATTTTTGGAACCTATTTAGAGTGAGCAATCAATTATTTAGTTTACTTTAACTATTACAATCATTCAACATGGTTAACCCTTTTTTGACTGAAAATTGGATACGGTATTATGTAGAATAGTTGTGTATTGGACAAACTAAGCCTGTGTAAAATTAAACACATTGTATTTGTATGTTTATATATGAAACCTTATACAAATTGCATGCTAGTGAGTGGACAAACCATGTAAGGGTTACAGGTGCAGGTCTTGAAACTTATATCCATTGCTATGTATGTCATGCAGGTAAATGAAATCTTAACAGCGCTCGGCCTTCTGGAGTGCTGTGGAACGCGCACCCTCTCTCTATCCGGGGGACAACGCAAGCGACTAGCTATTGCTCTGGAGCTGGTCAATAATCCACCTGTTATGTTCTTTGATGAGCCAACTAGGTGGGAGTGTGGGGACGTCAATCTTTCCCATTACAATCCCTTCCTCTTCCATGTTTGCCCACATATGTCTTATTTAAAAAAAGTTCAGCTCAGCACACACACACATACACACACACATACACACACACACACTAAAGACACAATAGGAATAATGAGAATTGTGAAATGTGCTGGGTCTCCTGAAACCTGCACTTTTCCTCTGCAGTTTTCAATCTTATCATACATTTTTTGTGACTAAAGTAAACAAAATAAAGTTAGTGAGAACAACCATAGTTCCTATCCAGCTGATGACATCTAAGGGTTTAGCAATAATTTGTGAAGTTACTGGTATGCACAAGACCAGATATTACCGCAAAATTATTACAGAGCTACCTTAATTGAAGTCTGCTAGAATGCTGTAAAGGTCTAGTAGATGTATTTTGGAAATTATCCAAGTATATTAATGCTATGGTCCATTGTGTTTGTTTCCTAATGCCTTCATCATTTCGCTCAAGAGGCATTTTTTTTTCCTTTGCTTTGGCTGCTTACCTGCCTGCCATCCCTGCTCTTGCCAAGAAAACCAATTTTTAGGAGCGTCTACGCAGCCTCCACTTGCTTTGGACCAACCCTCCCCTACCCACTTTTCAGCAGCATATGGCTTGCCACTTATTAATGCAAGATCTAACTTTGGAGAATTGGCTCACCCCTGTTTTCTCTTTTTATTGGTATGATCTGGCTTTGCCTGTCTTCACCCTTATTCTCTCTCCATTCTACCATATTTTTTAAACAGTGGTCTGGATAGTGCGTCCTGCTTCCAGGTGGTCTCTCTATTAAATTCCCTAGCTCAAGGAGGTCGCACCATAATCTGTACCATACACCAACCCAGTGCAAAACTCTTTGAAATGTTTGATAAGGTTAGTATGTTTATATAATGTGTGATTTCCTCAGTATCCATTCAGGCATGGTGGTTGCAAAGTAGAATAATATTTGTACATTATTTTTTTTTGCAGCTGTATATTCTCAGCCAGGGACAATGTATATATCGAGGGTCTGTAACTCACCTTATTCCATATCTGAAGGGGCTAGGGCTGCATTGTCCAACCTACCACAACCCTGCAGACTTCAGTGAGTCATATAACCCTTCGTGAATCATTCATTGTGATATCCTTTAACAATCACTGATTTTTAAATCCGTTACCCCTTTTTCAACTCTATGATACATGCAAGTAGCACATTTGTCAACCATAACTGGACTTTACTTTGCATTGATGCAGTTATCGAACTGGCTTCAGGGGAGTATGGTGATTTGAACCCAGTATTGTTCCGTGCAGTTGAAGATGGTTTATGCCCCATTAGCAGAGAGAAGAGCATGCCAGCCAAGAGAGAGTTTGACCTCTGCCCCAATGTAAGTAATTACAACCACAGTACTGGCTCTTGAGCAGTCTGACCAGTTATTAACTTGTATCAGTACCAATTGTCTAGTGCCGGTTCTCCTGTGTATATAAACGTATTCAGTATAAACTTCCGCTGGGTCACTTGTGAAATGACACCCAGCTCTGTATTTGACAGTATAGGCAATAGTGAATTTCAAATTCAGGAGTTTACAGTGTATTGACCTTTATGTATACTACACATAATGCATATACATGATCAATAGGTATATTTATAATAAGGAGGTCCCTGCCCCCTTCCTTTCATTAACTGTGTGCAGGACTGGAATAAAACATAGCTTTTTTTTTAACAGAAATGAATAACGTAGGAAGCAGACTTTTTGTGAAAGGCATCTGTCTTAAGTATTTCCAGCCCTTATTATTGGAAGTGTTAAGGTCTCACACCCCCATTCATTTATATGCCCGTAAAGTAATACTGCTTCTTTGCTGGAGTATAAATTAATTCAGAAAGAATGATGTTAACTAAATTGAGCGCTATATATATATATATATATATATATATATATATATATATATATATATATATATAAAACCCCAATTATATATTGTATTGACACATTCAGAACACACTGGAAAAACAACACTGTAAAAGACACTGTGTTAAATGACCCCCCTCATCCCCTAAGAAGAAGAATATGCTACAATAAACGTTCAATATATTGGGAATACTGTATCATAGAAACAATGCAAATAAATTACTTTTGCTGTGATGTGAGGCATTGTTGGGAGCCTGCAATAAGTTTGTCAGACCTGCAAACCTACCATTGTATTACCCTTTGTGGGCATGGGGGAATCTGAACATGCATGGCAAAGCCTATATCACAGCTTAAGGGGTTCTGTACACTGAATAAAATGCTGTGCTTTCCATTCTGACAGGTGTATGTGGAATTTGCAACTTGTGGCAAAATCCCAAAAAATGTTGGATAACGGCTGTCTGGATAAGAGATACTCAACCTGTATTTTGTCTTTTGCAAACTAATTTACATTTACCGAACACGGTGGCCCATAATGCTAAAAATAAAAACTGCTCCATTTGGATATTTATCAGTCCAAAGCCTATGAGCAACCTATACAGTAACATGAAGCTACACAGACTTTATATATTATACCATGTATATCATATCATAAGTATGAACCATAAGTTGTGCACACAATTTATATAAACAAGCGCCCTTACCTATAACTGCTGCTTTTCCAACAGGATGTCACAGGTCACATAGAGAGCCACACTTTTGCAACCAGCTCGTTAAACCAGTTCCGGATCCTATTCAAACGTACATTCCTCTCAATCCTTCGAGATACGGTAAGAAAAGATGTGCTCATCAAAGGACTGAATTAGAGCATCTCTGGCAGGTAGCAGGAGGAAGACTTTATATCCATTACATTGATAATAAAACATAGTGTGCAGGTTATAGCACAGTAATAAAAAACATTTCCCTAATATCTCCCATTGCAAATAAATATTGTGGCTTTTACTGATGTTCCATAGACATCATTACTTTTTAAAGCAATCCATACTGTGGGTTTCTTCTGTAGGTCTTCTCCACTTTATTTCAGCTTGTTATGCTTGAATATTTGCATCCAGTACCTTTCCTTTCCATTAAATAGTATTTACCATATTGTTCTTCCCCACATCTCTTCAACAGTAAATGTAACCTGTAATGTTCTCTTTGAAGATTTTTCTATCAAAGGATATTACCTGTATTGTTTCCCATTACCCCAGGTCCTGACGCACCTGCGTTTCATGTCTCACCTGTGTATCGGTGTTCTGATCGGGCTGCTGTACCTGCACATTGGCGATGATGCCAGCAAAGTGTTCAATAACACTGGCTTCCTGTTCTTCTCCATGCTCTTTCTTATGTTTGCAGCCCTCATGCCCACTGTGCTAACCTGTAAGAATATCTCTTGCTCTGCGAGCAGACATTCTCTCTGCCCTGTCTTTCTGCCTCTCTACTGCCAATTTCAGTTTAATTTCCCTGTTCTGTATCTTGTTAACAAACTTTTCTCTCCTAATTTCTTATTCGTGTTTATTTCCCCTCCCTCCCCCTTTTTACCCAAGCTCATTGTGTTTTCCATGTGCTGTCATTTTGCTCATTAGGAAAAGAGAAAAGTGGTACAATACTGAGAGGACCTGATTTTAAGATTTAATATCGGAATATATTTTAAATGCAGGTGGAGTTATAAAAACAGCTTTTATAAGAATATTTCACAATATCTTTCACATTTGAAAACTGTCATCAATAAAATTAACTGATTCATACTTTTGTATTAATGCAGACAGTGACTAATGTAAATCTACAACATTTGATATAACAGGCAAATTATTATTGCACCAAAAGGATACATTTCTAGTGCCAAATATTGGGAGTTGTTAATCAGAAGGCTGTACTGCGAAAATATATAGATACCATCAAACAGAGAATGGTATAGTATAACACGCTTGCTATTAAATAAATACACAAAGGAAAACAGGTGGTGAAAGGCTGCTGCAGCTTTAATTTAAAAACATGAATTTAAGCAAATAACCAATAATAAATAATCAGTGAATACATAATCAATAATTAAACTCTGGACTACAGTCCCAACCCCATTTTATAACGATAGAAAGCTCACCCATACCAGATATGCAGGGTGTTAATTCAAATATTTATCGTCTGCAACAATGTAATATGCAATATACTTATTTTATCTAACAAAATATACGAAATACAATAGTATGATATAACAGCTGCCACATCTCCCATGCATCCCCTTCACTAGCTTGGTGTCGGGGAGCTTATAATGTCTACATTAATTTGAATATAAAAACAAACAAGGTGACAGAAAATAAATAGAAAGAAAACATTAGCTAAAAGTAAAAAAAAATGTCAGTTGAACTGGCAATGCACCTTATCCAGGCTGTGTGTCAAACGCTGGGGTATTGACTGACAATACGACTTATTCAGGCTGTGTCAAACCCTGGGCTATTGACTGACAATGCACCTTATCCAGGCTGTGTGTCAAACGCTGGTGTATTGACTAACAATACGCCTTATTCAGGCTGTGTCAAACCCTGGGCTATTGACTGACAATGCACCTTATCCAGGCTGTGTGTCAAACGCTGGGGTATTGACTGACAATACGCCTTATTCAGGCTGTGTCAAACCCTGGGCTATTGACTGACAATGCACCTTATCCAGGCTGTGTGTCAAACGGTGGGGTATTGACTGACAATACGCCTTATTCAGGCTGTGTCAAACCCTGGGCTATTGACTGACAATGCACCTTATCCAGGCTGTGTGTTAAACGCTGGGGTATTGATGGACATACGCCTTATTCAGGCTGTGTTTCATAGCAGCACTAAATACTGGTTGACTTATCTAGGATTTGTTGATATGTTCGACAGTACTCTACTACCTTTACCCTGACTTTTCAAATTTCAACCTATTTCTCATTTTCTCCATTTTTGACCTCCTCTTGGGTTTTTCTTCACTCTGCTTTTCTATTATTTATCCTCTTTACGTTCTGTTTTTTACTACTGACATTCTACTTGCATTCTGTTCTGATCTTCCAATTCTATTTTATCCCCCACCTCCATCCTGCTGTCCTACATTTTACAATCTTTTACCACAGTTCCAATGGAGATGTCAGTATTTATCAGAGAACACCTGAATTACTGGTATAGCCTGAAAGCATATTACCTTGCCAAGACCATGGCAGATGTGCCCTTCCAGGTAATGCATCCCATTTTCACCGATAATTTACAAGCACTAATCTCTGAGGTAATTCATTAGGTGCCACTACTTACTCTACTAGCAGGGTTGACTTTATCTCTTTTAAATGGAGCCTAGGCACGCCTCTATGTCTTTGCCCATACCGCTAGCACTGGCCCTCACTCAATAAGTGATATATGACTTTGGTTTCACCTTTCCTATCTTTGTTCAGCTCTACCTTCTCTATATGTTTTTTTTAATGCTGGCATTTCAGCTACTGTGGACTACATTTCTCATGAGGGATAGTCTACCACAATGCTAATGCCTGCTGAGGATCATGGTACAAGTAGTCTTAAACAGCTATTAGTTTTACCTAATATTTGATTCTCTTACGGTATGCATTATATTTCCCATGATGCTCAACCCATTATGATTTGTTAAGCACTACAGGAAGTGTAGTTTCCATCATCTGAAGCATCAAAAGTTAACATTAACTACTGCCATTTTTATCACTTTACTTCAACTGCTGTGGGCTGCATTCCCGTGTTGCTCATCCATACATATTGCCAGAGCAGAAACTATATCTTTTTGCACATGAGGCAAAATAAGAAAATATATGTGTATTTACTTTTATTAACCCACCTCTAGGGGTAACAGGAGGGTACTAGTCCCTGTATTATCATAAGTAAAGGTGATCTGTGCTCCCTATCTGTGAACTCCTCACCTGAGCATTGGTTAATGTACTGCATGCTGCATTACCTCACCTTTCCTATGAATATCCCTATTTATTTTCCTTTGTCTTGAGAAAAGACATGGTAAACATGGTTTATTTTTTTAGCGCAAGGTGTCAGCTGTATATTTCAACAATAACTTCTGTCCTACCACTCTCATTGGGCATTCAGCAGCTGGGCCCCTGATAATGCAGATGGTCCAAATGCAAGCAAAAGAGTGTAAAGATGTAGAGCCATGGTAGTATTGTTGATGTGATGAGCAAAGGCAGGCCTCTGTCATTAGCGAGGCCCATCTGTTGTGTTTTTTGATCATTTGTGCACCCTGTGCTACTTTAATACTGTTTTGATTTTGTGCCTGCAGGTAGTTTGCCCAATGGCATACTGTAGCATTGTGTATTGGATGACAGGTCAACCTCCTGAGGCCACACGTTTCCTTCTTTTCTCTGCTCTTTCTACTGCCACCGCTTTGGTGGCACAATCACTGGGACTCTTGATTGGTGCAGCATCTAATTCCTTACAGGTACAGGATGCAATGTGGTTAGATTCCCTGTCAGAAGTTGTGTTTAGTTTAAATGTTACAAAGCTCTGAGTCTAATAATTCGTGCATCCTGTCTTTTTTTTCTTTTTTGTGAAGGTTGCAACTTTCGTGGGTCCAGTTACTGCAATCCCTGTGCTACTTTTCTCAGGCTTCTTCGTCAGCTTTAAAACCATCCCCACGTATCTTCAATGGAGCTCCTACATTTCATATGTCAGGTTAGGAGAGAAAGCACGAACGTCGAATGAGTAAAAGACAATCTGATATTGGAGAAAAAAAGCAAAGAGTTGACTTTTAAGAACCATAAAATGAACTAAATAATGTATATTGAAACTAACATGTTTTTAAAAATATCCATTAGTTAAAAAAAAAAAAAAAAAAAGAATGGTGCCCCCTTTTTATAAACAAGTCTCCTTTTAAGATGCATGGAACCTCTCCCTACATATGTTTGTGGCACCACAGGATGTCCCCATGCAACATTAACCGCGTTAGTGACAGACTTCTATGCTGCATTTTATATGCCTTGAAGACCAGAATTCCATTATTTTTGTCATGTTTGCTTAACTGTGATTTCTTTCTTCGTGTTCAGTACACCCAGTGGCGTACCTACCACTGGTGCAGGGGTCGCAGCTGCAACCGGGCCCTGCGACCCCTGCACAAAAAAAAAATATGTAAAAAAAAAATGTGCAGGTAAATGGGGCAGCTGCCCAGGGCCCATTCATTCTTGGGGCCCAAAGCAGCTGCCACGTGGGCAGTGGTGTCCCGAGGGGGAGGGAGGGGGAGGGGGGGGCGGACCGCACCAGGTGACACCTCCAGATGCGGCCGCCGCTAGATGCGGCCGCCGGAAAAAAATAAAAAATAAATAAATCACAGCAACCGGATGTGACATAACGTCACATCCGGTGACTGTGTTTCCCTCCTCCGTGCAGGAGGGAAGACTGCACGGAGAGGTCCGGCCGGGGACACGGAGCAGCAGCTACTCGGTAAGTAATGGGGAAGGGGGGGATGAGGGTGGTTTAGAAACTAGCACTTTATTCCTGGGCTCTGACTGGCACTATATTACTGGGCTCTGACTGGCATAATATTACTGGGCTCTGACTGGCACTATATTCCTGGGCTCTGACAGGCACAATATTACTGTGCTCTGACTGGCACTATATTACTGGTATCTGACTGACATAATATTCCTGGGCTCTGACTGGCACTATATTCCTGGGCTCTGACTGGCACTATATTCCTGGTATCTGACAGGCACAATATTACTGGGCTCTGACTGGCACTATATTACTGGGCTCTGAATGACACAATATTCCTGGTATCTGACTGGCACAAAATTACTGGGCTCTGAGTTGCAACATTTTTTTGGGCTCTGACTGGCACAATATTACTGGCATCTGACTGGCACAATATTACTGGGCTCTGAATGGCACAATATTCCTGGGCTCTGACTGGCACTATATTCCTGGGCTCTGACTGGCACTATATTACTGGGCTCTGACTGGCACTATATTCCTGGTATCTGACAGGCACTATATTCCTGGTATCTGACAGGCACAATATTACTGGGCTCTGACTGGCACTATATTCCTGGGCTCTGACAGGCACAATATTACTGGGCTCTGACTGGCACTATATTACTGGTATCCAGGGCCGGCGCTACCGTAAGGCAGCACAGGCGGCTGCCTTAGGGCGCACCAATGGGGGGGGCGGGAAAATCGCCCGCTCCCCCAGACCCCAGTACTTACCTCCATGCCGCTGTTCATGTCCGTGACTGAGAGGGAAGCGCTGTGCGCTCCCCTCAGGCCGTGCGCATTCAATAAAGTGTGTTGAAACTTTTTTTTTCAACACACTTTATTGAATGCGCACGGCCTGAGGGGAGCTCACAACGCTTCCCTCTCAGCCACGGACATGAACAGCGGCATGGAGGTAAGTACTGGGGTCTGGGGAAGGGGGGGAGGAGGGAGGTTTAATGAGCAATTCCTGGGCATCTGAATGGCATAATATTCTTGGGCTATGACTGGCACAATATTCCTGGGCATCTGACTGGCACAATATTCCTGGGCATCTGACTGGCATAATATTCCTGGGCATCTGACTGGCATAATATTCTTGGGCTCTGACAGGCACACTATTCCTGGGCATCTGACTGGCATAATATTCCTGGGCATCTGACTGGCATAATATTCCTGGGCATCTGACTGGCATAATATTCCTGGGAATCTGACTGGCATAATATTCCTGGGCATCTGACTGGCATCATATTCCTGGGCATCTGAATGGCATAATATTCCTGGGCATCTGACTGGCATAATATTCCTGGGCATCTGACTGGCATAATATTCCTGGGCATCTAACTGGCATAATATTCCTGGGAATCTGACTGGCATAATATTCCTGGGCATCTAACTGGCATAATATTCCTGGGCATCTGACTGGCATAATATTCCTGGAAATCTGACTGGCATAATATTCCTGGGCATCTGAATGGCATAATATTCCTGGGAATCTGACTGGCATAATATTACTGGGCTCTGACTGGCATAATGTTCCTGGGCATCTGACTGGCATAATATTACTGGGCTCTGACTGGCATAATATTCCCATTGAAATACTGGTAAGTTTGTTGATTTAACTTTACTTCATTTTAAATATTGTATTTGTTCCCATTTTGTTTCTTCACTTCAAAATAAGATATATTCAGTGTGCATAGGAATTTGTTCATAGTTTTTGTTTTTACTATAGTCCGGCCCTCCAACGGTCTGAGGGACAGTGAACTGGCCCCCTGTTTAAAAAGTTTAAGGACCCCTGGGCTAAATACTGGCATATTGAGTGGCAAAATAGTGTGTCTCCGGTTATGTGTGAATTGGTGTAACTGTGTGTGTGTGTAAGTGGTAAGGGTGTCTGTGTGTGTGACTGCAAGGGTGTCTTTGTGTTTAAGGGTTTCAGTGTGTGACACATTTAGAGCATGCGAGTTGAATATTTAGATGTATTTATTTTCTACACTATACATTATTCATATATATATATATATATATATATCTATATATATATAGATATATATATATATATATATATATATAATGTAAGGAGGCTTAATGGTGTGGGAGGCGTGGCGGATCAGAGCAGGGGGGCACCAAAATGCACCTTCGCCTGTGTAGACGAAAATCCTTGCACCGGCCCTGCTGGTATCTGACTGGCATAATATTCCTGGGCATCTGACTGGCATAATATTCCTGGGCATCTAACTGGCATAATATTCCTGGGAATCTGACTGGCATAATATTCCTGGGCATCTAACTGGCATAATATTCCTGGGCATCTGACTGGCATAATATTCCTGGAAATCTGACTGGCATAATATTCCTGGGAATCTGAATGGCATAATATTCCTGGGAATCTGACTGGCATAATATTACTGGGCTCTGACTGGCATAATGTTCCTGGGCATCTGACTGGCATAATATTACTGGGCTCTGACTGGCATAATATTCCCATTGAAATACTGGTAAGTTTGTTGATTTAACTTTACTTCATTTTAAATATTGTATTTGTTCCCATTTTGTTTCTTCACTTCAAAATAAGATATATTCAGTGTGCATAGGAATTTGTTCATAGTTTTTGTTTTTACTATAGTCCGGCCCTCCAACGGTCTGAGGGACAGTGAACTGGCCCCCTGTTTAAAAAGTTTAAGGACCCCTGGGCTAAATACTGGCATATTGAGTGGCAAAATAGTGTGTCTCCGGTTATGTGTGAATTGGTGTAACTGTGTGTGTGTGTAAGTGGTAAGGGTGTCTGTGTGTGTGACTGCAAGGGTGTCTTTGTGTTTAAGGGTTTCAGTGTGTGACACATTTAGAGCATGCGAGTTGAATATTTAGATGTATTTATTTTCTACACTATACATTATTCATATATATATATATATATATATATATATATCTATATATATATATAGATATATATATATATATATATATATATATATATAATGTAAGGAGGCTTAATGGTGTGGGAGGCGTGGCGGATCAGAGCAGGGGGGCACCAAAATGCACCTTCGCCTGTGTAGACGAAAATCCTTGCACCGGCCCTGCTGGTATCTGACTGACATAATATTCCTGGTCTCTGACTGGCACTATATTCCTGGGCTCTGACTGGCACTATATTCCTGGTATCTGACTGGCACAATATTACTGGGCTCTGAATGGCACAATATTCCTGGTATCTGACTGGCACAATATTACTGGGCTCTGAGTGGGACAATACTACTGGGCTCTGAATGGCACAATATTCCTGGTATCTGACTGGCACACTATTACTGGGCTCTGAGTGGCACACTATTACTGGGCTCTGAGTGGGACAATACTACTGGTATCTGACTGGCACAATATTACTGGTATCTATAATTGTACAATTGTCACCTCGTGGGGCTCCTGTGTGTTGCATAATTAATGGCGGTCCCATGTGTGCATAATTTTGGGGCGCTTGTTTGTGGCATATTTATTGGGCCCCATGTGTGGCATAATTAAGGGACTCTTTTGTGTGGCGTAATTAAGGGACTCTTTTGTGTGCCATAATTATGGGGCACCTGTGTGTGTGTGTGTGTGTGTGTGGCATAATTATGGGGCACCTGTGTGTGTGGCATAATTAATTGGGCAGAGGTGAGGCATAAATAGTGGGGCTCTGGTGTGGCATAATTTATGGGGCTCTGGTGTTGTATAAGTTATGGGGCTCCTGTGTGTGGCATAGTTATGGGGCTCCTGTGTGTGGCATAGTTAATAGGCCATCTAACTGGCATTACTAAGGAATCTGTTTGGCATTGTATGGAGGAAATCCAGGGGGGTGACACCATGAGTTTCCGCACCAGGTGACACCAACCCTAGTGACGCCCCTGCACGTGGGCCCCCGCTGCCCGTGTCACACGGAAACAGTTACTAACGGGCAGCAGCCGTGTGATGATGCGGACCCGCCTTTTCGTCACAGCCACCAGAAACGTCACTTCCGGTGGCTGTACTTTCTGCACGCAGCGTAAAAACGCAGGGCAAATTACTGACAAATGGGCAAATTACTGGCAAATGGGCAAATTACTGGCCAATGGGCAAATTACTGGCCAATGGGCAAATAACAGGCAAATGGACAAATAACAGGCAAATGGGCAAATAACAGGCAAATGGGCAAATAACAGGCAAATGGGCAAATTACTGGCCAATGGGCAAATAACAGGCAAATGGGCAAATAACTGGCCAATGGGCAAATAACTGGCAAATGAACAAATAATTGGCAAATTAATACTGACAAATGGGCACATAACTGGCAGATGGGCAAATTCCTGGCAAATGGGCACATAACTGACAAATGGGCAAATAACAGGCAAATGGGCAAAATATGACTATAGATGCTATAGATAATATGCTATATTATGCTATAGATAATACAAATCACTATTTTTCTGATTTTGTTTTACATATATTCATACATCCCTGCCTGAGACCTGTTCCCAGGGGCGTACCTAGAGCATTTGGCACCCGGGGCGGACCCTGAGTGTGGCACAGCCCCCCCCCCCCCCCCATCAATAAAAATGTAAGAAAATACCCACAATTTTTTCAATGTTTGAAAATTGTACAATTATAGATAACAGGAATATTGTGCCACTTAGATCCCAGGAACATTCTGCCAGTCAGATACCAGTAATATTGTGCCATTCAGATACCAGTAATATTGTGCCACTCAGAGCCCAGTAATATTGTGCCACTCAGAGCCCAGTAATATTGTGCCAGTCAGATACCAGGAATAGTGTGCCATTCAGAGCCCAGTAATATTATGCCAGTCAGATACCAGGAATATTGTGCCAGTCAGAGCCCAGTAATATTGTGTCATTCAGAGCCCAGGAATATTGTGCCAGTCAGAACCCAGTAATAGTGTGCCACTCAGAGCCCAGGAATAGTGTGCAAGTCAGAACCCAGTAACAGTGTGCCAGTCAGAGCCCAGTAATATTGTGCCAGTCAGAGCCCAGATATAGTGTGCCACTCAGAGTTCAGGAATATTGTGCCACTCAGAGCCCAGGAATATTGTGCCAGTCAGAACCCAGTAATAGTGTGCCAGTCAGAGCCCAGCAATAGTGTGCCAGTCAGAGCCCAGTAATATTGTGCCAGTCATAACCCAGTAATATTGTGACACTCAGAGCCCAGGAATATTGTGCCATTAAAGTGCTCATTTCAAACCACCCTCCTCCCCCCCTTTCTCATCACTTTACGAATTGCTGCTGCTCTGTGCTCCCGGACGGACGCCTCCTCTGTGCAGTCTTCCCTCCTGACGTATCGTCACATCTGGTCGCTGTGATTTTTTTTTTCCCCGGCGGCGGCAGCACCGGTGTCATCCCCTCGGGACGCCACTGCATGGCACCCCCCTAGTCAGTGGCACCTGGGGTGGGCCTCCCCCCCTTAGTACGCCACTGCCTGTTCCCAAAAAGAAGACTCTTCCATTTCAAGAAACACGTCTGCATATAAGTATTTTTGTATTGTTCTATATATTTTGTTTTTATTTCTATACACTTATTACTTCTAGCGCTCCAGTTTTATATTTATTTATAATATAGTGAAGGCGTTTAAGCATGCATGGGATAGGTATAAAGCTATTCTAGATATAAGGTAAGGTCAGGGACTAATGAAAGTATTACTTTACTGAGAGAGTAGTGGATGCATGGAATAGTCTTCCAGTAGAAGTGGTAGAGGTTAATACAGTGAAGGAGTTTAAGCATGCGTGGGATAGGTATAAGGCTATCCTAGATATAAGATAAGGCCAGGGACTAATTACTTTACTGAGAGGGTAGTGGATACATGTATTAGTTTTCCAGTGGAAGTGGTCAAGGTTAATACAGTGAAGGACTTTCAGCATGCATGGAATAGGTATAAGGCTATCCCAGATATAACAAAAGGCCAGGCACAAAGCAGAACAGTTGGGAGGCATGTAAGTGGCATTTCTGGGGTGGAGTTGCATGGTGGGGTCGGGGGGCCCTGTGGTTTCTAGTTACGCCTTTGAGTACACCCATACAAATTATTTATAATTTTTTAAAGGACAGATGGGGCTTTCTTTTGATACAATTATTTTCATCATATGATATCATTTACTATTAAAAACGATTTAAAATATGATGAAAATATTCCACACAAAAAAACACTTTTTCTAACTTTGACATGATTTTTTTTTTTTTTACTAGTGATACTAGTGTTTTTTTCCTAACCATTTTCTCCTACAGTGACCCCAACCCTAAATCTACCCATACCCCTCAATCTAACCTTTTTACTAACCCTAATTGTAACCCTAACCCACCTGTAACCAAAACCCCAATTTTAACCATAACCTTAGATCTGTTGGCAAAGTATGTCTTTTTGCTGATGATACAAAGATTTGCAGCAGGGTTGATATTCATGGAGGGATAAGCCAAATGGCAAATGATTTAGCTAAACTAGAAAAATGGTCAGAGCAGTGGCAACTGACATTTAATGTGGACAAGTGCAAGATTATGCACCTTGGGCGTAAAAACCCAAAAGTAGAATATAGACTATTTGGTACAGTCCTAACCTCAACATCTGAGGAAAGGGATTTAGGAGTAAAAATTTCAGAGGACTTGAAGGTAGGTAGGCAATGCAATAGAGCAGCAGGAAATGCTAGCAGAATGCTTGGTTGCATAGGGAGAGGTATTAGCAGTAGGAAGAGGGAAGTGCTCATGCCATTGTACAGAGCACTGGTGAGACCTCACTTGGAGTATTGTACACAGTACTGGAGACCGTATCTCCAGAAGGATATTGATACTTTGGAGAGAGTTCAGAGAAGGGCTACTAAACTGGTTCATGGGTTGAAGGATAAAACTTACCAGGAAAGGTTAAAGCATCTTAACATGTATAGCTTGGAGGAAAGACGTAACAGGGGGGATATGAAAGAAACATTTAAATACATAAAGGGAATCAACGCAGTAAAGGAAGAGAGTATATTTAAAAGAAGAAAAACTACCACAACTAGAGGACATAGTCTTAAATTAGAGGGGCAATGATTTAAAAGTAATATCAGGAAGTATTACTTTACTGAGAGGGTAGTGGATGTATGGAATAGCCTGCCAGCAGAAGTGGTAGAGGTAAACACAGTCAAGGATTTTAAGCATGCGTGGGATAGACACAAGGCTATCCTAGCTATAAGACCGGGAACGGGGGACTAATAAAAGTACTCAAAAAAAATTGGGCAGACTAGATGGACCGAATGGTTCTTATCTGCCGACACATTCTATGTTTCTATGTTTCTATCTAGGTTTAGTAGATCTAGGGTTAGTTTTTACCTTTTTTTTCTAACTGTAATGCTGCTGACTGCCTCTAGGGGCAGTCAAGCAACAGTTTCAGAGCGACGGAAGAGGAGAGGAGCATGCAACACCTTTAACACATAGCCAGTAAAAGCTGATCACGGCCTATGTGAGTTTGAACGCATATGATCACATTTGCAGTGATCATAAGTGCTGGGGGTGCCAAAGGCACACTAGGAGGCTGCTTCAGATCCGAAGCAGCCTCTGAGAATAACTGCAGGCATGTAGCTTTGCGCTCTTTAAACTCAAGGACCATACTTTGTAGGAGGCATGTATACGTCCAAATGGGTTATGGGGTGTTGGGGTACACCACTGCTCGTGCACCAAACATATGTGGCGTCACCTTCATTCATGTCCCGAGTTTCCACATTTTATTAAATGAGAGAATCTCTTGGCATTTACAATTCAGTATGCTCAGGAATTTCAAAATACAGGCAAAATATGCTTATTTTTCATATGCTCAAACAATCAAAAGCTATGCATTTTGTAACCCCCCCAAAATGGGGTTACTTTAAACCAACAGCTATTACTGTACGCAAAAGAAGATTAGACCGGAGTAGCCCTTTATTCACAGTAGTTATTAGGAGGTTCAGCTCATCAAATTGTATTTCTTAACAATTCTGTTTTCTTTCTGTCTCTCTTATTTATTAGATATGGATTTGAAGGTGTGATTCTGGCAATCTACGGCATGGACCGTGCTCCTTTACAATGCCGTGAGCCTCCCTGCACCTTCCAGCTGCCCCAACAGGTCTTACAAGAGCTGGATGTAGAGGACGCCAAGCTATATGTAGACTTCTTGGTACTTGGAGGCTTTTTCATTGGACTACGTCTTCTTGCTTACCTAGTTCTACGTTACCGTGTCAAATCTGTAAGGTAGATGGAAAGGTGTCAATACTGAGAAATGCAATACAACACGTGATGTTGGAATTAAAATCCTTGTGACAACACCACAAGGAATCATCAGGAAGACATCCGTATTCCAGTATGTTCCACCTTCCATTGTCCAAATGAATTATTTTCACCAATTATACCTGCATCTTCTCTCTTTTTTAACTTTGTGGTTTTACATTGTCCACTGCCTTTTATTTTTCTTTGAATATTTATTGTCAATTCATTATTCCTTAATTTTTAAGGCTATCAAGGCTTTTCATCTAGTCTCTCTTTATTTGTCTTCTATATTTTCTCATAATCAATTTTTATTCTTCTATTTTACTCTTAGGGTTCTTGATACGTTATTAACGCTTTATATACTTGCCTCTTTTCTACTATATCTTATATTATCTTCCTGTACTTTTGCACACCAAGTCCAGGTCAATGCAATTTACCTTTCTTTGCACCTGACACATTCTAAAGACATTTATAATGGACTATCAAAGTGAACAAGAGACCAGTTACCATGTTTCCAAGTGATGTTCGTCACAAAAAAAAGCCTCTAACTGGAACAGTTTCCTTCAACAGTGTTTCAGCAATTTACACATTGGAACAAAGTATTAAATAGGCACAAGACGTTCCTGAAGATCTTCCAGTGTAATATTTGATGAGTGGAGCACTTGGACATTAAGTATTGAATACTTTCCCGAGGAACCAAAACCACATCCACTCAAGTTGATGTGATAAAACTTAACAATCATTCTTTCAAGAAACAACAAAGCTCTCCTCATAATTGCTGCTAATCTTTGCCATCAAATCCTTGCACACTTGTTATGACATATGGCTGCTATCCCGCCCCGGAGGTGGTTTCAGCTACACCCCTAATTGCTGCTTATGCTGTATTTACATGTAAGAACATTTCAGATTTTCCTAGTTGTCTTCTCACTATTCTTAGTAAAACAGGGTACATTTTTATTTTAATTTTTTATTTATTTTTGCGAATGCTTCCATTTTTCAAAATTTGTCACTGCACTGATATCAGATGCCTGCCATTCATTACTTGCTGCCTGTGGATGTGTCTCTCCTCAGTTACTTTTTACTGGGAGAACAAAATGTTTTGTCTATAAAGAAAAAAAGTAGATAAACAAAATAGATATGGAATATATTAAAAAATGTATGGTTTTTTTCTCATGGCAAAGGGGAGTACTTCTGTCTATTATACCCTCTATTTACTACTAACATCTAGATTCTCAAAATTTGTAGATGAGTTGTCATAGCAACTGAACTTGTTTACGGGGAGGAAAAAACAGGGCTTTAGCTATTCTAGGCCTTAAAGCCTTATGCTACTCTCACACCCCTTTCACAGCTTGAGAAGGGTTGAAAAATATGTTTAAATGTATTAAATAAAACTATATCTATGTATCACATAGTTTTTGCCTCTTAAATTCAAGTTGATTTTTAAAGATGGTGTAACAATATTTGTTCTCTAGATTTTTAGGGGATGCAAACAAAATTATTTTTTTTTGAAGACATGCAATTTATTTGATTATACACAAATTAAGGAACCCAATAAAATATTTATGCTTGTTTAACAAAATGGAATGACATATTTTTATGAATCTCATATCTCCAACATCAGTGGCCTTGTGGCTGGCTAGTGTGTCAGATTTCCAAATAGATGGCTCACTTTCTTGCTCATTTGCCATTCATAGCTGGAATCCCTCCCAATGGGTCCCAACAGCTCACAGATTTTCAATAGATTCTACCAAACTTATTATTTCCACAAATCCTTCATTTTTTTTTTTTTTTTACCATTTTCAATGAATTGGGGACTCCTAATGTACATGTACAACATGTGCATGTGTCGGATATCGGCAAGCATCACAATGAAATATTGCATTGCACATGCCATGTATTCACTCACCATTACTCCCATTCATTCTCAAATTATGGAGAAAGATCTGCAATTCTGAGCATACCACTCTATTTGTAAAATATAGGTACTGGTCAAGCACGCCTTTTTCCCAATAATTATGATTATATTTCCTCCTCTATTATCCAACCTATTTTACTTATCTTCCCACAAACTCTCAATTATTCATTTTTGACTAACCAGGAACCATGAGCAAAATGTAAAACCTGTAGATTCAGATACAAACTCACTTTACTACATACCACCAGAGTTGATCATTGCAAACTCTAGTTCACTTAAAATATTTTTTGCCCACATTTCCAAGGTCATTGCCTGCAGCTCACCACTCTCTTCCAAAGACTCTCATCAGAATAACATCTATTCCTAGCTACTTGGACCTTTTATCTTCTACTTGGACAGCTTCCCTGTCTTTAAAATGCCTCCTTTGTACATTAATCTACCTCCTGATTTGTAAATCCCTTACATGTTCCTACCTGCTTCCTTGTCCTTTCAAATAAATGTGCCTCTAGGAATATTTGGTTTATACAGATTAAGTACACTCTACTTTCCCTCAAATCATGCTGTTCATATGGCTATCTTACCATCTAAAACCTGTAATTGCCTCCTTACCTTCTCTCTATGTATAAAAGATTACATTAATGAGGTGTCATCACTTTTCCCTCCAGTTTGGTGATGCACTGCATGCTGAAACCTGGGTACTTAAAGAGTGATGAAACCCCCAACATTTCTTTTAATGTGGCAGAAGACTACTAATTAACCTATCCCAAACATGCACTAATATCACATTTTTTGTGTTTTCACAAAAATGTTTCCTTTTAGAGAAACTGTTTTAGAAAACCCTATGAGTACAGTTTTGAGCACTCCTGGGTCTTGGGAGCCAAACCACATTTTTTTTAGTTCTCAAAAAATAAATAGTTTGGATATTTATATTTATATTTGCATTTGTTACATGAGTTTTTAAGATTAGTTTTGCATTTCTATTCCAACAAGAAGGACATTCAGGGATTATTTTGTTGGACAGAGTGCAGGGATGATATGTAATGTATTTCTATACATGCAATCACTTTCCATCTCATTCTGCCTTTGGGCTACAGGGAGGAGTGAGTTTTATGATGCAACTAGAATTGTGTATCATAGGGAGAGGTGATGTTGATTAACAAGAAGAGTTACAGCAAAGATTACATTCATATGTAAAATATCCCATAACAAGCACCTTTAGAATAAAAAATAAATAGTTTTTTTTTAAATGCTGGTTATGATGGTGATGCAAGATAAGGTAACATTTTTAAATCCTGTAACTGTGTGGGGAGCTGTAAACTTTTCATATTAATAATTAACCAAGAGAGGAGGTGGAGGAGTACTTAAATGCTTTTTAAAAATACTGCTGGCTTTATGTGTGTGTGACTGTGTGTTTGTTTGAGTGTACGTGACTGTGTATGTGTTTATATATTCAACTGTGTGTGCATAAATATATGTGACTGTGCGTGGTTATGTATGTGAACACGACTGTATACGTGCCCTGTTTGCAGTGCTGTATTTGGCGAGAGGCAGACAAGGTAAGTGCCTAGGGCGGCACTTACCTTGTCTATCTAGGGGCGGAAAAAAACACTGCCCCTTTAAAAAAATTCTCCCCTCACCAGTGCTCTGCCTTGAAGCAGGCAGCTTGGTGTCTGTGCGTCACTGCCTATTTTGCTCCTGGTGCGGATGGATGGGTGATTGCAGTTAGGTCACCTGACACAGCGTTTTTACGTCACGCACGCACCAGGTTCACGTGACCTGTCAGCACTCAATCGTCAATACGAGCAGGGAGCCCAACATGGCAGCACATAGACACCATGCTGCCTGCAACTAGACACCAGGGAATGCACAACTCTGCCCAAGGGTAAGTCCTGAGGTAATGGGGGCAATGGGGCATGTAATTGAGTGATAACGCATGTAATGTAGGTGATGGGGGGAATGTAATGAGGGTGACAGTGGCATGGAAAGGTGGTAATGGGGCATGTAATGTGGGTGATGGGGCATGTAATGGGGTGATGGGGCATGTAATGGGTGTGCAATGTGGGTGATGAAGCATGTCCTGTGTGTGCAACCTGGGTGATGGGGCATGTCCGGGGTGTGCAATGTGGGTGGGGAGTGCCTGGATATTGTCTGCCTAGGGCAGCACAAAACCAAGATGCCTGTATATATGTGGACCCAGGTCCAGGAAGAGCAGCATTTCAATTTCAGACCCAGGCAGCTTTGATCAGCTCTAGGCAACAAAACCATAAAGTGGTCACTGATATACAGAACTTTATAATCTGCTCTACAGGAGGGCCCACACAATTGTCTGCTCACTTTTGGCATTAAAGAATAGAGAATAGCTGTAACATAGGAAACTAAACCAACCCATAAAAGGCAGTCCGGCCCAGTGGAAAGTTGCTTATAAATTTGTATCTGTACCATCCTAGGATCGCTAATATTTGAGTGTGATTGGTTTGGTGCACCACTAGGTGGGTGTGACTATGTATATTTAACCGCTCCACCCAGTGGTGTATCTTGGTTTCTGCTGCCCTCGGCAGACAAATTTTGGGCACCCCCCCTACCCACGATGCACACCCACGACATGACCCATAACCCACATTGCACACCAAGGACATGCCCCATCACCCCATTTACATGCCTCCATCACCCCATTACATACACATTGTCAATATTATTTGCCATTAATATTCCCCAGCTAATTTGCCCAATAATATGCCAGCATAATTTTCCATTAATATGCCCCAGCCAATTTGCCCAATAATATGCCCCAGCCAATTTGCCCAATAATATGCCAGTATTATTTGCCATTAATAAGTTACAGCCAATTTCCCCAATAATATGCCAGTGTTATTCTGCCATTTAATATGCCCCAGCCAATTTGCCCAATAATATGCCAGTGTTATTTGCCATTTAATATGCCCCAGCCAATTTGCCCAATAATATGCCAGTGTTATTTGCCATTTAATATCACACAACCAATTTGCCCAATAATATGCCAGTGTTATTTGCTATTTAATATGCCCCAGCCAATTTGCCCAATAATATGCCAGTGTTATTTGCCATTTCATATGCCCCAGCTAATTTGCCCAATAATATGCCAGTGTTATTTGCCATTTAATATGTCCCAGCCAATTTACCCAATAATATGCCAGTGTTATTTGCCATTTAATATGCTTCAGCCAATTTGCCAATTATATGCCAGTGTCATTTGCCATTTAATATGCCCCAGCCAATTTGCCCAATATTATGCCAGTGTCATTTGCCATGTAATATGCCCCAGCCAATTTGCCCAATAATATGCCAGTGTCATTTGCCATTTAATATGCCCCAGCCAATTTGCCCAATAATATGCCAGTGTTATTTACCATTTAATATGCCCCAGCCATTTTGCCCAATAATATGCCAGTTATTTGCCATTTAATATTCCCCAGCCAATTTGTCCAATAATATGCCAGTGTTAGTAGCCATTAATATGCCCCTGCTAATTTGCCCAATAATATGCCAGTTATTTGCCATTTAATGTGCCCCAGCCAATTTGCCCAATAATATGCCAGTGTTATTTGCCATTTAATATGCCCCAGCCAATTTGCCCAATAATATGCAAAAAAAAAAAATATCACTTTCGTTGCTCTGATGCTGTTGCTAGACTGCCCATAGAGGCAGTCAGCACCATTGCAATGAAAAAAAAAAAAACATAATTAGCTAAAGATCCAGGGGTAGCGTTAGAATAATGGTTAGGGTTACAATTAAATTAGGGTTAGGATAATGATTATAGTTACAATTACATTTTAATTAGAATAAATGAAGGGTTAAATGTAGGGTTTGGGTTAGGTCAAAAGGTCACGGTAGGTGAAAATTGTTATAAAACAAAAAACACTTTTTGGTTAACCCTTACATTAGGGTTAGCCTAAGGGACAGGGTTAACATAAATTAAAATATATTAAGGGTTAGCATAAGGGTTAGAGCTGGGGTTAAATTTAGGGTTCGGGTCAAAAGGTCAATATAGGAAAAAAACATAAAACAATATTTTTGGTTTTTGCCCCAAAAAACTGCAGAAAAACATGGAAACAGGCAAATTTCGAAAGTCGGGACAACATTTACAAACTTTTTAGACAGGGTCTTTTTTATGATTGTATTTGTGTGAATTATTTAGGTCAAGTTAGTCTTTTTTTATTTTTTCATCATATTTTATGATTTTTTTGTAGTAAATTATAAGATATCATGAATATAATGGTATCTAACAAATGTCCTTCTTTGGGGCAAAAATACAGTGTATCATTTGTCTGGGTTCAGTATGTGAGAAAGAAGAAAATTACAGCTAAACACAAACACTCCAGAGATGTCAAAACAGCCCATGTCACCAAGGGAAAGACAAGGTCAAATGGTCATGTCCAGGGCTGGCCTTAGGGGTGTGTGACCTGTGCGATCGCACAGGGCGCTACACCCCAGGGGGCGCCCGCCCAGCCGAAAAAAAAAAGAAGGAGTTTGCCGGTGGTGGGGGCGGAGAGAGAACAGGTATGGGGAGGAGGGGGGAGAGAGAACAGATATGGGGGAGGAGGGGGAGAGAGAACAGATATGGGGGAGGAGGGGGAGAGAGAACATATATGGGGGAGGAGGGGGAGAGAGAACAGATATGGGGATGTTGGAGAGAGACAGACATGGCAAGGAAGAGGAAAGGGACAAACATGGGAAGGGAGAGACACATACATGGAGGGAGAGGAAAGAGACAGGCATAGGGGGGGCGCCACAGGGGAGGCCCGCACAGGGCAACGAAACACGTAAGGCCGGCCCTGGTCATGTCACTAAGGAGTTAATTGGGTAAGTCTTGGATGTGCAATGCGGTTGATGGGGCATGTCCTGGGGAGCTGCAGCAAGTCCTGGATGTGCAATGCAGGTGATAGGGCATGTCCTGGGGTGCATTTAAATAATTGGCATGATATACACACACCTGGATAAAATGACTGCAAAGGGCCCTGAAATTTCTGATGGCGGCCCTGGACAGCACTAATTATCATGTGCGGCAGCGCTGATCCTCGACCACCAAAGTTCTGAGCCAGAATAGGTCGCTGACCCTTGATGAAGAGCTTTGCAATACACTCCCGAGCAATGCATTACTGTGAGTTTTCTCGCTGCGGAGGGATACACTCACACACTGCACATTAGTTTTCATCATTATCAGCTGAGAACTACAGTTCCCATGGTAGAATGCAAAGTTTCTCCTATGATGCTGGCTGAGCATCAGTGGAAGGCTAATTCACAGCAGCTGAAGTGACAACAGTTAGCTGTGGACTGAACTTCCCAAAATGCTTAGCCAGCTAAAAAGTGCTCATGAGCATCAGCTGTAACAGCAATATTTTAATGAGCCTGGCAAGTCCAATTGCTGCTGTTATTGCCTATTTTTAACAGGAGAAGGTGCTGTTCAGCCATAATAGTTGACGCATCTTTTGCATTCTGTCTGTAGAACTGACATTCTCGGGAAGTTAGCCTCAGCCAATCAGGAGAATCATCTAAAGTCTCACTGTGCACAGAGACTTTCCTGATTGGCTGAAGACAAAATCCCCAGTTTGTCGGTGCTATTGCAACACTAAGATACCCGGCCCTGGTTTTGGAACAATGCTAAGCAGGACAGTGCTGGTGGTAAATTAACCCTATGTGTTACCCTTGCCCTAATGATAACTCTGTGTCTGTGTAGGGCTATGCCTCTCTCCTCCCTTTGTTATTGTATCTTTACATTAGTTCATTTTCGTGGTTTTGTTTACTCTTTGAAAGTCTCCTCCTCTCAGGATTTCTGTAATAAACTAGTCAGTTTTGTCTCATTGCAATTCCCCAGCCCTGCCGCATCACTTTGCCTCGCCTCCCTGGCAATGAACCCATTTATTTGTTACGAGGGCGGGCTCTCAGGAAGTTATTGCAGATACACTTTGGCTGCTGAGTGCATTCATGGACCTGGACTGTCCTGTGAGCTCAGACAAGGACACGGAGTTTTAGGTCCTGGCTACAGAGCAACAGCTGGTAACAAAATAGCAATTCCTGTTTGTAATAGACAACCTGGATCACCGTCTGTTAGGCTGGTGCAATGTATGGAGATTATTACGTGGCATGATAACTTGTGGTTGTGATGGCTAGCTTTGGCCACTCCTGCTTTCGATTACGACTCCCATGGTACTTAGCCAGACTGCTGGCTGAGCATATTGGAAATGTTGTCTGACCCGGACGAAATGCTAGACATTAGGCAATACTTGTAGATTAAATATTCTACGTACCATAGAAATGGATAAATATTAACGTCATTCATTTTGTAATGTTGTGCATTATTATTTATATACTTTATAAAATGCTAACATGTTCCACTGTCCTGTGTGTATAAAATGTGTACGTTGAATGTGTCTTACATACTAGTTCATTCATGGTTTTATAAAATTGCACAAAAACTGAATATTCTTTTCCATATATTTTATTACACTTACGAAATAGAGCAGGTAACCTGGGCATTGATCAGACTAATATTTTATTATCAAGCTGTTGTGTATTATATTTATTTTTGCTGAAAATCAGACTTTATGAAACAGGTTAGCTGGAAGCCTTATTTCAGTGTAACATTAGTTTGCTGGACTTCAAACTGAATGTGAAACTGTGTGATACTGTTCTGGAATTAGTACCCAGGACATACTTTAAAACGAGAGAAATCTCAATGTATTCTTCCTGGTAAAAACACTTTCTAAATAAATAAAATGCCAACTAGTGGTCAGGCATAGATACATTGAGCAAAGTCTTCTCTGCTTAATCAAAAGTAGAGAAAGTATTAAATTAAACTACATAGAATGAATTTGCTATTTATTAAAACAGTATTTAGTAATGCTTCAGAGTAGCCCAAATTGTCTGTTCATAATAAAGGTCCATTTTACCATCCTTATTGGAAATCCCAATAATGAAAACTAGCAGCTGGTTGAGAGTTATGGGAGTTATAACCCACATTAGTTTCAGTGCCAGTCTTGCTTATCCTTATATGGTGCTTCTTTCATATTTATGAGGTAGGCGGTCAAGAAGAACAGGAAGGGGGTACTATTTTTTTAAGACCCATTGCTTGTTAAAAGTGATGGTTCATGTATCCAAAAATAATTCATTTAATTCTCCTCTCAAGTACTGCCCATTTCTAGGTTTCCCAAGCAGTCTTTGATCTATCTGATCTAGTCTCTAGTTTCACACTGGTCAGCTGTCATTTAGTCTGACTGCAAACCATTTTTTCTTGGCTCTCTGCTGTGCTACATTAGCCCTAATGTTTCCTGTTTTCAGCTGGGTGTCACTTTTTGGAAGGCAACCCTTTTTAACTATTAACTGATTTCCTTATTGAGAGATGACACATTACTGGTCACATTATTTTATTTAACTTAACTATGAGCAGAAAAACATCTTCTCTTGAAAGATTGCTTTAATTGTGTAAGGTCATGAAAGAATACAAATCAAGTACCATTTTGCAGTCTCTTTGCTTCAAACAGCTCTAACAGGTGTAGTAGAATATTGCGTCAGATCTTACTACATCTGACACAAGGTGAATGAAGATCTGATCCGCAATTCTAAGCAACATGTCAGCTACCTGATAGTTCTATACCAAGCAAAGAGACTTTGTATTCTTTCATTAAAATATTTCTAGTTAACACTTCTACATGTGAAGTGATCTTCCAATTAACCATTAGAACCAGCACTTGTTTCTGGCTTTCCATTTTTAGAACTTAGTCACATAATTTACTTTTCTAAATAACGCCCATTGTACCTACCATTACTTGCTTTTCCTTTTAAGGGAGTGGCTACAAATGACTCCTCACCTGTTTTATAAAACTTCTTTCCCCATAGAATGGGTGTTTTAATCTCTTACAAAAACCTGTATTTACCACACCCACAAAGTAGTCTGTAACTGAGGTGGGGAGAATCCACATATGTTGGTAACAGGTTATGTGTATATCATTGATATAATAGAAGAGACTTTGGGGCTATTCACTAAAAGGTGAGATTTGCTGAGTTGAGCATTTCAGCTAGACATTGTGCAGGGACAAACCTGGTTTGCTTAGCAAGGGAAACTCCAGGTTTGTACCTGCACAATGTATAGTTAAATTGGTGAGATAAAATGTTCAGAGGAGTTCAGCTTTTAAAATGTCAATATGAAAATCGTCCACATTGGCTGATTTTCATGCTGATTCGACATCACTTTGGTGGTGCCAGAGTTGTTCAAATTTGAGGGCTACTCGGATCACTTCGGGCCTGACCTGAGCTGACCATATTGATCAGTGATGGCGAACCTATGGTACAGGTGGCATTCAGAGACTGCTGATGTGGCACTCAGTCTGTGTCTATAGTATCGCCATCAATTATGAAGGGCCGAGTAAATTATAATCGAAGACTGAATTTTGAGTATTTTATCCACTTTAGTGCACAGTTTTTACTTGAACTCGTTGGTGCAAAAGAAATTACAGAAGGAGAGAATGAGCAGGGCGGGTGATATTGATGGGTGGAAAAATGCCTAAAATTAGAGGGCTGTTTGAGAACTTCAAAAATGTTCACTATCAATGGTATAGATATTATGCATCCAGCTGTAAACCTCTGGTTTCTGGTTCCTACACTATAGCTTCCATAATAACTCAGGAGGTAGCTAAGGACTATGGGAGTTTAATCAAAAGGTCTTATTTGTCTTCAGAGGCTTTGATAGAAAAATGCATAGTACAGTGCTTCATTGGGTAAATTGTTTCCTGCACACTGGTCTACATTAAGTGATTGCATCCATGTACGATATATTAGCGTTCCTTAATTAAACAGTTATGTGATCACCCTGGTTCATCAGTAACTGGAAAGCTACATCTGTTTGCATAGTATGCTTCTAAATGATGCAGTAAACAAATGCATTTCCCAAATGAGAAGGAAACCTATAAAAAGTACAATGACTAAAAAATAGTGTTGTGTAAAAAATTGGATTAATTAATTGTTAAAAACTTTGTACGTCATAATAAATCAAATTCCAAAAGTGCTCAAAATAAATATGTGAAAAATAAAACAAATACAGGTTGAGTATCCCTTATCCAAAGATCCAAAATCTGATTATTTTTCTTTCGGATGTGGGTCAGTTCGGATAAGGGAAACTCACCTTCCTGGCACCCCAGTGGGGAAGCTCCTTTTGCTTCACCCTCCCCGGCGCCGTAAATTTGGAGCCTCACTCATGGGAAAGCATTTCGGACAAGGGATACTCAACCTGTACAGACAAAATGTGTGACTCTGTATTAGAAAAAAAAAAACATCAACAATATAACCATTTTGATCTCTCTGAATTTCACTCCTTTTATTCAGAGCCTCACTGTACCGGCTCTAGAGTAAAGCAAATAAACTGAGGATCATTCTTTTTTTTGGCCAACACCTCTCCCTCAAGGAAATCATACTTGTGTTTTTTGTACCGCTTCAACCTGAAGCATACAGATAGATGTGGTCGTTGATTGTCACTCACTGTTTCAACAGTGAGTGACATTAAGTTTTGGGCTAAGTCTAGAGAGTGGATGTTAGCTTGATCCCCACTATAGGTTTGATTTAAAAACACAGGTCTCTCATACTGTAAGCTAAAGACGAAAGCTGTCAGTGCCAGGCAACTTATAGGTGGCACCCATAGATCGTAAGCTGACTTTAATACAATGTACACCCGGCTTTTAGTGTCTTTAGCAGCTAAACATTGTTTTTAGTGTTAATGTAGAGCATAAAAAAGTATCAAAAAATATGTTTACTTTGTGTTCGCAGAATTGTAACCAAATGCATGAATTAGGAGAATGATGTTTTTTAAATGTGTCTGTGGAGTCTCTTGTTTTCTGACATCACCTGTGGCCTGATAAACAAATGTCATGCTTTTCAGTGGGATATGTATATATTGCAAATCAAGCCACAGGTGAGGTTATAAACAGGAGACACCACAGACTAATTTAATAGTTTATTATATATGTTTATTTGTGTGTTCACAATGAACATTCACAGTATAAAACATTTTAAAATCCCTTCTAAAGAAGCAAATATTTTTCAGAATAAGGATTTACACCCACTTAGACCCCAAATCAAAACTATGATTTGCCTTTTACTTAATGAAGCAGTGATCCATGGGTATTTTGAAGGGGGTGCAGATTGGAATGAATGTAAGCCCATTGTGGATCTAGTAAATGGAGAGCTTTGCATTAGGCTGTTAAGTACCTCTGCAAGGCATGTGAAGGCTCAACCACACATACATAGCTCAGTTATCCATTACACATACACAAAGGTAGGCAAAGTGCTTGTATTAGTGCACCAGTATCCGTGGCAAGGTCTGTGAAACTCCATCCATTATTATTAGATTGTCTATTAAATTTTCTCCATGAACAGTGGTAATGCCTGTCTCTGCACATTCATCATCCACTATGATAGCAAATGTGCTGTGAGCTCAAGTGCCCTTTCTTCCAAGCTACTGATAGATCTAAAAAGTCCCAGCTCTCATCTACTTTGACCCCACTTCTCATATCCAAAGCACTTTTATTGTTTTCTCCGTTTTTTTTCTGTCCAGCATTGTTAATAACTTCTCTTCTCCCACCTTCCATGTCCCCTTCCACATATCTGATGGCAACCCAATAGACACCCTATATTGAGCGCCACCTGTGGAAACCCGTTATTTCTGACATCACAAAGTGCATGAAATGTTGGCACTGATCAGGGCAATTTTGAAATGACAATAATATATAATACAGCTTCAGCGAATGATACAGGTCTGAATGACACTGTGAATGTGATACAGGTCTGAAGTCATCATCAATTCTGGAATGAACAAGTGAAATTTCTTCTCAAAAAAGGGCAAGTTCTTTGTGCTACAAAAGACAACCTGGTTTTGCCATTGCCGGTCGAAGAGATTCCATTTATGTATGATATCAGCAGTCCGAGAGATACTCTCTCCTTTCTGTTTGATATTAAGGCTGAAGGATGCCCTATTTTGTTGTCTAATACTACTAGACAGAGGGATCCTCTCTCATTTGCATCACAGAAACTTGGGGAAGCCCTTCTATGGGGTTAGGTCTCCAATTACGGTTTTTGTACTCTGCCACAACCATTTGTTATTAAATTATAGTTTTTACCTGAATTTTGGTTTTAACCCTCTCATCTGCCATCTTTTTTCAGTGACCAGCCATGCAGTGCCGCTACTCAATGTTCCCAGTGAGGATACTGAGAAGACGGAATTACATACTCGCTGAGACAGGTGATAAATATGGGTGATATAATGATAAACTAATCTATCACTTTTTATTTTTATTTGTATCCACTTATGTTTTACAATCTATTTTTACTGTAGATGGAATACAGTTTCACCAGAAGTATAGGTACCATTCACTGTACATCAAAGACTTCTGCAGGTAAGTTCTTCATTTTCTCTGTTAAGGTTTACATTTAGCATGGGACTTTCAGACATAGAGGTTTAATTACAGAAACAGGGGTCTCTTAAAATCATTGCTACTGGCTCTTATTTTTTTTATTTGTTTTGTGTATAATTTTAATGAAGTGCCATTTCTATGCCTTGTATAAGTAGTAACTAGGTTTGCTCCAGAAATGGTCCATTTGGCTCATACAGTCTATAAATGTTTGCCAAGCCCTGCACTAAACCGTGGTTGGTATTTAAAAGTGAACTTCAAAAATCAGTGGCAGAGTTGAAAAAAGTCTGCAATTTAGCTACCTTTCCAATTCCACTATTAATGCATGACCAGTTTTTTTTTACAAGTCTCTTGTCAGCTCATCACTGTTTACTTTCTAGTGAAAAACCCCTACCATCGTACCAAGGGCTTTATTCATGAAAGAGGGAATTGACAAGTGAATTTTAAACATTAGGCCAAAGTAGCCGAGCTGGAAAAAAAATTCCAAGTCTGCTACTTTGGCATTTTTTCCTCTTTCATGAATATAGTCCCAAATGTGTAGAAAATACATATGAAAAGTACTGCCTTGTAGAAATTTATTTATTAACAAAGGAGATCTGGTAGGCATCACTTTTATTGTATTCATTATTTAACTGACCTCTGGATATGAATTCCTCATACACATGTATGTGTTTGACAACAAGTAACTAATCTGGCAACTGAGACACAGGCTGACCCTCACACTCTGTTTTACAGGCCTCAACATGTTTTCCTGCTCGCAAAGGCACAGGGCTGTTCCCCAGCACGGCGCTCTATGAGCGACACAGCAACAGGTATGGGATTAATAATTTCCACAGGTGATAATTCAGTTGGAATTTCTACTGCAGTTTCTAAACATTTTAACTCTGTTTACATAGTATATTTGTTTAGTTTGTTTTAGTGTCTCTTCCGAACTGACATGAGCAAAACTCCTTCTTTCTGCAGAATGACTGGAAACCTTGAACATTCCATGTACTGTATAAGTTGCTCGTTAAAGAAATAACTGAGCACCATGACATTCTGGCTTCAACATGCCTGAGAAGCAAACGCTTTTCTCTAATGACCAGTAGTGTATCTTCCACAAGGCACTCGTCTAGGGCGGCACTTTGCCAGAGGGTGTTAAAGCACACTTCTGGTGCTTTAAACATTTTCACTCCCTCCCCCAGCGTTCAGCAAGCTTTAGCTCCTTCCAATTAATCAGGGTGAGGGGGGCATGTAATGGACATGGTGGGAGTATGTAATGAGGGTGATGGTGGCATGTAATGGGGCATGTCGTAGGTGTGCAACGTAGGTAGGGGGGTGCCCGAATTTAGTTTGCATTCTGTCATTAGCAGTGGTGTATCTTGGTTTTGTGCGGCCCTAAGCAAAGTTCTCTTTCTCAGTTGATCATGGCGTGTGTTGTGCTAATGAGAAAAATATGGGTGCTTTCACTTATCAACTTTTTAGCTTATAGTCATCCTATTCTTAGGTGTATTGTGTTAACTGAATAAGGGATATCCCAAAATGACTCCTGCTCTTAAAGGACAACTGGTTGCTAAAAGTTACGTTCTGTTTAACTGAAAGATGGTATCAAGTGTAAACATTTTAAATGGAAAGTCTTTAACCCCTTCCCGACCTTATGACGAGTTAACTCGTCATAAGAGCCGCAGCGTTAGCGACCTTATGACGAGTTAACTCGTCATGCAGTCTAGCCGGCGGTGCGTTCCGTGGGCACCGCCAACTAGTCTGCAACGGGTCCAGGACTAAGCCTCGCACCCGAGGCAAAGCTCCTGGACCCGATCGGTCAGTTTCCGGGCATGTGATCGCGGTGATTTAGTCATCACCGCGATAACATGCAAATTAGATGGCAAAGTCAGTGTGTTCACACACTGACTTTGCCTCTAATTCACTCCCTGTGCTTCACATTCTTATAGTGAAGCACAGAGAGTGACCTGTAAGTAAAAATAAATTAATTATACACACATAGGTAAAAAAAAAAAAAAAATAATTAACCCTTTCATTGCTGATCACAGTTTTTAACTGTGATCAGTTTCCTTCCACTTTATGGCCCTCATTTAGTTTTTTTTTTAACAGATTTTTTTATTTTTACAATTTATAAAGTTTTTTTGAATAAATAAAGGTAATTTTAATATATTTATTTAATAAAATTTAACCCCTGCATGCCTGTTGCATGATTTTTACTGATCTGACATCGCACTCTTCAGAGTTTTTTTCTGTCTTTTTTTGTTATGGGGGGTTTGGGAACCAATATTTTTCTTTTTTATTAGTTAGTTAATTAGGGGGATAAGTGGGTTAGTGTTGCACTAGTTATGTAGCTTATTATTGGGAAAATAATGGGGAAAAACTTTTTTTTCCTCAAAAATTTCCTCTTTTATATGTATTTTTTAATACTAAAATGTAAATCATTTTTATGTATAGGGTATCAAAAGAAAGCTCTAACTGTCCTCTAAAAAACAACATATAACTTGTATGGGTACGTTAAATGAGAGAGAGGAAATTTTGTGTTTCAAAAACCGCGTATTAAAAATTGAAAAACGCTCTGGTCCTTGGCCCAGGAAAATCCCTGGTCCTTAAAGGGTTAATCAAAGAATACAAACAAAAGTACCTAATTGAGCTCTTTGCTCAGTATAGCTCTATCATGGGTCAGACATCTTGGGTCAGATTTTCCTTTATCGGACCCAGGATTATAGACATTTCCACCCCTGATAGAGTTATACAGAGCAAAGATGTCTCATAAGGTGTTATATTTATATTCTTTCATTAAAACATTTCTATTTAAAATATATTTGATGCAAAACATTTTTTTGCTGAGTTACCCTTTAACCCCTTAACGACAGGTGACGTGCCAGTCACGTCACGGCAAATCGAGGACTTGCCGACAGGTGACGTGCCTGGCACGTCATGCACTAAATGGAGTAAAGAAAGCGACCAGCGATCCTCTAGGGGGAGCCAATCGATGCCGGCACAACAGATCTATGTGATCTGTGTGCAGGCATGTATGGTAAGTGCTCTGATGAGCACTTATCATACTGTCAAAGGCAATATTAGCAAATATTGCCTTTGACAAGTATTGATCTGCCTCCCTCACCTTACTAGTTATAGTAAGGGAGAGAGACAGATCAGATAAAGTAAAAAAATAAAATAACATAATAAAAAAAATATTTAATAAAATTTTAAACACCAAGGGCTTTTATAAAAGCCATTTAACCCCTTCCCTGCCATTGATCGCTGTGTACGCAGTGATCATACACAGCAGCACATTTTTTGCTGTCTGCATTTTTTAGGGGTTCATTTTTTTTTTTACTGTAATTCATTACAGTATAAAAAAAAGCTCTTTTAAGAGAGATTAACCCCTTTCTTGCTGTAGATCACTGCCTAAGCAGCGATCTGACGCAAATGCAGCAATCTTGCTGCAGAAGCATTTTTAAATTTTTTTTTTACTTTTTTATTACACCCGTCACGTGTTAATTATACCCGCTAGGGGACTTCGTTTAACGTAAAAAAAATTTTTTTTAGCTGTCTGACCGCATGTATAGCGATCAGTAACAGCTGATAAGTGACAAAGGCGGGTTGGCGTTTGCTTAGATGAGCATCACCATTCGTCTGGTTAGATCAATATTTGTAAATATTTGATCTGACCCGTGTAGATCTGCCTCCCTCTCACTTGAGTTTTAGTGAGGGAGGGAGACAGAGCTGTATAATGTAAGTTTTTAATTATAATATATTTAATAGAATTGAGACCCAAAGGCTTTTATAAAAGCCGTTTCCAGTATTTAACCCCTTCCCTGCAATTGATCGCTGTGTACGCAGTGATCTTACACAGCAGCACATTTTTTGCTGTCTGTGCATTTTTTTAGGGGTTATTTTTTTTTACTTTGATTTATTACAGTATATCAAAGGCTCTTTTAAGAGCTATTAACCCCTTCCTTGCCGTATATCACTTCCTAAGCAGCACATATGGTCACTGCCTAAGCAGTGCATATGGTCACTGCCTAAGCAGCGCATATGGAGCAATCTAGTCGCAGAAGGATTTTTTTTTGCTATCAGCATTTTTTTTGTCAGACTCGCTAGGGGTTAGTTATACCCACTAGGGGATTACGTGTATTCCTTTTGAAGCTGTCTGAACGCGTGTATAGCGATCAGTAACAGCCGATCAGTGGCAAAGGTGGTTTGGTGATTTCTCAGATGAGCATCACCATTCGTCTGGTTCGTAAATATTGTTCTGACCCATATGGATCTGCCTCCCTCTCCTCACTTGAGTTTTAGTGAGGGAAAGAGACAGATCTGTATAACATAATTTTTTAATTGTAATAAATTAAATAAAATGTAAAAAAATTGTGAGTCCCAAGGGCTTTTATAAAAGCCATACCCTTTGTATAGTGTAGTGTATTAACCCCTTCCCTGCCACTGATCACTGCACAGCAGAACCTTTTTTCTTGTCTGTGCATTTTTAGGGGTTAATTTTTTTGTACAGTACTACAAAAGGCTCTTATAAGAGCTATTAACCCCTTCCTTGCTCTACATGTTCAAATTCCAAGTTTGAAAATCAAAAAGCGCACCTCTCAAATGTAGCCTTTCAACACCCAACAAAGCTGACAAAGCTATGCATGGGTGGTATCCCTGCAGGGGCGTAGCGTGGGGGGTGCAGGGGGGGCCGGTCGCACCGGTCGCAATATCTGGGGGGGCGCAGCCACAACCGCGCGATACTTCCTGTCAGCCGCCGGATGTGAGCGGCAAATGACGGCGTGACGTCACATCCGGCGGCTGCGCGGCGGAGGCTCTTCTGAAACTGCATCGCGGCCTTTCTTCCCTGAGCTGTTGGAAGTGGAATTTGTAAAGGTAAGAATAAAGGGGCTTGGGGGACCTATTGTATTATGTATTGAGGAGGGGGTCATTAATGTATTGGAGAGGGGGAGGGGGGGTCATTAATGTATGGGGGAGGGGGGTCATTCATGTATGGGGGAGGGGAGGGGGGTCATTCATGTATGGGGGAGGGGAGGGGAGGGGGGTCATTCATGTATGGGGGAGGGGGGTCATTCATGTATGGGGGAGGGGGGTCATTCATGTATGGGGGAGGGGAGGGGGGTCATTAATGTATGGGGGAGGGAGGTCATTAATGTATGGGGGAGGGGAGGGGGGTCATTAATGTATTGGGGAGGGAGGTCATTAATGTATGGGGGAGGGGAGGGGGGTCATTTATGTATGGGGGAGGGGGGTTTATTAAATGTATGGGGGAGGGGGGTTTATTAAATGTATGGGGGAGGGGGGTTCATTTAATGTATGGGGGAGGGGAGGGGGGGTCATTTAATGTATGGGGGAGGGGGGGTCATTTAATGTATGGGGGAGGGGAGGGTCAGTAATGTATGGGGAGGGGGGGAAGTAATGTATGGGGAGGGGGGGAAGTAATGTATGGGGAGGGGGGGAAGTAATGTATGGGGGAGGGAGGTAAGTAATGTATGGGGGAGGGGGGCAGTAATGTATTGGGGAAGGGAAGAAGGGAGGCAGTAATGTATTGGGGAAGGGAAGAAGGGGGGCAGTAATGTATTGGGGAAGGGAAGAAGGGGGGCAGTAATGTATTGGGGAAGGGAAGAAGGGGGGCAGTAATGTATTGGGGAAGGGGGGCAGTAATGTATTAGGGGATGGGGGTCAACTGTGTATTAGGGGAGGGAGGGGTCAGCCGTGTATTAGGGGGAGGGAGGTCAGCAGTGTATTAGGGGAAGAGGGGGGGGATGGGAAAGATCTGACTTGGGAATTTGAGATGAGGCAATGATTATATTTTTTACATTTGTGGCCTAATGAATAATCTATATATATGTGTGTGTATGTAGAAGGAAATGTAAATAGGTGGGGCTACAGGGGTGAGGGAATTATATTTGTAATATATTTATTAGGAACTGTGGAGGGAAGAGGGTTGGATGAGAGCATTAAATATCATAGCATTAAATATTATATTTATGGGGTAGGAACTGTATTATATATTTTTGGTTTAGTGCAGAGGTAGGTAACCTTTGACACTCCCTTTGTTTTTTGACTACATCTCCATTAAGGCTTGCAAAGCATCATGGGAGGTGTAGTCCACAACATCTGGAGTGGCAAAGGATGTCTACTCCTGGTTTAAAGCATAGGTGTATAACCATTTGGCTTCCCCAGGCCAAAATAACCCCTTAAACTCTTAAAGGATCACTATAGTGTCAGGAAAACAAAGCGGTTTTCCTGACACTTTAGTACCCTGAGGGTGCCCACACCCTCAGGGTCCCACTCCCGTGGCGCTGAAGGGGTTAAATTCCCTTCAGTTACTTACCTTAATCCAGCGCCAGGCTCCCTCGGTGCTGGTGACCTCTCCTCCCTGTCTGACGTCAGCTCCCCATCCGACGTCACTGGAGCTGAATGCGCATGGCTGCGCGCGCATTCAAAGTGTCCATAGGAAAGCATTTCTCAATGCTTTCCTATGGACACTCTGCGCGATGGAGGCGAAATGTGCCTCCAGGCTCCAGCGTCGCAGATGCGCCTCTAGTGTCTGTCCGGAAGACAGCCACTAGAGGCTGCCTTAACCGCAAATGTAAACGTAGCAGTTTCTCTGAAACTGCTATGTTTACATGTGAAGGGTTAAAACCTGCTGAAAATGTGGAGAATGTGTGTAATGCATGTTCGCACTCAATAAAGTGTTGGAAAATAAACTTGTATTTAGATGCATTTTACTTTAATTACATAAGTATTTTCATAACAAACAATACATGTGCTTGGGGGGTAAGGGTTTCTTTAACTAATCTAGTAGAAGAGACTCGAGTGCTAAAATCCACGGGTTAGGGGGCGCAAATTACTTGCCTTGCCCCGGGTGCTGACAACCCACGCTACGCCACTGTATCCCTGTGCTCGGGAGATGTTGCTGAACATATATTGTGGTATTGTTTGTCAGTGACACATACCGAAATATGTGAATTTGTGTCTAAAGTACAATGTATGTGGGAAAAAATACACAATAAAATGACTACCACAAACTTTGACAAAGGCTGGTGGTAGAATTGGTGCATGGAAAGTGTTAAAATAACACCATTTAAAATAGCCTAGGGTGTCTACTTTTACAAAATATATACTTTTTGGGGTAAAATACACTGTCCTACTTTAAAAAAAAGTCCCAAATGAAAGATGGGCTCAGGCTGGCTACACGTCAATATTCCAAGTTGAAAATGCGCACCTTCACAATGTGGCCCTTTTAGCCCCCAAACAACCCAACAAACCTATGCATGGGTGGTATCCCTGTACTCAGGAGATGTTGTTGAACACATATTGGGTTATTGTTTGGCAGTGACACATACCAAAATCTGTGAATTTATGTCTAAAATACAATATTTGTGAAAAAAAAACACACAAAAATTACTACCACAAACTTTGACAAAGGCTGGTGGTAGAATTAGTGCATGGAAAGTGTTAAAATACCACCATTTGAAACAGCGTAGGGTGTCTACTTTTAAAAAATATATGGGTTGATGGGGTAAAATACACTGGCTGGTTTCAAATATGTCCCAAATGGGACATGGGTGCAGGCTGTCTGCATGTCAAAATTTCAAATTGGAAAACCAAAAACTGCACCTCCCAAATTTGGCCTTTTACCCCCCAAACAATCCAACAAACCTATGCATGGGGGGTATCCCTGTACTCAAGAGATGTTGCTGAACACTTATTGGGGTGTTATTTGGCAGTGACACATACCAAAATCTGTAAATTCATGTCTGAAGTACAAGGTTTGTGAAAAAAAAACACAAAAAAATTACTACCACAAACTTTGACAAAGGCTGGTGGTAGAATTAGTGCATGGAAAGTGTTAAAATACCACCATTTGAGATAGCCTAGGGTGTCTACTTTTAAAAAATATATGGGTTGATGGGGTAAAATACACTGGCTGGTTTCAAATATGTCCCAAATGGGACATGGGTGCAGGCTGTCTGCATGTAAAAATTTCAAGTTGGAAAACAAAAAACTGCACCTCACAAATTTGGCATTTTAGCCCCCAAACAACCCAACAAACCTATGCATGGGTGGTATCCCTGTACTCAGGAGAAATAGTAGAATCTATTTAGCATGTTTTTTCGTTCGCTATTGTCGATGAGGAGAAGTTGTTTCAAATAAAAACAAAGAAATTTGTGTATTTTATTTTTTTTTACCATATTTTTTTTTTTTTTTTAATAATATGATAAGATATGATCAAAAATATGGCATCCATAGAAAGCCCTTTTTGTCCCGATAAAAACAATATATAATATGTGTGGGTACAGCAAATGACCAAGAAGAAAATTACTGCTAAACACAAACAGCACAGAAATGTTAAAATAGCCATTGTCCAGAAAGGACAAAAATGTTTCAAAGGCTCTGTCCTTAAGGGGTTAATAAAAGTACACATGCGCCTAATCTTTATGGTCAAAGGCAGTATTGTTTTTATATAATTTTTTTTTTATCTGTATCACATGATGCTATAGCTATAGAGCCTGTATATTTTCTGAATTATGATACTGGGTAATTTGGCTGGGTCTTCCTGATGAATGAATGTAGCAGGTCATCCTTTACAATTATTTACACATTCTACCATCTATGTTTAAGACTGCAGATTATGCTTACAGTGAACAATGTAATAATGATATCATCTGTCCATTTATATCTCCTACATGTTTCAATCGTTCTTATCATATAATTCTGTGTTTTCTAGATCCAGTTCAGTTGCACCGAGAGCGCCTATCTGCCTGGTTCAGTCATTTGCCCAGTGAGGAACGTCATTTTGGTCCTTCTTTTGCTCTGGATTCCATCCATGTAAATCCAGTTATCCGGGAAAGCACTCTGGAGGAGATTATGCACCACCAGTCTGATTATTCCTCACGAAGTCTATTGTGCCCTCGTAGTGCCTGTGTTTCTCAGCTGTTCCGACCAGATACTTCTGGGCAGCCTGTACGAAATGTAGTTCTGTATGGAACAGTAGGCACTGGTAAAAGCACCTTAATCCGGAAGTTGGTTCTGGATTGGTGCAATGGACGCCGGAAAGAGTTCCAGCTGATCATCCCTTTGTCCTGTGAGGATCTGTCCAATGTCACTGCACCAGTGTCACTGTCACGGTTAATTACAAAAAAGTACCTCCACCTTCGGGATCTTTTGCCTAAGATCTCTCAGCACCCCGGAGTGCTGTTCATACTAAACAGTATGGAATGGATGGATCTAGATTTCCGGATGGCCAATACAGAGCTATGTAGTGACCCGAATGAGCCCCTTCTGCCATCAGCCATCCTAGTGAATCTGCTTAGAGGCTATCTTCTCCCCGAGGTAAGAGAGAATGGAGAAGCATGTGAATAATGAATGCAATGGGAAGTTAAGGAAAGTGAAATAATGCAAGTTAAAAAGGAAGGCCAAAAGAAAAGGTAATACAAGGAAGATTTAGAGGTGGTGGAGGATAATTTGTTTAAAATGTTTTTACACTATATTGCTTTAGTTTTAAAACTTACAAATTAAAATGTATCATATTATGTCAATTATGTATTTTGTGTTTTTAGACAAATTACATTAACAAAATAAGTAGGTAATAATTGCATAATTATACAGATATTGTTTAGCCAAAAAAGTAATGGTATCATTGTCCAGTAACTTACTGATAGGAGAGAAAATATTATAAAATGTATAACTGATGTCCCTAAGTAATTTGTATTATTATTATATATTGTTGAATAATATATGTACTACATTGACTAATATTACCGACACTTGTTTTATGTAAAGTTTAAAGATGTAAAAAGCAATATGGCAGTCTGTATATAATACTGGATCTTTCTCCCCCCCCCCAAGGCCTGTGTTCTGGTTACCGCTCGCCCATCTGCTCTAAGCCGCATCCCTGGGAAGTACGTAGGACGCTATGCAGAGATTTGTGGTTTTTCAGACACAGAATTACAAAAGATGTACTTCCATGTGCGTCTGGGACATGGAGATGCAGATCCACGTGAGACAGCAAACCTGGCGGAGATGTTATCTCGCAATCTAGAACATCACAGCCAGCTCTCAGCAGCATGTTTCTTACCTTCTTATTGCTGGTTAACCTGCGCTACGTTACATCTGCTCTACTACACCAAGTCTGGTGACCCTCCCACAACTTTGACTGGTATATACACCAGCTTCCTACGTCTGAACTTTGCTGGTGAGGTTCTAGATGTAACACACCCCTCCAACATTTCACTCATGCGTTATGTGGCACGTACTGTGGGAAAGCTAGCATACGATGGATGTCGATCCCGCCGCACACGATTCACTGAAGCTGATCTCAACCGCTCTTTCCATGTGGAATTGAATAGCGAGAAGGAACTCAACCTTCTCAATGTCTTCCGATCTGATGCTTTCCGTTTCTTCTTGACACCTAGTGTCCATCCAGGCCATGAGAGCTGCTTTGTATTTACGATACCCGCTATGCAGGAGTACCTTGCTGCACTTTACGTAGTACTGGGTGAAAACAAAACAACTCTTCAACGCCTGGGCAAAGAGGTCTCTGAAATCATTAGCAAAGCTGGAGAGGACGTGGTTGCAGTTGTCAATGTGCTATCCAAATTCCTCCCTCTACGGGTCTTTGCACTTTTTAATCTCCTGCGTGTTGTACCGCGGCTTTTTGGAGGAGTTACTGGGCAGAACCGTGAGAACATTGCCCAAACTATGACAGTGGAAATGTTTAGGGAAGAAGATGCTTATAATGATGATGTACTAGACCAGATTAATTCTAGCATTTTAGGTGTGGAGGGTCCATCTCCGCAGTTGGTTGATGAGGACATAGGCAAACCAGAAGCATTTGAGTTATTCCCCATCTTCATGGCTGGGCTGTTATCCCGTCAAAATCGTGCTTTGCTGGACCAGCTGGGCTGTTCCATCATGAATGTTTCTGCACTGGAAATTACTAGGGCTCTCGAAAAGCATCTTTTACGCTGTAGCTTGAGGAGACTACCTCCCTCTGAGCTAATGGATTTTCTGTTTTTCTTATATGAGTTCCAGAATGAAGGATTTACAGCTGGTCTGGTAACCTCACTGCAGGATCTGGACCTCTCCACTGTGCGTATGACCCCACTTAAATGCACAGTAGTGGCCACGGTTATGGGTGGTATCAAAAAGCCATTGTTTGAGGCTAATCTCAGTTCCTGTCACCTGGACCCAGATGCAATCCATACACTGTCCCCAGTGTTATGGAAATGCCAGAGCGTGAAGTGAGTAGTACACAAGTTAGTCTAAAGAGATGCATATTGGGATGGCTTATTTGTCATGGATTCAGTGAATAAACCCAGCAGACAATAGCAGAGCACTGGCTGTTAAGTTTGCACTGAGCAGTTTCTGTTGAAAATGAGAAGGCTATCTTCTTGGTTTTTTTGACAGCAGTGATTGGTGGGGCAGGGATGTTGTATGATGTCACTGGTGACATCATTGACATTCTATAAAGGGTATTCCCCATGTATTTCACTTGAAAATCTTGCAGATTCCATAGTGGGCTGGATCAATTCCCAGTATTTAGCCTTGAAAAGGTAAGTCTTCATGTTAAGTTTTGCAACAACAACAACAAAAATGTACTAATTGGTTGAATTTGACAGGTAGACCAAATGGGTCAGTACCCAAAATGCAAATCTAAGCAACTATGCAGTGGAGAGATTAATTAAAGTGTTCTGCAGCCCCCAAATAAAACAAATAAGTAAGCATTGTGTTACTGAACAGTATTCATTTGACAGTGAAAAGTGTGGCCTGTGAACAGGACTAAATATCTTACACATTTCAAGCCTCTGCCGTGTTTAATTATAGCCTTATGTGAAAGGGGAGTGAAGGAGCTACTTATAGTACACTGGTTAAATAACAAAATAATCTCTTCACTGATGTGACATGACAAAGATGGAGGACTTGCCTCAAATGCGTTAGAAGGAATTCATAGCAAATTACCTATAAAACCTCCCAGACCGCTCTCCAACATCAACATACATCTGTTAGCTCCCACCCACAGTTGGTTATTTGTCTATCTATCGACATGTTCCTATTTGTTTCCCATTAGACCAGGGCTCGACAAACCCCAGGCGCCAGGTCGCCATGGCGACCAGGAATTTAGACCTGGCGCCTGGGTGCTGTCAGCCTTATGGTCCCCTTGCCGCTGCCATCACATTTTAAAAAAAAACTTTCTGAGCGCGAGGGGGTAAAGTCTGTGCGGATGGCACAGACTGCAAGCTCCGCCCCCTCGCGCAACGCGTGTCTGAGTGCCGGGTGTCGTCACGTGACATCCTGGCACTCAGCAGGCCGACCAACGGAGATCAGCTGTAGCACGAATGTCCCCCTTCCCTGCAGTGAGGTAAAGCAGCAGGGAGGGGGACACATCAAGAAGAAACCCCCAAGAAAAGACTGTGTGAGGTGGGTGTGTTTGTATATTTGTGTGTATGTAAAGTAGGTGTGTGTGAGGTGTTTGTATATATGTAAAGTAGGTGTGTGTGAGTTGTTTGTATATATGTGTATATGTAAAGTAGGTGTGTGTGAGTTGTTTGGATATATGTGTATATGTAAAGTAGGTGTGTGTGAGTTGTTTGGATATATGGGTATATGTAAAGTAGGTGTGTGTGAGTTGTTTGGATATATGTGTATATGTAAAGTAGGTGTGTGTGAGGTGTTTGGATATATGGGTATATGTAAAGTAGGTGTGTGTGAGGTGTTTGTATATATGTGTATATGTAAAGTAGGTGTGTGTGAGGGGTTTGTATGTATGGGTATATGTAAAGTAGGTGTGTGTGTGAGGTGTTTGTATATATGTGTATATGTATAGTAGGTGTGTATGAGGTGTTTGGATATATGGGTATATGTAAAGTAGGTGTGTGTGAGGGGTTTGAATATATGTGTATAAGTAAAGTAGGTGTGTTTGTATATATGTGAAGTAGGCGTGTGTGTTTATGAATTGTGTTTATGTTTGCGTGATTGTCTGGCTCCTAAAAAAAAATTCTGGCTCCTAAAATCAAATTATATTTGTCAAGCCCTGCATTAGACATGACCACAGTGTCTAATCTGCTTACCTAATATGTTTTGATAAAGTGGAACTTCCAGAGGAGGGCTGGCAACTGTTGGCCTGGAGGAAAAAACGATTTAGTGTTTAGCATCTCTTGGTGGCACTTCATGAGCCCACCTGGTAGCATCAGAGAGAGACACACATAAACATGCAAGAGAGATTTGCTGACAGAAAACAGACAGGCAGACAAGACAATTGGATAGAAGTTCGAAGGTGTTACTGACTGAAGCATTTAAAAAAGGAAAAGTGGTGCAGCCCCAGCCCACTGAGAGAGATGGCCCAACTTCCCCACTTGCCAGCCTTCCCCTGGGCAAGTCTCTGAACTCAAAAGAAGAACAGGAGGTACTCTAGGTAATAATCAAAATATTCTTGTGATTTATTAAATTACAAAAATAGAAATAGTGCACCAACAAATCGGTGGAAAGGCTAACAATGCTGTAGCAAAGCTTGACACAATATCAGGATGAGGAGGAGAGAAAAAGATGGGGACAGAATTTATATAAACCTAAAGGGATAGAGCAGGCATCCAACTGACTTTTCATGCACATGGTAGTGGGCATCTCAATGTATCTTTGTAGCAGACCTCGGATTTGCTCCTATGAGTTGTTGGTGACTCATTTTTTACACACACTTTAGGACTTTAAGTGTCAGGTCCAATACCTAGGAGACAGCCAGTAAAATATTTTACGTTAAGTAATGCAAAAAAAAAAAAAAAAGGACAAAAATTGTTTTAATTTTTGACATGTTAGCTTTAATCCATTTAAAAGCGGGATGGTGCTTTTGAGTTCCTGGCCCAGATCACAGACCATGTATGTACATGCCGACAAATGGAGAGACCTCACAATATCATTTGAATCTCCCTGAGATTCTCTGCAGAGGGAGACATAGAACAGCTCATTGCAACGGTTTGCCACTTTGGTGATAATAAATACCCCACTTAAATAAAGTGCTCTGTGATAAATTATTATTTAATGCATTTTAGGCCTACAAAAGACCTACAATTTCACTATGTAAAAAGTTCAAATGTGTACTGTTTAAAATAACTATTCTCCAAATTGCATCATTTGCTACCTATTTTACAAGTTTCATCATTAATGTGCATTAACTGGGAAAAGGTTGGACTGCACAGGTTCAGAGTTAGGCAGCATGGGTTTGTATTCAGGTGTTCTTTTTACTGATGCTTAAAGAATGGTGTGATATTAATATTATATCTCTTACAGCTTACAGATGAATTCTCTGGGTCCTGACTCCTGCAAGGAGTTAAAAGATGTCCTGTTACACCCGGACTGTGTGATTAACACTCTACGGTGAGAGAATTGGGAAACAAGTGGAGTGGAATGGGACTTAAAGGGACACTAAATGTTTTTTTTCCACTTGTGCTTCTAATATAGAAGTTTATCCTCTATATATAGAAGTTTATAGTTTATCCTCTGACCTACAGCTGCTATGCATCCATATATTGAGTGGCAAAAGAATGGTATATTGAGTGGCAAAAGAATGGTATATTGAGTGGCAAAATAATTGTATATTGAGAGGCAAAATAATGGCATATTGAGGGGCAAAAGAATGGCATATTGAGTGACAGAATACTGGGTTATTAAATGGCAAAACAATGGCATATTGAGGGGCAAAATACTGGCATATTGAATGGCTAAATACTGGCATATTGTTTGGCTAAATACTGGCATATTGTTTGGCTAAATACTGGCATATTCAGTGGCAAAAGAATGGCATATTGAGTGGCAAAAGAATGGCATATTAAATGGCAAAATAATGGCATATTAAATTGCAAAAGAATGGTATATTACATTGCAAAATAATGGCATATTGAGAGGCAAAATACTGGCATATTGAATGGCAAAATACGGACTTATTGAGTGGCAAAATATTACTGACATATTGACCAACTGCTCCCAACCACCCTCCATATTACACTAGACCGGGATAACATGTTTGTGAGGGTAGGTGGGGCGAGTGGGAGATATTGTCTGGGGGGGGGGGGGGGTGCAGAATATTTGTTCAGTACACTTACGCAAACACACACACTCTCGCATACAGGCAGAGTCACACTTACACAGTCACACTTGCATATACACTCTCACATTCACACAGAAAGTCACACTTACACACACACTCTCACATAGACACATAGCAAGTCACACACAAACTCTCACATACACACATAGAGTCACACTTACACACATAGTCATACACACACTCTTCCATATACACACATAGTGAGTCACACTTACATACACACTCTCACATAACACAGAGAATCACACTACCACACACTCTTACGGCTGCTGCCATCTCCCTACTTACATTGGCCGCAGGCTGATCCAACCACTTGTGCAGCGCGAGGGGAGGAAGCTCTGCCCCCTGCACTCTGACCCTGTTTGAGCATCGGCTGTCAGGGACATCCCAGTGCTCCAACAAGGTCAGAGTGTGAGAGGGCAGAGCTTTCTCCCCTCATGCTGCACAAGTGGTTGGCTCAGCCTGCGGCCAATGTAAGCAGGGCCCAGGTGCGGCTACCGCTGCCAATCTCATCGCTGCACCTGTCCCGCCGGCGAGCCGCATGTTGGACGCCCTAGATTTAGGGTATATCCTTGGTAAGTAAATAAAGCGTTAATTCTCTTTCTCTCACACTTCTCATCAATCAAACATGGCCATTGCCATTAGATCTACTCTTTGTCCCTTTTGCTACTGGTGGATCATGACCTATGACATATGTTATTAACCACTCTGAAGAACTTTAGGCTGCAGTCTATTTCCAAGCTATTCACAGTACCAAAATACAGACATTTTACAGCCTGTCTTGTAATCTCCCTTATTTCTTTCGCCATCCCTTACCATAGATAACACCACTAGTCTATGGAACTGCTTACTAAAAGGTGAGATGAGCATTTCATCTCACCAATTTAGCTATACTTTGTGCAGGGATAAACCTGATGAATTTGCTTGGCAGCAGGGCAAATTTTGATGGCAAATTTTTGATTTTAGTTTTAGTCATAGTACTTTGACTAAAATGCTATTTTAGGTTAGTTGTATTTTAGTCATCTGTTTTAGACGACTAAATCTCCAGCAGTGGGGATGGGAATAGGTCTGAGAAGGTTGTTACACAGTGTTAAGTTAACTTGAAACACTCACGTGACAATACCAGGCAAATCTGATGGAGGAGTATCCTCTTCCTCTGCAGTTTGCAGGGCATTGTACCAGGGGGCAGACAAGCACAAGGAGCCTGTGTTTCAGCCAATCCAGCTGCAGGTAGAGTCAGGGGACTGGTCTTTGGCAGTGATCCATGAGTACCAGAACCGAAAGTCCAAATAGGTAAATGCAATAGTCCCTCCCTAACATTTTAGTCACATTTTAGTCCGCTGAAGAAAATTGCAATGGATTTAAGTCATTGTTTCAGTCCTATTAACTGAGTTTATATTAAGTTATTGTTTAGTTTTAGTCAGTGAAAACATGCAGTTCGCTAAAACTATGAGGAAAATGTTTAGTCGACGAAATTAACACTGCTTAGCAGGGGAACTCATCACAATGTATAGTTGAATTGGTGAGATGAAATGTTCATTTCACCTGCAACTCACCTTTCAGTGAATAGCCCCAAATGTCCTAGTGTCGTCTTTGTCTCTGATCTCACCTTTATCCCTTAAAATCAATCTTTCACCATCTCTTGCGTTTATTACCTCTACCCACAGTCTGTCCAAATATCCTGCTGCCATCTTTCTTACTTGCAACTCATTGCTTCTTCCCATTATTGCAATGATAAAGTAAAAATACTGAGACATCCCCCAACTATATCCTTCTGCATTGCCTCTATGTTCTTCACATGGCCCATGCCACTTTTCTCGTTACCATTATCTACTCAGGCTGCAAGCCTTCTCTTACCCCTGTGGCAACCTCTCCTGCCTCCTATCACCTATCTGGGAACAATATTTTGCAAGCATTCAGCACTCTTTTCCTATTTTCATACTTATGCCAAGTCATTTTTGCTTGTGACGGGACTGTTTGCATTTATCCTGTGTAAGTGTTTTTACAGTTACCAAGTTTGTGTGATTTTTGCACGTTCCAAATGCCTAGCTCACTTATGATTAACAACAGATTATTTTCTTATTATTTGTATAACACTGTCTTGGAACCATTCTGATAAGATTTTTTCATCTGGTGTTTATTTTGTGTTTAACTAGCCTGTACGTACGAATTATTTGTTTAGTTCTACATACATTAATATTCTGCTTAAATGCATTGCCACCCACATCTTCTAGCCTGGCTTGTACTGTATCTATGTTACCATTCCTTATCACAAGTGGTGGTTTTTCAGGACTAGCTTTTATAAAAACACAGGTGATAACATGGGTTGCCCTGTTTGATGCATTTGGTAGTGTTTTACTTGTACACTGCACATGTTTTTTTACAGTACATGCAGCCAGGAATCATTGGAAATGTCATTCAGTGTAATGCATTTTGTGTGGAAGGTCTATGCATTAACCCCGTTAATTGGTAAAAAAAAAAAAAAAAAAAAAACCTCATGTAAATAGTTTCTTTTATGTGTTCTGAGTTTAGAAATAGCCAATGTTTACATGTTTTCAAAGCTCTTTCCCACTACAGTGCAGCACCACATTGGAAAGGCAGGTGCCTTTATGGAATGGTACATACGATCAGTGTTTTTATACTTTACAGCACGAGTGTAAAATACTGTATTTGCTCGATTATAAGACAAGGTTTTTTTTCTTCTGAAAAATACCCCTTGTCTTATAATCGAGGTCGTGTTATAATCTGACCTCAAATTGAGGTCAGACTATAAGACAGGGATCCAGGTCCCCCGCAGAGCTCCCCCTCGCTAACAGCCGGAGGATGTCTGCGCGATGAACGCAGACTCCCCCTGCTGCTGCCGCCCGGCATGACCGCCGGGACTTCTATGATGAAGCCGGGTCCTTCCGGCTTCATCATAAAAGTCCCGGCGGAAGTGCCGGGCAGCCATCCTCCGCTGCCCCGCTAGCCACCAGGAGAATCAGGCAGCCGGGCGATCATCCTCTATGCTGCCTGACACTGCCGTCTATTATGACGGACCGGCTGTCCGTCATAATAGACGGACGTGTCGGGCAGCATGGAGGATGTCTGCACGTATAGTGCAGACATCCCCCGGCTGCCCCCACTAGCCACCAGGGAGCAAGAAACAGGTGAGGGGGGGGGGGGACAGAATAACAAGGGGGGGACAGAGAAACGAGGGGGCAGAGAGAAACAAAGGGAGGGAGGGGGGAAGAGACAGAGACAAGGGGAGGGAGGGGGGAAAGACACAGAGACAAGGGGAGCGATGCTGAGACAAAGGGAGGGGTAGAGAGACAAAGCTGGGGGCAAGGGAAAGAGAGAGGCAGCATTGGCACATAAAAGGAAATAAAAACAAGAAATGCATTTTTTGATATCATAATTTTTTATTAAAAAAGCAATTTACATGTGAATATATACAAGTTGAACTTTTTTCCTATAGGGTAGTCTTATATTCAGGCTTTTAGTTTTTTTCCTAAAGGAATATCCAAAGTTTGGGGGGTCATCTTATAATCGAGCAAATAGGGTATATGAAGGTGTCAAGGTCCTTTTTAATCACATATTTTATATATTTAGATAGTTATTTTAGTCTAGAGCCCCTCCCTTTTAATATTTTCTTTTTTCATGATCACCAGTTTAGTGTTTATCCATATACATTTTTAACTCACAGAGAGCTGAGAGGTTTGTGGGCCAGCCAAAGTAACATTGAATTCCACTTTAATGTTAGCATCTTCCTTCCTGCATCAATGATTAACGTATACAGTGTATATATTGTGGAGCATACATTAAATGTTACGCATCGTTCTAGCTCTGAAAGACTGTGTAAAAGTAACGTCCTATGTTTATTATCTAGTGGACGGCATGGTCTCCACCAGGACATTCACATTTAAAGCCCCACATCACACAAATATGTATAATTTGTATCCCAATTGAACTAAGCATAGTTGGCGTCCCTTCCTACTCTCCTGGGCCTTGTGGCAGCATAGTTGACAATTTCCACCTTGTACTAAAATATGTTGCTGTTTTTAAACTCTTTTAAAGTCCTGCAACCTTTTCTATTATATAACCATATATTTTTAAAATATTTGAGTACCAACTACAATATAAGCACTCCAGGCTATGTTTACCTGCCCTTGTATGGTGTGGTAATATTTAAATTTCAGAAAGGATATTGCCCATTCATATTAAATAACTACTGTATGTAACATCCATAGCCTGCAAATACTGGGAACTTGTATTGAGTCCTTTTTTTCTGTTTTTGTCTTTGCCCCCAGATCTTGATCTTGTTACCCCCAGATCATCTTGCTTAATGTCTTACACAAATAGAACATGAAAGGAACACTCCAGAGTCCACATGTTATAAAGTTTAACTAATAAGCGGGTTGATAGGACTTTTATCAGGACCAAGGTTTTTATAGTTCGTGTAGAGCATGAAAAGTTAAATAAATTATATTTTCTATAAAAGCGTCTCCCGATTATGACATTGCCTTGGTGCTTGATATACAAATCAACTATTTTCTTTGGGAAATGTGTAATTTGCTCATTAAGCCACAAGGTGATGTCATAAACCACAGACACATTTAAAATACACGTTTCTCTTAGTTTATGTAATGCATAGATCATTCATAGTACTAGTAGCAATGTAGAAGCAATGTTTAGGAAACCTTCTTTCTTGTTCTATATACAACGTACAGCAGTGGGGCAGAAAAAAACATAGTCTAGGTGTGTGCATACTTATTTATATACACATATACAAACATATATTCATCCACTTCCCTGTTGAACTAGAGATAAATCCTCCTTAAGAAACTCCCAGCCACCTAAACTCATTAGGAAACTAACTTTATGTTTGGTGATGCCAGTTCCCATTATGAATACAAAATAATTAAAAAATAAAACAGTTCTATATATTTTAATAAATTTATATAATATATTTATATATACAGTATTTAAACAAGAGACATCGCTAAATGAAACACAAATGACAAAAGACAGTCTAAACAAAGATAATTTAAAATGTGAGCCAGAGTCTGCAAACATGTGGCATTCTTCTTTAATTATCTACTCTGTCTCCTGAATATTTTTAGTCATGGTTCAATACATTATCTCTGTCACATGTATGTAACTTCCACTAAAATAAGGTATCATAAGAAAATCATATTTTATTCTATGGGGTTTATACCATTGTTTAACAATATGATATTTCACAGTTGTTTTTTTACAAAAAAAAATATATATTTGTGATGCTAGAAAAGTTAAATAATAATAATTCTGAGACAAAATTCTGAAGAAAGCACTGTGGGTGTACGAACGCTTTCTTCAGAATTCTGATTACTCAAGAAATGCTTTTTTCAAGTGCACAGTGATTCAAAAATAATCCATGATCTATTTTCTGTCCTGTTTTTCCACGTATAGCCAATTTATTTGGATTTAATAGGCTCAAAAGAAAGGCAAAGTATCCACACATGGACAACAATGCAAGGTCTGTGAAGGACCATAGGTCATGATTAAATTATTAAAAAGTCCAGTAGTTGTCACCTTGACATTGTTGATGCATGTTTCTGATTATCTACTCTAAAATAACAAAATACATATGTTTTAGTATTCAACTCATACACTTTTTTTTTTTTTAATAAAACTGTCATTTTTTTAATATCCTCCCCAGACTTTGTAACAATCCTCTGACATCTGAGGGAGCTCGTTTGGTGGCAGAGGCGTTGGCAGAAAACCGCTCTCTGAAGTACCTTTCTCTTTTGCACACCGATCTGGGGGATGAGGGGGCAGAGATTTTGGCCTCACAATTGGGGAGAAACAAGCACTTAAAAGAGTTAAACTTGGCTTACAATGGGATTCATGATGAGGCTGCACTGAGGATTGCAGAAGAGGCTGCACGCCACCCAACACTCGGCCGAGTGCAGTAAGTCCCTTTTCATTATATCTTCAACCTCAGAATTCAGTATGGTCTATTTAATAGTAGTGAACTGTGTATGACTAAAAAGAATAACAAAAATCATGCTCCACCAGTGTAAAGCATGAGCTTCATATTCTACATCTCAGTTGAAGGTCAGATTACTAGACATGTGCAAAACTAAAATGTTCGTTTCGTTTTCGTCCATTCGGACGAACATTTTATTTATTTAGTCTAAAACGAATTTTAAAGTTTTGTTTCGTTTTATTCGTTCGTTTTATAGAATACGTGTAATACTATTGTATTACATGTAATTCTATGTATTCTATAAACCGAACGAGCTCCGGTTTATAGACTTTCGGCTTATAGAAAACGTATAGTAGTATTGCCTTTCTATAAACAGAATTTCTTATGAATAGGGCTCTCGTTCGGTTTATAGAAAGCCAATAGTATTACACGTATTCCATAAAACTAACGAATAAAACTAAATTCGTTCATTCGGCTTTCGTTAGCTTAGCATTTTCGTTATTCGTTTTTCAAACAAATGAACGAAAATGCTATTTTCGGACGAAAATGCATTCGTCCGAAAACGAATGCACATGTCTACAGATTACAGTAAGCAATGTCATACAGTGCATTATCATTTGGTAACACAACAACCTAATGTACCAATATTTTAATATGCCAATTATGGTACATTTGGTTTCGGCTGGCGGGTTGTTTTGACAGAGAAATTCTATGGATTTCGTTTACTCCAAAAGGACTGAACCCCCACAGAAGTTGGCCCAAAATCGCAGTTCAATTCTAAAGATTTTAGCTGGAGAATTGAAAAGTACAGACGAATTATAGTAAACATATATTAAACACAAAAATGTTTATATACAATTATAATATATTCATGTTATTTATTATAATAGAATATTTACATTAATATAAGCATTTTAAAATATTAATACAAATTATTTTATATTATTTTATGTTCATGTACTTTATTTGTATAGTATATATTTGTATATTTGAGAGACACCAGGCATGGGGTGGGGAGGGGCTTAGAGAGACACCAGGCATGGGGTGGGGGGGAGGTGGAGAGATACCAGGCATGGGGTAGGAGGATCATTGCAAGAGACACCATGGCATGATGGCATGGGGAGAGCGAGACAGACAGACGGGTGGCACGGGAGAGAGGGACAGACATGGATGGCGTAGAGGGAGAGCGAGACGGACATGGGGGGAGAGTGAGACATAACCGGGAAATCATGACATTAACATATGTTTTCCATGTTTTCTGCAGTTTGTATTTTAATGAGCTTTCGGACAGTGGATTACGTGCTCTTCAGTCTTTAGGAGATGTTCGTGTTCTGGTGTCTCTCACAGAAGGGGCAGATGCCTCCCGTCATTGGGCTCTCATCCTTCGGGAGCTCCGGACCAATGCTGGGGGCTGGGACCACGATAAAATCAGTGCCCACCTTACTCTACTCCTGCGGGATCTGCAGAGTAGCCGAGCACTAACTGGAAATGTGTTCCGCAAGGCACGCATCCTACGAGTGGAGCGCAAGGTCAAAAACATGTTGAGCCGTATTCAGCAAGGGACGCTCTAATGCAGTGTATGAACTTTAGATATTCGTTAAATCTTTTAATTGACTCATTTGCACACTCTGGGGCAATATAAAATGTCATGCGTTATGTATGTTTTTACATGTATCTTTGACGAAACATTTAAAAAGGTCAGTTGAACTGAGTTGTGAAATTGTACTGTGCCAGATTGTATTTCAGTCTATATAACTGGAATACAGAAACATCTTATTGTATTTTTTTAAAAGCCCTGATCACAGGTGACTATCCAGTGTGCAGAGGTATGTCCCATTATGAGCGAAAACATTTTCTAGAGCATATTTAAGCCAAAAAGAGCATCCTTATCTTTATTTGCACTTTTTATGAGCTATTTTTCTGACTGAATTGTGACATATAACTGTCTACCACAGCGGCACCATATTACATTCCATTAAAATGCGTAATCTCAACACATTAAGCCTTGCAAAGGCAAAGTTCTTTTTTTCAAGACTGCTGGTCCATGATCAGTGACATAAATTCAACCCCTAATAAAAACTATTATAAACATTGTTTTTACTGTGCATGTAGAGAATTAAAAAATATTGAAAACGATCTAAGCATTTTGATTGCAAAACTGTAAACAGATGCCTAAATTAGGAGTGGCTTGATCTGCAAATGAACTGATTTTCAATGGAAAATGTGTAATTTACATATCAAACCACAGGTGATATCATAAGCAGAAGACTCCACAGACACATTCAAACACATTTTTTCATAATTTAGGCATTTGCTTGGCATTCTGCTAACACAACATATAGATAATGTACAATCATTTCTTATTCTACACATTCACAGTATAAGTCAGTGCTTCTCAAACCTGTCCTCAGGACCCCCCCAACGGTCCTGGATTTAGGGATTACTGAGTTGTATTTAAATAAGAATATAACCATTAAGCAACCATACCAGATGTTCTACAAATCCTTATTTAAATACAACTGGGTAATCCCTAAATCCTGGACTGTTGGGGGGGGGGGGGGGGGGGGGGTCCTGAGGACAGGTTTGAGAAGCACTATTTAGGTGATACAGACCCTTTAAGCATTGTAAGATCGCATGTTGGTGAGCATGTATTAAATAATATCATCTGAATCAATGAATAATGGAGGTATATATTAAATTGCTACCATTGAAAAGCGATAAAATAAATACAAGATGTAAATTTAAAAATGGCACACTGATTGCATTTGTTTTTTTATTTCACTTTGTGGGACTAATGTTCTGAAACAGCTGTTACAATTTAATGTAAATGGCTCATTCATACATGGAAATAGAAGTAGAAATATATATTTAAAAGTTATAAAAGCTGTTACTGTTACAAAACATCCTGCATGTTAGAGAAGATAGTTGAGACAGTAATAAAGACAAAACAATGAATAGAAAAAACAATTACTACATTTGAGTTAAAAGTTGTTTACTTTTAATGCGCAGTAAACATTCTTTGATTTCCTATCCTGATTAACCTATTTAAGTTATCTTTACCAGTTTTCAAACAAATGCAATAATGCACTTATTTTTCAACTTCCTAGTGATGATGGGTTCAATTGATGCAAATTGGGGAGTGCCTATGTGAAGATGTGCAATCTCAGCGACAGATTTTTCATCACGAATACCTTTTGAGTGGAATTTGTCAGGATTGTTTTAACTATAGTGTATTATTGTTATACATTTGCATAGATGTCTGGTCAATAAAGCAGCAAACAAACCATCATCGACCAGTCATCGAAAATTCACTTACATACGAATACTTAAAGGGGACACTCCAGGTATCAAACTTTGTTTGATGCATTAAGTAGTGTTTTACTTTTACATGTGGATGGGATCTTCCTGCTGTATCATCTCTCCTTGCTGTTGTTTACATTGCAAGATGACAGTTTGTTAGAACTGCTATGTACAACAGGAAACATGTGAGCATGGGTAGTAACCAGCTCATGCAAACCTTTCTGTCATTCTTAGTTGTTTATAGCAGAGGGGGCAAGTGGCGAAGTTGTGTGTTGGTACTAGAGACATTACTGACATCCTGCACTTGTATAGTCGGCACCCCAATGCATCTCCATACGATCCCTCTTTCTCCCACTCAGGACATGCTTGGGACACCCATTTTTGCATTCAGCTAGAAATATTGGCTAAGAAACTTAAGAAAACAGCCTGCAAGAAGACTAGTTAAAAAAAATCAATTTGTAACAAATAATTGTATATTTATTCACCTTTAAATATGCATTTGTTTGTCTGATTTGTTTTATTAGACTGGAGCAATTTAAAAGTGTGACCAAACTTTCCTCTTTAAATGGGATGCTTATAAAAACACATGATACAGGGATGTACTGATCTTAAAGGAGCAGATCCACCTTGCTCTATATTGCATGTTACTAATATATGTGAACCACTTATGTTTACTTAAAACAATTTGCAGTTCTCTTGTAGTTAAACATTTAAAATAATTTTACCAGAGCCTTTCAATTCAGTGACATCTAATACATGGTTGCCAACATCGGGCATGTTTCCAGGGACACATATTTGTTCCACATGCTGCAGAAAGAGCATGCAAAGTTCAGCCCGGCAGTATGTAGGATTCATATACACACAGACACAAGCCAATTAATTAATCAGGGTGGAGATCTCAAAGAGCTTCATGATTAATTAATTGGGTTGTGCGTATACCAATCCTACATACTGCCGGACTGCACTTTGCATGCTCTGTCTGCACCATGTGGAACAAATATGTGCCCCTGGAAACATGGTCGATGTTGGCAACTATGCTAATAAGGAGTACTTGGAAAGATCATGCTTTGAACGGATGAGTGAGATTTGTCACCATTCTGTGTGTTTGTTTATTAACTTTATCATGCAACTTAGTAAATCCCCGATGAGGATATCTGTGACTATCAGTCTGACTGTCAATATTTTTACAGGCTGCAGTTGTTTTAAAGGGCCTGTATTTATAGCACAGCTATTTCTTTCTGTCTGAAGCATTTTATTTAGTAAATTCAGCAGAGACTACGCTGTAGTTTGACCGTATGTAGCTTGTTTTATATTTCTATAGCGTTGGATTCATGGAAATGTTGCCTGTATTTGTTAGTGGATTTTGTTTGCCTGTATTAGGTGTGAACATGTTTTCACATTTTATGGGATTTTTATTTTACCTACAATTGTTACTTGACAGCATTACAGGAATTGCTCTGAATTAAAAATATCCACTCTCCCCTCCCCATCACTAAGCAGCTGACATTCATTCACAGACTGTGTGAAGGTGTCACCTTCCCTGCCTCTCCCCCTTAGCTGACACTCCCTACGAGGTGAAGGGGGGTTGCATTTTGAGCAGATAACAAGGAGAGAAGAGACTTGTCTCTGATTAAACATTAAACTTGTTGTCTTGATGGAAAAGGGAGGGAGGATAGGAGGTGTTATAAGAGAGGAAGATGTACTTTGCACCTTTCAAAAGAACATCGCAGAAATCTGCAGGCAAAATGAAGAAACGTTCAGGTATAGACCACCCAAAATCTGTACCTTTCTTTCTCTATACCAACAAACTCCATAAGTGTGAACCTAATGAAGGTACAGGCAGAAGTACAGGAAGCAATGGGGACAACTAATTGGGCAGATTATTTTATGGACAAACTAGGAGGTGTACGGTGAATAAGGCACATCATTATCTGAGCATTATTCTCTCACCAACATCAAAGTATGTAACCTTTGGAAATAATCTCTGTACTTTATACCTGTATACTCTGTCTCCTTCCACATTCTTTTCATTAGCGTACGGCACTTCATTACTTATATCGATCCTCCTCACTCCACCTGAGCTGATTTAAGACAGTACAATGCCAAGGAGGTATAATAACTTTCCTAAGGTTGGTGTTCCACATCTAATATGTGCAGTACTGGGGTCTCTTTACTTCAAATTGAATGGGGGTGATTTGAAAATTGAACTGCATAAATCAGGCATTGATAGCTGAGATGAAGTGAACACAGTGTGGTGGAGAATTATTTCCACTCTAATATTTTGGTCTGATTTTACTACCTTTCACTTTTTAGAGAATTGGCCTCATTGTCTGCACAGGTAAAGCGGCACTATATAATTCTCTTAGAGGAATTGTTTTTTGTGTGTAAGGTAATTGTCTGATGTTGGGAGTTTGTTTGTGTAGGATTTTCATTGTGGGCAGTGCTAACAGTTGCTGGTAATGCACAGAACACAATGTTATGGATTTATTATGTCACCAGATGGTTTATTTATCCCACAAGTCAATGCAGAAGCAGATAAGTACTAGGAACAGGATAGTCTACCGGAGAGAGGAGGGTGTATTGTTTGTTGTGCTCTCATAACCTACAGATTCACAAGCACCGCATCACCTCCCTGATAGGCCAAAGTGGCTTGACACTGCAAATGTGCTTATATCAAGATGTTGGATGGAGTATTAGATTGGCAGGTTGATAAGAGATGATCATTTACAGCTAATAAAAACTTTCATTGACGTCCAATTTTTTTTCTGAAGTGGGAGCATGTTCATATATGTATATGTGCAGTGAGCTGCATTAAACTTTTTTATTTACAGTAATGGTGAAGAAAAGCTTGTTAGCCATAGTAAAAAAGTTTTATTTGCAGTAATACAAAAACAATCCAGAAAATCTGTTTAGCACAACTTTAGTCATTGTAAACTACATATGTGTAGGGCCTCCGTGTTTACCACCTATTAATTAGGAGTAATAAGACTCTTGCCAAGATAAAATGAAATAGATACTGCTTGTTCTACTTCATCCATCATGTTTCGTCCCTGACCAAATACTTTCGTTTGCACTACGCACATTAGTTTGTTCCTCAGCGATGAGGCTGTCAAAATCCTAGTGCACTCGCTTCTGATTTCTTGTCTTGACTGCTGTATTATTCCCCTGACTGGACTACTTCTTGTTCATCTTTCACCACTACAATCGATTGAAAATGATTCATGCTATTGTGTGACGGATGCTGTGCTCCGCAACGCTCTCCACTGGCTTCCAGTCTGCTCTATGATAACATTTAAAGCAGTACTGATTATATAGACACTGAGGATATAAAGTTTTGTTTCAAATAGTCACTTCCTGTGCTCTTCCAATTGAATACATTATGTGGACCTTGCTCTTGCACACAGTAGGATCTCTTAACAGTGCAACACGTTATCTGATGACATCACTAGAGAGACAGGATATGCCATTTATTTCAATGAAATTATTCTCATTGGTCCCTGCAGCAAAAGGAGAAAAAAAATACTTTTACACAGCTAGTGTGGGCAATCCTGGCTTCTTGCAAACTGCTGTACACAATTTCATCTAGCTGTAAGTATTTTATATTTTAAGCAATGCAAAAGGTAAAATATGGCGTTTATAGTACTCTGAAAGCACATTAATATTCATTAATATTTGGAATATGAATTTTGGGCACTAGACAGTCCATTTAATGTGACTTTTGGTAGTGTAGCTTATATACAAAGTGTGTTAAATATTTTCCATATCAGCAGTGTTCTGTGATGCTTAATAGCACAGTGTGCAAGGGTCAGGAGGGAGAGCACATGGTGTACATTTTCCACACTTAGTTACTTTCATAGGAACAAAGTGCACTCAGTACCCAATGCAGACTTCCCAAGGAAACTTCTCAAGCTGACTTCTCAACATAGAATTCTAATATTGATACCAGTTTGTTGTGAGACATAGATGATAAACGATATGTACCTGCACAATGTTATGAGAAGTCCTTGAACAGTTTTAGGGGACCAGTGACAAACTCAGACACAGATATGTAATCACAGAATTCTTCCTTGCAAAGCAGTAGGGCATGCAACACTAGCATGCTATTTATAAAAAAAAAAAGTAAAATGAAAAAAGTATAAAAAAATGTACATATATAAAAAGTTTCTCTCTTTCCCAAAGCAAACAGCTGTTCGTACCATAGATTGTCTGTCTGCAAATCATCATTCATACCTTTACCACCCTTTCACCTTCAAAGCAAAAAGTTGCAGTTTTACTAATTAGATCTCCTCTATCTGGCCTCCATACCAGCAGAGCAATCAATTTACCAATGCTTCCATATTTTTCTTCAAAAGTTCTATTTTCATGGCTATCCATGGCAGCATTAAGTATGGGTAGCTCCTCCCCTGTAAGCTGAAAGGACAGGAAAATACTGACCTCCTCGAGTCCTGCCTAGGGCAGTTCACCTTCTCACCCCTGAAAGCCTTCACCACGCAGCTCCTATGTTTAAAGCCATCTCCCTATAGCAGGGGTGTCCAACATGTGGCCCATTGGATACCCCTGCTATAGGGATATGCGGTCCAACATGCGGCCATCGAGGTGAGGCCAATCTGAGCTTTGCGGCCCACGCACGCATACATTTCTTTAAAAGTGGCCCATTGCAGAATAAACTTGGACTCCCTTGCCCTATAGGATAACCCCCTTTAGCGATCATCATGGGAGCCTATGTATCCTTCCTTAAGGCTCTGCTCTATATGCTGTAATATTTTCCTTAATGCCTTAAATATGCAGTACAATTCTGGGCGCCTTATAAAAAAAAAAAAATATATGGAACTGGAGAAAGTGCAGAGGAGGGCTACAAAACTAAAAAGGTGAATGGAAAGTTTTAGTTATGAAGATAGGCTAGAATATTGACATGTGCAAAACTAAAATTTTCGTTTTCGTCCAATTCATAAGAAATTCTTATGAATGGAGTCCCCATTCATAAGAATTTCTTATGAATGGGGCTCTCGTTCGGTTTATAGAAAGCCAATAGTATTACACGTATTCTATAAGCCGAAAGTCTATAAACCGAAGGTCGTTCGGTTTATAGACTTTCGGCTTATAGAATACATAGAATTACAGGCTTATAGAATACGTGTAATACTATTGGCTTTCTATAAACCGAACGAGAGCCCCATTCATAAGAAATTCTTATGAATGGGGACTCCATTCATAAGAATTTCTTATGAATGGGGCTCTCGTTCGGTTTATAGAAAGGCAATAGTACTATACGTATTCTATAAGCCGAAAGTCTATAAACCGAAGGTCGTTCGGTTTATAGACTTTCGGTTTATAGAATACATAGAATTACAAGCCAATAGTATTACATGCATTCCATAAACCGAAATTCGTTCATTATGTCGGTTTATGGAATGTATATGTAATGCTATTGGTATTCTATAAACCGACTCTATTTCGGGTTATAGAATGCCAATAGGACGAATGATTTTCGTTTATTAACCATTCGTTCATTCGTCTTTCGTTAGTTTAGCATTTTCGTTATTCGTTTTTCTGACAAATGGATGAAAATGCTATTTTCGGACGAAAATGCATTTGTCCGAAAACGAATGCACATGTCTAGTAGACACTAGAGAAACAGCGTCTTAGCTATGATGTTATATAAATATGTACAGGGCCCATACAAATGGCTCTCAAAAGACCTGTTCATTAATAGAACAGTACAAAGGACAAAAAGGCCACCCACTAAGACTTAAGGGAAAGGAGAATTATTCTATGACTGCGTAAGGGATTCTTTACAGTAAAGAAAATAAAGATATGGAATTCACTGCCTGGTGCTAGCAAAATACATTAGATACCTTTATAAGGGGCCTGGATACTTTTTTTAAAAAATAAGCACAACATATAGTTCTATTATGTATTACATAGATATATGTAACTATTACATATTAGTAACTATCATGGAACTATGGGAGTATGTTTAATGCTGTCTTGGATCTGGAAGAATAAACTCAACTATGGTGAGGTAAGAAGGGGATTAGAAATTTGGCAGCAGTAGCATTTGTGGTGCTCTTTATAACTTGTGCAACAGGGAAGAGGGACAGCAGTCGCTTTCTTTGTGAATATTCAGAAGTAGTTGTTGCAAACTCTGCAGTTTTTCATTTTCATTTTATAATTTGTGGCTCTGTTCTTTTTTCCTCCATTCGTGGCGTCTTTGACATTATTGCAACCTTTTGCTTTACCAGTCTTTGGCCTTCTGTGGAGTAGGGAGCATGCACGAAAGTTGCATCATTTGTGATGCTTTTATTATACTCTGGTGTTATTGGTCTATTGTTCCCTTAGTTGTAGTCTCTATGCAATGTCATGGTGATGCTCTAATGCTATTGGCTGGTTATCGTCCTCACTCTTTTCCCCTTCAGTTTGCCCTTCCTTGTCATTTAGGTGCTTGTCTGGCTTGCTCCTGCTTTCACAGACCTTTTTAAAGGGGCTTTGGCGCCTTCAGAGCACATAGTTTGTTTTCTCTTAAAGGGTCTGATGCTTTTTTCCCTGGCCTTAAAGATGCTGGTTATTTTCCTTTATTCAATCTGTTGCTGACTGTGGTACCTGTACATATTATTTTTATTGTTATTGGCATTGGTATTATTGGTATGCTACCTGTACCCTCTCTCGATGGTTGCTATCTGCAATCTCCAGAGATTATGAATCCCAGGCTGTGAAGGGTCCTGCTGGTCTCAATTCATTCTACTAGAGCACTGACTAGGGTCACAGCAGCGACTAGTGACACAGCCTCCCCCGCCACTTACCCGTCCAGGGCTCTCCGGAGCCCTGGTCTTCTCTCTCCTGGCCTCCCCAGTTGCTCTGACGGCAGCTGCTGCTTGACGTGCGCTTCCTCTGTGCGTCTCCATCGGATAGACGGAGCGCGCACAGATTTTACCTTCACGCATGCGCATTAAGGTTCTGGCATCCTGCCCTTACTAAAACCTCAGTTTCTTCTCCCTGATGCTCCCATTGGCCAGCCAATTTCCCAAATACTATTTAAGTCTTCATATGTGATCTGACCCTTGCCTGTAATAGTGCCTGGTGCCTTTACTAGCGTTTGTGTTATATCGTGATTGCTGATTCTCCGTTGCTGACTCGCTTGCCCGACCTTGCCTGTTTTGCCGCCTGTCTCGACCTGTTTGCCTGAATTGACTTTGTTTGTTTTGCCGCCTGTCTCGACCTGTTTGCCTGAATTGACTTCATTTGTTTGCCGCCTGTCCCGATTTTACGCCTATCTGACTATTCTTCCGCCTGTACCTTGATACCTTCGCCTCGGTCCTAACTCTGTATCCTGCAGCCTGTCCTATCAGGTTTAGCTTTGGTATTCTGGTGATAGTTCAGAGTGCAAAAGTCCTGGGGGAACGAAACCTGCAGCTCAACCATAGGGTGGAATTCCTTCAGGCAGAACAATTCTGTTCTATTGCCAGGATCCATTGCCAAAACCTATACCTACTCTGCAAAGCGGTTCCAGCCTCGTACCTGAACGTGACAGTTATTACAGGCCTTCTCATGGAACCCGCAGACTTAGCCCGAGTGTCCTCCAGACAAGATCATCAGGATCAGGTCTTGGCTTCTCATGCATCGCAACTCCAAAGTCTCGATCAAAAAATAGACATGGTTACCAAATTATTAAGGTCTTTATCAACGACTCCTCCAACATCAGCACGTTCCGTGACGGCTCCTGGACCTGCCGACCTGGGTGCTTCTGGAGCTGCGAAACCTCCTAAAATGCCAGTACCAGATAAATATGCAGGCGCTCCCAAACAATGTAGAGGTTTCCTAAACCAATGTCTTCTACACTTTCGTACACAACCAAAGACCTTTGCTTCGAACTCATCTCGTTTTGCTTTCATTATTAATCTACTCAGAGGTAAAGCATTGGCCTGGGCGTCTCCATTGCTCGAGAGAAACTCTCCACTCCTAGATGACGCTGATGCCTTCATATCAGCATTTAGTGCCGTCTTCGACTCCCCTGGCAGGCGAGAATCCGCAGAATCCAGTCTTATGGAATTAACCCAGGGGAGAAAGACCATGGCTCAGTATGCAATAGAATTCAGGATGCTTGCATATGAGACAGACTGGAACGCAAGTGCACTCAGAGCTGCATTCAGGAGAGGCCTTAATGAATCTCTTAAAGACGCTCTAACTTACCGAGATCTACCTGAAAACCTAGAAAGTTTTATAGCATTATGTTTAAGGCTTGACGCCCGCAATCAAGAAAGACGCAATGAGAGAGAGAACGGGATAGGAGACCAAGGTTTCACAAACACCCTTCCTTCCTCAGAATTCCAGTCTTGAAAACTCTACCCCTCCAGCTGAACCTATGGAAATAGGACCTGTGTTACGTTTATCTGAGGAAGAGAAACAAAGAAGGAGATCGTTGGGCCTTTGTTTATACTGTGGCCAAAAAGGGCATATGGCCCCGTTTTGTCCCCAGAAGCAGGGAAACTTCCATGCTTAGTGGAAAAAGGAGGCAATCCACTGAGCATTTCTGTCCTTATGCCTCCTTCTCACCCTCGGATGTTAATACCAATCACGCTCCAATGGACCTAGTGACCACACAAGCCTTCATTGATTCTGGGGCCGCTGGAAATTTCATTGATAAGAATTGGGCTATGCAACAAGGTATCCTCTTCACACACAAATCACAAATCAGTTCCATTGCTTCCTTGGATGGTTCACCTCTTGGTACTGGATTCATTTCAGAAGAAACCATACTACTAGAAGCTAAGATTGGGGTTTTTCATTCTGAAGAAATTATTTTCGATGCTCTATGCAGTCCTCTTCTTCCAGTCATACTGGATATGCCATGGCTACAGAAACATAATCCAATCATAGATTGGAGGCAAGGTGAGATCGCATCCTGGAGTGATCATTGCAAGTCGAGGTGTTGTTCTCAACCTACCAAAGTCCATTCTGTTCTCGAACTTACCTCTGAAGATCCTCGATCTATAGTCCCTGCTCAGTATTGGGAATTCCTGGATGTTTTTTCCAAAGAACATGCTGAAACACTCCCTCCTCAAAGGAGTTATGATTATACGATCAACTAAAAGAGGCTACCGTTTTTACCAAACTAGACTTGTGTGGGGTATACAATCTCATTCGTATCCGTGAGAACGATAAGTGGAAAACAGCATTTAACACTAGGTATGGCCACTACGAATACTTGGTAATGTCTATGTAACACCCCAGCAGTGTTTCAAAATGTTGTAAATTATATCTTCCACGATATATTACTTTCCCATGTCATGATATACCTGGATGATATCCTGATCTACTCCAGAAATATCCAAGACCACAGAATCCATGTGAAACAACTACTCCAACGCCTGAGGTGTCACAAGTTATTTGCCAAGGCCGAGAAATGTGAGTTCGAAAAAAATAAAATAAAACTTCTGGGCTACATCATCACTGATCGTGGTCTTGAGATGGATCCAGAGAAAGTCCTGGCCATCAGATAATGGAAAATTCCCACTGATTTAAAGGGTATTCAACGCTTTTTAAGGTTCACCAACTATTACAGAAGATTCATTAGAAATTTTTCTAAGACGGTATCACCCATAACCGCACTCGCCAAAAAAGGAGCAAATCCTAAAAGCTGGCCTTCCTTAGCCGTCAAAGGGTTTAAAAAACCCAAAGAAGCCTTCATCACCGCACCTATACTTCATCACCCTGATCCAACTTTGTCACAACAATTGTGGTAGTGCATACCTGCATCTACTATCTGGTAGAGCTGGTATGACCTTTGTGATCTGAAAAGCTTTACAACTTGAGTGTTTCCTTTGAAGCTGGAACTGATGGTACAAGGTGTGAAATGTTACACTGAGTTAGTTGCCAGTAAGTCTATGTTGCATAGATCTGTATCCCCTCATAGATAGTAGGTTCTTTGGATATGCTAAGTGGCCCTTACTGGAAGTCTTGTCCTGCAAAAGTCATATCCTAAACATGCATTAATAATAACTCACAGATTATTAATCATGCCTCCATTTGGGAATATTTAGACAGGGAATAGTACACCCTAAAAAATGAGTACAAATATGGCTGGTGCAACTTGAGCCATTTGGAAGTTATTGTGAAGTCTGTGGTATAGAGTCATGGGTAGCAAGTGTGACATATCTATGGACTTCATAAATTGCAACAAATTAATAGAGGCAAGAATTATGTATGTGACATGCACTGGAGGGAAATTAGCCACAAGATTCCATATTTTGACTGGGGTAGTTCCACCACACATGGGGGAGGACACTTTTAGGTACACCTTCCCACCTCTGGGCCGGCTTGGAAACCTGAGATGACCTGACAAGGTATAAATCTAATGATGGCATAATGGCCAGTGTGCTTAGGGGCAAAGATCTAATTTTGTGTAAGTTGCCGTCATTTCCTTGCCGCAGTCCCTCGGACAGAAAATACTGGTACTTTTCTATCTAAGTGAGTAGTTAGGTTTTCTTTTAATTTCTTCTTTTTATTTTTATCTGTTTTGGTGTAAATAATTTGTCATCTGTTTTATTTTTTGTATGCACTGTGACTTCTTTTGTTCATAATAAATATTCCTTTATTAAGTTCTGCCTTTGTCTGGTATAGAGACTCACGTTACCTGATTAGACCAATCGCATAGATATTGTGTTAAAGCATATTTTGTGGGTTAAGTCTTTTTTTGCTTGGGGGACCAAGGCACCCCATTTATAAATTGTCTTGGTGGTGGCAGTGTTAGGATATTAGTTATATCAGTATAATTAAGTGTGGGTGGTGTTAAAGGGGGTTTTACCATTATTTCTAGTCTAGGGCAGACAAAGAGTTAATTTTAACCCTTGCACCACCATAGCCCAGTCACATGCACTCTTGGAGTAGGGTGCATTCGTGACAAACTTTACCTTTTATTTTAGAGGTAGATGCATCCGAATCCGGAGCAGAAGCCATTCTATCACAGAGAGATCAAGAGACCAATCGTATTCATCCTTGCTCATATTTTTCTAAAATGTTCTCATCCGCTGAATGTAATTATGACGTTGGAAACAGTTACTAGCCATAAAAATGGCTCTAGAAGAATGGAGACATTTATTGGAGGGTATGATCATTCCTGTTACAATATTGACTGATCACAAGAATCTCCTCTACATAGAAAAGGCCAAGACAGGCCCGATGGGCATTATTCTTCACTCGATTCAATTTCGTGCTAACTTACCGCCCCAGATCCAAAAATAAAAAAGCTGACGCCTTGTCGAGATTGCATTAACATGCTAATTTTCATCCTAAAGAGGATACTATTCTTCCCTCCACTCAGATCATGGCTGTAGTTTCTCCGGTTCTGTTACAACAGATTTCCAGAACTCAGTACCCTAGACCCAAGGATCTAAGACTTCCTTCCGGCTGATATTTTGTTCAACCTAAATTCAGAAAAGCTGTACTATCTTGGGCTCATGATTCTCCCATTGCGGGACACAGGGGATCACTAATACCAAGTTCCTTCTCCTCAGATATTTTTGGTGGCCCACCCTTTCTCGTGATACCTATGAATATGTCTCAGCCTGTACTAAGTGTGCTCGGTGTAAAACACTGAGAACCAAGTCATATGGTCTTCTATGTCCATTACCTGTCCCTAAAAGACCATGGTCTCACATAGCCATGGATTTTGTCACTGACCTTCCGCAGTCTCAGGGTAATACTACCATCCTTGTTGTTGTTCTATTTTCTAAACTGTCCCTCTTCGTTGCCTTAAAGAAATTGCCTTCAGCAGCAGCCCTTGCTCAAGTCTTTTTTAAAGGAGATCATACGGATCCACGGGATTCCTCAATACATTATCTCAGATCATGGTGCTCAATTCGTTTCCAGAATCTGGAGAACACTTTGTCAACTCGGTATTTCTCTTAGGTTCTCTTCGGCATACCACCTCCAAACCAATGGACAAACCGAGAGAACGAACCAAGTATTAAAGCAATATCTCAGATCTTACGTAAGCAACAACCATTCCGACTGGTCTAATTTGTTGTACCTAGCAGAACTCTCTTACAATTGTGCCTATCATGGATCATTAAAAATGTCACCCTTCTGCGCTATGTATGGGTTCGAACCCTCCCTTTGGCCTATGGTACCTTGTCCATCCGATATTCCTGCCGCTGACCGAAAAATATCTGATCTGTCCTCACATTGGTCTGCTCTATCCAGACAACTGCTTGCTGTGAAGCAGACACAGAAATCCTTCACTGATAAGAAGAGATCTCATATTACTCCCTTCAATCCAGGCGATTTGGTGTGGCTGTCCACTAAGAATCTTCATCTCAAACAACCCCTTTACTTACTCTCGGTCCTAAATACATTGGACCTTATGAAGTCCGTTCTCGTATCAACAACGTCTCCTATTCCCTTGAATTGCCTCCCTCCATGAGCATCCATGACACATTCCATGTCTCCTTACTTAAACCTGTAGTGTCTAACAGATTCTCCTCTCCTCTTCATCGGCCTGACCTAATTATGGTTCAAGACCAGGAAGAATATTTGGTTTCCTCTATTCTTGATTTCTAGACGTCACGAGGTCGTCTTCAATACTTTACTCACTGGCAGGGTTATGGTCCTGAAGAAAGATCTTGGGTTGATTCTGCTGAAGTTCACACTCCTTCTAAGGTCCGATCTTTTCATGCCCGCTTTTCTGATAAACCTGGTCCTGGGCGCCAGGTTTTACATTCGAACATGCGCATTAAGGTTCGGGCTTCCTGCCCTTACTGTACCATAAATGTACAGTAATAAAACCTCGGTTTCTCCTCCCTGATGCTCCCATTGGCCAGCCAATCTCCCAAATACTATTTAAGCCTTCATTTGTGATCTGACCCTTGCCTGTAATAGTGCCTGGTGCCTTTACTAGTGTTTGTGTTATATTGTGATTGCTGATTCTCTGTTGCCGACTCCTGCTTGCCCGACCTTGCCTGTTTTGCCGCCTGTCCCGACCTGTTTGCCTGAATTGACTTCATTTGTTCGCCGCCTGTCCCGATTTTACGCCTGTCTGACTATTCTTCCGCGTGCACCCTTGATACCTTCGCCTCAGTCCTAACTCTGTATCCTGCTGCCTGTCCTATTAGGTTTAGCTTTGGTATTCTGGTGATAGTTCAGAGTGCAAAAGTCCTGGGGGAACGAAACCTGCGGCTCAACCATAGGGTGGAATTCCTTCAGGCAGAACAATTCTGTTCTATTGCCAAAACCTATACCTGCTATGCAAAGCGGTTCCAGCCTCGTACCTGAATGGTGACAACTAGTATGTGTGCTTACTTAGAATGGACAATGTGTAGGATCACAGTTTTAATAAAATATACAGTCTTTAATTAAACATATTAGATAATACGTAGATGGTTCATAACAATACAGGTCATATAAGACCGGAGCACAGAGCTTTCAAAATGTCAGCGACCTGACATGTTTCGTCCAAGGGCTTTGTCAGAGGTTGAGTCTGGTGAGAAAAGCACTGTAGGTAGTAGATGGCGACCCAGAATTGTATATATGACTGCTCTTAGTCTTATGTACACTCTTATTATGGTGATGACAACTGATTATATTTGTTAGCTGTTGATTGAGAGATAAAGAGATGTGAATACAGACTGGCTTGTGGTGTTTGGGTTTATATGATAGTTTTCTGAGCCTGCAGCTGGTTGTGCTGTCTCTCGAATTCAGTTTTGCAAAACTGCCAGATTTGCACTTATAGGACTTACCCCAGCGCCAGATTTGCACCCACAGGACTTATCCCAGCACACATTTTGCACTCAGGACGTACCCCAGCAACCATATCTGCACTCAGGACTTATCCCAGCACCAACTTTGCACTCAGGACTTACCCCAGTGGCCAGATTGGCACTCAGAACTTACGACAGCACCTTGCTGTGCCTTTTTCACTAGTGTATTCGCACCACCCACCTTAGATGTCCGTGGGGTTTCTCCCAAAAAATACCGGCCATGCTACTACCTTCATAGACTTAACATTGGGGTCAAGCCAATTATTTACCGGCCTGCCAGTAAAACACCAGCCAGGTGGCAACCCTAGATGTCTGCAACCTGGCAGTGTGCCACAACAGAATTCTTAGTGTGCCAGCTGTGTCATGAGTGCCATAGGTTTGCCATTGGTAATGTATAGATATTTTTTGATCATTTAGTATTTTCTATATTTACATATGAGGTTTAGGTGACCGAGTCCCTTTACGAAAAGACATCCTCTGCCGTCAAATAGGCAATAACAAAAGAATACACTGACCAAATATTATCTTGAGTTAAACTTCAGTTTTCATACAGCAGCAAAAAAAATATGCACGATAAAATATTCATTAATTATACTTTAACAAAAATTAATTTGAGTTGTAATAATTACAAAAGACACATTTAGCTAGAGAGAACAATTGGATAAATTAGATTTGTATTTGTATATAACCATATAACCATATTGATAGTGCTAGTGGCAAGAGTATGGGTATATCCATCTTAATTATTTAGTTTTGGCAACATCCCTAAAAAACTGGCATTCTAGGTAAGCTGATAGTTAGCTGTGTTTTAAAAATAGCACAGATTAAACTTTTTATCTCTGCCCTGTATACAATATCAAATTTGAATTCTCAATAAACCATTTCTTTTTCTCTTCTAGTAATTGAAGATGACTTTGCATTAACCATGTAAGTAACAAATTAAAAATAATACAATTATGGGGTGGTACCTATCTGTAAATTCAAAGGAATATTGTATATGAGCCCTGCAAGTTCGTTTACACTAACACATACACCTCTTAGCTTTGGGGGTCTTGTTGCTGCACTTTTTTGTTTCCTCCCCCGCCCCAATCCCAATCTCCAGAGTTTCCCTAGTTGTTCATTGTGGTAGGTTCATTCTGACAGTAATTCTACAAGTGGAAATAAAAAAACAATAAACTGTGTGGTGCAAATAGTAATGGATACATTATAGATGGAAAGCACCCCTACAGTTTAATAAGACATACATTCAACAAAGGGGTACATACAGCGTAGCCCAGCCCTCACTGGGCTTTGAACAATCTAGGAAGCCAGTGGGGATTATATACCGTAGACACAGGTAAGTCATGAGTACTCCTCCACAGGAAGCCATGAGCGGTAATGATATGCTGCTGGGGCTTGGATAAGTGACAATAATAAAAAGAGGTGTAGAGTACTCCTGTATTGTAAAAGAGTATCAAAATATTATTTAAGCCATAGCCAATAAAATCCACAGTTCTAGTACATAAGACAGGCAGGCACCTAATCGTAGGTCTGATGGACACCCATGCACCCCTGATTAATACAGTGCCATAAAAACAAACAGAGGTGGGTGTCATAGACAAATTAAAACAATGTGCAAGTATAGCAGCATGAGTTAAAACCAAAATGCTGAATCATAATTATTGCAACTATGCAATATAAGACAAAGAATCCATATGACACTTAGTATTAGATAAGCAATTTGCATAGAACAGCAGAAACAATAGAGATTGGAGCTTGGTACTGCACATAAATGAACTACTGAAAAAATACTGAATATAAAAAAGATTATAAATGTAATCATATATTTTTAAGATTATATATTAATTTATATGAAATAATAAATCACACACATTAAGGCACATCAAACTCAGGATTAAGACCAAAACTTCTCATTGTGCCCACTATAAAGATCCACCTAGTTTTTTAATCTTTGAGTTCGGTTACCTCCCCTAAAGGTGAGAGCGGCTTTCTCTATGTCTTGTAATAAGGCCTTCCCTATTCCCTGTAATAAAGGTTTCCCTATACTCTGTAATAAGGTTTTCCTTGTGCCCTGTAATAAGGTTTTCCTTGTGCCCTGGAATAAGGCTATGCATATGCCCTGTAATAAGGCTTTCCCTATGCCCCGTAATAAGGCTTTCCCTATGCCCCGTAATAAGGCTTTCCCTATGCCCCGTAATAAGGCTTTCCCTATGCCCCGTAATAAGGCTTTCCCTATGCCCCGTAATAAGGCTTTCCCTATGCCCTGTAATAAGGCTATGCATATGCCCTGTAATAAGGCTTCACCTGTGCCCTGTAATAAGACCTTCCCTATGCCCTGTAATAAGGCTTTCCCTATACCCTGTAATAAGGCTTTCCCTATACCCTGTAATAAGGCTTTCCCTATGCCCTGTAATAAGGCTTTCCCTATGCCCTGTAATAAGACTTTCCCTATGCCCTGTAATAAGACTTTCCCTATGCCCTGTAATAAGACTTTCCCTATGCCCTGTAATAAGACTTTCCCTATGCCCTGTAATAAGACTTTCCCTATGCCCTGTAATAAGACTTTCCCTATGCCCTGTAATAAGGCTTTCCCTATACCCTGTAATAAGGCTTTCCCTATACCCTGTAATAAGGTTTTCCTTGTGTCCTGTAATAAGACTTCCCCTGTGCCCTGTAATAAGGCTATCCCTCTGCCCTGTAATAAGGCTTCCCCTGTGCCCCGTAATTAGGGTTTCCATATGCCCTGTAAATAGGCTTTCCGTATACCCTGTAATAAGGTTTTCCCTATGCCCTGTAATAAGGCTTTCCCTATACCCTGTAATACGGTTATCCTTGTGCCCTGTAACAAGGCTTCCCCTGTGCCCTGTAATTATGCTTTCCGTATGCCCTGTAATTAGGCTTTCCCTATGCCTTGTAATAAGGCTTTCTCTTTGCCCTGTAATAAGCATTTTTATGGATTTGCCAGACATGATAAATTAATATGGTCCTTACATGTTTGTTTTGTAGGAGATTTCCATTTAATCCAAAATTGGGGATTGATAATCCTGCTTTGTGTCTTGGAGAAGACACAGGTAAGTCAATCTACCATGAGATGTTAGGCAGGATTTAATATTACTGCTGTTATGGCAGTATATAAAGTGATATATGATAATGTATGTATATATGTTTACATGGCTAGCTTTTATTGAGGTTACTATGTGGCATATGTGATATGCGTATGTTACACGGTGTGTTAATTTACATGGTAATTGCACCATTTATGATGTAATAACATATTTTAAGCCCTTTGCGACATTAGACCGAATAGGTCAGTGCTGGTTGGAATTTACCAATGGTTCACGGAGCAAGCACAGCCACCATATTGGAAAGCATCATGCTCCTCCAATATGGCGCTGCCCTCTTGTGGGTAAGAGTTTTGGAAATCAGCAGCTCTCACTTCTGTTGCTGGCGATCAGTGATCAGATGTCCAGGTATTAAGCAACACCAACATTTGTTGTCAGTGGTTCACGGAGCAAGCGCGGCCACCATATTGGAAAGCATCATGCTCCTCCAATATGGCGCTGCCCTCTTGTGGGTAAGAGTTTTGGAAATCAGCAGCTCTCACTTCTGTTGTTCTTTTGCTGTTGCTAAAGTGCCCCTAAAGGAAGTCTGCAACATGGAATTATTTAAAAAAAAAAATAGAACCTGAAATAAGCCTTACATCAAGTGTTAGGGCTACATTAGAGTTAGGTTTAGAAAAAGGGTTAGATTTAGGGTTAGGATTGGGGTCAAAAGATCACTGTAGGAGAAAACAGTTATTGACCTATAATTTGCAAAAAAACTGAAAACCATGGTAACCATGGCATAATTATATACTCAGGACACAATTTAGAAACTATTTAGATGTAGTCTTTTTTTAACATTTTCAATTATGTAAAAAAAAAAAAAATAAATAAAAAAAACCTTTTTTTTTGTTCATATTTTATGAAGTAGTTTTTTTTTTTTGTAAATTATACAATATGATAAAAATAATGGTATCTAAAGAAAAACCTTATGACCAAAACAATATCTAATTTGTGGGGGTACAGTAACTGAGAAAAAATAAAATTACAGCTAACACCACATAAATGTTAAAACAGCCCATGTCACCAAGGGGATGACAGGGTCAAAAAATTAGAATAATTTTTTTTTATTAATAAACATGCTGTTATGACATGTTAAAACTATTACCATGCTAATGAAAGATTTTTTTGTAACATTAATATAAGAATTTAAAATATATATTATTATTTATATATTTTAATGAGTTTTTATTTTTGTTTATTTTTAAATTTAGTATTACATTTTATTTTTACATTAAATTTTTTATTTCATGTCATTTCATTTTGGGCCTTTTCCTGAATAGCCGAAGTCCTCCTTTTGAGCTCTATTAGAGCACTTCAGTTATTTATGTAATCGCTGAGGTCCTCACGAAATATTCAAAATTGCCCTAAAATAAGTAAAAGCCCGCCCCCATAGAAGTCTATGGGGAGGACTGAGGATACCATTTTGCCAGCCAAACTCTGAAGGTGTCGACTGCTGAAATGTCTTCATGAAAATCAGCCACACTGGCCAATTTTTATGCCGATTCAAGATCACTTTGATGGTCTCTGAGTAGCCCGAATTTGTGGGCTTCTCAGATCGCCAAAGTGATCAATTGGGTCCAAAATTCGGAGCTCTGAATTTCTCAAAGAAAATTGGAGCTAGCTGAATCGACCCTATAGTTAATAGCATTTGCTTCATTTCTCTTCCTGTGGAATATTTTAACTTTATGGATGTCAAAAGATATTTTATTATACTGGCACCATGTCTCAAACATTAATATCTCTTATTACATCAATCTTTCAGGTTCTGACCCGGAACCCGAAGCACGGGTTTGTGTGCTGAGAAAAGACTCTGATGGAACTTTTGGTTTCCACCTTCAAGTGGAGCAAGCCAGAGAAGGACACGTTATTCGGAAGGTGGCATATGGGAGTGCAGCTTACCTTGCAGGCCTGAGAAATGGAGATCAACTTCTGCAGATCAATGGGGAATATGTCCATGAGCAGGAGCACTTAAGGGTGAGACTGAAAATTAATCAATATAAAAAATATACTTTTATAAATTCCACTGAATGAAACCATGCTATAAAATACTTGATATAACACTTAAATGGGCAAGACCTCAGCATCTATAATACATCTGTGCTGTGGGGTCTCGTCCTAGTTATTTCTGAGCTGCAACATTTTTGCTGGGCAAGCTACACCAAGTTCAAATATAAATAGATATGACTATAAGAAACAGGGCCACCATCAGAAATTTCAGGGCCCCTTACTGAAAAGAAATCTGCTGTGTATGATGTGTGTGAGAGTGCTGTGTGTGAGAGTGCAAGAGTGCTGTCTATGATGTGTGTGAGAATGCTGTGTGTGATGGGTGTGAGAATGCTGTGTGTGATGGGTGTGAGAATGCTGTGTGTGATGGGTGTGAGAATGCTGTGTGTGAGAATGCTGTGTGTGAGAGTGCTGTGTGTGATGGGTGTGAGAATGCTGTGTGTGATGGGTGTGAGTGCTGTGTGTGATGGGTGTGAGAATGCTGTGTGTGATGGGTGTGAGTGCTGTGTGTGAGAGTGCTGTGTGTGAGAGTGCTGTGTGTGAGAGTGCTGTGTGTGAGAATGCTGTGTGTGATGGGTGTGAGAATGCTGTGTGTGATGGGTGTGAGAATGCTGTGTGTGATGGGTGTGAGAATGCTGTGTGTGATGGGTGTGAGAATGCTGTGTGTGAGAGTGCTGTGTGTGATGGGTGTGAGAGTGCTGTGTGTGAGAGTGCTGTGTGTGATGGGTGTGAGAGTGCTGTGTGTGATGGGTGTGAGAGTGCTGTGTGTGATGGGTGTGAGAGTGCTGTGTGTGAGAGTGCTGTGTGTGATGGGTGTGAGAGTGCTGTGTGTGAGTGCTGTGTGTGATGGGTGTGAGTGCTGTGTGTGATGGGTGTGAAAGTGCAGTATAAATGTTAGAATGCGGGCTAGAGTTCACTCTCGTGAGATCCGATCGTTGCCATGGCAATGCTCCGGATCTCGCGAGAGGAACCCGGTGGAGCTGCAAGTTAGAGCTCCGCCGGGTCCTCTTTCCAGTCTCCCTCCCTCTCTCCCCGCCGGCGGACGGATTTGAAAGCATGTGGGCCGGTGAGGGAGATCTTTGATGTCCTCACCGGCCCTTCATGGAAAACAGCGGGGCCGGCGCTCGGATAGTGCCGGCCCTGCATAGACCAGCAGGGGAGATCCTGGGACCCAGAGGCCACTGCTGGGACCTCCCCTGCCGGCCTCGGCCCATGGCCACCGCGGCCCACCGGGCATTTGCCCGGTGTGCCCAATGGCCAGTCCGGGCCTGTTAGCCCCTCTCCCCCATTCCCCAGTACTCACCTTGCTGCTGCTCTTCCGCGTCTCCTCCGCATAGTGTTCCCTCCATGCACACTGAATGCATGAAGCTGGAAGTAGCCGCTGGCTGGATGCATACCACTACCCTCTTTGTGACAGTCAAGCGGGCAGCAGGAGCATGTTGTGGCCAGTGGCGGCCCCGTTAACCTGTGGGACCTGGGAAGTGCCCACTTTGCACATCAGTTAAAGCGGCCCTGCCTACACACATACACAGCCACACTTACACACACTCTTACACAGACACACACTTGGTCGTCATTACACACACAGACATACATACATACACTTACAGAGACACCCTTATACACACTGTCACACACACAGTCACACTTACACACACACTTACACAGACACACACTTAGTCATCATTACACATACACATACATACACTTACAGGGACACCCTTATACACACTGTCACACACACAGAAATACACACACAGTCACACTTACACACACACCCGGTGCGGTCCGCACCCCCCACACCCCCCTCGGGACGCCACTGGGCCCTGGGCAGCTGTCCCGTTTACCTGCACTTTTTTTTTTTTACAGGCCCGGCTCCCGGGACGGGTTTATTGCCCATCCCCCCCTGATGGCGGCACTGATAAGACGGCACAAGTAAATTAGAGCTATGCCTTAATGTATTGTCTGGTTCTCTTTTCGCAGTCACAACCAATATAAACAGAGACACCAAGTGATGCAAGAAATTAGATAGACAAACCTTCTGCAGAGACCTTGGTGTCAATGGGCAGATTCTCAGAATCACATAATTTGAAGCAGTTTTATTCATGTATTCTGATTTGACGATACACGATACTCCCAGTTTATGTGTTTTACAGTTAGTGAAATATAGCTTCTTAACCATATAAACATAGTTGATTATTTCGCAGCAGGGTTCTTCAAATAAATCTACAAATTTATAGGCTTAATGAATATTTGGGTAGTTAAGTAAGTTGGGGGCTAGGAGATGAGATGAAAGTAATTGATGTGTTGTGACCAGGGCTGATTTGAGGCAAAAAAAAAATTGTCTCTCCTGAAGTATTTTTTTTTCCACTCTCTTAAGTAACCAACCATGTTGTGCATTTAGCTATTTTATTGGGGAAAAACTATAGTTGCCTGTGGTGAGTTTGGAGACCAGTTGATGGTGGGTGATGACCTATTATGGAATACATAATATATAGACTTGGATATATGGTATCATTTATTATATTGAACATAAACAGATTCATAGTCTGTCCCGGCAGATAACACGTTCTGTCTATCCAGTTGTCTTGTGTGGCTGTGTGTTTCTATCTCTGATGAAATCAGGGGCGCGGATGAAGTGGCAATAAGGATTGGATGTTCTAGACTTACTGACTTATTGCTTTACATATGTCATATATTTCAACAGGTGGTCCAGAAAGTGAAGTCAAGTGGTTCCCGATTGTCACTGGCTGTTCTGGATGAAGCAATATATCTTAAACTGTGCTCCAATCACAGAACACCAGCATCAGTTCTTCCAAATTCTCTTCCTGATTCGTGTCCACGTCCACGACTTTGCCTAATATGTAATGAGGGCCGTGGTTTTGGATTCACTGCCAGTGCCACAGGTGGTAAGAGATCTTACTTTTGGCCTGGGGGGTGGTGGGGGCAAAGACAATATAGTGGCACCATTTGCAATTTCCTCAGTCCACCAGTTATCATCAGGGACACAAATATAGACGCAGGACAGATATACTGACTGATAATGACTGATAATGACAGAGATAGACAGACAGACCAACATGACAGATATATTGACAAAGGATTATAGTGATTGATAGATTGATAAAACAATTGGAAAAACAATTAGAAAGTGCTACACACAAGGACCTAACATACAATTGCGGCCCTCTAGCTGTTTCTGTAGTACAGCTACCAATATTCCCTGTCGTTCTAGAAAGATGATGGGGAATTATGGGGTTTGTAGTTATGCAGAAGTTGGAGGGCTGCAGTGAATCACAGAGTGCAAATAGACCATACCATAAACTCTGCACAGATGCTCCTTCCCAGAATCCTCTCCTGAATAGTGACAGCACCATAAGCTTGCAACAATAGTCAGGAGATACAAAGATATCTGGGGAACTCTTTAAATCATTACAGAAATGGCCTGTAATATTAAAATATATGAAAGGTCCCCCCAGGGCTGCTGGCACTAGAAGGTCCAGACCCCCTTCTAGGTTTACACCCGAATCCCAGGAGGCCCCTACTGTTTCCCAGCCCCAGGCCCCTGTATCAAAAAAGGAGAAAGAGGGCAGCTGTGTTGGCCGTCTTGGGGTATGGCCAACCCGGGAGGCAGTAGCTCTGGTATCTATCTGCATGGGCTCTCCATGAGTGAATAATCAGACTTGACCATTGTGTATTTATTGGGGGTACATTAATTCTCCATACCTTTGTCATGGATTGAGAGATCCTGAATCCTGGAGATCAGAGGTGGGTCTCTAATTAGGCGAGTTAGGCAGCCGCCTAAGGCCTCACACTCACAGGGGCCTCGCGGCTGCCTAACTCACTTTATAGTCTTTGATGTAACAGGAGCTTAACGCTGCCGTTAAGCTCCCTGTTACACTAACATTGGTCGTTTCCTCCGTGCATCTTCCCTCCTGCACGGAGGAAGGAAACTCCGGTCGCGTTTTTGTTTTTTTTTAAACTTTATTGAAGCCGTGCGGGTTCAATAAAGGTTAAAAAAAAAACCGCCACCCGAGTTTCCTTCCTCCGTGCAGGAGGGAAGATGCATGGAGGAAACGATCGGAGAGCAAGCAACAAGGAGGTAAGTTCTGGGGAAGGGGAGGAGGGGAGCAAAATGCTGGCATAGAGTGGCAAAATCATGACATATTGAGGGGCTAAATCGTGGCATATTGAGGGGCTAAATCGTGGCAATATGGGCTAAATCGTGGCATATTGAGGGGCTAAATCGTGGCATATTGAGGGGCTAAATCGTGGCATATTGAGGGGCTAAATCGTGGCATATTGAGGGGCTAAATCGTGGCATATTGAGGGGCTAAATCCTGGCATATTGAGGGGCTAAATTCTGGCATATTGAATGGCTAAATCCTGGCATATTGAAGGGCTAAATCCTGGCATATTGAAGGGCTAAATCCTGACATATTGAGGGGCGAAATCCTGACATATTGAGGGGCAAAATCCTGGCATATTAAATGGCTAAATCTTGGCATATTAAATGGCTAAATCCTGGCATAATAAATGGCTAAATTCTGGCATACTGAATGGCTAAATCCTGGCATATTAAATGGCTAAATCCTGACATATTGAGGGACTAAATCCTGGCATATTGGGTGGCTAAATCCTGGCATATAAAATGGCTAAATCCTGGCATATTGAGGGGCTAAATCCTGGCATATTAAATGGCTTAATCCTGGCATATTGAGGGGCTAAATCCTGGCATATTGAGGGGCTAAATCCTGGTATATTGAGGGGCTAAATCCTGGCATATTGAGGGGCTAAATCCTGGCATATTGAGGGGCTAAATCCTGGCATATTAAATGGCTAAATCCTGGCATATTGAGGGGCTAAATCCTGGCATATTAAATGGCTTAATCGGGGCATATTAAGGGGCTAAATCCTGGCATATTAAATGGCTTAATCGTGGCATATTGAGGGGCTAAATCCTGGCATATTAAATGGCTAAATCCTGGCATATTGAGGGGCTAAATCCTGGCATATTAAATGGCTAAATCATGGCTTATTTAGGGGCTAAATCCTGGCATATTAAATGGCTTAATCCTGGCATATTAAATGGCTAACTCCTGGCATATTGAGGGGTAAAATCCTGGCATAGAGGGGCAAAATCCTGGCATATTGGGTGGCAAAATCCTGGCATATTGGGTGGCTAAATCCTGGCATATTGAGGGGCTAAATCCTGGCATATTTAATGCCTTAATCCTGGCATATTGAGGGGCTAAATCCTGGCATATTGAGGGGCTAAATCCTGGCATATTGAGGGGTAAAATTCTGGCATATTGAATGGCTAAATCACAGTGCATCCGGAGGAAGAACAAAGTGCCATGCCTCCAGCGCAAAGTGGTCTGTGAGCAACATTGAGCACCTTTCCTTCTGGCTGAGTGTATCTGTGAGTGTGTTCTGGCCGAGTGTGATTGTGTGCTGACTGAGCGTGTCTGTGAGTCAGTGTGTGCTGGCTGAGTGTCTGTGAATGACTTTGGTGGCTGAGTGTGTCTATGAATGACTGTGTGCTGGCTGAGTGTGTCTATGAATGACTGTGTGCTGGCTGAGTGTGTCTATGAATGACTGTGTGATATGTGTTAGTGTTCACATTTAGGACACAGCAATAAGAATGTGAGTTAGTCATCCACACACTTTTTATCTATACCAAATGTGTATAGATGTTTGTAGAATAATTATGAAACAAATAAAATTTTAGGAGCTGTAAATTCCTAGAAGCTGGGATTTAAGTCTGATCTTGAAATATGCTATTTATACAGTTCATTTTTATTATCACTTGCATATATTTTATTTAATAATGTGTGTCCGCAAGGGCCTCATGTTCGACTTTCGCCTAAGGCCCCAAAAAGTATAGAGCCACCTCTGCTGGAGATTATAAGGCCAAAATGAGGTGTGTACTGTAAGGTGACAGGGCTGGACTTTATTTAGTATTTGTGTTAACTAGTTAACTTGCAGCCATTGTGGGAGTGACTAAGTACTGTCCTATAAGATCTTACAGAAAGCACTAAGTAACATGTGGTCTTGCTGGGAAACACATTGATTTGTTCTCGTCGAGAAATCTATTTTCTTTCCTTAATGATTAGCTGCTATGATCGAAAGCCAGGTGTGCAGCTTTGGAACATTCCTCCTTTCCTATTATGTTGGGTTGGTATCCCTTCATATAGGTTATTCTTTAGTGCCGTATTTTATTGTTTGTTATATAAATAAACTATCATTTGTAATGTATAAAATTCGTCATAATGGTTCATAATTCGGTTTAGGAGTGCCAAACATGACATGGTATATGAGTCTAGTATATTTGAATAAAGAAAAGCATTAAAAAGAGAAGTGGGAAGGGCAGTAAATCAATATCTTGTTACCAGAGGCGGCTCTAGACTTTGTGAGGCCTTAGGCGAAAGTCGAACATGAGGCCCTCACGGACACACATTATTTAATAAAATATATGCAAGTGATAATAAAAATGAACTGTAGAAATAGCATATTTCAAGATCAGACTCAAATCCCAGCTTCTAGAAATTAACAGCTCCTAGAATTTTATTTGTCTCATAATTATTCTACAAACATCTATAAACATTTGGTATAGATAAAATTGTGTGCGGCTGACATTGTTATTGCTGTGTCCTAAATGTGAACACTAACACATATCACACAGTCATTCATAGACACACTCAGTGAGCACACACTGACTCACAGACACACTCAGTCAGCACACAATCACACTCAGCCAGCACACACTGACTCACAGACACACTCAGAAAGCACACAATCACACACTAACAGAAACACTCAGCCAGAAGGAAAGGTGCTCAATGTTGAAAGTGGTCTCACAGACCACGTTGTGCTAGAAGATTGGCACTTTGTTCTTCCTCACAGCACCGGATGCACTGTGATTTAGCCATTCACTATGCCAGGATTTTGCCCCTCATTATGCCAGAATTTTGCCCCTCACAATGCCAGAATTTTGCCTCTCAATATGCCAGGATTTTGCCACTGTATGCCAGGATATTGCCCCTCACTATGCCAGGATTTTGCCACTCTGTGCCAGGATTTTGCCCCTCATTATGCCAGAATTTTGCCCCTCACAATGCCAGAATTTTGCCTCTCACTATGCCAGGATATTGCCCCTCACAATGCCAGAATTTTGCCTCTCAATATGCCAGGATATTGCCCCTCACAATGCCAGGATTTAGCCTCTCACTATGCCAGGATTTTGCCCCTCATTATGCCAGAATTTTGCCCCTGACTATGCCAGAATTTTGCCTCTCACTATGCCAGGATTTTGCCCCTCACTATGCCAGAATTTTGCCCCTCACAATGCCAGAATTTTGCCCCTCACAATGCCAGAATTTTGCCTCTCAATATGCCAGGATTTTGCCACTGTATGCCAGGATATTTCCCCTCACAATGCCAGGATTTAGCCTCTTACTATGCCAGGATTTTGCCCCTCACCTCATTATGCCAGGATTTTGCCCCTCACCTCATTATGCCAGGATTTTGCCCCACACTGTGCCAATATGTAGCCACTCATTGTGCCAGGCTTTGCTCGTTTGTGCCACCCTCCTCCCCTCCCTAGTACTTACCTCCATGCTGCTCTCTGTTGTTTCCTCCGTGCATCTTCTCTCCTTTTTTTTAAACTTTATTGCGCGGGTTCAATAAAGTTTAAAAAAAAAAAAAAACGCGATCGGAGCTTCCTTCCTCCGTGCAGGAGAGAAGATGCACGGAGGAAACGTCCCAGGTTAGTGTAACAGGGAGCTTAACGGCAGCGTTAAGCTCCCTTTTACATCAAAGGTAATAAGGTGAGTTAGGCAGCCGCGAGGCCCCCGTGAGTGCGAGGCCTTAGGCCGCTGCCTAACTCGCCTAATTAGAGAGCCGCCTCTGCTTGTTACATTCGCATTGTGTTGTGACCTAGGTGTGAAAGGGACATTTCTGCTGACAGTGGAAGATGGGGGTCCTGCAAACAAGGCTGGAGTTCCTAATGGTTCCCGACTCTTGGAATTGAACGGAGAGAGTGTGATCAGTATCACTTTGAGTCAACTCACTAAGAAGGTAACAGAAATATGTGCTAGAATGGATAAATGTGCAAACTGTACATATATGAGTATTCATGTCTTGTATCACAGCATAAGATATTTTTATATATAACACTTATTTAAATGTTACTTTTATATATATATATATATATATATATATATATATATATATATATATGGATAATTTATCAGCACAAATATGTAGATGAAAAAACAAGATTAATCCATCATTTTTAACTTTTCATGATAATCATTTCCCAAGAGGATTATAAAGCTAAAGGGTTTATCATTGCATTGGTGTCACTATATGTTTAGGAGTTTTATATGGCAAATACACAGCTTTCATGATATAATTTATATTGGCTAATATAACATGGCTACTATGTGACCAAAACAGAGACATTATTGGCAGACAAAATCTGAAAGGCAACGGTATTAGATGTCTACAGATAGAAGCCGTGCTGTAGTCTAGGAAGATGATCATCAGTTCACTCTGTGCTGTACTGTATCAGGCGGTTTATTTCTAGGACAGTAGATATGCTAGCTGTTAACAGAATACCAGGATATGATGTCATGTCCTGGCACTCTGGCAGTAGGTGACAGGAGGACAGAGTGAGCACAGCAGGAGTATATAGAAATGCTATATATAATATATATATATATATATATATATATATATATATATATATATATATAAAATCAGGGCTTTGTATATTTTAAAAGTGATGGTTCTGCCCCCCTATATTTGTGCAAGAGGCAGCATGGTAGGTTGTCTGTGCACCTGGGCAGTATAAAGACACCATGCTGCCTGCCACTAGACACCAGGGAGGTAGCTTGGATATTTAAAAGGTGTGCAATGTGGGTTATGGGGCATGTCATCAGTGTACATTGTGGGTGAGAGTAAGTCGTGGGTTTGCAATGTTGGTGACTGGACATTTCCTGAGGTAAGTCCTGCGTCTGCAGTGTGGGTGATGGGGCATGACCTGGGAGTGCAATGCTGGGGTAAGTCATGGCTGTGCAATGTGGGTAATGGGGCATGTACTGGGTAAGTCCTTTGTGTGCAATGTGGGTGATGGGGCATGCCCTGGGTGTGCAATGTGGGTGCTGGAAAATGTTCTTGGTGCTGGCTGGGGCATGTCCTGGGTGTACAATCTGGTGCTGGGTGGGACATGTCCTAGGTGTGCATTCTGGGTGCTCTGTCAATACCAGTGGGTGCAATCTAGGTGCTTTGGCAAGACCTGTGAGTGCAATCTAGGTGCTGGGTGCAAAGTGGATAAAAAAAAAAAAAAGGATTAGTGCACTCCACTCTCCGGATTCAATGCAAAAAGGGTGCTTTATTCAATATGTAGAAAACAGGAAAAAAATGAATGGACAAAAAATAAACTGGGGTAAGGGAGGACGACCTGACGCGTTTCGCGTGTTACCACGCATAGTCATAGGTTTGATCTCGTCCTCACTCACGATTAGGAGGACCTGCCCTCGAGATTTTCAAAAGCTGTGAGTAGAGGCGGTGCTGGCTTCTTTTTCAAAACTGATGGGTGCAAAGTGGTCATGTTATGTGGAAGTAGTCAGGTACTGTGGGTGGTATGGCAAGTGTTATGGGGGTAATAATGAAAGGGGGCAGAGGAATTAAATAAAAACCAGGAATTCGTTTTTACCAAAAATGTTTTATTATCTGATAACTATACCTTACCACTGCCTTTAACTGGCAGTAGGAGACATTTGAACATTATACTGATGGTAATACTTGCACAGTTGCTCATGGGTAGAGTAGAGAAACACCATCACCATATTTTTTAATTGGAACTACTCTCGAACCATTTCCTAAGCTTTGGATACATCGCCAGTAGACAGGGATTGAATAAGTAAGAAGGGGGATGGGCTGCAATCAGGCGCATTAAAATTTCATAGCATTGGCAGCAGTAGGTCAGGCCCAGATTGTAATTTATTTTTTTTGGTAAGGAGATGTACAGCTGTCTGATACTGGCAAGATTTCAAAGTCTCCAATGACTTCAAAATTGCTATCGATGTGCAGATATTGAGACTAAAAAAAAAAGGGTTAAGTAGTAGCACACACTCTGTCTTAAAAGTATAAAAAAGAACCACTTTTATTAAGAACAGGATGAGATAATAAAAGAATAGTTAAATGTTATCAGACTCCATATAGGACTCAAGAATAAATAAATGCCTCACGCGTTTCGCGCTATATGCGTTTCATCATGAGACTTGATTTTGAGTGGGCTCTCATACTTTTGCTTTATTACACTTACTTTAGGAGGCGGGGCTTCAGCGTGATTCTATAATTACAGATGGTGAGTTGACACTGTATTAACCAGGCTTGAATAATACTGGTGTCCAACTATTCCTACACATATGGAGGCTCATACTGTACTGTAATTACACAGAATTATATGTGTATCTCTATGGTGTGGTTATGTCTGCATGTAAAAATGTAAATATGTATTTAAACACTGGTCAACACCCTATGTTTATCTTAAACAGCTGCAGAGCAACACTTCCCGAGTGGTCCTTCTAGTCTTGGAAGCTTCAGCATGGAATGTATATGACTCTCATGGAGTCACACTGAGCTCAGCACTAGCAGACACCTCTTTTCTTCCTTATCGAATACGTAAACTGCACTTAGTACGGGGTACAGAAGGATACGGATTCCTCTTAAGGCAAGAGAAGTGCCATGGTGGACAGGGTAAGACCGATATCTTTTCAAAGAGTTTCAAGGTGGATCGCACTTTGATGAACCTCATCATTGAAACAAAATTAATAGTATGAACAATGCACAAAACCCCCAAACATTAGTAAATGTATCCATGAACAATTTTCTAAATTATAAAGAAAATATAAATACAACCCTATGATAAAATGCTTTAAAAAGCCAAGTAAGCCAGAGAATTGAAAGGGCTTCTGATCAGGTGAGATTTGGCAAAATGCATACATCTATTTTAAAGGTTTGCTGATGCAACATTCAGTAAATGCCTATGTCAGCTCAGCCATTGCTTTTATCCATGTTGTGGTTGGTCATGGGTGTGACCTATAGCTGATACTTATTCACATTCTCTTCCATTAGTTACTACACATACAATTTCTATTGTGAAAAGTATCTACTGACAAAAATTCCCTTTAATTTTTCCAGCAATTCAGTAACTTTTGAAAATACTTTTATTTTCTTTGCTGGTAATGACATAGTAGTTATGTATTAATGAAAAATGAAATGGGCACATTAGAGGGTCTTCCATATTCTCCAGGGGTGTACACGATATTTCTGAGGAAAACTGCTGTTGTCTTCAATGACAGGCTTCATGAGTTTTGTGTGAATAGGCCATCACACTAGTTCAGTTCTTAAAGGGGTATTGCTAAAACCAGTAAGGTACATGGTCTGATTCACTGGCCATTCATTCACTGCAGCAGTTCTCATGGAATCCCGACACTGATCTCTTCTTCCCCTTTCTGGAGTACAGTTCTTACTGCATTTGCACTGATTCCTTGCATTTACCTGTTAATAAATAATGTCTGGACTGGGCAAGGATGTAAATGACTTAGCATTTAAACCAGGGCTGTGCAAGGATTTGTGGTACCATAGCAAAACCTAATTTTGCTGTCGGAATTGGCTCCGCCTCTTTGTTTCCCCTTTGATTTTCCAGCAGAACTCTGCTGCTGAATCAGATCCCAATGCGGCTGCTGATCTGATTCACCTGCAGGAAGCTCAGTTAACTCAGGTTTGAACATGCACCTCTGGAGTGGCGCTTCTAATGACGGCAGCATACAGCACCTGATGTAGGAGGTGTTTCTCACTAGTGACGACCGCATACAGCACCTGATGTAGGAGGTGTTTCTCACTAGTGACGACCGCATACAGCACCTGATGTAGGAGGTGTTTCTCACTAGTGACGACCGCATACAGCGCCTGATGTAGGAGGTGTTTCTCACTAGTGACGACAGCATACTGCGCCTGATGTAGGAGGTGTTTCTCACTAGTGACGACCGCATACAGCACCTGATGTAGGAGGTGTTTCTCACTAGTGACGACCGCATACAGCGCCTGATGTAGGAGGTGTTTCTCACTAGTGACGACAGCATACTGCGCCTGATGTAGGAGGTGTTTCTCACTAGTGACGACAGCATACAGTGCCTGATGTAGGATGTGTTTCTCACTAGTGATCACAGCATACTGCGCCCGATGTAGGAGGTGTTTCTCACAAGTGACGACAACATACATCGCCTGATGTAGGAGGTGCTTCTCACTAGTGATGACAGCATACAGCTCCTGATGCAGGAGGTGTTTCTCACTAGTGAAGACCGCATACAGCGCCTGATGTAGGATGTGTTTCTCACTAGTGATCACAGCATACAGCGCCTGATGTAGGAGGTGTTTCTCACTAGTGACGACAGCATACAGCGCCTGATGTAGGAGGTGTTTCTCTCAAGTGACGACAGAATACAGCGCCTGATGTAGGAGATGTTTCTCACTAGTGACGATAGCATACAGTGTCTGATGTAGGAGGTGTTTCTCACTAGTGACGACAGTGCCTGATGTAGAAGGTGCTTCTCACTAGAGACGGCAACATGCTGCACCTGATGTAGGAGGCGGCTTTGCACAACTCTGGAGCGGCAAATCTCGTCATTGATGGCTGCCTGTCCGGTGGGGAAGGAGCGCATTGCAGAGCGCCCCCAGCAGACCTGGCCCTAGACGGGCGCCTACTTCACCTATGGGTGGCGCCGGCCCTGATTAAAACACAAGGAGAATGGGCAGCAAATAATATGATAGCTTCTACCCAATACAGAGAGAATTGCAAGTAATTGAGATGGGAATTTCAAACTTTAAGCCATTAAAGTGGTCCCAAGCATTATGGATAAGGGATACTCAACCTGCATTAGTAAACACATTGTACAGACATTTGTTCATTTTGTTGAAGATAGATCATTATTCTGATTTTCATTAACCTCTCACTGCTTTCCTAAGGTCAGTTCCTCCGCGAGTTAGACCCAGGACTGCCTGCTGAGGTAGCTGGGATGCGTGAAGGAGATCGTTTGCTTGGAGTAAATGATCAAAATGTAGAGGAATTAGAGCATGAGGACATTGTCTCCACAATCCAGGAAAGCGGCAAACAAGTCACAATGGTCGTCATCAGCAATGAGGGGGACAGGTTCTTCAGGGAGGTGAGAGGACAAACCATACTAAGGGGAATTAGGGTTGCCACCTGGCCGGTATTTTACCGCCAGGCTGGTAAAAAATTGGCATCAGGCCAATGTTAAGTCTATGGAGACATTACCAAGGCCGGTATTTTTTTGAAGAAAAGGTGTCAACCCTAAGGGGAATGTGGAGATCATTTGAGACTTGGGCAGTGAACTGAAAGTGTAAAGTTCTGCACTGAGGTATAAGAGATTTATTATATATTAGGCCTATACAGGTATATTTGAAAGTGCCAAATGTAGCAAAAAAGTCAGAACTAAGATCGTGTTGGCAAAATATTAAAGTGCTTCAAAGGGACAGTCTAGTCCCCAAATTCACTTTGGTGTAAGATGAAGATTACTGCTTGTTATGTGCACAGAGAGACAGGACATTAGTTTGAATGAAATTATTCTCATTGGTTCCTGCAGCAAAAAAAAAAAGGAAAAAGAAAAAAGCAACTGTCTTTTACTCAGCTAGTGTGGCCAGTCCTGGTTTCTTGCAAACTGCTGTAATCTCACTATTTCATCTAGCTGTAAGTATTTTATATTTTAGGCAATGCAAAATTTAAAACATGCGTTTTAAAGTACTTTGAAAGTACTTTAATATGCATTAATATTTGGAAGATGCATTTTGGGCATTAGACAGTGCCTTTAATGAATCAAAGAAACATAGTGATAGTTGACACAAGGAACAACATGGGGTGCAGGGACACACACTACACATTTCGCGTTTAGTGCACTTATGCGTTACCTAAACGCGAAACACTTAAGTGTGCTTCCCTGAACCCATGGTGTTGCTTATGTGAACTATCCCTACGTTTCTTTGATTCATTAAAGCACTTTAATATTTTGCCAACATGATCTGAGTCTGTGGTCGGGAGGATACAGTCTGAGCGTATAATTGTGGCTTTGGAAAGCCTTTGTTCTGTGCTGATTGGCTGTGAGTAGAGACCGGATTCTCCTTGCTTCAAGGTATTTATACATATTTGGAAGTGTGCCACAGGATCAGGAATGGGAATTGACATTTTTAGATTTACAGTAAAAGTGAAGAAAAATGTTTATTTAGCAATAATAAAGATGCATCCTTAATCACACACACAAAAAAAACTGTTTAAATAAACTGTATTCAAACAAAACTACACATTTAGAGAGCTAATGAGAATATTATGTTAATCCAGTGGGGCTGCACCTTGCTAATGTGACGCATTTGACCCACAGATCACATATAGTGTTGTAGCCAAATTATCAGCATGTGTATACAATGCAATGAAGTTATAAAAACACATTAAGAATGTAACTGAGCAAAACAAAATGATGTCCATGGAAATATTATGTTCTTCATTGTGTCTTTTAATTTGCAAATTCTGCAAATATCTCTTACTCTCTTGATGTTTTTATAGATTGGAATTTCCCCTCTGCTTTTCTATGAAGATAATACTCAAGTGGCTGCTGATGGCACAAATAAATCAGCCACTAAAGTGCCACATGACTCTGTGTCCCACCAGGTAAGCTAATTCTTGTATCACAATACAATTTTTTTCTTAAATTTAATATATTTGTAAAATAGTTTGTATTTTAATATACAATAAACCTTCAGTGCACATTTCGAATAATTAGTGAAAAGTGGAAAACAGTGTAATACAAAACACATTAAAAGGGACACTCCCACCAAAAAATGAAAAGGGTTTATTTTTTTTATTTTTTATTGTTGATTTCAGATAGGTCTTTTGTTTTTGTTATTTGATTGTATTTAATAAAATATGTAACTTAACAAGTGTGACTGGGCGCTGCCATTTGGTGAAATATTGTGTCACCCCCTAGTGCCTCTACAGCACAAATGTCTCACTTTGGGGCTAGGGAAACAGAATGCAGTCTAAGTCAGAATTCTGATCATAGACTTGCATTGAATGGGAGGGTAATGCAACTATTACATCACAAGGGGGCAGAGTAATCCTGTTTTATCAGGTTAATCTTTGTGTCTTAATTCAGGTAATTAAAAGTTTTACAAAACCACCTAGTCCTGCCAACTATGATACACAGGAGCCAGTAAGAGAGCAGGGGAGTATCTTATGACCTCATCATTCAGGCTTTGGCCACAGTTTTAAAGTGAGACTGACTGGAAGATTTTGGACGATTTTGCATCATGGGAAATATTCACAAAATGGAGCCAGGAGATAAACACCTAATTTTATTTTTCCTTTGATGCTGCTTTGATCTCAGCTGGAAAATGTTAGCTGAATAGGTAACTGAAATGGTCTTCCTAATACTAAGCTGACCTTCCGCTTATCAGCAGAGACAGTCACATCCTTGACATTTCGGTTTACTTTCGGCAAGAAAGCTTTGCTAGCGAGTTGTTTAGGAGAGAGAGAAAAAGGAATGGACAAACAAGCTGAAGATATCAGAAGATAGTAAGCGGAAACAAGAAGATGAAGAAAAAACAGTGGAACAAGGGATCGGCTAAGAGGAGAAGAAGCAAGGTGAAGAGGAGTCGGAAGGCATAGGTAGGCAGTAAGGAGAAGGAAGAGGCAGCTCAAGAAAGGTGTCTGCTGACAGCAGCAAGGGAGTGGGCTCTGTGGCCAACTTGTTTGACCTGGAAAAAGTTGCAGGGCTCAAAATGGGGTGAGCAAAGTGCCCCTGGGGGGTGCAATGACTGTTTGTAAACAATAAACTGCTACCAAATAAATATAGCCATTAAACTTTCTAGACACTTTTCATACAGGGTAAACACATAGCTAGATGATTGTAAGTATGGCGTTCACAATAACATTGTAGTAAACACTATCTACTGAAAATTGTCATACATCCGATAAGTATTTACTATAATAATTTGAATTGTTTAGTAGACTTTTTTTCCCATATCATTAAATACCACTTTTTAGACGATGGAGTGGGATTGCCTTTGTGCTGCACAGAGAGGAGATAAATGACAGCTCAATGGAATTGTGATGATATAACTGATTTTAGAGTTAATGGAGATTATTCAATAAACAGTGAATAAACTGACAACCAAGTTGTAAAACATTGAAAAATAAGAGAGGTGGAGAATTTTTCATCCCTGTTTTCCACAATTACAGTATTTACGCAAATCTAATGCTCCATTGAATGTAATGTGCACTTGAAATTTTGAAGGCAAAAAACTTTTTCGCCAGCGAATGAAATACGCATTTGTACAAGAAGTATTTTTTTTAAAACAATCAGTTTATGCTTCCAACTTACGATAGTTTTATTATAAATTACACAGCTATACAACAATATTATGGCATTTCTATAAGTAAGATATTGAAGGATGCATGCACAGTTTGTCTTTATTGAGTTGTGCTTTCCTTTTTGTTAATAGCAACATTTTGGGGGTTTTGGATTAAGTTGCAACATAAAACATATCTGAATTATAATGTGCCATCGATTCTAATGCGCACTCATATTTTGGAGACAACATTTTGCGAACCCCATAGTAGCTCACATTATTTGTAACAATCATATTTCCTGCATAAGAAAGTAGTAAGTGATGAAATAATATGAATGAATAGGAATATGAGACCATTCAGGACCACCTGAGATCTTTTAATTAAACCTGTTTTTTTTTATACAGGTAAAAGCAGATGATACACCTGAAGATCGCATCCCTTCAACAAAAATACAAAGCAGTGAAGAATAAAAAGGAGGGAAATTTTCCAAAAATCTACAATCACACTGAACCATCTCTAAAAAATGTCATAACAGCTGTCACTCTAACCTTTATGTCTCTATCTATTGTATATTGAACATTACCTATTTGCACATTCTGAATCTTGCACTGTAGTGCACACATATTTTACATAGCAAGAGTCCCCTAAGGGTGGACACAGTCATACATGTAAACACGTAAACTAAGAAGTGGAAAAATATATTGATTTATTACTATTTCATTAGTAAAAATGTAATTCATTAAATCATACACAAAAATAAATTATATTATGTACTATTTACAGACTGATGCTCACTATAGAAAATATCATCAATCACGGTGAGGCTGTATTAAAACTGGTGTACTATATCCACCAAAATCTAGATTACCACACCTCCCAATGAAAGTGAGCAATATATGAAATATATCACAGTACCTGAACTGTACACATCTTCATCTAGCTCTTGAAAATCTGATCCTCCAGCAGTGCATGGGAAATTCTAACAAAAGCTGAGAAGGGGGTAATCAGAGGTTCAAAATTGCTTATGATCTAACTACATGTTAATAGATCAGTAATGTTTTTCGATGTATGACATTTAAATGAAGAGAAGTTCAGATATGAGATTTGCCTGTCCTTTCTCTTACCACTACATGCAACCTTTAAACGAACACATTTAAAATCAAAACATCGAAAATTCAGACAAGGCCACTGACCAGGTGCACATATGAGAATAAACAAATCAAGTCTGGCATGAAATAGAGCAATGAAATCTAAATTACAGACGACATGTGTCATACCTTTGACATCCTGCATGATACGTTAAATAAGAAAAAGTGGTATTTGCGCCAGAAATATATTAAAAACATTAAAGTATGTATTAGAAAATTCTTAAAAATAATCAAAAAAAAAATAACATTCATGAAAAATACAATCAAACATCTATTGTATACCACACTGTAAGCCAAAAGGGAAGCAGATATACTAACACACGTAAAATATGCCATACGCATTTCAAGTAGGAGGACACTTGTTCCAAAGCTGCAAACGTAGCTATTATATGTAACTAATCGAGTTGAGCGGACACCTGGATGTTCGGGTTCGGCCGAACTTCGGAAAAAAGTTCGGGTTCAGGGTCGAATTGACCTATTCGTATGAATGGGGACTCTATTTCGGTTTATAGAATAGCAATAGCATTACATGTTTTCTATAAACCGAAAGTGTATAAACCGAATGTCTTTTGGTTTATAGACTTTCGGTTTATGGAATACATGTAATGCTATTGCTATTCTATAAACCGAAAGTCTATAAACTGAATGACTTTCGGTTTATAGCCGAACCTCGAACTCCAAGCCAAACATACAGTGAAATGTTCGGGTTCGGGGTACGAACACCGTAATGTTCGGTAAGAACCCGAACAGTGCGGTTCGAAATCGCTCAACAATAGTAACTAACATTGTAGAAAATAATTATCCTAGTCAGTAACAAAAGTAACAATCACAGTTGCCAAAGAGCAAATGAAAGCAGGCTGCAAAGTGACACATGGCATCAGTTGCGTTTTTTAAAAGAGTATACAACATCTGTATTACAAAACACAAAAAATAGTGCCAAATAGGAATATGAATAGTAAATACAAAATAATAACAAATGCAGGAAAGCTTTCCAAACTGATAATCGTGAAATATAATGATATAATCATATACAAATATGATTTAATTGTGACATCTACCAACCAATGACATCCTCATATATTGTAAAATTATTACTTCTTTGTATTTTACTGCTCAAATGTCCAGTGGGTTGAGGCCGCACTCTTGAAGCATCTGCTTGTGTTGATGATGGATGGAAAGAGCATTATTCTTCCACTGTAGTCCAGCCACATCAAGCTTAGCGAGGAGCTGATCAAGACATGACTGTGAACGTGGGGAGAGTAAGTTCAGAAAAAGGGGATTGGAGAGAGATTACAGACAATAGAGTTTGATAGTGAAAGCATATGAAGGCACAATATAGAAAAGGCTAAAGAATGGATTATGATAAGACCATAAAAACATACAGAATGGAGATTGATACCCAGAAAACTGTACTGTAAAAGCAAAAAAGAGGAAAGTGTGCAGAAAGAGCTGTTGTAAAACACAGAGAAGATTGTAAACAGTCACAGTCTAACATGAATCATTATTCTTAATTCCATATTCTGCATATAGCTAATAAACCCACGTTTATTATTCAAAAGTGTTCTGTACTTGATATGATCTGCTTAAAAGAAAAGAAAACCAAGACAGAATGTGTTGGCAGATTAGAACCATTTGTTCCATCAAATTTAATGTCTGCCTAAAAAAAAAAAAAAAGTCTGAATACTTTCATTAGTCCCTAGCCTTATCTTATATCTAGGATAGCCTTGTGCATATCCAATGCCTTGTGCCTATCCCATGCATGCTTAAACTACTTCACTGTTTAACTCTACCACTTCTGCTGCATACACCCAATACCCTCTCAGTAAATGAATACTTATGTATACTCTCCTCCTTTACGGTGTTGATTCCTGTAACATGTATTTAAATGTTTCTATCATATTCCCTCTGTCTTGTCTTTCTTCCAAGCTATACATGTCAACTGCCATAACTAGGGTTAGACATGAATCTATATCCTAAATTTATGCAAGGCAGTAGGCAGACAGCAGTAAGCAAGAACGCATATCTAGCACATAAGTAACATCTCCAGCAGAATCAATAGCATTGACCAAGACAGAGGTTTAATCTACAGATGCGGCTCTATAAAATAAATGTATTCTGGACTCAATAGGAAAGTTTAAAGATCCCATGGATTATGTGTGAAGGTGAATTATCACATAACGTGTGTGTCACGGTATTCCCGTGACCAACTATTTTACCCCATCTTATGTGCCCATGTTTGGGCGAAGCATTGTGTGTTTTCCCCTGTACTTTTATTGAAAAGGGCTATATTCACTTTGCTGTATTTGACCAAATCTGAATGCACGTTGCTGATTGGTCGGCGGTTTAAAGGTCCACTAGCCAAATTAGAGACAAAATATGAAATACAGACCTAAGCGAGAGTGCCAACACTTATGTTGTTGTAAGCGCCCTGACTAGAATAACAGGTCCCACATTGGAGCAAGATAGGTATAGGTGAAAAAATTGTGCATTAATGTGTCACAATGATATGTTTAAATGTACCAGATCCACTAGTGGGAGTACAATGGAAATTACTGCCATACAAGTTAGCGGGCTACTTACATGCAACAAAGTTTCATATTCTTTCTCCATATTCTCCACTGTGGCCCGAAGCTCTGAGATCTCCTCCTCTTTCTCTGCTGCCTTACGCTCACAGTCTTCCCGAAGCTTCTGCAGTTCACTCTGTGACTTAGCTGGGCATTAATTCAAGAAGAACATGGAAAATTAAGTTTTAATCATCTGCGAGCTACATTAAAAAAAAAAAAAAAAAAAAAAAAAGGAAAGAGTCCTTTAAACAAAGATCTCAAACCTCACTACTTTAATCAGTCTATTTATGTTTAGTTATAAAGAGGGTTCTCCCACACACGAATACCAAAAAGGTACTATTCTTATCCATAATAGTGTAATTTTATATATCCCAACAGTCATGTGCCTGGTTTTGTATATTCATGGAGTGCACTGGCACTAGAAGCACCATCGCTACTGAGAAGTACGGTTAGCAGAAGTTAGCATTATACATAGACGCACACACCGATGCATCACTTTTTAGTGCTCTTGCGTCATGCAATTGTTTTATACAGAACCCCTAAAGTGTTTTACCAAGAAAAATATCTTGTGTATATTGACTAAACAGAGAACCAACAAAAGAATAGAAAAATAGCCAAGTTGAAACCATACGTAAACTGGCAAATTACTCCAGCTTGAAGATATTTTGGACTGGTATTTTTGCAGTTCCCTTATCACCGCGTATAAACGGGACTGTTTAAAAGTGTGTCCTTTTTTACATTGAAGCTTATAATAATCTTAGTTCTCTTTTAGTTCTGACCATTTGCATTGAATCATCATCTTGTGTTGCTTGCCAAATTAGATATTTTTCTCTTTCGCGATTACATGCGAGCCAGGCGAATACAAGGGAGCAGCTTCTAAAGTGAAAAAGCTTCTTAAGTGTGCGAGTTAGAAGCAAAGAAGGAGTTAAAAGGAAAGAAGGAGGGTAAAGTATAAATCTTTTATTTTTTTTATTCTTTATTCTATTTTTAATTTTGTGGTTTACACTAGAGAGCATGTTGGACAGTGCCACTAAGTGCATGTCTTGCAGCATGTATGCGGTCTTGGAGCAAGTTCCCCAAGGTCCATACCACTGCTGCAGATGTGAGCAGGTTGCTGCTTTGGAAAATATAATATTAGATCTAAAGAGGCAACTGGCAACACTTAGGGACATAAGCAACATGGAGCGGAGTTTACTGCTCACGGAGCAGGCATTGGCTGGGGCCAGTGTAGAAGAGGGTGATGATGGAGGGGAAGAGGTTTCTAGGGCAGAGAGCTGGGTTAGTTGTGTAAGGGGCAGTAGGGGTCTGAGAGCTAGGGAGGCTTGTTCTGAGCTGGTTCACCCCAACATGTTTGCCAGCTTGTGTGAGGATGCTGGGGGGATTAGCTCAGAAGAGGCATTTCTGGGGCAGGCGGACTCACCTAGCAGCCAGGTGAGTAGCCTCTCCAGCACAGTTGGGAGCCAGGACACTAGGAAGGCTAGACAGGTTGTGGTGGTAGGGGATTCTATTATTAGGAAGGTAGATAGGGTAATCTGTCGCCAGGACCCTGAATGCCGAACTGTATGTTGTCTCCCGGGTGCTCGGGTTCGGCATGTTGCGGACCGGGTAGGCAGATTATTGGGAGGGGCTGGGCATGATCCAGCGGTCATAGTACACATTGGTACTAATGACAAAGTTAATGGTAGGTGGGGGGTCCTTAAAAATGATTTTAGGGAACTAGGAAAGAAGCTAAAGGAAAGGACCTCCAAGGTAATATTCTCTGAAATATTACCTGTGCCACGCGCTACGTCAGGGAGACAGCGGGAGCTTAGGGAGATTAATGCGTGGTTGCGAAGGTGGTGCAAGCAAGAGGGATTTGGGTTCTTAGAGCACTGGGCAGACTTTGCAGTCGACTACAGACTCTTTGGACGGGATGGGCTGCACCTCAATGATGAGGGGGCTGCGGTATTAGGGGCGAGGATGGCTAGAGGATTAGATGAGCTTTTAAACTAAGCTCTGGGGGGGAGGGTCAAGATCAAAATGAAGCAATGGCAGCTAGAGTAGATTGGAAGGTGGGTATAGCTATGGCAAAGGAGGAGGAAACCGCTGGTGGGGTTAACATAGATCATAGGGAGGTACATACAATTAAACCTGCGGGCATTACGTGTTTGTCAACTAAACAGAAAATGGGTAGTAATCGCAAATGTCTTTTAGCAAATGCAAGAAGCTTGACAAACAAAATGGGTGAGCTGGAGATACTGGTAAGTGCTGAACAGTATGATTTAATAGGAATCACGGAAACGTGGTGGGATGAGACCCACGACTGGTCAGTTAATCTACAAGGCTACTCACTTTTTAGAAAGGACAGAGTAAATAGAAAAGGGGGAGGGATATGTCTATATGTAAATCCTAAACTAAAGCCCAGTATTAATGAAGGTGTGCATGACGTAACTGGAACTGATGTGGAGACACTGTGGGTGGAGATTAGCTTAGACACTAAAAAGAATCACACATTACTTGTAGGTGTATGCTACAAGCCACCAAATAGTATCATTGATGGAGAAGATCAGCTTTTATTACAAATTGAAAAGGCTGCAAATCTGAATGAAGTTCTAATCATGGGAGATTTTAATTACCCAGATATAGATTGGAATTGTGGCACAACTAGTTCCGCTAAGGGCAGCAAGTTTCTGAACCTGCTTAATAACACATTTATGGCACAATTAGTAGACACCCCAACTAGAATGGATGCCTGTCTGGATTTAGTAATAACAAACAATGACCAGCTTATCTCAAACGTCAAAGTAAGAGAACACTTGGGCAATAGTGACCATAACATGGTATCGTTTGAGATTAATGCAAAAAAGCAAATTGGTAACTACGCCACCAAAACACTTAATTTTAGAAGGGCCAACTTTGATGGACTAAGGGCATCAATGGAACATTTAGACTGGGAACGATTGTTTTCTGGACTAAACACAGAAGACAAGTGGAATGCCTTTAAGCACACATTACAAAAGTACACATCCCAATATATACCTTTGGGAAACAAATACAAAAGACACAAATCAAAACCAATGTGGCTTACCTGTACAGTGAAACAGGAAATGCAAAACAAGAAAATGGCATTCAAACATTATAAAAGCAAGGGATCAACATTATCATTTATAAAATACAAAGATGCCAACAAAGCCTGCAAAAAGGCAATTAAAATGGCTAAATTGGAAAACGAGAAAAGGATTGCCAAGGAGAGTAAAATTAACCCCAAAATTGTTTATAAGTATATAAATGGAAAAAAGCTAAAGAGGGAAAATGTTGGGCCCTTGTTATCCCAAATGGGAAATTTGGTAAGTGAGGACAGAGAAAAAGCAGACATTTTAAATACTTTTTTTTCTTCGGTTTATACTAAGGAAGAACAGATGGATGAGCCCCTGCTACCGGAAGTTACGGAACCGTCACCACAAACATGGGATTGGCTGACACAGGAAAAAGTGTTTATGCAATTAAACTCTGTTAAGATAGACAAGGCCCCAGGGCCAGATGGTATACACCCAAGGGTCCTTAGAGAGTTAAGCATAATTCTGGCCAGACCAATATTTATGATCTTTAGGGATTCGTTCAGTTCAGGTATAGTGCCAACAGACTGGCGAAAGGCGGATGTCATTCCAATATTTAAAAAGGGATCAAAATCTCTGCCTGGTAATTATAGGCCAGTGAGCTTGACATCTGTAGTGGGGAAATTATTTGAAGGATTGCTAAAGGTGTACACTCAAGAACACATCTTGAATCAGAATATAATTAGTAAAAGTCAACATGGTTTTGTGAAAGACAGGTCTTGTCAAACAAACTTAATAACATTCTATGAAGAGGTCAGTAAAAATATAGATCTAGGTGTGGCAGTTGATGTGATCTATTTGGATTTTGCTAAAGCATTTGATACAGTTCCACACAAAAGGTTACTCTACAAATTGAGAGAAATAGGATTGGGGGCAAATGTATGTATTTGGATTGAAAATTGGCAAAAAGATAGAACACAGAGGGTTGTTGTAAATGGTAAAGCTTCAAATTGGACCAGGGTAGTGAGCGGAGTACCTCAGGGGTCTGTTTTGGGACCTCTTCTTTTTAATCTGTTTATTAATGATCTCCCACGTTGTGCTGAGTGCCATGTCTCAGTGTTTGCTGATGACACAAAATTAGGTAAGGTAATAAAGACTAATCTTGATGTTTTTTCTTTACAGGAAGATTTGGACAGAGTGGGGAACTGGGCAAGAAAGTGGCAAATGAGGTACAATATAGACAAATGTAAAGTTATGCATTATGGGAAAAATAATAACAAAGCAACATATACGTTAAATGGTATTTCCCTGGGAAAAACTATTAACGAAAAGGATTTAGGAATCATTGTAGATAACAAACTTGGCAACAGTGCCCAATGCCAGTCAGCAGCTGCAAGGGCCAATAAGATATTGGCATGTATAAAACGAGGTATAGATTCACGGGAGGAGGACATCATCTTGCCTCTTTACAAATCAATGGTAAGACCTCACCTTGAATATGCAGTACAATTCTGGGCACCAGTCCTTAAAAAGGATATTAAGGAACTAGAAAAAGTGCAAAGGAGAGCTACAAAATTAATAAGGGGACTGGAGGATCTTAGTTATGAAGAGAGACTTAAAAAATTGCATTTATTTACTTTAGAAAAAAGGCGTCTTAGAGGGGATATGATAACATTATATAAATATGTGCAGGGCCAATATAAGGAGCTCTCCAGGGACCTGTTCATTAATAGAAATGTACAAAGAACAAGAGGTCACCCCCTGAGACTGGAAGAGCAAAGATTTCATAGGCAGCAAAGGAAGGGATTCTTTACGGTAAGGACAATAAAATTATGGAACTCACTGCCAAGAGAGGTAGTGCTATCAACCACAATAGATGCATTTAAAAATGGTCTGGATGATTTTTTAGAAAAGCAGAACATACAGGGGTATTAATAATAGAATGAGCATTAATAATAGAGCTTTTTGATCCAAGGAGAAATCTGATTGCCCTTTTGGAGTCAAGAAGGAATTTTTTTCCCCCTAGGAGGCAACATTCGAAAAAGCTTCCTTAGGGGTTTTTTTTTTGCCTTCTTTTGGATCAAAACGCAGAAATGATAGGTAGAATGGTTGAACTTGATGGACTTTTGTCTTTTTTCAACCTAAATTACTATGTTACTATGTTACTATGTTACATTCTTTTCATAAAACATTACTGAATCTTTTTTTTTTTTAAATATTGATCTCTAGCATTACTCTGTATTAAATATAAAGTGTCTTTACTTGGAACAGTAAATGTGTTCAACCAAGATATTGCAATGAGGATGCTCTATAGCACCTACATATGAATGTATCTTTCTGCTCAGAAAGGCCATAAACAGGGCAGCATAAACATTTACTAGGCAAGGGTGCATGCAAAACAGATGTCCTACAGGATGCAAGGTTTTTGCTAAGTCCCATGGGCATTCGCAGGGGGGGGAAGGGGGGGCGCTTGACACCCCCCGGATTTTTGCAATTCCCCTTTAAAAAAAAAAAAAACATTTTACAATTTTTTTTATTATTATTATTATTTTTACTCAGTGTGCAGCCCCTAGTTGTCCCTAGGGGACTGCACACCAGTTGCTGGGGTAGCAGGTGGCACCAAACGCTGTTGCTCTCTGCAACTCTGCTTGCTGTAATACTGGTCTCCCATCCACACTGGTGCCGGTCTCTGCAGCTGTCAGTCATGCTGCATGGAGAGCCAATGACAGGGGTGCCCGGGTATATGAAGTTATAGCCCCGCCCCTCAGCCCTCCATGTGGCAGCATGACTGACAGAAGAGAGCCTGCAGTGCAACATCATGGAGGAAACAGGGGAAGATACTGAGACCATAGCTGAGCCTCTGTAACAGGTAGGAAGAGCTTATAATAGCTTTAAAAAACAAAACAGCCAAGGTACATGGAAGAGTGGGGTAAATCCAAGGAGGTCCCTCCCATTTCCCTGAGGTCTCCATTTGTCCAGTCTGAGCAATTCCTCTGACCAGGCTCTGCCCACATCAACATGGTGACAAGTGGATGGGGCAGAAAAGATAATGGAGGATAAAATTATGTGATACATGGAAGCAGATTGCAAACAAAATGGGATGACATTGGGCAGAAAAGATAACATGTAGGTGTAAGAGGTCACAGACATGGAGGAAAAAAACACATAAAATGGTGGGGAAAGATGGAAAACATGGAGGAATAAAACATATAAAAAAGGGGGAAAGAGATAAAGAAATGTCATGGATTTAGGAATTTGGGTGTTTAGGGAATCTGTTGCTTTGTGTTTATATTGTGTGCTATAGTGTTGTATCTGGTGCCGTATGCTTATATTGTGTGCTATAGTGTTGTATCTGGTGCCGTATGCTTATATTGTGTGCTATAGTGTTGTATCTGGTGCCGTATGCTTATATTGTAAGAGCTGCTTTTCAAAGAGTATATTTAAGAGATATTCTGGAGACAGACTTGATTTTTGAACTTGCTGAGATCTTCTTTTCTACTGATACAAGTAAGATTCATTTAGTCAAGTTATTGTGTGGTGGTTTGTACTGATTTCCTGCTTCAAATTGCTAAGGAATTTGAATTGAATACTTAGGTGTTTGTCATTGTTTGGTTCTAATTAGCATAGGCTCACTCAGGTGTTAAAACCTTCCTTGGTGCTTGTAGGTGTGTGCTGTGGGTGTATATAAGGCATAGTAGAAATTAGCTTGGCTAATTTAATAGCTTGGCTGCTCTTCTAAGAGCTGCTTTTCAAAGAGTATATTTAAGAGATATTCTGGAGACAGACTTGCTTTTTGTAGTCTGAGGTATACAAGAGGTGAGAAAAACTAAAAGATCTTTTTGATTTAAATTCTTAAAATGGCAGATTTGGTTTACTGTGATAATTGTTCTGCATTTGTTTCACATTCCATTTTTTGGAGGTTTGGAGGCTGTCTAATCTGTAGACAGTTCTCAAGATTGCAGCAGGAGATTGCATTTTTAAAGTCCGAGATTTGTAATTTATCTGTAAAACAAACTCGGGCTGAGACTGTTGCGAAGTCACTGCCGCAGAGGCTTCCTAGGAATGGCAGGTGGATTACTGTTGGATCTGGTAGGCTTAGAGTTGTGGATAAAAGGCATGTCCCACAGTCTGTGGCTGTCCAGAATTCATTTTCAGCACTTGCAGAGTGCAGTGGTGTTGTGGAGGCAGGCTCAGACGCAGAGTTTGAGGAACCACTCTCCTATGTGGCTAAGGTGTGCAAGGAGAAGGTGAGGCCTGATAGAAAGCAGTTGTTGTTGGGCGATTCTATCATAAGAGGTGCGGAGTTGGACACTATTGGCTTAGTGAGATGTCTTCCTGGAGCTACTGCTCGCAGAGACAGGAGGCGTATTTCTAATATTGTTAAGCAAGCAAATCAGGAAGGAGAATTGGATGTACTGGTTCATCTAGGGACAAATGATTTGGCTTGCAATGAGGTTTCAGAGGTGAAGGAAGCTTTTCGTGTTCTTGCCAATGATATACGGCAGGTTGTGTCCACACTGTCCTTTTCTGAAGTTATGCCTGTGCACAACATTCAGAATGATAGACGGATGCGTATTAGGAACTTCAACTTGTGGCTTGGAGAATGGTGTCGGGAGCAAGGATTTGGCTTTGTTTCTCATGGAAGTTCACTATGGGATAGAAAGGAACTGTACAAAAAAGATGGTTTGCATCTTTCTCAAAAGGGAACGAATGTTCTCAGTGAGCAGTTCAGAGGTTTTGCTAGGAGGTTTTTAAACTAAAAGAGGGGGGCAAAATGGCGATAAAACATCAATCCAATTGCCCCCCAAAAAAGGTACAGAAGTTACCTGTAGTCAATGTGCTAAAAAATGATAAGCTTAGGGTCATGTCTACAAATGCTCGCAGTTTAGGGAATAAGATCCATGAACTTGTGACAATATTGGCAACTGAGAATGTAGATTTAGTGGCTGTTACTGAGACATGGTATAATGAAAAACATGACTGGGACATTTCAATACCAGGGTACTCTTTATATAGAAAAGACAGAGAAGGTAAAAAAGGGGGAGGGGTGGCCCTGTATGTGAGGGATAGCTTAAAATGTAACGTAATACAAGTTAGTGAGGCGAACATAGAGTCAGTTTGGGTTACATTAGAATTAGGTAATCATATGGTAACTCGGGTAGGTGTGATTTATAGGCCCCCTGGACAAATAGAGGAGTTAGATAATCTACTAGTTGAGGAAATAGCTAAAATGACAATGAAGGGAGAAGTGATCATCATGGGTGACTTTAATCTGCCTGATGTGAACTGGAAATACAAAACAGCTACTTGTGCCAGGAGTACGCATATCCTAAACTCCCTACTGGGATTATCTCTAAAACAAGTAGTGGAGGAGCCAACTCGAAAGCAGGCCATACTAGACTTAGTGTTCACAAATGGAGATTTGTTATCAGATATTACTGTAGGTGAAAGTTTAGGATCTAGTGATCACCAGACAGTGTGGTTTAATATAAGAACAGTGACGCAGTCACACCACACAAAAACAAAAGTTTTAGATTTTAGAAAAACAGACTTTTCTAAAATTAGATTATGTGAAGGAGTCATTATCAGACTGGAGCAATTTAAATGGAGTCCAGGAGAAATGGGATTATCTAAAAGTTGCACTACTGAAGGCAACAGAAAATTGCATAAGGCTTGTCAGTAAGAGCAAAAAATTGAAGAAACCACTGTGGTACTCTGCAGAGGTGGCTAAAATAGTAAAAAATAAAAAGCTAGCATTTAGTAATTATAAAAATACTCAGAGTGAGGAAGATAGAAAGATCTATAAGAGTAGGCAGAAAGAGGCAAAGCAAGCTATAAGAGCTTCCAAAGCACACACAGAAGAGACTATAGCCCAGTCAGTGAAAAAGGGGGATAAAACATATTTTAGATACATAAATGAGAAAAGGAAAGTAAAACAAGGATTAGTTAGATTAAAAACAAAAGAAGGATGCTGGGGGCGTGTCCGGACCTCGATGTTGGCAGACGCAGACTAGCTGAGCTCCTGAACAGCGGGCAGAAAACGGACATAACACACGTCCATCTGCATTACAAAGCTATGGGAAAGCAATCAAAGAAAAGCTCCCCACACAAGGACCAGCAAAAGAACGCCAAAAAACCGCTCCCGGTTAACCTGAGGACCTTCTTAGTCCCGCTAACACCACGAGGCGAATCCAAAATGGCGCTGGATGCCTTCAACGACGAGGCTCCCTCTAACGCTACACCAGAGGACTCGGACAACGAAAGCAGCCTCTCACAGCCTCCTCGACAGCTCCCCGTTGGAGATCTACCCACAAGGTCTGATTTCTCCGCACTCTCTATGCAATTTCAACGAGACTTGACCGCGGCGGTAGGCCTTATTAAAACTACCATAAGGGAAGAGCTGCAGGACATTAAAGTCGACCTTAAACAACAAGGCCAACGAATTGAAGCTGTTGAGACAGACCAAGCGGCACTACATACAGCACTCACCGACCTTAAAGCCCAGCTAGAGGAACAGCGGTCTATGGTGGCCCTACTATCTCAACAGGTCGTTGATCAAGAAAACAGGAGTAGGCGCTCTAACCTACGAATAAGAGGCTTACCCGAAGTGACTGGGCCCGAAAACCTGGTACAAATACTTACGGAGCTCTTCACGGAGATTATTCAGCGCACTCCTGACCAACCCATCGCGCTAGATCGCGCTCATAGGGCCTTGCGGCCTAAGGACCTTTCTAGTCCCAGACCACGGGACGTGGTATGCTGCCTACACTCATTCACCTTAAAGGAGGAAATCCTGCGCAAAGCACGTAAGCACGGACCCATTATATTCAAAGGAGCCCCGCTGATTATACTACCTGATGTGGCATGGGCTACACTTCAGGCACGAAAGACTCTTAAGCCGCTTACGGATCTCCTGAAGCAGGCTGCCATACCCTTCAGCTGGGGCTATCCGCTCTCAATAACCGTCTATAAGGGAGCCACACCAATCATCCTAAGGTCCCCTAAAGACCTACCATCTTTTTGCGACACCCTTCAGCTGGAAACCCCGGCGTTACCTGGATGGATGGACAGCACATCCACTTCTTTGGAACTCACGAATCTACAGAACCTCCCATGGATCCCCAGAGCGCAGAGGAAAAGAAAGCGCGCCGAGCCCAATCATCTAGAGAAGCGGTACCGGAGCCGACAGAACCTACTGCCTTGTATATCCCACATGGATGAACTCACCTCAGTACCAGGAACTTTATCCTGACATTATAACTTCTACACTACAGATCTATTTTGGTACCTGGATATAAAAACGCCTCACAAATGGGTTTGAAAACACAAAACGCTAATATGTTTTCTACTAGTTTTATTTCTAATTGATAATAATTACTGTTTGTTGTGAGAAAACTGGTATTCTTGACATCCTTCTCCCCCCTAGTGGTGAGGCCATGTCGGTTCTCTCTATACCTGAGGGCACTCACAACTCCTCACCACAATATACCCCTTATAATATAATCTCCACTACACTTTAAACTATAATTTACATACTATTCCCCATTCAATATACTGTAATTGATAACTAACAGGATATATTTTGTCTCCCCTACTCCTAAGTGACCACCCAGTAAATAATAATCCGGATAATATGTGATGAGATGGGGGGCGAAGAGCCCTTCTTGGTAGGGGGGGAGGTGGGAGGATTTTTATAGTAACCTAAACTTATATATCCATAATACCCTTTGTCTATTTGAATAGATCAGTTAATACCAACACCTTGTTACAGAAGATCTATCTATTTCCCTTACGGTTACATCTGTCCGCTTGATGGACATATATAGAATCCATGCACTGAAACGTGTGTTACCATATTTAATACTTGGTGCTGTCTTAGACACACCTCCTGCGTTATTCACCTATTCTGGCCCGCTGTTCTAGTTCGGGTCCACTGTTATTTCGGTAATTAAGACTATGTTTTGGTTTCGCCATTGTTCTGGGCCGCCACGCCCCCCAAAGCAGGTTCGTGCCATTGTAAATTATGGGAGTTTGGGCTCATCTTGTCAAGATGCGCCTAGACCCCCATTAGGCACCGCTGCCCACAGTATCATTTATATACTACATGTTTATTGTTCAGATAAGAAAATTTTTATGTTCATGTCTCCCCCTTTCCTCTATTTTTTTTCCCACTCTTTTCTTTTCCCTTCCCTCGGGTGCCGGAGGGGAGACGCCCTGCAAGCGTTCATACCTCCCACACACTTATGGCTAAACCAGCTCAGATAAAGATAATATCCATCAATGCAAAGGGGCTGAATTCACCGAATAAACGCTCTCGTTTGTTCCGTGAACTTAAGGCTCTCCATGCTGATATTGCATTAGTACAGGAAACTCATTTTTTCAGAAACAGGGTCCCAAATTTCCATAACTACCATTTCCCCCACATGTACTACTCCCATTCCCCTTTCCAGAAGAATAAAGGGGTTGCGATTTTTGTGTCTAGGGGCCTTCCCTTCACGGTCCAGGACCAGTGGTCGGACAGTGAAGGCAGGGCCCTATTTTTAAAGGGAACCCTGGGAACTGATGTTATTACTCTGGCTAACATTTATGTCCCAAATGTTGACCAACATGTTTTCATTTCTGCTTCAATAGACAAACTACAGGACTTCGCTTCAGGGCTGGTGATAGTGGGAGGTGATCTGAACCTTACGCTCGACCCACGCCTTGACTCCTCCACCGGGGCTTCCTCTCTCAGATTTACTAAAATTAAGCAGGTAAAACGAGCATTACACTCTGCCCAGCTAGCAGACTCTTGGCGCATTCAACATCCCACTACAAAGGACTATACATTTTACTCAACACCACATTCCAGATATTCCAGAATCGACTACCTGTTCCTCTCCCATAGACACCTCCCTTATCTAACTCATTCCGAGATAGGCCACATCACTTGGAGCGATCACGCCCCCATCCAAATTACCATCACCATGCCATCTCTAAGTAAACGCCAACCCCACTGGAGACTCAATGAATCTCTTTTCAAAGACCCGGAATCGGTGTCAACTCTAAAAACCAATATGTCAAACTACTTCAAAGAAAATGCAACCCATGATGTACCTCCGACAGTTGTATGGGAAGCGCATAAATCAGTATTACGCGGACAAATTATCAGTATAGGCTCATATAAGAAAAAGTTACACTCGGCCTCTATGATTCAGTTGCTGGCAGAGATTTCTAATATAGAGACATCTCATAAGCTCACCCTTAACCCTACAGTTTACCAGTCTCTATTAATACTTAAAGCCAAATTGGCAGATCTATGTAACCACCGAGATCTCCGTTCGCACCTCCAAATCAAAAGTAAACTGTATCAATTTAAAGATAAATCAGGTAGATTACTAGCCAGGTCACTACGTGACAGACACTCCACTTGTTTCATCCCTAAAATTAGAACAGCACAAGGAGATCATACGAGCCTTACCCCTAAAATTGCAGAGACATTTAAGTTGTTCTATGAAGAGCTCTACAACCTACCCGCTCCCAACACTCCATCCCAGATATTAATGTCCAATAATAAGATTCAGGAATACCTGGACGCACATATGACATGTAAAATTGACCCCTCAGATATATCGAGTCTAGATTCGCCAATCATAGCTGACGAACTTATCGAAGCTATTAAAACCTCCCCTACCGGAAAAAGCCCAGGCCCAGATGGGTTCACTATTTCCTATTATAAATTATTTCAAGATACTCTATGCGCCCCTTTTTTACTCGCATTTAATTCACTCTCTACTGATGGTCTACTCCCCCAGCAATCGCAAGAGGCCCATATCACAGTTATACCGAAACCCGGTAGAGACACAGAATCTTGTTCCAACTTTAGACCAATCTCCCTTTTAAACGTAGACCTGAAATTGTTTGCTAAAATTCTCAGCAACAGACTCAAACGTATTCTCCCCTCCCTCATTCATTCCGACCAGGCTGGTTTTGTCCCGGGTCGTGAGGCACGGGATAATACTACCAAAATTCTGAACCTTATCCATTACGCCAAGCTATACAATACACCTGCTATGTTGTTATCGACGGATGCAGAGAAGGCGTTTGACAGGGTGAGCTGGCCTTTTCTACAAGCGGTGCTACGACACACCGGCATGGGGCCAGGCATGCTACATTGGATTTCATCTTTGTACCAAACTCCTACAGCCCGAATACGGGTCAACGGTACTCTATCAGGCCAGCTCACCCTGTCAAACGGGACTAGACAGGGCTGTCCCCTGTCACCGCTTTTATTTGTACTCACCTTAGAACCGCTAGCATGTGCAATCCGCGCGAACCCTGATATTATGGGGCTACAAGTTGGCCCACACCATCATAAGCTGGCTGCGTATGCTGACGACTTGCTATTTTTTGTAACTAACCCTGTTATATCCCTCCCTCACATAATGAAGGAATTCGACACATTCAGCTCCCTCTCCAATTTTAAAATCAATTATAATAAATCTGAGGCCCTTAATATATCCTTATCTCCACAAATACTCGGCCCACTGAAGGCATCCTTCCCATTCCGATGGAGTGACCAACACATTAAGTATCTAGGAATCTCTTTATGTAAGAACCTCACTTCTTTATTTAATGTCAATCTAGGGTCCCTTTTGACGACCTGTAAACGTGACCTACTTAAGTGGTCCCTTAAACGACATTCCTGGTTTGGAAGAGCATCAATAATTAAGATGAACATCTTACCCCGATTTCTTTATATCATTCAAACTTTGCCTATATTCATACCCAGGTCCTTTTTTGCAACACTTAGGTCTCTGATTACCCGTTTCATCTGGCACCATAAACACCCAAGGATAAGCTACAAAATTCTCACCCGCCCCAAGTGCCTGGGAGGCATTGGCCTCCCCGACATAGAAAGATATTATAAATCAATCCATTTGTCCAGAGTGGTAGACTGGTCGAGGCCATCCTCGAAGCTCTGGGTATCCCTAGAACACCGAGGTTTAAATGTCCCAATACCTGTAGCAGCCTGGGTCTCGCGACCCCAGCTGATACCATCGGATATCACACACCCCACAGTATCCCCCACCCTCCGCATCTGGAAACAACTCACTGCTAGCCCAGGTCTAATTAATTCCCCTTCTTTGATGCATTCTCTTATTGGAAATGACCACTTCCCCCCGGGGCAGACATATTCTTTTTTTCAAAATTTTTTCCATAACCCAGTTAGATATCCTAGATTAGGCCATATCTTAAATGAAGGTTCAATTCAACCCATTGCAGACTTGATACTACCCCACCCCCCACCATCAGGGCTTTTATACAAATACAAACAATTATTCCACTTCACAACTACGCTGGGGGCCCAACATGAAATCCCCACAGGAGCAACGAGTTTTGAACTTCTCTGCATGTCCAAAGAGAGGCCGAGAAGACTAGTCTCTACAGTCTATCGCATCCTCACGGACCTAGTAGACCAGGACAAACCTCCTTTTATATCACTTTGGGAGAAAGACTGTCAGATCGAATTGTCGATACCCCAATGGCATAAAATAGTGACCTTAGCACACAAATGTTCCATGTCCACACATATACAAGAGAACTCATATAAGCTACTCACAAGATGGTATCTTACACCAACTGTATTACATAGAATTTTCCGCTCCACCTCGGATAAGTGTTGGAGATGCCACTTACACCCAGGTGATCTACTCCATATTTGGTGGTCCTGCCCTAAACTGAGGCCTTTTTGGTCAGCAGTTCTTAATACTATCAAAACACTAGGAGACCCCAACATCACACACACTCCTCTAACGGTTCTGCTTCACCATACACCACACCCACTCGGGGCATACAAACGATCGCTTACAATACACCTCCTCAATGCTGCTAAGCTATTGATCCCCAGAAAGTGGAAACAGACAGATCCCCCCACTTTCCGAGAGTGGTTAGCCTCTGTGGAGTCCATCAGGGTGGTCGAGGATATGGTTCACACCGCAAATGGTAAAGGTATGATACACAGTAATAGGTGGACACAATGGAAGTTATATGTCAACAGCCCAGAATGTGAGGCTGATATTACTGCAGCTGAATGATTCTATTTATTTTTTATTGTTTAAAACGTGGACTGGGCGCTCCCCCTTTGGCACTCATTTTCCCTCCCCCTTTTCTCTCTTCAATCCCCTTCCTATTTCTTTATTTATTTTATCGTTTTCTCTATCCCCATTTTTTCTGTATTATTTCCCAAAATGTTATTTAATTAATACAATACAGCTATAGTGAGCCAACAGATTTCAATATTTTCTAAAGTGTTGTTATAGGACGCCTGCAATGCGATTTTCATTATACTATATCATTTAATTTGGTGCCCAAGAATGGACCCTCTCCAATCGCTGCAGATAATGTTTACATATGTACTAAATGATTTTTTATATTGTACTGAATAACGAGGCTTACACATTGCTGGAATGTTATGTTTCATTTATTATATGTCATTAATAATAATAAACAAAATTTAAACAAAAAAAAAAAAGAAGGATGCTATGTAGAAGAGGATAAAGGCTTAGCAGACAGCCTTAATGAATATTTTTGTTCAGTTTTTACAAATGAAAATGAGGGTAAGGGACCTCATTTAGGGAAAAAGACTAATGAGTCTTTTGATGCATGTAAGTTTACAGAGGAAGAGGTTTTACTTCAGCTGTCTAAAGTAAAGACAAATAAGTCGATGGGACCTGATGGGATACATCCAAAGTTATTAAAAGAACTTAGTGGTGTACTAGCAAAACCGTTAACAGATTTATTTAACCAATCATTGTTAACGGGAGTAGTTCCAGAAGATTGGAAATTAGCTAATGTTGTGCCCATTCACAAGAAAGGTAGTAAGGAGGAGGCGGGCAACTATAGACCAGTAAGTCTTACTTCAGTAGTGGGGAAAATAATGGAAACCTTGTTAAAGAATAGGATTGTTGAACATCTAAAGTCGCTTGGATTTCAAGATCAGAGACAGCATGGGTTTACTTCAGGGAGATCATGCCAAACTAATCTTATTGATTTTTTTGATTGGGTAACTAAAATAATAGATCAGGGTGGTGCAGTAGACATTGCTTACCTAGATTTCAGTAAGGCTTTTGACACTGTCGCACATAGAAGGCTTATCAATAAACTGAAATCTTTGAGTTTGGATTTCAATATTGTTGAATGGATTAGACAATGGCTGAGTGACAGGCAACAGAGGGTTGTAGTCAATGGGGTATATTCGATGCAAGGTCTTGTTACTAGTGGGGTACCTCAGGGATCTGTTCTTGGACCCATTCTCTTTAATATTTTTATTAGCGATATTGCAGAAGGTCTTGTTGGTAAAGTATGTCTTTTTGCTGATGATACAAAGATTTGCAGCAGGGTTGATATTCATGGAGGGATAAGCCAAATGGCAAATGATTCAGTTAAACTAGAAAAATGGTCAGAGCAGTGGCAACTGGCATTTAATGTGGACAAGTGCAAGATTATGCACCTTGGGCGTAAAAACCCAAAAGCAGAATATAGACTATTTGGTACAGTCCTAACCTCAACATCTGAGGAAAGGTTTTTAGGAGTAATAATTTCAGAGGACTTGAAGGTAGGTAGGCAATGCAATAGAGCAGCAGGAAATGCTAGCAGAATGCTTGGTTGCATAGGGAGAGGTATTAGCAGTAGGAAGAGGGAAGTGCTCATGCCATTGTACAGAGCACTGGTGAGACCTCACTTGGAGTATTGTACGCAGTACTGGAGACCGTATCTCCAGAAGGATATTGATACTTTGGAGAGAGTTCAGAGAAGGGCTACTAAACTGGTTCATGGGTTGAAGGATAAAACTTACCAGGAAAGGTTAGAGCATCTTAACATGTATAGCTTGGAGGAAAGACGTAACAGGGGGGATATGATAGAAACATTTAAATACATAAAGGGAATCAACACAGTAAAGGAAGAGAGTATATTTAAAAGAAGAAAAACTACCACAACTAGAGGACATAGTCTTAAATTAAAGGGGCAACGATTTAAAAGTAATATCAGGAAGTATTACTTTACTGAGAGGGTAGTGGATGTATGGAATAGCCTGCCAGCAGAAGTGGTAGAGGTAAACACAGTCAAGGATTTTAAGCATGCGTGGGATAGACACAAGGCTATCCTAGCTATAAGACCGGGAACGGGGGACTAATAAAAGTACTCAAAAAAAAAAAAATTGGGCAGACTAGATGGACCGAATGGTTCTTATCTGCCGACACATTCTATTGTGTGCTATAGTGTTGTATCTGGTGCTATGGGGTTATATCTTTGCTATGTTGTTCTATCTGTTGCTGTGGAGTTTCAGCTAGAGCTCTGGATATTTATCTGGTGCTGTGGTTTATATCTTGTGTCATGGGTTTTTAGCTGGTACCGTGGGTTAATATCTGGTGTTGTGGGTCTATATCTGGCACATTGGATCTATATTTGGTGCAGTGAGGCTATATCTAGTGTGGTTGGTTTATATCTGGTGCTGTGGATCTGGTGCAGGGTTTATCAACCCTTTGCATGCCTTCACTGATAATGACAAAGCTCCTCAACTTCATGATAACTTGTCAAAAAGAGGCGCGGAGCAGAAAGGATGACGGTAAAAATTATGACCCCCCCCTGAAAAAAATTCTGCGGATGCCCATACTATGTCCCCATGGTCACCCTACCTGTAATCAACAGCTCTACACTTTAATTTAGAGATTTCTAGTAAACAAGTCGAAATACTCTTCAGTGGTTAACTGAAAAACAAACCATGTAAGTAATGGTGGGGTTAAGGTGATGGTAAAAACCCTCCACCTGAAATTCAGTGGGTAGCAGAGGCATTATCAAACACAAGTCTACAAATGTTTCAAATGTTCTCTCTCTTGCCCTCTCTTGTCTTGTCTTTCCGGTTATGTTTTATACCGAAATAATTGAGTCTTGTTTATGTTGTTTTTTATATATGTGTATTTATGTGTAATATGGGAGTATTAGATGGACTTCCATTTCTTTTGTCATTTTGTATCAAATAAAAAAAAACAAAAAAAAACACAAGTCTACACACCCCAAACAAGCAGAAGGCCTGCTTTTCCCCACAGAAATCACACATTCATAGAGCTACCACCACTGCAAGGGATTCTGGGTAGGTATATGCAAATACAGTCAACAATGATCACCTTTTGCCTCTTAACCCCTTGGCGACACAGGACGGACTAGTCAGTCCTGTGTCAAAACGAGCACTGAAAGCGGAGTTTTTCCGCTTTCAGTGCTCAAAGGGTATTGTAACGATGCTTCCGTGTGGAAGCATCGTACAATACTAAAAAAAAATGCCCGTCGGCATTTCGATCGCTCCGGAGAGCGATCGAAATGCCGGTTTTAAAGGCACAGAGCCTTTAAAACACGTGCATTAAAAAAATGAGCATAGCAAGTCGAGGCAATGAGAAACACAAAAAAAAATGCACGATCTTGGTCACTGAGTGACCAAGATGGCGCTGCCCTTCTAAGGGCAAGAGCACAGGAGGCAGGAAGTACCTGCTTCCTGTGCTCTCTGGCTGTCACACGATTGCCTCTTCACAGAGGTAATCAGTGACTGCCAGGCACACTGACAGGCAGTGGGGATGTTCTGCTGAACATCCCCACTGACTGGTCAGATCAATATTAACTCTATATTGATCTGACCAGTTATGATCTGCCTCCCTCTCCTCACATTTTTTTTAGTGAGGGAGAGAGAATGATCAAAGTAAGAAAAGTAAGTAAAAGTTAAAAAAAAACAATAAATACACAACACACAAATAATAAAACAATAAAAAAAATTTTATTAAAGCAATTCCCTGCGTTTAACCCCTTCCCTGCCACTGATCTTGCATAAGCAGTGATCGTGCACATCAGAGCATTTATTTTTGCTGTTTGTGCATTTTTTAGGGGTTAATTTTTTTTGTACTGTAATTTATTACAGTACTAAAAAGGCTCTTCTAAGAGTTATTAACCCCTTATTTGCCGTCGATCACTGCTTACGCAATGATATTGACGCCAAAGCAATTTTTATCTGTCTGCATATTTTTTTTTTTTTTTACACATACCCGCTAGGGGATTACATGTAAAGTAAAAATATTTGAGTTTTTTTTTTTAAGCTGCCTGAGCGCATAGCGATCAGTAACAGCGAATTAGTGGCAAAGGCGGTTTGGTGATTTCTCAATTAAGCTCACCATTCGCCCTGGTCAGATCAAAATTAATCGGATCAATATTCACAAATATTGATCTGCCTCCCTCTCCTCACTTACATTTTTGTGACGGAAAGAGACAGATCAGTATTAGTGATATAAAATAACATTTTATAAAATTGGCAGGTTTTATGAAAGTCTTTCACTGTGTATTAACCCCTTCCCTGCCATTCATCACTGTGTAAGCAGTAATCTTGCACAGCAACAGTATGTTTTGCTGTCTGCACTGTTTTATGGATTAATTTCTTTGTACTATAATGTATTACAGTACTAGATAGGCTCTTCTAAGAGCTATTAACCCCTTCTTTGCTCGAGATCACTGCTTACGCACTGATTCTGAGGCCGCGGACTCAGGGTTTGATTTTGACCCTATACAGCTTTCTGATACATCATCTAGCGATGTATCGGTGGCTGCTGAGCCCTTGCCACAAGTAGTGATGGGGGTCTACCGATAAAAAAATATATGGTTTGGTGGGGGTAAATTACATTGGCTGGCTTCAAAGATATATCCCATAAAGGACACGGACACAGGTTGACTACATGTCAAAATTCCAAGTTGGAATTTTGAGATGCGCATCTCACAAATGTTGCCTTCTAGCCAAAAACAAACCAACAAACCTATGCATGGGTGCTATCCCTGTACTTGGGAGATGTTGCTGAACACATATTGGGTTGTTGTTTGGCAGTGACATATACCAGAATCTGTGAATTCATGCCTGAAGTACAATGCATGTGGAAAAAAAACTCCCAAAAAAGTACTACCACAAACTTTTACAAAGGCTGGTGGTAGAATTAGTACCTATACAGTATTAAAATACCACCATTTGAAATACCTTAGGATGTCTATTTTCCAAAAACATATGGTTTGATGGGGTAAAATTCATTGGACGGCTTCAAAAATGTTCCAAATGGAACATGGGCGCAGGCTGACTACATGTCAAAATTCCAGGTTGGAATTGCGCACCCCCTAAATGTGGAATTTTAGACCCAATACAAACCAACAAACCTATGCATGGGGGGTATCCCTGTACTCAGGAGATGTTGCTGAACACATATTGAGGTGTTGATTGGCAGTGGCAAATACCAGAATCTGAAAATTCCTGCCTGAACTACAATGTGTGTGGGGAAAAAATGACATCCCAACCCTTTGACATAGGTTGGTGGTAGAATTAGCACTTGGAAAGTGTTAAAATACCACAATTTTAAATACCCTAGGATGTCTAGTTTTCCAAAATATATGGTTTTATGGGGTAAAATACTTGGACAGGCTTCAAAAGTGTCCCAAATGGAACATGGGCGCAGGCTGACTACATGTCAAAATTCCAAGTTGGAAATGCACCCCCCCTAAACGTGGCCTTTTAGCCCCCAAATAATCTAACTAACCTACACATGGGTGGTATCCCTGTACTGTAGGAGATGTTGCTGAACACATATTAAGGTGTTGTTTGGCACTGACACATAATAGGATCTGTGAATTCATGTCCGATGTACAATGAATGTGAAAAACAAATTACTATCCATAACATTGACATAGGCTGGTGGTAGAATTAGTGCATGAAAAGTGTTAAAATACTACCATTTGAAATACCCTAGGGTGTCTAGTTTTCAAAAATATATGGTTTTGTGGGGTAGAATACACTTTTTGGCTCCAAAAATGTCCCAAATGGGACATGGGCGCAGGTTTTCTGCACGTCAGAATTCCAAGTTGGAAAACCAAAAAGCGCACCTCTCAAATGTGGCCTTTTAACCCCCAAATAACCTAACCAACCTATACATGGGGGGTATCCCTGTACTCAGGAGATGTTGCTGAACACATATTGAGGTGTTGTTTGACACTGACATATAACAGGATCTGTGAATTCATGCCCAAAGTACAATGTATGTGAAAAAAAATTACTACCCCAAACATTGACATAGGCTGGTAGTATAATTAGTGCATGGAAAGTGTTAAAATACTACCATTTGAAATACCCTAGGGTGTCTAGTTTAAAAAAATATATGGTTTTGTGGGGTAGAATACACTTTCTGGCTTCAAAAATGTCCCAAATGGGACATGGGCACAAGTTTTCTGCATGTCAGAATTCCAAGTTGGAAAACCAAAATGCGCACCCCCTAAATGTGGCCTTTTAGCCCCAAAACAAACCAACAAACCTATGCATGGGTGGTATGCCTGTACTCAGGAGATGTTGCTGAACACATATTGAGGTGTTATTTGTAAATAACCCTTCACATTTTAAGGTAATGTTTACCTAAATTGCAATCTATGTGAAAAATTAAAAAAAAAAGATTTTTTGCTGCAAACTTTGGCATAGATTGGTGGTAAAATGGCTACATGAAATGTGTCAAAATACCCCAAGTTAAATGCCCTGAGTTGTCTAGTTTTCAAAAATATGTACATGCTGGGGGTCATTCATGGATTTAGTACAGAAATCAGTGTTACAATGTCACTATCGCTAATTTTGAAAGAAAGGATTTTAAAATAGCTTTGCACCACTTATAGTTCTGGCCCTGTAACATGAATAAAAAAGCACAAAAACATAAAAACATGGGCTATTTCTGAACTCAGGACATATATTAGAAACTTTTTAGCAGTGTTTTTTTGTTGTCTCTTGTACATGAGTACACGATTTTTCAAATAAAAGTCATAAAAAAATTATTTTTTTCAATTTTTTTGCCATATTTTATTATTTTTTTTACATCAAATTATATGCTATTATCAAAATAATGGTATCAAAAGAAAGCCCTTCTTATAACGATAAAAACGATATATAGTTTGTGCGGGTACACTAAATGAGACAGAAATAAATTACAGCAATACACAAACACCTCAGAAATGTTAAAACAGCCCATGTCACCAAGCGTCGGACAAGCCAAAAAAGTCATGTCACTAAGGGGTTAATCCATTTTAAACATGGATCCCTTGTTGCATATGCACGCTGTACTGAGAATTTGATCAAAAATCAAGATCCTGTCCACAGGTATAATTGAGATAACAAATCTCATAATAAGAAATGCATAGTATCATTTTAACGCTACTTGTTTTCTGGATTCATGCAGACATTGTTTATATGCCTAAGAGTAACTGGATTTGTATCCACAAAATGTTTAAGCAGTGTCCTGCTCTTGGTACCGTATTATTGTATAGTATGTAAAAAGAAAAGAGAGGAGACTGGAGTAGGTGAGTGTTGGCGCTACCGCACATGCACAGTAGTCTGGCTTTTTCTGGTGTCCAAGACACCGGATATTGCTACCAGGACCACAGAATTGCAGTTCTGAGTCCTGCTGTCCCAGTGAGCTCTACTTCTGTCCTGAAAAGCGGGATAGAGGTAGAGCTTGGCAGGACAGACCTCACAAATTGGTACGGTATGTAGTAGTAGTTACATTGGGGCTGTGTTAGTACAACAAATCCTTACACATATAATTGCTTACACATAGAAATGTCAAGAAAAATGCACCTCCAAACATACCAAGCTGGAACGTTAGTTTGGTCACCTTTTCCTCCAGGGATCGGATATGTGCCGAGCTTTCCTGTTCTAAGTTCCTATGCTGACGTGTCATTTCTAAGGGCATTAATAAACAGGATATGTTAATAAGCTGAGGGGTTGTATTACAGAATGGGGGCAGAGGGAAGAATTTTTGAATCAAAAGTTTAACGAATTTGACATGCTTTTCTCTTGAACATCAAACATAAGTTTACGTTTTAAACTTGCATTTTACCTAAATACCATATTTGCTCGATTATAACACAACCCCGATTATAAGACGACCCCCCAAACTGTGGATATTCCTTTAGGGAAAAAACTAAAAGCCTGAATATAAGACAACCCTATAGGAAAAAAGTTCAACTTTTATATATTCACATGTAAATAGCTTTTTAATAAAAATTTTGATATAAAAAAAATGCATTTCTTATTTTTATTTCCTTTTATGTGCCAATGCTGCCTCTCTCTTTCCCCTCCCCCCAGCTTTGCCTCTCTCTCCCCAGCGTTGTCTCTCTCCCCCTCCCTCAACTTTTTTTCTCTCTCCCCCTCCCTCCCTTTCTCTCTCCCCCCCTTTGTGTCTCACTCTGCCCCCCTCCCTCTGTCTCATTCTTTGAGATTATTAACTTGGTTTCCTTTGCAATAATGTACACTTGGGGTCAAAAGACCTTCACCATCACCATCATGATCTAGACTTACCACTATAGATAGCCTGCTTCTCATCTTTTTCTCCTTCAAGATTTTCTTCAAGCTCTTCCAATTTCTCTCGGAGTTCCTCCTTCAGCTCCTGCGCCCGTCGGGTCACCTGTCTGCGGAGAGCTGTTAAAAGAAGATGGGCGTCACTAAAACCATTTTACAGGTCAGAACAAAACAATACTGTGACCCACAACCTTCCAGATTTCTGCCCCCAAACAAAAATGTTAAGTGTATTATATTTAGCAGAAATAGGGTGCCCGGTTGTCGAGTGCGGTCTGTGCACTCCAGGAACTAGTGTCCTGAATGAATCAGAGTGAACCAATTTGAATTTAGTGAATTTAATGAGGAAAAAGTGGGGTTCAGTCTCTCTTTTACACTTCTTTAAATGTGCATTTTTACAACTGATTTTTAAATGGTACACCTAAGCCCAGCTGCCGTGCTGGTCTTGGGATTTACATTAGACTAAGTGAGATTGTTATGTTATTCAAGAGTTATTACACATGCGATCAGTGGTGTATCTTGGTTTTGTGCAGCCCTACACAGACATGCCCCATCACCCCATTACATGCCCCATCACCCACACTGCACACAAATTAAATCCCCCATGTGCACACACGTTAAATGCCCCATCACCCTCGTTTCACACACCCCTATCACCACCATTACATGACCCCATTACATGCCCTCATCACCCTCATTGCCAGCCCTGGTCTCTGCTGGCAAGCAAGTGTTTTTCTTTTTTGAAGGGGTGGCTTTTTGGGGGGTCGCCGCCCCCCATGCAGACAAGGTAAGTGCCGTCCTAGGCATTTTCCTTGTTTGCCTAACACTAAATAAAGCGTTATTCTCCATAGCATTATAATGGGGTTTGCCTGTTCTATGTCTTTTAAAAATGGACCAACCACTATGAGAAAAGAAACAAACAATGTACAACACAGGGGAAAAAAAAGAGGTCCCAAAAATGTTCCTTCCCCAACTCACCTAAATGATCTTGTAACACATCCACTTCCAGCGCGGCCCTCCGGTATTGTTCCTCAATGGAACCTGAAATGAGAAAGTAAAGCTTCATATTAATAAGTATTCAATAACATCAGACTACAAGTATAAAGACAAAGATGAATACATTCTATTAACAAGATATATTATAAATGTTGTAGAGTTCCAATTCCTGCCATAGGAGGTTACAGATCAGCCAATAAAATAAAAACAAGTAATGTTCACAGTGGTCCTTTACCTGATCCATCCTTTTGCTTTTTTACCCTTTTCTTCTTTTTTTGTGTCTTTTCTTTAATTTTGGGAGGCATTTCTGGAAGAGAGATGTGGACAGTTGCTAGACTGACTGGAAATTACCCACTTTTAATGCATGGTGTAATTAAATAATATACACAATGAAGAGGACTTCTTTGGTGAAATTAAAACCTTCTGCACGTAGAGATTACTGAATTTGTTGAAGGCGCCGGTGGTATGCTTGAAAGAATGAAACGATAATAGTGATAATTGTGAGGCGGTGAAAGAATACACGATAATAGTGACTGTGCATTTATCATGTCATTAAGACATTAGACTGCATCTGCCAATATGGCTATATTAGTTGGGCATTAAGGTTAGAGGCAATCTTATTCTTTAGAGGAAGCAAGGGTTATAAATGGTGTCCACTCCTGCTAAGTAAGCCTGATGTGTATCTTTAGCGATAAATGCGGGTTTACTCTCGGTTCTGCCTCATAACTCTGGAGGCTGCTGCATGCTGACCGTGTTAGTGTGCGCACAGCCAATCAGATGATGTCTCAACCTGTTCATCTGATCGGGGACCTTCTCAAACAGCAAAAAAACAAACTGTCTGCGCTTCTCACACTAAAAGTTTGCCACAATTTAATAGAAGCACAAGTGGGAAAAAAAGTTTAGTTGTCCTTTAAGAATAATGCTACAAAGTTCATGGTGCCTTGTTAATCTGTGACACCGCTGCCACTGTTTCTATGTAACGTGTTGGGCAAAGAACTAAAGGCTGGATGGTCATCAGAGTCACTAATCCAAGCAAAACATTTTAAGGATACAAAAATGCTAAGGTAAAATAGTAAATCAGGAGCAATCACTGGGCTGATACCATAGCAATTTATCCTAACATTGCAACAGATTGTGCTTTAACGAGTATGACTTTACAATACACAGTTCATGCTGAACTATAAAAAAAAAAAAACCTTGACAAACCCCTTAATGAAGCTAGGTGATCCCTGAGGTGAAAACAGGTAGATAGATGATAAACAGCTACGGCATTAAGTGGCTTGTAGCTTTAAGTGACCCATCACTAGCATAAGTGGTGCATGATCATAATAAAACAAAAAATACATTGTACTGTACATGGAATACCACCAGATTCTGAAATATATCTAAATATTACTAGTCATATCTGATCTTTGGCACTCCTGATCTTATGGACTGTTTTTCAGTTTACCCCAAGCCACTGTGTAACTAAGCAACAGCTGGAGCATCAAATGTTAGTCATCAGCAGTATGAACCTTTAACTACATTCCTCAAAAAATATACTGAAAAGGACTTACCCCCAAATACTCTGGCAGCAGCTGAGTTAAAGTGTCCTTTTACCTGGCTGATGTCTTTATTATTTCAGGGGGCGTGGTTAGTTGATTAACAAACAAACAGCCAATTGGAATTAGAACTGAGTTCCACCTCTCAGTCTTTGCCCAAACAGTTCAGAGTAAACCTGTGAACTAGTTGCCAGGTTACAGCTATGGAAACACTGACTGCATGACCAAGCTTTTGAGATTTAGTCCCCCTGAAGGGGGGGGGGGGCTCACTTTGAAATCATTTCCTTCTATTATTATTATGGAATATATTGTAAGTGTAAGCATACATTTATATCATTTATATAAATTATACTGCACATTGTTTAATCTAGTGGCATCTGTTAGGATGAATCAAATAACCTTTATAGCTTTACTAGACATTAAGCCCGTTAAATTAACGTGCGCTAGAACATATGTGGTCAAACATTTGTAAAAACAGACTTGTTCCAGTACAAAATTTCAGCTCAAATTTCGTAAGAAAAATTGAAATTGCTACATTAAAACGCTTCTATATACATTTATTAAACTTACAGATTCTTTAGGCAAGTGCCTGAAACTGATCTGTAAAACTTTTAAAGAAAACCGCAAAATTTGTTTGTGAGAACGCTAGCACTTTTAAGTGTGCACCAGCCCTTATGATGTCTCTTTTTTTGTCTCGTTTTGTTGATAATGCACTTTCAGTGGCAGATTTCTTTTACACGTTTTTTTTTTTTCTAACAACGTGAGAGCCGCATGACGTAGCTGACCGAGCGGCTCTCGCTTGACATCGCTCGCCCGCCGCCACTTGTAACGGCCGCTGCCGCTTAGAAGTAAGTCCACGCGAGCACGCACCCGCCCCGTGCCCGCGCACACCCGCCGCTTCAACAGTTTCGCCCGGCCTCCCGAGTTCTCTGCGCTCCAAGTCATAACGGCTCTCCGTGGGGCACATGCGCAGTAGCGCAATCCCACGGAGACAGGGTCTGGACGCAGAGACACTTGTACTTTATTATATTGGATTATAAAAATACAAAAAACAAACTGTCTGCGCTTCTCCCACTAATAAAGGTGTAAACAATTATATAAACATATAATTGATAGGTTTTGGTCATATTAATTAGTTACAGCATAATAAAGCTCATCTGACTGAATTGGCACAGACTTCATGTCTGCTCTCTCTCATGCAGCGCCTCAGTTAAAGTTGTAGCATCACCAGATATCAGCAACACCTGGTGCTCCAGGGGGGAGGGGTGCTGTGCAAAGAGGTCACTGACGAGCTGTATGAGTGAAAATATGTCACTGACATGCTGTTTGGGGGGAAAATGGCACTGGAAGACTGGTGACAAAGATGGCACTGACAAACTGTTTGGCAACAAAGATGGTGCTGGCAAGCTGGGCACCAAGATCTCACTGGCAAGCAAGCAAGTTAGAGAACAAAGATGTCATTGACAAGCTGCAAGGGGCCAAAAATGTCACTGGCAAGCTGTTTGGTTACAAATATGGCACTGTCAAGCTGTTTGGGGCAAAGAGGTCAATGATAAGTTGTACGGGGACAAATATGTAACAGAAAAACTACTGACAAAGATGGCACTGACAAGCTGTTTGTGAAAAACGTGGCAGTGGCAGGCTGTTTGGTGACACAGATGGCACTGACAAACAGATGGCACTAACAAGCTGCAGGCAAATATGGCACTGACAAGCTGTTTGGGGAAAAACAGTGGCAGGCTGTTTGGTGACAAAGATGGCACTGACAAACTGGGGATAAATATGGTGCTGGCAAGCTGTTTGTGAACAAAGACGACACTGTCAAGCTGTTTGGTGACAGTAATGTCACTGACAAGTTGTTTGGGGGCAAATATGTCAATGATAAATTGTATGGGGACAAAGTTGTCACTGACAAGCTGTATGAGGACAAATATGTCACTGAAAAACTGGTGACAAAGATTACACTGGCAAGCTGTTTGAGGACAAAGATGGCCCTGGTCAGTAGTTTCAAGACAACAATGGTACTGACAAACCGTTTGGGGATACATATGTCATTGACCAGCTCTTTGGGCACATATGACACTGACAAGCTGTTTGGTGATGAATATGGTGACAACTGACAAGCTGTTGAGGGACAAAGATGCTATTCCAAAAATTCCAGCCGATCAATTAGAATCACTAAACAAACCCTTTTCGAAGGAGGAATTGTTCCTCGCTATTAATAAATTGGATACATATAAAATACCCGGACCAGATGGATTCTGTAACACCTTTTACAAACTGTTAAAATGCCTCCTTCTAGCTTTTAATGAGATCGCACAATTGGCCAGAGGCTCCCAAGAAATGTTAAGAGCTAATATCCTCCCAATAATTAAACCAGACAAAGACCCCACTAATGTGAGAAGTTATATATCTATCTCCTTGATAAATGTAGATATCAAGTTATATGCCACCATTTTGGCTGAAAGATTGAAGAAGGTTATACCCCTGGTGATCCATTCGGATCAGATAGGGTTTGTACCATGAAGAATTGCAGGAGATAACACCAGGAGGATGATTGATGTTTTGGATCAGTCAAATAGGGCTGGGACGCCTCTCCTGACCCTGTCAGTAGATGTCGAGAAGACATTATCACAGGGTCAGGTGGGGCTTCCTAAGTGGGGTGTTGAGAGCTTTCGGGTTGGAAGGCTGGATGTATGGTGCCATAATGGCCCTGTATTCCTGTCCATCAGCGAGAACGGTGGGTACTAATATTTGTTCCTCGTGGTTTCAGTTGGCAAATGGTACGAGGCAGGGATGCCCTCTCATTATTATACATCATGTCTGTAGAGCGATTAGCAATAAATATCTGGGAAAACAAAAAGATTCATGGTTTCATAACTAAGGGAGATGAGCTAAATATCTCCCTATACGCAGATTCCTAACAGTTGGAATCCCTTTGGTTTCCGTGCCTCAGCTTATGGAAGAGATCCAAAAATATAGTGTAGTATCAAATTATAAATTAAATATAGATAAGACTATTGTCATGTCTAACAATGTCCAAACCTCACTGGTTTCTAACTTGTGTCATCAGTTTGGATTTACATGTACATCTGAAGAATTGGACTACCTGGGTGTGACTATAACGGCAACGGTGGAGCAAATGATGTAAAGAAATGTTTTGAGACTCCAAAGGGATACCAACAGAAAGTTAAGGGAATGGGCCCATTTAGAAACATCATGGTGGGGTAGAATTAATACCATAAATTATTATATAATCCATAAATGGAACTACTTATTTAGAATGGTTCCCTTGTGGGTCCCGGGATTATGGTTGCACAATAGCTTAAATGCATTTTTTCTTTGGCAAGGGAAGTACCCAAGATTGAGTGGCTGGCTAGGGAGGCACAAGATGGAGACATGGGGTACCCCATCGTAAGACAGATATATTTAGCCAATATGATGGTACATACATATAGGTTGCAGGAAGATCCATCAAAAAGAGCATTGAGGCAGAAGCTGCAGCCACAAAGGATCTGGGGTATTTCTTATGGCTAAATGGTGACAAGGCAGGTGTGGAAATATTGGCCAGTAAGTTCATAGTACTAGCACAGGTACTAAAGCAATGGCTAGAGATGGCTGGGGTTAGTCGGTAAAATAGTTCAATCTTGCAGTATAGAATCTCTGAAACAAAATCTGTTTGAAAGATCTGTCATTAAAAAGCATGGAATGGAATAGAAGGTATAAATATCGCACAAATTGTTTGTGATAATACTATTATCCCTTTTCCTGAGGTCGCTATTTGTGACCTCAGGAATTTAAGTTATTGGACTCTAAGTTATTGGATAGTTATTGGAACTATTTATATACTTATGCATAAAACACTTTCTTGAATCAGCTGCTCAGGTCAAGAAAGTTATACACTGTCTGAACTTAGTCAAGTCTCAATATAAGCTAAGTAATAGATGGTACTGGACCTCCCCAAAAAACTTAACAAGATGTATCCTAACCATGCCCCTAATTGCTGGCAATGTGGAGATTTGGACGGGTCCTACTTGCACATTTGGTGGAAATGTAGACTAGTGGCCCCTATATGGAAGTATGTCTTGGAGTGGGTTTTTCGTGTGACTGGAATAAGAATCCAGTTGAGAGAAGAAATTGCACTATTACATCTGGGTTCAAGGAAAATGGGGAAAGATATAAGAACAGCTGTAATCAGTGGTGTTCTTACCGTTAGTGCAGGGGTCGCAGCTGCGACTGGGCCCATAACTCCAGGGGGCCCAGTCGCCCTGCAACCCCTGCAAAAAAAGTAAAAATAAAAAAGTGTGGGAAAATGGGGAAGCTGCCCTGGGCCCATTCATTCTTGGGTCCCAAAGCAGCTTCCCCGTGGGCCCCCATTGCTGCACGTGTGACTGTCTCAGTCACGGACTGAGGATGCAGACCCGGCTTTTCTTCACAGCTGCCGGAAGTGACACCGGTGGCTGTATTTCAGGAAACATTTCAGATCAAACGGCTAACGAGCAGCATACAGGTAAGTACTGGGGAAGGGGTGGGGGGTGCAAATGACCGGCAAAATAACTGGCAAATAGGCAAAATAATACTGGCAAATGGGCAAAATAACACTGGCAAATTGGCAAAATATGAGTGGAAAATGGGCAAAATAACATTGGTAAATGGGCAAAATATAACTAGCAAATGATGTGCAAAATAATACCAGCAAATGAATGGTAAAATAATACTGGCATATTAATGGCAAAATAAAACATGGAGTAGACTGCCAGGTGAGTAGTGGGAAAGGGGGAGGAGGGTGGTGATGTATTAATGGACAAATTGTCTGTGGCATATTAAAAGGCAGGCTAATAGTGGCTTATTAATTGGAAATTGGCTGTGGCATATTGGCAAGCTGGCTGTGGCATATTTTTAGGCAGGTTAATAGTGGCTTATTAATGGGAAAATTGGCTGTGGCATATTAATGTGCAAACTGAATGTCTGACTGTGGCATATTAATGGGCAGGCTTATCGTGGCATAATGGGCAAATTGGCTGTGGCATATTAATGGGCAAATTGGCTGTGGCATATTGATGGGCAAATTGGCTGTGGCCAAAGTGATACTGTGGCATGTTCTGTGGGGCAAAATAATGTGTACTATTGGGGAAAGTGACACCGTGGCATGTTCTGCAGGGCAGTTCAGTGGGACATAGTGACACTGTGGTATGTTCTGGCGGGCAAATTTACACTGTGGCATGCCAAATCGTGTGGGTGCAATATGAGTGCAAGTCAAGTGCTGTGGCTACTGTATAGTGCTGTATTAAGACCTTTAGGTGCATTGTGGGTGCAGAGGAACGTAATAAAATTAAGAAATTAACAATTTTTCAATAAAAATGTTATTACGTATGAAAATAGTTGAATATAATATTAAAAAGTTCATATAAGTATACATGCAGCTAGTTATATACATATATTTGGGGTCCACCTCAAGCTTTAGAAAAGGCTGGAAATATTTTAATGTTTTTTTGTGGTCAGAAAAAGTAATATTACTTTACTGAGAGGGTGGTGGATGAATGGAATAGTTTTCCTTAAGAAATGGTAGAGGTAATAAATTTAGGAGTTTAAGCATGCATGAGATAAGCATACGGCTATCCTTGAAATACGATAAGGCCAGGGACTAATGAAAGTATTACTTTACTGAGAGGGTGGATGCATGGAATAGTCTTCCAGTAAAAAAAAATATATATATTTTTTAAAAGTGTGGGCAAACGGGGCAGCTGCCCAGGGCCCATTCATTCTTGGGGCCCAAAGCGGCCCTCCCATGGGCCTCCATTGCTGCCCATGTGACTGTCTCAGTCACGGACTGAGGATGCAGACCCGGCATTTCTTTTACAGCCGCCGGAAGTGACGCAGGTGGCCGACGAGCAACATATAGGTAAGTACTGGGGAAGGAGGGGGGATGATGGTTCAAATGACGGCAAAATAACTGGCAAATAGGCAAAATAATACTGGCAAATAACACTAGCAAATGGGCAAAATAATACTGGCAATGGGAAAAATAACACTGGCAAATGGGCATTCATGGAATTGTCTTCCAGTAGAAGTGGTAGAGGTTAATAGAGTAAATAAGTTTAAGCATGCATGGGATAGGCATAAAGCTCCCCTAGATATAAAACAAGGCCAGGCACAAAGCGGAACAGTTGGGAGGCATGTAAGTGTCATTTCTGGGGTGGAGTTCCATGGTGAGGTCAGGGGCCCCAGGGCAATTTTTGCACCGGGGTCTGGTGGTTTCTAGTTACGTCTCTGGCTGTGATCCATGGTCTAATGACAGCTAAAATCTTAATTGTTAGAAACTGGAAATCCAGTTTACCATTTCAATATGTTCACTTGTCTAAAGACCTGAGTTATCAATTGACAATGGAAAGCAATCTGAGCTGGAACTTTTATCTGTCCGGGAAAAAAATTAAGAATTACCAGTTATTGTTAGATTCCCTACATTCCATGGGAAGTCTCTTGGACATTTAATAATAATAATGGGTTAAAAATGTTAATTAGGAATTGGAAATCAAAGTCTCCCTCCTCTTGGATTACCTTGAGTTCTTTCTCGGTCTAAAAGTATGTAATTGTATGTGTATATGGTTCTGACTCTATGCGTCTAATAATTGTTTTTTTTAAGATCACATTAAGTCACAATTTATGTAAAGCTGGTAGGTTTATTCAAATAGGTTCTGTGCATAGAGAATTTGGAAGATGTATGTTTTAAAGACATGTTTTATGGATAATGTATGTCTAGTCATGATGTGTTTTTTGTAATATTCAAACAAAATTCTATAAATAAAGAATAAAAAAAAAGAGGGTACTGGAAAGCTGTTTGGTGACAAACATAAAGAAAACAGATACAGACCATTCTTAGCTAGGGATCCATTTAAGGTAGAACACCATTGTTTTACTATACAAAGTATTATTCTTGTTTTACAGCACAATTTCTTTTTATTTAATGGTGTCTACTATAAACAAAAAAAGGGTACTTCAACACAAAGTTTGCCAATAATTAGCTCGAATCCCACACTCTATATAGAGAAGAAATTGACTCGATAGATTAAGACCAATTGGATCCACCTTTTCGGCACTCTCTACCCAGAGTAAAAAGTAAAGTTTGGCCTTTAAATAAACACGTAGGATACTATTAATATTTGCTCTATCCATTTATCATGTACATTGACTCTCTATTTTATTATCTACAGGAACACATTTCTTTTGTATCCTATTTTTGTGATACAGCCTTTGATCCAGGTCTTTACAATCATCAACATCATTTTTTACTATAACTGACTACATATGTGTGTATCCAGTGAAATAAGTAACAAATGATCATTCATCTTCACACTGGCAATATTGACAAGTGCATGTCTATTTTATTCAAGTTATTTATACATATATCAGCCTACTTATGTTCTATCTAGCATTATAAATCTTTTATTCTTTTGTTAGTCCATTATACTTTTCTACGTTATTTTACATCCTCCGTTTTTAATTAGTTTCTATATTTGTATATTATCTTCAGATTTGCCCATGTGTTTCACACTATCAATTTCCATGTATGTGTTTTTATAATATGTGTTTTTACTATTTATTCTGTCATTTAACGTTAACCATGCTCTGAGGACACTGCGTCTCCTTGAAGAAGTGAACACCGCCTCACGAAATGCGTAGGACTTTTTCTTTCCTTGGGGCTCCTGTAACACTGTTTCATTTTCACTTTTGAGTTTGTTCAGATGCTCAGAGGGCACCGCTTTTCTATTGTGGCTGTTTCCAGTTCCCAATAAATGTTTTTCACCCTACATTAAGACTTGTCCAGTGGTTTGTGTGACCCAAGGAAGCGGACTTGGATGGATGTACCCAGTCGGGGTACCAGGTAGGTATTTTAAATATACTTTATTTGCTTTATTTTTTTTATGGGCCTAGCTGTCACAAATGCACCCTCCTCCAAGAGTGCATGTGACCTGGTTATGGTGGTGAAAGGGTTAAAATTAACTATCTGTGTGCCCTAGACTAGAAATAATGTTAAAAAAAAACCCTTCAACACCACCTACACTTAATTATACTGATCCAACTAATGCCACCACCAAGACAATTTATAAATGGGGTGCCTTGGTCCCACCAGCAACACTAAATCCACAAAATTGGTCTAATCAGGTAATGTGAGTCTATACCAGACAAAGGCAGAACTTAAAAAAGGAATATTTGTTATGAACAGAACAAAAGTCACAGTGCATACAAAAAATAAATCAGAGGAAATTATTTACACCAAAACAGATAAAAAATAAAAAGCAGAAATTAACAGAAACCCGAATTACTCACTTGAACGAGTACCAGTATTTCCTGACCGAGATGGCAACTTACCCAAAATTAGATCTTGACACCAAGTAAGCACACTAAAAATGTTCTCATCATTAGGTTTATAAACTGGCCCAGAGGTGGGTAGGTGTACCTAGAAGTGCCCTCCCCCTTGTGTGGTGGAACTACCCCAGTCAAAATAGAGAATTTTGTTTCTATTTTCCCTCCTGTGCATGTCACATAGATAATTCTTGCCTCCATTAATGTGATACAACTTATGAGGTCCATATATATGTCACACTTTCTACCCATGACTCTATACCACAGACTTCACAATATCTTCCAAATGTCTCAAGTTGCACTAGCGATATTTGTACTTAATTTGTAGGGTGTCCTCTCCCCAGTCTAAATATTCACAAAAGGAGGTCATGATTAATAATCTGTGAGTTATTATTAAGGCATGTTTGGGATATGACTTTTGCAGGAATAGTCTTCTGACTGCTAAGGGTCATATAGCATTTCAAGAGAACCTACTATTTATGACGGGATACAGACAAATGCTATATAGATTTACTGGTAACTAACTCAGTGTAACATTTCACAACTTGTAACATCAGTTCCAGCTTCAAAGGAAACACTCAAGTTGTAAAGCTTTCCACATCGCAAATGTCATACGTACTCTACCAGGTAGCAGCAGTAGGTATGCACTACACAAATTGGTGTGACACTAGCCACGTGTGGGTGGGACAGGGTAGATTTATTTTAATTATGAGGTTAGAGGCAATTTGGCAGCCCCTGGCCAGTGGTGTATCTTGGTTTTGTGCTGCCCTAGGCAGACAAAATTCGGGCACCCCCCTACCCATGCTGCACACACAAGCACTGCATAACCCACATCACCCCATTACATGACTCCATCACCCAGGCTGGGCATGATCCAGCTGTCATAGTACACATTGGTACTAATGACAAAGTAAATGGTAGGTGGGGGGTCCTTAAAAATGATTTTAGGGAACTAGGAAAGAAGCTAAAGGAAAGGACCTCCAAGGTAATATTCTCTGAAATATTACCAGTGCCACACGCTCCGTCAGGGAGACAGCGGGAGCTTAGGGAAATTAATGCGTGGTTGCGAAAGGTGGTGCAAGCAAGAGGGATTTGGGTTCTTAGAGCACTGGGCAGACTTTGCAGTCGGCTACAGACTCTTTGGACGGGATGGGCTGCACCTCAATGATGAGGGGGCTGCGGTATTAGGGGCGAGGATGGCTAGAGGGTTAGATGAGCTTTTAAACTAAGCTCTGGGGGGGAGGGTCAAGATCAAAATGAAGCAATGGCAGCTAGAGTAGATTGGAAGGTGGGTATAGCTATGGCAAAGGAGGAGGAAAGCGCTGGTGGGGTTAACATAGATCATAGGGAAGTATATACAATTAAACCTGCGGGCATTACGTGTTTGTCAACTAAACAGAAAATGGGTAGTAATCTCAAATGTCTTTTAGCAAATGCAAGAAGCTTGGCAAACAAAATGGGTGAGCTGGAGATACTGGTAAGTGCTGAACAGTATGATTTAATCGGAATCACGGAAACGTGGTGGGATGAGACCCACGACTGGTCAGTTAATCTACAAGGCTACTCACTTTTTAGAAAGGACAGAGTAAATAGAAAAGGGGGAGGGATATGTCTATATGTAAATCCTAAACTAAAGCCCAGTATTAAGGAAGGTGTGCATGACGTAACTGGAACTGATGTGGAGACACTGTGGGTGGAGATTAGCTTAGACACTAAAAAGAATCGCACATTACTTGTAGGTGTATGCTACAAGCCACCAAATATTAGCATTGATTACAAATTGAAAAGGCTGCAAATCTGAATGAAGTTCTAATCATGGGAGATTTAAATTGCCCAGATATAGATTGGAATTGTGGCACAACTAGTTCCGCTAAGGGCAGCAAGTTTCTGAACCTGCTTATTAACACATTTATGGCACAATTAGTAGACACCCCAACTAGAATGGATGCCAGTCTGGATTTAGTAATAACAAACAATGAGCAGCTTATCTCAAACATCAAAGTAAGAGAACACTTGGGCAATAGTGACCATAACATGGTTTCGTTTGAGATTAATGCAAAAAAGCAAATTGGTAACTACGCCACCAAAACACTTAATTTTAGAAGGGCCATCTTTGATGGACTAAGGGCATCAATGGAACATTTAGACTGGGAACGATTGTTTTCTGTACTAAACACAGAAGACAAGTGGAATGCCTTTAAGCACACATTACAAAAGTACACATCCCAATATATACCTTTGGGAAACAAATACAAAAGACACAAATCAAAACCAATGTGGCTTACCTGTACCGTGAAACAGGAAATGCAAAACAAGAAAATGTTTATGCAATTAAACTCTGTTAAGATAGACAAGGCCCCAGGGCCAGATGGTATACACCCAAGGGTCCTTAGAGAGTTAAGCATAATTCTGGCCAGACCAATATTTATGATCTTTAGGGATTCATTCAGTTCAGGTATAGTGCCAACAGACTGGCGAAAGGCGGATGTCATTCCAATATTTAAAAAGGGATCAAAATCTCTGCCTGGTAATTATAGGCCAGTGAGCTTGACATCTGTAGTGGGGAAATTATTTGAAGGATTGCTAAAGGTGTACACTCAAGAATACATCTTGAATCAGAATATAATTAGTAAAAGTCAACATGGTTTTGTGAAAGACAGGTCTTGTCAAACAAACTTAATAACATTCTATGAAGAGGTCAGTAAAAATATAGATCTAGGTGTGGCAGTTGATGTGATCTATTTGGATTTTGCTAAAGCATTTGATACAGTTCCACACAAAAGGTTACTCTACAAATTGAGAGAAATAGGATTGGGGCAAATGTATGTATTTGGATTGAAAATTGGCTAAAAGATAGAACACAGAGGGTTTTTGTAAATGGTAAAGCTTCAAATTGGACCAGGGTAGTGAGCGGAGTACCTCAGGGGTCTGTTTTGGGACCTCTTCTTTTTAATCTGTTTATTAATGATCTCCCACGTTGTGCTGAGTGCCATGTCTCAGTGTTTTCTGATGACACAAAATTAGAAAAGGTAATAAAGACTAATCTTGATGTTTTTTCTTTACAGGAAAATTTGGACAGAGTAGGGAACTGGGCAAGAAAGTGGCAAATGAGGTTCAATATAGACAAATGTAAAGTTATGCATTATGGGAAAAATAATAACAAAGCAACATATACGTTAAATGGTATTTCCCTGGGAAAAACTACTAACGAAAAGGATTTAGGAATCATTGTAGATAACAAACTTGGCAACAGTGCCCAATGCCAGTCAGCAGCTGCAACGGCCAATAAGATATTGGCATGTATAAAACGAGGTATAGATTCATGGGAGGAAGACATCATCTTGCCTCTTTACAAATCAATGGTAAGACCTCACCTTGAAAATGCAGTACAATTCTGGGCACCAGTCCTTAAAAAGGATATTAAGGAACTAGAAAAAGTGCAAAGGAGAGCTACAAAATTAATAAGGGGATTGGAGGATCTTAGTTATGAAGAGAGACTTAAAAAATTGCATTTATTTACTTTAGAAAAAAGGCGTCTTAGAGGGGATATGATAACATTATATAAATATGTGCAGGGCCAATATAAGGAGCTCTCCAGGGACCTGTTCATTAATAGAAATGTACAAAGAACAAGAGGTCACCCCGTGAGACTGGAAGAGCAAAGATTTCATAGGCAGCAAAGGAAGGGATTCTTTACGGTAAGAACAATAAAATTATGGAACTCACTGCCAAGAGAGGTAGTGCTATCAACCACAATAGATGCATTTAAAAATGGTCTGGATGTTTTTTTAGAAAAGCAGAACATACAGGGGTATTAATAATAGAATGAGCATTAATAATAGAGCTTTTTGAACCAAGGAGAAATCTGATTGACCTTTTGGAGTCAAGAAGGAATTTTTTTTCCCCCCTAGGAGGCAACATTCGAAAAAGCTTCCTTAGGGGGTTTTTTGCCTTCTTTTGGATCAAAATGCTGAAATGATAGGTAGAAGGGTTGAACTTGATGGACTTGTGTCTTTTTTCAACCTAAATTACTATGTTACTATGTTACTATGTTACCGCCATTACATGCCTCCATCACCCCAATTAAATGCTTTCATCACCCCCATTACATGCCCCATCACCCCCATTATATGCCTCCATCACCCCTATTACATGCCCCATCACCCCCATTACATGCCTCCATCACCCCCATTATATGCCTAGATCACCCCCATTACATACCTCCATCACCCCCATTGCATTCCTACATACCTCCATTACATGCCCCATGACCTCTATTTCATGCCCCATCACCCCCCATTACATGCCCCCTCACCCCAGGACTTACCCTGATCCCTGGTGGCTAGTGGCAGGCAGCATGGTGTCTTACCATGCTGCCTGTTCAGCTCCCCGCGGTGAGTGTGGATAGATCACGTGACCCGGCCCGCGTCTGAATTCAGATAAGGCTGCCCGTGTTTTTTTTTAATGGGTTCTTTTCACTGTTGGGGGGGCGCCCCCCGAAATGTACCTCCCCTGGGCCGCCTAGGATGCCTCGCGGTAAATACCACACTGCCCCTGGTCCCGGAGTGGGTAATGTTTAATTATTTCATCAGGCCGTTGGCAATTTGCCAGCCTGTGGCACCAATGAGGAATAAGTGTATTTATTTAATGGGACCACAAAAACCTGGTCAGTCCCAGGGGGCCATATATTTTTATTTCATGGGGCTGTGGGTATATTGCCAGCCCCGGGGGGCATTTGCTTTTTGTTTTTTTAGATTATGGGGCCAGGGGCATTTGGCAACCCCTCGCCATGGTAATGGAAGGCAAGGGCATTGTGGAGGTCCCCATGTCTCCGCCAGCACTTTGTTTTTCAAAGGGTTAACCCTTTCAGTGCTGTAGGGAGCACTGTTTATGTTCCCTACTGCACTGAAAGGGTTGAAATGTGCATATATAGGCTGCACATTGAGGTAATTTTGTGTCCAGGTAAATGGGCAAAGATGAATGATTATTTTGCTTATTAATTTTTACTAGCTGTCATTGAATGTGTGGTAATTACTGCACAGACCAGTGTTACAATGCCGTTTTTTGTAACGGGTGCGGTAATGATTTTATTGCACCCATTAATGGCATTAGTAGCGGGCACTGAATCATCAGTGCCATTTATTTTACCACTAACAACAGTCTTGTGATCAATATATAATATAATCCATGAACACAAACCAACTGTATTACAAATATACATAAACAACATGGTGCAGAGTTTACTACTCACAGAGCAGACATCAGCTGGGGCCAGTGTAGAGGAGGGTGATGATGGAGGAGAAGGGGTTTCTAAGGTAGAGAGCTGGGTTAGCTGTGTAAGGGGAAGTAACATAGTAATGTAACATAGTAATTTAGGTTGAAAAAAGACACAAGTCCATCAAGTTCAACCCTTCTTTTGGATCAAAAGCTGTAATGATAGGTAGAAGGCAAAAAACCCCTAAGGAAGCTATTTCGAATTTTGCCTCCTGGGGCAAAAAATTCCTTCTTGACTCCAAGAGGCAATCAGATTTCTCCTTGGATCAATAAGCTCTTTTATTAATGCTTATTCTATTATTAATAGCCCTGTATGTTCTGCTTTCCTAAAAAAGCATCCAAACCATTTTTAAATGCATCTACAGGGAGTGCAGAATTATTAGGCAAATGAGTATTTTGACCACATCATCCTCTTTATGCATGTTGTCTTACTCCAAGCTGTATAGGCTCGAAAGCCTACTACCAATTAAGCATATTAGGTGATGTGCATCTCTGTAATGAGAAGGGGTGTGGTCAAATGACATCAACACCCTATATCAGGTGTTCATAATTATTAAGCAACTTCCTTTCCTTTGGCAAAATGGGTCAAAAGAAGGAATTGACAGGCTCAGAAAAGTCAAAAATAGTGAGATATCTTGCAGAGGGATGCAGCACTCTTAAAATTGCAAAGCTTCTGAAGCGTGATCATCGAACAATCAAGCGTTTCATTCAAAATAGTCAACAGGGTCGCAAGAAGCGTGTGGAAAAACCAAGGCGCAAAATAACTGCCCATGAACTGAGAAAAGTCAAGCGTGCAGCTGCCACGATGCCACTTGCCACCAGTTTGGCTATATTTCAGAGCTGCAACATCACTGGAGTGCCCAAAAGCACAAGGTGTGCAATACTCAGAGACATGGCCAAGGTAAGAAAGGCTGAAAGACGACCACCACTGAACAAGACACACAAGCTGAAACGTCAAGACTGGGCCAAGAAATATCTCAAGACTGATTTTTCTAAGGTTTTATGGACTGATGAAATGAGAGTGAGTCTTGATGGGCCAGATGGATGGGCCCGTGGCTGGATTGGTAAAGGGCAGAGAGCTCCAGTCCGACTCAGACGCCAGCAAGGTGGAGGTGGAGTACTGGTTTGGGCTGGTATCATCAAAGATGAGCTTGTGGGGCCTTTTCGGGTTGAGGATGGAGTTAAGCTCAACTCCCAGTCCTACTGCCAGTTCCTGGAAGACACCTTCTTCAAGCAGTGGTACAGGAAGAAGTCTGCATCCTTCAAGAAAAACATGATTTTCATGCAGGACAATGCTCCATCACACGCGTCCAAGTACTCCACAGAGTGGCTGGCAAGAAAGGGTATAAAAGAAGAAAATCTAATGACATGGCCTCCTTGTTCACCTGATCTGAACCCCATTGAGAACCTGTGGTCCATCATCAAATGTGAGATTTACAAGGAGGGAAAACAGTACACCTCTCTGAACAGTGTCTGGGAGGCTGTGGTTGCTGCTGCACGCAATGTTGATGGTGAACAGATCAAAACACTGACAGAATCCATGGATGGCAGGCTTTTGAGTGTCCTTGCAAAGAAAGGTGGCTATATTGGTCACTGATTTGTTTTTGTTTTGTTTTTGAATGTCAGAAATGTATATTTGTGAATGTTGAGATGTTATATTGGTTTCACTGGTAAAAATAAATAATTGAAATGGGTATATATTTGTTTTTTGTTAAGTTGCCTAATAATTATGCACAGTAATAGTCACCTGCACACACAGATATCCCCCTAAAATAGCTAAAACTAAAAACAAACTAAAAACTAGACATGTGCATTCGTTTTCGGACGAATGCATTTTCGTCCGAAAATAGCATTTTCGTCCATTCGTCCGAAAAACAAAGAACGAAAATGCTAAGCTAACGAAAGCCGAATGAACGAATGTTTAATAAACGAAAATCATTATTAGTACTATTGCATTCTATAAGCCGAAATAGAGTCGGTTTATAGAATACAATAGCATTTAACTATACGGAGACAGAGTCTCCATTCATAAAATTATGAATGGAGACTTTGTCTCCGTATAATTAAAAGCCGACAGCCTATAAACCGAACGTTCGGTTTCTAGACTTTCGGCTTATGGATTACATGTATTCCTATTGCTATTCTATAAACCGAACGTTCGGTTTATAGAATAGCAATAGGAATACATGTATTCCATAAGCCGACAGCCTATAAACCGAACGTTCAGTTTATAAGCTGTCGGCTTTTAACTATACGGAGACAAAGTCTCCATTCATATGAATGGAGACTCTGTCTCCGTATAGTTAAATGCCCACAGCCTATAAACCGAACGTTCGGTTTATAGGCTGTCGGCATTTAACTATACGGAGACAAAGTCTCCATTCATATGAATGGAGACTTTGTCTCCGTATAGTTAAAAGCCGACAGCTTATAAACCGAAAGTCGTCTATAGGCTGTCGGCTTTTAACTAAACGGAGACAAAGTCTCCATTCATAATTTTATGAATGGAGACTCTGTCTCCGTATAGTTAAAAGCCGACAGCCTATAAACCGAACGTTCGGTTTATAGACTTTCGGCTTATGGAATACATGTAATCCTATGGCTATTCTATAAACCGAACTTATAGAACCTATAGAATACAATAGCATTTAACTATACGGAGACAGAGTCTCCATTCATAAAATTATGAATGGAGACTTTGTCTCCGTATAATTAAAAGCCGACAGCCTATAAACCGAACGTTCGGTTTCTAGACTTTCGGCTTATGGATTACATGTATTCCTATTGCTATTCTATAAACCGAACGTTCGGTTTATAGAATAGCAATAGGAATACATGTATTCCATAAGCCGACAGCCTATAAACCGAACGTTCAGTTTATAAGCTGTCGGCTTTTAACTATACGGAGACAAAGTCTCCATTCATATGAATGGAGACTCTGTCTCCGTATAGTTAAATGCCCACAGCCTATAAACCGAACGTTCGGTTTATAGGCTGTCGGCATTTAACTATACGGAGACAAAGTCTCCATTCATATGAATGGAGACTTTGTCTCCGTATAGTTAAAAGCCGACAGCTTATAAACCGAAAGTCGTCTATAGGCTGTCATCTTTTAACTAAACGGAGACAAAGTCTCCATTCATAATTTTATGAATGGAGACTCTGTCTCCGTATAGTTAAAAGCCGACAGCCTATAAACCGAACGTTCGGTTTATAGACTTTCGGCTTATGGAATACATGTAATCCTATGGCTATTCTATAAACCGAACTTTCGGTTTATAGAATAGCCATAGGATTACATGTATTACATAAGCCGAAAGTCTATAAACCAAACGTTCGGTTTATGGGCTGTCGGCATTTTACTACACAGAGACAAAGTCTCCATTCATAATTTTATGAATGGAGACTCTGTCTCTGTATAGTTAAATGCCGACAGCCTATAAACCGAACGACTTTCGGTTTATAGACTTTCGGCTTATGTAATACATGTAATCCTATGGCTATTCTGTAAACCGAACGAAACGAAAATTTTAGTTTTGCACATGTCTACTAAAAACTACTTCCAAAAATATTCAGCTTTGATATTAATGAGTTTTTTGGGTTCATTGAGAACATGGTTGTTGTTCAACAATAAAATTAATCCTCAAAAATACAACTTGCCTAATAATTCTGCACTCCCTGTATTGTGGTTGCTAGCACTACCTCTCTTGGCAGGGAGTTCCATAACTTTATTGTCCTAACCGTAAAGAATCCCTTCCTTTGCTGTCTATGAAATCTTTGCTCTTCCAGTCTGAGGGGGTGACCTCTTGTTCTTTGTACCTTTCTGTTAATGAACAGGTCACTGGAGAGCTCTTTATATTGGCCCTGCACATATTTATATAATGTTATCATATCCCCTCTGAGACGCCTTTTTTCTAACGTATATAAATTCAATTTTTTAAGTCTCTCTTCATAACTAAGATCCTCCAAACCCCGTATTAATTTTGTAGCTCTCCTTTGCACTTTTTCTAGTTCCTTAATATCCTTTTTAAGGACTGGTGCCTTTTTAAATATTGGAAGGACATCCGCCTTTCGCCAGTCTGTTGGCACTGTACCTGAACTGAATGAATCCCTAAAGATCATGAATAGTGGTCTGGCCAGAATTATGCTTAACTCTCTAAGTACCCTTGGGTGTATACCATCTGGTCCTGGGGCCTTGTCTATCTTAACAGAGTTTAATTGCTTAAGCACTTTTTCCTGTGTCAGCAAATCCCATGTTTGCGGCGAATGTCCCATAACTTCCTGTAGCAGGGGCTCGTCCATCTGCTCTTCCTTAGTGTAAACAGAAGAAAAAAAAGTATTTAAAATGTCTGCTTTCTCTCTGTCCTCACTTACCAAATTTCCCATTTGGGATAACAAGGGCCCAACATTTTCCCTCTTTAGCTTTTTTCCATTTATATATTTATAAAACATTTTGGGGTTAGTTTTACTCTCCTTGGCAACCCTTTTCTCATTTTCCAATTTAGCCATTTTAATTGCCTTTTTTGCAGGCTTTGTTGGCCTCTTTGTACTCTATAAATGATAATGCTGATCCCGTGTTTTTATAATGTTTGAATGCCATTTTCTTGTTTTGTATTTCCTGTTTCATGTTACCGGTAAGCCACATTGGTTTTGATTTGTGTCTTTTGCATTTGTTTCTCAAAGGTATATATTGGGATGTGTACTTTTGTAATGTGTGCTTAAAGGCATTCCACTTGTCTTCTGTGTTTAGTCCAGAAAACAATCGTTCCCAGTCTAAACGTTCAATCGATGCCCTTAGTCCATCAAAGTTAGCCCTTCTAAAATGAAGTGTTTTGGTGGCGTAGTTACCAATTTGCTTTTTTGCATTAATCTCAAATGAGACCATATTATGGTCACTATTCCCCAAGTGTTCTCTTATTTGGATGTTTGAGATAAGCTACTCATTGTTTGTTATTACCAAATCCAGACAGGCATCCATTCTAGTTGGGGTGTCTACTTATTGTGCAATAAATTTGTTATTAAGCAGGTTCAGAAACTTGCTGCCCCTAGCTGCACTAGTTGTGCCACACTTCCAATCTATATCTGGGTAATTAAAATCTCCCATGATTAGAACTTCATTCATATTTGCAGCCTTTTCAATTTGAAATAAAAGCTGATCTTCTCCATCAATGCTAATATTTGGTGGCTTGTAGCATACACCTACAAGTAATGTGCTATTCTTTTTAGCGTCTAAGCTAATCTCCACCCACAGTGTCTCCACATCAGTTCCAGTTACATCATGTACACCTTCTTTAATATACTGGGGTATAGTAGGGGTCGGAGAGCTAGGGAGGCTTGTTTTGAGCTAGTTCACCCCAACATGTTTGCCAGCTTGTGTGAGGATTCTGGCAACTGGTGATGGATGCAGATCTGGAGTGTCTCCTGGATGGCATCAGGACGGCAGCACGGATGAAAGGGGCCGACTGGCTGCGGACGCAGCTGGGTCCTGAACTATCGGAGCTGTGCTCCTCCCTCTTTTGCTATCTAGAGGGTATTTGGGAAGCATACAACACATACGGGGGGTTGGCGTGGTACCGGTATGACGAGCAGTTCAGGCAAAAATTAGCTGCGAAGCCAGGGATGCAGTTGGATCAGATTGATCTGCCCTTATGGCTAAAGACAGCGCCCTTTCTGCGTCAGCATCGTCGGCCGCACGAAAACCTGGTTTCTGCTGGCAATTCAATGAGGGCAGTTGCAAATGGGGATCGGGATGTAAATTTAAGCATGAATGCACCACATGCGGGGGGGCCCATAGCAACACGAGATGTTTTAAGAAGGGGAAGTCAGGTCAGGCAGGGTCCACCTCAGCCGGTGCAGCTAAGCGTGATGTTGCCTTGGCTAAGCCGTTACATTAATATTGCAGATGCAGGTTTGTTGCGAGAGGGTTTTGCTCAGGGGTTTTCCATACCGCATATGGATAGGAAAGGGGGGAATTTTGCCAAGAATTTGAAGTCAGTTGCTTCTTTCCCGGAGATAATCAGAGTAAAATTGCAGAAAGAGGTTACACTTGGGCGCATGGCTGGTCCGTTCTGCACCCCTCCCTTTAGGGACCTTAGGGTATCCCCACTGGGTGTGGTGCCTAAGAAAGAGGCGGGGATATATCGATTAATTCATCATTTATCTTACCCTTATGGCACCTCGTGAATGACGACATTGCTCTCATGGCCAAGGCGGATGTGGAATTGGCATTTAGGTTGCTTCCCATTCATCCTCAGTGTCATCATTTGCTGGGTTGATTTTTGAGGGTCAATATTATGTGGAACTTTGCCTACCCATGGGTTGCTCCATTTCCTGTTCCTTTTTTGGAGTGGGTGGTTGGACAGGAATCGGGTAGCTGCAGGATTGCACACTACTTGGATGATTTTATTCTGTGTTGGACCAGCTGGTTCTGATGAGTGCCGTTATTTGTTGAGGTCCCTCGAGTGGGTGGCGGGTTGTTTTGGAGTTCCCTTAGCGGAGGAGAATTAGGAAGGGGGGTTGGTGTGAGGTGTCGGTGATAACATTTACGTTTCCTTTTAGGTCTCGTGGCCTGGATTATCGGCCACTCGTACATCTTTTGGGTGAAGAGGAGGGCCGCAGTTCTGGTGACCGGTCGACAACTGGGATTTCCTGACCACGTCCTGATGGTTAAGTGGTTTGGCTACGTGGCTACGGGTGGAGTGACGTATGGTTTGAAATTTACACACATGTCATCCAGGGAAAAGTCCTGGTTCGGTTTATGGACTTTCGGTTTATGGAATACATGTAATGCTATTGGCTTTTCGGTTTATAGAATACCAATAAAAATGAAAGACCAGCACTCGGTTGTAAAGTGATGAATTTTTAATCACACATAGGCAACGTTTCTCAAGCCTGGTCTTTCATTTTTGTTGCTATTTGAAGATTTGGGAGACATCTTAAAGTCCGGGACTTTATATCTTGTGCGGATCTGGGACTATTTTCTATTTATAGAATACCAATAGCATTACATGTATTCCATAAACCGAAAGTCTATAAACCGAAAGAGATTCGGTTTATAGACTTTCGGTTTATAGAAAGCCCATAGCATTACATGCATTCTATAAAACAAAAGTCTATAAACCGAAAGAGATTCGGTTTATAGACTTTTGGTTTATAGAAAGCCCATAGCATTACATACAATGTATATGTATGTAATGCTAGGGGCTTTCTATAAACCGAAAGTCTATAAACCGAATTTCTTTCGGTTTATAGACTTTAGTTTTATAGAATGCATGTAATGTTATGGGCTTTCTATAATCCGAAAGTCTATAAACCGAAAGAGATTCGGTTTATAGACTTTCGATTTATAGAAACCCCATAGCATTACATCACATATGCCATTAAATCGCCGAACCCCGAACTCCAACCCGAACATACAGTGAAGTGTCCGTGTTCGGGTCCGGTGTCCAAAAACCGTAATGTTCGGTACGAACCCGAACAGTGCGATTCGGGTTCGCTCAACACTACATCCAAGTAAGAGAACACTTGGGGTTTCGTTTGAGATTAATGCAAAAAAGCAAGTTGGTAAATATGCCACTAAAACACTTAATTTTAGAAGGGCCAACTTTGATGGACGATGGGCATCGATTGAACATTTAGACTGGGAAGGATTGTTTTCTGGAGTAAACACAGAAGACAAGTGGAATTCATTTAGGCACACATTACAAAAGCACACATCCCAATATATACCTTTGGGAAACAAATTTAAAAGACACAAATCAAAACCAATGTGGCTTACCGGTAACGTGAAGCAGGAAATACAAAACAAGAAAATGGCATTCAAACATTATAAAAGCAAGGCATCAGCAAAGTTGCCAACAAAGCCTGCAAAAAGTCAATTAAAATGGCTAAATTGGAAAATGAGAATAGGATTGCTCAGGAGAGTAAAACTAACCTCAAAAATGTTTATAAGTACCATATATAAATGCAAAAAACCAAAGAGGGAAAATGTTATGCCCTTGTTATCCCAAATGTTAAATTTGGTTAGTGAGGACAGAGAGAAAGCAGACATTTTACATACTTTTTTTTCTTCTGTTTATACTAATGAAGAACCGATGGATGAGCCCCTACTACCCGAAGTTACGGGACAGTCACCGCAAACATGGGATTGGCTGAAACAGGAAATGTGCTTAAACAATCAAATTGTTAAGATAGTCATGGCCCCAGGCCCAGATGGTATACACCCAAGGGTCCTTAGAGAGTTAACCCCTTAAGGACAGAGCCTTTGAAACATTTTTGTCCATTCTGGACAATGGCTATTTTAACATTTCTGTGCTGTTTGTGTTTAGCTGTAATTTTCTTCTTTGTCGTTTGCTGTACCCACACAAATTATATATTGTTTTTATCGGGACAAGAAGGGCTTTCTGTGGATGCCATCATTTTGATCATATCCTATAATACTATATAAAAAAATAAATAAAATATGGTAAAAAAAAAACAAAAACGTATTTCCTTACTTTTTTTTTAAACATCTTCTCCTCATCGACAAAAGCGAACAAAAACAACCTGCTAAATAGATTCTACTATGTCTCCTGAGTACAGGGATACCACCCATGCATAGGTTTGTTGGGTTGTTTGGGGGCTAAAAGGCCACATTTGGGAGGTGCAGTTTTTGGGTTTTCCAACTTGAAATTTTGACATGGAGACAAATTGCACCCATGTCCCATTTTTGGACATATTTGAAGCTAGCCAGTGAATTTTACCCCATCAACCCTTACATTTTCTAAAAGTAGACACCCTAGGCTATTTTAAATGGTGGTATTTTAACACTTTCCATGCACAAATTCTAACACCAGCCTTTGTCAAAGTTTGTGGTAGTAATTTTATTGTGTATTTTTTCCCACATAAATTGTACTTAATGAATTACAGTAAAAAAAAATTAACCCCTAAAAAATGCACAGACAGCAAAACATGTGCTGCTGTGTATGATCACTGCGTTCACAGCGATCAATGGCAGGGAAGGGGTTAAACACCTGAAATGGCTTTTATAAAAGCCCTTGATTTGTAAAATTTTATTAAATATTTAATTTTATTATTTTATTTAATTTTTTTACATTATCTGATCTGTCCTCTCCCTTACTAGAACTAGTAAGGAGAGGGAGGCAGATCAATACTTGTCAAAGGCAATATTTACTAATATTGCCTTTGACTGTATGATAAGTGCTCATCAGAGCACTTATCATACATGCCTGCACACAGATCAAACAGATCTGCTGTGCAGGCATCGCTTGGCTCCCCCTAGAGCATCGGAAGTGAAATACATTCACTTCCGATGCTCTTGCCAGTAGAAGGGAAGCGCTGCCTATACAGGAGAGCGACCACCATCGGTTCTAGGGGAGCCGAAGGTGCTGCTAAGTGCCTCGCTAGCGAGGCACTTTAGCAACACCGGAGGTGCTTAGGAAGCTGGTCACTTTCTTCACTCTATTTAGTGCATGACGTGCCTGGCACGTCATCTGTCACTACGGGGTTAAGCATAGTTCTGGCCAGACCACTATTTATGATCTTTAGGGATTCTTTCAGTTCAGGTATAGTGCCAACAGACTGGCAAAAGGCTGATATCATTCCAATATTTAAAAAGGGTTCAAGATCTCTGCCGGGTAATTATAGGCCAGTGAGCTTGACATCTGTAGTGGGGAAATTATTTGAAGGATTGCTAAAGGTATACACTCAAGAATACATCTTGAATAAGAATACAATTAGTAAAAGTCAACATTGTTTTGTGAAAGACAGGTCTTGTCAAACAAACTTAATAACATTCTATGTAGAAGTAAGTAAAAATATAGATATATGTGTGGCAGTTGATGTGATCTATTTGGATTTTACTAAAGCATTTGATACAGTTCCACACAAATTGAGAGAAAAAGGTTTTGGGGCAAATGTATATATTTGGATTGAAAATTGGCTAAAAGATAGAATGCAGAGGGTTGTTGTAAATCAGGGGTCCTCAAACTACAGCCCGCGGGCCACATGCGGCCCGCCGAGCACATTTATCCGGCCCGCGGGGGGTGCTGCCGGCACCCCCCGCTCCCCGCTGTTTACCTTTTTTATTTTTTTTTTGCAGCCGCAGTGGAAGCGGCTGCAGGAAAAATAAAAAAAAAATAAAAAATCACTGCGTTCCGTCACATCCGGATCCGGTAACAGAGTTTCCCTCCGTGCAGGAGGGGAACACTGCACAAGACGTCCGGCCGGGGACACAGCAGCTTGAGGTAAGTGATGGGGAAGCGGAGGAGGAGGGAGGTATAACGAGCATCTGACTGGCATAATATTCCTGGGCATCTGACTGGCATAATATTCCTGGGCTCTGACTGGCATAATATTCCTGGGCATCTGAGTGGCATAATATTCCTGGACATCTGACTGGCATAATATTCCTGGGCTCTGACTGGCATAATATTCCTGGGCATCTGAGTGGCATAATATTCCTGGGCATCTGACTGGCACAATATTACTGGGCTCTGAGTGGCATAATATTCCTGGAAATCTGAGTGGCATAATATTCCCGGGCATCTGACTGGCACACTATTCCTGGGCTCTGACTGGCATAATATTCCTGGGCATCTGACTGGCACACTATTCCTGGGCTCTGACTGGCATAATATTCCTGGGCATCTGACTGGCATAATATTCCTGGGCATCTGACTGGCACAATATTCCTGGGCATCTGACTGGCACAATATTCCTGGGCTCTGACTGGCATAATATTCCTGGGCATCTGAATGGCACAATATTCCTGGTCTCTGACTGGCATAATATTCCTGGGCATCTGACTGGCACAATATTCCTGGGCTCTGACTGGCATAATATTCCTGGGCTCTGACTGGCATAATATTCCTGGGCATCTGAATGGCATAATATTCCTGGGCATCTGACTGGCATAATATTCCTGGGCATCTGACTGGCATAATATTCCTGGGCTCTGACTGGCATAATATTCCTGGGCATCTGAGTGGCATAATATTCCTGGGCATCTGACTGGCACAATATTACTGGGTTCTGAGTGGCATAATATTCCTGGGCATCTGAATGGCACAATATTACTGGGTTCTGAGTGGCATAATATTCCTGGAAATCTGAGTGACATAATATTCCTGGGCATCTGACTGGCACACTATTCCTGGGCTCTGACTGGCACAATATTCCTGGGCATCTGACTGGCATAATATTCCTGGGCATCTGACTGGCATGATATTCCTGGGAATTTGACTGGCATAATATTCCTGGGCATCTGACTGGCACAGTATTCCTGGGCATCTGAATGGCACAATATTCCTGGTCTCTGACTGGCATAATATTCCTGGGCATCTGACTGGCACAATATTCCTGGGCTCTGACTGGCATAATATTCCTGGGCATCTGAATGGCATAATATTCCTGGGCATCTGAATGGCATAATATTGCTGGGCATCTGAATGGCATAATATTCATGGGCTCTGACTGGCACAATATTCTTGGGCTCTGACTGGCATAATATTCCTGTCCATCTGACTGGCATAATATTCCTGGGCATCTGAATGGCATAATATTCCTGGGCATCTGACTGGCATAATATTCATGGGGAATCTGAATGGCATAATATTCCTGGGCATCTGAATGGCATAATATTCCTGGGCTCTGACTGGCATAATATTCCTGGGCATCTGAATGGCATAATATTCCTGGGCATCTGACTGGCACACTATTCCCATTGAAATACTGGTAAGTTTAACTTTACTTCATTTTAAATATTGTATTTGTTCCCGTTTTGTTTCTTCACTTCAAAATAAGATAAATGCAGTGTGCTTAGGAATTTGTTCATAGTTTTTGTTTTTACTATAGTACAGCCCTCCAACGGTCTGAGGGACAGTGAACTGGCCCCCTGTTTAAAAAGTTTGAGGACCCCTGTTGTAAATGGAAAATCCTCAAATTGGACCAGGGTATTGAGCGGAGTACCTCAGGGGTCTGTTTTAGGCCCTCTTATTTTAATTTATTAACCCCTTAAGGACAGAGCCTTTGAAACATTTTTGTCCTTTCTGGACAATGGCTATTTTAACATTTCTGTGCTGTTTGTGTTTAGCAGTAATTTTCTTCTTTGTCATTTGCTGTACCCACACATATTATATATTGTTTTTATCGGGACAAGAAGGGCTTTCTATGGATGCCATCTTTTTGATCATACCTTATCATATTATTAAAAAAAATAATAAAATATGGTAAAAAAAAAAAAAATACACAAATGTCTTTGTTTTTATTTGAAACAACTTCTCCTCATCGACAATAGCGAACGAAAAAACATGCTAAATAGATTCTACTATTTCTCCTGAGTACAGGGATACCACCCATGCATAGGTTTGTTGGGTTGTTTGGGGGCTAAAATGCCAAATTTGTGAGGTGCAGTTTTTTGTTTTCCAACTTGAAATTTTTACATGCAGACAGCCTGCACCCATGTCCCATTTGGGACATATTTGAAGCCAGCTAGTGTATTTTACCCCATCAACCCATATATTTTTTTAAAAGAAGACACCTTAGGCTATCTCAAATGGTGGTATTTTTACACTTTCCATGCACTAATTCTACCACCAGCCTTTGTCAAACTTTGTGGTAGTAATTCTTTTGTGGGGTTTTTTCACAAACCTTGTACTTCAAACATGAATTCACAGATTTTGGTATGTGTGACTGCCAAATAACACCCCAATAAGTGTTCAGCAACATCTCTTGAGTACAGGGATACCACCCATGCATAGGTTTGTTGGGTTGTTTGGGGAGTAAAAGGCCAAATTTGGTAGGTGCAGTTTTTGGTTTTCCAAATTAAAATTTTGACATGCAGACCGCCTGCACCCATGTCCCATTTGGGACATATTTGAAACCAGCCAGTGTATTTTACCCCATCAACCCATATATTTTTTAAAAGTAGACACCCTACGCTATTTCAAATGGGGGTATTTTAACACTTTCCATGCACTAATTCTACCACCAGCCTTTGTCAAAGTTTGTGGTAGTAATTTGTGTGTGTTTTTTTTTCACAAATATTGTATTTTAGACATAAATTCACAGATTTTGGTATGTGTCACTGCCAAACAATAACCCAATATGTGTTCAACAACATATCCTGAGTACAGGGATACCACCCATGCATAGGTTTGTTGGGTTGTTTGGGGGCTAAAGGGCCACATTGTGAAGGTGCGCATTTTCAACTTGGAATATTGACGTGTAGTCAGCCTGAGCCCATCTTTCATTTGGGACTTTTTTTTAAGTAGGACAGTGTATTTTACCCCAAAAAGTATATATTTTGTAAAAGTAGACACCCTAGGCTATTTTAAATGGTGTTATTTTAACACTTTCCATGCACCAATTCTACCACCAGCCTTTGTCAAAGTTTGTGGTAGTCATTTTATTGTGTATTTTTTCCCACATACATTGCACTTTAGACACAAATTCACATATTTCGGTATGTGTCACTGACAAACAATACCACAATATATGTTCAGCAACATCTCCCGAGCACAGGGATACCACCCATGCATAGCTTTGTCAGCTTTGTTAGGGGTTGAAAGGCTACATTTGAGAGGTGCGCTTTTTGATTTTCAAACTTGGAATTTGAACATGTAGAGCAAGGAAGGGGTTAATAGCTCTTATAAGAGCCTTTGTATTACTGTACAAAAAAATTAACCCCTAAAAATGCACAGACAAGAAAAAATGTTCTGCTGTGCAGTGATCAGTGGCAGGGAAGGGGTTAATACACTACACTATACAAAAGGTATGGCTTTTATAAAAGCCCTTGGGACTCACAATTTATTAACATTTTATTTAATTTATTACAATTAAAAAATTATGTTATACAGATCTGTCTCTTTCCCTCACTAAAACTCAAGTGAGGAGAGGGAGGCAGATCCATATGGGTCAGAACAATATTTACGAACCAGACGAATGGTGATGCTCATCTGAGAAATCACCAAACCACCTTTGCCACTGATCGGCTGTTACTGATCGCTATACACACGTTCAGACAGCTTCAAAAGGAATACACGTAATCCCCTAGTGGGTATAATTAACCCCTAGTGAGTCTGACAAAAAAAATGCTGATAGCAAAAAAAAATCCTTCGGCGACTAGATTGCTCCATATGCGCTGCTTAGGCAGTGACCATATGCACTGCTTAGGCAATGACCATATGTGCTGCTTAGGAAGTGATATACTGCAAGGAAGGGGTTAATAGCTCTTAAAAGAGCCTTTGATATACTGTAATAAATCAAAGTAAAAAAAAATAACCCCTAAAAAAATGCACAGACAGCAAAAAATGTGCTGCTGTGTAAGATCACTGCGTACACAGCGATCAATTGCAGGGAAGGGGTTAAATACTGGAAACGGCTTTTATAAAAGCCTTTGGGTCTCAATTCTATTAAATATATTATAATTAAAAACTTACATTATACAGCTCTGTCTCCCTCCCTCACTAAACTCAAGTGAGAGGGAGGCAGATCTACACGGGTCAGATCAAATATTTACTCATATTGATCTAACCAGACGAATGGTGATGCTCATCTGAGCAAACGCCAACCCGCCATTGTCACTTATCAGCTGTTACTGATCGCTATACATGCGCTCAGACAGCTAAAAAATTTTTTTACGTTAAACGTAGTCCCCTAGCGGGTATAATTAACACGTGACGGGTGTGATAAAAAAGTTTTAAAAAAATTAAAAATGCTTCTGCAGCAAGATTGCTGCATTTGCGTCAGATCGCTGATTAGGCAGTGATCTACGGCAAGAAAGGGGTTAATCTCTCTTAAAAGAGGTTTTTTTATACTGTAATGAATTACAGTAAAAAAAAAAAACCCCTAAAAAATGCACAGACAGCAAAAAATGTGCTGCTGTGTATGATCACTGCGTACACAGCGATCAATGGCAGGGAAGGGGTTAAATGGCTTTTATAAAAGCCCTTGGTGTTTAAAATTTTATTAAATATTTTTTTTATTATTTTATTTTATTTTTTTACTTGATCTGATCTGTCTCTCTCCCTTACTAAAAGTAGTAAGGTGAGGGAGGCAGATCACTACTTGTCAAAGGCAATATTTAGTAATATTGCCTTTGACAGTATGGTAAGTGCTCATGAGAGCACTTACCATACATGCCTGCACACAGATCACATAGATCTGTTGTGCCGGCATCGATTGGCTCCCCCTAGAGCATCGGAAGTGAAATACTTTCACTTCCGATGCTCTTGCCATTAGAAGGGAAGCGCTGCCTGTACAGGCAGCGTTCCCTTCTACTGAGCCGATGGGGTCGCTCAGGAGAGCGACCACCATCGGTTCTGGGGCAGCCTGGAGGTGTTGTTAAGTGCTTTTACTTTAACAACACCGCAGATTGTTCGCTTTCTAAGCATATGTGTGCAGCGGGCGCAGCCATTTTTAAATTGTAGCAACACCGTTAGAGTAAAGAAACTCCATTTAGTGCATGACGTGCCAGGCACGTCAGCTGTCGGCAAGTCCTCGATTTGCCGTGACGTGCCTGGCACGTCATCTGTCGTTAAGGGGTTAATGATCTACCACGTTGTCCTGAGAGCCATGTCTCAGTGTTTGCTGATGACACTAAATTGGGTAAGGTTATACACACTAATCTTGACTTTTGTTATTTACAGGAAGATTTGAACAGAGTGGGGGATTGGGAAATTAAGTGGCAAATGAGGTTCAATAAAGACAAATGTAAAGTTATGCATTATGGGAAAAATAACTACAAAGCAACATATCCTTTAAATGGTATTTCCCTGGGAATAAACTACTAATGAAAATTATTTAGGAATAATTGTAGATAACAGACTTAGCAACAGTGCTCAATGCCAGTCAGCAGCTGCATGGTCTAATAAGATATTGGCATGCATAAAACAAGGTACAGATTAACAGGAGGAGGATATCATCTTGCCAGGGCCGGACTGGCCCACCGGGATACCGGGAAAAATCCCGGTGGGCCGCCTGCCCCGGGGCCACCTTGGCCACTTAAAGTGAAGAGTTCGGCTGCTGCAGGATCCGGCGGCAGCAGGCGAATTTCTAAGCAATTTTAAGCAATTCGGCGGCCGTCGCCGCTTTAAGAAGTTCGCCTGCTGCCTCCAGATAATGCAGCAGCAGCTCCGGCGGCGGGATGGGAAGCAGAGAAAGCAAGGTGAGTGAGACATACAGGGGAAAGGGGAGGGGGTGGAAGACACTACAGGGGGAGGGGTGAAAGACACTACAGGGGGGGGGGGTTGAAAGACACTAGGGGGGGGTGAAAGACACTACAGGGAGAAGGGGGGTGAAAGACACTACAGGGGGGAAGGGGGGGTGAAAGACACTACAGGGGGAAGGGGGGGTGAAAGACTCTACAGGGGGAGAGGAGGGTGTGAAAGACTACAGGGAGAAGGGGTGAAAGACTACAGGGGGAAAGGGGTGAAAGACACTACAGGGGGAGGGGAGGGGGTGAAAGACACTAAGGGGGAAGTGGGGAAGAGAGATGCCACAGAAAGGACACAGAGAGAGAGAGAGAGAGAGAGAGAGAGAGAGAGAGACGCCACAGAGAGAGAGAGAGACGCCACAGAGAGAGAGAGAGAGAGACGCCACAGAGAGAGAGAGAGAGACGCCACAGAGAGAGAGAGAGAGACGCCACAGAGAGAGAGAGAGATGTCACAGAGAGAGAGAGAGAGACGCCACAGAAAGGACAGAGAGAGAGAGATGCCACAGAAAGGACAGAGAGAGAGAGACGCCACAGAAAGGACAGAGAGAGAGAGACGCCACAGAAAGGACAGAGAGAGAGAGAGAAACGCCACAGAAAGGACAGAGAGAGAGAGAGAGACGCCACAGAAAGGACAGAGAGAGAGAGAGACGCCACAGAAAGGACAGAGAGAGAGAGAGAGAGACGCCACAGAAAGGACACAAAGAGAGACGCCACAGAGAGAGACGCCACAGAAAGGACAGAGAGAGACACGCCACAGAAAGGACAGAGAGAGAGACGCCACAGAAAGGACAGAGAGAGACGCCACAGAAAAGACAGAGAGAGATGCCACAGAAAAGACAGAGAGAGAGACGCCACAGAAAACACAGAGAGAGAGACGCCACAGAAAAGTCAGAGAGAGAGACGCCACAGAAAGGACAGAGAGAGAGACGCCACAGAAAGGACAGAGAGAGACAGGCTACAGATATGCGAGAGACAGGATATGTCTCACACACTGCCCTGATATATACCTCTGCACAGGGCAATTCATATAACTCTGTGTACATACTGGAGGTATATATATTGCCCTAGACAGGCTTATATATCAGTCTTATCTATAAATAATACACTGTTCAGATGTGCTTTTTAAAATGCATGATTTTCCCTTCTATGAACAAAAAAATTATATTATGCTATGGGCTGGTTTAAAAATCTTATGCGATGGTGCTGGTATATAAATTTTTTCCAGGGCTGGTTTTTGTTCCCAGTCCGGCCCTGCATCTTGCCTAGTTACAACTCTATGGTAAGACCTCATTCTTGAATATGCAGTACAATTCTGGGCACCAGTCCTTAAAAAGGATATTATGGAACTAGAAAAAGTGCAGTACAAAATGAATAAGGGGATTGGATGATCTTAGTTATGAAGAGAGACTTAAAAAACTGCATTTATATACGTTAGAGAAAAGGGGATATGATAACATTATATAAATATGTACAGGGCCAATATAGAGAGCTCTCCAGTGACCTGATGATTAACAGAAATGTACAAAGAACAAGAGGTCACCCCCTGAGACTGGAAGAGCATAGTTTTCATAGACAGCAAAGGAAGGGATTCCTTACGGTAAGGATAATAAAGTTATGGAACTCACTGCCAAGTAGACATGTGCATTCGTTTTCGGACGAATGCATTTTCGGACGAAAATAGCATTTTTGTCCATTCGTCTGAATAACGAATAACGAAAATGATAAACTAATCCAAATAAACGAATGCTAAATAAACAAAAATCATTCGTCCATTGGTTCATTCAGATGCTGACAGCCATTCTGATATGTTGAATTCGAATTTCGTCTTAATTTCAGCTTAAGTTATTGTATGTAATGCTTTTGGCATTCCATAAACCGAAATAGAGGTGATTCATACGAATTGACCTATATTACCTCTATTTCGGTTTAGTACTATGTTACTATGTTAAATACAATCAGTGCTCATGAACTGTGTGTATAAAAAATTATGATGTCTGCAAATTGATGTAGAAAATCTGATCACTATTTCATAGAGCCATTAACCCATAATGGGTAACTTGTGTATTACTACTATTAACCCTCAGCTAAATATTTGCCAGTCTGACGCTAATATATTGTTCGTATGGCAACTATACTCTCCAGTGAAATAAATGTCACTGTATAAACGTTTTCAGTACCCAGCAATGTCAGGCACTGGGACGGTTGCTCAGTTAAGATAGCTCCCTCTGCTGGGTGAATACTGTGACTTTGAGAGCTTCATCTGTATTGGTTGAAGTATAACTGACAGTCTTTAGTGGCTGTGGAATATTTCAGTACAAAAAATAAAGTGATTTGTGCAAGTGAACACAAAGCAAAATCGGTACAAATATAATACTTGCAGCACCACACAAAATGCAGCCTTCTGGAGCACTCCCCAGAAAGATTATAAATAGTAGACATGTGCATTCGTTTTCGGACGAATGCATTTTCGTCCATTCGTCCGAAAAACGAATAACGAAAATGCTATGCTAACGAAAGCCGAATGAACGAATGGTTAATAAACAAAAATCATTCGTTCATTCGTCCATTCGTAGTACTATTGGCATTCTATAAGCCAAAATAGAGTTATGAATATAATAAATAAGAATTATGAATGGGTTCATAGAAAGGCACTACTACTGTTCGTTTTCTATAAGCCGAAAGTCTATAAACCGAAGGTCGTTCGGTTTATAGACATTCAGTTTATAGAATACATAGAATTACATGTACTTCTATGTATTCTATAAACCGAAAATCTATAAACCGAACGACCTTCGGATTATAGACTTTCGGCTTATAGAAAACATGTAGTACTATTGCCTTTCTATGAACCGAACGAGAGCCCCATTCATAAGAATTTCTTATGAATGGGGCTCTCGTTCGGTTTATAGAAAGCCAATAGTATTACACGTATTCTATAAAACGAAACGAATAAAACGAAAAAAACCCCGAAAATAATCAACGAATTTTGTCCGAAACGAATGTAGTAAAGTTCCCCGTGAAACAGGCAAAGCCTAGGTGGGAGGGGGCATGTATGAGTGAGGGGTGTGAGTGGAACCTATGTGCTATGGGGGAGTGGCTTTGGGGTGGGTGTACTTAAGGACCCCTCCATCTTGGAAACAGCAACCATTTTGGTTACTGACGGACACAGCAGGGACATTTTCCCGCCCACCCTCCCTATTGTTTTGTGATTGTGTTGTTTTATGTTGTATTAACCTTTTTCTCTGTCGCAGCAGGCGGGGTGGTCCTTGCCAATACAGTAGTTAAGAACGGAGGTGATCGAGTCAAAAAAGGATGGACAGGGTGGCCCCTCTCCTAACCTCTCAGATATTAGAAGAAAGGCTAATGGTCGTGCCCATCGAGCTAACTGTCGGCTGGTGGTTAGCATCAGTTTGAAACAAATGCAGAATTAGTACGGACGAGGGGAGAGGGGTTTCACTCTAGGGACTCTAGTTTAAAGGTTATGGTGATTTAATGTTTACAGATTGGCAAGGACTAGTTGGAGCTGTATGTTAACAGTATGTTTAAATAAAGTATTTATATTTTACAGAGTTTTAATAAGTTATAAGAAATATAAGAATAAATGGAGAAAGTTTTGTCATACAGTTCCTCTTGGTTTTGTTAATAAAAGCTGTGGCCTATTTAACTCCATACATGTCTTGTGTCTTTATTGGGAAGGGTATGGGGATTTTCTATAAGTAATTAAGGAGCATTCCCCTTTACATCATACATGAACGAAATTCGTTTTAGACAAAATAAATAAGATTTTTTTCTGAATGGACGAAAACTAAATGAAAATTTTAGTTTTGCACATGTCTAATAAATAGTACAAAACAAAGAGCAGACTGGTGCAAGCCAACTGCTGCGATTGTGACGTGAGAATGCGGACTTCAACATAATAGCAATAGGGTGGTGACTTTGTACAGCTTTCCTTTTCTTTCGCCTGTCTTAGGTCTTTCCTGTGAACTTGATTAAAATATTTATGAATTCATCTGAAATAATCGCTACTCATGTATGTTTGTGAGTGCATTTACCACCAGCTCTTTATTTTGTTTCTATGGTTAAACAACAATATTGCACTTTTATTGTATGTTTTTAATTTAAGGTACCCACTATCTCGCGCAGTCTGCTCTTTGTTTTGGAATATTTCAGTACACAAGAGGATAGCTACCAGCCCCCAGCTAGACCTACTGCTCCAGAGTGGACTTCCCCAAACCTAAGGACCCCAAAGCAATGAACCCTTTTCCTCATTGTCAATACTGAAGCTGCAAGTACTGAAATATTGAAAAAAAGAGCACTCTTAGGGTTGCACTTGAGATGCTCTTGACACACTACATGTTTAGTATGTATTACCGGTGTATGCCCCCCAACTGTCCCTATTTAAGCAGATCAGTCCTGATTCAGTTTGAGTGACTATGCTATCTGATCATTTGGGGGGGGGGGGGGGCTGAGGTTTCTGAACATTTAAAAATTGCACACTGAACAGCAGGTTCTTTGCATATCAGGTCACAGATGATGTCATAAGCAGGAGACTCCAAAGACATACTTAAAACACATTTTCATCCTAATTTAGGCATTTGCTTGCAGTTTTGCAAATACAATGTATAGATCATTTTAAATAATTTTTTTATTCTCTACAGGGACAATAATACAATGGTCAGGTGATACACTCCCTTTAAATAGACACATTACCAGTTTCACTGATATTGTTGCTTTGCATAGGCAAATTGTGGAATTCAGCAATCTGTACTTCAAAATGGAATTGCACAATAACATTAGCTTTTGTCAACCAGAGCATTTTGCTTTGTGGTTTATTAAAAGCACAAAAGAAGGAAGTCTGTTCAGACGTTGCCTTGTGCTGTAAATTCAGAGACATATATACCTTTAGTCAGGATCATGCAAGTCACAAAAAAAATAAAATGTCTAATTCTATAGGTAATTTGTTAAATTTGTCAACTGTATTATGCACTTAATTGTATCTTAATTGTAGTACATATTGATGACTGTGTCTTGGACATTACAGAACTATTACAAATAATAAGATCACACTCGCCCCAAGGCATTGTCCTAATGCCCTTACAAGGTTGTTCCAGTGTTACAAAGCTGCAACAGAGCTGACCTAGTGTTACAATGCCCACATAGAACTGCCCAGTATCTCAATGCCTCCACAGAGCTGCCCTAGTGTCACAATGTCTCCACAGACTTGCCCTAGTGTTACAATGCCCCCATAGTGCTGTCCTAATGTTACTATGCCTTCGAGCGCCTGGGCTCAGTGCTGCTGGCAAAGGTGGCTATATCCTGCCCCTGTAAAGTGCTGTTTTGGGACCACATGTCCCGCAAAATTGCGAGACCTCCCGATGTCATGTGTGATGCTGGGTTCGGGCACGGCCAGATTTAAAATGTAACTGGTGCTGGCTTTGAGCATTGGATACATTTTTCATGTCAGTCTGAGGCCACTGCAAATCTGCTACAAGTCCCCGCAATGATCTGTTTAATGAAGGACTTTCTATGCCGTCCTAGTGTCTTTTGGGAACAAAAAAATAGGATGTCCTGATTTTCAGTGCCTAAAAGATGCTAGGATGGCATAGTCCAGCGTTAAACAACTTTAAACAAGATCCCTTTGCAGGGACTTGCAGCGGGATCTTACCTGTCAGACGAGGCCACTTTGAGTAATCTTTTAAGACCCTGATCAGGTCTCTGCCATAGTGTTCCTTGCTACCAATCACCTTGTGATCGGTGGCCAGGAACAAATTGTGACGTTTTGGTGCTTGCGTCATCTGGGACGCAAGCACCATGTGTCACAAAATGGTTAAAGGAATATTGTAAAAAAAAAAAACAAATGTAGGCCTTTTACATAAAAAAGCTTTAATGAAAGAATATTGTATCACTCAATCAGGAGGCGGACATCTTTGGTCATATTTTAAGAGGATCTGGGAAGATTCTAAACAAGATGTCTCCCCATAAATGTGCTGTAACGGACCGTCTACCGGACGAAGTAGACCCTCTGTCTGTTGTGGCAAATCACCTCCTTAGCCCCCACTTACAGCTCAGCATTCACCCAGCAAGTCTTTCCTGGACCCTTGCTCTTTGTACCCAAATAGACAGGACATCTAGCAGTTAGGTACAACTCTCTTTATTTGTGTAACAACACAGACTTATATAAAGACATACACATGACATCACAGACATTAGTATACAATGGGGGGGGGGGGGGGTGTTGAACTAAACACAGTTCTCCAACTAACTGGGGCTAGGAAAACATTAGACATTCAGACTGCAAACCAAATAGGAAATAACAGAGAGTGAGTAGACCTAATTACAATACACATAATGTACACAACATAATCAGTTTACCAGTTAATCCAGTTAAAACAGAACAATGGATGTTGGAGTAAACTATTGGAGTCACTGTCACATTATAAACCTTCAGAGTGGTCTACTCACAGAATTAAACATTACACATAAACCAATACACTAACAGAATATAACTAACTAACAATATTAACGTATAGTGTTTTGGCACATCCATTACCCAGGTGGTCCGTTCATTCATGAGTTGGTTCGGTAGATTCAATCTACCGAACACCCAGGCAGAAAGGCACGAACAAGCCTTTCTGCAGGGGAAAATACAAGCTTTTACCATGGGGCCATAGTCCAGAGGCAGCAGGCGAGCAACCAGGCTTCTCCAGAACATAGTGGCGAGGTTGGTTCCGCCACATCTCTCCCCTTTTCCAAACAGACTAACAGGGTATCTGACCTCCTGGCGGTCAGTGCCCTGGTTAGTCCAGCAGCCCACCCACAAAACAGAAACAGCAGTACAGCCCACCCAAAATAAATGGTTACTACACCCGAGTAAGGGAGAAACTAGTCCATGTCCAGGTGCCTCACCACGGCTGTGTGGGGGACTGGTGGGCTGCCTATGTGGGTTGCTGAGTGGGCAGAGACCAGCGGTACTCTGCCCTGGTGCCAGCACTACCACAGAAGTAGCCTGGTTGGAGCCTGGTTGCTGGAGGGGGAGACCGACTGTCTCACCTTTGGATACACAGCTCTGCTGCTGGAGGGGGAGACCGATTGTCTCCCCTTTGGACAAACCACCATGCTGCTGTGGGGGGAGACTGACTTTCTCCCCTTTGGCTAAACAGCCCTGTTGCTGGGGGACAGGACCGACTGTCCCTACCCCCTGTGCTGTAAGTGCAGAGACCACGGACCCATCTGCACGGTTGTGGGGCTTACTGTCTCCCCCTGGTACGTTAAGCTGTCGCTGGGGAGAGGGGGTAACAAGCTCCTCTCCCATACATACTACCATCCGCTGGGGAGGGAGACCGACTGTCTCTGCTCCCAATACAGTGTCCTGCTGCTGGGGAAAGGAGACTGGGCTCTCTATTCCCTGCTGGACACTCTGCCGCTGGGGAAAGGAGGCTGGGCTCTCTATTCCCTGCTCTTTCTGCCGCTGGGGAGGGAGGACAAGGCTCTCCTCTCCCAATAAAACACTCTGCCGCTGGGGAGGGAGGACAAGGCTCTCTTCTCCCAATAAAACACTCTGCCGCTGGGGGACAGGACCGACTGTCTCTGCCCCCTGTAACTCAGCCTGCCGCTGGGGAAAGGAGGCTGGGCTCTCTATACTCTGCTGTATCTGCCGCTGGGGAGGGAGGACAAGGCTCTCCTCTCCCAATAAAACACTCTGCTGCTGGGGGACAGGACCGACTGTCTCTGCCCCCTGTAACTCAGCCTGCCGCTGGGGAAAGGAGACTGGGCTCTCTGTTCCCTGCAAATCACACTGCCGCTGGGGAATGGAGACGATGCTCTCCTCTCCCTGTGGGGCCAGTGGAGAGACCTCGGTCCCATCTCCACTTGCCGGCTGGAGGTTCTCCCAGTACATCTCGAGGATATCCTCCCAGCTGAAGGGCTCTGGACCTGGGTCTGCCGCGATGCTCTACTGCTGGGTATCCTCAATGGAGCGGAACAGGTGTTTGTAATCCTGCTCCAGTTCCCATTCCAGGGATACTAGGTGCGTCAAGTCTGGTCTCACTTCGTGGGGGTCATCCCAGACTTGCATACCCTCCCTCCAGTCAAAAATATCTTGGAATCGGGTCTCGTCAGGGCTCCCAAAGTCAGGTTCTGAGAAAGCCTCCCACAGCAAGCCAGAGCCATTAAACTCTTCTCCCTCCGGGTTATCATGCTCCACTGTCCAGGGTGTATACCGAACTGTATACCACCAGAGTGCCTGGTAGGTATCCTCTAGCCATAGCTCCTGCCATACCCGGTGCTCGAGCTCCTTTACCCATTGCTCCAGGGGCTGCTCTCCCAGGAAGGGAATCCGCAGTGCCAGTCGCGTCTGCTGTCGCTGCTCCTTCTGGGCTGTGAGAACCATCCCGTCGCTTGCCATCTGTCACGGTTATTCTGGGTTTGAGGCTGTTTTTGTCTTCAGCCTCTAGTGGCCGCTATTGTGGTGTTCCCATTCTACTCCTGTTGTCAGCTGCCTCGTTATCCTCAGCCCTTCCCTATTTAAACCTGCAGCTTATGGCAATCAGTGACTTTGCATTGCTTTGGTTGCAGCCTGTGATAGTGCCTTGTTTCTAGTTCTAGCATTTATATATTGATTATTGATTTCCCGGTTCTGACTCCTGCTTGATTTTGACTCCGCTGTTTTCTGCCTGCCTCGACCATTTTGCCTGTCTAGTGACCTTGCCTTCTGAATTCCTACGTTGTACCTTGTTCCTGTTTAGTGGATGACCCGGCCTGCTAACTATCCTTCTCGTCCAGTATTCCCTGTGTATCTCTGCTTCAGTGTGCGGTTGCAGTCAGTGTACAAGTCCTGGGTGGTCATTTACCTGAGGCTCAACCATAGGGTATAATACCATTCAGGTAAATAACTTTTTTCTGTTTCCAAACCTGTAGTCTCTGCTAGCACGCTTGTCTCAGTTCCAGTCTCTGCTACCAGTCTTGTCTCAGTTCCAGTCTCTGCTACAAGTCTTGTCTCAGTTCCAGTCTCTGCTACAAGTCTTGTCTCAGTTCCAGTCTCTGCTACCAGTCTTGTCTCAGTTCCAGTCTCTGCTACCAGTCTTGTCTCAGTCCCAGTCTCTGCTACCAGTCCTGCCTTAGTTCCAGTCTGTTACCTGTCCTGTCTCAGTCCCGGTCACAGCTACCAGTCCTTCCCAGTTATGCATCGTGGGGTGCAGACAGACCCCACACCCTGCCCTGCAACGAGACTCCTCCCTGGCCTGTTATCCCAGGTTGTGACACCACCAATGTAACGGACCGTCTACCGGACGAAGTAGACCCTCTCTCCATAGCCCCCACTTACAGCTCAGCATTCACCCAGCAAGTCTTTCCTGGACCCTTGCTCTTTGTACCCAAATAGACAGGACATCTAGCAGTTAGGTACAGCAAGAAGAACAACTCTCTTTATTTGTGTAACAACACAGACTTATATAAAGACATACACATGACATCACAGACATGAGTATACAATGGGGGGGAGGGGGGGGGGAGGGGATGGAACTAAACATAGTTCTCCAACTAACTGGGGCTAGGAAAACATTAGACATTCAGACTGCAAACCAAATAGGAATTAACATAGAGTGAGTAGACCTAATTACAATACACACAGTAATGTACACAACATAATCAGTTTACCAGTTAATCCAGTTAAAACAGAACAATGGATGTTGGAGTAAACTATTGGAGTCACTGTCACATTATAAACCTTCAGAGTGGTCTACTCACAGAATTAAACATTACTCATAAACCAATACACTAACAGAATATAACTAACTAACAATATTAACGTATAGTGTTATGGCACATCCATTACCCAGGTGGTCCGTTCATTTGTGAGTTGGTTCAGTAGATTCAATCTACCGAACACCCAGGCAGAAAGGCACGAACAAGCCTTTCTGCAGGGAAAAATACAAGCTTTTACCATGGGGCCATAGTCCAGAGGCAGCAGGCGAGCAACCAGGCTTCTCCAGAACATAGTGGCGAGGTTGGTTCCACCACATGTGCTATACAATCAAGCAGGTTAAGTAAGATCCTGTATTTGCATTCTTTCATTAAAGGATTTCTATTTAAAATGTCTGCATTCGCAGCAGTGCTGTATTTACCGCGAGGCATCCTAGGCGGATGCCTATGGCGGCAAATTTTGGGGGGCCCCCAGGACTGAAAAAAAAAAAAAAATGTAAAAAAAAAACGCGGCCCTTTAAAAAAAATAGACCGCGCTTGCAGGCACAGACGGAGGTGAGAAGGGATCGGAAGATCCTCACCATCGCTCTGCCTGCCAGGCTGCACGGGGAGCCGAACAGGCAGCACAGAGAAACCTCCGTGCTGCTTGTTTAGGTTCCCCGTGCAGTGTGCCTACACGGAAGTGCCGACAGTCACGTGACGGGCGGCCTGATGTCATACGCGCGCCCGGTCACGTGACCTGTCGGAACAATCGCCGGGAAGCCGAACAGGCAGCATGGAGGGACCATGCTGCCTGCCACTAAGCACCAAAGAAAGGTAAGTGCTGATGGGAGACTGTGTGTGTGTGTGACTGAGTGTGATGGGAGTCAGAGTGTGTGACTGAGTGTGATGGGAGTCAGAGTGTGTGTGATGGGAGACAGTGTGTGTGACTGAGTGTGATGGGAGTCAGAGTGTGTGTGATGGGAGACAGTGTGTGTGACTGAGTGTGATGGGAGTCAGAGTGTGTGTGATGGGAGACAGTGTGTGTGACTGAGTGTGATGGGAGTCAGAGTGTGTGTGATGGGAGACAGTGTGTGTGACTGAGTGTGATGGGAGTCAGAGTGTGTGTGATGGGAGACAGTGTGTGTGACTGAGTATGATGGGAGTCAGAGTGTGTGTGATAGGAGACAGTGTGTGTGACTGAGTGTGATGGGAGTCGGAGTGTGTGTGATGGGAGTAGGAGTGTGTGACTGAGTGTGATGGGAGTGTGTGTGTGATGGGAGTGTGTGTGTGATGGGAGTGTGTGTGTGATGGGAGTATGAGCTTGATGTGAGTCTGAATGATGGGGCATGTCTTAGGTGTGTAACGTGGGTGTGCAGCTTGGGTAAGGGGGTGCCTGGATTTTGTCTGCCTAGGGCAGCACAAAATCAAGATACACCACTGATTTGCAGTCCTTCATTTAAACATAATATAATGGGCTGCCACAGTTGCCCTTCAGCAGTATAAAGAGACACACAGGGCAATATTTTTCTTTTCTTACATTGGAGGAAGCTAGGTTAGAAAGGCTAGAGTGTTTGCTAGAGGTATAGACATCTCCTTGTAACTTCCTCATTGATGACTATAATGGGTACCTCTCTGGTGGTAGTACATAAGTAAATATATCTCACAAACATCATGATGTGTTTCAGAGCATTGGGAAGCTTGCAAAGTGTGGACCATGATACATTACTGCCAACAATTTGTACCATGCAGGTTTGAATAAATACATGCTTCTTTCACTACCTACAAATTACAGGAAAGCAAATTAAACAAATAATAGCAGCAAAGACTATGGGTCATTCTATGGATGTGACTTTTCAAAAGAACCATTCAATAATGATTGAAAACAGTTTTTTAGATATAAAAAAATATTTTTTGATTTAATCCATCTTTAAAGGGACAGTATTGTCGCCAAGCTGTCTAATGCGTATTAAAGCTAATAATAATAGTTTTACAATAAATAAAACTGTATTAAATCATGCAACCACTCCAAGCTTTATAGATTGTTCCTTTGAATCTAGCTTGACCGGACAATAAGAATGAGAGGAAGTTACATTATGGGAAAAATAATAACAAAGCAACATATATGTTAAATAGTTTTTCCCTGGGAAAAACTACTAATGAAAAGGATTTAGGAATCATTATAGACAACAAACTTGGCAACAGTGCCCAATGCCAGTCAGCAGCTGCAAGGGCCAATAAGATATTGGCATGTATAAAACGAGGTATAGATTCACGGGAGGAGGATATCATCTTGCCTCTTTACAAATCAATGGTAAGACCTCACCTTGAATATGCAGTACAGTTCTGGGCACCAGTCCTTAAAAAGGATATTAAGGAACTAGAAAAAGTGCAAAGGAGAGCTACAAAATTAATAAGGGGTTTAGAGGATCTTAGTTATGAAGAGAGACTTAAAAAATTGAATTTATATACGTTAGAAAAAAGGCATCTCAGAGGGGATATGATAACATTATATAAATTTGTGCAGGGCCAATATAAAGAGCTCTCCAGTGACCTGTTCATTAACAGAAAGGTACAAAGAACAAGAGGTCACCCCCTCAGACTGGAAGAGCAAAGATTTCATAGACAGCAAAGGAAGGGATTCTTTACGGTTAGGACAATAAAGTTATGGAACTCCCTGCCAAGAGAGGTAGTGCTATCAACCATAATAGATGCATTAAAAAATGGTTTGGATGTTTTTTTAGGAAAGCAGAACATACAGGGCTATTAATAATAGAATAAGCATTAATAAAAGAGCTTATTGATCCAAAGAGAAATCTGATTGCCTGTTGGAGTCAAGAAGGATTTTTTCCCCCCAGGAGGCAAAATTCGAAATAGCTTCCTTAGGGGTTTTTGCCTTCTTTTGGATCAAAAGCTGTAATGATAGGTAGAAGGGTTGAACTTGATGGACTTGTGTCTTTTTTCAACCTAAATTACTATGTTACTATGTTACATCACAATTTCAGCAACAGTAACTCTTACAGTGTCAAAAACATTGCATAATCCACTCCCCAATTAAATATACCATATTTGCTTTAATATCGAGTGACCATTATAAGATGACCCCCCCCCCAGCATTGGATCATAATTTAGGAACAAATAAAAAGCCTAAATATAAGACAATCCAAAGGGTAAAAAGTTTTACCACCACCCCACCCTTTTGAATTTGTTTGCAATTATTTTATCATTTGATTTACCATTTCCTAGGGCAGCAGTGGTGTACCTATGGGATGCGTGCCACAACTGGCATGCCGAGCCCTCAGGTTCAGCTCTCACCGCTTGTCTCCTCCGTCTGAGAGGAGCAGTCATCAGTGGGTAAAAGACGGGAGCAGCAGGTCATATGCAGAAGCGTTCAAGTCGGAAAGCAATTAATTATTTGCTTTACGACTTGAAAGCTTCTCCACATAGCGGGGATGTGCCCGATTATCGAGAGAAGAAGCCTATGACCTGCGGCACACGTCTTTTACCCACTGATGACTGCTTCTCGCGGACAGAGCAGTCAAGCGGTGAGAGCTGAACCTGGTTGTGTGTGTGTGTGTGTATGAGTGTGTGTCTGTTAAACAATTTGATAAATGACACATTTAATTATTTAGAAGATCAGTTTAGAACCTAATAAATCCAAATAAAGATATATAGTGTAAAAAAAAGTATGAGTGTGTCTGTATGAGTATAAGTGTGAGTGTGTCAGCAGAGGTAAGATTTCAAGTCTCTAATGCAGAACTATGTGGCAATTTTTTTAAGTTGTTTCTCAACTGAAAAATAGCAATGGTAATACCTCTAGATTGCACTAGGTAAAATAAAAAATAAAAATTTGAAAATGTTACTGGGTCTGATTTAAATGACCAAAGTGGAGCCATCCGACACTTTGAGGCCAGGGGTCGCAGCATATAAATGCCACAGGTATCCAGGAGGTGGCTGATTCAGATGCACCCCATCCTCCATTAATATTATCACACCTCCTGGACTTGTCCCAGATTGATACAATGTTCCTGATCTCCTTCCCGCAAGGGGCCTCCCAATCACAGCCAGACAGCACTCAACATCTTTGACTGGGTCTCCAAAGGAAGGAGCCCTATCCACATTACTTTCCGCTGATCCCCTCTCTTCTGGATTATTGTGTGCACCAATTAAATTATGGACAAATATTTTTATAGTTAAAAAAGATTGAAAGTAATATTTAGAGCAAAGTTAATTTGTAGGAAGATACACTTAATTGAACCTTCCTTTGTTGGGTTGAGTCGACTTGTATTCATCCAATGCTTTTTCGTTTGTTTCTTTACTTTTCCCCCTTGCCTGTTTTTTAAGGCCTCCTGATTACTTTGTCCCAGGTTAACTTATCTCAGTGAAGTACCCCTATTTACAAAATTATGGGACCCCACTGCAGAAACGTGATTGCATATGGACATAATTTTTTAGTATGATTTAGTTATATACATTTTTTGTTGTTGATGTCATTACTACCTTTACATTGCAAGTTTGTTCTCATTTTATTGCACATAGTTACATGTTCTGTATATTATCTAAGACAACTGAGTAGTCTGTGACAGGTGCTGATAAATAGTAATTACATTTGCACTTCTTGTAGCTCTTATTGATTTGGTTACATTGTGTATAATAATTTGCTAGGTGATATAGTATGACAGCATGAGTTTCAGACGGCTTAGTTGTTCTTGGTATGAAATACTGTTTTTAACACCATGTTTCGTATCCAGTTTTATTTGAACTCAGTGAAATGATTTTGTTTTTAACTGATTTTTTTTGTCTACACGTTTATGTAATGATTAATAGGTTTCAGGTGGGGATTCACTAAAGGAGGTAAGCAGGACTGAGTCCATTGGGGATGAAACAAATTAGACGAATGCTATTGGATAGCGAGCGGTATCTTGCTCGTATGTGTCCATTTTTAAAACAATAGTACAAAATTGTGAGTTCCAAAGTGTGGCACATTTTTGGAAGATACAAAAAATTCTATTTTGGAATGAAGTTAATTTGCATATGAACCAATAATGTGTATCCGAAAAATCTTTTTTACTACAACGTTGGGAATAAACAAAAATATCACGATATTTGGTGCCCTGGGAGACTGCTACCCATTGTGAGATAAAACTGTGTTCTGAGTTGTTGTTTTTTTTACCAATTTTTCGGTTTATTACGAATGTTTTTGATGTGCCTTTTCCCTGTTTGTTTTATATGATTAGACCTATTTTGTTATTTTAATGAGTACTCGATGTAAATACTAGTATGTGTTTTTTTCTATTATTTTGTACATGCTTGTGCAGGGTTGATTCTGCACTTACTCATGTACTGTCTATTTATGTGTTTTTTCTTATTAAATATTTGTATTGCAGATTTTTCAAATAACAATGTATTTGAAACAACTTATCAGTTTATATACACTAAACTGTTATATAGAATCGACTATATACAACATATCAGCAATCATCATCCGATCAGGAGCGAACTACGAAATAAGATTATAATTGATTCTGATGTTTTCTCATAAAAGCCACTCTTGTTTCAAAATTTCAGTTTTTGGTGTTGATAACAGTATGTCACACAAAGATCCCCTTTCTCCACACCCCCTTTGTATGTGATAAATTCAATTTGCGTAATCTGGTGGGAGTAAGGTACCAACGGTATAAGATTTTATAATGGGACTCTAAATGTGCCACACACTGTGTAATACCCCTCCATGCATTTAAAAGTGCATTTCCATGCATTTACCCAGTTCTCCCTCCCCTTTTATCACTGAATCAAATGTTTTATTTAGTTCCTCGGCCAAATGAGTGTAGCATATAGAAATGGCTCCTTTATTTATGTGTATTTTCTAAAACAAAAAAATAAAACAAAATAATATATATTTTGATCCAAAAGAAGGCAAAAAAACCCTAAGGAAGCTTTTTCGAATGTTGCCTCCTAGGGGGAAAAAAATTCCTTCTTGACTCCAAAAGGGCAATCAGATTTCTCCTTGGATCAAAAATCTCTATTATTAATGCTTATTCTATTATTAATACCCCTGTATGTTCTGCTTTTCTAAAAAAACATCCAGACCATTTTTAAATGCATCTATTGTGCTTGATAGCACTACCTCTCTTGGCAGTGAGTTCCATAATTTTATTGTCCTTACCGTAAAGAATCCCTTCCTTTGCTGCCTATGAAATTTAGCGTATATGTTGCTTTGTTATTATTTTTCCCATAATGCATAACTTTACATTTGTCTATATTGAACCTCATTTGCCACTTTCTTGCCCAGTTCCCCACTCTGTCCAAATCTTCCTGTAAAGAAAAAACATCAAGATTAGTCTTTATTACCTTACCTAATTTTGTGTCATCAGCAAACACTGAGACATGGCACTCAGCACAACGTGGGAGATCATTAATAAACATATTAAAAAGAAGAGGTCCCAAAACAGACCCCTGAGGTACTCCGCTCACTACCCTGGTCCAATTTGAAACTTTACCATTTAAAACAACCCTCTGTGTTCTATCTTTTAGCCAATTTTCAATCCAAATACATACATTTGCCCCCAATCCTATTTCTCTCAATTTGTAGAGTAACCTTTTGTGTGGAACTGTATCAAATGCTTTAGCAAAATCCAAATAGATCACATCAACTGCCACACCTAGATCTATATTTTTACTGACCTCTTCATAGAATGTTATTAAGTTTGTTTGACAAGACCTGTCTTTCACAAAACCATGTTGACTTTTACTAATTATATTCTGATTCAAGATGTATTCTTGAGTGTACACCTTTAGCAATCCTTCAAATAATTTCACCCACTACAGATGTCAAGCTCACTGGCCTATAATTACCAGGCAGAGATTTTGATCCCTTTTTAAATATTGGAATGACATCCGCCTTTCGCCAGTCTGTTGGCACTATACATGAACTGAAGGAATCCCTAAAGATCATAAATATTGGTCTGGCCAGAATTATGCTTAACTCTCTAAGGACCCTTGGGTGTATACCATCTGGCCCTGGGGCTTTGTCTATCTTAACAGAGTTTAATTGCATAAACACTTTTCCTGTGTCAGCCAATCCCATGTTTGCGGTGACTGTTCCGTAACTTCCGGTAGCAGGGGCTCATCCATCTGTTCTTCCTTAGTATAAACAGAAGAAAAAAAAGTATTTAAAATGTCTGCTTTTTCTCTGTCCTCACTTACCAAATTTCCCATTTGGAATAACAAGGGCCCAACATTTTCCCTCTTTAGCTTTTTTCCATTTATATACTTATAACAAATTTTGGGGTTAATTTTACTCTCCTTAGCAAACCTTTTCTCGTTTTCCAATTTAGCCATTTTAATTGCCTTTTTGCAGGCTTTGTTGGCATCTTTGTATTTTATAAATGATAATGTTGATCCCTTGCTTTTATAATGTTTGAATTCCATTGTCTTGTTTTGCATTTCCTGTTTCACGGTACCGGTAAGCCACATTGGTTTTGATTTGTGTCTTTTTTATTTGTTTCCCAAAGGTATATATTGGGATGTGTACTTTTGTAATGTGTGCTTAAAGGCATTCCACTTGTCTTCTGTGTTTAGTCCAGAAAACAATCGTTCCCAGTCTAAATGTTCCATTGATGCCCTTAGTCCATCAAAGTTGGCCCTTCTAAAATTAAGTGTTTTGGTGGCGTAGTTACCAATTTGCTTTTTTGCATTAATCTCAAACGAAACCATGTTATGGTCACTATTGCCCAAGTGTTCTCTTACTTTGATGTTTGAGATAAGCTGCTCATTGTTTGTTATTACTAAATCCAGACTGGCATCCATTCTAGTTGGGGTGTCTACTAATTGTGCCATAAATGTGTTATTAAGCAGGTTCAGAAACGTGCTGCTCTTAGTGGAACTAGTTGTGCCACAATTCCAATCTATATCTGGGTAATTAAAATCTCCCATGATTAGAACTTCATTCAGATTTGCAGCCTTTTCAATTTGTAATAAAAGCTGATCTTCTCCATCAATGCTAATATTTGGTGGTTTGTAGCATACACCTACAAGTAATGTGCGATTCTTTTTAGCGTCTAAGCTAATCTCAGAAGAACTTTTATTTATTTTTTTTGTTTTCAAATCTTTATACGGGGACTTGGTAAAATACATAGAAAAGGTACATTTGCAATAATGCCATAAAACAATCAAGTAATTTGCGACATTAGATAATTTGTTATAACAGTAGTACAGGGGTGTAACGTACCATATAAAGACACATTTGTTTTGTACTGTTGAGTGTCCTGTATTTTTAAAAATAATTTTTTTACTGATTTTCTTAAGTGATACAGAGTATACAAATACAGGATAAAAATAAGAGAGAATGATACAATAATATAGAAGTAAACTGATCATTTTCCTTCCTAACATATACAAATAAGAAGCACTGTCCCTGTCACTTTTATAATTTATTGTCAAAACTCAAAGCAAAACAGTCTTATATAGCTGATAATTAGTGTTGAGCGAACCCGAACCACACTGTTCGGGTTCGTACCGAACATTACGGTTTTTGGACCCCGGACCCGAACACAGACATTCCACTGTATGTTTGTGTTGGAGTTCGGGGTTCAGCGATTACATTGTATGTAATGCTATTGGCTTCCTATAAACCGAAATAGAGTCCCCATTCATAAGAATTTCTTATGAATGGGGACTCTATTTCGGTTTATAGAAAGCCAATAGCATTACATGTATCCCATAAACCGAAAGGCATTCGGTTTATAGAAAGCCAATAGCATTACATGTATTCCATGAACCGAAAGTCTATAAACCGAATGTCTTTCGGTTTATAGAATACATGTAATGCTATTGGCTTTCTATAAACCGAAATAGAGTCCCCATTCATAAGAATAGGGACTCTATTTCGGTTTATAGAAAGTCAATAGCATTACATGTATTCCATAAACCGAAAGTCTATAAACCGAAAGACATTCGGTTTATAGACTTTCGGTTTATGGAATACATGTAATGCTATTGCTATTCTATAAACCGAAATAGAGTCCCCATTCATACGAATAGGTCAATTGATTCGTATGAATGGGGACTCTATTTTGGTTTATAGAATAGCAATAGAATTACATGTATTACATCTGAGAGTCAAATAGAACCGTCAAATACTGTGCTTACAGTGCACTTTGAAAAATTCTAATAGTTTTGGGTGGTAAATAGTACATTTGCGTCTTGCGGTGCACTTCATATCTGAGAGACAAATAGAACAGTCCAATACTGTGCTTACAGCGCACTTTGAAAAATTATAATTGTTTTGGGTGCTAAATAGTACATTTGCGTGTTGCGGTGCACTTCATATCTGAGAGTCAAATAGAACAGTCCAATACTGTGCTTACAGCGCACTTTTAAAAATTCTGGCTACCTCCTCCAGCGCCGCGTCCACCTACACCGCCACAGTCACCGCCTCCTCAATCTATGGGTCACTTAGTATAAACTGAAAGAGAATACCCTGCACTCCAACCCTCTCTCAAATGGATAATTCTGTTGATCCTCCTGGTAGCCATGCTTTAGATTTATGTTCTTCCAAAACTAAAATCAAAGATTCCATCTAGTGCTATTTTATGGCTCAGCTGTATTTTTAATTTGGATGTATTTTATGTTATTTCCCTATCCATATTTGTCTGCAGGGCACTTGTCCTACTCTTACCCCCATTTTTCTTCCTTTTGCAGCCCTCTAGCCCTTTCCAGGACTTTTTTAGAGGCATTTTAATGGTAAAATGTTTGGGTCCCCATTGACTTCAGTGGGGTTCGGGGTCAAGTTTGAGCCCGAAACCGGACTTTTTTACGAAGTTCGGCCGAACCCGAACATCCAGGTGTCCGCTCAACTCTACTGATAATGTATGCCGTGTATCCAAGGACCCCAGATATTTTCAAAACTGTCATGAAGACCTGAGGCAAGCGCACAAAGTTTTTCAAGCATACATGTTTTATTAATTCTGTCACAAACTTCTGCTCAGGATAGATATAGTGTTCTCCATTTGCTGGCAATATACATTCATTATGGCAAGTCAATATAATTATATTATTATATATGATTTGCACTTAAAGGTAGAGTGCTGTGACCTGGATTCGAACTGGGTTGCTGCAGCCACAACGCAAAGTACTAGTCACTGTACAATCATGGCAGGTTAAATGAGTCGGGTAGGAGTTGAACCTACAATCTTCTGACCAGAAGTCAGACAGGTTATCCATTGTGCCGCTGACCCTTGTGTGAATCACACGGAGGGGGATCCTTACAGAGTGTGGACCAGCTCGGTGTTACTCTTTTTTCTTCAATATCGCTCGGAGGAGCTGAGAGGTTTCCTGAACACCCACACTTTGACAACATTGCTGCTCTGCAAGTCTCTCTGCTGTTTTTTCGATTTTATGCGAATTTTATATGTTCATGTGTCTTGTTTTTAAAGTAATCCTTTCAAGTTTGGGGGCCAATAAAGTGTTCTTTATCTACAAGCTGAACTATATTTGCTACTGCTTTCTGGCTCCTATTGAGTTTGAAGCCCAGAAGTTCCATAGAGGGATTTTATTCCCACAAAGTGTTTCACACGAGAGCAATTTAAACTCGCCGTTATCTCAATGAAGGAAGACAATAAATTGGTTTAATTTGTCGAGTTGGACTTAGTCTGAAAAATCTTCCTCCATTTAAAGGGTAACTGCCCAGCATATAACAACATTGCTGTAAATAAAACATTAAGCCTTGCTACATATTCTACCGTATTTGCTCGATTATAAGACAAGGTTTTTTTGAGAAAAAAAAAATCTGAAAAATCCCCCTCGTTATATAATCGAGGTTGTTTTATAATCTGACCTCAAATTGAGGTCAGACTATAAGACTGTGATCCAGGTCCCCAGCAGAGCATACAAATACACTCTTCAAATGTGCTTTGAAATGGTTTTCTCTTTTATGAACAAGAAAAATGTTATGCTATGGGGCTGGTATAATGGTGTTATGCTATGGGGCTGTGGTATAGGGTTGCCACCCAGCCGGTATTTTACTGGCAGGCCGATAAAAATATGGCTTACTGCCAATGTTAAGTCTATGGAGGCAGTAGCCTTTTTGTGGAAAAGGTGGTAACCCAAGGCTGGTATAATGATGTCATGCTATGGGGCATGTATACAATTATTCCCAGGGCAGCTTTTTATCCCCAGTAGGGCCCTGCTGGTGTATGTGTGTACATTATGCTCACATAAACAATCAAATTTTGACTATGTGTACATATCTGATTTTGTGTATGTGCGAGGGTGTGTCACTTTCATACTGTACCCATACCTCCACTCAGCTCGAGATTTTTTTCAATAACATTTTTAATAAATATGAAAAAAGTTGAATATAATTTATAAAAGTTCATATAAGTATATTAGTACATATATATGCATGAATGTGTATGTATATATGCTGTACAGAGATAGCACTTTTTCACATTTAAAATGGGAAAAGGGTGCCAAACATAGGTTCCGCCCCGGGTAGCCAAAAACTACAGGTACGCCCCTGTAACCATGCAATAGAAAAATCCCAATAACAGCTGACTGTAAAAGGTGGGGCTGTCATTTCCCTATGGATGTAAGTGTCCTCCAGTTACCGAGTAGCCTTGTATAACACCCCGATGCAGTCGTGAAGCCCCCGGAAAAACTGACTGTCCACTCCTGTTATGGTTGGCGGTGTAACCTGGGACTACGATACCGCCCACACTTAACATGGTCGTTTCCTTTTTCAGTTCACATCGCGCATGGGCAAAAATTAACCCTAAGAGGCTCGTCTGTCGCTTAACCAATCATTGCTGTGTTTTTCTAGCAAGCCTCGCCCCTCGCTGCGAATTCATGCAAGACGCGTTTTCAGCGACCACCCTGCGCGCTCACGGCCGGTGAAGGCGGAAGTGACGGCGGCGACGCGGTGCTCGGCCCCGGGAGTCTCATCTCCCCCCTCCCCACCCGGTGTATACAGGGAGGGCTGTGTCCGGGGGCAGCAGTGCTCTCGGTACCAGTAAACCTCCTCCTGGACCGTGGTCACCATGGCGACCAATCTACGGAAGGGCGGTGGGCTAATCGGCTTGGTGAAAGACGCCTTCCAGCCCCACCACCACCACCCCACCGCTCAACCCGGGGCCGTGGATCGCAAAACGGTAGAGAAATGCTGGAAGCTGATGGACAAGGTACCTTTTAAATCCCCTTTTCATTTCTTGTGACTTTGACGACAGTGATAACTACTGTTCATTACTCATGGTTCTGTTAACTAAGATTCCCATGGTGCATATTCATTAAGGTGTTTGGTTGAGCATCGTGGGGACCTTAGTTAACAAGAGCAGGAATTCCTTACCTGGAACGCTGCTGTGTTCAGAGCCACCCATGTGACGTCACACCCAGTCGCTAAGTGACGTCACGCATTTCTTAGGATTCCACAATCCTAATTCATCCCTCTTTTGGGTAGAACGTGGACATTACAGATTTAATACATACCTTTACTGTTATCACTTATGTGCCTTACTGTCAGTTTAGTAATCTTAGTTGGTAATGTTAAGATCTACCTTTCTCATCATGCTCAGTCTGATAGCTGACCAGTGTTGGCTGTAGTGTACGATTTCCCATTATGCTCAGTTAATATGGTGCTGCTTAGAACTATGTAATAGCGAATTCGTTTCATTGTAGCACTTTGGGCAACTTTTCACATCATTGGGGCAGTTATAGAAAATAAAATGTGTTGGCAGAATATGTTGGCCTTGCAGACTGCCTTAATGAATAGTTTTGTTTTGTTTTTACAAATGAAAATGAGTGTAAGGGAGGAAGAGGTTTTACTTCAGCTGTCTAAAGTAATGACAAATAAGTCGATGGGCCCTGCTGGGATGCATCCTAAGTTATTAAAAGAACTTAGTAGTGTACTCGCAAAACCGTTAACAGATTTATTTAACCAATCATTGTTAACGGGAGTAGTCCCGGAGCATTGGAAATGAGCAAATGTTGTTCCCATTCACAAGAAAGGCAATAGAGAGGAGGCAGGCAACTATAGACCAGTAAGTCTTACGTCAGTAGTGGGGAAAATAATGGAAAACTTGTTAAAGAATAGAATTGTTGAACATCTAAAATCGCATGGATTTCGAGATCAGAGACAACATGGGTTTACTGCAGGTAGATCATGCCAAAGTAATCTTACTGATTTTTTTGATTGAGTGACTAAAATAATTGATCAGGGTGGTGCAGTAGACATTGTTTACCTAGATTTCAGTAAGGCTTTTGACACGGTCACACATAGAAGTCTTATCTTTAAGTTTGGATTTCAATATTGTTGAATGGATTAGACAATGGCTGAGTGACAGGCAACAGAGGCTTGTAGTCAATGGAGTATATTCAATGCAAGGTCTTGTTACTAGTGGGGTACCTCAGGGATCTGTACTTGGACCTATTCTCTTTAATATTTATATTAGTGATATTGCAGAAGGTCTTGTTGGCAAAGTATGTCTTTTTGCTGATGATACAAAGATTTGCAGCAGGGTTGATATTCATGGAGGGATAAGCCAAATGGAAAATGATTTAGCTAAACTAGAAAAATGGTCAGAGCTGTGGCAACTGACATTTATTGTGGACAAGTGCAAGATTATGTACCTTGGGCGTAAAAACCCAAAAGCAGAATATAGAATATTTGGTACACTCTTAACCTCAACATCTGAGGAAAGGGATTTAGGAGTAATAATTTCAGAGGACTTGAAGGTAGATAGGCAATGCAATAGAGCAGCAGGAAATGCTAGCAGAATGCTTGGTTGCATAGGGAGAGGTATTAGCAGTATAAAGAGGGAAGTGCTCATGCCATTGTACAGAGCACTGGTGAGACCTCACTTGGAGTATTGTACGCAGTACTGGAGACCATATCTCCAGAAGGATATTGATACTTTGGAGAGAGTTCAGAGAAGGGCTACTAAACTGGTTCATGGGTTGAAGGATAAAACTTACCAGGAAAGGTTAAAGCATCTTAACAAGTTTAGCTTGGAGGAAAGACGTAACAGGGGGGGATATGATAGAAACATTTAAAAACATAAAGGGAATCCACACAGTAAAGGTAGAGAGTATATTTAAAAGAAGGAAAAACTACCACAACTAGAGGACATAGTCTAAAATTAGAGGGGCAACTATTTGAAAGTAATATCAGGAAGTGTTACTTTAACCCCTTAACGACAGATGACGTGCCAGGCACGTCACGGCAAATCGAGGACTTGCCGACAGCTGACGTGCCTGGCACGTCATGCACTAAACTGAGTAAAGAAAGCGACCAGCGGTCGCTTTCTTTACTCTAACGGTGTTGCTACAATGCCTCTAGGTAGAGGCATTGTGCAACACCCCCCAAAAGTGCAGGGGCGCGCTACGATCACTCCACGGAGTGATCGTAGCAGCCATTTAAAAATGGCTGCGCCCACTGCACACATGTGCTTAGAAAGCGAACGATCGTTCGCTTTCTAAGCATCTGCGGTGTTTCTAAAGTGCCTCGCTAGCGAGGCACTTAGTAACACCTTGATGCTCCCCAGAGCCGATGGTGGTCGCTCTCCTGAGCGACCCCATCGGCTCAGTAGAAGGGAACGCTGCCTATACAGGCAGCGCTTCCCTTCTAATGGCAAGAGCATCGGAAGTGAAAGTATTTCACTTCCGATGCTCTAGGGGGAGCCAATCGATGCCGGCACAACAGATCTATGTGATCTGTGTGCAGGCATGTATGATAAGTGCTCTGATGAGCACTTATCATACTGTCAAAGGCAATATTAGCAAATATTGCCTTTGACAAGTATTGATCTGCCTCCCTCACCTTACTAGTTATAGTAAGGGAGAGAGACAGATCAGATAAAGTAAAAAAATAAAATAAAATAATAAAACAAATATTTAATAAAATTTTAAACACCAAGGGCTTTTATAAAAGCCATTTAACCCCTTCCCTGCCATTGATCGCTGTGTACGCAGTGATCATACACAGCAGCACATTTTTTGCTGTCTGTGCATTTTTTAGGGGTTAATTTTTTTTACTGTAATTCATTACAGTATAAAAAAAAGCTCTTTTAAGAGAGATTAACCCCTTTCTTGCTGTAGATCACTGCCTAAGCAGAGATCTGACGCAAATGCAGCAATCTTGCTGCAGAAGCATTTTTAATTTTTTTAAAACTTTTTTATTACACCCGTCACGTGTTAATTATACCCGCTAGGGGACTACGTTTAACGTAATTTTTTTTTTAAATAAGAGCTATTAACCCCTTCCTTGCCGTATATCACTTCCTAAGCAGCACATATGGTCACTGCCTAAGCAGTGCATATGGTCACTGCCTAAGCAGCGCATATGGAGCAATCTAGTCGCAGAAGGATTTTTTTTTTGCTATCAGCATTTTTTTTGTCAGACTCGCTAGGGGTTAATTATACCCACTAGGGGATTACGTGTATTCCTTTTGAAGCTGTCTGAACACGTGTATAGCGATCAGTAACAGCCGATCAGTGGCAAAGGTGGTTTGGTGATTTCTCAGATGAGCATCACCATTCGTCTGGTTCGATCAATATTGGTAAATATTGTTCTGACCCATATGGATCTGCCTCCCTCTCCTCACTTGAGTTTTAGTGAGGGAAAGAGACAGATCTGTATAACATAATTTTTTAATTGTAATAAATTAAATAAAATGTTAAAAAAATTGTGAGTCCCAAGGGCTTTTATAAAAGCCATACCCTTTGTATAGTGTAGTGTATTAACCCCTTCCCTGCCACTGATCACTGCACAGCAGAAATTTTTTTCTTGTCTGTGCATTTTTAGGGGTTAATTTTTTTGTACAGTACTACAAAGGCTCTTATAAGAGCTATTAACCCCTTCCTTGCTCTACATGTTCAAATTCCAAGTTTGAAAATCAAAAAGCGCACCTCTCAAATGTAGCCTTTCAACACCCAACAAAGCTGACAAAGCTATGCATGGGTGGTATCCCTGTGCTCGGGAGATGTTGCTGAACATATATTGTGGTATTGTTTGTCAGTGACACATACCGAAATATGTGAATTTGTGTCTAAAGTACAATGTATGTGGGAAAAAATACACAATAAAATGACTACCACAAACTTTGACAAAGGCTGGTGGTAGAATTGGTGCATGGAAAGTGTTAAAATAACACCATTTAAAATAGCCTAGGGTGTCTACTTTTACAAAATATATACTTTTTGGGGTAAAATACACTGTCCTACTTTAAAAAAAAGTCCCAAATGAAAGATGGGCTCAGGCTGGCTACACGTCAATATTCCAAGTTGAAAATGCGCACCTTCACAATGTGGCCCTTTTAGCCCCCAAACAACCCAACAAACCTATGCATGGGTGGTATCCCTGTACTCAAGAGATGTTGCTGAACACTTATTGGGGTGTTATTTGGCAGTGACACATACCAAAATCTGTAAATTCATGTCTGAAGTACAAGGTTTGTGAAAAAAAAACACAAAAAAATGACTACCACAAACTTTGACAAAGGCTGGTGGTAGAATTAGTGCATGGAAAGTGTAAAAATACCACCATTTGAGATAGCCTAGGGTGTCTACTTTAAAAAAATATATGGGTTGATGTGGTAAAATACACTGGCTGGTTTCAAATATGTCCCAAATGGGACATGGGTGCAGGCTGTCTGCATGTCAAAATTTCAAATTGGAAAACCAAAAACTTCACCTCCCAAATTTGGCCTTTTACCCCCCAAACAATCCAACAAACCTATGCATGGGGGGTATCCCTGTACTCAAGAGATGTTTCTGAACACTTATTGGGGTGTTATTTGGCAGTGACACATACCAAAATCTGTAAATTTATGTCTGAAGTACAAGGTTTGTGAAAAAAAAACACAAAAAAATTACTACCACAAACTTTGACAAAGGCTGGTGGTAGAAATAGTGCATGGAAAGTGTTAAAATACCACCATTTGAGATAGCCTAGGGTGTCTACTTTTAAAAAATATATGGGTTGATGGGGTAAAATACACTGGCTGGTTTCAAATATGTCCCAAATGGGACATGGGTGCAGGCTGTCTGCATGTAAAAATTTCAAGTTGGAAAACAAAAAACTGCACCTCACAAATTTGGCATTTTAGCCCCCAAACAACCCAACAAACCTATGCATGGGTGGTATCCCTGTACTCAGGAGAAATAGTAGAATCTATTTAGCATGTTTTTTCGTTCGCTATTGTCGATGAGGAGAAGTTGTTTCAAATAAAAACAAAGAAATTTGTGTATTTTTTTTTTTTTTACCATATTTTATTATTTTTTTTTAATAATATGATAAGATATGATCAAAAATATGGCATCCATAGAAAGCCCTTTTTGTCCCGATAAAAACAATATATAATATGTGTGGGTACAGCAAATGACGAAGAAGAAAATTACTGCTAAACACAAACAGCACAGAAATGTTAAAATAGCCATTGTCCAGAAAGGACAAAAATGTTTCAAAGGCTCTGTCCTTAAGGGGTTAATGAGAGGGTAGTGGATGTATGGAATAGGGTTCCAGCGGAAGTGGTAGAGGTAAACACAGTCAAGGATTTTAAGCATGCGTGGGATATGCACAAGGCTATCCTAGCTATAAGATTGGGAACTGGGGGCTAATAAAAGTATTTAGAAAATTGGGCAGACTAGATGGACCGAATGGTTCTTATCTGCCGACACATTCTATCTTTCAGATAAGAACCATTTGGTCCATCTAGTCTTAGCCAACATCTCTGTACCTAGTGATTTAGACAACAGCCTCCTGCAATGCACACTCCATGCCTCAGTTATGAAAGTGTATGTACCAATCCACTGACAGCATTTAATATGTAAGTGGTAGAATCAAGAACATTTACTAAACAAAATATAAATATGTGCAAATATCTGTGATGGATAATGTGGACTACTGTTAATATCTCTCCTGGCTGAGCATCATTTGAGTTGTAGTACACAATAACTTGTGTCCCAATGGTTACTTATAACTTTTTTTTTTTTTTTTTTACTGTTTTTTGTGTGCAGTATAATGAACAGTTGTGTATGCAATGAAAATATCATGCTCCACAGCCTCAATCTATTTGGAAAATCCTAAGTATACAGCTGTGTTTTCATAATGGTTCATCCCAGTGCTTCACTCATAGAGCATAATTGGAGAACCATAGAACATGGGCAACATCATGCACACACACTGTATGCAGCATGGCACATATGCAGTGAATTCTTGTGTGTCTCTCTCTATATTGAACAAGGGACCAACAATGCTCATGGGTTTAAAGAGGATGCTGCACAAATGTAAATTAGGAAACCCATGCATCTCCCAGGTGCTTTCTGATTAGCTCTCAGGAGATGCTGGGTATGCTTTTTTTTCATGAACACTTGGTGTGGGAGGACCTATTCTTGGCAGAAATCCTGCAAAAGGTAAGTTTTAACGGTAAGTATTGCAAAAACAACGTTTTTATTTATACGTTTAAGTGCCTGTTTTAAAGAGACTCTGTCAACCTAAACATTGCTTATACTGTCAATGGAGGGAATAAAAAAGGATCTTGATATTGTGTTGGCAAAATTGCATGTAAACACATACGATAAGAGAAATGTGTTTTAAATATGTCTGAGGTATCTCCTGTTAATGATGTGACCTGTGTCTTAATAAGCAAATTCATTTTCAATGGGAAATGTTTAATTTGCATATGAAGCCAAAGGTTTATGACACAAGCAGGAGACACAACATATATTTCTCTAAAATTTATCTTATATTTGCACTTGCTTGCAAGTTTTCTAACACAATGTATTGATCCCTTTTGTTTTATTCTCTACATTCACAATATAAGCAATGTTTAGTTTGACAGACTGCCTTTTGATCTGGATTTATTTGTTCAAATTTGGATCCAGGCTGAATGTTTCTAAGATGCAGCTTAAGGCAGGGCTCGACAAACCCCGGGCGCCAGGTCACCATGGCGACAAGGAAATCAGACCTGGCGCCCGGGTGCTGTTTGTCACAGAGTGCCCTTGCCGGCTGCCATCCGTTTCACTTTCAGCGCGAGGGGAGAAAGTCTGTGCGGATCACACAGACTGTAAGCGCCGCCCCCTCGCGCAACACGCTGTAGTGCCGATTGTCACGTGACAACACGGCACTTAGCAGAAACCGAAAGAGGATCGGGCTCCAGCATAAATGCCCCCTCCCCTGCAATGAGGTAAGCAGCAGGGAGGGAGGACACCGTAAGAAATACATTTTTGTTCTTTGGTCTGTGTGTATGTATGAGTGAATGTAACTGGCTGTGTATGTATGTGTGAATGTAACTGGCTGTGGATGTATGAGTGAATGTAACTGGCTGTGGATGTATGAGTGAATGTAACTGGCTGTGGATGTATGAGTGAATGTAACTGGCTGTGGATGTATGAGTGAATGTAACTGGCTGTGGATGTATGAGTGAATGTAACTGGCTGTGGATGTATGAGTGAATGTAACTGGCTGTGGATGTATGAGTGAGTGAATGTAACTGGCTGTGGATGTATGAGTGAGTGAATGTAACTGGCTGTGGATGTATGAGTGAGTGAATGTAACTGGCTGTGGATGTATGAGTGAGTGAATGTAACTGGCTGTGGATGTATGAGTGAGTGAATGTAACTGGCTGTGGATGTATGAGTGAGTGAATGTAACTGGCTGTGGATGTATGAGTGAGTGAATGTAACTGGCTGTGGATGTATGAGTGAGTGAATGTAACTGGCTGTGGATGTATGAGTGAGTGAATGTAACTGGCTGTGGATGTATGAGTGTGTGAATGTAACTGGCTGTGGATGTATGAGTGTGTGAATGTAACTGGCTGTGGATGTATGAGTGTGTGAATGTAACTGGCTGTGTGTGAATGTAACTGGCTGTGTGTGAATGTAACTGGCTGTGTGTGAATGTAACTGGCTGTGTGTGGTGTATGAGTGTGTGAATGTAACTGGCTGTGTGTGGTGTATGAGTGTGTGAATGTAACTGGCTGTGTGTGGTGTATGAGTGTGTGAATGTAACTGGCTGTGTGTGGTGTATGAGTGTGTGAATGTAACTGAGTGTGTGAATGTAACTGAGTGTGTGAATGTAACTGGCTGTGTGTGGTGTATGAGTGTGTGAATGTAACTGGCTGTGTGTGGTGTATGAGTGTGTGAATGTAACTGGCTGTGTGTGGTGTATGAGTGTGTGAATGTAACTGGCTGTGTGTGGTGTATGAGTGTGTGAATGTAACTGGCTGTGTGTGGTGTATGAGTGTGTGAATGTAACTGGCTGTGTGTGGTGTATGAGTGTGTGAATGTAACTGGCTGTGTGTGGTGTATGAGTGTGTGAATGTAACTGGCTGTGTGTGGTGTATGAGTGTGTGAATGTAACTGGCTGTGTGTGGTGTATGAGTGTGTGAATGTAACTGGCTGTGTGTGGTGTATGAGTGTGTGAATGTAACTGGCTGTGTGTGGTGTATGAGTGTGTGAATGTAACTGGCTGTGTGTGGTGTGTGTGTGTGTGAATGTAACTGGCTGTGTGTGGTGTGTGTGTGTGTGAATGTAACTGGCTGTGTGTGGTGTGTGTGTGTGTGTGAATGTAACTGGCTGTGTGTGGTGTGTGTGTGTGTGTGAATGTAACTGGCTGTGTGTGGTGTGTGTGTGTGTGAATGTAACTGGCTGTGTGTGGTGTGTGTGTGTGTGAATGTAACTGGCTGTGTGTGGTGTGTGTGTGTGTGAATGTAACTGGCTGTGTGTGTGGTGTGTGTGTGTGTGTGAATGTAACTGGCTGTGTGTGTGGTGTGTGTGTGTGTGTGAATGTAACTGGCTGTGTGTGTGGTGTGTGTGTGTGTGTGAATGTAACTGGCTGTGTGTGTGGTGTGTGTGTGTGTGTGAATGTAACTGGCTGTGTGTGTGGTGTGTGTGTGTGTGTGAATGTAACTGGCTGTGTGTGTGGTGTGTGTGTGAATGTAACTGGCTGTGTGTGTGGTGTGTGTGTGTGTGTGAATGTAACTGGCTGTGTGTGTGGTGTGTGTGTGTGTGAATGTAACTGGCTGTGTGTGTGGTGTGTGTGTGTGTGTGTGAATGTAACTGGCTGTGTGTGTGGTGTGTGTGAATGTAACTGGCTGTGTGTGTGGTGTGTGTGAATGTAACTGGCTGTGTGTGTGGTGTGTGTGAATGTAACTGGCTGTGTGTGTGGTGTGTGTGAATGTAACTGGCTGTGTGTGTGGTGTGTGTGAATGTAACTGGCTGTGTGTGTGGTGTGTGTGAATGTAACTGGCTGTGTGTGTGGTGTGTGTGAATGTAACTGGCTGTGTGTGTGGTGTGTGTGTGTGTGAATGTAACTGGCTGTGTGTGTGTGGATGTATGTGTGAATGTAACTGGCTGTTGATGTATGTGTGAATGTAACTGACTGTGTATGTGAGGTGGGTGTATGCGACTGTCTCCGTGCGTTTATGATATTGTGATGTGCCGTTGTCTGGCTCCTAAATTTTTAGCTGACTCCTAAAACTAAATTCAATTTGTCAAGCCCTGGCTTAAGGGACTGTCTAGTGCCCAAAATGCATCTTCCAAATATTAATGCATATTAATGTGCTTTCAAAGTACTTTAAAATGCATGTCTTACATTTTGCATTGCTTAAAATATAAAATACTTACAGCTAGAAGAAATTGTGAAATGACAGCAGTTTGCAAGAAACAAGGACTACCCACTCTGGCTGAGTAAAAGTCATTTCCTTTTTTTTTTTTGCTGCAGGAACCAATGGGAATAATGTCATTCAAATGAATGGAATATCCGGTCTCTCTAGTGATGTCATCAGTCAATGTGTTGCACTGTTAAGAGATCCTACTGTGTACAACAGCAAGGTCACTCAATAGACTCAATTTGAGGAGGACAGGAAGTGCCTATATGAAACAAAACTTTATAATCTCAGTGTCTATAGAATCAGTGCTGCTGCACCTGCAGTGAACATGCAGAGTAATCACTGGGGAGGGCTTGAGTCAAATATTAAAAATGTGATTTATACGGAATGCCTGCATCAAATCAGACAGGGATAAAAGCCTGTGTACTATACAAGCAGTGATCTTCATCTTGCACCAAAGTGAATTTGGGGACTAGACTGTCCCTTTAAATGCCACCCTAGATATCTTCACTGCAAAAGATAAAATGTAATTGCATATAGCAACCTACAACTACACATTGGTCATACATAATACTTGTATTATACAAATGAATTGCCTTAAATTGCACATGTCATGCAAATATGATATAATGCCACCATAAAGATGCTCTTCATCTCTAAGATGTGTTTGCCAAATTCGTATGAAATTTAATGTATTCTAAACTTAGATTAGTCTTTTTGTAAGCCATTTTCTAGCTAAGTGACATAGGTGCTCTAGCCTTTCTGTAAGCTGTGTGGACAGCAAGAGTTCAATGATGATAGTTCTAGATAGTCCGTTAAAGTGCACCTTCTCATGCAAAAGGACTTGTTTTTTCTTTACAGAGAATCATTTTCCATCTGTACATTGTACTAGCCAAATTACCAGCACAACTATACAGGAAGAGTTATTTAAACTTTACTCTGCAGCATGACTGCACATTCACATGTGTTCACATGTATTCACAAATTACTCATGGTTCAATCCGAGAATGCTGTGCTTATGGCTGTGTGCTAGGCAATTGCCGAGTGAGCATGGAAAGTTGCAAGTGTGCGCGCTTGGCACATTGAAGACTTAATCTGCATATGTTTTTTTTTGTTTTTTTTCCCCCCAGCAAGTATGCAAATTAAATTGCATTACCTAACGAAAGGGGATCCACACTTTGCATGGGCACTCTTTCGTACACTATAGCAGTGTACACTGGTGGTGTTTCAATAAGAAGCACTGACACAAATGTTTTTTTGCTTGACTGCGTTCATCACTGAAGTCTAGACTTTAATGTAAGAACTCGAGCATTGTTTTAATGAGAATTTAAACAAAGATTGGGCATTGCACCATATTATGGTTTGCTTAATGATCATGGGCTTGTTGGTCCACAGCTACAAGCAAACTAACCTTTTTCCTTTCCTCCTCACACCTTTCTTTGGGTTACGTCTTCCTGTTAAGATATAGGTACCAGGAAATAACTGCATTTCTTTGTTAATTTTTAGTATTAGAAGTTAAAACTGATCTCATTAGACAGTTACTATATCCTGTGGGTATCTGAGGGGAGAGGATTGATGTACATTTAAATATACCATCAAATTGATTCAAAAGTAAGACGCAGTGAGTTTATTCTGGGTGCATGGTATTGTCAATGTATACACAATTTCTCTTATCCTTTCCAGCTGTGAATCAGGAAGTCAGGAATTTACTGCTCAATATTAAAACGTCCTCTGTATCTCTGCTGCCCATATAGCATACACATTCAGTATTCAAGTGTTGATTACCCCTCTAGATATATTGTACATTCAGATATAGGGGGAGAAGATATTCACATAGTATAAAAAACTTTTAATATAGGTAAAAAAACAGGTTTAAAATCTCACATATATGTATGGTGACCGCTCTCACAATGTGCATATGAGCTTATGAAGACGAAGTCCTGGATATAATTTCTGGCGGTTGAATCTTGCGCTTCTTCCGGATTAGCTGACATCAGACGCGTTTCGCCCCACCCAGGGCTTCCTCAGTGACATTTTTGGAAAAAAATATGTTCTCTCCCTTTATCTGTGCAATATACAGTGAGGGAAACAAGTATTTGATCCCCTGCTGATTTTGAACATTTGCCCACTGACCAAGAAATGATCAGTCTATAAATTTAATGGTAGGTGCATTTTAACAGTGAGAGACTGTTAAAAAAAATCCAGAAAAACTCGTCAGAAAAGTTATAAATTTGCATGTCAGTGAGTGAAAGAGAAGTATTTGACCTCTTCAAATTAGTATTTGGTGGCAAAACCCTTGTTGGAAATCACAGAGGTCAGGCGTTTCTTGTAGTTGGCCACCAGGTTTGCACATCTCAGGAGGGATTTTGTACCACTCCTCTTTGCAGATCCTCTCCAAGTCATTAAAGTTTCGAGGCTTCAGCTCCCTCCACAGATTTTTTTTTTTTATTTCATTTTATGGGATTAAGGTCTGGAGACTGGCTAGGCCACTCGAAGACCTTAATGTGCTTATTCTTGAGCCACTCCTTTGTTGCCTTGGCTGTGTGTTTAGGGTCATTGTCAATGCTGGAATGTACATCCATGACCCATTTTCAATGCCCTGGCTGAGGAAATGAGGTTATCACCCAAGATTTGACGGTACATGAACCCATCCATCATCCCTTTGATGTGGTGCAGTTGTCCTGTCCCCTTAGCAGAAAAACACCCCCAAAGCATAATGTTTCCACCTCCATTTTGATGGTTGGGATGGTGTTCTTGGGGGTCATAGGCAGCATTCCTCCTCCTCCAAACATGTTGAGTTGATGCCAAAGACCTCCATTTTGGTCTCATTAGACCATAACACTTTCACCTAATTCTCCTCTGAATTATTCAGATGTTCATTGTCAAACTTCAGACGGGCCTGTACATTTTCTTTCTTGAGCAGGGGGACCTTGCTGGGCACTGCATGATTTCAGTCCTTCACGGCATGGTGTGTTACCATTTGTTTTCTTGGTGACTATGGTCCCAGCTGCCTTGAGAGCATTAACAAGATCCTTCCGTGTAGTTCTGGGATGATTCCTCACTATTCTCATGATCATTCAAACTCCACGAGGTGAGATCTTTCATTGAGCACCAGACCGAGGGAGACTGACAATTATTTTGTGTTTCTTCCATTTGTGAATAATCGCACCAACTGTTGTCACCTTCTCACCAAGCTGCTTGGCGATGGTCTTGTATTCCAACCTTGTGTAGGTCTACAGTTTTGTCCCTGACATCCTTGGGTAGCTCTTTGGTCTTGGCCATGGTGGAGAGTTTGGAATGTGATTGATTGCTTCTGTGGACAGGTGTCTTTTACACAGGTAATGAGCTGAGATTAGGAGCACTCCCTTTAAGAGAGGGCTTCTAATCTCGGCTTGTTAGCTGTATAAAAGACACCTGGGAGCCAGGAATCTTGCTGATTTGATAGGGGTTCAAATACTTACTTCACCCATTGACATGCAAATCAATTTATAGCTTTCTTTGATGTTTTTCTGGATTTTTTTTTTAAATTCTGTCTCTCACTGGTAAAATACACCTACTGTTAAAACTATAGAATGATCATTTCTTTGTCAGTGGACAAACGTTCAAAATTAGCAAGGCATCAAATACTTTTTCCCCTCACTGTATCGAGAGGCGGACTCAACACTTGAAGACTGAATGTGTATGCCATACGGGCAGTATAGATACAGAGGACATTTTAATATTGAGTAGTAAATTCCTGCTCTAAACCAAGTGAGTGTATAAGTATACACTTAGATTCATTCTTTACACATACAGAGAGCTCTATTGTTGTCCCTTTTTATATCTTTCTTGAGGAACATCCTGGAAATAGAAGACTAAGGTTACAGGAAGATTCTCACAAGAACAGCAGTATAAAAGTATTTTTTGTCATCATAACACGTGATGTATTTTGGTATAATTATCTGCAGCGCTCCTTCCTTTCTTTTTTCAGTGATTCAAGCCAATGTGACCTCAAGGGAGCTCAATTTAGAAAAGAAACACAATTTTGTATTTAACAAATGGTTAAATGGAATTAAAAAGTGCACAGTGTGTGTTGCTTTAAATTCTGAAAAACTATTTAATTGCTTATGGGGATCCTTTTATGACATCCTATCTATCCGTTTATATCATATGGACAAGATGTTCAATACAGTTAGAAAAACATGCACTGTTATGATTGTTTTCATCTTTATATACTGTCCTGCAGACTTGAGCATCATTTTTCCATAATACAATGCATTGCATAGCACTGCAACAAGCTGATGGTTGCCTAGAAAAAATATGAACCAATGCCTGTTAACCTTCTGGAGTGTACATGTCTATTCTGTTACAAATATGAGGACAATCATGTCCCATTCCTCTAATTAATAACATGTAATTTTATAATGTGTTGTTAAAGTCACCAGCAAAAGTATGTCTGCCGAGTAGGAGCATGTATATGTCTAAAACTTCCCTGCTAAATCACAGCTATGTGACCCAGGAAAGGTTAAAGCATCTTAACATGTATAGCTTGGAGGAAAGACGTAACAGGGGGGATATGATAGAAACATTTAAATACATAAAGGGAATCAACACAGTAAAGGAAGAGAGTATATTTAAAAGAAGAAAAACTACCACAACTAGAGGACATAGTCTTAAATTAGAGGGGCAACGATTTAAAAGTAATATCAGGAATTATTACTTTACTGAGAGGGTAGTGGATGTATGGAATAGCCTGCCAGCAGAAGTGGTAGAGGTAAACACAGTCAAGGATTTTAAGCATGCGTGGGATAGACACAAGGCTATCCTAGCTATAAGACCGGGAACGGGGGACTAATAAAAGTACTCAAAAAAATTTGGGCAGACTAGATGGACCGAATGGTTCTTATCTTCCGACACTTTCTATGTTTCTATGTGGCATGTAGCTAAAAACGGCAATCTTCAATGTGAGATAATCCTTAAAAAATTAGCTAAATGGAGGAAGAGATTTTTTATTTTTTTGTTTTGCATGCTCACATAAACAGAAATGATGCATATTTGAGCATGCACATAAATGGAGCATACTTAACCCCTAAAGGACAGAGCCTTTGAAACATTTTTGTCCTTTCTGGACAATGGCTATTTTAACATTTCTGTGCTGTTTGTGTTTAGCAGTCATTTTCTTCTTCGTCATTTGCTGTATCCACACATATTATATATTGTTTTTATCGGGACAAAAAGGGATTTCTATGGATGCCATATTTTTGATCATATCTTATCATATTATTAAAAAAAATAATAAAATATGGTAAAAAAAAAAAAAATACACAAATTTCCTGACTTTTATTTGAAACAAGTTCTCCTCATCGACAATAGCGAACGAAAAAACATGCTAAATAGATTCTACTATTTCTCCTGAGTACAGGGATACCACCCATGCATATGTTTGTTGGGTTGTTTGGGGGCTAAAATGCCAAATTTGTGAGGTGCAGTTTTTTGTTTTCCAACTTGAAATTTTTACATGCAGACAGCCTGCACCCATGTCCCATTTGGGACATATTTGAAACCAGCCAGTGTATTTTACCACATCAACCCATATATTTTTTAAAAGTAGACACCCTAGGCTATCTCAAATGGTGGTATTTTTACACTTTCCATGCACTAATTCTACCACCAGCCTTTGTCAAAGTTTGTGGTAGTAATTTGTTTGTGTTTTTTTTTTTTTCACAAACCTTGTACTTCAGACATGAATTCACAGATTTTGGTATGTGTCACTGCCAAATAACACCCCAATAAGTGTTCAGCAACATCTCTTGAGTACAGGGATACCACCCATGCATAGGTTTGTTGGGTTGTTTGGGGGGTAAAAGGACAAATTTGTGAGGTGCAGTTTTTTGTTTTCCAACTTGAAATTTTTACATGCAGACAGCCTGCACCCATGTCCCATTTGGGACATATTTGAAACCAGCCAGTGTATTTTACCCCATCAACCCATATATTTTTTAAAAGTAGACACCCTACGCTATTTCAAATGGTGGTATTTTAACACTTTCCATGCACTAATTCTACCACCAGCCTTTGTCAAAATTTGTGGTAGTAATTTATGTGTGTTTTTTTTTCACAAATATTGTATTTTAGACATAAATTCACAGATTTTGGTATGTGTCACTGCCAAACAATAACCCAATATGTGTTCAACAACATCTCCTGAGTACAGGGATACCACCCATGCATAGGTTTGTTGGGTTGTTTGGGGGCTAAAAGGGCCACATTGTGAAGGTGCGCATTTTCAGCTTGGAATATTGACGTGTAGCCAGCCTGAGCCCATCTTTCATTTGGGACTTTTTTTTTTAAAGAAGGACAGTGTATTTTACCCCAAAAAGTATATATTTTGTAAAAGTAGACACCCTAGGCTATTTTAAATGGTGTTATTTTAACACTTTCCATGCACCAATTCTACCCCCAGCCTTTGTCAAAGTTTGTGGTAGTCATTTTATTGTGTATTTTTTCCCACATACATTGTACTTTAGACACAAATTCACATATTTCGGTATGTGTCACTGACAAACAATACCACAATATATGTTCAGCAACATCTCCCGAGCACAGGGATACCACCCATGCATAGCTTTGTCAGCTTTGTTGGGTGTTGAAAGGCTACATTTGAGAGGTGCGCTTTTTGATTTTCAAACTTGGAATTTGAACATGTAGAGCAAGGAAGGGGTTAATAGCTCTTATAAGAGCCTTTTGTAGTACTGTACAAAAAAATTAACCCCTAAAAATGCACAGACAAGAAAAAATGTTCTGCTGTGCAGTGATCAGTAGCAGGGAAGGGGTTAATACACTACACTATACAAAGGGTATGGCTTTTATAAAAGCCCTTGGGACTCACAATTTTTTAACATTTTATTTAATTTATTACAATTAAAAAATTATGTTATACAGATCTGTCTCTTTCCCTCACTAAAACTCAAGTGAGGAGAGGGAGGCAGATCCATATGGGTCAGAACAATATTTACGAACCAGACGAATGGTGATGCTCATCTGAGAAATCACCAAACCACCTTTGCCACTGATCGGCTGTTACTGATCGCTATACACGCGTTCAGACAGCTTCAAAAGGAATACACGTAATCCCCTAGTGGGTATAACTAACCCCTAGCGAGTCTGACAAAAAAAATGCTGATAGCAAAAAAAAATCCTTCTGCGACTAGATTGCTCCATATGCGCTGCTTAGGCAGTGACCATATGCACTGCTTAGGCAGTGACCATATGTGCTGCTTAGGAAGTGATATACGACAAGGAAGGGGTTAATAGCTCTTAAAAGAGCCTTTGATATACTGTAATAAATCAAAGTAAAAAAAAATAACCCCTAAAAAAATGCACAGACAGCAAAAAATGTGCTGCTGTGTAAGATCACTGCGTACACAGCGATCAATTGCAGGGAAGGGGTTAAATACTGGAAACGGCTTTTATAAAAGCCTTTGGGTCTCAATTCTATTAAATATATTATAATTAAAAACTTACATTATACAGCTCTGTCTCCCTCCCTCACTAAAACTCAAGTGAGAGGGAGGCAGATCTACACGGGTCAGATCAAATATTTACAAATATTGATCTAACCAGACGAATGGTGATGCTCATCTAAGCAAACGCCAACCCGCCTTTGTCACTTATCAGCTGTTACTGATCGCTATACATGCGGTCAGACAGCTAAAAAAAATTTTTTTCCGTTAAACGTAGTCCCCTAGCGGGTATAATTAACACGTGACGGGTGTAATAAAAAAGTTAAAAAAAATTTAAAAATGCTTCTGCAGCAAGATTGCTGCATTTGCGTCAGATCGCTGCTTAGGCAGTGATCTACAGCAAGAAAGGGGTTAATCTCTCTTAAAAGAGCCTTTTTTTTATACTGTAATGAATTACAGTAAAAAAAAATGAACCCCTAAAAAATGCACAGACAGCAAAAAATGTGCTGCTGTGTATGATCACTGCGTACACAGCGATCAATGGCAGGGAAGGGGTTAAATGGCTTTTATAAAAGCCCTTGGTGTTTAAAATTTTATTAATTTTTTTTTTATTATTTTATTTTATTTTTTTACTTTATCTAATCTGTCTCTCTCCCTTACTATAACTAGTAAGGTGAGGGAGGCAGATCAATACTTGCTAATAATAATATGCTAATTTGCTAATATTGCCTTTGACTGTATGGTAAGTGCTCATCAGAGCACTTACCATACATGCCTGCACACAGATCACATAGATCTGTTGTGCCGGCATCGATTGGCTCCCCCTAGAGCATCGGAAGTGAAATACTTTCACTTCCGATGCTCTTGCCATTAAGAAGGGAAGCGCTGCCTGTACAGGCAGCGTTCCCTTCTACTGAGCCGATGGGGTCGCTCAGGAGAGCGACCACCATCGGCTCTGGGCAGCCTGAAGGTGTTGTTAAGTGCCTCGCTGGCGAGGCACTTTAACAACACCGGAGATGCTTAGAAAGCGAACAATCGTGGAGTGATCGTAGCGCGCCCCTGCACATTTGGGGGGTGTTGCACAATGCCTCTACCTAGAGGCATTGTAGCAACACCGTTAGAGTAAAGAAAGCGACCGCTGGTCGCTTTCTTTACTCAGTTTAGTGCATGACGTGCCAGGGACGTCACCTGTCGGCAAGTCCTCGATTTGCCGTGACGTGCCTGGCACGTCATCTGTCGTTAAGGGGTTAATGCAGCATGCTCATCAAAATTCATAGAAAAAATAAGTCATAGTGGACCTCCTAAAGCAGAGGTGGCAAACTCAAATTCATCGGGGGCCGCATCAGCAGTATGGTTACCCTCATAGGGCCGGTTGTATAGGATTATGCATCTACTCTTTATTATCATGAATAATTGCCTCTGCATTCAGTTGCTACTGGTTTTAATAATAATTTAAGTAATAACTAGCCTTGAAAACAGAAGCCTAGGAAGAATAATAGCAAGCATGGGTCAGGATTGCGCTACGTATACAGTGCAGCGGTCAGGATTGCGCTAAGTACACAGTGCATGGGTCAGGATTGCGCTACGTATACAGTGCAGCGTTCAGGATTGCGCTAATTACACAGTTCATGGGTCAGTAATAGTGTGCCAGTCAGAGCCCAGTAATAGTGTGCCAGTCAGAGCCCAGTAATAGTGTGCCAGTCAGTGCCCTGCACCGGTGGCACCCCCCTAGTCACTGCTGTGCGGGCCACATTACAAGGTCCGGCGGGCCGGATTCGGCCCGCGGGCCTTGTGTTTGCCACCCCTGTCCTAAAGGGTAACTAAACTTTTTTTTTTTTACTGTTTTTTCAACACAGAGTTAATAATTAAATAAAACATATTTAATTTTATGTGGGGACTTTCTTTATTCTTCATTTGCTAGAAAGTCACCTTGGCTCAGTTGTGTCGCAGACAAATGAATCAAGGGACCAAATGTGGAATCAAAATTTAATTTCTGTCACAGCCTGTCGGGAATGCAATTTTGTGTGATGCCTGAACTGTTTACACGCAAATGTGCAGTTTGCGTTTTTAAAAGAAAGCAGAATCAATGAGAACTACATTTCCTATGGTTCTACTATGGAAGAATCCAAAATCGTGTGTGCACACATAAATGATCACACATGCACACATCCACAGGTCACCAGTGAGGTATCTTCCGAATTGCATTGCTGACAGCAATGCACTTCGGATGTAACATTCATAGAGTCCCTAGCAGGGGCTCGGGACTCTATGAATGAAATAAGGATAGTACCCTCTCAAAAAAAAAAAATGTAAGTTCACTTAAGTTAATAATTGATTAATTGTTGAAACACAGAATAATAAAAAAAAGTTTAGTTGTCCTTTAAATACCATTTGCTGACACGGAACTTCCTGCTTCAGCATAATTTTTACATGATTGCATGGTATTGAGGAGAGAATTTCAAACATCATGCCAAAGTAGTAGTTTGAAAATTTCTCCCATTTAGCTGACACTTTAACCTGTATGAGCTCTCTTCTTGGTAAATGACGTCAGACTAAAGTAACCAGGGCAGGAATAGTTCTTTTTAGTATCATTGTCCAATACTAATGTTCTTTTCTGTCAGTTGGATGACAACCACACCTTTAAGTTGACATTAACTAAAAGGATCTTTTATTCTACAATTTTAAAAGGTTTGCAAAGTACTTTTATATAAAACATTCCATATCTTGCATGAATCCGTGTATTTTTAAGTTGCTTGTGCTATTTTCAGAAGGTTAGGCAAACCATTTTCTGGAGCAGTTGATGAGATAGAGGATGTGATGATACAGCAGGAAGTGGAGTGTGAAACAATACGTCTTCCACAGCAAGACCAACAAACTTTAAGTGACCAGCTCCAAATGTCTGTCCAAATATCTTCGTATGCCTTTATATTTTGACAATGTTCTTTAGTAAGAGGCAAGAAATGCAACTATTAGTTTAGATATATTTATAGAATAAGGTGTTATACACTATACCTTTCAGTACCATAATACTTGGGTATATTTCATGTGTCAGTATAAATCTAGATAATCGCACAGTGTCACTGTGGGTATGATTCCATTTCAAAATACTTGTCACTGATACCAGCCTTTAATACAGTTCTAATGTGGGTTTCGGAAGTGGTCTTGTCTGGTGCCCCTGCACAGCAGATACATCTGAACAGTTTATTTGGCCTGAGCCGTAATGCCTATGCATCAGGCGCCATACAAGAGCATGACTGAGAGCATCTCCTGAATTTTTTTTTGCTTCTTTTGTAGAGATAAACTCTATGTTCAAGATGTCAACACACCACCCATGGCCAATCAACTGCGGCTGGTGATACTTGTGCCAGCAAAGCAAGTCTTTCTGTCACTTCTTTAAAAGTGTGAGAGCCATTTCTTTTTTGCTTAATCTAGATTTCTGATATCTTCAAGCACATAATAAATTATTCTTCAGTTAATCTCACCATGTGACTGTGCCATGCTTTTTCCCCAGACCACCACACTCTTATTTTACTTATTTTACAAAACACTGAAAAGCAGTAGTAAATACAAGTTATTTTTATGAATGCTTTTTTCCCCCTGCTGATCCATGTGTCCGCCAGCTGATCAAATACTGTTTTCCATACTCACCTGCCAGCCTTTTAGCTGAGCATCATGGGAGACATAAGGCATCAGCTGTACACAAGGAATGCAACCAGGCACCATCTTGATTGTATGACCTTCCAGTCGAAAAGCATATTGCTACCTATTCTATTGTGCTGTTTCAAAACTGCTAAAATTATTACATTTTGATCTAAATATGTGATATAATCCAATAGTACAAAATTAATGCAACAGGAAAATAAAATATTTTATATGTGAATTCCCTCCCCAAGAACACTTTCCATTATGGATCTGTTTTTTTTTGTTTTTTGTTTAGGTGGTTCGTCTTTGTCAGAATCAACGACTGGCCTTGAAGAACAGCCCTCCATATATACTAGACCTGCTTCCTGACACATACCAACACCTTCGCACTATTATGTCTCGCTATGAGGGAAAAATGGAAACACTGGGAGAAAATGAATATTTCCGGGTGTTCATGGAAAACCTCTTAAAGAAGACAAAGCAAACAATTAGCCTATTCAAAGAGGGCAAGGAACGCATGTATGAGGAAAATTCCCAGCCCAGGTCAGTCACCTAGTATGCCCTCTTTTGCCAAAACTTTTACTGCTAACATTTTCAAATATGTTGTTTTTTTTTTTTTTTTTATACTAGAGCTTGAAAAACCTTCAGCACCTTAAAAGCTTTATTGCCAACGTCCAATATTTTTCAATTTCTTTTTAAAGGAAAACAAAACTTTTTTTTTTTTTTTTTTTTAACCGTTGCTTCCTTATGTTATTTTTCTTGTATGTTAGTTTCCCTTATCTTCAGTAACCTCGACATGTGTCTTTACATATGCATGTACAGCCAATCGGAGCGGGTACTCGGTCGGTCTGTCTGTCTGTCTGGTCCGGTGTTTTCTGCCTGGCAGTTGCAGAGAGAGAAGGACACAAAGGAAGGGGACATGCTGTTTTGTGTTTGAAGCATATTTTTGTACAAATGAAATTCAGTACTTGGATTGCTAGTCTTTTGAGTGCAGTACCTGCTTACAGTTGTCGCTCCTTTTTGAGGTCCCCACTGTTGATCCCCTTTGAAAATGTGTGCCTCTCTCTGCACAAATAGAGGGGGAGATTCACCGACCAGACCTGGCTGCCTGTCTCCTAGGAAAGCATGGTAGCTGCCATCAGGGGATAAGCTGGCCTGTACTATCTAACGTACATGCCTGTTTATTCTCATACTAGGGGCACATTTTTTTCTACTTGTGTTTTCCATTAGTAGCACAAACAGGGAACAAATCCTGTCTCTCCTTGTACATTTTGTTTTTTAAATGTGTGCTTCTGGTGTATCCATATTTTTGGATACACTGTGTCCTGAGAGTGGATCACTGCAGAGTATGTTGTTGCCTAATGAATAAATGAAGTTGATAATAGCTCTGGTACTTTAATCACTTTCTTGTCCTGTACAATTTGGCGTATTGATTCAAGGAACTATACTAACCATCATCCGCTTCCTCATTCCAGCCCTCTGGGAAATACATTTTCAGATAAAATGTTTCTAATTGTTCAGGAAGCTGGTTACCCATTTAAGGCTGCTTCTTTCAATCTTAAGTGCGATTTTATCTTTTAAACCATGCAAAGTACTATAGTGGAAAGCAGAGTGTATTCCTCTTTTGGCTAAAAAAGCTGATATAAGTACAGCAAGCCTGTTGTGTAAAAATAGGAAGTTTGTTGAACAGACGTGCATCAAGCTACAGAAAAGAGGAAGTGTGTAACCACAGTAAGAGACACTGAAACACAGTTGTGAAATGTATTTATTGGTCCAGGGGTGTGTGATTGTTAAAGTTTGTGTGCATGGTCACAATGCCAGTACTTATAGCTGCCTTACATATATATTTTGCCATTGGCAAGAAACCCAGGAGAGGTGACTTATTTTCTACATGAAAGATATTAGAAGGAAATGCTGATTAAAATATTGTGTGCAATATCCTTTATGGATATACTCAAAAAAAAAAAAAAAACTCAAAGGATATGATCACATGCCTTTCAAATCTCTCTTGAAGGGGCTGTTCCGTCTGAGTTATGTTCTGTTTGTTTCTAATATATGTGACATGATGCACTTATTTTTACTTTAAAACAATATACAGCTCTCCTCCTGTAATTTTACATTGAAAATTTCAACCGGGCCCTTGAAAGTCCGTAAAATTCAAAATGAAGTGCTTGGAGAGAGTGCAGATTTTAGGAGCTCGGAAGTATAGAGGGAAAAATGTGATCTGGTAGATCTGTTTGTTTCTGTCTATTAAATATGATACAGACCTTAGTTAAAAAAGAAAGAAAGAAAAATCAGATAGTAGGTGGAAATGCTCAGCTCCTGCTGCCATCTGCTCTCAGTGTAAGTAGAAAATGTGTATGGATATGTATGTTTTTGGGTGCATGCAGGCAGCCCAGCATTGCAGGGGTTAAACAGACACTCTGGTATGCTATTCTTCCACTTGCTGCACGCACAGCATCTGCAGCTAGAGGCTGGGAGGCCAGGAGCTCTGTGTTAAAGTGTATTATATGGTGGATCTTCAACACTACCACACAAGTGTAAAGTTATATATTTACATGACGTTAGGCTGACTTACACAGATTTATCAGAGCAAACCCTCTCATTGGCCATTATTGTGAAAGAATTGTATATGGAGATTTGCTATTTCATGTGCACTAGCATAGTGGGAGGGGTTATAGGAGTTATGCTATTTCACATGCACTAGCACAGTGGGAGGGGTTATAGGAGTTATGCTATTTCACATGCACTAGCACAGTGGGAGGGGTTATAGGGTTTCTTGCTGTGATGTCACAGATGGGGGAGTGCTTTGGGTGACTGGCAGACTGTTGCTAAAAAACCTCAGGAACTTTCTATACTTTTTTAAATTTCATTTTTTATGGGGCAAGGAGAATTAGGAAAGAAAATAAAATGCTTCATCTATTTCTTTAGCTTACCGTTATATGATGCAGCACTTATATTGAGTTTTGCTAGTTGTTTAGTGATATTTAATCATTAATGATATCATGAAGAACATAATTTGTTTAAATGAATGTACCGTATTTATCGGCGTATAACACGCACTTTTTCTCCCTGAAAATAGGGGGGGAATGATGTGTGCGTGTTATACGGCGAAAAAAAAAAAAAATCTAAAACTTACCTCGTTCCTGCTCTGTCCCCCGGTGCTCTGAAGCTGCGTGGCTGTGAGGGAAGCGTTGTGAGCTTCCCTCCAGCCGCGCGGTCAATAAAGTCTGTTTTTTTTTTTTAAAACAAACTTTATTGACCGCGCGGCTGAAGGGAAGCTCATAATGCTTCCCTCACAGCCACGCAGCTTCAGAGCACCGGGGGACAGAGCAGGAACGAGGTAAGTGCTGGGGTCTGGGGAAGGGGGGGAGGAGGGTATCATAACGAGCATGCTAAGGGGCAATATCCTGGCATATTGGGGGCAATATCCTGCATATTAAATGGCATATTGGGGCAATATCTGGCATATTAAAATGGCATATTGGGGGCAATATCCTGCATATTAAATGGCATATTGGGGGCAATATCCTGCATATTAAATGGCATATTGGGGGCAATATCTGGCATATTAAAATGGCATATTAGGGGCAATATTCAGCATATTAAATGGCATATTGGGGGCAATATCCTGCATATTAAAATGGCATATTGGGGGCAATATCCTGCATATTAAAATGGCATATTGGGGGCAATATCCTGCATATTAAAATGGCATATTGGGGGCAATATCCTGCATATTAAAATCGCATATTGGGGGCAATATCCTGCATATTAAATGGCATATTGGGGGAAATATCCTGCATATTAAATGGCATATTGGGGGCAATATCCTGCATATTAAATGGCATATTGGGGGCAATATCCTGCATATTAAATGGCATATTGGGGGCAATATCCTGCATATTAAATGGCATATTGGGGGCAATATCCTGCATATTAAATGGCATATTGGGGGCAATATCCTGGCATATTAAAATGGCATATTGGGGGCAATATCCTGGCATATTAAAATGGCATATTGGGCTTCAAAGTTCTTAATTTAAGTTCTTAAGTTTTTTTCCCTGAAATTTCCTTCTTAAAATTAGGTGCGTGTTATACGCCAGCGCGTGTTATACGCCAATAAATACAGTAATTCATATAGAATGTCTGCATCTGTAGGTAAATTTGCATTTTTTCCCTCTCTATAAGGTTCAAAAATAATATTGATTAGCGAGGTTCAGCAGGTCATACATCTTTATTTTTCCAACAGAATAAGACCTGATGCAGCTGGAGTGTGGTCATAGAACCTTTTTATTTAAATTCATGTATACAGATTAAATTCAAAATGCTGCAGCCAATTACTGGCACTATATGAACAGGGCAATACTCATGCTCCTCTGGGTTTGCAATGGCATCCTAAATTATAGTTACAAAAAAGTGTTTGTTTTTTTTGTTTATGGTTTTACATAGAATTCTATTGCTTTACCATTTCAGTGGCTCCCAAAAATGGCTCTTCTGGATTCATCTGTTGTGTTTCTTAATTGACTTTTGTCAGGCTTGGTTTAAAGTTAAATTACAAATAATTCTTAGTAACAGTTTAAAATGCCCAGTCATTAACTGGATTGATTACTTTTATGAAATGCTGCTGCCAGAAAACAAGAAATTGTATTTGTTTGTAGTGTCTTAATTTTGTGTATGTATGTGACAACTCCTTAAACCACTATATTAATCTATTGAAATGGTACTATTTCTTAAAGTGGAACTCACAAGCAAAAGTTAAAATAACATAATCACTTCTGCTATGTAAACCCTGTTTATTTTTACAGATGCATGCATTGTTTCCACTTGGCTCGGTCTGCAGTTGGGCACGATATTGTCACCATGTGCTTAACCAATCAGACTGGGGGCTTGCCACTGGTGTTTGTGTGGAGTCTGTAAAGTGTTGGCTAGCTCTCTCTTAGCAATCCATAGTATTTCTAGCTAACCAGAATAATTCAGCATTTGCTGTCAGTGTCCCTCATTAGGGGATATTAAGGAATTCTCATTTTGTCCACGTCCATTTTACTCCCACCTATATGTGCTTGTTCTGCTGGTGTGGTGTATACCCAATTTATTTTACCTAAAGATTTTTTTTTATTTTTTTTTTTCAATTTACTGTGTTGCTTGAATTTCTGCTCGGAAACACAACTATTTAAGGATTGATTTTGATCATATTTCCTTTCTTATGGTATAGCGGATTTTGCATTACAAAATACCCTTTCACTACGTTTCTTTCTTCTTCAGGCCACTAGATTACCTTTCTTCATCTTACCCATGCTTAATGTATGTATAATATGACCCAGAGCTTGATAAATATCTGTAAACCTTAGGATGCAAACGGTACAATGCAGGAGCCAGCCTAATTATTTTAGGATAGGAAAAATCAGGGCGAGTGTCTGTCTGTGCACGTTTAGCGAGTAAATAAGTTTACTTGCATATAGTACTGGACAAACAAAGGGTAGTATCAGCGCACAGTGTCTAGACACTTTAGAGAAACAAATTAGTGATATTGTGCCAATATCGTGAATAATCGCAACCAATATTACGTGAGGAAACATAAATCCAATGAAAAAAAATACACGTGTATAAACACAATAGTGCAATAAAACCGTGTAAATACTTAATACAGGAGCCGTGGTCCTTTAGGTAAACCTGTAGGGCTGCATTTTGTCTGTTGCTTTTGTTTCAGCTGCCGGTGTCAGGTGGACACTGTTTTGGATCACTATACACTACATTGTTATTTGCAGCACATATTTTGGTTTGCTCGTCCAGTTCACTCATTGTTTTATTTGCATATAGTACTGAATGGTGATTTGAGTAACCGGTGTCATCAGCAGCTTTGAACTTTAGATGTTTGGTTTTTTTCTGTTGGCAACATAATTGTGCCTTTCTCTACTGTACACATCAGCTGTTTTAGGTTCTGTGGGTCCGAATTTCACAGGTTTTATTGTTTATAAACGCAGGTTTTGACAGGTTTTTAGAGACGTCTTCTTTTTAAATAAAAAAAAAAATTCTGTGTGTGAGTTGGTGACTACCTCAGGTAGTGTTGCCACCTTTTCTTCAGAAAAATACCGACCTTGGTACTGTCTCCATAGACTTACACTTGCCTGATGCCAATTTTTTACCGGCCATGTGGCAACCCGAACCGCAGGGGCTTGAGAAATCTGCTTCCTCCCTCAATGTCACACATCCATTGTACTCACACAGGAACATAGAGATGAAATGAGCGTGTCTGCACATTTACTAAACAAGAAGCAAATGTGTTATCTTCATGCATTTTATTCTATGTATGTCGTATCTATAGGATTTAAACGGAAAACGTGCGCCCCAATTCAATAAAATATACGTATTGCTACTTCCCTTTTACATCCTCCATAACTTCTCTTGAACACGTTAAATGAGGTTTAATATTATCACAAAATGGCCATTAAAATGAACCTGTCATGCATACAAATTGGCTCCTAATGGCTGTGTTTTGTACTGGGACATACAGAGTGCATCACTATTGTGTTCCAGTGGCACGTTGTTTCCATCACTCCTGTGTTTCAATATCACATAGTCTATTCAAGTTTATCATTTTAAATTCAATGTCTTAAATTCCTGTTCCTGATGCAACTCATTTGATGTTTGTTTTAATTAAAAAAAAACAGGACATGACTGCAAACTTTTGAATGGTAGTGTACATTGTGTAACATTGCTGAAACTGTTGTCTTTAATCCATTCAATGATCGCTCCCACTGCTCAGCCAGTGTTGCTGCATTCCTCGATATTGATTTTATTTAGGCGCAGCTGGCACATGGTGGATTTTTTTCTGGAGAAAATCATATACATAGGAGTAGTCAAGAATTATGATGTAGTTGCACTACATTTCTGATATATATCTCCCTCAATTTGAATAAGGGGTCTTGAAGGAGTTGGTCAGAGTATTGGGGGAGTTATTGCACCCCCATATCACTGTTACTAAAAGTGGTACAACTGACCTGTTCCTCCTGGTCACTCTTTACTCTTCCATTAGGGATATACCTGAGACCTTTTATATAATGCAGGACACAGATGTTTGTGAACACACCAATCATTGCCAGAATGAGGCAGTGTGTGTGAGCAAAGCAGAGGGTGACTACTCCTGTACCTGGCCCCGCCCTTCCCCTGGGTCTGGGAGGAACCTGTGAAATAGGCCAGTTTAGCGTTACGGGGTTAGATTAGGGTTAATGCTGTCCTTTTAGATGTTATTTTATTTATAGTAATTATATGATATGATGTAAGTAAATATTATCTAAATAAAGCACTTCTTATGGTGATTGTCCATATAGTGCATTATGTATTGGATTTAAAAGTATTGGGACACCTGACCAGTACACCAGCAGTGACTTTGACATCACATTGTAAATACACAAACATTAATATGTAGTTGGTCCCCCCTGTGCCGCTATAACGGCTTCCACTCTTCTAGGAAGGCTTTCCACATGATTTTAAACCATTTGTAAGGTCAGGCACTGATGTTAGACGAGAAGGCCTGGCTCCCAATCTCTGTTCTAGTTTCTCCCAAAGGTGTTTAGGGACATGTCTTTATGGACCTTGCTTTGTGCACTGTGGCACAGTCATGCCAAAAACTGTTCCCACAAAGTTGGAAGCATAGCATTGTCTTTTTATGCTGAAACATTAAGATGCCCCATTAATTGGAAGAAAGGCGCCTAGATCAACCCTTGAAAACAGCCCCATCCCATTATCAATATTTCATCCAAACACACAATGTTGGCACAATGTAGTCATGCAGGTAATTTTCTCCTGGCATCCCTCCAATCCAGACTTGCCAATCAGACTGCCAATCAATGAGACTTGATACGACACCGCACAGAACACATTTACACTGTTGCAGAGTCCAGTGGCACTGTGCTTTACACCACTCAGTCAGATGCTTAGCATTATACTATATTATAGCATTATAGCATTATACTATATTATAGCATTATATTATAATGATGGATGGCTTGCATGCAGCCGCTCGTCTATCGAAACCCAATCCATGATGCTTCTGCCACACAGTTTTGGGCTGATATTAATGGCAGGGAAAGTTTGGAACTCTTCAGCATTGAAATCAGCAGAGCATTGATGACTTTTATGCACCATGTGCCTCAGCACTCTGACATCACTCTGTGACTTTGTGGTCTTCTGCTAGGTGGCTAGGAGTTGCTGCTGTTCCTAAACCCTTCCCCTACCACTTTCCAGTAATGCCACTTACAGTTGACCATGGAATATCTAGCAGGGATAACATTTATCGGACCGACTTATTTCAAAGGTGGCATCCTATCACAGCACCATGCTTGAATTTTTTTTTTTTTTTTTAATGTCTCAGGAAAGCTCAAAATATGTTGAGAGATATTATTAAAACATTTGTAATCCTTTCCATACCCAGGCCTTTTGTTAATACACTAAACACAATTGTGTTGCGTAAGTCACATGTAAGACCTTTTATAGGATAACTGTCTGCAAGTTCTGTTTAATTAAAACATTGCATCAAGTGTAGACATTTTAAAAATAACTGGTTTAATGAAATAATACAAAGAAAGTACCTTATTGAGTTTGCTCTGTCAGGGGACTGATATCTTGGATTAGTTGGGTCAGCTCTTTATTCATTGGACCAGACCCAGGATTGTAAAAAAAAAAAACATGCATACCCCCTGAACCAAACCGAGCAAAGAGCGATTTAACTAGGTATTTTAATTGTACTCTTTCATTAAAGCATTTCCCGTTAAAATACATACACTTGAATAAATCTTTAAGCATACATTTTTTCCTCTCCCTTCCATACCAGTCAATGACCGGATAAGCCTACGTGCTTACAGTGAAGCATGGAAGTGCCGGTCAAAGCATAAAATTTTATGTATCTTGGAAAGTACATGCTGTTTATCCTCAATCTATGGCCACTGACCTTTTTGTTATACAAAAGATGTGAGAGTGTTAAACACAAACAAAAAAAAGTTTAGTGGCTCTTTCATTTAAAATACTGTTATTATAAAATAAACATACAGACATAGAAATGTGGTGGATTGTAAAGCAGGCTTTTTTTTTAACAATAAAAGAAAGTGAACTTTTATGATGTAAATATGAAAAACGTAATGTATTCAGAGGAAACACAGAATAGAGGAATGTCTGGTACAATATCTTATTTTAAGTTGCAAAACACAATTTTCTTGTGTATCAGAAGAGGAAGTGCACAGGGACAGCACCCTCATTCTCGACTTCTCACATGAACTGATGGCACAGAACATAAACTTCCTGACAGCTAACCACGGACCTTAATAATGGCACTGCAAGCTATGACTGTGGGGTTCCCTACTTAAACTCTTAAAAGTGGTAGTCTGCCTCTTGCCTTCTGCTTGTTGCATGCTGTGCATGAAACCATACACTGATCAGCCATAAAATTATGGCCACTGACAGGTGTCAAACCTGCGGAGTGTAATGCTTTGGGCAATGTTCTCCTGGGACCTGCTATTCATGTTGATGTTAATTTGACGCATACCACCTACGCAAGCATTGTTACAGACCATGTACACCTTTTCATGGAAAAGGTACTCCCCGATGGCATTGGCCTCTCTTAAGCAGGATAATGTGCCCTGCCACAAAGCAAGAATAGTTCAGGAAGGGTTTGAGGATCGCAACAAGTTCAATGTGTTGACTTTGCCCCAAAATCCCCCAGATCTCAATTAAATCAAGCATCTGTGGGGGATGTGCTGGACAGACAAGTCCATTCCATGAAGGCCCCACCTCGCTACTTAAATTACTTAAAGGATCTGCAGGATCTTACTAATATTAAAATATTAATGTCTCTATTAACCATTTTCAGATGTGGGTGACCTCACCTGCCTATTTTTTCTACTACACTAACAACCCAATTTTTGTGGGGTTTTTTATGTTGCACAGTATGCTGCCTAATTTCCCTTCTCGTTAGCCTCACTTATAGCTGTAAAAATTGTTCGCCCCAATTTAGGCTCTAGCCAGTTTGTCTGCTGCTTTCATTGAGTGTGAGGTAAAAGGAAGGTGACTACTTCTTGCCATGAGAACTAGAGTGCATGAAAAGGTGGGAGGGATAAAGCATCCAGGGCTTGAACTTCTTAAACGGTAGCATTTGACTGCCACAAGGTGGTGCAACATTTTGGGGGCTATTCAATAAAAGATGGTAAAATGTTACTCACCTTCAACTTGCCTTGTCGTATATAGCCTCCATTGTTTTCAGTATGTTGCGGTCTCTCCTAGCTTTGTAAATGTAGTTCCTACTCTGCTTAAGTGTCTTACACACCTAATTGATAAATGATGGTATGGTAGCAGCTAATGCAATCTGATTGCTAGACCAGAGTAACAGTGTACCCCCAGCTGATGTTCACTTTTGGTGCCTAGGTTGTTTTAAATAACACAAACAGCCAGACAAGACACATGAGTGTGACTTTTTTTACTTTCTAAATGAAAGTTGCTCTGTATTGATCATGGGTACTATCCCTCTACAACTCCCTCCCATTGTCAGCACCTTCTTGTTTTTAATCTTAAACCTACATTGTTTTTTGTTGCTCTTGGATTAAGATTTGTAACGCATTTCTACTCCTATGATTCATTAGCCACTGCCCATTTGTTTGACCAGTTTCTACTTCTCTTACCATTTTTGTCTTAGTGCGCTATCCCATCCTACCACTTTGGTCTGTGCACCTTTTGGATTTTCTTTTAAATGAACACTGTGGGAGATATTGCAGTCCAAGTGACTGTCATGTCCCCTGTGCAGATCTGACATTTGTGTGAAACCAGGTAATGCTGCCTAGAGTCTAGCTAACAGCACAGTCAGGAACCCCTCTCTGGAGTGCTGGCTGTATCCCTCAATGATGGTTATGTTTATGTAACATTGTTTGGACATCAACAGGATGAGTTCAACAACTAATTGACCATATAATATGATTAGAAATATTCACTTCAGCCGTGTAGTGCTCCCTGGATAAATTTGTGTCTAGTAAATGTGTTTTTTTTTTTTTTTTGTTTGTTTTTTAATTTTGCTACATGGTAATTCAGAAACACGTTGTATTAATAGTTTATCAACAAATTACTTTTCTTACAAAAACCTGTAAGTATAACTCTTCAACAGACAAGTACACGCTCTGAAACCATTAAAATGCATTCAAAGAAGGTATACTAAAGATTTAATTACATATATTTTCTTTGCCATACCAACATTTCACCTTTTTTGCTAAATGTATATTTTCAAATCTTTAATATTTTTTTAAACAAGGTGCGTGCCCAGTTTGAAACAAAAATCATATTAAATTCTGATTTTTAACTATAAGTGTCAGAAAAAAAAGCCACAAATTTCCTATAAAAAACAGTAAATTACAATCAAGAGCACATAACAATCCCCAAAAAGCTGTTGTCCTGAAGGGTTTAAAACGTTTATAGGTTCTTATGGAATTAATAATGTCCTGCCCTCAAACTATGCGTCTATATGTGGCCCTATGCATTGAAAAGGGTGGACAGTACTAATTTGATGTAATCTTTTGTTTGCCTTCTGGGTTTCTCCTTCAGGGTTTCTGTTTTCATATTTAAGTTTATAGCACAAACATAATACAGTTTAATTGCCATCCTGGATCCACAGCTGAATTGGCATTAATGTATGTTTTTAAGAGCAGCACATTTTTCTTGTCTATTTTGAGACATTCAAGGATCGTATTGGGATAGGATTTATGATGTACATTGGAAATTCCCAGGTATCATGGAAGAGGAATGAAAAAGAATAAATACAAACCTTTTGCTTTCAAAACATCCACATAGGTTTTCTGTGTCGCATCAGTTTAAATTCTGAACTGAACCCAGTCGTCATACGTTCTTATACCTTGTTGTATTCCTCTGGCTGGGTTTGTTTGGTGAAGTACAGTACGATTTTCTTTGTTCAGTGTTTTTATTAGAATGGGAACAGAACTCTGGTTTGGATGATGACTATTTGTCAACCTAAATATTGCTCATACGGTGACTGTAGAGAATAAGAGTGAAAATAGATAAATACAGTGTGTTAGCAGAATGCAAACGCATAAAATAAGAAAAGAATGTTTTACATGTCTGTGGAGCCTCCTGTTTATGACCTTACTTTGTGTCTTTATAAGCAAGTCAAAAGGTTGTTAATTTGCTTTTTAATCCATAGGTGAGGTCTTAAACAAGGAAACTCCACCAACACATTTAAAGCGTATATTGTATTTTATGCCTTTGCTTCCATTCTGCTAACACAATGTATAGATTTTTTTTTATCATTTTGTATTCTGTACATTTACAGTACAAGAAATGTTTAGACTTAATTATTTTTAGGAGCCAGTCAAATGGTTATTTACCTACAGTTCCTTGTATACTCTTGAAATATTTTTTTTATTGAGTTTTAAAAGACAAAACAAGTTACAGAAATTATTTAAAAAAAAATTGAATCTAGATTACAATATGGGGGAAATAACAATAACAAGATATACATCCATAATACTTAAGAGAATATATATGTGTGTGTGTGTGTGTGTGTGTGTGTATATATATATATATATATATATATATATATATATGTATGTATGTATGTATGTATGTATGTATGTATGTATTATATATATATATATATATATATATATATATATATATATATATATATATATACACACACACACACACACACACACACACACACACACACACACACACACACACACACACACACACACACACACACACACACACACACACACACACACACACACACACACACACATCCAAAAGGAATGCACTCACCTAAACTAGCATATATTATATTATACGGGGTGCTGCTGAGACCAAATATTTATACAAAATCCAAAGATCAGCGCACTCACCTCAAAGCAGGTAGGAGAAAAACTCTTAAAGCTATAGTTTTAAATAAAGCTACTTAAAAACACCTGTCTTACTAAATAACAAAAGTGGAGATTTAGTCACATATATGGCCATATCATGCTAAGCCCACCTTAATCTCAATAGGAAGGCCTTTTGGTCCCTGGTAAGTAATACATATATAGAGATTACGCCCCAGAAGCAACAGTAGAGTGGAGTACTTTGACGTAGTGGTGGGCTTAGCATGATATGGCCATATATGTGACTGAATCTCCAATTTTTCGCGCGCTGGAAGCAACCCCCTTTATTATATAAAAAAAATATGTATGTGTGAGTGTGTGTATATATATATATATATATGTGTATGTGTGTGTGTGTGTGTGTATATATATATATATATGTGTGTGTGTGTGTGTATATATATATATATATATATATATATATATATATATACACACACACACACACATATGTTTTTATATAATAAAGGGGGTTGCTTCCAGCGCTCAGTGTGCAGACACTTTTATATAGTGAAAAAATTAAAAAATGTCCTTATGGTGACAGTTATTTGTGTCAATTTGTACTGATAAAAAAACACTGGTCTATTGATATACACAGACAATAAATTATAAAAATATTAAAACAGTAATAGAAAATGACAACCATGTGAATAATGCCAGCAGTGAAATGGTAAAAAGCAATACTTAGCACATGAACACTTCTGTGTGCTGAGTGAACCTGAAAAATAAAATATACCAGGAACCTAGTGAAATATGTATAGCACAAAAAAATAGTGTGATAAAACACTCACAAACACGGCTCCTAAAACCAAGGAGCATGGATTCCGGTTGTATGTTAGCTAACAGGAATCGTCCGAAAATGGACTTCATCAAGGGAATGATGAAGTCCGTTTTCAGGTTAAGGTCAAGTCTTACGGTAATTTCCTTCTCTAGAAATGTTTTCATTATGTTTAATTGGCATAGATGTATTTATCTTGTATGACTTCGTTACTTTCAGGAGGAACCTTACCAAACTGTCCCTCATATTTAGCCACATGCTTGCAGAGCTAAAAGGGATCTTCCCCAGTGGAATGTTTCAAGGAGATTCTTTCCGGATAACCAAGGCTGATGCTGCCGAATTCTGGAGGAAAGCTTTTGGGGAAAAGTAAGTGGATGTGACCCTAAGAACATGGGTGTTTGTGTCAGCATTGTTGATATTTTAATGCTCTAAAGGATGCAAATTCTAAAGACCAACAAACCGACAAAAAATACAAATGTTAACTATATATAGATTTTTAAGGTTACCTTTCTGCTAAAAAAAACTTGTACTGAATGTTGTGGAGGAAATATGCTTGAGGTCATACTTAATTTCCTGTGCATCCAGTGCAACGTCCAAAGGTGGGGATTGGTTACCTGTCCCTCTAGTTATGATAATTACTTTCAGTTATGTCCTGAATTAATTTACCCAAACTCCCTCAATTTTGTTTTTCTTATGCGTTATTTATTTACTTGTTGAGATTTTATTTTTTTTGTACTTACACATACCTCTCCATTCAGTAGAACCTCCATGAGTTCTGGCTTCTGTCCTCTTCTCTAATGCTACAAGGTCCCTCATGGAGGATACTTAACCCACCAAACCTCAACTCTTTCCTCTCAGTGTCACCAAAGTGGTGGGGCAGTCATGATGATGTGGAAAATGGCTTGTCTAAAAGTTCTCTCTTTCTCTTTGTTTCTCTTTCTCTCTTTCTCTTTCTCTCTTTCTCTCTTTCTCTCTTTCTCTCTTTCTCTCTTTCTTTCTCTCTTTCTTTCTCTCTTTCTTTCTCTCTTTCTTTCTCTCTCTCTTTCTCTCTTTCTCTCTCTCTTTCTCTCTCTCTTTCTCTCTCTCTTTCTCTCTCTCTTTCTCTCTCTCTTTCTCTCTCTCTCTCTTTCTCTCTCTTTCTTTCTCCCTTACAGCGATATAAAGGGATAATATATTCTTATTTAAAGTTGATATCCAAATAACTTGTTAAAGTAGTCTTGTTGTTTTATGAGTGCTTTTAAAACTTAATTATTACATTTTTAATTGGAGGAACTGGCTTTGGTGCCACATCATCAGCCCACTGGTTAGCATCAGAGATAGACAAACACAGACAGATTTGCAGACAGATAAGATATACAAAATGACGATCAGATTAAAAGATCAAAAGTCCTCCCAGCTGGGGGCATTTAAAAGGGAAAAGTGGTGCAGCATCAGCCCACAGAGATTAGAGAGCAAAGCAGTGGGCAATTGCCTTCCTGCCTCCCTTGCCAGCATTTCATTGGGAATGTAATATTTTTTTATATTCCCCTTTTTTTTTTTCTAGTATGTTTTGCAGTATATCTTGACATTTTGTTTTGTAGATCATGACCGCTCTAGAAGAACTTTTCAAGTGTTCATGCCTTTTTCAGGGGTTGCATGGTGGAAAAAATGCATGCAGATTAAGTATGGGATGATTGGGTGGCAGCATGGTGTAAAACCAAAAATTACTCCATACGCTGTGTGTGGCCGAATTAACTGTTTATTTATTATAATACGGCTACTGCTGCAAAAGGGCACTCATCATCCAGTGAATTGAACGCCTATATGTTTCGTGCCAAAACTTGGCACTTTGTCAAGGCAGCTTTAAAATATATCTTTGCAGTATGGTACCCACTGACCAGTACTGATTTAGTTGATACAGCCATCTTGGTTAGAGTCCCCATACCAATATGAACTTATAAAAAAAAAAAAATTATTTTTGCTCCCTTCCCCTATTTTTAATATAACATTTATTTCTAACTGGAATTCCAGAACCTTTTTTAAATTAAATACATTAACATTGTTTATTTATTTTTATATGCTAGGTCCACCTTCCATTTTGTTACCTGTATTTACCCAAATAATACATTGTGTTCCTCAAATATACATGTAGATAGGCTGTATAAAGTTATTTCCTGATTCATATTAAATGCTATGGGAATTTATACCACTTGCAATATAGACACTGGTTTTCACTGGCTCATTTTATATCTTCTCTTAAGAACAATAGTCCCTTGGAAGATTTTCCGTCATGCTTTGCACGATGTCCACCCCATTTCCTCCGGACTGGAAGCCATGGCTCTGAAATCTACTATTGACCTCACGTGTAATGATTACATCTCTGTGTTTGAGTTTGATATTTTCACAAGACTTTTCCAGGTGAGATGACTAATGCATTTTAATGTCATGGGAAAGTGGTGGACTCTAGAACCTTTTATTCCCCAATTAAAGAACCTCTGAAATGTGTGATTACCCCATAGAGTGCGTGAGTTGAGAGTTATGGGTGACCATAGATGTTTAAACAGAGTTTTGTGGTTTTTAACTTGCAGTCACTTGGTCTGGTCTCGTTTAATCTCTTCACACCCTTATTTTTTGGCAGCCATGGTCTTCCCTCCTCAGAAACTGGAATAGTCTGGCTGTGACGCATCCTGGCTACATGGCTTTCCTGACGTATGATGAGGTGAAAGCTCGGCTTCAAAAGTTCATACACAAACCTGGGAGGTGAGTGTGCACTGCAGAAGGCTGGTATAGAGAAGGCTTACATAGAGTAGAAACGTTTCATCATACTTTAAGGGTTTTCTTCTGTGTGTGTATTTGGAGGAGAACACGAGAATGTCAGCGGGTCAGAGGAAGTGGGTTTGTTGAATTTGTGGGTAAAGTCTTGTTCTAATTACTCTTGTCCTTTGCAGTTACATTTTCCGTCTGAGTTGCACACGACTTGGTCAGTGGGCAATTGGATACGTTACAGGGGACGGAAACATTTTGCAGACCATCCCTCACAACAAACCACTTTTCCAGGCTCTAATCGATGGATTCCGGGAAGGATTGTAAGATGATATCTCTTAACTCACTTTCTCACAGTGCAACATAACTGATTAGAGTGTAAATCAAATCATGTTTAAGATGTAATTTGAGTCATTGGTGCAGGAAAAATGGGGTGCTTAGTGATGTGCAGTTTGGAGTATGGCAGCTGTATGATGGCTGTGGTCCTGTTATTTTTGGTGGATGCTTGGTGTCATTCTACATGTGCTGGCATGTTGTAAATGGTAGTATTAATTCAATGACTAGGGGGCTGTTGTTTTGCATGGTGTGTGACTATCATAATTCTCTGTTTTATAGAGCATGGCACCAGTAGAGCTGCTGTAGTTACGTTATGTTGTATTTTTGTCCTGTGGCTAATTAATTTACAGCATTTCCTTGTCACACAGTTACCTCTTTCCCGATGGTCGCAACCAGAACCCAGATCTTGCAGGCCTTTGTGAGCCTACACCTCAGGATCACATCAAAGTCACTCAGGTAACCTTAACATGTCACAGATAGATAGATGAACAATTACTGCATGCACTTCGATGCCGAGATCTATAAGTAAAATGGCTCAACTGGTTTTCTTAGGTCGTCTGGCAAGTGTCAGTCAGGCTCCTTGTGACAGCCAATCACCGTAAGGTGTTTAGCTATGGAAACCATTGTCCGTAATGTCCCTCTGCCTTACAGATATTACTTATACATGACGGGTTATTCCTAGTAACCCTTAGTGGTTAATTTTAATTGGTTAGTTCACAATTAGTCGGCAGTGGTGAAGATTGGATGGTTGGTTAGTGAGTTCAAAGTTTGGAAACTTTGGTTGGTTAGGAAGTTCAAAGTTTGGAAACCGATGTGTTATTTATTATATATCTATGTATGTATATGTGTGTGTGTGCCAAAGTGAAGTAAATGCAGACACCACAACGTGCTTCCAAAATCAGGACAAAGAAATTGTTGTTTTTTAATTTCTTTTATTTATTGGAATTGGCTTAGCTTGGAACATGTATGAGTTTGAATGGCTAAGCTGATATGACAAGATCCAGTGTAAAGTACCTGGGTTCTGTTCTACTGCTGCGATGAGAGCAAAGCTTAGCATGTTAATAACCCCTTGTGTATATATCGTTGATTACTAACTACATGAAATACAGATTTGTATCTTTCTGTAACACTGGGGTAGAGTCTATGCCTGCTGTTAAGACCGGCAAAAGTTAGTTTGAGTACTGCACATTATTCCATTAAAAATAGCGTGTGATTCAAATGAAACAGCACTGCAGATATCCAGCAGCAATCCGCAGTGCCCTGGATCCTCCCCTTCAAGTCTAGGAACTGCGCCGACAGAAAAACAAAAACGGCACAGCCTACATTATATCTGCTCTGTGGAAAACAGACACTGAAAGAAATACCAGGACAGGGTGGCTTCTAATTGAGTGACAGTCTGCCAGACGCCTTCTACTGTCTTCTGAAATACCAGTCCTCTTGTGGCTGTTTTTTTTAGCCACTTTTTATAATAATGGGGGTTATAGAATCCATTGAGTATTTACTGTGACTTGCAGGAATCGTGTGATATACACCTTATCAGGTGTTTTATATTTTGTTTGTAAACGTCTGCATACCTAACATTTGGTTCTTTCCCTTTCTTAGGAGCAGTATGAGCTGTACTGTGAGATGGGCTCCACTTTCCAGCTCTGCAAGATCTGTGCGGAGAATGACAAGGATATTAAGATTGAGCCCTGTGGGCACCTTATGTGCACTTCGTGCCTCACATCCTGGCAGGTATAAAAAATGTTGACTCTTTTTGTTTGCTTTTTTTAATGGTAGAGTTTTTAATTTTAACGTTAACAGAATAGAACATTTAATGGAGGCTTCAAGCAGTGTGATACTTTACTTTCCGCAGAGAAGGGCAGACCTTCAGTCAGGTTACATTTCTTTTTTCTTTTTTTTTCTTTTTTAAATCATGTCCATCATGTAAGAACCTCTATATTCTATATAATAGAATATTTGAAAGTAAGGATATTTGTAGGGGTGTTTTTTTAAATTTTTATTAAAGTTTTTCAGGTTTTAGAACATTACATATAAGAAAAAATCATAAGGGCATTGACCAAAATAAAGAGCAAGATTAGACAAGAATTATAAATGTTTCATGGGTAACTGGGTCGAGGACACTCCAGGTCTGTGTCGAGTTAAACTGAACGGATTATGTGGTATCAATGTTTTGCCACTTTTTGTATACCTTTTGTACGTGTAAGAGCATTACAGAAACAATTATATGTAATAACAATACAAATGGCCAACCCCAAGTGTTATCTGAGTCAAATGATCCAACCTGCGAAATTTAAAGATTCAGCTAATCTGGCGTATTATCAGCGTTTAGGTGATCTGATGCATCCGTCCACATATCCCAGACTTTGTGGAAAGACTTAAGGTTATCGTGCAGTGTTGCAAACATGCGTTCCATATTTTTAATGTACCAAATTTTTTAGATAATTTTCCGTTAGGGGGGTAGTGATTTCCACTGCTTGGCAGTACACATCCTGCCTGCTGCACACATACGTAATAATAATTTGAACTGTCTTCTGGGTATACCGCCCTCTAGTGGTGGGTGGTTCAGTAATGTTGAGGGGTGAGCTGGTTATCAATGTGGAGAATCGTTTGAACGATTCTTTCTATGTATTTCCACACTGGAATGATAATAGTGTATGACCACCATATGTGGAAATATGTGCCTATCGATCCACATCCCCGAAAACATAGATCAAAGGACGTTGGAAACAGTTGGCTAATGTAACAGGGGTGTGATACCATCTGTTGAGGCTTTTAAAAGCGTTATATTTTATCAGGAATTGGTGTAGGGTTTTTTTTCATCATAGTCTGCTGTTGGGTTTGAGGGCAGGGTCTATCAAGGCTGAGCTTAATGATGGCCAATGCCTCAAACATATAAGAAAGCCCTTGTAAAGGGGCACACTCCTCCCCCAAAGTCTATATGCCCCACATGAAGCAGGCATTTTGAAACTCTGCACCCAGGAGGAGGAACACTGCGGCTTGTGGTCTCAATGAGTAACCCAGGGCTTGACAAATTTAATTTTATTTTAGGAGCCAGCAAACGTTTCTTCTTAACGTGTCCCCCCTCCCTGCTTTACCTCATTACAGGTGAGGGGGACATTCGTGTTGCTGCCGATCTTCATTGATCGGCCTGCTGAGTGCCAGGATGTCACGTGACGACACCCATCACTCAGGCACGCGTTGCATGAGGTGGCAGGGCTTGCAGTCTGTGCCATCCGCACAGACTTTACCCCCTTGCGCTGCGAAAAATAAAGAAAAAACGGATGGCAGCGGCAAGGGGACCATGAGACTGACTGCACCCAGACGCCAGGTCTAATTTCCTTGTCGCCATGGAGACCTGGCGCCTGGGGTTTGTCGAGCCCTGGAGTAACCCATACCCATGCTTTAGAAAACAGGAAGGACAGCAAGATTATAAACAAATCTGCCAAAGTCCACAAAAGATCATACAGAGTAATATGAATAATTAGAGAATCTTGAGCTGATTGTCTCTTTCCACACAAGGATTAATTAGTTTCTCTGATATGTGTCTATTTTTTCAACAAAGGTTAATTAGTGTTTGGAAGCTGTATGTCCGTCTCTAGCAAGGGTCTTTAGATTGTCTAAAGCTAAAGGCTTCCCTTTCGCAGCAAGAGTCTATCATTCCTGGAATCTGCTTTTCATTCCTCATCCTAGTCAGGTTCCAGGGAGCTGCTAAACGCTCTGTATCAACTATAATTAATTAATGTACTCCTAAGGTGTTAAGCCACTTATTTCTCTCTTTAGGAGTCCGAGGGCCAAGGCTGCCCATTTTGTCGCTGCGAAATCAAAGGAACTGAGCCAATTGTGGTAGATCCTTTTGATCCTAGAGGAGGTGCCATGGCTGAAATGCTGAGACACTGTTTAGATGGCGTTCCTTCCCCCTGCTATGAAGATGATGACGACGACGGAAATGACTCTCTATTCATGCTTGCAGGACCCAAGGTGATGTTTAAAGAAGTTTCATGATCATAATTAAAGCTTGAGTGCCAGGGTATGTTTAAAATAGAAGGTAGCTGAGCTGTTACCGAAAAGGATTTCTTGGTTGACTTAAAATTTGGTTAAATCACTGCTATATTCATGGATAAATAGAAATTCTCATCTTTTGTCTTTTTATATATGGTGCTCTACAGTCTACTTTGAATACCTTATAATCTGCCTCCACGTATATATAGAACTATGTTAGAGGCCAGAATTTAGAAAGTATAACTTTCTAAGTCGGGGAGGGGGTCGGGGTATCTGAGCTTATAATGGGTAAGGTAAAAGCAATTGTCTCAAAATATATTTATTCCTTTTCCTCCAGGTGGAAAGGCCCCCGTCTCCCCTTTCAATTTCCCCACAAGCCTCACTGCCTCCTGTACCACCACGTCTAGACCTGTTACCACAAAGACCTCCCAACTCTTCTGGGGCCTGTAGCCCTGCAACAAGTTCCAAGGTAAAACACTGTTGGATCCCTTACACACTATATTTGAGATACTTTGCTGTTCATTGGTTTACACCCGTGACCTAGATTTAGTCTTCCTATTAGATTAGGATTGCCATGCCCATCCATCTCCGCTTTTGTCATATTGAATTGATGCTGAACATAATCACTGTATTATAACTGGATGTAAACATACAGTACACATGTGTAATAGAATATGTATATATTTTTTATTTTTTCCTCTTGTATGCCTGTGTAGGTTCCCAGCTGTGCACATCACAAGGATAAACCACTGCCAGTCCCCCCAACACTTAGAGATCTTCCACCCCCTCCACCTCCAGACAGGCCTCTCTCTATGGTGGGTGACAGCAGACCTCAAAGAAGACCTCTTCCCTCCACCCCAGCAGACAAACCCCTACCATTTGCCTCAGTCCGTCCAACAGATTCCTGGAATCCTCGCTCTGTTCCCAAGGCTCCCACGCCTAGCCTGTCTCAAGGGAGTGACTCATGGACAGGAGGAAAAGAATTAACCAACCGCCACTCCCTGCCTTTTACACTGCCCTCACATGTTGACGAGAGAAAGGATCGACATGGCAGCACGCAGAGTTTGGACAACACTGGCATAGTGAGTAAAGTGAGGAAGAGACCAGGACATTTCAAGTTCTACTTACTGTTTTCTCCATCTGTTTATGATAATAAATTATAATGAATATTTTTTTATGTTTTTCGAGTCCTGTCCTTCTGTCCTTTTCTTCTCTTATTCCTCCTGTTGAACATTGTCTATCACTCCTTACACTCTTCCTTTTATCTTGCCCTTCTTTTGTTAGAATTCATGCGGGGAGTTGTTGGCCGGAATAGATCTGGATGACCCCAAAGTGAAGCAGTCTTCATCTGCCAACTCCATCTACTCCCTGGCCTCAAGGTACATGTTGGATAGAGGTGGACTTGAGATAGAAAGGACAGCTAATAAGGTCCCCATTAAATTGCCCCAGAGCTGACCTTCATACATAACTCCACATAGTGTTAAATTAACTGCAATGTGGCATTTCTGTCCATAAATATATAACATACAGGGGGTTTTATAGTTAAATGGAGAGTAATGGAAAACACAATCCTTGGGATTTGCAGTACTATTGTTAGTAAACTAGTTTCCATTTTTGTAGTGGCCATCATGATCAGACAGCAATATCAACTCAAAAACCTTTGTAGATACAGAAACTGCTATTTAATCTAGTAGTTAATAAATATATTCCCATTCAGTTATTAGTAAATACCCTACATATGATTAGATCAGTTGTGTTAAAACATTAAAAAAAAAGTATAATAATGTTTTTTTTAATTGTCTAATAGAACTTGATACCTAGGATCAGTTAACTGCTCCCTTAACTGTGCCTTCCACACCCCACTCCAGGCCACTTTTGGTGCCAAAGCCTCCAGCAGGGGAGCATTCAGACAGCGGAGACGACTCTGAATATATGTGCCCTTCATCACTTCCTGTAAATCCCACTGTGGTACCAAAATCAGAACCAAGACGGCTGTTGGAAACACTGCCTGGCATGCGGTGAGTGAATAGCAGAACCTTTCATATAACTATCCTTTTAGTATGTTTATGGGCCAAGAAAAGGATATGTGGGCATACTGATGCCAAATGGTATTATCTGGTAAGAACAGGAGATGTTCTGATATTTTTCTATACTTGTTGTCTATGCCAACAGTCTGCCTGAGCAACAGATCGAAAGGGAGTCTTATGAAACCATGTACAACATCCATTGCCAAGCAACACCACTCCTTGTTGAACCAGGGAGGGAGGAAGGTAAGAAGACTGACTTATCTATGTTGAGAAGATGATTTATTATGGTTTTGATGGATCAGACCCTGAAATTAAGCGCACGCACTCTTACTCTTACTAGTGATGTAGATGCCGTGTTCCTTTGGCTGCACTACCAATGCACAGGGCATTCCTGAGCTTGGGCACGCACCAGGTTACAATGTTATTTCTCAAGTCAAAGCAACAAATAAAACATTGAGACCTAGAATAGCATCACTGGCACCAGATCTGCATTATCATTCTGATCTAACTGTAGGAAGAACCAATGGGAGCCTCAGCGCACAGTTTATGAACTTATACATATAATAACCCCTTGGCGACACAGTACGGACTAGGTCCGTCCTGTGTGCCGAGGCGTTAGTGACACAGGACGGACCTAGTCCGTCCTGTGTCAAAACGAGCAATGAAAGTGGAGTTTTTCCGCTTTCAGTGCTCTAATGGTATTGTAACGATGCTTCCGTGTGGAAGCATCATACAATACAAAAAAAAATGCCCGTCGGCATTTCGATCGCTCCGGAGAGCGATTGAAATGCCGGTTTTAAAGGCACAGAGCCTTTAAAACATGTGCATTAAAAAAGCGAGCATAGGAAGCAAATTTTTCGCTTCCTATGCTCAGTAAGTGTTCCTGATTGCCTCGCAAGTCGAGGCAATCAGGAACACAAAAAAAAAATGCACGATCTTGGTCACTGAGTGACCAAGATGGCGCTGCCCTTCTAAGGGCAAGAGCACAGGAGGCAGGAAGTACCTGCTTCCTGTGCTCTCTGGCTGTCACACGATTGCCTCTTCACAGAGGCAATCAGTGACTGCCAAGCATACTGACAGGCAGTGGGGATGTTCTGCTGAACATCCCCACTGACTGGTCAGATCAATATTAACCCTATATATTGACCAGTTATGATCTGTCTCCCTCTCCTCACATTTTTTTTTTTTAGTGAGGGAGAGAGACAGATCAAAGTAAGTAAAAGTAAAAAAAAAAAAAACAAACACACAACACACAAAAATAAAACAATAAAAAATTTTTTATTAAAGCAATTCCCTGCGTTTAACCCCTTCCCTGCCACTGATCTTGCGTAAGCAGCGATCGTGCACATCAGCGCATTTATTTTTGCTGTTTTCATTTTTTAGGGGTTAATTTTTTTTGTACTGTGATTTATTATAGTACTACAAAGGCTCTTCTAAGAGTTATTAACCCCTTCTTTGCTGTCGATCACTGCTTACGCAAAGATATTGACGCCAAAGCAATTTTAATCTGTCTGCATATTTTTTTTTTTTTTACACATACCCGCTAGCGGATTACATGTAAAGTAAAAGTATTTGAGATTTTTTTTTTTTAAGCTGTCTGAGCGCATAGCGATCAGTAACAGCGAATTAGTGGCAAAGGCAGTTTGGTGATTCCTAAATTAAGTTCACCATTCGCCCTGGTCAGATCAAAATTGGTCAGATCAATATTCACAAATATTGATCTGCCTCCCTCTCCTCACTTACATTTTTGTGACGGAAAGAGACAGATCAGTATTAGTGATATAAAATAACATTTATTAAAATTGGCAGGTTTTATGAAAGTCTTTCACTGTGTATTAACCCCTTCCCAGCCATTCATCACTGTATAAGCAGTAAACTTGCACAGCAACAGTATGTTTTGCTGTCTGCTCTGTTTTATGGATTAATTACTTTGTACTGTAATGTATTACAGTACTAGATAGGCTCTTCTAAGAGCTATTAACCCCTTCTTTGCTTGAGATCACTGCTTACGCACTGATTCTGAGGCCGCGGACTCAGGGTTCGATTTTGACCCTGGTCAGCTTTCTGATACATCATCTAGTGATGTATCGGTGGCTGCTGAGCCCTTGCCACAAGGAGTGATGGGTGTCTACCGTTAAAAAATATATGGTTTGGTGGGGGTTAATTACATTGTCTGGCTTCAAAGATATATCCCATATAGGACACAGACGCAAGTTGACTACATGTCAAAATTGCAAGTTGGAATTTTGAGATGCGCATCTCACAAATGTTGCCTTCTAGCCAAAAAAAAAACCCAACAAACCTATGCATGGGTGCTATCCCTGTACTCGGGAGATGTTGCTGAACACATATTGGGTTGTTGTTTGGCAGTGACAAATACCAGAATCTGTGAATTCATGCCTGAAGTACAATGCATGTGGGAAAAAACTCTCAAAAAAGAACTACCACAAAGTTTTACAAAGGCTGGTGGTAGAATTAGTACATATACAGTATTAAAATACCACCATTTGAAATAGCTTAGGATGTCTATTTTCCAAAAATATATGGTATGATGGGGTACAATTCATTGGACAGCTTCAAAAATGTTCCAAATGGAACATGGGCGCAGGCTGACTACATGTCAAAATTCCAGGTTGGAATTGCGCACCCCCTAAATGTGGCCTTTTAGCCCCAAAACAAACCAACAAACCTATGCATGGGGGGTATCCCTGTACTCAGGAGATGTTGCTGAACACATATTAGGTGTTGGTTGGCAGTGGCAAATACCAGAATCTGAAAATTCCTGCCTGAACTACGTGTGTGGGGAAAAAAATGACATCCCAACCCTTTGACATAGGTTGGTGGTAGAATTAGCACTTGGAAAGTGTTAAAATACCACAGTTTTAAATACCCTAGGATGTCTAGTTTTCCAAAATATATGGTTTGATGGGGTAAAATACTTTGATAGGCTTCAAAAGTGTCCCAAATGGAACATGGGCGCAGGCTGACTACATGTCAAAATTCCAAGTTGGAAATGCACCCCCCCTAAACGTGGCATTTTATTGGGGTGTTGTTTTGCACTGACACATAACAGGATCTGTGAATTCATGCTCGAAGTACAATGTATGTGGAAACAAAACATAAAAAAATTACTAACCTAAAATTTGACAAAGGCTGGTAATAGAATTAGTGCATGGAAAGTGTTAAAATACTATCATTTGAAATACCCTAGGGTGTCTAGTTTGCTAAAATGTATGGTTTTGTGGGGTAAAATACACATTCTCGCTTCACAAATGTCCCAAATGGAACATGGGCGCAGGTTTTCTGTATGTCAGAATTCCAAGTTGAAAAACCAAAAAGCGCACCTCTCAAATGTGGCCTTTTAACCCCCAAATAATCTAACTAACCTACACATGGGTGGTATCCTTGTACTCAGGAGATGTTGCTGAACACATATTGAGGTGTTGTTTGGCACTGACACATAATAGGATCTGTGAATTCATGCCCGAAGTACAATGTATGTGAAAAAAAATTACTATCCATAACATTGACATAGGCTGGTGGTAGAATTAGTGCATGGAAAGTGTTAAAATACTGCCATTTGAAATACCTTAGGGTGTCTAGTTTTCAAAAATATATGGCTTTGTGGGGTAGAATACACTTGTTGGCTTTAAAAATGTCCCAAATGGGACATGGGCGCAGGTTTTCTGCACATCAGAATTCTAAGTTGGAAAACCAAAAAGCGCACCTCTCAAATGTGGCCTTTTAACCCCCAAATAACCTAACCAACCTATACATGGGTGGTATCCCTGTACTCAGGAGATGTTGCTGAACACATATTGAGGTGTTGTTTGGCACTGACCCATAACAGGATCTGTGAATTCATGCCCAAAGTACAATGTATGTGAAAAAAAATTACAACCCAAAACATTGACATAGGCTGGTAGTATAATTAGTGCATGGAAAGTGTTAAAATACTACCATTTGAAATACCCTAGGTTGTCTAGTTTTAAAAAATATATGGCTTTGTGGGGTAGAATACACTTTCTGGCTTCAAAAATGTCCCAAATGGGACATGGGCGCAAGTTTTCTGCATGTCAGAATTCCAAGTTGGAAAACCAAAATGCGCACCCCCTAAATGTGGCCTTTTAGCCCCAAAACAAACCTATGCATGGGTGGTATGCCTGTACTCAGGAGATGTTGCTGAACACATATTGAGATGTTATTTGGAAATACCCCTTCACATTTTAAGGTAATGTTTACCTAAATTGTAATCTATGTGAAAAATAAAAGATTTTTTGCTGCAAACTTTGGCAAATATTGGTGGTAAAATGGTTACATGAAATGTGTCAAAATACCCCAAGTTAAATGCCCTGAGTGGTCTAGTTTTCAAAAATATGTACATGTTGGGGGTCATTCATGGATTTAGTACAGAAATCAGTGTTACAATGTCACTATCGCTAATTTTGGGAAAAAAGGATTTTAAAATAGCTTTGCACTACTTATAGTTCTGGCCCTGTAACATGAATAAAAAAAGCACAAAAACATAAAACATGGGCTATTTCTGAACTCAGGACATATATTAGAAACTTTTTAGCAGTGTTTTTTTGTTGTCTCTTGTACATGAGTATACGATTTTTCAAATAAAAGTCATAAAAAAAATTTTTTTGCCATATTTTTTTTTTTTTTTTACATCAAATGATATGCTATTATCAAAATAATGGTATCAAAAGAAAACCCTTCTTATAACGATAAAAACGATATATAGTTTGTGCGGGTACACTAAATGAGACAGAAATAAATGACAGCAAAACACAAACACCTCAGAAATGTTAAAACAGCCCATGTCACCAAGCGTCGGACAAGCCAAAAAAGTCATGTCACTAAGGGGTTAATCAAATATAAAAACAAAACATGCAAATCAACGCAATCTCTATATATATATACACACACACACACAATTTATTTGTGATATCATATGTATAATATATATATACACCCCCCCCCCCCCCCCAAATATAATTAGTAGCAACGAGTGCAAAATATCTCCTGTGCCTGTAACCAAGGTGTATAAAACAAAGTTGCAATAGCCAAGTTAAATTATAATTGCCAAATATAATGCTGTGAAAATCTAGGATAGGCACGGTCCTACATATAATTAATACAGAATAATATGAATAAAATACCACAACAACACACCATTTCCAATAAGATAAAAGGTGCCTCACAATTGACAGTGCAATACAATAAAAATCACCCATATAAAACCTTAGATCCCAATACGAGGATGAGCAAACTGACTGCAGCAAAGTCCCAAAATGAATAAACAATGCTCCTGTATCTTAGATGTGAGCTTCAGGGAGAGGTGATGCTTCAGGGAGAGGAGATAGCTTGGAGGAAAGACGTAACATTTATTTATTATATATATAATTTCTACTCACCACAGCAGAAGAGTGTCCTTCAGTTTCCAATAATGGGCCAGAGGATGACGAGGATGATGGATATGACATACCAAAGCCACACTTGCCTATGGCTCCTGCCCGCCGCACCCTCTCTGATATCTCTAATGCCACTCCTGCCTTCAGCACCTCAACCATGGGCATGGATCCCGGAGCAGGTGAGCATAAAGCACTGGAATAAATACTACAGTGTCTTACAACCTACTGGACAGAGAGAACCAATTGGTTCTAGTCCTATAATGAAACTCCAGCTTTATTTGACTATTTTTTTAAGGGTAGCCTAAATGTACCTTGATATTTTCAATTTCATTGAAGTGTTTGCCTTTGCTACTACTTTACACAGGCTTGTGAGGATTAGTTATCTCCTTTTTAAAGGCACTCCACCTAAATATTGTATATAATGTTGAATATACAGAATAAAAAATGGTTAAAATATCAGTTTTTGATGCCTTCTCCTTATGACATCACCTTGTAGCTTTTATATGCAAAGGAAATATTTCCACACTGAAAGTAATTTATTTACAAATGAAGTCACATGGTTCTGCCATAAAAATGAGACATCACAGACACAAGTAAAACACATTTTCCTTACAAAATCTGTGAATCTGCTAACAGAATGTATAGGACATTTTGATCATTCTCTACACGCGCCATATAGGTGATTAGAGCTCCCTTTATCCATGTTGCACAGGAGTACGTTCTATGCTGTTCTCATATTCATAGCCTGAACAACTATAATTACGGCATAGAATACTATGCCGGAGATTTCTCTGTAGGGTACTGGTGCAGGGTCCCCCTTTTCACATGAGGCCTCATTCTGACTGGTTAAATGTGAGTATATTTTGCATGTAGAGAAATCGCTGCATGCACAAACCTCTGGGTACGAGTAAACCCCTGTGATGTCACCAGTGTCATCACTGGGCATTTACCTTTTCCTGTATAGGGCCCAAAGATCTGTGAATACTCTGATCTGATCTCTGCTTCTATATAGCTACTGCTAGCTAATCACTTTGTGATCTGGTCCAGAAACACAAAACTGCCATGTTTATATTTTTGCTTTGCATCGCCGGTCATTAAGGGGTTGACATAAAATGTTATAATTTTGCTCTCTGTCCTTCCAGTTTTTTTTATTACACCTGTACACTAAAAAAAAACTGTATAAAACTTTTATTTTTTTAATCTGACACTTTCTCCCAGGAATAATATCTTACATAAAGTGCCGCACACCCCAATGATCGTGTTTATCCTCTTCCCTTCTATGTACAGCAAAATAATAATGAATAATGACACCTGCTATACAGTTACAATAATAAACAGGTGATGGTTCAGTCCAGGGACCATTTAGCTTTCCCATTGACATTCTCACCAACAAACTGGCATATATTATACACTTGATACCTAGTAAGGCACTGCAATATATGGACTTTGGGACTGAAGAAGGTATGTAATGTAATATTTAAACAGCCTGTCTAACCTGGTAAACTTGTGCAGGACAAGCTTTGATATACCTGTTAGCCAACTGTAAGCCTAATAGAAGGATGCAAACTTTAGGGGTTTTTGTTACGCGTCCAATCTCTCCAAAAATGCCACATTTTCTGTTAGTTTCCTAAGCTACATCCCTGAATGCTTCATGATACTCCTCATTAAAATGTTGATAAAACATATTGTGTATAATTATCTAATGTTGCTAGACTGCATAATATCTTGGTTCAATAACTTTGTATTACTTTTTAGGGCTCCCGGAGTCTTCTCAGGTCCCAGAGCGTCCCCCAAAGCCCTTTCCCAGACGGATGAACTCTGAACGGCGGCCTACTACGAGTGGTGGTGATGTGGCAGCTCCTCTCTCCAGCGAGATTGAAAGTTTGTTAAGCCAGGGCTATTCACAACAGGACGTGAACAAAGCCCTGCTCATTGCCCATAACAACATTGAGATGGCACGCAACATCCTTCGTGAGTTTGTGGCTATCCCGGCTCCTCCCCACGTGGCTACATAGCGGTTGAGTTACATGGGCTTTCCAACCCCAATTCTGGATGGGGAGGTGAACAAGAAGCGTACCACTGACCCGAGTTCATAAGTAACGGAGGGGAAACTGGGACCAGTGGGGGTATATGTGGGAATAAGGAGAGAAGCCCACTGCCAGCCCCCTAACTGGAAGCATACAGGGTACAGGTGTAAGCCTGCCCATTGTCAATCAGCATTACAAGTCAGGTGATCTGTGAACAATCAGGACTCTGCTCAGATTCCCCTCGCTCCTCCTGCCATTACCTTACCAACAGTCACTGCTACCTGCGAAACATTCAGGCATAGAAGGCTTCAATTGGTCTAGGTTATATACAATGATACATTAAACCCACCTGCCACCTCTCACTGCCTCTCAGAATAGGTTCAAGGAAAGTTAGAGTTGTTTGTTTTTCACAGGGTGAGACATGGGTGATCAGCTGACTAAATTTCTCACACATTTCTTCGTTCACTGAAATATTATTGTAACAGTACGATTTTATATAATTTAATGGGTTTTATTAGTTCCTCTGGTGCTGAGCTGTCCGACATTTTTACATGGTAGGTTGTAGATCTGTTCTATTCCTTTGTTGGATGGATGAAAGCTATTGACAGTGTATTATATATAAACATCTTCAAGAGTTTTCTTGCAGCCTAGCCCCCCCCCCCCCCCCCTCCCTAAAATAGCTTTTTTAGGGCCTCTTCAGTTGGACAGCCCTGCTCTGGTGAAATTTGAGTTGGCCTGACTAAATGGCATTATTAGGGATTAACGAAATCTCCTTGCCCTTTATGCTTATATTTTACCTGCTGTTTATTTTGTTTGTGTTTTTTTTTTTTTTTTTATTAACATGTGACTCAAGGCAATAAAGCACTCCAGGGGGGTAGGTGTCCCCACTTCCCAGTTTCTAGGGGTGCATTAACGCCACAAAACTCAGGGTGAAAGGGGAAGTGTGGGGTTGCTCTCTCCAGAAGTCGAATGAAGAGGATATATGGGAAGTGTATTCACTAAATTGGCAGAAACACTTGGCTGCATTATTCTGTTGGCATTGGAAGGTGATCCTTCCATAATAAACATAAAAAAATTCACTGATTGTGTTTTGATTGCAAAACAGGTGTACACAATTGGCTATCCAAATCAGCACATAACTGCATGTTACCGTATATTTCAAATTAGCAATTTATTCATTCGAGTATCTGGTTTCTGAAAGTGACTCTGTCATCTGTTTAATATGATACTCCAGATATAGAAAATTGAGCTGCGATTACATTTCACTATAGGTATGTTTTTCTGTGTGGCCATGTTACAATTGCTCTATTCCTGATAAACAGTTGTTCCGAATTCCAAGTATTTTCTCCAGTTTCTTCAAAAATAGTCTTGTTTTGTGACTTAAAAGCACGAACTGTGAAAGACACAAATATAAAACAGGATAACATCCAAAGTTTCCTGCCAATTTATTCAACTTTGTATTGAGAACACTTCTTGTGGAGGGGGATCTTGCTGTGAAGATAGGGGGAGATGTGGCAGTTTAAAATGGATCATTTTCAAGGACCCACACAATACTGCTACATCATCTTCTTGCTGCATTCTGTCTGTCTCACTGTCCCCACACACAACATTCAAAAATTACATGTACAGAAAAAATAAATTCACAATGGTAATGATTGTGTGTAACCTAAATAATTTTATTTTTACATATATGTCTATACCTGTTGTATATGTGTATATACATGTATGTATTTAAACGATACTAAACGTGTATTATGTTACACAAAATTTATATATATGTGTGTGTGTGTGTGTGTGTGTGTGTGTGTGTGTGTGTGTGTGTGTGTGTGTATATATATATTATATACCGTATTTTCCGGCGTATAAGACGACCACCAACTTTTCCAGTTAAAATATAGAGTTTGGGATATACTCGCTGTATAAGACTACCCCTCTTCCAACGTTCATTTTCTCCTACAGTGACATTTACACACACACCATTACACTGACACAGTGACACACTTACACACACACCCTTACACAGAAAGTGACACACTTACACACACACAGTGACACCAATAGACACACTTTTGCCACTCAATATGCCATTCTTGTGCCATTTAATATGCCAGGATTTTGCCCCTTCCAATATGCCAGGATTTTGCCCTCCTTCCCAGTACTTACCTCGTTGCTGCTCTGGAGGTGCGCTCGGCTGTGAGGGAAGCGTTGTGCGCTCCCCTCCATCCGCGCGGCTTCAATAAAGTTTGTTTAAAAAAAAAAAGTTTAAACAAACTTTATTGAAGTTGGGGGGGGGACAACGCTTCCCTCACAGCCGCGCGGACCTGCAGAGCAGCAACGAGGTAAGTAAAAAGACGACCCCCGGCGTATAAGATGACCCCCAACTTTTGGGAAGATTTTCCTGGGTTAAAAAGTCGTCTTATACGCCGGAAAATACGGTATATTTCTGTATATGTTGTGTGGAGACACACATTCTCCTATACGTACATGCACCATTTTATTGATAATTTGTGTGAGGTGCTAAACTGCTAAGACAGAAAGCAACATGTTATGTTGGCAAACTCCTCAATTAATGACTAAATCATTCAAGGGACTTTGTCACCTAAATAGTGCTTACATAAGGTATATAGAGAATAAACATGATTTCTATATTTTCAATACACAAGGAAATGCATTTATTAAGAGAAAATGTTTTCAATTTGCTTTTGCTCCCATGACAATTTTTTGTGGCATGAATTGCAAGTAAAGTATTCACCATTTTAGTAGTTAATTTGCATACAGTGCTACATATACACTGTATGCACATCTACATAATATGGATCTATGCCTTTGCTTGTTGAGCCTATGTAGAAATATTTGCTATATCTGCAAAGCCACAATGTTTAGGTGATGAAGTCCATTTAAGGTGTTTGATGCATACGACTAGCAATTATGTTCTACTTGAGTACCTATATAATGACAGGACAGCTACCGAATGTATTCTCAATGATGTGTCAGTGCAATGAGGTGGTTTATTTTGGCAGGCAAGTCTATTCTCTGTAGATGTCACACATGAAACTTACCTTTTTCTGCCACAAAAAGTATGGACACATTTGATGTCAATTCTTTATTCCAATTGGCTCAAATCACCAGAAACATAATAAAACTGAAATGGTAGTCGCTAACCAGAGAATGCTTAGGTTGGAATAAACTGTCTGCTCCCTGCTTGTTGTATAATGCAACATTTCTAAACATTGTGGGTTCTACAACCCTACATACATAATTCTCTAAATATGTTCTTGTACCTATGATTAGTGTTTAACACATTACTGTTCCTTTCAGGTTCAATGTTTAATTTGTGTATTTGTTTTTAATAGAGAGAATGTTTAGACACACACACACACTCACACACTATATATGATATATTGTTAATTATGTTCAGATGTAGCAAATTCAGTTGCACCTGCAGATTCTGTCCTAACCACATATAGTTGGAGTAAGTCAGTATTAAGAGTGTTAGGATGGTGTAAACTAGGGTCTTACATGGAGTTTGAACTAGTGTGCAGTAGTAGTTGACTAAATATTTTATGTATGTGTACGATTGTGTATCACCTAAACATTGTTTTACTGTGATTTGTAGAGGATTAAAAATGATTGAAAAGGATTTATCCATTGTGTTGGCAAACTTGTTAGTAAACGCCTAAATTAGGAGAAAATGTTTTTTAATTCTGTAAATCTTATTATGAAAATAGCACATCTCTCTTTGAAAACCAGTTCATTTGCATATTAATCCACAGGTGATGTCATAAATTGGAGACTCCACTGATGCATTTAAAACACGTCTTTCTCCTAATTTAGGGATTTACCTGCAGTTTTACTAACACTGTATAGATAATTTTCAATCATTGTTCTCTACGTGCACAGTAAAAACAATGTTTAGGTGATCCAGGTCCTTTAAGGTGATCCAGGTGGCAGTATATTGGTTTTTGTGAATGGGCACTGATGTTGTCTGTGTGAATTTACTTCTCCTGCACTAGTGTATGGAGCACTTTTTTTTTTTAATTTGCTTTGCCTTTTTCTGGCTCTAGGGGAAGGGTGTCCATGTATTTTTTTTTCCTCTAAAGTGGACCACATAATGAGAAATGCATTTACCTACTGAGCTGCATTATATGATTATATTTAATATAATGGTGCAGAATAGTTCAATAGCCAAAGAAATAGGTTTGGTTATTTAGCAGTAATACAAGAGCAGTTCAAAAACAAAATCACGCTTTTATAATCGTATGGGCTGCACATTGGACACCCAGACTTTAGTGGTCTGTTACCACATTTGTGTCCACTGTCCATTCCACCACACATAAACCTGCTCCTCATTGTGACTTAGAATGTGCAACAGACTCGACATATGATCTTTTGATGCCTTCTTCGGTTTAGGTGGCAATGTAGAACTATTTTTTGTTTATTCCCTGTGTGCACCAAACACTCTATACAGACCTGTTGCTTTGCATCTAAATTACTTTTTCTATGTGTTTGCACACATGTGTGTATGTATTGAGCCAGTTATGCTTTAGTAGAGTCTGACCTTGCAGCAAAAATTAACTTTGATTTGCAGGTATCTGACTTCATCTGTTTGCTCTTTTTGTCACTAGCGCCCAAAAGCTGCTGGAGATCAACAGAGTACTCCTTTTTTACCGAACGGTTTGTGTATGTATGTCATAGATTTTATTATATACATGCAATATATATATATATATATATATATATATATATATATATATATATATATATAAAATAAAATCTAGGACGCACACAGCTATTAACTTGCAAGTTCTTAAGCAGAATTGAACATCCAGAATTGAAAGTGGGAGTCGATAATTCCTTTTTATGTATCAGAAGTCATGGAAGACTGTTTTAGATGAAACTGACTTTTTTATGATTTGGGAATGGGGTATCTTCACACACACACACACACACACTCCTACTAATCCCATCCCAATTTTCTACTTGGCTGTGAAGAGGTTAATCTTTGATCACTACCAACATGCATCCCTTTTGGGGGATCCATTTAGGATTAGGGGAATAAGGATACTCTATATGCCCAACTTTAGCAGTGTTAAAAGCTTGAAGGTTTCTGGACAATAAACCTAACCATTTTTATCATCTAAGTATTTAATCAGGACTGCGAAGATAAATATTCTTACAAGCGAGGGGTCTCGTGAAACCCTTCTCGTTCTGGTTTTGTTTGTATTTTAAGCCTGTGTTCTTTTAACGATTGTAGATTATACTAAAAAAACAAACACAAGTTATTTATTAAATGACTTTTCTTCTTTTGACTAAAGAGCTTTTTCTTTTATTCAGTTTGTTTTTCTGTACCAGTTGTTGGGAAAATTATTTTTAAATAAATTTTTTTTCTGATTTAAATTTTATTTGTGTGATCAAACTATTTATTTTTTCTAAATCTAACACGCTCTAATGTATTTACAGATATAAATATATATACGTATACATGTATTGGAAACGTGAAAGAAGAGTTTTAACCTCCATAGACCGATGCATGTTTAACCAGGATACAGTGAGGCAGCATCCTTTTAGACTAAAATTTCAACAAAGTTCACCTCCACGTTATTGTTGAAAATTATGTGTACTTTCCAATAAATGTGACTTCTCCAACAATTGGGTCATGAACAACCTATAACCTATCAAAAATAAAATCTGAATTTTGTACAAATCACATATTAAGTACCTATACATTAACCTCCATGCACCTATTTAGCACCTGCAATGTAATATAAGATTACATTACAAGATACAGCAGCACAGTTAATTAAAGCATAAAATTAAAATCCATCGTGACTTAGATTTATGATCCTACTTACCCTGTACATGCCCTCATATATTGTTGTATAAGTGGCGCACAGTTTCCAAAATAGACGCAATTCAAAAGTCTATTAACGTTCAAAGTGGCTCTCACTTATTATTATTATTTATCATTATTATTATCACAGCAAACAAAGGTCACAGATATAACAAAGAAAAAAATCCTTCCACGTGTCGACAATAGGGGTAAGGTTGAAATGTAGGATACATTATATTCAATGTTGTGTTCATGACTTGGAGATGAATAACCCCAATGAAATAAATCCGAAATATCCAGAGAACTTTGAGACCAAATATCACTGTTAGATCATTTACATGTACATCCATGGATTTTCATCAACAAGTACTGTTGTTCTTGAGGCCTTCAAACAAGTGTCTGCGCTGTATCCAGTGATTACCACCATCCCCTTGTAACAGAACAGAGAGAAGCCACTAGTTTATTTTATCTGTTGTGTGTCCCACTAAACATTGGTCAAATTCATTTGGGACATGACCACCAAATCTCTACTGCCCATGTGCCAGACATCCCTCGGTGGGCTTTTGGAAAACTAAATATGGGAAATTTGGAGGGCACATCTAATGCAGTTTGATATGAATTGACAGAGGTTTCTTTCATGTTTGGTAAAGTGTTCTCGAGATATCGCACAGTAAAGATATAGCAGTCAATACATAGATGGGCTCTGTTGAATGGTGGTATAGACAATTTTGTCTAAGAAAGAATTGAGAAAAATAATGTGTAAATACACAAGAAAATATTAATGGTGTTGCTTTATATTTAAATCTAGGTACTTCTATTGCTTTTGTAAGCGAAATTGTCATGTAGCGACTCTGTTGCATCTGGGTTTTTTTTTTTTAGCACTGAGATGGGATCCCCTCCCCACACCCTTCATTCTTATGTACATATTCACCAATGAGTTCCCTTTTTTTTTTATTTTTTAATTACACATCCACACAACTTATATACCTTGCAGGTCTCGAAGACGTGATATCTAAAGGAAGTCCTCATTTTATGTTTCTGGTCCCTCTTACAATCTGAAAATGATGGAATTTCAGCAAACACAAATGTGGAAATATGTTGTATACATAGCATTTCCAGGTATGTTTTGTAATTTAAGGACCATTGATAGGGGTCTAGGACACTTCGGCACCGCATCTTCATCGCTGACAGTTCAGTGCGGCAGTTAGAACGCTGAACTGTCAGCAATGAAGAAAACGCCGCGGCTATGTAAGAGCTGACAGTTCAGGGCCGAACTGTCAGCTCTTACAAATGTAAAAGTAAAACGAAAATACCCCCCCCCCCCCCCTAATAAATGATTCCCAAACCCCAATACTAAAATTAACCCCCTAAACCTTAATACTAACACCCCCTAAAAATTAACCCCCTAAACCATACTAACCCTAATACTAACACCCAAACCATAATACTAACCCCCTAAACCCTAATACTAAAATTAACCCCCGACCCCTAATACTAAAATTAACACCCTAAACCCTAATACTAAAATGAACCCCGACCCCTAATACTAACCCTCGACCCCTAATACTAAACCCTAATACTAACCCCCTAAACCCTAATACTAACCCCCGACCCCTAATACTAAAATTAACCCCCTAAACCCTAATACTAACCCCCGAACCCTAATACTAAAATTAACCCCCTAAACCCTAATTCTAACCACCCTTACTAAAATTAACTAAAATAGCTAAAATACTTACCTTTAGCGATGAAATGTCCCGCGATGAGCTGTCTTGTGGTGCAGAGTCGGCGGTGAAGCGGCTGCGCGGAAGCAGCCGCGATGAAGTGTCCCATCCCCCATTGATAGAAGTTCTCAAATGATGGTGGACTAAGAGAGTAAATGTTGTAGAGGTTGGAAAGAAGAAAAAAAAACTCCACAAGCATAAAGGTTTATAAAGCAGAGGACATAATCTGGAAGCATGTTGTGGACTCTTGCTCCTGTCAAAGTTTGCATTAATATTTTTTGGGGGGCATAATGCTTAGGATTCTTTACACATCAAGGAATGCCACTTTAAATGTACAAAATGAAACCATGTACATTATGTTTTCCAAACCTGAAATGGTCAAATATCAGCATAAATGATTATGTATAGATAGACGTGTTCACAAAGGTATATTTTGACAAGTAGACCAACTGGGGTGTTTCATAAATTACAGACCCTTTTAACTATTGTCTCTGAAGTTTGTAATATTTTATTGCATTACTTGCGATGTAAGCAACTTTAAAATGTGTGTGGTAAAACTTCCAGATTCTATAAATAAATAAATGGATGGATGTACCATTACTTTCTTGATGTAATACTCCCATGTGGACAGAAAGGTGGCCATTGGCTAAAAGTGTAAAGAAAAGACCACATAGGGAGCTATTCACTAAAAGGTGAGATGAGTTGATGAACATTTCAGCTCACCAATTTAGCTATACATTGTGTAGAGACATACCTGGTGAGTTTGCTTAGCAGGTGAAACTACCTATGTTTGTCCTTGCACAATGTATAGTTACATTGGAGAGCAGAAAATCTCACCTGCAACTCATCTTTTAGTGAATTGCCTTGTAAGGAAGATGGTCAGGTTCCTAAACACTGCTATATTACAATGATCTGTCACCTCAGCATCAATAAAATGTTATCTAACCCTGCTGATGTACCTCAAGACCACATTCAGTGGTAAGTGATAAAGAATATTTACACTCTTGCTAAAACAAAGTATAAAAGTTAAGCCTGTTGAGCAGAGCAGGCATCCATGAATGATGGGTCCTGTGATTGCAGTAGTTGGTAATGTTTAACACACAGGCTAGCTGGCATGCCAAACCACTACTCTATTAAGCTGCTAAAATCCACTGATCACTATCCGGTGGCACCTCTGCTGTTCTCAAGTTCTAAAGCTGCTAAACCAAAAATATCACCAATTCTGAAAATAAGCTATTTATCGTTTTCAAGAGTAATTCGATACTATACTCAGCTTTTTTTATAATCTGCAAATGAGATTTCAGAAAAGTTTAATTTAATGACATTATTTTGATTGCATCTTAAATTATTATAAATGGTAAGTAGACAAATAAATTGCAACAGGTGGTGAGATCCCAAGGACGATAGAAAGCCTGATTCCTGTTCTTAGTTCATGTCAAAGCAATTCAATCTTGCCACTTGGGTTGTGAATGAGGAATCTGCTTTTTCCAATCACTAAATGAAAGGAAGGGGGAAGGGCTTCTTTGGTATACTGCAGGTTTGAATTAAAATAAGGGGAAGAAAAGAGCATAAACTCCATGCCAGACAGACTAAATAAGGGACTAAATGTGCTAAATAGTGAAAAAACTGGATACTTACAATCATGGAACCAACCCGAATCTACTACTGCTTATTCTATGTTCCTGGTATTTGTACTGTATTTATATCCTCCCCCAAAATGGCTAAATCACTCCCCTTACTGGTACCCCGCTCCACTTATTGGGCAGATGTGTCATCTGTCCCATCCCTTTAGCGGAGAGTAGGCAGGAGTGGGATCGGTCTGTTTAAATTAACCAATAGTAGCTCCTTTGCCAATTGATCCCCAGGTTCCCAAAGAACTCTGAAATATAGCCAAAATACAGGCAAATTCTATCCGCCAACCAGGGTCCCACTTCCTCAATATATAACCGGCTCACAGACCACCCTAAGCGGCTTGTACAATAAAGGTAAAGCCCTGCAGTTTTGGACTCTGTACATGTCCTGGTTAGGTCAGTGTTAATCTGATTGGTTGTGTGGGAAGTAGACCGCCTGCTCATTGGTCACTACTTCTGAGCCATTTCCGTAGGCGCCATTCCTATTGGCTATCGGTTTAAAGGTCCCTGAGTTAATGAGTTTAAAGAGACTTTATCCCAGCCCGGTCTCCCATTCTTTATCCCCGGTGTGATTGGTTAGCTGCCCGGCAGCGCCAGGGTTTAAACGGATTAACTATGTCTGGTCCTAATCCAATTATGTTTTTATTGTTTCATCAAGTTCATATCGAGATGTACAGTCGTATATATGTTGTGTAAAATGTACAGTAAAGTGCTTTTCTTGATTTAACCTCTATACTGTTCTTGCCTGGTATTTGGGGGTCTACATTCGTGGATTATATTTTGGGGGTCCCAGGACATTGTTTTTTTCCGCTGACGGAGGTACCCCGTCTGGGTACTATGGAGTCCGTCACACTTACATATTTAAATAAGCAATGAAAATATAAATGATAATATGGCTGAAAATATAAAATATAAGACAGGCAAATAGTGTAGTAATAAATTAAGGTGAATTTAAGCAATGTTTACACTCTTTTCTTCTGTATATTTACTAGTTTTGTGTGCTGGTTTAACCCTTGCTGTAGAGTGACCTTACCCTTTCAGCCACTCCTTACACGTATTTTACTACATATATAATACTACACTGTTGGAAACATATGGCATTACGCCTGGCACTCAGACCTCTGAGTTTGCGCTGAACATCAACCTGCAGGGTGGGCATCTATAATAGGTTTAGTTCTGGTTTATCTGTTTGAGAGCAGCCAGGAAGGAAGGAAGACTCACAAGTAAGATTGGCACTTATAAACGATATACTAAGTACTGTCAGCTGTGAAAGTTAAATAGCCTGGTGTAATTAATAAAGGCATTTACAGAATTACAAGTCTTCAGTACATTCATCTCTTCAGTGCTGGCTAAACACATTTTGTTTCTTCTAATTTCTTAGTTTGTAAGATTATTGCAAGATGAGCATGGAAGTTGATATTGATGGGAGATAATGATGGGCTGTAGTAGGGTAGATATCAGCTGAATTGCAAGGGATTGTTGAGAAGGGGCCCTGATGTGGGGCTTCCAGGCATAATGGTCGCCGGTTATGGACTGTGTAAAGGAACAAAGCTTGAGGAAAACAAAGATGACACAGAAGAAAGGAGAATGGCATTGACATGGGGTGAATTGAAATAAAGGAAGGAGCAGTGGGCACAGATTGAGAGGGGAGCAAATATGGCATGGGGCAGTTAATGGGTATGTCAAAATATCACTGGGAGTAGAAGGATATGAGAAATGGTGTCCATAAAAATGAGACGGTTACTTCGAGAAATTGAATTCCAGTATTTGACACTCTGTCTTAAAAACATGTTTGCCCTCAGTGCTGTAGGGTGTGTGTTCCATGTTTAATAGGCAGATGGAAAGTGTAGTGAGTTTAATCAATGGATACTTTATTCTTTTCTATTTTCTGCAACAAAAACCCTATGAAGAGTAAAACTGAAAATGCACAAGTTCACCAATGAAAACATTTAAGACTCGTATTTCTTTATTTTTCCACATACTTAAAAAAGTAGGCAAAGCATAACTAGATACTTTAAATTTACATGAACCAACTTAAATATATATATTTATGTAAGTATATATACTTTATAAAGACATTTTTTCAGCATGTGCGGTGGCAGGGTAGGGATGGGTTCTGTAGAACGTCTGTGCCCCTGTGTTCAAGTGGAGGAAATAGTGCCTGCTCTTCAAGGCACAGTTTGACTTTTAAAGATTACATTTAGAGACAGAGCATTTTAAGCAGAGCTATCTCTAGCCTAACTTACATGTATGTGTTAAGGAGAGGAGGGTTGCAAGAAGGATTGTCAGTGCTCTTTTTTTCGGTCAGTGATCCTACAATCTTCCACCCCTGCTTTGTGCTTCATCTGTTAGATATCAGAATCCCTCCCATCCCCAGGTATTCATGTCCTCCTATTATTACAATGGAGGGTAATGTAGGCAACCTTGGTCAGTTTAGTGTAAGAGGTAACAGGTTAGAAAGGTAACTTGCAGGTCACAAAAGGTCACTTCATAATCATTGAGTTTTAATAACTTCAGTTCAAGCCAAGTATCAAAGGTGCAGCTGAAGATCACTGCTGATGTTGTGACTTCCAACAGATGAGTACCTGTAGCTCAGCCCTGGGATATGTTCTTAATTTCAAAATACAGCAAGGTTTGGGTCATTTCAGAATTTCTGTGCCAGTGTTTGGGTGTACTTGTAGAAAGTCCCAGTAGTCAACACGTAAATAGAGCAGGTCACTCCAGGATCCATTATCAGACACTTCAATTTCTAAGGTCCATATACTTTTCCTTTAAAAAAAATAAATTATAAACCAATATTTAATTTATGATAAATTACCAATTCACATTAAAGTAATGTATTACTTATACATTCCTTGATGAAAGAGCAGGGGATGTACTTACAGACTTGCTGGGGATATGACACCATTACGCTTATAACCACCCCTACACTAATACACATGTCATGGGTTTGATGTTGACATGTTTTTGATAAATACAAAATGCCAGTGTTAGGGATTTATCAAGAATAATCAGTGTAGGGTAGTTTGTATGTTGTTGTATGTCTTTAAATTTTGGGAAACATATTGTAAGTTTTATTGTTTATGCTCTGGAATGTTTTAATAAACTCATTTCATTATAACCAATGCTGTGGATTCCTTGATATTATGTTCCATTATATGTATGTTTGTTAGATTCTGGTTAAAGCAGGAGCTGTCAGAGTGAAACCTAACATTATATAAAGGGATTGCGTAAATGAATAAGACATTCATAGATTTAATTTCCTCGATACGGTTAGCTAGACAAACACAGTGCTTAAGTGAATATATCTAAATACATGTCTGTGTTATATTTGATGTGTAATTATATGTATACTTTGCAGGATAAGTTGGAATTCTCAAACCACATAATACATTTATAGGCCCAGGGCCACCATCAGGGGGGGACGAGCGATACACCTGTCCCGGGCCGGGCCTTTTTTGTAAAAAAAATAGTGCAGACAAACGGGCAGCCACACCTCTAGGAGGAGGGATCAGGGAGAGAGCTCCCTGGCCAGCTTCTACCCAATTGTGACTGTCTCCATGTGAGACAGTCCCACAGGCAGCAACTGGTGCAAGCTCTGCCCCGTCACGAGATTGCAGAATAACTGAATGGCTGTCTTCTACCTATGCAGACTTCGCCAGAAAGGTCCTTCTCCCTGCAAATTAAATTGACTAAGCAGGGAGGAGGACCAATAGTAAACCTTTTTTTTTTATTTTTTTTTATTAAAGTGTAGGTGTGTGTGTGTCAATGTGTGTGTATTTCTCTGTCTGTGTAATTTGTGTGTATTTCTTGGTGTGTGAGTCAATGTGTATGTTACTGTCTGTAAGTGTGACTGTGTGTCTAAGTATGTAAGGGTGTCTGTGAGTGTGTATTTCTGTGTGTGCGACAGTGTGTATAAGGGTGAGTGTGTAAGTATGACTGTGTTACTGTGTATGTGTGTAGGCAGGGCCGCTTTAACCAATGTGCAAAGTGGGCACTTCCCAGGGCCCACAGATTAAAGGGGCCAACACTGGGTACAACATGCTCCTACTGTCACAAGGAGGGCAGTAGTCAGCATCCAGCCAGCGCTATTTACAGCTTCATGCACTTCATGAGCATGGAGGGAACACTATGCAGAGGAGATGCGAGAGCAGCAGCAAGGTGAGTACTAGGGAATGGGGGAGAGGGGCTAATGCTTTTATTGGGAAAACTGCTGGTGGCATGTTAATGGACAAACTAACAAGCCAGAGGCGTAACAAGAAACCACCGGGCCTCGTGCAAAAATTGCCCAGGCTGAGGCATATTAATGGGCAAACTAACTGTGACATGTTAAAGGGGAATTTGACTGTGGCCTATTAATGTGGAAACTAACAGTGATATATTAATAGGCAAATACCAGGGGGTTATAAGGAGGGGGAGACAGAGAGATATACATGAGGGTATGAGTCGAGAGAGACACGTGAGTGACCGACATGGTGAAATATTATTTATCGCTCCTTGTGTACTTCTTTTCCTGCGATGCTCAGCCAGACTAATGGGAGACTTTGGCTGGTTGAGCATCATGGGAACGGTAGTTCAAACTCACTCTGCTAGCCAGCAAAAAGTCTCCCATGTTGCTTTTTTATGTCATAGACATAAATAAAACGACTATACCGTACTATGGCCAAACAAATATCTTTATTTAAAATAAAACTTTGTGTTGGTCCTTCACTTGATAAACTAACTAGAGGGGGGCAGAATTTTTTTCAGTAAGGGGCCATGCAATTTCTGATGGCAGCCCTGTATAATCCCATATACTATCCAATCCTTAGTTTTACAAGTTAAGAGTACATTACCTGATCTCCTGGAGATTTCTTCTCATGAGATCCAGGTAGCAGCACTGATTCTTCAGCAGGTGAATCTGGCTTCATCTCAACCACAATCTGTTCCTTCTCACCAGGCTTTGTACTGCAACAAAATGAAAGATATATTTATTTACTTATTTATAAAGTATTTTACCAGGAAGTATACATTGAGATTTCTCTTGTTTTCAAGTATGTCCTCAAATATTGCATTGTTATAATAGGCTACAAAATAATATTAAAAATACAAAATAATAAATTATACACATTTAACACAGAACACAAACAGGTAAGACATGTAATCACCCATAATTAAAAGGTGCATTCTGTATTGAGGTATATTGACCAAGATCTCTTAAGGGATTGTAGACTGGGGGAATATTTCATGGTGTCTTTGAGGTTGTCCCACAGTTGCAGTGCACTTTAGAAAAATGAAGGCCCCATAATTATGCCACACACAAGCACCCCATAGTTATGCCAGGCATGGGGGCCCAATAAATATGCCACTCATGGGACCGCAATTAATTATGCGACACACAGGAGCCCCATGAGGTGACAATTGTACAATTCTAAAACAATAAATATCTATACACGCAGACATCTCTCTCTATCACTAGTTGCATTTATAATATATAAATATATATATAAGCCACAGACAATTTGTCTAATAATATGCCAGTATTATTTTGCCATTTAATATATGCCAGTAGTTTGCCATTTAATATGCCAGTATTTTGCCATTTAATATATGCCAGTATTTTGCCATTCAATATGCCAGTATTCGGCTATTCAATATGGCAGTATTTTGCCATTTAATATGCCAGTATTATTTTGCCATTAATATGCCACAGCCAATTTGCCCAATAATATGCCAGTATTATTTTGCCATTTAATATATGCCAGTATTTTGTAATTCAATATGCCAGTATTATTTTGCCAATCAATATGCCAGTATTTTGCTATTTCATATGCCAGTATTTAGCCATTTAATATGCCAGTATTTTGCCATTCATTATACCAGAATTTTGCCATTTAATATAATAGGTTGCTTTCTTGGATCTTTTCGGCATCCGTACCGGAACTGTTTTCGGCTTATCACAAATGACGGGCGAACACGGCGGAACTAGGAGAGACAGTCTGTGCACAGGACTATTTTCTGCTACCCCCGAACAACAATTTGTTGTTTTTTATTTGTGTCACTCTGAAAATATATCCTTTTTGCATCTATACCATTGGTGTTTCTTTGCAATATACAAAGAGGATTGAGGAACCACGCTTGATCGACATAAAGGTTCAGTTTAAGTTGCTACATTGACGTTGATTCATCATGAGCACTATCATCTCAAGTGAATTGTATCATTTGGTGATATTTTTTATTTATATTTCACCATATTTATCCACATTTTATGTTTTATTCATTTTGTTGTTTTTTTCACAGATTCACTTATGTCACTATATATTTAAGATTTTGTATATAAATATATTAACACCATCTTTTCTGTAAGTGTTCATATTTGGTTTGGCACTTTATGCATATTTATCACTCGCTTTAAGCACATTACATTCTGTCACACCGCACTGTGAGCCAGAGTATAAGAGTATTCCTCGTATTTACACAGTGTTTGTGTTTCCCTGCTTGGCGGCAGGTGCTGGTAGTGACTTTTTGGCTAGAGACCACCACTGGATTGCTCATCCATTCCTTTCTTTTTTCTGCCATTTAATATATGGCAGTATTTTGCTCGTTGTAACCCCCCTTCCCCAGTACTCACCTTCTGGCTGCTCTGTGTCCCCAGTCGTCTCCTCCGTGCAGTCTTCCCTCCTGCACGGAGGAGGGAAACACAGCCACCGCATATGACGTACTTTCATATCCGGTCACAATGATTTATTTTTTTTACTTTTTTTTACGGCTGCCAGGTAAAAACAATTGTGCTGCAGGAGGATGCCGGCAGCCCGGTTGTCACCCCTCGCACCCCCCTTGGGAAGCCACTGGTGGATCGTATAATTACATTGTAACAAAAAGTGGCAGAATTAGTTAAATAATGTAGTAAGTTTATATAGGTGGGTTTGGTGCCAAAAGTACATACACTACGTTGTCATAGTCAATGACTACCATTTTTTTAATTTGAGGGCCAACACGGATGGGAATTTTGTAACATTTTCAGTGTTTAGGAAAAATTGTTGTCTGCAATGTACTTTTCTATCTGTGACTTGTAGCACAGCCTCATACTGTGGTAGATTTGGTTTGCTAGTGTAGATTATGGTGTTGTCTACATACATGCTTTGCAGATGTTAGGCAGACCATTTAATAATGTGAATAGTAGGGGCCAAATATTGAACCTTCGGGTCCACCACACATGAATAGGGAGGGAGGCACTGTCATAAATAGACATATATTGTGATTGATGCAGATGGTCACCAATACCTGAGTTTTTATGTTTTTGCAATAGGAGCTACAGGTCTATAGTGGCACAAGCCTTGGCAAAATCAAGGAAAATAGATCCAGCTAGGTCTCCTTGTTCCATACCAGTTTGGTTGCCATTGCAAGCTTTTAACAGTTGTAGGGATTTGGACGAAACGTATTATGCATTACTCCATGCTACTCCGGATACTCCGGATCAGCTCAATAAATTACAGACATAACTCATTTTATTGTGCTTTGCTGTATTGCACATCACAGATATTGCGTTACAGATTGAGGGTTTGTGGCATTTTTTCAACAGCATGTGCTTTTTTTTTAGACATATGGGTCGACATAATATGCCACTATCTGGCCTGAACTTGGGCCAGATCACAGGATAGAGCCAAACTGAGAAAAATCCACAGTTCGGCTACCCAATATATGCAAAAACAATGATTTGGACAGCACCCCAGAACCGGCATATGTTGCACAGAGCACCACTAAGGCGACCTTAATTCTTACAATGAAATAAATGCAGTGTGCACCCATACAACATATTATCTTAATCATTTTAAACATTTTTAATATTTTTTAATAATTTTTAATATTTAAAAGCACCTAGCTTAAATGAAAAAATATTGGAGATTTAGTCACAATATATGGCCATTATTAAAAATGTTTAAAATGATTAAGATAATATGTTGTATGGGTGCACACTGCATTTATTTCATTGTAAGAATTAAGGTCGCCTTAGTGGTGCTCTGTGCAACATATGCCGGTTCTGGCATGCTGTCCAAATCATTGTTTTTGCATATATGTGAAGCCTGACCAGCTTTTGGGCGTGCACTCCACCCACTCACAGGTGCTCTGTGTATGGTGTCCAGTGAGATTTGTATAAATTCTAGTTCAAGACAGATTGTCAGAGAGATTCATTCCAAGTAAGTAGCTAGAGATAGGACTCACCAAGTTTGGAGTACTTTGACGTGGTGGTGGGCTAAGCAAAATATGGCCATATATTGTGACTAAATCTCCAATATTTTTTCATTTAAGCTAGGTGCTTTTAAATATTTAAAATTATTAAAAATTATTAAAAATGTTTAAAATGATTAAGATAATATGTTGTATGGGTGCACCCAATATATGCGACTTCAGAACAAAATTGTCAACTGCCTCTAATTTTGTGGAGGTTTTCGTCACATTTGGTTCAGAGACAGTCAGACAGTAAAACACTATGGATTTTGACTAATCCTAGAGGATTGAAACCTTCCCGAAGTTGGTCCGAAATCCTGGTAAATTGCCGAATTTCGGACAGTTCAGTTCTCCAGATTTTAGTTGGAGAATTGAACAGAGAAAGTGCAGAAGAATAAAAGTAAACATTTCAATCACAAAAATATTTTAACACTATTATATTAATGTTTTACATTGTCATTGTATATTTATATTATTGTAAGGATTTTAAAAAAGTAATAATTTTCAATTATTTTGTGGTCATTTTATGTATTTTTATGTATTTAATTGTGTCAGTTGTTTTTACATTTTTATTTTTACAGAGGTTTTTTACATTTCCAGGCCATTTTGGGAGGACTTTGGCTATTTTTCTCAATAGTCTAAGTTCTCCTACTGACTTCTATGGGAGGACTTCCGCTATTTCCATAATAGCCGAGTTCTTCCCTACATTGTCTGGAAATCACAGGGGGACTGAGGATACCATTTTGTCAGTTAAACTCCAGAGTAGTTTGGCTTCCAATATATCGGCATGAAAATTGTCCGATTTGTTATCACTTTCGGTGAGTAACCGAAGCTCTGAGTAACCTGAATTTGAGGACTACTCAAATCACTTTTGTAACCGATTGGATGCGAAACTCAAAGCTCCGATTTCTCACTAAAATCAAAACTACCTGAGTTGATCTGATAATGCTCTTGAACACTTAATAAAGTACAGTATAATGTAACTAACTTTTATATGCACTGGGAAACCAAACACATTTGTATGACTTGATTTATCGCAATATTCGCTTTATTGCAGTGGTCTAGAAGGTATGTCGACATATAAAAAATACAAAATTACCAAAACTGTTTCCCTCTTGCCTATCAATTTCCGCATTCTCTGAGTTACTGTGTTTGCTGTTTAAAAAAAAAAAAAAAAAATTATTTCCCTTTCTTGTGTTTCATTTTGCCTCCTTTTTAACATTTTGGTCTCCCCTTTGTATTTTTATTGGCATGTGAAACCAGCGCTGTATTTACCGCGAGGCAAACAAGGTAAGTGCCTAGGGCAGCACTTTCCATGTTTGCCATTAAGGGGGGCACAACCACCCCCAGTGGCGGATCCGGGGGGGGGCAAGGGGGCAATTGCCCCCCCCCCCTTCCCCGAGATGAGGGGAGGGGAATCTCTGCTTTAAAAAAAAATATCACTTGCAGGCAGAGAGGAGATCACGGGAGAAACCTCCGTGCTGCCTGTTCAGCTCCCTGTGCAGTGTGACAGGGAAGTGCCCACAGGTCACGTGACCGGTGCTCTGACGTCAGACGTGCGCCGGGTCACCTGACCTGTCGGCACATCCGCCGGGGAGCCGAACAGGCAGCATGGAGGATACTAGCCCAAATATCCCTGGTGGCTAGTGGGGGCAGCTGGAGGACGTCTGCACGATAAGTGCAGACATCCTCAACTGCTGCCCGGCACTCCCGCCGGCACTTCTATGATGAAGCCGGAAGGACCTGGCTTCATCATAGAAGTCCTGACGGACGTGCCGTGCAAGAGCAGAGGATGTCTGCACGCATGGCTATTAGCGAGGGGGATCCAGGTCCCCTGCAGCTCTGCGGGGGACCTGGATCCCAGTCTTATAGTCTGACCTCGATTTGAGGTCAGACTATAAGACAACCTTCGAATATAAGACGAGGGTTCTTTTTCAGAGCATTCGCTTTGAAAATAACCTTCTCTTGTATTCGAGCAAATACGGTAAATGGCAAATAACACTGGCATATTATTGGGCAAATTGGCTGAGGCATTTTAAATAGCAAATAATACTGGCATATTACTGGACAAATTGGCAGGGGTATATTAAATGGCAAATAATACTGGCATAATATTGGACAAATTGGCAGGGGCATGTTTAATGGCAAGTACTGGCATATTATTGGGCAAATTGGCTGTGGCTTATTAATGGCAAATAATACTGACATATTATTTAGAAAATTGGCTGGGAAATATTAATGGAAAATAATACTGGCATATTATTGGGCAATTTGGCAAGGGCATATTAAATGGAAAATAATACTGGCATAATATTGGGCAAATTGGCAGGGGTATATTAAATGGCAAATACTGGCATATTATTGGTCAAATTGGCTGTGACCTATTAATGGCAAATAATACTGACATATTATTTGGCAAATTGGCTGGGGCATATTAATGACAAATAATACTGGCATGTTATTGGGCAAATTGGCCGGGGCATATTAATGGCAAATAATACTGGCATATTATAGTGCAAATTGGCTGGGGAATATTAATGACAAATAATACTGGCAATGTGTATGTAATGGGGTGATGGGGCATGTCCTTGGTGTGCAGGGTGGGTTATGGGTCATGTCGTGGGTGTGCATCGTGGGTAGGGGGGGGTGCCCAAATTTTGTCTGCCTAGGGCAGCACAAAACCAAGATACATCACTGTGTGGAACCCAGCACACATCAGTAAAAATGGGTTGGACTGTGGGACTACACTGCTCTTTTAAAGCATAATGAGAGCAATTAATATGTAGATCCTGCAACATGTTTGAGGAAGTTCAGAATATAGCAGTGCAATACATAAGAAGAAAATCAGAAAATCAGGAGAGAGCAAAAGATGAAGATCCCCTAGTGTAAAAGCATAGCAATTGTGAAAAACAAATCAGAATATTCCTTCCCAATACTCACATGTCCTGTTTCCCAGAGCGCCCACAGGCAATGCGTCCCTTTTTATAAAGGAAGTAGAGTACAGCCCCAAGGATTGCCAACAGGAGAATACACACAATGACCACCACAATAATCACTCCATGACTCCCTTCACGCTTGGACTCTGCAAGAACGAGCACATTACATTACATGATGTCAAACAGCAGATTCAATTCACCCAGAAATGTCAATATTTTTTGTTTCATTATAATTTTCTCAGTATTCAGCATCAAATCTCAATATCCTGTTTGCATTACTGTTTTTATTAGTATGTTATAACTGTCAGATTTTTCATACAATTTTACTAGGATTATAGGTATCCATTAATGGGACTGTATCACCTAAAGATTGTTTTTACTGTGAATGTAGAGAATACAAAATTATTGAAAATGATCTATACCCTATGAAAGCAAATGTGTGTGGGGGGGGGGGGGGGGGGGCGGAGCTAACCAACGAGCTGAGAGTCCGCTGAGCGATTGGCTGAGGCGGAAACCTTCTTACAGACACTGGGCTTGACACCAATTGACTTTACCCAGAACACTATTAAGGTGCCAGACCCGTCCTCTACGGTACCACATGAGCCTGCAGATAAACTGACCAAATCTATTTAGAACATGAGAGAACCCCAAAAAGCAATACAAAGATTGGAGCTAATCGTACTGCACTTCTACAACAGATGTAAAATGTTACATATCTTAGTCACCCCCTCGGGCAATAGGGGTCCCAGTGATGGACCAGATGACTGAGACATATTGAACTCGTTTTTATCCCATTCTGAACACATTTTTGTGTGGTGCTCTCTAGTACCACTGGTGTTCCCACACTAGGCTCACCCTTACCCCGCTATTCTTCTCTCTACCCCTTCATCCCCTTGTCTACTAAATCTCTATGTTCCTCTTTTTTCGCTGATTCCCCTCTTTTATTAAAAAGTATTTATAAGATTGTTGTTTATCTTTAAAACTCATTCTCTTTCATATTTCCTTTTATTTATTTTTTGTTTTGAAGATGTGGTGTACATGGGAGTAACAGCAGTCTAAAGTGCTTTTTCTAAAGTAGAATTTTATTCTGCATATACCGACAAGAACAGTCACAGCCAGCTTAACACTTTTATAATATATCCATTGTGGACACTAGATGGTGCTATTTGTCAGCACTGTGACAGCAATTATAATTGGTTAGAAAAGCCATGCTTCTACTGCAGCACTACAAATGTAACTTAGACTATTAGAGCATGAGGGTTCTGCCTAATTTTTCTATGCGTCTAACTGCTGAAGGTCACTCAGACAGCATCAGATTGACAGTGTTAGCATATTTTAGGACCTTGCACCGGAGGTAAATTTCCAAGCTACCATACATCTTTGCCACTTCAGAATTGTCTTATGTTAGAGCACCTTGATAGTTATTACTTTGTATACTTACAAAGTTACATGATATTTTCTTCCTTTGTTAGAATTAACCTTGTTACATGGCATTGTTACATATTATCTTTTTTAATATGTTTAACACCTACTTCGATATACGGTACTTGTCTACTAAACTTAAATGGTGACTTATATTTATGTATAATTAAGTTTTTTTATATACACATCCCAATAAAAATATATTTTAAAAAACTTTTAGCAAATGGCTAAATTAGGAGAAATATGTGTTTTAAATGTGTTTGCAGAGTCTCCAGTTTATGACATGTGGCTTATGTGGATTAATATGCAAATTATCCATTTCCCATTAAAAAGCAGTGCAGATAAAGCCACATGTGATGTCATAGACAGGAGACTCCACAGACACATTTAAAACACAGGTTTCTCCTTATTTTTGGAATTTGCAGTGTCAGCTCGGTTTGCTTGCAATTTTGCTAACACAATGTATAGATCATTTTCAATAATCTTGTATTCACTACATTCACAGTAAAACAATGTTCAGGTGATACAGTCCCTTTAACACTAGCAATTATATAGGGTCTACTCAATAAGGAGAGAATCTCAGGAAATTAAGATGGGAATTTCAAACTTTAGGCCAATGTAGCTGAGTTGGAAAAATCCTGCAATGCAGCTAAATGGGAGAATTTTTCCAACATGGCTACTTTGGCCTTAATTTTGAAATTCCCTTCTCAATTCCCTGCAATTCATTTTAAGGTCCCTGGAAACCACTTTCACAATGCATCAATAGAGAGGGTAGAAGATGCCTAAGAAACAGAATTAGCCTTGGTTTAAGGAGAATCAGTCGAAGATTGGTGAGTGACAAGAAGATGTAGGACACAGAGGAGTGGGAAAACATAACAAACTGACCTTTTTTGATGTGTTCTTCTAATATGAAGGGAGAGAACAAATAAATGAATGAGAATCACACTCAGAACATCACAAACCATCAATCTGACATGGTAAACATTTCATCTCTTATTCTTCATCTTTATTCTCCTTAATTCCATATTGTTTTTCACATGGGATATTAAAACCCCGGTTAAATCTCTTGTGTCAGTGTTACTCATTCAATCACTAGTTTGACTTTGTAGTATGTAAACAAGCTGGTGAAAAATACTCTGCCACAACACGTGTTGCTAAAGTAAGATGGAAACATTAGCATGAGTTGAGGGCATCCGAACAGTTTGAAGAGGAAGTGTCTCACAAAAATAAAACAATAATTCATTCTAAAGACTGAGAAAGACTGATGACGTGTGTCAGTCAGTCACACATGTGCATCATCTTTTAAAGGCAGAGCGCCAACCAAACTGTTACTGATTAAAATCAGTTAAGTACAGGGAACTGGGACACTGGAGGATGAACCAGGGACAGAGGTGCCGCTGGTGTCCAACATAAAGATAAACAACTTTCGTGTGCGTAACTTTTTATACATAACTCTCATAGTGCTAGTAAATCTGCCATACATAGAAACATAGAATGTGTCGGCAGATAAGAACCATTCGGTCCATCTAGTCTGCCCAATTTTTTGTACTTTTATTAGTCCCCCGTTCCCGGTCTTATAGCTAGGATAGCCTTGTGTCTATCCCACGCATGCTTAAAATTCTTGACTGTGTTTACCTCTACCACTTCTGCTGGCAGGCTATTCCATACATCCACTACCCTCTCAGTAAAGTAATACTTCCTGATATTACTTTTAAATCGTTGCCCCTCTAATTTAAGACTATGTCCTCTAGTTGTGGTAGTTTTTCTTCTTTTAAATATACTCTCTTCCTTTACTGTGTTGATTCCCTTTATGTATTTAAATGTTTCTATCATATCCCCCCTGTTACGTCTTTCCTCAAAGCTATACATGTTAAGATGCTTTAACCTTTCCTGGTAAGTTTTATCCTTCAACCCATGAACCAGTGTAGTAGCCCTTCTCTGAACTCTCTCCAAAGTATTAATATCCTTCGGGAGATACGGTCTCCCGTACTGCGTACAATACTCCAAGTGAGGTCTCACCAGTGCTCTGTACAATGGCATGAGCACTTCCCTCTTCCTATTGCTTATACCTCTCCCAATGCAACCAAGCATTCTGCTAGCATTTCCTGCTGCTCTATTGCATTGCCTACCTACCTTCAAGTCCTCTGAAATTATTACTCCTAAATCCCTTTCCTCAGATGTTGAGGTTAGGACTGTACCAAATAGTCTATATTCTGCTTTTGGGTTTTTACGACCATGATGCATAATCTTGCACTTGTCCACATTAAATGTCAGTTGCCACTGCTCTGACCATTTTTCTAGTTTAGCTAGATCATTTGCCATTTGGCTTATACCTCCATGAATATCAACCCTGCTGCAAATCTTTGTATCATCATCAAAAAGACATACTTTGCCAACAAGACCTTCTGCAATATCGCTAATAAAAATATTAAAGAGAATGTGTCCAAGTACAGATCCCTGAGGTACCCCACTAGTAACAAGAACTTGCATCGAATATACCCCATTGACTACAACCCTCTGTTGCCTGTCACTCAGCCATTGTCTAATCCATTCAACAATATTGAAATCCAAACTCAAAGATTTCAGTTTATTGATAAGCCTTCTATGTGCGACAGTGTCAAAAGCCTTACTGAAATCTAGGTAAGCAATGTCTACTGCACCACCCTGATCTATTATTTTAGTCACCCAATCAAAAAAATCAATAAGATTAGTTTGGCATGATCTCCCTGAAGTAAACCCATGCTGTCTCTGATCTTGAAATCCAAGCGACTTTAGATGTTCAACAATCCTATTCTTTAACAAGGTTTCCATTAGTTTCCCCACTACTGAAGTAAGACTTACTGGTCTGTAGTTGCCCGCCTCCTCCCTACTACCTTTTTTGTGAATGGGCACAACATTAGCTAATTTCCAATCTTCTGGAACTACTCCCGTTAACAATGATTGGTTAAATAAATCTGTTAACGGTTTTGCTAGTACACCACTAAGTTCTTTTAATAACTTTGGATGTATCCCATCATGTCCCATCGACTTATTTGTCTTTACTTTAGACAACTGAAGTAAAACCTCTTCCTCTGTAAACTTACATGCATCAAAAGATTCATTAGTCTTTTTCCCTAAATGAGGTCCCTTACCCTAATTTTCATTCGTAAAAAATGAACAAAAATATTCATTAAGGCAGTCTGCTAAGCCTTTATCCTGTTCTACATAGCATCCTTCTTTTGTTTTTAATCTAACTAATCCTTGTTTTACTTTCCTTTTCTCATTTATGTATCTAAAAAATGTTTTATCCCCCTTTTTCACTGACTGGGCTATAGTCTCTTCTGTGTGTGCTTGGAAGCTCTTATAGCTTGCTTTGTCTCATACAACATACAACTTGCATACATACAACATCTATATAGTATGCAGTGAAATTAGGCGCTCTGGTGAATATAAACTGATGCAACCAAACATATAGTGTACCCTTTATACACACCACAAGCTGAAAAAGTGAAATAATGTGCACGCATATTATAAAGCAAGTTATATGAATGTATATGATCAGTATTACACAGTATTGTCTGTTGTATGGCTGTTGTATAAAAAACAACAGTAAATAGACAACATGGTGCAGACTGGTCTGTACAGACAATGATGGTTGGCTACAATAACTCACTTATAAGAGAACCTAATATTCCAGGCTTAATTGAGTAGTCTCTGTTCCAGAGTGACCATGGGCTGTGTCTCAGATTATGTATTGCCAGAAAGGCAGAAAGATTCAATTATGAATGTTTCTTGTAATTACATGTTTGACGTACGTCACAGAAAGAATTTGAGTGTGCTTCCTTTAAATGTATACCTTTGGATAAGAATGGTTTTATGTATACATGTGGGGTCTCATATATTTAAATGTAGTTTTTTCATAAGAGATGATCATCTGATCTCATCATTTTTTTACACACTTGCGGCACTACCAGGTGTAGGCGAAACGTTTGCTCTGCGGGCTTGGACCGCATGTTGGGCGTGTCAAGAGTTACTGGTACTGTTTGGAAAGGTACATGAATTTACATACATATATTCCCTTGGTGAGATATCTAAGCACATTCACTTAACTACTTCCCAAAGTTTGTAGCAGACTGAAACGTTTTGCTATGGATGTTTAATAGGAAGTTCTACAAGTGAGTCTGTTTTTATCATTTGAGGTGATATTTTGTATTTGTATTTAACTTAGTTATTTTCTGTCAGTTTATATAAACGCTGGTATTAACCCCTTTGCGACAATGGACGTGTCAGGCATGTCCTGCCGGGAACTCCGTTCCCGACAATGGACGTGCCTGGCACGTCCTGAGGTGAATCAACGATCGCGAAAACCGCTTTAATGGTGCTGGTCCATTGCCTCGATGTCGAGGCAATAGCCACCACCAAAATGTATTTTCTGGGGCACCCACAATCGCCCCACGGAGCGATCGTGGGAGCCATATTGACGGAGCTGCATGCTCCGGCAATATGGCTATGCCCTCTGGTGGTCTGAGCTTCAGAAGTGAAAGTAACTTCACTTCCATCGCTCTGAATATGCTGCTTAACTGCCCTTAGTGGTAGCCAAGCAGCATAGCAATGTAAAATAATTAAAATAAAAATTAGTATAAAACTGGTTAAATAGTTAGATTAGCCTATAGGGTTAAAATTAAATAATTTTTAGCATAAGCAATAGGGTTAAAATTAAATTAAAATTAAAATATATTAAGGGATAGCATAAGGCTTAGAGTTGGGGTTAAACTTAGTGTTAGGGTTACATTTTGGGTTCTCATAAAGTTCAATATAAGAAAAAAACATTGTCATTGTCACCAAGGGAAAGTCAAGGTGAATATGTCTTGTCACCAAGGGGTTAAATTAACTACAGAATAGCAAAATAGCCACACTTAAGAATGTTGAAAATTCACCTGTTTTGGTCTCAATTGAACTGTTATGAAATTTTTTTTTTTGACCAGCACTGTAATGTTGTATTAATGTTACACTTTCTCATGCTTTTTTTTTCAACGTTATTCATCTTTACTCTAAATGTGGCATGGATTCAACAAAAGTGCATACCTGAATCAGTGCCTGATGGTGCTGTGGTCCCAGGATCTGAATAAAAAGAAAGAAAAGTAATTCAATAATATAACCAAAGTATAAAATAGTAAAGGAAGAAGGCTACAAAGAATATATATACTTTGTAACATTCTCTTATCTTATGAAAAACAGAAAGGTCCCTGAGAAAGTTTTAATTAAATTGGACTGATAGGCCTAGATTCAATGGCTCCCGTTAAAGTAAAAATGTATTACTGCACTAGTTAACAAATTACTGCACAAACAGCGATCCAGTTCCTGCCAGTTTTACTCAAACAACAGCTGGTGTTAAAATGTGCAGACTGCTTAACACAGTCGATACCTGTTTAACCTTTTCAGTGCTGTAGGGAACAGAAACAGTATGGAAAACAAAATGATTTCCAGCTGGCCCCTTAAAAAAAACATCCCTCCTAGTGACTGTGGAGCGTGCCATCCTGCTACCCTATGTGCCAGGGGCTGACCAAATGCGCCTTGAGAAGAGAAAATTTTGGGGGGAGGGAGAGACAAGGTGGGAGGGGGAGAGAGACAATGCAGGGGGGAGAGAGAGGCAGCATTGGCACATAAAAGGAAATAAAAACAAGTAATGCATTTGTTTAATATCATAATTTTTATTGAATATTAAAAAGCAATTTACAAGTTAATATATACAAGTTAAACTTTTTTTCCTATAGGGTAGTTTTATATTCAGGCTTTTAGTTTTTTTCCTAAAGGAATATCCAAAGTTTGGGGGGTTATCTTATAATCAGGGTCGTCTTATATTCGAGCAAATACGGTAAGCAGGAATTTCAACTATGATATTCATGTATCAAAAAATCCTGTTTTTGGTGGGTGCTAAATACCTTAAATACTCAGCATATGATTTGAACTCATACTATGTACATACCTAGGAAAGCGACTGTGGTTGCAGGACCTGTATAATATGAAGGAAATAAAGCATTAAATAAGATACAGTAATTTTCCCTTAATACTGTAATCATTGATAATGATCATCAATTGAATGTATAGGTTGGAACACAATCATTGAGTGAAACAGAAGCAGCTGTATGGGAGGAGTAAAGCTGGGTGAGGAAAAGCCAAACTCAGCTAAGAAGTTGAGGTTGGTGAAGACAGTATAAATGGACTATTGTCTTTTCAAGTAATTCTACATATACATAAGCTGGGTTAGGTAATTCCTGGCAAGGATGTGATGTAACATTACCTAGTGAAAGTGAAGATGGGGTTGGTCTAGTTTAATCTGAATCTGTTACTTGCACCTCTGTTTGTTGTAATATCAAGTACAAAAGAAACATAGCGGTGTTTGATGTTCTTGGGAAATTGGACTCTTTTCAATGAAATTAGTTCATTTATCTCAGGTCATTTAATACTGCTGTAGAACATTTTTAGTTAAAAAGCAGTGCTGTGTTATAACTTGCATAAATAAATAGAGCCCAGTGTATTATAAAAGAAACACAGAAAAATCTGTTTCGCAGGCATATTAATAAAAGGTGCAATTACTAGAGGGAGACCACATGGCACGTTTTCATCCATTTTTAATTTTTTGGATGAAGCCTTAGAAACACATGGCACTATCCATACATCTTGTTAAATTAATGATTCAAATTAGTTGTAAATCTTTTTTTTTTTTACAAAGCTAAACAATTTTTCCCTTGAACTGTACACCCACTCAGTTTACTTATGCTAAACAAACTGCCTCACTAGTAGAACTGTAGACAGGAAGAGAGCTAGTAAGTCTGTCAGATTGATTAGCTATTAGATGTATTCCCAGAGGTATCCATTTTTGCAGAGCTTTTCATGCACAGGTGGCACTTTATGGTTTGTAGGACAAAAATATTGGAGAGTTGTGCAATTCTACTTACTCTACAATGCCAGTGTAAGGGAGAACTGGGGTTCTATCAAAAACCTGCATGAAGCGGAGAGCTAAAGAAATCTGTCACAAACATAAAATTGCTAGAAGGAATTAAAATATATATACATACCCCCCAAAATTTCCCCCCAGTGAATCGGGACACCACGGGGTGAAACTTGGGAGTACATAGTTACATAGTATTTTAGGTTGAAAAAGGACTTGCGTCCATCAAGTTCAACCCTTTTCCTATTTCTTGTTTACCGCTGTTGATTCAAAAGAAGGCAAATAAAAACCCCTTCCAGACATCTCAAATTCTACTGTCGATAGGGAAAAAATTTCTTCTTGACTCCAATGGCAATCAGATTTCTCCTTGGATCAACAAACAATAAATAAATATAAATACCTATCATGCATAGCCCTCTATGCTCCGGCTCATTAAAAAAAATATACAGGCCACTCTTAAAGGAATCTAACATATTTTCTAGAACCACCATTTCAGGCAGTGAAATCCATAACTTAATTGTCCTTACTGTAAAAAATCCCTTCCGCTGTCGTTGACTAAATCTCCTATCTTCAAGTCTTAGCAGGTGACCGCTTGTTCTTTGTACTGTTCTCTTAATGAACAGGTCTTTACAAAGCCCTTGGTAGAGGGTAGAGTGACAACGCAACTCTGACCCATGCCCCGAGGTAGAGCTCAGCGGGTCAGACCCCCAAAATCGGGAAATGGTACAGTTGGAAGGTATGTGTGTATATGTGTGTGTGTATATATATATATATATATATATATATATATATATATATATATATATATATATATATATATATATATACACATACACAGTACGTGTAAACTTTTAGGCAGGTATGAAAAAAAGTGATGCTGTTTTGAACACATTTTTCTCCTAATTAAGGCATTTGCTTGCAATGTTGCCAACAAGCATTTTTTTCAAGCATTTTTAATTCTCTAGATTAATCAGTAAAACAATGTTCAGGTGATCCAGTCCATTTAACACTGCAATTTTTTAGGGTCTACTGAATAAAGAGAGAATTGCAGGGAAATGGGAATTTGAAAAGGACATTGTAGACAAGTTGGAAAAAAATCTCCTATGCAGCTGAATGGGAGAATTTTTCCAGCTAATTTGACCTTAAGTTTGAAATTTTCCTGTGATTCCCTCAAATATTTCAACTTTTGCACAGTACTGTATACATATACTATAATACTTTCTTCTTGTATCTGAAAGATTTCTTTTCTCTCCTCTTCATGCCATATATACACATATATATATATTTATATGAATATTTTTAGATGAAAAAATCATTTTCCACATATATTTGAATATTATATTAATATGGTGTTCACACAAAATATACATTTAAACATAAGAAATAATATGCTCAAATACTGTTATATTAATTTTTACATACTGTGCTCCAGTTTGATTTCTTTACTTCTACTACCATACGTGTTGGAAGCCACACAGCTGATACTTGTGTTGATCAAATCTTGGGTTACTTGGAACATCAACTCACTGGTCACCCGATGTCCATCATTTGTTTCTGTCTGTGGTTTTAGAGAATTAGAGAAACATAAGATTTGAAAGAAGACATTAAATACAAAATATGCCAACACCGGCATGAGCATGAACATGACTATACACCACCCCCTGGGCAAAAAGTTCCTTAGGTGACATATGTCTAGCATTTCCATGGTGCCATGTATCCACCCACATCACTTTCCAGGGTAATTTTTGCCCATCCTTCCTTTCCACGGTGTAATTTTTGCCCCAAATCATTTCCCACAATGTAATTAGTGATCCAAAATACTGCCATTATTGCCCTGTATCACTTTCCATAGTGCTATATACTCCCTACATCCCTTTTCACAGTGCCATTTCTGCTGAGTGGGAGGATCAGTAGAAGCTGATAAACTAATATTTGTGAGGAAATTAAACAGATTCAAAATACAGATATTCAAATTTAAAAAACATTATCAGATGGAAGTGGCTTGACATTAAATAAAAATGGAAGCTTTGCCATTCTCTTATATTGTTCAGAGGTAGCCAATGTGTAGGTGTGAATTGTTTTGTATTTGTTTAAATGAAATATGTTTGGGTTACTCCCTTGAATCTATCAATTTGTTAAGTGTAAAGTTGCAGGGTGAAAAGTACATTACAGTTTAAAAGTTTGGGCTCACTTAGAAATGTTCTTGTTTTTCAAGAAAATATACATGAAATGAGTAGCAAAGTGAATAGGAAATACATGTAAATGACAAAGTAGAAAAAAAACCGAAAGTATATTTTCCATACTTTGACAAGAGTACTTACCACTGTGCCATTGATTGACCAAATGATGGTTGCAGTTGGATGGCCAAGTGCTATGCATGTCACAGTCTCTACTGCGTTCTCTTGTGTACTAAGGACCTGAGAGCTCACATCAACTTCTGGTACCCCTGCAAGTGAATGATTGGAATCAAGTTATCTGTGAACACAAGTTTACTGCACTGCAAGGCAGTTTTTTTTCTTATTCAATACCTAGCACAGTGATTTCCAAATCCTTGGTGATGATCATCTCTGGTACATCAAGTAATTCAGCAACGCAAGTATAGTTCCCGGACATGTCATGAGTAATTTCATTCAGGATCAGAACAGGTTCTTGGGCTATGTCTTTTCCATTCTATAAAATTCCGGCACAAAATTACATTACATTAACATTTACTTATATAGTGTCACCAGTTTATGTAGCGATTGGTACAGAGCCCTGGTCACAAGCTTACAATCTAGAGGATGAGCATGAGAAGAACGTGTGACAAGTTGCAAAATAACGTTTTTTGTAATGTAAAAAACTAAATGTAAATAGAGAGTCATCATTGGTTCCATAATAAATCGTAAATTTGTAAGGCAAAAGGAAAATATAGATTAGGACCTGAAATTATGAATTATAGCTTATATTTAATAGCTAAATGAAATATATAAATTTATAGTCAACAATGTGACAGGTATAACATTAAAGTTTATATAGATATACAACAGCATTACCAAATATCAAAGACAGATTTTTAGCAAACATTGAAATACGAATAAGTGTGACAATTAGTATGATAGCAAAAGGGGATGCTAATTGGGAGTCTGTGGGAAAAAAGTGGTGGAGGTGAGCCAACAGCCAAACATTTGTAAAGCACTTACTATCTTCCAGCTTATCTGTGTCTGAGATGATCCATTTGCTTGACAGGAGACACTCAAATTATCCCCAAGTGTCACCTGAACAGAGGAAGTGACAGAAAATACAGGTGGATCCAAAACTGGAAAAAGACGAGAGACAAGAGGTAAATAATAAGGACTTGATGTGGTCCAAGATATTGAATCAAAATTTCAGGTAACATAAAAAGGCCAATTTTAAACAGCATAACATTAGATATAATAAATAAAACTAGACACAAGGAGTATTGGATTTGAAATGTGCGTTAAGGTAACAGGAGATGACTTACAGTGTACTTGGAGTTCTGTCTTAGTAGACAAGTCACCAAAATAATTAAAGTCTGTTCCTTGACATTTGTAACCACCGGAGTCACCCCGCTGGACATTCTTTAGGATCAGTGATGAACCTGTTCCCAAACTGGTACCATCATTATCTGTCTAAAGTGGCATATGTATAAAAAAAATTATGAGAAAGGATAAAAAACAATTATAACTGGATAGCATTAGACAGGCACATTTGTTGGAAAGATGCTAGGCATTGAGGTGAGAGGAAGTGTGTAGTAAATGTACTCTTTATGAGCAACTCTTTTCTTGAAGACTCTACTGTAGTCTGCCATGAAAGCTAAATGTGTCTCACTTTAATTTAATAGAAACAAAAACATTAAAACTTCAGATATCAAAAGTCTGCTGGTAGGAGTCTTTATTAACTTTATTAATAACAATAAATATGCTTAAAGTCTTTTGATTTATTTAGGATTTCTTTGGTTATATTATACTGTTTTGGAATCAGGGCTGAGTTAGGTCATGCAGCAATCTGTGTTGTTTATTTACCATGTAATATCTACGTCAAAGGCATGATCTAGCCATGTTCTCAAGGTAGGTCTTTCTTCAAGTGTGTTCTTTTTTGATCTACATTTTTGATGACATTCTATGCATGTTTAAAAAGCAGGAGAAGTCTCCATCCTGAATCCTTACTTTGAAGTAGTTTATTTCAGGTTGTGGATTTCCATCACCTTCACACCGCAACTCCACTGTATCTCCCTCTTTTACTGGCTTTGATGAGTCCACTATGAACATCTCTAGTCGTATATTGGGATCTAAATGGAGAGAGATCTGTAAGGAACTCTGGAGCAAGAAACAATTGTAATAACTGAAAATTACTTCTTTACTTCTTGGACAGGACAGTCACAAGTGCAGGCAACCCCCACCTATAGTCCTCAACAATTGCAATCCTAAAACACATAGACCACATTAGTTAGTGCTCACAATAAACCGTGATGTTTCCTTTTTTCGACTCCATCATGTAATCCTTTCCTGGAAGATGGTACGAGGCCTCACAGTAAAAGATAGCATTGTCATCAGACTTAAGGACTGGCATAAAAAGCATGCTCTTAACTGTAACAAAACCAGTGGATTCCTGAGTCACTTGATTTGAGACTTCCACACCTGTAAGAGAAATGAAGAGAAAAGGAAATGATGAAATGGGAAAGCGGCAAAATAAATGAAGATGAGAATGATACAGGAGGGAATTAAGTGGGCTAAATATTTGCAGTAATGTAAAATATGAAGAATCATATGGAATTAAACAGGTTCATATCAGTGCAAGGCTCTTTGTAAACTAGGTGAGAATGTTCAGCTTTGTGGATACCTTCATGTCCATGCCTCAGAGGAAATTCATTCTTGTACCAGGTAATGTTTGGAGCTGGGTATCCATTCTTACTTTCACAGCTCCCCACCTGGAAGGGATGATAGTTATGCAACCTCCACATGTATAGCAAATAAATAAGGCAAGAAATGAATCACTTAATTATGTACACTTAAAACAGAAAGTATGCTGTGTCCACACAAAACAATATTCTCCAGCCACGTCAGCCACTAGAGGATAAAAGCCATTGTCCAATTAGTGAAGGAGCCCTACTCCTTTTTTCCCCCCATATATATTAATGTGTGATATTTGCAGTTCACAGTATCATTCTAATATACAGCATTCACATTGTCCCTCACTGCACCCTACAGGCAAAGTAAAACATCTCCTGCTTTACCTCAACACCTGAATCCTCCAGCAATAATGCCAATTCAGAGAGTTTCAATTCCGGTTGCTCAGGTGCCTCTAAACAGAAAGATGAGATAATATGACATACAATTGGCACACAACATAACTGAAACCTCCATTATCACATGAATCCATTAGGTATGCCTGGTACTAATCACCTAAGTATATAATATGCGCCATTATTATAAACATGTACAGCTTGCATACAAATTGTCACCTGATCCAATTAAGAGGGTACAATCTGACATTAGGGTATTGAAAAAGTGGAATTCACATCCCCCTAAATCAAGTTATTTGACATATTAGAGTGTAAGTTAGTGTAGGCATCACTGAATTCCCCATATCCCTTGTGGATAAAGTCGAATGGCCTTGCTAGTTGCAAAAAACATCTATTTGAAATAGTGACAGCATCATCCAGGGCTGCAATCAGGATGGTACAGATGATGGGAACAGGGCCGGCCTTAAGTGTTCTGGAGCCCTGTGCGGGCCTCCCCCATTGCGCCCCCCCCCCATGCCTGTCTCTTTCAGTGGTGGATGCACCATATGTGCTAGGTGTGCGCCGAGCACGGAGCACCCGCGCTGTGTATTTCTGGGGTTTGTGTGCTCCGAACAGAGGGCACACAAACCCAAGAAATACATCCAAAAGGCAACGCCAGCTACGAATCAGGCAACAGAGTCACGAATGACTCTGTTGCTAAATTCGTAGCTGGTGTCGCTTTTCGGATGTAACTTGCGAGAGACGCCTTTCGGATGTCAATACAAAAGAGACGTTGTGCCTCCGAGTGACAGGCGTGCTCTGGGCTGGCAGCATGCCTGTCACTCAGGGGCACGATACACCCCTGGTCTCTTTCCTCTCCCTCCATGCAGCGCCGGCCTTAAGTTCTCCTTGTGGCACCATGCCTGTCTCTTTCTTCTCCCTCCATGTATGTGTCTCTCCCTTCCCATGTTTGTCCCTTTCCTCTTCCTTACCATGTCTGTCTCTCTCCAACTCCCCCATATCTGTTCTTTCTCCCCCTCATCTGTTCTCTCTCTCTTCATTCTCCCCATATCTGTCCTCTATCTCCCCCTCCTCCCCATATCTGTTCTCTCTCTCCCCCTTTGTTTTCTTAACTCCCCCTCCTCTGTTCTCTACTCTCCCCTCCTGTTCTCTTCTCCCTCTCCCCCTCCTGTTCTCTTCTCCCTCTCCCCTTCCTTTGTTCTCTCTCTCCCCCTTCCTGTGTTCTCTCTTTCTCCCCTCCCTCCTCTGTTGTCTCTCCCCCCTTCCTCTGTTCTCTCTGCCCCCTTCCTCTGTTCTCTCTCCCTCCCCTTCCTCTGTTCTCTCTCTCCCCCTTTCCTATGTTCTCTCTCCCCCCTCCTCCACATATCTGTTCTCTCCCCCCCTCTGTTTTCTTAACTCCCCCCTCCTCTGTTCTCTTTCTCCCCCTTCCTCTGTTCTCTCTCTCCCCCCTTCCTCTGTTCTCTCTCTCTCCCTCCCCTTCCTCTGTTCTCACTCTCCCCCTTCCTCTGTTCTCTCTCACCCCTCCTTCCTCTGTTCTCTGCCACCCTTCCTCTGATCTCTCCCCCTTCCTCTGTTCTCTCTCTCACCCCTCCTTCCTCTGTTCTCTCCTCCACCCCTTCCTCTGTTCTCTCTCCCCCCACCATCCTCTGTTCTCCCCCCCCCCCTCCCATTCTGACATGGTGAGGGGGCGGAGCTAACCCACTGTGAGGTGTAGCTCTGCCCCCACCATGTGAAGCAGAGCAGCACAGGAGGAGCCGCGGGCAGCATGAGAAAGTGCTGCTCACGGAGCGTACACAGTGACGGATTTACCATACCCTGCATTATCACTAAGAATGGGGAGCGCAAGCAGAACTTACTCATGTTGCCTGCAGCTCCCGGTGAAGCAGATGCTGCTCTGCTTCACAGGGTGGGGGTGGAGCTACACCTCTCAGCCGGTGAGCTCTGCCCCCTCCCCTTATTTTCCTGGCAGGCGGGCACCCCTGGGTGAGTTGCGTACTGTGCGCTCGCACAGGGCGCACACCCCTAAGGCCTGCCCTGCCTCCATGTATGTGTCTCTCCCTTCCCATGTTTGTCCCTTTCCTCTTCCTTGCCATGTCTGTCTCTCTCCAACTCCCCCATATCTATTCTCTCTCCCCCTCCTCCCTATATCTGTTCTCTCTCTCTCCCTCCTCCCCATATCTGTTCTCTCTCTCCATTCTAACTTATGGTGATCGCGAGCAGCACTTACTCTGTGAAGCAAAGGCGCTGCTCTGCTTCACAGGGTGGGGGGCAGAGCTACACCTCTCAGTCAGTGAGCTCTGCCCCCTCCCCGGATCCAGCAGTGATTTATTTTTTTTCGCGTGTGGCGGGCGGGCGCCCCCTGGGGTCACACACCCCTAAGGCTGGCCCTGATGGGAGAGTTTGCGTTATGCCCGTTACTATGCAAACATGTTACGCAAACCATGCAGTGACTGACAATATGAAGCGGAGTATTAAAGGCTGTCTATGTCTCCATATTATGATAGTAACTGATCTGTTTTATTACATGATTCCATGACACAGCTATAGACTATTTTGAATTTCTTTATATTAACATTTTTGTGTCCATTAAAATGTGTATGATCAGGTACCTTTTATTAAAATTTGATGGATTGCTCTGAAAATGAAATAGCGCAAAATCTAAAGACATAGCAAAGGTTTCATGGAATATTCTTGCTCCAGAGCACATTTATCTTTCATCATTCCCATGATGTGCTGGTAGTCACCCACTTCAAATTTGCATCTCCACCATATAGAGGGATTGCTTTTATTTAACTTGTTCATGATTGAATGCAATCTGTATATCATTTTGTAATGCAATTCAACAATATTAAGGCATGTTATCACATTTCTATCTCCTTTAATTGAGGTGTACCATTGTTTATCATTTATACCACATAATTTGCATAAAGGCAGAGTTTATGCACAGAATCTTCTATGTTTATCCGCTTAATATTTATATTACGTCTTATCCTGCCCAGGTTTGTCCGTGCACAATGCTTAGTTAAGTTGGTAAGAGTAAATGTTAATTTCACTTCAACTCACCTGCACCTCACTTTTAGTGAATAGTTCCCATTGTAACTGTGTAACCACTTGTATTGTTGAGAGATATGATTTTCTAGCAATCTGCAGACAAATTCCACTGAGTTTTAGAAGGATTGCTCCAAGCTTGACACTTAACCACATAAGTGGTACCTTTTTTTAAAAATAGGGTCATCTGCATTTTTATTGACAGCTACAAAGTATATTTAAAATGTTGGAGATGTGTGTCATATATAAACATGCAATACCCCTTATCTGTACCAAGTTTGGTGCAGCAACGTCTGTAAATGCGGTTGGCTTGACACCCGATATTGTTTTATAGTTGTTGTGAAATCCAGTTGACTAGGATAAGTTGCTTGGGTGGGATTGTTGGGAGTTTTAAAAAGAATGTCAGATAAAACACAGGAGTTATGCATGATTTCAGCTGCACTGTAGTTTCAGGCTCGTGCGAGTTTGTAACAAAATAATGGGAAACTGCACGTTAGCAAAACAAGCCGGAAGACAAAAGATATCAAGAACATTTTGTTTTGAAAGTAGGAAATCATTTACTGTGTGACTATTGTTAGGAAAAAGCAATACATTGTTGTACTAGAGAATTGTAAGTTGCTTTGTCATCAAGAAGATGGTTAATACTCCAAATGGTATACCTCGTTTTATTGCGCTTCGACTTATTGTGCTTCGTAGTTATTGCTCTTAACAGATGTGTCAATTACCGTATTTGCTCGATTATAAGACAAGGGGAGTGAGGGGGTTAAGAGACAGAGACAAGGGGAGGGAAGGGGTTAAGAGACGGAGACAAGGGGAGTGAGGGGGTTAAGAGACAGACAAGGGGGGGGGGGAGAGAGAAAAATGGGGGCAAGGGAAAGAGAAAGGCAGCATTGGCACATAAAAAGAAATAAAAACTAGAAATACATGTTACATGTGAATATATACAATTTGAACTTTTTTCCTATAGGGTAGTCTTATATTCAGGCTTTTAGTTTTTTTCCTAATGGAATATCCAAAGTTTGGGGGGTCGTCTTATAATCAGGGTCGTCTTATAATCGAGCAAATACGGTATCTATCGAACAAGTATTTTGGCGCCATTTTATTTGTATCTCTGACTATTGCATGTCCGTATTTGCACAGACACAACAATATTTTATATTAACCACTTACAATGGCATAAAAAGAAGCATAAAAAGAAAGTATGGACAGTACATCTTTTTTGTACTTCATTTTAGCTTATGTAACTCACTTTAATGCGGAATTCGACTTATTGCGGTGGTCTGGAACCAAACCCTCAATAACTCTGAGGTATGCCTGTATGTAGCCTTCTGTTGGTCGCTTGTAATAAACTCTTCTTGAATGTCCCTGATAGGTCTGGACATCCTTAGAATTATTCCACACTGTATACAGATATTCTGCTATAGCTTGATTAATAATTGTACCCTTTGTTCTGTTTGGTACCAAATTCACAATAGGCAACACTATTAGACATTCATACATGTACCATGTCATCCTTAGCACACGTAATTCCCATATGGACACCTTCTCCATATTATACTCACTGTAAACACGCAACTGGACGTGGCTTTCTCTGGATCCAGAACTTGGGTTCTCCACCTGACAAATATATATCCTTTCATCTTGAACACGTGTGCCGCTAATGACCAATGTGGAAACATCCTCCAATGTCACTCGCTCCTTTAGTTCTGAGTCCTCATTCAATGTCCTGTTATGACTGCTGGTTAAGATCTTTTGCCTCCCATTTTTCTCCTAGTGACAGAAAAAGTAGCAACATGTCTCACATTACAAGGTTCATGGGAAACTTACCTTATGTAAAGTAATTATGGGAAAAAAGAGAATTCTATTTAGCAATAAGCAAGGAAGCCTTTCCATTTCTGTCTTGCATAATGTCATATAAGGTATTTCATTCCATCTCCCAGAATGTATAAAAACCAATAAGAGGTTAGGAATATTGCTTTTAGGTAACTTTATTAAAGCTGGTCAAAAATAGAATAGCAATTTACCAAAATATATTACTGTATTGGATCAAACTCACGTAATTTAATCTCATAGACTGCAACATAATTTTTTTAGTTAAAAACAGTAATTAGTGATGTTTTACATTATCTGAAAACTGAACTGTGGTGAACTTACAAGGTAAGTTGGTAAAATGAGGCATGAGATAGACAAGAGAGATCTAGGAATAGACATGTGAAAGCATCAGTTTTATGCTGCACTCCATAATCTGGTTCTGCTCATTCCCAAATGAGGCTCAATCACTAGACTCCACCACAATGACTTTGGAGAGGATGGCTCCAAATGATTGTTCTATCAGCTGAACATATGACTTGGAACAAAATCAATGCAACAGTAGATGAAATGCGGTATATTCAATGCCACCCGTTAAATTGAAAAAATTATTCTGACATTCATGACATTTTTTATCACACGTTATTCCAAAAAGAATGACACGCCACAAGAGTTGTAACAGGCACCTGTTACATTTAGTGGCCAGAGTTTGCCCAAATATTCAGATGGGGGTGCCAGGGACTGGTAAAATTTCCCCCGGGCTGGGCACAATTCCTATTTATAAATGGGGCTGCCTCTATGGCCCCCGCCCTCCTTATATCCATGGGCCTGGGGGGGAGCCCCTATGTTCCCCCAGGTCCCACAAGTGTTTTATTGCTGTGAATCTCTGTGACACACTCACACACAGTGTTCTTTGAGTTTTATTGCTGTGGAGCTCTGTGATACACTCACACACAGTGCGCTGTGAGTTTTATTGCTGTGGAGTTCTGTTATTAATCTAAGGTCTCATTTTTTTAGTACAGACCTGCGTGCAATAGTTCTACTTTCCATCCTGTAATCATAGTGTAATGAGCGCCGGTATATGACATCAGAAAATTAAAAAAGCATAGCAGATTAATCTCCCCGTGCACCCCCGGGGAAAATCTTTTAGCCAGCTTCTAAAATAAGTCTGTAAGTAGCTCGGCAGAATGAGAAAATGAAGGGATGCCGGGGCTATAACAGAAGCTGATGACTAGCAGTGTGTATATGTATGTGGTTGGAATTAAAGGGACAATTTAATTAATGATCATAAGGATTTCCCATGTGCTGACATAAAAAATAAATTACCTTCATACTTGACGCATATATTTATTTATATTTATGTGTGTGACTTTGGATCAAGGCTATGTGTGAAATCTCGATTGTATGTAAATGTTTTCATTATGAGTCAGTGGTTTTAGTTTTGGAGTAATTCACTGAGCGAGCACTAGTTGGGGGTAGATTTACAATTGCATTTTACGAATATATACAATATACATGATTCTATGAATGCTTACAACTGTTACCATAGTTACTATGGAAAAGTCTTAGTCATGTAAGGTAGTTCTCATACACAACAAGATGGATATAGAAGACAGAAGCCCTTCCCCAGCTGGGGGATTAATGGAGCCCAGGCACTTCTTCCATTAGTGGAGAATAATGTTTTGATAAAAATGATCAGTTGTGAATGCAAAGCACCATGTTATGGCTACTCTGTGTGATACTTAGTTGCAGAGTGAGGAGGATTTGGTAGACAAAAGGCAGAAAATGGAGAGGCAGGAGACTGAGTCAGTGCACGGCATTGTAGCTACCACTGAATGCATGATCCAACTGGCACTGAAATCAACTTCTGACTTATTTCACTCTCCACCAGGCCCATCTTTGTCTATTATGTCTACATTTAATGCGGCCGGCATCCCTAACAGACACTTATCATCCACTTCCCCTGCTCCATCAACTGGAGATGGTTCTTTTTGCCAAGTGTTCCTTCCACCTCGAACACTCTGTTCATTCTTGTCTGTTCACACTGCAAGCTCCTCCAGTGGACACATTACCTCAGAAACTGCTGGTATATGAAAATGATTCAATTCACTGCATGGCAGAGCTTGACAAACACTGGGAGTCAAGAAGGTATAGTTCATAATTCCCGACACCTGTCTTCTAGTGGTTTTAAAAAATGTTTTACATGGAACATTTCTTAAGAATAGGCTGGCCTGAACTGGCCTATTTAGCTCAGAAAGTTAACAAATATTTGTCCACTCCAGCTTTATTGCTTCAGCAATTAATTGTTTTAAAATCTTTATAGTTCCGGTTTCAGCAAAGGAGATGGTGTGCCCAAGAGTTTTCTAGTTTTCTAGTCTAGAGGGCCTGTACTCCAGATTTAGCCAATGACATCAATTCAATAATAACAAAGTGGTACAGTAATTAATCATATTTTAACAAATAGGGAATGAACTAATTGCATATACATGTAGACCCACTTGGAATGCTACATCCCTGTTATTTCCTGTTCTTGGAGGCATAGAGGCAGCATGACTTGAATGGCTGACAGAGAGAATTATCTTTCTATTGGCTGGAGTCTTGTACATGTTTCATGTTTCAAGTTGAATCTTCCTTAGGGAAAAAGTATCAAAGCTGCAGCTTCTTCTGCTTATAGAATCACTTCCTTTTTCCTCTGTGAACATTCTTGAAGAAAGTTACACTATTCCCAGCATCCACCGTAGTGTGTGTCAGGGGACTGCTGTGCTGCGGGGACCAGGCGTCTGCTCACAAATTTATGCTTTTGAACAGAATTTCTCATACAGCAGAACACATTGGCTAGAGATTACATTAGCATTTATTTATAGAGGGCCAGCAATTTATGTAGCACTTGTTGCAGAGCATAGAAGGGAACTACATACTACATTAGATGAACAGAGACAGACCGATCCATGAGATGGAGAGCACTGCTCGCAATCTTACAATCTAGCAGGAGTGGGGGACAGGAGACACATAAGGTGATTGAAAAGGTCAAAGGGGAAGGTGGTGGTTGTAACAGTATTTGGGTGCAGTTGAACATAGGTGGGTTTCGCCAGATGTTAATTAATGGGTGTTCTATTCCTAATAGAGTTAGGCTAGAGGATAATTTATGCTCTTGTTAGATGAATAGTAAGGTTCCTTAAAGAGGTGAGTTGTGAGTAACTTTTTGAAGATTGAGAATGCGAAAGAGAGCTGGATGCTGTGCGGAATTGAGTTCCAGAGAAGGGGCAGCTTGGGTAAAGTGTCACAGGCAGAATTCTGAAGAGGTGACGGGGTTGGAGCCTTTGTCCAGTTGAGGAATGTAGCAGTTTCGAAGGGTTGAGGGCTTGGTGGGTAAAAGATAAAATTTATCATTTTATCCTAAAGCAGATAGGAAGTTAGTGGAGGGCTTTGCAGAAAGAGCAACCGACATGGAGCGACAAGTGAGAAAGATGAGCCTTGTAGTTGCATTTAGAATGGATTGCAGGAGACAAAGATGAACAAGAAGTAGGCAGGTATGATAGTACTCAAAATGATTTCGACAGTCTATTGGCTCAGGAATGGTCAAATGCAGCCATTGTTTTAGGTAATCACAGGGACCCACATTTCCCCTGAACAAAGCCCAATTTAAGTCACACAGAGATTATGGCATAGCCCAATATTTATTGTGTTAACATTTTTTGCACTTATAGACTTATATAGACTATATGCCTGGAACCAGGATGCAAATCTGGCCCTAATCTAGATAAATGCGAGGTATTTTTTAAATATTTTTAAATTTCACCAAACATAATGTAATCTCAAATGATGAACTAATTTATATAAAAACAATTATAATTTCTTGAGCTGCTATCTGTCAATTATCCAGACCGCTTCTCACCATGTTACCACCATATAAACCAAATTATTCCCATATATATGCATATCATTGATACTCATGAGAGATAAACACCATTCAACCATAACATTTTGACCACCTGATTAATATTGTGTATCTTCCCTTTTGCTGCCAAAACAGCCCTGACCTATCGAGGCATGGATTCCACTAGACCTCTGACACTGTGTTGTGGTATCTGGCACCACGACATTAGCAGCAGATCCTGTAAGTTGCAAGGTGGGGGCCACAATGAATCAGACTTGTTTCTCCAATACATCCCACAGATGCTCAAGTGGATTCAGAGCTGGAGAATTTGGAGGCTAAGTCAAAATGTTGAACTTGTTGTTCCTGAACTATTTTACTTTGTGGCAGTATGCATTATCCTGCTAAAAGAGGCCAATGCCATCAGGGATTATCATTTTCATGAAATGGTGTACATGGTCTACAACAATGCTTAGGTAGGTAGTACGTGTCAAAGTACGTGTCATCCACATGAATACTGGGACCCAAGGTTTTCCAGCAGAACACTGCCCAAAGCATCACACTGCCTCTGCTGGCTTGCCACCTGTCAGTGGACATAATGTTATGGCTGATCGGTGTAGTTGCAACAAGTGTTCCCTCTAAGCCAGTGATGACCAATCTGCTGATGGCTGAACGATACTGATTCATACTAGGGCTTGACAAAAACTGGACCTAATAGCAATCATCTAAAACATGGTATTGTGATATTTACATGCAATGCAACAAGGTTGAAACAAAACAGGACATGATCCTACTATGGAAGTAACTGTTTAATTTTATAATTGTTTGATGGCACCACACTTGCCTCTTGTCTTTATTTAATAGGGGGCACCCTGTAAGCCTTTATTTCTACATGGGTTCCTTCTTACGAAAATACTAAACATCTTTTTACATGATATATTTACATGTATTGGCATCTTTTCCTTTTCATGGGAAAATTAGTGCTTTCTCACAGTCACTTTGCAAATAGCATCCACAGGGTTAAAATTGTTTTTTTTGGGCTGACTACACTCATATATCACATATTATTGTATTATACTTTTTTACCATCTGCATAATCTTTAACATAGAATATATTCCCAATGTATTGTGCATGAACCCACAACATGTGCATTTCTCTGTTCTACACCCTCTTCAGAGAGGTCAGAAGCTGCCAGTTAAGCAAGTGACTGTGAACAAGGTTTTTGGAAAACGAATCCACTCAAATTCTCGAAACAAACGAGAAACCATACAGGTCAGCGATGGTGAACGTTTTTGAACTTAAGTGTCCAATCTTCTGCAGAAAGCCAAGTTGTCAAAGTGCCCTCTCATTTCATGCATTTTCTCGCTCATTCTTATTCTCTTTCCCGTCCTGTAACTTCTCTTGCACCAATGAGTAAACGTAAAAATTGCATATTATAACATAATATCAGTCTTCGCTCATAACATTTACTGGGTCCTCCATAGCTGATGGTGGTACAGTAAGCACATGCTGAGTGCGTCCTGAAGTTCATGGAGTGCCACTTGTGGCACCTGTGCCCAGCGCTGTATTTTGCACGAGGAAAATATGGCCTTGTTTGCGTGGGGGCGGCAAAAACAAAAAACAAAAAAGCCGCCCCTTAAAAAAAAAAACCTTTGCTTGCTGGCAGGCAGCAGGATGCATAGTTGCCAACTGTCCCGGATTCGCCGGGCAGTCCCGGCAACTATGCAAATGTCCCGCGTATACTGCGATCGCGGGAGAGTCCCGGGAAACTGGGCTGTCTCGCGATAGCGGCGGGTCACGTGATGTAAATTTCTGACCTCCACTGTATTAACCTCTACCATTTCTGCTGGAAGGCTATTCCATGCATCCACTACCCTGTCAGCAAACAAATATTAAGTCTCTGACCACAAAAAAATACTGTAAAATATTAAATATTTCCAGCTAGTTGCACCAGGGCATGATTTTTAGGAGCCAGCAAAAAAATCTAGGAGCCAGACAACAGCACATACACACAATCACATGCAGTCATATACAGACACACATACGTCACATACACACTCATACATACGGTCAGTCACATAGACACATACACTCATACATAGTCTGTCACATAAACTTATACATACATACAGTCTGTCACATAGACACACATAGACACACACTCATACATACATAGAGTCAGTCACATAGACACACACACTCATACATAGTCTGTCACATACACTAATACATACATACAGTCTGTCACACACACTCATACATATAGTCTGTCACATACACTCATACATACATACATACATACATACAAGTGAGCGTTTTTTTTTAATCTTAAAAACAAAACAAACTAAATGTAGATCAATATGTCCCTCTTCCCTGCTGCTATATCTCATTGCAAGGATGGGGGCATTTGTGTTCCATGTTTGTCTGTGCCTCTTACAAAAGGCACAGACCATCATTACTTATTAATGACATTATTTTGCCCATGTAAGAAATTAAAGTCACCCTATATTTCTTGCACCCATTCATTTGTAAGTCTTATCATGCCCATCATTTGTCAGTCTTATCATGCCCATCATCATCTGCGAGTCTTATCATGCCCATCATCATATGTGTCTTATCATGCCCATCATCATTTGTGAGTCTTATCATGCCCATCATCATCTGTGAGTCTTATCATGCCATATCATCAGGTGTGAGTCTTATCATGCCCATCATCATCTGTGTCTTATCATGCCCATCATCATTTGTGAGTCTTATCATGCCCATCATCATCTGTGAGTCTTATCATGCCCATCATCATATGTGAGTCTTATCATGCCAATTCATTTCTCAGTGTTATTTTGCCCATCATGTCACCCTCCACCCCCTTCCCCAGTACTCACCTCCATGTCCCCGTCGCGTCCTCCGTGCTGCAAGCTTTGCTCCTGCACGGAGGAGGGAAGTACATTAGCCGGATATGACTAGCTGTCATATCCGGCCAAAGAAGATTTAAAAAAAAAAAAAAAAATTACTGGTCCCTCGTATTCTGCGATCGTGAGACAGTCCCGGGAAACTGGCGGGTCACGTGATGTCGCGCAATGCCGTCACGTGATCCGGTGACCCGCCACGATCGCGAGACAGCCCAGTTTCCCGGGACTGTCTCACGATCACAGAATACGAGGGACCAGTAATTTTTTTTTTTTTTTTTTAAATCTTCTTCGGCCGGATATGACATATGATGATGGGCATGATAAGACTCACAGATGATGATAGGCATGATAAGACTCACAAATGATGATGGGCATGATAAGACACAGATGATGATGGGCATGATAAGACTCACACATGATGATGGGCATGATAAGACTCACAGATGATGATGGGCATGATAAGACTCACAGATGGTGATGGGCATGATAAGACTCACAGATGATGATGGGCATGATAAGACTCACAGATGATGGGCATGATAAGGCTTACAAATGAATGGGTGCAAGAAATATAGGGTGACTTTAATTTCTTACATGGGCAAAATAATGTCATTAATAAGTAATGATGGTCTGTGCCTTTTGTAAGAGGCACAGACAAACCTGGAACACAAATGCCCCCCATCCTTGCAATGAGATATAGCAGCAGGGAAGGGGGACATATTGATCAACATTTTGTTTGTTTTGTTTTTAAGATTAAAAAAAACGCTCACTTGTATGTATGTATGTATGTATGTATGAGTGTATGTGACAGACTATATGTATGAGTGTGTGTGACAGACTGTATGTATGTATAAGTGTATGTGACAGACTATGTATGAGTGTGTGTGTCTATGTGACTGACTATATGTATGTATGAGTGTGTGTCTATGTGTGTCTATGTGACAGACTGTATGTATGTATAAGTTTATGTGACAGACTATGTATAAGTGTATGTTTCTATGTGACTGACTGTATGTATGAGTGTGTATGTGACGTATGTGTGTCTGTATGTGACTGCATGTGATTGTGTGTATGTGCTGTTGTCTGGCTCCTAGATTTTTTTGCTGGCTCCTAAAAATCATGCCCTGGTGCAACTAGCTGGAAATATTTAATATTTTACAGTTTTTTTTGTGGTCAGAGACTTAATATTTGTTTGCTGAGAGGGTGGTGGGTGCATGGAATAGTCTTCCAGTAGAAGTGGTAGAGGTTAAGACAGTAAAGGAGTATAAGCATAATGCTATTTTAGATATAAGATCAAGCCAGGGATTAATGGAGGTATTACTTTCTGAGAGGGTAGTGGATGCATGGAATTGCCTTCCAGCAGAAATGGTATAGGTTAATACAGTGGAGGTCAGAAACGTAGTATTACTTTACTGAGAGGGTAGTGGGCAGGGCCGGCCTTAGGGGTGTGCGACCTGTGCGAGCGCACAGGGCGCAACACCCCAGGGGGCGCCCGCCCGGCCGGTAAAAAAAAAAAAAAGCAGGTAGAGGCACTGGCTGGGGGAGATCAAAAGATCCCCCCTCACCAGCCCTCTGCTCGGCATTCTCTGCTTGGTCCGGGGAGGGGGAGGAGCTAACCGGCACAGTGGTGTAGCTCCGCCCCCACCCCGGGAAGCAGAGCAGCATCTGCTTCACGGGGAGCCCCGGGCAGCATGAGATAGTGGTGCTCGGCTCCCCATGCCTGCTTTAAGCATGGGGAGCCGAGCAGCACTTTCTCATGCTGCCCATGGCTCCCCGTAATGCAGACTCTGCTCTGCTTCCCGGGGTGGGGGCGGAGCTACACCGCTGTGCCGGTTAGCTCCGCCCCCTCCTTGGAGCCACCCCTTCAGGCAAAGGTAAGGGAAGGGGGGGAGAGAGACAGAACAGGGGTTAGGGGGGAGAGAGACAGAACAGGGGTTAGGGGCGAGAGAGACAGACAGAACAGGGGGAGGGGAGAGAGAGACAGACAGAACAGGGGTTAGGGGGGAGAGACAGAACAGGGGGAGGGGAGAGAGAGACAGACAGAACAGGGGCAGGGACCGACAGAACAGGGGTTAGGGGGGAGAGAGACAGACAGAACAGGGGGAGGGGAGAGAGAGACAGACAGAACAGGGGGAGGGGAGAGAGAGACAGAACAGGGGTTAGGGGGGAGAGACCGACAGAACAGGGGGAGGGGAGAGAGAGACAGACAGAACAGGGGTTAGGGGGGAGAGACAGAACAGGGGGAGGGGGGAGAGAGAGAACAGGGGGAGGGGGGAGAGACAGAACAGGGGAGGGGTGGGAGAGAGACAGACAGAAAAGGGGCAGGGGGTAGAGACAGAACTGGGGGAGAGAGAGAGACAGAACAGGGGACGGGGGAGAGAGACAGAACAGGGGACGGGGGAGAGAGACAGAACAGGGGACGGGGGGGAGAGAGACAGAACAGGGGACGGGGGGAGAGAGACAGAACAGGGGACGGGGGGAGAGAGACAGAATAGGGGACGGGGGGAAAGAGACAGAACAGAGGGAGAGAGAGAGAGACAGACATGGCAAGGAAGAGGAAAGGCACAAACATGGGAAGGGAGAGAGACACAAACATAGGGGTGTGAAAGAGACGGGGGGGGGCGCCACGGGGGAAGCCCGCACAGGGCGCCGGAACACTTAAGGCCGGCCCTGGTAGTGGGTGCATGGAATAACCGTCCAGCAGTAGTGGTAAACACAGTGAAGGACTTTAAGCATGCATGGGAGATGCATAAGACTATTCTAGATATAAGATAAGGACAGGAACTAAATAAAGTATTAATTTACTGAGAGGGTAGTGGATGCATGGAATAGTCTTCTAGTAGAAGTGGTAGAGGTTAATACAGTAAACTAGTTTAATCATGCATGGGATAGGCATAAAGCTGCCCTAGATATAAGACAAGGCCAGGGACTAATGAAAGTATTACTTTACTGAGAGGTTAGTGGATGCAGGGAATAGCCTTCCAGTAGAAGTGGTAGAGTTTAATACAGTGAAGGAGTTTAAGCATACATTTAAATGTGCATTTAATGCATCATTTGGATAGGTATAAGGCTATCCTAGATATAAAATAAGACCAGGGACTAATGAAAGTAAGACTTGTGGATGCATGGAATAGTCTTCCAGCAGAAGTGGTAGAGGTTAATAAAGTGAAGGAGTTTAAGCATGCATTTAAATGTGCATTTAATGTATCATTTGGATAGGTATAAGGCTATCCTAGATATAAAATAAGGCCAGGGACTAATGAAAGTAATACTTTACTGAGAGGGTAGTGGATGCATGGAATAGTCTTCCAGTAGAAGTGGTAGAGGTTAATACAGTGAAGGAGTTTAAGCATGCATGGGATAGGTATAAGGCTATCCTAGATATAAGATAAGGCCAGGGACTAATGAAAGTATTACTTTACTGAGAGGGTAGTGGATACATGGAATGGCCTTGCAGCAGAAGTGGTAGGTTTATACTAAAGTATGTTTTAGGGTGTACACACAGCTCTCTGACTATATTTCATGTAAAAGTGATAAAATGCACCTGCCTGATGCAGATGTTGTGCTGTGAATGTATCAGTTGTATACAAAGGATGCTGGTAATGCTGGTGGGAACTTGGTGATATAATCTACACTGTGACAATAAGGTGGAGTTACATTATGCTAATTATGTTAAGTAGGCGGAGCTTTTAACAGTAGGTGTGGTCAGTACTAAAGTAAGTAATTGTAAGCTGAGCTGCAAAGTGTCCCTGGAATTTTTTTTCAAATGTTGGCAACTATGCATGGTGTCTGGAGCATGGGGAGCTGAACAGTCAGCAGAGACAAACCTCCATGCTGCCTGTTCGGCCCCCCATGCAGAATGAAGGGAGCGTGACGACAGGTCACATGACCCAGCGATCTGATGCACCGGGGCACGTGACCTGTCGGCACTCACCGTGCGGGGAGCTAACTTAGGCATAGTAAATATGTACAGATCTTTTACTTGTACTCTCCAATAAACCAGATATCATGTTTGATCCCATGACCATTCACATAATACCCCAGCACTATTTATAAGAAATCATTGACAGCTAGATTGCTTAATCTGCAATGATAATACCGTAATACCTAAATTCTGGTTGAAATAGCAGACACCGAATATTAGGGAATGGAGTAGAAGAAACAAATAAGGAGAACGTGATCTTTTGTGCTAGAGGGAAGAGTATGGAACACAGTCAAGATGGTCAAATTGGAGAGAGTTTTTAGAGGGAGAGGAAATCAGAGATTAATTGTAAGATATAGGAGGTGGGGGAGAGGTATTTTTTTTCTTCTTTTTTGAGCGTTTTTTTTTTTTGCTTTTGTTTTTTTTATGGTTAGGGGGAGGGGGTATGAGTGTATAGGTTGAATGAAATGTATGATACTGCTCTGAGGGATACAACAACAGTATTGTATTAAACTAAGAATCATTAGCAGGAGTACGGGAGGAAATGACTCTATGTGAATGATCATTACAAATGTATGTATAAATATGCTATGTACAGAGTATATAAATGTAAAGGAACCTTTTTATATTTTTGGTAAATTGATAAAGATATATTGAAATAAAAATAAAAAAATTGTAATTTTTGCATTTACTAAACATGTAGATCATTCGTCATCATTTTGCATTCTCTGCAACCACAGTTTAAGCAATGTTCAGGTTGACAGAGTCCCTGGATAGTTTTCATATCTCTTGGTTATTGAATACATTTTCATTTTCCTATTTCCAGCAACTTTACAAAATAACCGAGAATTTATGGGCGTTGTTGTTATTTCTTCATTTTGATATAAAACTAACAAAAACTAATTGATGTTTGGTTTAATGGAGCAACAAACATCAAAGTGAGTGTAGAATAAAATCTTAAATAGATACCTAACTTTATAGATTGCATTGATATTTGTTTGCTATTAAGACAATGTAATACAGTGTTATCAGCCAGGAGAGAGAGCAACATTATCTTGAAACAATTTCAAGTTTACATTTGCACAAGCATTTACTGTGCACCAGAGGCGTCGCTAGGGGTGGGCTAAGGGGGCTGAAGCCCGGAATGTAATGATCAAAGCCCCGAGTCTCTGCAGCTCCGTGTAGCTCCGCCCCCTGACATCACACAGACAGTGTGTGAAAGCCCTACACTGATAGGAGGCTGAGTGATGTGTCAGCCAATCAGTGCAGGGCTTTTACACAGCATTATTACTGTGTGTGAAAGCCCTGCACTGATTGGCTGACACATCACTGAGCATCCTATCAGTGCAGGGCTTTTACACAGCATCATGACAGGGATGTGAAGGAAGCTCCACGTGGGACAGTGAAGCAGCTCTGAAGATATCCTTGCAGGCTGTCACCTTGTGGGAGATGCAGAGCAGGTCTATTCCCACTCAGGCAAGCTCTGGATATGGCGGAGAGAGGGGAGGTTTGGGGTCACTGATTTACATCCATCTTTGTGTATTTAAGCTATATATTGTTGGTTTGAGGTTCCTTATTACAGGACTGCCAAACAGCATAGGAATGATTCATGTTACATATGTGTGTGTATATATATATATATATATATATATATATATATATATATATATATATATAATATAAATCCTTCCTATGCTGTTTGGCAGTCCTGTAATAAGGAATCTCAAACCAACAATATATAGCTTAAATACACAAAGGTGGATGTAAATAAGTGATTTATGCTATATATGCATAATGATTTATACTATATATATATATATATATATATATATATATATATATATTCATAAATCATTCCTATCCTGTTTAGCAGTCCTGTAATAAATAACGTCACACATGTGTGTTATGTGTATGTGTGACATGTTTTATTACAGGACTGCCAAACAGCATAGGAAGGATTTATGTTTATATCAGGGCTTGACAAATTTTATTTAGTTTTAGGAGCCAGCAAAAAAATTTAGGAGCCAGACAATGGCACATCAGAAAAGCATCCATACACAGAGACAATCACATGCACACACCTCACAGACATCCAGTCAGTCACATACACAGCCAGTTACACACACACACACCAGTCAGCAAGTTTTCTTTTTTTTTTAAATAAAAAAATAATTCCTTAATGTGTCCCACACGTCACATGCACAGCCAGTTACATACATATTCACATACAACACATACATAGCCAGTTACATGCATACACACAACACATACACAGCCAGTTACATACACACACAACACACACAGACAGTTACATACATACACACACAACACATACACAGCCAGTTACATGCACACACAGACAGTTACAAAGATACACACACACACAACACATACACAGCCAGTTACATACATATACACACACACACACACAGCCAGTTACATACATACACACACAACACACTCACACTGACATACACACACTCTCGCTCACACTGACATACACACACTGTTGCTCACACTGACATACACACACTGTCGCTCACACTGACATACACACACTGTCGCTCACACTGACATACACACACTGTCGCTCACACTGACATACACACACTGTCGCTCACTCTGACATGCACACACTCTCTCTCACTCTGACATGCACACACTCTCTCTCACTCTGACATGCACACACTCTCGTTCACACTGACATACACACACTCTCGCTCACACTGACATACACACACTCTCGCTCACCCTGTCATACACACACTCTTGCTCACACTGACATACACACACTCTTGCTCACACTGACATACACACACTCTCGCTCACACTGACATACACACACTCTCGCTCACACTGACATGCACACTCTCGCTCACACTGACATGCACACACTCTCGCTCACACTGACATGCACACACTCTCGCTCACACTGACATGCACACACTCTCGCTCACACTGACATGCACACACTCACACACTGACATGCACACACTCACACACTGACATGCACACACTCACACTCATACTGACATGCACACACTCACACTCACACTGACATGCACACACTCTCACTGACATGCACACACTGACACTGACATGCACATACTCACACTGACATGCACATACTCACACTGACATCCACACACTCACTCACACTGACATGCACACACTCTCACTGACATGCACACACTCTCACTGACATGCACACACTCACACTGACATGCACACACTCACACTGACATGCACATACTCACACTGACATACACACACTCATTCACACACTGTCAGGTTTTTAACTTACCTGCTGCAGGCATCTCTTTGCTTTGAGCTCAGTGTGAAGGAGGTCTTAGTTAATCATGGGAGGCTTCGGAACTCTCAGCCGATCAGGAGAGTTAAGAAGTCTCACCTGATTGGCTGAGATCCTTGAATCAAGCTCCCCTGGACACAAGAAAAAAAAAAGACTGCTGCATAGAGCAGCAAAGTGCCGCCCCTGCCAGGGTGCTGCCTGCGGCAGCTGCCCCATTAAAGGACCGGCCCTGTGAAGGCTCCTAAATTACAAAACTGGCATGAAGCTCAGAGCGGTGAGCATATATTGGTAAGTGCCCGTATGGTTCCATTTAAAAAACTAAAAAAGTCTCATGGGCTATAGCCCCAGATCTTTTGGAAACCTAGCAACGCCTCTGCTGTGCACATACTTTTGTACCAGGAAAAAGCTTTGCACAATATAATTTTCTGTGTACATCTAATACTAAAGATTAGAGCAATCATTGGTTGCAACTCAACAAGTAAAAGCGAAGCAGGTGCTAAGTTACACACTGTCCTTGTCTAATTAAAACTTTCCATTATTGACATATGTGTCTTCAGAAATGTGTCATGTAGCTATATAGATTTAGATCAGATATTCATATTACACATGGTTGGTTTATGCTTAGAACTTGTTTAGATTATTGTTCCTCTGGTGTAAGTTATATATGGAGCTTAGAGGAAATATAAGAAAGAGGAGATGTAGTGGAAACATTTACATATAAAGAGAATAAACATTATTGATTATTGATGATTATGGGGGGGGGGGGGGGGGTATATTTAAAAAGGACGTAGAAAGGTATATAAAAAGGCGCAATCAATGTTTTTCATATAGAGAGGTCATTAAACCTTTTTGTTAAATGGATTTGAAGGAGGTTCATTTTAGAGCCTGATTTTTTTATATACATGTGGAAGGAAGTGCAGAGCAGGCACATATAATGCATTTTTTTCAACATGTATAGATTGAATGTGGACCATAAATTTATGTCCTTGATCAGACGCTTTAGTGGATGTGCTCAAACTGAGTTACCAGTGTTTAAGATTGTCCACAGGATGATGAGAACATAAATTTGATAGAGATGTTCTGTATAGTGAGATTCAGAGGCATACATCAGTATAAAGTAATCTTTTTCTAATATTTACTCACCTGTAATAACCTCTGATGAAGCCATAAAAGCGAGTCACCACAGATGCACTTGAGTTAAAAAATGGGGTGGGAGCCACTTCTCACCAAGAACAGACAGTACTGAAATGGTCCCTACTCGGGAGGGGCATCAACCTTTTTACTCACTGACGTGCATTTCACTGCACCTAGCAGGAGACCAGCCATACCACACTAATTAGGCCAATGAATGCTGAAATATCAGTCTGCTGAGTTCCTTCTGCTGCGGAGGCCTGCAATGATTATGCATTTTAGGTCTAGAGTGCCCTTGTGGGTAGGATAAGTCTGATATGTTAATGAAGAGGTCTCCTCTGTACTGGTAACAGTGAGCAAAAATGTTGATGCCCCAGGACAGGTTTTTTCAGTGGTTCTCACCCGTCTCTCTGTCACCAGAGACGCACTTGGTTCAAAAAACCATCGGTATATTCAAACCAGCATTATTCACAGGATGGAGAAAATGCTGTATTTATAACCTGGTTTAATGTGCATTGAATATATGAATATATTTATTCAAATTCTATATATTTTTTTTATGTTTTATAATATATATGGATTATGTATATTATTACTTTTCTATAGAATGCAAACTCTTGAGGATATTGTACCATTGGGTTTTCTACCTTTTTAATTTTTTCAGATGTTGCGAAGAATAAAGAGGCTGTTTAGGTGAGAATATGCTTCAGGCGCTATTTTCTGCTGATACAAGATTTCTTATATTATTATATACCGTATTTGCTCGATTATAAGACAAGGTTTTTGTCAGAATTTTTTTTCTGAAATTCAAATCGAGGTCAGATTATAAGACATGGATCCAGGTCCCCAGCAGAGCTGCAGGGGACCTGGATCCTCCTCTCTAACAGCAGGCGATGTCTGCGCGATGAGCACAGAAGTCCCCGGGGTAGTGCCGGGCGGCAGCAGGGGAGGTCTGCGCTCATCGCGCAGACATCCTCTGCTGCCCCACTAGCCACCAGGGTGAATCGGGCAGCTGGGGGATGTCTGCACGATACGTGCAGACATCCTCCATGCTGCCCGACACCTCCGTCTATTATGACGGACCAGCTGTCCGTCATAATAGACGGAGGTGTCGGGCAGCATGGAGGATGTCTGCACGTATCGTGCAGACATCCCCCGGCTGCCCCCACTAGCCACCAGGGATTATGAAACAGGTGAGGGGGAGGGAGGGGGGGGTGGAGGGAGGGGGGAACCAGAGCAACAAGGGGAGGGGGGGGACCAGAGCAACAAGGGGAGGGAGGGAGGGGGGACCAGAGCAACAAGGGGAGGGAGGGGGGAACCAGAGCAACGAGGGAGGGGGGAACCAGAGCAACAAGGGGAGGGGGAACAGAGACAAGGGGAGGGATGGAGGGGAAGAGACAGAGACAAGGGGATGGAGGGTGGGGAAGAGAGAAACAAGGGAGGGGAGAGACAAGGGGAGCGAGGGGGGAGACAAAGGGAGGGGGAGAGAGAGAAAGCTGGGGGCAAGGGAAAGAGGGAGGCAGCATTGCCACATTAAAGGAAATAAAAACAAGAAATGCATTTTTTTATATCATAATTTTTTTATTAAAAAAGCTATTTACATGTGAATATATAGAAGTTGAACTTTTTTCCTATAGTGTAGTCTTATATTGAGGCTTTTAGTTTTTTTCCTAATGGAATATCCAGAGTTTGGGGGGTCGTCTTATAATCAGTGTCGTCTTATAATCGAGCAAATACGGTAATTATTTGTTCCTTTGTTTTTTGTGCACAGTATTCTTGCCTTCTTTAATTCTTGTTAGCCTGTGATGTTGGGGGCATGTGCTCTGTAGGAGGTGTGTGTGCAAGCCGTGGATGAACTAGAATTCAAATCCCTTGCCAGCTGCACACACACAGTCGAACAGCCTTTATTGTGCCATCCAACAAGGCAGTTACACTGTCAGAAGTTGATTGGCTAACTCTGGATGCTCAGCACTAATGGTTGTCATTCCACATTCCATTTTCCCCCTTGTCAAACAACAAACTGGAGGGATATGGAGGGACAAAGTGGAATTGCCCTTATGAACTATCTATATCAGGGGTCCTCAAACTACGTTTCGTCACATCCGGATCCGGTAACTGTGCAAGACGTCCGGCCGGGGACACAGCAGCTGGAGGTAAGTGATGGGGAAGCAGGGGAGGAGGAAGGTATAACGAGCACTGCAATGGGCAGTTTCTAAGCATCTGACTGGCAAAATATTCCTGGGCATCTGACTGGCAAAATATTCCTGGGCATCTGACTGGTACAATATTACAGGCATCTGACTGGCAAAATATTCCTGGGCATCTGACTGACACACTATTCCTGGGCATCTGACTGGCATAATATTCCTGGGCACCTGAATGGCATAATATTCCTGGGTATCTGACTGGCATAATATTCCTGGGCTCTGACTGGCATAATATTCCTGGGCTCTGACTGGCATAGTATTCTTGGGCATCTGACTGGCATAATATTCCTGGGCATCTGACTGGCATAATATTCCTGGGCTCTGACTGGCATAATATTCCTGGGCATCTGACTGGCACAATATTACTGGGCTCTGACTGGCATAATATTACTGGGCTCTGACTGGCACACTATTCCCATTGAAATACTGGTAAGTTTGTTGATTTAACTTTACTTCATTTTAAATATTGTATTTGTTCCCGTTTTGTTTCTTCACTTCAAAATAAGATATATGCAGTGTGCATAGGAATTTGTTCATAGTTTTTGTTTTTACTATAGTCCGGCCCTCCAACGGTCTGAGGGACAGTGAACTGGCCCCCTGTTTAAAAAGTTTGAGGACCCCTGATCTATATGATGTGTTAATAAATATTTGAAGATGTTTACAGATATTTTGAAAACGAATGATATGTGTCAAGAAATTTAAGGTTTTTAAAATGAATTCCCAAAATGTGAATAGCTTAATGAGTTTCACAGCAGGCAAAGGGATCTATTTTCATCTTAAAACGGCTGAACCATTTAAAATGTTAACACAGCACACAGTCAGCTCTTATGTTTATTTTCTCAGCAGCATTTAATGTTAAAGTACTCAGAGTTTGCCTGTTCATCTAAATGGATAGATAAGAGGGTTAAAACAGAACTACTTTTATTTTAAAGCTTGCAAATGGAAAGGGCAGCATATGAGATGTTTAAATATACATTGCAGCAGTATAAGGAATTGTTTGATTTTCTCTTGCGTAATACTCACGAGAGCATGGTTAAATAATTCTTGTTTGAGAGGATTATCAGTAGAAAGGGGAAGTTATGGCTTATCCTTTAAAGGAAATACAACAATCTCTGGGTTGAAAACAGATATAATCCAAATTGTAGCGTTGTTTAGGTAATGTAGTCTCCTTCTCTGCACCCAAAATATCCTGTAAAGCCAGGCAAGAATACCATTTCATAGGCTATTCAAACCTGAGAGGGAATGGGTTTAAGTGTGTATGAGGGTGGCATAGTGTACGTGTGTGTGAGGGTGGCATAGCGAAGTCTGTGTGTGTGTGAGGGTGGCATAGTGTATGTGTGTGTGTATGAGGGTGGCATAGTGTAAGTGTGTATGTATGAGGGAGGCATAGTGTATGTGTGTGTGAGGGTGGCATAGTGTAAGAGTGTATGTGTGAAGGTGGCATAGTGCATGTCTGTAAACTACATTTCCCATAGTCCCTTGCAAGCCAATTCAATTCATCGGAGTATTTAAATGTCTAATTATGGCTATCTTAACTGAATTTGGAGCATGTTTGGGTAACCAAAATGAATGATTTTTATGACGAAAACATCCTAATCTGAACAATTATAATGCTTAATTTTCTGGCCAGTCAGAACTGCAGATTTGGACCTGAATTCAGGGATATTGGGTAGCCACATTTCTGAAATTTGTGAAATCCAGGGCATATTTAAAGAAAATAATAGAAGACAATGTGAAAAGTGGGGAGAACATGTGACAAACAAGAAGCATTTGCACACTAATAGGTGAAATCTGGATGAAGGCACACAGAGCTAACTACAAATAAGCCCAACCATTTTACCTCCCACCCTGCAATTAGACATATTGGCAACTGGACAGGTTTTTAGGCATAGACTGGAACTGTATTCTTCATATTCCGATTCCCAAATAATATTCTCTTCACTGCCACTTTTAAATTAAAAGATAAGGTATTCTTTATGAAGGTCACCTTATTTAAACATGTAATGCAAGATGGCAGTGACGGGAATGTCAGGACGGGACAGTTATAGGATAGACCTATATGTTACTGCTCTTTGAGCACAAAATTCATGAGCAGTTCTGTTTCTGTCCGTGACTTATTTCCAAATATGAAGTCTGCATGCTACAAATTCCAAACTAGTTTCTCAATCAGTAATATATTTTCACTGGAGCGGTGGCTGAACACAGAATAACCTTCCAACAGGCATAGTAGAGGTCAAAGGGTTACTCCAGTAAACAATAAATAAATGATTAACTAATGTTTAGGCTCAAAATTAAAATGTTGTATTGTGCTGAATTATAGGCTACACTTTTCCCACATAATTTCAATTCATAAATAACGGGTGCGTCCTATAATCAGCATGGTCCTTCTCCAGAAGTAGGATATCGGCATCATCCAAGAAGAGTTTTGGAGCAGATCCTTCTCCTGGACACCTGCCACAGTGGGACAATGTGACACTATGACATGTGCTGTAGGATAACGTGGCAGTATGGCAAGAGCTGTGGGATAATGTGGCACTATGGCAAGAGCTGATGTGGTGCAACGTTAATTTTCTTTAAAAATGGATCAATCTATAATTGGGTGCGGCATGTAAACATGACGATACGATATTACACATCATTCCTCAAAAAATATAGGAATTTTAACATACAAAATAATAAAGATAAGTTAAATCTATCAAATGCATGAAAATAAAATGCATAAATATACAAAAGCCATATGGTTCTCTTGACATTAGAGAAAATCTTGGAACAAACATAATTGCAGGAATAAAACAAATATTACATTGGGCAGACTGGGTAGGCTTTCCTATCAACCCTTATCTATGGTGCCAAAAGACCCTTATAGACTTTTTAAATATTTCGACATAACTCTTGTGTCAGAACTGTATCTGCCTGTTTCCACAATCTCTCTCTGCAAAAAAATGCATCCATGCACACTTATGGGGGCAGTGATATAATGTTAAGTGCATACTAACAACTGGGCAGCCATTTTATGGAGCTTCGCTCAATGGCAGTTCTCTGTCACTGGTTTGGGGATGTCAGTTGTGTCACACACAACCGATATCTGTAGATCAGCATCTCCTCCTAGCTAGAGGCATGTTCAGTGTGTCATATAATGGCATACCAATTGCTGCGCTCGTTTCACAGATCTTCAAATTCTCTTAGTAGACTTACGCTTCCTCGGTAGCAGCACTATTCAACAAGTTTATTAAGCAGCTAGGAGTAATCTTCTAAGTCTAAATACAACTTAAATAATTTTCTAATTAAAAATATGATGTGATGTTATATCATGTAAGTATACTTACATAAAGCCACCGAACAGTGGTGTGGTTGGAATGTTCAGGGCTGTAAGCTCTGCAGTATATGCTGGTGCTGGCACCCTCGAAAGCCTCTGTTAGTGTGACCTCTGCTGGTCCAGTGCTTTGTTGCCCCCATGTGCCTGCAAAATGAACCCACAATATTAAAACACAACAAAATGTTTAATACAAAGTTAACAAAGAAAGGCAATCCTATGCGTTTCTAGGAGATGGAAACATAGTTATATGGAAAAACGTGCTCTCACACACCAATGACGGAGAGAGATGGTCACTTAACTGACTATCTGAGCTAATACAAATCATTTTTAGTGTTTACGCTCCTTTAAGTAAAGGTAGGCCTTCTTTTTATTGTAGCAGGTTCTTGTCTTGGACCTTGGCAGATGGCCCTCTCTTTTCCCAAACTTCCTCATGGGTCCCACTCTGACTTTGTTTTGGTACCCCTGGTCTTTTATGGGTTTACTCAGCCATTCAGGGTGCAGGCACTTCAGCTGTAAAGGTGGCAGAGGTTTCACAAGTGCTTATTCTTTCTCTAGGATGAAGTGACAATAATGGATGCCAGGAACTCTTTAAGCCTTAGTTATGCCTAGTTTGACATGTTTATTTAGCTGGAGTGACAGGAACAGTCTCTACCAGAGAATTATCTTTAACAGTAATAACACTGACTTAACAGAAGCATAATGAAGGAGGTAGGTATTCAATACTCTAAAGACAGGGAATCCCAACTCAAAGGTGGCCTGCTCCTCTGTCTCTCTGTAGGAATGGGGATGGGGATGCTGGTTAGATGTATCCCTATATCTTGCAAACCTGGGGCTTAAACTTGACCATAATAACTATCTAGTTGGCAATAACAAACTTAAAGAAGCATGATATAGTAACAATCACACCATTATATACATTTGCACATACACAGCATGCTGTAAAATGGCTGGAATTAACCCTTAAATTACTGAGGCGGCTACAATCAGACATTACACAGTGGACTCCACATTTTTCCATTTAACATAAAAAAGGAGAAACTGGGGGAAAACACTTTTGAATGTAACATTTTGTATAGTACATCTATATTCATAAAGAAAATATCAGTTAATGTGTCTTAATTTTGAAAACATCTAATATGGCTAGGATTTTTACTTGTTTTTGGCAACTACAATGCAAATATATCAGTAGAACAATGATCTTTCAAAACTTGAGCTTCCAAAATTTGCTTCCATTCTACGCTTTTGCTATTTCTACAAAACATACATAACGACTGTGATTTACACACCCCTTTTAATAGCCATATGTTTCTCTTCATCACCATTTCCCTTGCTCTGCATGCCCAGTTTCTCTCTAACTTGCCCTGTGTTTCCCACTCCCCCCTATAACTTCCTGTATAGAACAAGTTCTGTATTCAGGCCTTCTTCTTCCAGCTGGTGCTGTGCTTAAAAACAAGATGTGTTTCACACTGGTACAACGGACCTTTCACAAGGATAACCCCTCCTCATATGCTTCGATGGGAGATCAGGATAGGGCAACAGACCGCTATAACAAAACTGGAATGCAGCTCCAAAAATGGTGTGTGTGTGTGTGTGTAGAGTGTGGATGTAAATGCAATGGTTGTAAGAGGTGAATTATTAGCCAAGTCAAAGCAGGAAAGGGTTGTCTAAGTGTGCTGGATGTGGGAGGTTTAAAATTTCAGGTGAAAGTGGATCTGTGATTAAAGGGGCATAGATAGAAACAGTCACTGGCCCTATAGATCAGTGTGTAAGATCCATAGGGGGGTCATGTATAGACAAGGCAAAATGCAGATAGCGCCAAATACTATGTGCGCCTATGTATAAAGCAGTCTCCCAACAGTCTGCGCAGTTTCCAACGAATACATACATTCTGGATGTGCGTGTGCTCATTGCACCAATGTAGCCAATGTACTGTCAGGGAGTCTCTGCCAAACACTGTTTGGCTAAGGTCACTTTCCCGCACTGCAAAATGTCGGTATTTTATAAAAAGGCGCAATCGCCAATATACATAACAAACAAACAATGATTTCGCCTTTTTAATCCTCTCCCAACACTTTGAACTTTTTCTACATGAGCCCCTTAGTGTGTAAGATACATGTGAGCTTGGAACAGGGAATCCCAGGGAGACAGCAATAGCAGGAGTGAGTAGAATACTGGATGTAGAGAAGACAGAGAGAAGTAAAAGCAGGTGGCAGTGGGACCAAAGACATATTTAAGCCATAAATAGATACCCAAGATTTTCTCCAATTTAAGATCATCTTTCCGTGAAAGTTGGTGAAGATCACTGAGGTAGGTTGCCACCTCAGAAATTTTTACCAGCCGCATGCAACATTTACATGTTGCCTTGTTTTTCACAAATTGTTTCCATGTAGCCAAACTGGAATTAAAATAGGGCATGTGGTAGCAACTGTATTCTCCCATATAAAATACATATGCGTAAAGAGAAATTCTGTGGCAAACGAAAAGCAAATTAAGTATTGTTCTCTCCCCCATGGTTTCCGAGTGCTGGGTGTCACATGAGCCGCAGGGGGTGGAACAGAAATGCCCCCCTTCCATGAAATAAGGTATAGGAGCAGGGAAGGGGGACATATTGATAGATGTGTTTTTTTATCTTAAAAAAACAACAACAAAACTGTGACTGACTAAATGCATGTGTGTGTGCATGTGACTGTATATATGTTTGTGTGTGTCTGCATATGTTTGCGTGATTATGTATATGTATACACTATTAAAGTAGCAGGTCTTTTTGGGGCAGGGCTTTGGTAAGGAGCAATTATTCTACATCACTTTTCAATAATATACTGTGCCTCTGTACAGTATTTAAAACAGAGGCATTGTGCTAATCCCCTCCCATTTTGCGATTCTGATTCCTGTCCATTCATATTGCAGTTCTTCTGAGGTATATAGCAGATAATTCCTGGCTCCTTCCTGTTCTATGTGTCACTGTGGATTAAGGTTGGATGTAGAATCCTGCAGTCATTGGGAATTCATGAAGGGCCGATCCTATGGTCATGAGCGCCTGGGTGCAGGATTTTTTGGGCGCCCACATGTTGGGCGTGGCTATAAAACAAACCCCTCCCCCTTTACACATGTATTCAATTAAAGTACAAAAACCTTATTATAAGTTATTTTAAAAAAAGAAAAGTAGAAACCCAGTGTGATTACTAATGGAAAAAATGTTTAATCACTATCCTCTAGATTGTAAGCTTGTGAGCAGGGCATGTATCATGTACCAGTCTGTTCTAGTTTGTCTAATTTAGTATGTAGTTCCCTTCTATGCTCTGTACCTAGAGCTACGTAAATTGTTGGCGCTATATAAATTAATGTTAATGTAATGTAATTCATACTGAATGTGCTAATCAAGTGTGAAAATAAAAACAATGTTATCTCATATTATATTTCTTTTTATTTTCACATATGATTCAATATGAATAAAAGTATTAGTGTGAGTATGTGTTAATGCATGTTATGTGAGTATTCACAAGTGTTATGTGAGTGTGTATAAGTGTGATTGTGTATGTTATGTAGGTGTTCTGGTGAGCGTTATGTGTGTGAGTATTAGTGAGTGTGTATTAATGCATGTTATGTGAGTGCATACATACAGACACACACACATACACAGTCACTCACAGACACACACATACACAGGCACTTAGAGACACACACTCGCATATACACAGTCACTTACAGACACACACTCACATATACACAATCACTCACAGACACACACTCGCATATACAGTCACTCACAGACACACACTCACATATACAGTCACTCACAGAAACACAATCACATATACGCAGTCACTCACAGACACACACTCGTATGTACGCAGTTACTCACAGACACACACTCACAGATACAGACACACATACACAATGAATTACAAACACACTTACATACACACATTCACTCACAGACACACACTCACATATACACAGTCACACGCTCACATATACACAATCACTCAGACACACACTTGCATATACACAATCACTCACAGACTCACACTCGCATATACACAATCACTCACAGACTCACACTCGCATATACACAATCACTCAGACTCACACTCGTATATACAGTCAATCACAGACACACACTTGCATATACAATCACTCACAGACACACACTAGCATGTACGCAGTCACTCACAGACACACACTCACATATACGCAGTCACTCTCAGATGCCCACTCATACACAGTCACTCAGTGATGCACACTCACATATACAGTCATTCACAGACACACCCTCACATATACACAGTCACTCAGATGCACACTCACTCACTGATGCACACTCACATATACAGGCACTCACATATACACACTGACATATACACACTCAAACATACACTCACAGACACACATATACAGTCACTCACAGAAACGCACTCACATATACACAGTCACTCACAGATATACACAGTCACTCCTAATACACACAGACACCCTTACACAAAGATGTATTTTCTTTTTTTTAACGTTAAACATTTTTTATGATGTTTGTCCCCCATCCCTGCTCACTTACCTTTTAGTTGCAGGGAGGGGATTGGCTAAGACTGCATGGGTATTGCCACGGTACAGCTTCTTCTGATAATCAAGACGCTCTGACCTAACACAGCGTGAGACGGGCGGAGCATGCACCCCTTGCGCTGAGCTCCGCCCATGGAGGTGCGGTTACCGCACGTGTGCTGTATTTGGCTCCTCCGAGGATCACTGCTCAGGTACAAGGTGCCCGGCATAAGGAAAGGCGTCCTGCTATCAATCACTGTGATAGCAGCGCCTGCTCTGTGTGCCAGCCAGCGGCAGTCTAGGCGCCCCCATCTTTCCCAGCTATACAGTGCCTGGGCGCGGTGCACCCTGTGCACCCGCCCAGAATTGGCCCTGAATTCATGTAATACTGATATTACTTTAAAACCTTTGCCCCTCTAATTTAAGAACATGTCCTCTTGTTGTCTTACATATTAAAATTCTTTAGCTTTTCCCGATAGTAGCACTTTAGTAGCCCTCTCTCCAAAGTATCAATATGCTTGTACAGATACCAGTGCTTTGTACTTCCTTCTGTTGCCAATACTTCTCCCTATACAACCAAGCATTTTGCTAGCATTTCCTGCTGCTCTATTACATTGTGTACCTACTGTTAAGTTCTCTGACATAAGTACCCCTAAATATAAATTTTTCAAATATTATATACTCTGCCCTTGGGGTTTTACACCCAAGATGCATTATCTTGCACTTATCCACAATGAATGTCAGATGTTACAGCTCTGACATTTTTCTAGTTTACCTAAATCATTTGTCATTTGTCTTATCCCTCCGAGAACATCAACACTGTTGAAAATCTTTGCAAAAAGATTAACCAAAATTTATTTAACCAAAAAGATTGGTTAAATAAATCCGTATACAGTTTTGCAATACAACACCAAGTTCTTTTAATAACTCTGGGGGTATTTCATCAAGCACAATCAACCTATTTGTCTTTACTTTAGACAGCTCTTTGCTTTCTCTGTAAACTTACATGTATCAAATTACTCATTAGTCTTTTTTCCTAATTGATGTCCCTTTCCTTCTTGTTTTTCTGTAAAAACTAAACAAAAATATTCATTGAGACAGTCAACTGGGCCTTTATCTTCTTCTACATGCCTTGCTTCTTTTTTTTTTAAATTCAAACTTTTTGTTTTTTATACCACAGTTCGAGACCCACACTTTAGAATGCAGCAGAGGATCTGCGTTTGTAGAGAGAGCCAGTCACCGACCAGCCGGTTGCCTGCTTCCACTGTTAAAAGTACATGCTAGTTTATCCTCATACTAGAAGCACAAGTGAAAAACAAGGTTTAGTGTCCCTTTAAACTCCTTCACCGTGTTAACCTCTACAACTTACACTGAAAGGCTATTCATGCATCCACTACCGTCTCAGTAAAAGTGATACTAATTTAAGATTATGTCCTCTTGTTGTGTTAGTTATTCTTCTTTTAAATATACTCTCCTCCTTTACTGTGTTGATTGGATCTTATTCCCTAACATGAAAGCATTTGTAGACAATGACTCTAAGCTTATCATTTTTTTACACATTTGCTACAGGCACCTTCTGTCCTTGTTTTTATGATAAAAATCCAAAACTAAGAGAACATTAGAATGGGCATTTTTAGAATGCTGCTTCTGCCAAATATGTATATTTTTATTACAATAAAAACAAAAAACTCTGTTTACACACATAACGTTTTCATTATGGGAGTTAGCAGCATTTGAAATGTTGGGAGGTATGTTATTGCTTGAATCCAGAAACACTTGAACTGTAGAATATTAAAATCTGCTTGGACAATCCAGAAAAAGACCCTGACCCAGAGGACAATACTTGACAGCCCAAGAACTAGAACTCTACTGACAAAACCAGAAGAACCAAACAGCTGACAAAGGCTTTACCAAGGCCATCTATTTGCTTTCCATGTCTCAATCCTTGCTGCAGTACAGTACTGGTAATTACACTGTCATTTAAATATGTTAATAATGTATTGTTTCTGTTTATTATAGTGTCATTTTCTTGCTCAATATACTTTAAGGTTTTTATGTGTTTGTTTGCCACCTGTCCCCCCAAAAAAGGAATTATTTTGGGGAATTAGTATTTTGTATACCCTTACTGAGGACTCTATGATATGACTGTATGCACACTCACTATTATGTAGTAGCTAAAGTAGGGCACAGTGTGCAGGGCCGGCGCTACCCTAAGGCAGCACAGGGCGCCACAAGGGGGGGCGGGAAAATGCAAATTGCCCGCGTCCCCCCAGGCCGCCAAAAGGGGGGTTTAGCCGGTCCACCGCTGTGAGGGAAGCGTTCTGCGCTCCCCTCCAGCCGCGCGGCTTCAATAAAGTTTGACAAAAAGAAATGCGACCGGAGTTACTCGGGTTGCAATTTTTAAAAAACAAACCTTATTGAAGCCGCGCGGCTGGAGGGGAGCGCAGAACGCTTCCCTCACAGCCGCGGACCTGCAGAGCACAGGGAGACAGCAGCAAGGAGGTAAGTACTGGGGAAGGGGGGAGGAGGGTGGTACATAACGAGCATACTGAGGGGCAAAATCCTGGCATATTGAGGGGCAAAATCCTGGCATATTGAGGGGCAAAATCCTGGCATATTAATTGGCATAATCCTGCCATATTTATTGGAAAAATCCTGGCATATTAAATGGCAAAACCCTGGCACATTGAGTGGCAAAATCCTGGCATATTAACTGTCAAAATCCTGGCATATTAAATGGCATATTGGAGGTGCAAAATCCTGGCATATTAAATGGCAAAATCCTGGCATACTGAGTGGCAAAATCCTGGCATATTAAATGGCTAAATCCTGGCATATTAAATGGCTAAATCCTGGCATATTAAATGGCATATTGAGGGGCACAATCCTGGCATATTGAGTGGCAAAATCCTGGCATGTTAAATGGCATATTGGAGGAACAAAATCCTGGCATATTAAATGGCATATTGAGGGGCAAAATCCTGGCATATTAAATGGCATATTGGAGGAACAAAATCCTGGCATATTAAATGGCATATTGAGGGGCAAAATCCTGGCATATTAAATGGCATATTGAAGGGCAAAATATTGGCATATTAAATGGCAAAATAATTGCATATTGAGTGGCTAAATACTGGCATATTTAGGGGCAAAATAGTGTGTCTCATGTTATGTGTTTATTGGTGTCACTGTGTGTGTAAGTGGTAAGGGTGTGTGTAAGTGTGTCACTGTGTCTGTTTAAGGGTGTGTGTGTGTAAGTGTGTCACTGTGTCTGTGTAAGGGTGTGTGTGTGTGTAAGTGTGTCACTGTGTCTGTGTAAGGGTGTATGTGTGTGTAAGTGTGTCACTGTGTCTGTGTAAGTGTGTCACTGTGTCTGTGTAAGGGTGTGTGTGTAAGTGGTAAGTGTGTCTCTGTGTGTGACTGCAAGGGTGTCTTTGTGTTTAAAGGTTTCAATGTGTGTTAGGGTGTCAAAATGTGACACATTTAGAGCATGCGAGTTGAATATTTAGATGTATTTATTTTCCACACTATACATTATACTTTTATATATGTAAAATGTATGGAGGGTTGGTGGTGTGGGAGGCGTGGCAGGTCAGAGGAGGTTGGCACCAAAATGCACCTTCGCCTGTGTAGATGAAAATCCTTGCACTGGCCCTGCCAGTGTGTATGTATTATAAGTTGAATAGATCACCCTACTATGGCCCGAGTCTCCATTCGAGAGACTAGGGATTTGTATATTATTTTATTTTACTTTTTTATTTTTTTCTTAAGTGTCAGCAAATGCTGTGCTGTTCAGTGGAACACGGTTACAACCAAGTGAACATAAAGTGTAACCTTACATGATGTAAAGTATGTTAATGTGCTCTTAGGAGGTTATGGCCTAGAGGTGTCTAGAGCACTTATTTAGAGGTGCTGCAGGAGGCAAAGGGGCTGTGGCTATGCCATCTCTGCATGCTTTTATCAATCTGCATCCATTTTTATTTTTTTGCTGAATTCCACCTATTTGTACTCAAATGCTCTCCTTTTTGAAAATGTTTTGAACTTGCCCAGTCTGAAAAGTATTTTAACATTTTATAATGATTGTTTGTTTATTAATTATCATGTTTTCATGTGCTAATGGCCTGTAAATATTCTGGGATCCAATCCCGCTCACCATGTACTACTAGAATAGGTATGGAAATGGAAAGACTTTGGAAAGAATACAACAGTGAAGGAAATTTGTGACGTTAGGACGTACAATGCCGTCCTAATTTTAAGTGCCTAAAAGTCGTTAGGACGGCATAGTACGTCCTTTGTTAAACAGCTCATCGCGGCTCCCCGCGATGAGCTGTTCTCGGATCCCGCTGCAGGCACTTGCAGCGGGATCCCACCTGTCATCTGAGGCCACTTTCAGTGGCCTCAGTCTGACAGGGGAAATGTAGCCGGTGCTCAAAGCGAGCACCGTCTACATTTCTCTAAATCGCGCCGTGCCCGAACTTCCGGGTTTGGGCACGCCTCCGTGACGTCACACGTGACATCCAGAGGTCTCACGATATTTTGGCAGGGACCCACAGGGTCTATTAAGACCCTGATCGGTTCTCTGCCATAGTGTTCCTGGCTACCGATCACCTTGTGATCGGTGGCCAGGAACAATTTATGACGTTTGGGACGCAAGCACCTTGCGTCATGAAGGGGGTAAAGAGAGGCAAAAAATGTCTTTTGTTAATGTATTCCCTTTTTAAATTGTCTGTCATGTTCTGTTCAACATATCATTGATTAAATAGACGGATTTCATAAATCTTAAGGGAAGCGATATGAAGACAAATTCCAGGGCTTTATTCAGGAAAGAGGGGCTTGCATGGAATTGACAAGGGAATTTCAAACTTAAGGTCAAAGTTGCTGCATTCCAAAAAAATCCCAATGCTGCTGAATTGGAAAATTCTTTCAACTTGGCTACTTTGGCCTTAAGTCAAATCCCCGTAACTTCCTCTTTCATGAATGAAGTCCCAAGTGAATGTTACATTCATAGCCCCAGTTGTGAAGTTGTGAAAAGGTTAATGCTAAAGCCCACCCCATATCTTTCAGATATCACAAAGTACAACTGTTAATGCATTTATGCCGAATGTTCAGTGCCAAAGCTCTGAAACCAGAGATTTAGGGCTTTATAAGTAGGATTCTGCCACTGAAAGAAACATTGTTTTTACTTATATCTGTTTAAATGAAATGGATCATGTCTCCTACAGAAATCACAACTAGCTAAGTATTTTTTAAGTGTTTGCATCATTAACCAATGGCTCCATTGGTTAATGACAAACCCTGTCAAAATAATATGAATGGCTAGACTTATTAAAATAGGTTATGTTTTAGATTTTGCATCGGTAGTTTTATAACAGCTAGCTACTAGACATTAACAGTATTAAGGTAAGAAATTCTGATTATGTTATACTTACAAACACCCTGTCACCTAAACATTGTTTATACTGTGAATGAAATTAAGTGACAAATGTTGTGTTAGCAGAATTAAGAGAGACAAAAAAAAATATGTCTGAAAAGTCTGCTATCTCCTGTTTATGACACTACATTGTGGCCTAGTATGCAAATGTCACTTTTCCCATCCAAAGTAGTTCATCTAATTATTTAATAAAAAAGAAACAGCACAGGCTCATTCAAAACACATCTTTGCTACATTAATCAGCGATAACATTATGACTACTAGACCTCTGAAGGTGTGCTGTGGTGGGGATGGGACACTTCATCGCAGCTGCTTCCGCGCAGCCGCTTCACCGCCGACTCTACAGCACAAGACAGATCGTCGCTGGAGATTTCATCGCGGGACATTTCATCGCTAAAGGTAAGTATTTTACCGATTTTAGTTGGTTTAGAATTAGGGTGTAGGGGGTTAGAATTAGGTTTAGTGTTTAGTGTTAGGGGTTAATTTTACTATTAGGGGTCGGGGTTAGTATTAGGGTTTAGGGGGTTAACTTTAGTATTAGGGGTCGGGGGTTAGTATTAGGGTTAGTATTGGGGTTTAGGGGGTTAACTTTAGTATTAGGGGTCGGGGGTTAGTATTAGGGTTAGTATTAGGGGTCGGGGGTTAGTATTAGGGTTAGTATTAGGGTTAGTATTGGGGTTTAGGGGGTTAACTTTAGTATTAGGGGTCGGGGGTTAGTATTAGGGTTAGTATTAGGGGTCGGGGGTTAGTATTAGGTTTAGTATTAGGGTTAGTATTAGGGTTTAGGGGGTTAACTTTAGTATTAGGGGTCTGGGGTTAGTATTAGGGTTAGTATTAGGGGTCGGGGGTTAGTATTAGGGTTTAGGGGGTTAATTTTAGTATTGGGGTTAATTTTAGTGTCAGTATTGGGGTTTAGTGTTACTATTGGGGGGGGATCATTTATTAGGGGGGTTATTTTAGTTTTACTTTTAGACTTGTAAGAGCTGACAGTTCAGCGCTGAACTGTCAGCTCTTACATAGCTGCAGCCGCCGTGAAACGGCCGCGTTATACTTCATTGCTGACAGTTCAGCGTTCTAACTGCCGCGCTGAACTGTCAGCGATGAAAATGCGGCGAAGAAGTGTCCTAGACCCTGCTGTGGTATCTCATTTTTTTTATTTTCTACACTCATAGCAGAGATAATGTATGGGTGACAAAATCATTTTAAAGACTTCCCATATTATTCATTGTCTCTATTCATTGAGCAAACCCAGTTATATATGAATTAATAAACCATGCAGTTAATTTGTATTAGTTTTCTCTTTATTTATTTAAAAACAAAAACAGCATTTATTTATCTAAAACACAGCTTTTAGTTAAGAAAAACTGGTTAATTCTTACCCAATATATTTTCTTCTCCACATTTATCTTTACATACCTTTCTTCTTCCCACCTGAAAATAATATTATAACCCCACAGTTGGATGATCTCTTCTTTATATCTATAACCTGTCTGTCTTTATATTGCCCTTATTTACCATCTTTGACTTTCTTCTCTGTTTTTCCAGAGCCAGAACTGAAATTGACGTAGTTAGTGTTATAAATAAATAGGTTTATGCAAGTTTCTGTCTGGAGCCAAGTAACATAACTACAGCTTGGTGTTATTAAAATAACAAAAATGCTTGCTGTACATTAATAAATATTTTACAATTACTTTTACGGGCAGCTTTAACACCTTGGTGGGCCTGAGAAAGCATGTTTTGGAGTGCTCCCTATAAAACTGAATGCAAGGTAGACTCTTGATCTGCACCTTTTACCCTGTATGACAGAAAGTGTTGATTCGTTTGCACATAAGCAGTATTACTGCTACAAAAATCAGGAGTACATTGGTTTGGCCAGTAAGAAAGAACAAGATATCAGGGAAATAGAACACAATGTTGCCCTCAAGTGTACATTTACCTAACAACAATACATTAGTCTAGTATCTGGTCGGTTTCAGAAAGACTGAATAGGAAAAACAGTAAACGGATAAAATTTCCAGCTTTGTACATTGGTTTGAGACATATGGAGGAGCAAAGTAAGATTCCATTATGTAGGGAGAAAGTAATCTAATAGTAGTGACTACCGAAAAAAATAGAAATGGATGAGAATCGAGGAAGAAGTGTGTGGATAAAAAGGAGACATTCTAAAACAGAGATGGTGATTTGGAGACCTCTGAGATGGCACTCAGCTTGTGTCTACAGTCTCACCATCAGTTATGGGGGACCATGTAAATGGTATGATCTAAGACTGACATTTGAGGTTGTTAGGCACTTTAGTGCACAGTTTTTAATTTAACTCATTGGTGAATGAATGTTATTCTAAGAAACACATAGACAATACACAAGAGTAGTAATCCTGAATCATTTTAGGTCAGGTGATTTTGGGTAGCCAGATTCCAGGTGAATATTAAATTTCCCTCACATTTATATTAAAACACAATCATTGAGAAACAAAGTAACCTTCTGGATGTTGCACCCGTTGTCTTCCTGTGGAAGATAATTAATTGACCTTGTAGTTTTCGTTTCTAGAGGTTCCAATTTGAGATTAAATATGATTGCAATACTTTCCCTCGGGTGAACTGACAAGGGAAATGTAAAAATCAGGCCAAATTTCTCTAACTCTCTAGTTTTTTGCAATTGTAGTTAATTCGCCACAGTTCACTGGTTAGTGAACAGACCCCAAGTGTTTCCTCTCAATTACATAACTGTTAATGTTTGTGTCTCAGGTATTGCACTGCTTGTAAACAACACCATACCATGTTTAAATTATAATATAAATGGCATGTGCAATTGAATTCTTTCAAAGTACACAACACATCTACCATTCAAAACAGCTCCAAATCCTAGTGTTGAATCCCCCTTGTCTTCAATGAGTAATCTTCTAAGGATCTAAATCCACAGGACACTCTTCACAAGCAATCTGTTACTCTAAAGGATTATTCTATGGCTCCTAACTTGGCAGAAAAGCTCATAAGTCATGACATTAGCAAGGTAAGCCCCTAACTTAAATAGTACGGGAACCTACACATTAAAAAGTTTGCCAGCATGGGAAGAACAGTGGATTATTTCCTGCACAAACTCAGCACATGGGAAATCCTTTTCAGAATGTCATCCTTTGGAGGGTTTGCATAATTTTAGAGAACATTGGAATCTCTTGTATGTTGAATTCCCTGTATAATTACATTGGGGTCGCAAGCAGCGGGGGTGGATAGTGTCATTTAATAGCAGTATAGTAAGAGCGGTAATTTGATGAAGGAAGGCTGGCACATGCATCTATTACATGATAAGAGGGCAATGAAAAGAGGCGATGGGTTGGGAACACTGGCGTCACTGAATACCAATAATAATGATGGCATGTTGAGAGAGAGGACATGAGGTCAGCTACATTCATTGTATGAAGGGGGAGATGCTCATGGAATTTCCAAATATGAATCAGTATAAGTCAAGGACAGACAATTTGCCTAGTGTTTTAGAGGAATAAAAGGGCAAAGAGCAATGGAGGAGGGCAGAAGTGGGGTGAGGCAGGGTGGGGCTGGGTTGGGGAGCAGGGGGCACACCCATCAGCCCAAGCAGTGCACAAAGTAGCTAATCAACATATATACACAGAAATCATGTGTTCACTTCACACTGAGTACCAATTACATCATTATACACAGTGACTGTCAAGTGCCTACACACACACAGATACAAAATCCCAATTAAGCACAAGCTAAACATAACAGAATGACAGTAAGACACAGGCAAAATAAGTTAGAATAACAAATAGAAAGCACAGGTAAATGTCATGCACATGTACAGCAACAATCAATTATAAACAGCAGTGGTCATATTCTATCGAAGTCATAAAACACGTAAAGCAACATTTCAGGCACCTGTATCCATATCTTAAAATCTAGCACTCCACTACCTTGGCATTTCTTAAGCCAATCTGTAGGATCACAAACGTATGCAAGAGAAGCCATTTATACACATTTTTAGTGTGTAGCTGTGTTGCCTTCTATCTAGATTAACAAATAAAGATTACTTATATTGAACTTGATGGGCATATGTATTTTTCTAATGTAATTATCAATCTAACTATGGTTCTGTGTAGACTTTTTAGGAACTAAAGAGAAAACAGTCTTTATTTATCAACCTAATGAAACCTAAACACAAATGTAAAGAAACATAAAAATATAGATTGTGGAAATCTGTCATTTACAGCCAATCTACACATACACTGAACCACATCTTCAATCATACACATACTGTATTTACAGTAATGCTTGCACAGATTTATACGGAGCTGGCTACACTGTCTTTTTCTTCTGTGACTCATTTCAGAAGAGGTAATCAGTAAATACAGTTACTGCAGTTCTCATATTACACAATGCAGCCCCGAAGTATGAATTTTTAACAGATATCTTTGAATAAACAATCATGCAGTCACCTAAATTCACACAATGTTAAAGGGACTTCATCCCCTGCAGTGTTTATAAAATATATTAGCTACATTTTAAGTAAATGGTGAATCAAGAGAATTATTTCTTCCATTTTGTGGCATCAGTTTTTAGTACCTAGGCACATTCATTTTATTGTATTTTTAATATTATGTGCCTGTAGATCTGCTAACACCAAGGCATTCACATAATTGTGTGAGCTGTTCATTTCCACTGTAAATACTATTTAGGTGATGGAATCCCTTTAAATAGCCTATATTTACAGATTTGTCCTATGGATTGTATCCTGCAGTACATTTTCCCAAAATGTGATGTGAAAAAAACCTTTCATATCTTACATATAACATCAGACAATTTCCAAAACATGAAGGTTTCCCTATGTGGATTCTATGAACTTCTCCACACCTCCTATGTATCAAAACAGTAGCTGTCATCACAACCCTAAAACCCTAAAACCCTAAAACAGTGATACCTAACATTGGGCAAACCAGCTCTTGAGTACTGCATTTCTAGAACAGCTAGAAGAGCCATTATTTGCAATTATGTTTTACAAAAGCATTTGATGTTATATATATAATGTATATATGTAATATAATGTTTCATTTATATTGTAGAAATGTTAGCCACTAGTACAAAGCGTTGCACACACCCACAATATGTATACGCTTTGGTACATATAATACACGAAATGAGTATTGAAGATGCATAAACATGACAGAATAAAATATATTCCTATTACCTCTCCAGCTGAATAGGCACAAGGAAACCAGTATGAGAAAATCCATGATCCTGGTACAGCACGAAGCACTCTACACAGACTGAAAAAGACTGAGAAAGTAGACAGGCTGACGTCAGGTGGAGGAGGGTGGGCAGAGGAGGGAGAACTGGAGAGATAAGGGAGGGAAACTGAAAGTATAAGGGACCATGTAATCAATAAGCATCGGCTTTTCACCCCACCTTCTTTTTTTTGTAAACGGGTGATAGAGTTGGTAGACACAGGATGGGAGGACATCAAAATTACAAAGATGCTGTGGAAAACTAGGCAAGGTAAAGAAAGAAATAGCATTTACATGCGTGAATAGAGTTTATCAACGCATATATAATATAACATGTTGCAATGCAATAAGGCTATGACGTTGACATCCCTGACGTAGATAAGGTAGCAAGTTCTGAAAGTGCCGCAGTCACCATGGAAACCCGCTGACACTTTAACAAATAACCCATTATTGAGCAAATTATGCTTTCTATAGTATATTTAATATTTCATTCTAGATGTCCCTTAACTGCCAGTTCAAAAAGGTACCTGTAAGTTTTGAAATGTATTAGCTAAAGACATCAGCACCCTCTTCACTTGTATTATTATTATTTATTTTTTATGACAGAGATGACCGGTAGTTGGACTGGCTGTCTGAATTGCCACAGAGTTTAACACTATGAAATGGCAGCCTGCAATTTTTTAGACTTGTACATTTCAATTGGTGCACACTAAGACAGAGCACCATTCAAAAGGGGGTTCATTAGGTAGAATTCCTACGTCAACGCATTTCGTTACTGAGAGGTACTTGAGGAAAGTCGCAGAAGTGAAATGTGTCAACGTAGGACCTTAGGGAGGAAGAACATGCCAATTGCTTGACTGTGCACTAGACATTCCCAGGCGGGCTAAGTGTTATGCACAATGACTTTTTTTCAGTAAAAGCAGATACTATATTATTTTGTATAATGGCTGGCATTTTCTATTACATTGGCTGTTTTTCCTACTTCCTTTGTTGGTTACTATCTCTGGCATCGTTTCTATTACTGAGCGGAGCTGTTCTCAGATACATACCATGGAGGAAATCTACCTTGTGATATCTGGCTATACCTCCACATAGGTAACAACCTCCTGCATACGTTACATAGTTACATTGTAGTTTAGGCTGAAAAAAAACTTGTGTCCATCGACATTTAACCACAGCGCACATGCCGATAGCTCCAAATAATGTCCCTATCGACTATGAATAAGGCAGACTCTCCTAAAAATGTAGAAGTCTATGCCGCCCACGCTCATTGCGCCAGTGCAGCTCATGTATAAAAAATAAGGAGCTGAAATGTGCCTGATTAGTGACGGAGAACCTCCGCCAAACAATGACAAAGTGCCGGAATTTATATTAAAAAAGTACAATCACCATTATACATGGCAAACGGTGATTGCGCCTTTTTATTCCTCTCCCGACACTTTCCAGTGCAAGAGATTTTTTACATACCCCCCAGTTATTCATATTCACAAAGTGTTATAACAATTAGACATAATTTGACATAGGTGCCCCACTTTCTTTTTTTTTTCTTTTTTATTACAATTTAATATTCTTTTATTTTTCATTGTGTATATAAAACAAAATGAAACATATAGACAGGACATTTTACATAACAACAAATAGCATTTAAGATAATAAAGAGAACACCATTTTGTGTAACAGGGAGTCTTCCTAACATTATCAGCAGTAATTACAAAATAAAGGGATAACATTCTTATACGTTTGCTCCAGTGCACAAAAAATTAAGTATATAAATCTAGTAAGTAAATGTAATAATACCAAGCAATGACATAAGTACAAAGTAAGGTACAATATACATAATATCTTGTTCGTTTTTCTAATAATATTAAGGTTATATGTCCCTAAGGTACAGTACCAACTGTAGGCGAGTAGGGGGTCCTTCAAGCAGGGTGGAAGATCTTATTGATGATCAATAAGTTTTGCCCAGGGGCTCCAAATCTAGTAGTAAAATTCTCTTTGGTTTAAGTTTTCAAATATCTAGAATTGTATGTGACCTGACGGTGGGTTACAATTAAGGTGACCCACAGTCTGGATGTCCTAAATTTTGTAATGTTTGTATAATTGGACGTCTTTTTGATATGTATACTGTATGTTTTAAACTTTTTATAAAATAAATAAATAAAAAAGTTTTCAAATATCACCTCCTCCTTTAATCGCTGAAAATTAGTTTGAATACATATGACAGTCCATGTTGGAGATTGGGGTTATTTCCAAGTCTTTGCCGTACAAACTTTAAATAAGTGGAAGGGTTGCTAAGAGAAAACCTCTTCTCTCTAAAAAGAACATGGCAGCACGGCTTAGGTTTGTAAAGTTGCATCTTAACAAACCACAATACTTCTGGAACAATGTCCTTTGGACAGATGAGACCAAAGTGGAGATGTTTAGCCATAATGCACAGCGTCATATTTAGCAAAAACCAAACACAACATATCAGCAGAAACATCTATTACCAACTGTCGAGCACGGTGGTGGAGAGGTAATGATTTGGGGCTTGCTTTGCAGGAACAGGGCATGGGAGCTTTGCAGTCAATGAGTCAACCATGAACTCCTCTGTACACCAAAGTTTTCTAGAGTCAAATATGAGGCCATCAGCTTTGTAAAAATTGGGTCATGCAACAGGACAATAATTCCAAAGACACCAGCAAACCTATCACAGAATATCTGAAAAAGGAAAGAATCAAGGTGTAGCAATGTCCCAAAGTTCAGACCTCAACCCAATTGAAATGCTGTGGTGGGATCTTAAGAGATCTGTGCACAAAGTCCAGAAAACCTCAATTAACTGAAGCAACATTGTAAAGAAGCGTGAGAGACGGATACATTCATACAGAAAATGATTACTTCAAGTTATTGCTGCTAAAGTTGGTTCTACAAGCTATTGAATCATAAGGTGTACTTCGGTTTCTCCTCCTGTTTTTAGTATATACTGTAGCTATGTGTATTTATTGTTTTTTTGTCATTTCTGTTTATTGTGTCTCATGAACCTTTTTTATATCTATTGTTTGCCTATATATTGTTACATCTTGGGATATATATATAGGGTATTCAATTATCTACAAATTTGCTTTATTTGTATACAGAAAATACTATGGTTTAATTTTTGGGCTATTTAAACCTGCTGACTGATCGTCATCAAATATTATTGGTTTAATTATATATAATCTACATTACTACTTTTTTTATGATTTATTTATTTATTAATAATTTTTTCTATTTATGGCACATTTATTTTTTATTATTTCGTTACTCAGTTATTTTATTTAGTGCTCCAGTTCACTTTTTCATTGCTTCTGCATTTTGGCTTTTATTTTTGTTAAATAAATCACGCCTCCAAATTGTGCCGAATTTGGAAAAATATAGCTGATGGGTTACTGAATTTTTCATCTCCGAATTTGGCCAAATTGAAACCAAATTATACTGAACCACAAAAATAGCCTTGAAGGTTCCTTTTCTCTTTTAAGTCTTATAAGAAAAGGAACGGTCAAGGCTATTTTTCATTTTGCTGAATAAATAAAAAATCCCCAAATACAATAAAAATTAAAAAAAACAAAATAAAATATCCAAAATCCCCCAACATCGCCTAGATTTAAAAATAACAAAAATCTATGTTAAATAAAATAAAAAAATTTAAATATATGTATGTTAACAATAATAAAATTATAATTAAATATTTTATTCAATATAAAAGATGAAAAATAATATCATAATAACTAAACAAATGCATATAAATACATATGATTTATATATGTATAAATATAAATAGAATAACATAATATATAAATTACACATATCACATATAATACCTAACATAAGAATAATAATAGTACAATAATAGTACAAGAAAAAACAAAACATGTTTCGCATATACCAATTAGTAACCACAATATAAATTATACATGGATATACAGTAACATATATATTTTTTCATATTGACAGAACAGCTCTTGTGGAATGACAATGCAGGTGATGTCATGCCAGCTATAGCGTGGCACCACATCACCGTTATTGTTAATCATCCACAGCTATTAAAGTCACATGTATCACAATACCATTTCATGTCCACACAGTGTCGATGCCAATATTCTTTGACAATGCACCATTCTCCACTGTGGAAATGAAAGAGTAAATTTACATATGTGAGTATATTAGGCAGGTGTTAAAAATGAGCAAAATATTGCAAATTTTTTAGGCACACACAAGAGAGCTTATAGGATGCGCTGATAAGGATCCACACAAACTCCACAGTATACAAAACTGAATGTGCTTATGCTTACAAAATTGAATGGTGGGAATACAAAGGAGGGTCCCACACAATCGCTCATGTATATGTAATTAGGCGACCAAGGAAGAAAAATATATTGATAGCAATTTCATTATCGCAGCCATTAAAAAATGATCACACCTGCTACAATCCTCCATTCTTTCTTTGGAGGATTACCTGACCCGTAATATAAACGGAATTATTCTAGGGATTATTAGGAGCATGTACTATATTGGGGCATTATCCATGCTCTAACTTGATATATCTACCTGCATTTCAGTTTAATCTCCTTTAAATGTAATCGTAATATATTTTTAATATATTAATTGTATGTGTTATTATCTTTTGGGCAGGAATGCTCAGGTTTCGTTAAATCCATTTGGCCACTATTCATATCTGAAATCCAGAAATAATATGTTGTACAGCACTTCAATTCTAATAATCAGATAAATATTAATTTAACTGTCAATCTTATTTTATTCTATTAAAGATTGTTTAGAATTGTTTTCCTGCCCTACAATTTTCTTACGGCCCTACTAATTTTTTTAATATATTTAATATATGTTTAGAAATATAGTGTTGGGATTTATTATCCATTAGAATTTATTATACAGAGAATTTTTCCGTTCTTATCTCCTTTGTAATTTTTACTTTTGTCTCACTTTCCAGTTTTTTATTGTCACTTTCTTTACTTTGGCGCAGTTGTTTTTTTATATTTATAAGATTCTTCTGAGGGTGGAAACCACCTTTAAAATAACTAGCAGCTTTTTCTGATATTTCCTATTTTTTCCATGAGCGCAATGTACCACTTCTATTAAATATATAATACGCTGTCCACGGAAGAAAGAGTTCACCTCCCATGGAAGAAAAAGTTGCGTCGGGAGGAAACATATAAAGTAACAACTGTCAGCGCATACAATCAGAGTAACCCCCCATATAAATGAAACTCCCTTAATAAATTAGGCCAAGTTCCTGAAGTTTCCATGAACTGAAAAGAATCAAATTTTCTATCCGAATTCAGGGAAAGTCGCTACAATTAGACCGAAATTGACTATATCCAATAGTCGAATTTCAGTGACATTCAGAAATTTTCCCCAACTCGGTCCCTAGTCAGAGCTTTTATCTTCATAATGTTCCTTTCCTAAAATGCTTTAACAAATGTTGCATGTGTTTGTGACCCTTATGCTAGAAAAAATGTTTTTGTCTCCTCCCCTATTATGTAGCCTTATCTAGGAAAACAGATTTCCTTACTATTAAGAGCCACACCAAGTGTGAGAAATGTCAGTCTTTTTGATCTCTGTTACGAGAATATTCCTATTTCTAGATATGATGTCATCAAAAAGCCTCTCACTGCTAGATTCTATTTAAATTACTTTAGAAAACTGCATTGTCTTTTATGCATAACCACCTTTTAAGGAGCTGTTTGAAAGATCACACATCAGATCCTTCCTTCATACTGCAGCAGCAATATCGCAGGAAGGATGTAGTAATACTCTGAGGATATGGAGTAAAATTTGTCAGACGATCCTGGTCCTAGCTTAAAGATTTTTTTTTTTTTAATAAACAGTCATCAACCTTTAAAATACCATGGGGGTGGTTTCTATATCATATTAACAATGAAAGAGTTAATCTTTTCAAAAATTCTGTTCATACTAGTTGTCCCTAGTATGAAGTTAAACTGGCATGTACTTTTGATAGCACATGCCAGGTTATCTTATAACCAGCAGCTGCCATGGGAATAGGGTTGCCATCTTGTGTTCAGAAAAATACCGGCCTTGCTACTGTCTCCATAGACTTAACATTGGTCTGATGCCAATTTTTTACCGGCCTGCCGGTAAAATACCGGCCAGGTGGCAACCCTACATGGGAAATAGGCAGTCGGAGTCCAGTCAGGTCGGTGACTGTCTCCACCTTCACAAGCAGAGAGTGACCATCATTTTTAAATGGGATCCGCAGAGCCCCCCGCACCATTCAGCCCCCAGTCAGACTATATGAATGGCTGAGCGCATGCTAACACTGCCAGCTTCAGATGATACACGTCAGGTTTTCTTTGGCGCAGGGGAGATATTTTTTAACCCCCAAGGAAGCAAAGATTTAAAAAAAGTTTAATTTTGTCCTTTAAGGAATCAGGTCATCACTAGTCAAACAGCCTTGTGGCCCCCGGTTCTAAATGTAGAGTAGTCAGCAGTAGGAACATTTCATTGGTTTCCATTGAGATAGCTCCATTTTTAAAATTATGCATTTATTTGTTATTGTTATTAGTGTTTTTTGAACAGCACACATTTTATTAATGTAGTTAAGTGCTTTCAGTGGTAACTGATGTGCATGCTTTGTGTAATATTGATATTATTCTTTTGAATTATTTGTGTGCATGTTGAGCAGAAAACCAGACATCAGTGAGCTACGGCATGTTCATTAAGAACAATGCTTCTTTTACTCCCTGCAGTGATGTTTATGGAGACGTTTGGATAGAAAAAAGGAAGGCAAGATCTTTCAGTGTGTTTTGATTCCAGTCGTTGAATTGATCCTGACACCTAAATATTTTTATATACCACATGAAATATGCCTTGTAGGTTATACTTTTAGAACAGCAATAAACCATACATTAATGACATTGTGCTTTTAAATTCATAGAGAAGTATATGGCCCTGCATGCAAATTCATTGTCTTCCATTTCATGTACTTTTGCTCTAAAATAATGTATGTTTTCTAGCCCAATGAAGTAACATTTTGTAGAAACAGAAATAGCACAGCTCCAACATATCAGACCTCACCACCACATACTTTAGTTTGATATGATTTAATTTCCCTGTGTTGCCTTTCCATTGGCTAGGTAGAAGAGTGCACAGCAAGATAAAACCTACATCTTCCATGTTGTACCACCAACGTTGTCGAGTACCACTAGGTTGCCTAATGGGATACACAGTATGTTGGATGGCTATCTCAACTTTAGTTTACTTAATGGTAGTGTTGGCTGAGATCCAGATAATCACTCACTGTAACAAAACATTCCAACGACTATCAGCTGAAGTTAAATCAGAGCCTTAATTTCTGTTCAATGAAAGCAAACTCTCACAAACAACCGAAGCAGCTGTTTTGCACCACGGAAAGCTTCTCTACCACTTTGCAATCTAAATAGGTAGAGGTTGCAGTTACTGATGATATTGTTGTTGACCAGTTGATGGACCCAAAATCCTCATAGTGTGGACAACATTTGACAATATTTATATGGAGGAATAAATGACAAAATCAAAGCCTACACACTAAAACTTGTGACATGGAGCTTGCCCCACATGTGTTTATCAGCATTTCACAATTATAGTGTTCACTCAAACTGAATACTTCTCAGGCCGACTAAGGACAGTGGTGAAACTCCTCCCACAAAGTCCTTCATTAGATCCAGACTGCATGTCAAATACAGACTAGTCTCTAACCTTCCTTCGAATGAATGAAAAAGTAGTGGAGACATCTTTCACCTCTATGATCTCAGTACCCTTCCAGTCTGGACGTCACCACGGCTCTAATCAGGTCCTAAATGATGTTCTGAGGGCATGAGCCAAGGGTGAACATTCCATTCTAATCCTTTTGGATCTCTCAGTGGCATTTGATACTATTGAGAATGGGATATTAACAGAGTGTTTACAACACCTCTCTATTGAGTGGCACATTTCAGGGCTGAATTGGTCTAAATATTTCCTCACTGGCTTATCACAGAGTAGTAGTCATAGGCCTTTGTTTCTCTGCATCACAGGGTATTTCACATGTAATTCTTTTTCACCTCTCATGGTATTTGCAATATATTATATTTTCTAGTTGTGAGCGATATAATTAACAGAGGACCCAACAGTTCTCATTAACAAATCCAGTCTCATAGACCTGATAAATTCTTCTTAGAGAATGTTGCCATTCATATTTCATATTTTCCAGTTCCCTTATTAATTTTGGAGCCCTCCTTTGCACTTTTTCTTGTTCCATAATGTCCCTTTTAATGACTGGTGCCCAGAAATGCACCACAACTTCGAGGTGAGGACTTACCATTAGCATGTAAGGAAGCAAGATGATGTCCTCCTCCCATGAATCAATATCTCATTTTGTACATTCATTTTGCAGCTGCTGACTGGCTTTATGCATTGTTGTCAAGTCTGTTGTCTACAATTATTCCAAATACTTCTCATGAGTAGTTACCATATAAAGTATATTTTGCACATGATACATTTTTTTCCTATAATGCATAACTTTATCTTTGTCTGTATTCAATCTCATTGCCTGCTCAGCCCCCACATCTTCCTCCAATGAAGAAACATCAAGGCAATACTGTATGCCCCTACCTATTTTTTTTGTCATCAGCAAACACTGTAAAAATAAGAGGACCCAGGACAGACCCCTGAGGTACTCCACTGTATACTTTGGTCCACTTTGAGAATGTTCCCTTTATAACAACTCTTTGCATGCTATCTTATAGCCAATTTTCAATACAAATGCATACATTAAAAGTAAACTTTTGTGTGGAACTGTATCAAATGCTTTAGCAAAGTCTCAATAGATCACATCTACTGGCACATCTAGATATATATTTTGATATATTGATCCTTTTTTAATATGGGTACCACATTTGTCTTGTGCCAGTCTATTAGCATTTTACCTGAACTGAAAGATTCCCTAAATATCAGACATAATGGTCAAGACTGAATTAGTCTTAGCTCATTAAGTAACCTTGTGTGTATATAGGGTTGCCACCTTTTGTTCAGAAAAATACCGGCCTTGCTACTGTCTCCATAGACTTAACATTGGGCCGAAGCCAATTTTTTACCGGCCTGCCGGTAAAATACCGGCCAGGTGGCAACCCTATGTGTATACCATCCGGCCCTGGGGCCTTTCCAACCTTCACAATGTTTAACAAGTGCTTTTTCCTCTGTCAGTCAATCCCATGTTTTCTGTATTGGTTGATAAGAATCATCCAGCAGGGGCTCTGCCATTGGTTTCTCCTTTGTATTAACAGAAGCAAATAAAAAGTGTTTCCCATTTCAGATAACAAAGGACCAGCATTTACTACCTTTACCATTTTTTTCCATTTACATACTTAAAAATGTTTTGGGGATTAAAATATAAATAGCAAAAGTAAAAGATATTTATATATATCGATATAAACAATTAACTTCTCTTGTCTTAATCAAAGTACAAAATAGTGCAAACACTGCAACATGTATGCAAAACAAACAATATCATTTGCAACTCACACTGCATTATAAAGTACTTAATATACATTAAGGCTTAATTCAGGTATCTCTGATTTTCCATGAGAACAATCCCGCCCAATATCAGTTAGTTTCGGTACTCCTAATGGCCATTTAAATTGTACAATTCAGGCATCACCAAAATCACCCAAAATTTCAGAATAGGGGCCAAATGTTTTTTTTGGTTTCAATACGGCCAATTCGACTTGGTAGCCTTGAACAACTTATAGAAATTAGTAAGACCCACCTTATTGATTCGGCAACAAAAAAACAACAAAAAACAGACAAGCTCCCCTGAAATGCCCACTATAAACCCCAAAAATGCCCAAATGAAAATAAAAAACTATCACACCATTGAAATAAATAAATACGATAATTAAGAATTTGTTTAATTTAAAAACAATAAAAAAAATATATATTTATTATTTTATTTTATATTGCAATAATATATATAACATAATATAATAAAATAAATGCTACAAAAATTAAATATATGCAATATCATAATAATGAAAATAAATATATATGTGTAATTTATCTATAAATATACATAAATATATTATAGACTTATAAATACAATAATATAAGATACTACATAAATAAATACATTTATCACATATAATACATAATACAAGTTTTTATTGCATATCATAAAGACAGTATGTAAAACCATACATGTATCCCATACAGCAGTAATTTACCCCAATAAAAGTTAGGGTATTGCCACTTATAAATATGTATATGCAGCAACATATTATTTTAAAAACATAACAGCTCTTGTGGCATAACAATATCAGTGATGTCATGTCAGCTATATGTTGGCATTACATCTCAGGTGATTGTTCATTAATTGTCGACAGCAGTTAAGTTGTATGTTCCGTCCTGCCATCATGTCACGTGTATCACATTATCATTTCTTAATCTTGTTTATGAGCTTTATAACAACGGGGGGGGGGGGGGGGGGGGATCCAAAGGGACAAGATATAATTTAAGTGGAGAGGAGTGTGGGCGGACAATAGGGTCCATATGACTTTTCACATTATAATTTCATGTCCACACAGTGGATGCCAGCAGCCAGCATTGATTGGCAGTGTACTATTGTCCACTGTGTAAATTAAATGGTACCTTTAGCTATCCGAGTGTGCTATGCAGAGTCATGAACAGAAGTTACTGTGACATGATAGTAAAATTGCTACAAGGCTCTCAGACCACGTAGCACATCATCACATAATACCACCATTGCAAAACTCCCCAAAATAATTCAGCATGTACACTTCAAGAGTTCTATTCACTAAATGAATGCGGTTGAACTGATACCACATTTATAATTTTTTGTGAATAGACCCTATTGACACCAACACGCAGTGTGAGTGACTCCTATGCAATAGAAGGGGATTGCTTTTATGAAATGGTATTAGATGGCTCTTTAACAAACATGCAAAAAAATGTACTTAACCTTGTAGTGTGCATTCTCCCACAAAGTCTTTTTCTTGTCACATATTTTCCTCATGCATGAAAACCAGCTTAACACAGTTTATGTCTGGCATTATAATAGCGAAGACACTCAACTACATCATTCTGAAATATTCTTAAATACTCAAAGATACAGATTGTTTTGGGTAAAGTAGAATAGCAAAGATACAGTTTCATTTGTGTCACCACCCTGATATAAGATGAGCTGAGCTTGGCAGATAAGGGCAACAAAGATAAACACTACTGATAAGTGAGATAATACAGAACTAAACAATATAATCTTTCAATCTGAACAAAAGTTTCCAAGGATATTTGCCAAAACAATTAAGTAAAAAATGCAATAATATAAGTATTCCTGCTCAAAGCCTTCCTGATGAAACCAATTAGTTTTGTTCTTTGAGACAACGTTTTTACATTCAATGTCTTTTATTACATCATATTGTTGCATACAGTATATTCTTACTTTTTTTATACAAGTAGATTTGTCTAGCTCATTGCTTGTTAAACCTGCCCTCTAGGACCCTGAAAGCCGATAAAAAGAAAAAAAGCTTGCCGCAGAAGCACTGGCTGTGGAGATCAGAAGATCTCTCCTCACCAGCTCCCAGGAGCTGCAGTCCTCGAGGCCCCTATTTTGCCGAGGCCCCTGGGTTGCAGCCCCTAAAGCCCGGTACTGGAGATAAATTTAATATCATTCTACCGCAGGGAACCCAATGTTCTTCCTATGAGCCAAATGTGGAGCGCGTGACTGCAGTGTGCAGCCCACAAGACTTAATATTGGTGTTATAAATGTGTGATTTTGTTTGAATACAGTTGATTTAAACAGTTTTAGGACAGCTTAAGTATTACAGTTAAATAAACAAAAAAAATGTATATGGGTAATAAGCTATTCTTTAACATTGATGTAATTAAAAAAAAAAATATCTCCCAACTCACATATATGCACATATTTCTTCTTATACAGCTCTCTTCAGAATATGCTTGATGCCAGCGCTCTATTGACTTACCCTTTTTTGTTTATAAAGTGAACCATATTGATACAAAAATTGTCTTAATTGTGGTATCAGGATCTGGCAAAGTGTTTATATTTGAATAAATTTTATTGTTCCCTAGAGAAATAACTGGAAATCCGATGCCCTGCATTATCACTACACACGGGGAGCGCGAGCAGCACTTACTTACTGTAATGGGGTATGAGTGGAGAGAGACGTAGGTATGGGTGGAGAGAGACGTGGGTATGGAGAGAGAGAGAGACATGAGGGTATGGAGAGAAAGAGAGAGAGAGAGACATGAGGGTATGGGGAGAGAGAGAGAGAAAGACATGAGGGCATGGGGAGAGAGAGACACGGCTGACTGACATGGTGAGCATTGTGAAATATTATTTATCGCTCCTTGTGTACTTCTTTTCCAGTGATGCTCAGCCAGACTTTGGCTGGTTGGGCATCATAGGAACGGTAGTTAAAACTCATTCTGCTAGCTAGTAAAAAGTCTCCCATGTTGCTGGCTAGAAATAAATAAAACCACTACACAGTATTATGGCAAAATATATATCTTTATTTAAAATAAAAGTTTGTGTCTAAAGGGGAGGATTTCATAATATAACCACACCCACCTTTGGGCGCCAAAAGAAAACCTGCACCCAAGCACCCGTGACCCTAGGATCGGCCCTGGCTGGCGCCCCCCGTTGTGGCGCCCTAAGGCCGCTGCCTAAGCAGCCTTACGGTGGCACCGGCCCTGAATATACATAGCATAGGGTCTATTCAATAAAGAGAGAATGGCAGGGAATTGAGACAGAAATTTCAAACTTAAGGCCAAAGTAGCAGACTTGGAAAAATTCTTCCATGCAGCTGAATGGGAGAATTTCTCAGCTACTTTGGCCTTAAGTTAGAAACACCTGTTTCAATTCGCTGCAATTCACTCTTTAACATTATTCAGTTATTTTCACATACTTTTCGTGGTAGTCGAATCGACAACAGAGTGAGTGACTCTGATGCAGAATCCATGCGGCCGTCGGCACTCTTCAAATTTTTTCGGGATGTGTGTGCTGTCCGGAGCACACCTGTCAATTATTGTCAGGACATGGTATCAATGGCATCAGTGAGAGTGAGTGACTTCTTCTCTAGCAGTTATCCCTCTCCCCTCTGAGAAAATGCGGACACTAGAGCTTATTGTGTTAGATGAGCAGAGATAGTCAAATACCAGAGGTATTGAGCCCTGGTTTAGATGGGATATGACATTTATATTCTCCTATTGTGTTTCAACTTTCACTGCATATACTCATTGCCCTATTCACAATAGTCAGGACTGACCTATGTGGAGAAAGGGGAATTTCTAGTTAAGAAACCTGTATGGTGTTTCTGAGTGAAAGTCCTGGCAGTGAGGGAGACTGTCACTCACTCATTGATCTCTTCAACAAAAATTCTGGACTTTACTAAAAATAATCCAGGCTAAAAAATATCTCCATCATGCTGATAATATCAAATTTAATGCACAGGGAATGTAACAAGTAGCATTTTTTAAACTCTGTGTTATTAGTTAGCTTATGGCCTAGCAATATAATAAATTCACATTTCTAAATCAGAAGACTATTTATTCTCCATTAAACGTGTTAGCTTTTTATCACAATATCTCTGCGGCAGTCAAGCAACCCTGATGGTCACTATAACTGGAAGCATAGAGAGAGGAGGGGAGACGAGAAGGATTAACTAGGAAATGATCTCAGGATTGCTTTATAATATAATTTAGAATGTATAAACAGAACACGTTTATATCTGAACAGGAGGCAGGGCTCATAATATGAAGGAAAATTTCTTCTGAACCTTTCAGCAAGTGGAAAATGAGCTTCAGTTTTGGGTTAAATTTATTCTCGCATAAAAACAGGTGTTACATCATTGCCATAAATCACTGAAATACTGGGTTCAATGTTGTATATTATCATTTAACACTGTTTTTAAACTCAACATTTTCTATTGCAGTGTATGATTTTAGATGACCCATACTTCCCAAATTTTATCCAAAGCAAATTTGGATGCTGGAGGAGGAGCGTGGGAGGTCGAGTGTCAGAGCTAAGTCATCAGTGTGCAGTTGGCAATCTCCAGTGTCCACTTTCCTGCCGAATAAAAAGGGCAGTTGGGGGTGTGAGGACCTGAGGTAAATTAACGCAGTTTAACAGTTTCCAGGGCAAACATTATCACATTGTTTAGAGTGTGGATGGAACACAGTTACCAATAGCCACAATTGATTATTTAGCCATCATAGTATAATGGCTTTGAGGCCCCACGCTGTCAGGTTGCCATGTTGTCAAATATAGACTATAGATCATGACTACTGCTGCTCCCTTGTAATTAAGGATTATGTGCATGTCAGGGTCAGAAGGGCCTAAGGGAAAACTAGGAGATTTTCAAGTTGGGTGTCCAACTGCTGTGGCCAATGCATCAGTCTTTATTTTTTAATATATATATTTATATAAATATTTTTCTGATGTACTGCTTGGGTCATTGAGTGCAGAGGGGTCGACTCACTGTGTGTTCTTTTACCCCCTCCTTGCCACATAGCCAATCAGTTCAGGTAGTAGGGATTTTCTGTTCCTGCCCTCTACTCTGCATGAGGTCACATAAGCAGTGACAGATCTGTGCCAGGAAAGCGTGGACCTGTCATTATGTATAACAGCAACGACTATGGAGGGACCCTTCAGCCCAATTCATAGAAAAGGCCTTCCTTCACAAGACCATCAGGGATTAGAATGCCTCCAACCTCCCTTTCCGCAGGTAGGCAACTGGGAGGAGGGATTTTTGTGGAACTGCTGTGCACCACATATCCAATGATACTAAGCCAACATAATGGGAGAATCTTGGCTGGCTGAGCATCATAGGTTATCATCTTTAGCAGAATTTAGCCATGTATCATGGGTGCCTTTTTTTTGCTGGCTGAGCATCATGGGAACTGTACGTGCATCATGACATGCAATATGTTATCAATCTGATAATGCTACAATATCATAATCTGTGGCTACCACATTATATCATTAGATGCTGATAACCAGTGATGGCATTTGGGGTGTCCGACCTGTGCGATCGCACAGCCGCCACTTTAAAAAAAAAAAACGTTTGCCGGTAGAGGCAAAAGATCTCCCCTCACCAGCACTCTGCACGGCCGCACAGTAAGATTCAGGGAGGGGGTGTCTGCTTCAAGAGGGAGCCACGGGCAGCATAAGTAAGTAAGTGCTGCTCACGCCCCCCATGCTTAGTGATATGGGAAGTGGAAGGAGAAGGAAAGAGATATTGGGAGGGGAATGATAAATAATTGATATGAGAGGGAGGAGAGATAACAGGTATGGGGGAGAGAACAGATATGGGGGGGGGATGAGAGACAGACAGACATGGGAGTAGGGAGAAGAGAAACATACATGGGAAAGGAGAGATATAAAAAATGGGGGGGGGGTTGGGGGGTTGGAGAGAGACAGAAATGGCAAGGAAGAGGAAAGGGACAAACATGGGAAGGTAGAGAGACATACATGGAGGGAGAGGAAAGAGACAGGCATGAGGAGGGAGAGGAGACAGAGAGACATGAGGGTAGAGAGATTATATGGTGATCTTTGTCCAATACCAATGTGGATATTAGACTATATACTGAAAATTATACCACCGTCTATGGCTAGTGGACTATATGGTTATAATTATATCACTGTCTGTGGCTGACAGACTGCATGCTGATAGGCAGAGATGATGATATTTTATATTTATCAGGTTATAAACGTATAATAATTATACTGGACCACCATATATGGCTGATATGCCACGGTTTCACCTTGTCAATTAAAATAAGCCTTTTTCAGGTCCTAATTAACATGCCACAGTCACATAGCCATTAACAAATGCAACAGCCAGTTTACCTATTAAAATATGCCACAGTTTGTCTATTACATTTGCCACAGTATGCCCATTAAAATGTGGCACTGTTTGGCACTGTTTGCCCATCAATGCCACTGTTAGTTTACCCATCACTATGCCACAGACAGTTTGCCCATTAAAATGCCAGAGCCAAACTAGCCATTAATATTCCACTGTTAGCTTGTACATTAATATGCCACAGAAAATGTGCCCATTAATATGCCACTGTTAGTTTGTCCATTAATATGCTACAGCCAATTTTCCTATTAATATGTCACTGTTAGTTTTCCAATTAATATGCCACATCCAATTTCCCCATTAATGTGCCACAGCCAATTTGCCCATCTCTGCCCTTTCTCTAGTTCCATAATGTATTTTTTTAAAAACGTAGCCCAGAATTGAACCGCATATTCAAGGTGAGGTCTTACCATGGACCTGTAAAGAGGCAGAATAATATCTTCCTCCTGTGAGTCAATACACCTTTTAATACACCCCAATATCTTATTGGCCTCTGCAGCTGCCAGCTGACACTATGCACTACTGCTAAGTCTATTGTCTACAACTACTCCCAAATCTTTTTCATTAGTAGATTTCCCCAAGGAAACACCATTTAAACTATATGTTGCATATTTATTATTGTACCTAAAATGCATAATTTTACACTTGTCTACATTGAATCGCATTTGCCATTGATCTCCCCAATTACCCAATTTGTCCAAATCCTCTTGCAGCGAAGATACATCTAGCTCAGACTGTATTACCCTACTTAGTTTTGCGTCATCGACAAACACCGAAACATGGCTCCCTATGCCCTCTGGGAGAACATTAATAAACAAATTAAAAAGAAGAGGACCCAGAACAGATCCCTGAGGTACTCCACTTATCACATCTGTCCAATTTGAGAACTTTCCATTTATCACCACCCTTTGCATTCTGTTTTTCAACCAATTAACAATCCACAAACAAACCTCTGGCCTTAAACCTATTTGAGTCAATTTGTACAGTAACCTTTTATGTGGAACTGTATCAAATGCCTTAACAAAGTCTAAATATATAACATCCACTGCAGCACTCATACCTATATTTTTACTCACCTCCTCATAGAATGTAATTAAGTTAGTTTGACAAGATCTGTCTTTCACAAAGCAATGTTGGCTCCTGCTAATGAGATTCCTGTTCAATATGAAATCTTGAATATATTTTCTTAGCAACCCTTCAAACTGTTTCCCCACCACAGATGTCAAGCTTACAGGTCTGTAATTGCCCAGCTGGGAATTTGATCCCTTTTTAAATATGGGCACCACATCAGCTTTACTCCAATCTGAGGGCACCATGCCTAATCTAAAATAATCCATGAAAATCAAAAATAACGGTCTGGCCAGGACCTTGCTTAGCTCTTTAAGTACCCGTTTGTGTATACCATCCAGCCCCTGGGCTTTGTCTATTTTAACACCATTTAATTATTTTAACACTTTTTCTTGTGTCAAACAATCACATAATTGCTGTGACTGTTTTGAAAACGTAGTTTCCAGGTTCTTGTCCATTGGTTCTTCCTTGGTAAAAACAGAAGAAAAAAAAATTATTTAAAATATCTGCTTTCTCCACTGACAATCTCACCCATTTAAGATAACAAGAATCCCACATTTTCAGCCTTTACTTTTTTGCCATTTATATATTTAAAGATTTTTTGGTTATTCTTCTTGCTCTCCTTAGCAATTGTTTTTTCATTCTGCAATTTAGCCAATTTAATAGCCTTTTTTCAATCTTTGTTGGCTTCTTTATATTTTTCAAATGCCTCTACTGATCCCTCAACTTTATAATGTTTAAACGCTACTTTCTTTTTATTTATTTCCTGATTTACCTTACTGGTTAGCCACATTGGTTTTAGTTTGCTTCTTTTATATTTGTTACCATTTATATGTATATTTTTGTAGTGTTAGTTTGAAGGTATTTCACTTACCTTCTGTGTTTTTTCCCAAAAATAATCCATCCTAGTCAAGTAGACCAAGGGATGTATTAAACCTACCAAAGTTGGCTTTTTTACAATTAAGTGTTTTGGTGGGACCCATACCAATTTGCCCTTTTGAATTAATCTCAAAGGATACCATGTTATGGTCACTATTCCCTAAATGCTCCCTTACTTGGATGTTAGAGATAAGCTCCTCCATGTTAGTTATTACCAGATCCAGGCATACTTGCCCTCTTGTTGGTGTCTGTACTAGCTGAGACAAAAAGTTGTCATTCAACAAATTCAGAAACTTACTGCGTTTAGCAGAATTTGTGGTTCCATTTTGCCAATCTACTTACTTACGATACTACACCCTAATTTAGAAGCCTTTAGACGTGTGTCAGCGCTTGCTAAAGCAGACTAATGTGAGCTCACACGGACTGACCGGCGCAGGTCACATGACCGCCTGATGAAGTCATGTGACCCGCGATCACACTAAAACTGTCCCCGAACAATCTTGATTTTGCCGGAACTGTCCCGGCAAAAAGGGGAAAGTTGGCAACTATGTAACACTGTCTGTAGCGAGCAGACCATATGCTAATAACTGTACTACACCACCATCTGTTGAAGGCAGACCATGTGCTTTCATTAATTAGAAAGGCTGGAATCTGAAAGGTGCTATCTATACCATACTATCATCTGTAGTTAGCAGACTATGTGCTGAGTAATTATAATGGACTACCTTCTATGACTAGCAGACCCTGTATTTGGTCAAATAAATGTAGTGTGCCAACTTTTGTATTTCTCATGCAGCTCATTTATTTTACATTTACTAATCATTAGTTCTGGCCTTGAACTGTGAAAAAAATATGTTTTTTTATCATTGTGTGGAGTGGGTGCATGGAGGGTAATTAAGGCTTTCTTAGCTTTTTCAATATAGTACACAATGGGGGACATGTATAAAAACTTCTGCACTGCAAAGTGTAGGGAGTTTAGAAAAAAAGGGAGTATACATTGGTGCATGGCCGATTGCGCCAGTATTTGGCGCAAGCTGCGTGTGCGCCGTGTTTATACATGCCCCCCCGATGCTGCATGCACTCCAGGCTGACTCAATGCAATATGGGGCTGGTATAAAATAAATCCATGGCTGATTTATATTCTCAGTCCTGCCCTGGAATCATTACTAACTAGAATTATGTTATTTCTGGTGCTCTGTACCCACTGACTGTCTTGCATAGAAAAGTATTGTATCGTGTATTTAGAGGACGTAGTATTATAAAGGACATATGGTGACTTAATTACTCATTTTTTTCTGCTTCTGTCTCTATATACATACTGTGACCATCAGCTGGCTGACTCTTCAGGAATGAAGTTTGAAGGCAGATATCTGGAGAAATTAACAAAAGGGAGTCCAGACGCAAAGTCAAAATACAAGCCTAAGGTATGAGTGGAGAAATCAAGTGAAGTTGCCTATGTAGACCAAGGCTGATACACAGAAGAACTCAAAAGACCAATAATATACTAACACCAATATCTGGAATATGAAGCATGCATTAAAATAGAAAGAAGGACCATGCCACCATCTACACAAAGGCGTTCTACTACTGATTCAGGCCGCAAGTGAGAACTTGATACAAACAGTCACTGCATTTAGGGTTGTCACCTACGATTTAGAGGCATAAAGCTGCAAAATAATAATTACAGAAGTAAGAATCCAATTGATAAATGTCTAATTTCAAGGATCTCTGTTACAACTGCCTTACACTTAATATATCTTCTGAGTGCTACGTCACCCAGATACTAAATGCCTCTTTGGTTAGGTGATCTTTATCCGGAATAAATAATGTTTTACTCAGTAAGCTTCCAGATAAGGTCCCAGTGCTATTGTAGTTCAAAGTTCCTTATTGTTCAAGATTCCAGCTTCTGAAATGACTTAGTGACACGATTAACCAATAGGGTGTCCATACCACCTCTTTAATTCAAATTGCTCTAAAACGATGCCTTAGTTGTCCTTAGTAGAAGCTGAAATATGTTCACTTTACCCACTTCTCAATCACCAGTTTGCTCCAGTGGTAACCCAGCTCCGGAGTGATTTACTATCAGTTTCTCCATTGTGTAATTAATTGTGCCATGGGTAACAGGGAATTTCAATAAAAAATCTAGGTCAATGCTTCACTACAATTCTATAACAATTCACTGTGTACTGTATTTCTGGTATGTTGCTGCTAATGTATTTCCCCTGCATACACCCTTCCGGATGATGTCCTGGCTGTGTAAAATAGCTTGCATACACTCGACTGAGAGTATGGTTGGAGACACTGTGGGGGATAGACAATTAAATAGGATGACAGTGCAAAAGAAGGTGGATTGGAAGATGGCATAAAATATATAAATAACCAAGCAGTACTTCAAGGAATTATAACCACAGATAACAGACTTTGTTTACAGCAACCTCCTTATTACAGAATGTTGTAAACAAACACACATGATATATATATATATATGTACCCATACATACAACACTGATTGATCACTTAAACCCTCAGAGCTTCCACATAGATGGGCCATAAAATTAATAATGCCCCCAGCAATTCTGTGGGCTTATCCACAGCTCGCAGTCAATTTTATTATAGCCACAGCTAATTAGGCCTTACACTGAGGTATATAAGAAATCAGTATTGATTGGTGGTAGACAAAATGGTGTTTTCTGTATTCGAAATAAGACAGAGTGCTCAACTCCACTTATAAGAAATATTTTTCACATCTAAGCGGAAAACGTAATTTTGCGATACTAAAACCGTATTTGCTCGAATATAAGACAACCCTGATTATAAGACCACACCCCAAACTTTGGAAAAAACTAAAAGCCTGAATATAAGACTACCCTATAGGAAAAAAGTGTAACTTGTATATATTCACATGTAAATTGCTTTTTAATATGTAATAAAAATTATGATATTAAACAAATGCATTTCTTGTTTTTATTTCCTATGTGCCAATGCTGCCTCTCTCCCCCTCCCATGTTGTCTCTCCCTCCCCCCAAACTTTTCTCTCTCTCCCCTTCCTCCTCTTGTCTTTCTCTCCCCCCTCCCTCCCCTTGTCTCTCTCCCCCCTCCCTCCCCTTGTCTCTCTCCCCCCTCCCTCCCCTTGTCTTTCTCTGCCCCCTCCCTCCCCTTGTCTTTCTCTGCCCCCCTCATCTTTCTCTCCCTCCCTCCCTCCCCTTGTCTTTCTCCCCCCCCCCTCCCCTTGTCTCCCCCCCCCCCTCCCTCCCCCGTCTCTCGCTCCCACCCGGACAGCCGGTCCGTCATAATAGACGGCAGTGTCGGGCAGCATGGAGGATGTCTGCACTATCCTCCGCTGGTGCCCGGCACTCCCGCATTTGCTCTGAAAAAAACCTTGTCTTATATTCGAGCAAATATGGTAATTAGCAGGCACTACACCATTAGGCATGATTATGATTAACTTAATCTAGAGAGAAGGATAGTTTTAAGTTTAGTGTTTTTTTTCTTTCTCCTCTCGTGTTGTTTGATTGCTATGAAGTTTTTATAAGGAAAAAAGAAATAAGGAAAAGTTAAAGGACAACTGTCACCATAAAAGAAGTTCTGTTTAGGGGGGGGGGGGGGGGGGGGCGGTACCAACCGTGGCCAGCAGCAGACGTGCTTTACATGGGCTCCGTCTTAAATGAGCAAATTACACGGAATTGGGACGATTTTACCCTCAATAAGCCAGTGAATTGGTACCTGGATATCACATATATACAATGGGGAGAAAATCGAAGCAGTTTGAGAGCTCCCAGAAGACAAAGAGCCAAAATATTGGGTCTCTCCTGTTTAGTCCCTTACAGCCTGTCTCGAGTTTGGAGACACCGATTCCAACGCAGGCCAGGACAGACTCTGAGGGCTTCTCAGAAGATGAAGGCTCCACACAAAAAGAGATCCAGGAGAAGCGGACAACCTCTAAACCAACGACTGTGATGCAAACCCCAGCAACGAAGGCGGACATACAAAAACTGTATTTAGACCTTCAAACGGTGATCAAAGCCGAACTAGCCAGTGTCCGGGCATATGTCTCAACGCTTCATACTAAAGTAGCAGCGCTGGAAACCTCAGAAGCGCAAATGCGGCAAACTCAGGTGGAGGCTGCCAACCAAACGTCTAATCTCACCTTGCAGATGGCGCAGTTCCATAGACGAAGTCTTGGAAGGCAGATCACGCCAACTAAATATCAAGGTACGGGGGTTGACGGAGGATGTAGGGCCCGATATCCTTCCCACCTACCTTAAAAAGGTACTTCTCCATATACAACCTGATGTAGATACGAGAAATGTGAGGATCATGGACTGCTATCGTATTAGAAAAGCTGCTAAAGCGCCCCCGAACACCTGACGCGATGTCATAGTAACCTTGAAATCATTGTCCGAAAAACTGGCTGTTTTAAAAGCAGCACGAAAGCTCCAAACGGTCAGCTATGAAGGTGTTGCGCTGCAGATCTTTGAAGACCTGCCTCCGGAGACCCTCCGGTGGAGGAGGTCCATGGCCACCCTGACCACTCACCTACGAACTCACGCCATCCGTTACCGCTGGGGATTACCCCATTCACTAACCATAAGCAGAGACAATAAAATCCTTACCATTGAAGACCGGACCGCCGCTGTAGGATTCTTGAAAGACTTGGATCTTCCACCGCTCGATGACTCGGATGCGGATCTGTGATCTATTCCAGTAGGATCGTCTCTCAACGTGTTTTTCTCCTTTGGACTATAACTGTTTGGACAGGCACTTTTTAAAAAATTTCTTTTACATATGGACTTATTCTGGCCAAGATGTATTCCCCCCCCCCCCCCCCCGCGGGGCATGCCGTCCTTGTTTTGAGGAAGCGGTGTATTTTTTCTCGGATCACCCCTTCTCGGTGCCGAGGCCCATTCTCTTTTTGTGCAGCTCCCTCTCGATGCTGCCGGTGCACCCTTTCTTGGAGCACCCCTTCCCCTCTGTTCTTTCTCTGTTTTCTTATTCTCATTCCCCCCTCTCCTTTCTTTCTCTCCCCCCTCTGTTTTTAAGTTTCATGGTTGCCCCATTCAGTACTACCTATACTGACACTGTTTTTTTTTGTTTGTTTTTTCTCGACCCGACACGAAGCGTATTTTATTAAGTTGTTTTGTGCTATATACATGTCAGATCTTACAATATATACTGTATTTGTGTATGGGTAGCAGCACAGTCCCTATCATTACAACAAGTCGCTTAGGTCAGTGGCGGATCCAGGGGGGGGGGGCAACAGGGCAATTTCCCCCCCCCCCCGAGAAGAGAGAAAAAAAAAAAAGACACTTTAAAAAAAAAAAAAAAACGCGCTTGCAGGCAGAGACTGAGGTGAGAAGGGATCGTAAGATCCCCCTTACTTTCTCTGCCTGCCGGCAGGCTGCACAGGGAGCCGAACAGGCAGCACAGAGAAACCTCCGTGCTGCCTGTTCGGCTCCCCGTGCAGTGTGCCGACACGGAAGTGCCGACAGGTCACGTGACCGGCGCGCTGACGTCATACGCGCGCCGGGTCACGTGACCTGTCGGCACAACCAACTGTGAGACGAACAGGCAGCATGGAGAAGACCATGCTGCCTGCCACTAGCCACCAGGGAAAGGTAAGTGCTGGGGAGATGGGGGGAATGTACTGGGGAAAGAGGCAGGGGCTTATTAATGATAGGAAACACTGGCATATTACTGGGCAAATTGGCTGGGGATATTAAATGGCAAATAACTGGCATATTACTGGGCAAATTGGCAGGGGATATTAAATGGCAAATAACTGGCATATTACTGGGCAAATTGGCAGGGGATATTAAATGGCAAATAACTGGCATATTACTGGGCAAATTGGCTAGGGATATTAAATGGCAAATAACTGGCATATTACTGGGCAAATTGGCAGAGGATATTAAATGGCAAATAACTGGCATATTACTGGGCAAATTGGCTGGGGATATTAAATGGCAAATAACTTGCATATTACTGGGCAAATTGGCAGGGGATATTAAATGGAAAATAACTGGCATATTACTGGGCAAATTGGCAGGGGATATTAAATGGCAAATAACTGGCATATTACTGGGCAAATTGGCTGGGGATATTAAATGGCAAATAACTGGCATATTACTGGGCAAATTGGCAGGGGATATTAAATGGAAAAATAACTGGCATATTACTGGGCAAATTGGCAGGGGATATTAAATGGCAAATAACTGGCATATTACTGGGCAAATTGGCAGGGGATAATAAATGGCAAATAACTGGCATATTACTGGGCAAATTGGCAGGGGATATTAAATGGCAAATAACACTGGAATATTATTGGACAAATTGGTTGGGGCATATTAAATGGCAACTAACACAGGCATATTATTGAGCAAATTGGCAGGGGCATATTAAATGGCAAATAACACTGGCATATTATTGGGAAAATTGGTAGGGGCATATTAAATGGCAAATAACACTGGAATATTATTGGGCAAATTGGCTGGGGCATATTAAATGGAAAATAACACTGGAATATTATTGGGCAAATTGGCTGGGGCATATTAAATGGCAAATAACACTGGAATATTATTGGACAAATTGGCTGGGGCATATTAAATGGCAACTAACACTGGCATATTATTGGGGCAAATTGGCTGAGAGAGCCATACATGGGAAGGGAGAAGAGAGAGACATAAATGGGATGGTAGAGGAGAGACAGACAGACATGGGTTCGCAGAGGAGAGACAGACAAATATGGGATGGCAGAGGAGAGACAGACAGATATGGGAAGGGGAGAGGAGACAAACAGACATGGGAAGGGAGAGGAGAGAGACATAAATAGGAAGGGAGAAGAGAGAGACATAAATGGGATGGTAGAGGAGAGACAGACAGACATGGGATGGGAGAGGAGAGACAGAGAGATGGGAAATGAGAGAAGAGACAGATGGACATGGGAAAGAAGAGGATACATAGACGGACATGGGAAGGAAGAGGAGAGAAACGGGCATGGAAGGAAGAGAGACAGAGGGACACGGGGAGTGAGAGGAGTGCGACAGACATGGGAAGGGAGAGGAGCGTGACAGAAGGACATGAGAGAGAGGAAAAGACAGACGGACATGGGAGAGAGGATAAGACAGACGGACATGGGAGAGAGGATAAGACAGACGGACAAGGGAGAGAGGAAAAGACAGACGGACATGTGCCCCTCCCGAGATCAGACTCTGGATCCGCCCCTGGCTTAGGTAGAGTTTCATGTTTGTTCTATCTACTCTTTTCTTAAAAGTATCTGCTTGGTTCTTTGTCTCTCACTTTTTTTCTATTTTTCTAAGTATATTTTTCTCTATCTTTCTGATTTTCCTGCATATTTTCTTTTCTTCTTTTCTTTCTGGATTTCTAGATTCCCAACTATTTTTCTATAATCCTTTATATAGTGATATCTCTAATTTAAGATTGACACGGGCTTTCTTATTATTTGAACTATCGTATATTCATTTGATTTGTGTAAGGGTCCGCCTGTCAGACACTCTTTAGCATAGTTCAGTTAAACTTGAAGGATATTTCTTGAAAAATGTTTATATGATGTTGAGATCCCTTTCATACTAAGACCTAATTCTAGATCGAGAGATATGTACTAACAGGGATGACAAGTTTTAAATATGTTTAGTACATTTTTATTTCTCCATTTTTATAGAATCATTTCTTATGCTACAGTTAACCCTATGGGTTTACTATGGTTTTCATATATTTTCTCAAAAAATTGAAAATATATTCGTATTTTGATATTGTTTACACAACCCTCTTATATCTAAGTGTGATGCCATACGATATATTATGTATACGTTGTGTATTCCTTTTTTATAAGTGACACAATAAAAACGTTAAAAAAAAAAAAAGAAGTTCTGTTTAATTGAAAGGTTGCATTCTAAATAGAAATGGTTTAATGAAAGAATATAAAGAAAGCACCATACTGATCCTTTTCCCCTCCACATAGCTCTATCAAGGGGTAGACATCTTGGATCAGATCTTCATGCATCTGACCCAAGATTCCAGACAGAATGTCTGCACCCAATACAGCTATATACAGTATAGGCAAACCAGGCTCAAAAAGGGACTTTATTTGTACTCTTTTATTAAAGTATTTCGGTTTAAAATGCCTAAACTTGATGCAATCTTTCAATTACACATAACTTATTTTTTAGCGACAGTTGTCCTATAGTGGTATATAATGTTTAATTTAATATTTGTTAAATTTGAAGTAAGTTATACCTATTACCTATTTTTCTTTTCACTTGGAGCGAGGGTCATGCCGTTTGTTTGTGTTTGTGTTTTTTGTTTTATGAAATACTTATATATATTCATGTCATTTATTGACATGTAAGATTGTATACTGACCTTTAAGCATCAATGATTGTATAGTGACTTTAAGCATCAATGTTTGTACATGATATATGATCAAGTAAAAGAATGAAAAAAAAACAAAAAATTGCAATCAAATGCAGACAGCTGTAGCAAGAAGATGGATAACCACAGGTCTGCCAGCCCTTGATGAAATAATAGATATCAATAAGATCATGTAAATGGAGAATATGACTCACACTGTTCAAATCTCTACTGCCTCTTTAGATAAAAATTAGATCCTGTGGTTCTCAGTCGCATTAGTCACATCAGTAAATCCAGTCCCTTCTTTCCAGATTTCTTTATGACACTCTAAAAATAGTGGCACCTTTCTTTGTCTCCTTTCTATTTCCAAAAATATTTAAAGATTGTATGTTTAAATCATTACTACAAGTCTTCGTAATTATATTATATATTTATAAAGTTACATATGTCGATATAGCCGTAGACATCATCACTCCCTCTTGAAACACAACATGTTGAACATAGAAACATTTGTGATATTGTCTTGACAATATAAAACTGTTCGAGTGGGAAGTCAGCTTTAAAACAAATCGTTTTGAAGAACAGTAAATTCCTCTTTCCTTTTTATAGGACTCTTTTGTCTTTTTGTTACATTATTTTAATTATGTGAAACATCATTTTAATCAATCCCTCCAAATCTTGCAAAAATAAACAGAGGTTCATTGGTCATTCATGACTGTATAAATATTCACAGGAAAGTCATGTTTATGACATTTTTCCTCTCATGCTCCAAAACAATACTTTCTTACAGACACTTTCTGGTACTATATCAGCTTTTTTGATCTTCTCATGATATATATATATTTTTTTTATAAACAATTTAAACAAAACAATTCACATCCTCATACTACTTCATACACATACTGGACACACTAGCCATTCCAGAGAGAAAGACATTTTTTTTTTATCAGGCAAGATAACTGTAACAACAAATTGAAGTATTTTTTAATTGTAAAATATTCCTTGCTATACATATAATAATGTAAAATGTTATTACACTGAGATTACTTTCTTTTTTTTTATTTCATTTTTCATATCTGTTTGAGAAAATGTTAACATCAGTATCTTAACCTTAATCTGATATTAATGGTTGATGAAGCCCAGCAGCAGCTGGAGGGCTGCAGGTTGACACCCCTGTTCTAAATATTTTCTCTAGTAGATGTAAAAAATGAAAGAAAGGCAAAAATTTGGCTGTTTCAGGCTACATTTCTAATTAGATTGAAGACATGTAGTTTATCCTTCAACAATAAGCAACAAAAGCCCTCTTTTCTTATCCAGAAAATCATCTCAAGGAGAAAAAGGTCCTTCTTGACTCCGTCAAGGCGGTTGGATTCACCCTGAATCAGCATTACCTAAGCTGCTTTTAATTGTTGTAGCACTGTATGTGTTTCATTGCATCCAAAATCCAACCATTTTTTTAATGTATTGATTGCACCTTTCTTCTAAAAAGATCCTATGCTGTCTGAAAAGTTCAGTCTGTAATGAGATGGTTAGCTCTAGGTATTGACCTTGAACATACTTAGAATTGGTAATCATATGCAGATGATGGCTTACAGAGTTTTTAGAGAAAACATCCCCTTTTGGAAAGTCAGCTAAAATCTAATTAATAATTAATGAATTAATTAATCTTGGCTGGCTTTTGGCTGGCTGAGCATGACAGGAAATATAGGCTGCAAGCAGGGCTGCCACCAGGAATTTCAAGGCCCCTTACTGAAAACATTTTTGCCAGTTAATATGCCAGGGTTATGCCAATTATTATGTCAAGATTATACCAATTAATATGTCAGGGTTATGCCAATTAATATGCCAGGATTATGCCAATTAATATGCCAGGATTATGCCCCTCAATATGCCAGGATTTTGCCCCTCACTATGCTCCTTATGCCACCCTCCTCCCCCATTCCCCAGCCAGTACTTACCTCCTTGCTGCTGTCTCCCGGTGCAGGTCCATGGCTGTGAGGGAAGCGTTGTGCTCTCCCCTCCAGCCGCACGGATTCAATTAAGTTTTTTTTAAAACAAACTTTATTGAAGCCGCACGGCTGGAGGGGAGCGCACAACACTTCTCTCACAGCGGCCGACCGGCTTTTAACGGAATTTTACTAGACCCGCCGGGACTGGGATGCCAGTATCGCCCGTCACCCCCTGATGGCGGGCCTGGCCACAAGCATTATATAAAAAATATACACCTTTTAAAGCTGTAATCACTGTATCCTATATATGGCCTCATACCTGCCATATAAACCTAGCAAACCTATACATGTGGTACCGCTTTACTCAGAGGACGTTGCTGAACATATTTTGGCATGTTGTTTGGAAATAAAACAGTACAACCCCTTTAAATTCATATCTAAATTACAAAGTGTGTGGGGACAAAACACAAAAAACTTGTCAAAGATTTGTGGTAAAATGACTGCCAGAAAAGTGTCAAAATCCCCCAAGTTGAATACCCTGGGATGCCTAGGTCTCGTCTCAATTTTATGTGATGAACATGACACAAAATGCTTTATTATTCCTGCTTTGTAGTCCCTACCCACATTTAATTTCCCGTTATTCTTCTATTGCTTAATTAATAATTAATCACACTTGCAATTATGTATTAATAACAATTTGGCAGCAATATAATAGCAGGATTAGCACAGTAATTACCACTGTACTTAAACAATATTAAGAATCATAAGTAAAGGAAATATGCAAAGGGAAGGGAGAGGGAGACACATATTTCTACACAGGCAGGAACAATTTATTCCACCAAGATTCACCCCCCAATGAGGAAAACAGGAAGAAAGAAGAATGAAGAAAAGATGTTTGTGTTACATCCTCAACTTCCCATGATTCACAGTAATAGGAAATACTTCCTCTGGGATCAGAAGGGACTCACATAGTACCCAACCCACCCCAGATAACTTCCATTGAACTCAATTGCTCTTATTTAAATCTTTCAGCAAAAAAAGAGGTTTTAAAAAAATAAACAGAGTAGGTTATATAATAAAAAGAAATCTATAATACACTAAATTAACAACAGGATATGTTTACATAATATACTTGAGAAGTGACTCACTGGGTTGCCAGATGATTCTGACTAAAATATGAGTTAATTGTAAAAAATATACTGGGCATAGAATAGTTCTGAGGATGCCCCTTTGGGGGGCATATGATGTCTTCAGGAGGGCTGTAAGTTGGGGATGGGACTCTTCATCGCGGCTGCTTCCGCGCAGCTGCTTCACCGCCGACTCTGCACAGATCGTCGCTGGAAATTTCATCACGGGACATTTCATTGCTAAAGGTAAGTATTTTACCTATTTTAGTTTGGTTACAATTAGGGTTTAGGGGGTTAGTATTAGGGTTTAGGGGGTTAATTTTAGTATTAGGGGTCGGGGGTTAGTATTAGGGTTTAGGGGGTTCATTTTAGTATTAGGGGTTGGGGGGTTAGTATTAGGGTTTAGGGGGTTAATTTTAATATTAGGGGTCGGGGGTTAGTATTAGGGTTAGTATTAGGGTTTAGGGGGTTAATTTTAGTATTAGGGGTCGGGGGTTAGTATTAGGGTTTAGGGGGTTAATTTTACTATTGGGGTTAATTTTAGTGTTAGTATTGGGGTTTGGGAATCATTTATTAGAGGGGGGTATTTTCGTTTTACTTTTAGATTTGTAAGAGCTGACAGTTCAGCGCTGAACTGTCAGCTCTTACATAGCCATTGCTGACAGTTCAGCATTCTAACTGCCGCGCTGAACTGTCAGCGATGAAGATGCGGCGCGGAAGTGTCCTAGACCCTGTAAGTTCTCAAGGCAGAGTATCTAAATATTCTTTTGAAGTGACAGACTCAAACAGGTAGGTTAATCACAGTAACAAGAAACAATAAATAGTTCTACCTAATGCATTTGATAGATGGTATCTATCTAATTTTTAACGGGACTTTGTCAACCTGAACATTGTTTATACAGTGGATGTAGAGAATATAACAATGTTGATACATGATCCATACATTGTGTGAGCAAAATTGCAAGCAAATTCCTAACATAAGAGAAATACAGGTTTTAAATGTGTCCGTGGTCTCCTGTGTAAGCAATAGCTAGGTTGGCAGAGTCCTTTTAGTCACCAAGAGCTTAAAGGGCTAGAAATTCTGAGGGGGAATGATACTTTGAAGAGAATTAGAGGGGGGGGGGGGGGGGGATATTGTATATATGTTAAATTGTGTTCATTAGTAAACTACTGAAATTGTGAAAGGTTCCCTGTATAAGGTCCTCGGGAATGTGTTAAAATAATTATTTCTTGACTGCTTTATTTCATACATTTAAAATAATCTGTAGTACAAAAGAACTTAGAAGAATTTGATGAACAGCATGCTGACCATAGCTGTCAAATGAACAACACCTGACTCATTTTCGCCGAGGATCCTTTGTATTGATATATTAAAGTTTAGATGCGGGGCATTTCTGGAGGAGTAGGAACAGTGTTTTTTCGTGAAGTTATGGTTTAACCGGCTTGGGATCCCCAAAGATGCCCCAAACCCGACTATATTATGGTGTGAGTCTGTCCTGATATCATATTTGCCATATTGCAGCACGTATTTTCTGTTTTGAAATCTCTATAGAAGATACCACAGATAATCACTTCCTATCTGGGACCTGCAGGACTCATGGAGTAACAAGCTTTTGGGAAGACACCATGTCTTATTACAGAGTGTCTGTAATAAACGTAACACCATACTTGAAATGTTCTACTTTATCATAAATGGAACAGAGAATTAGGCATTGTTTAACATACACAGACCATTCACAGAATCACTGCTCTTTATAGTAGCACTCTGAATTTACACTCACGAGGTGAGTCACTGGCAAGACCAGATGGAAACTCATTCCGCTCAGTAAATGGATTACTATCCATGACTACAAAGGCTTATGTTTATATTTCCATTCTGTACAGAGTAAGAATGGAGACAGAGAGATGGAAGTGAGACAGAATGGGAAAGGGGAGAAGAGAAATAATGAGAGATAAAAATAAAAGAATTCCTCATCCCAAAGGGTAATAATATAAATGATGCAGGCCATTAGTAATGAAGGATTTTTTTATTTTTCCCTCCAAATGTATTTGAAAATGGATGTAATGCAAGAATGCTGCAATGCAAGTTTGTGTAATGTTTGGGAATTATTATATATTATTATTAGACTACTAAGAGTTGTAACAGGACAAACCCTGGTTAGCTAGAGACCCACTGTCACCCACACAAACATTTGATAGTATAACTACAAGACACATGATTACTTTAGTAACGACAGAGATTCAGGGATAGGTATACCATTAGGAGCAATTAGGCAGCTTGATATGGTACCACAATAGGGGGAAGTCAAGTCAAAGCAAGCTTTTAAAGGAGAAATGGGGTCCTGACATAGTGTGGGGTAAGGGAAAGAGGAGGACAAGTAAATGCAGAGCAAATTGCAGGAATAATAGGAAAGCAATGATTAGAGGGTCTGCTCAATAAATTAAGACGTGAACTTCTCAATTCCCTGCAATTCTCTCTTTCATGAATAAAGCCAATCAAGAGCTTTAAAAGAAGTAATAAGTTAGATTCCTTGGCACAGATAAGACAGACATATAAGACCATAAAGATATAAGGATGTTAGACAAAAACCTTTTATTTGGTGATATTGTATAAAATTCCCAGAGCTAAGTCATACAGTCATTGGAACAGGATGATTGGACATTTCTAATCATTGAGATCTCAAATAAAAGAAAATAAATCCTCACACGTTGCCAATGGGATAAATTAGGTTAAACAGAGGAATCATACTTCTATTAAACATCACATATAGACAAATAGGCATTTTGTAGGTTCATTCCCTGCCAAAACCTGGTACCCAAAGGATGTTTTTATCAGGTGAATCTTCCCTCCCTACTTGGGCAAGGTAGAGGTGTGGGGGGGTTGGTAGGAAATAATTTTATTTTATATTTATTGATGGGTCTGGGAGGATTCTATTTTTATTGGGGGGGGGGGGTATTTATTATATGGGGGCCAGGTCAAGTAGCCTTGGCCCCCAATATATACCATATAGGTGCTGGGAGCAATTTGGCCAGATGCCCGCCTCATTCATTGTTAGGGAGCCCAAGGCTACTAGCCCTTTGGGTTGGCCAAAAACATATGGTTTTCATGGAAACATTTTTAGATTCGAACACCTATGGTGCTTCCGTTTCTGAGCGGCTCAAACTGCTGATTCAGACCCGAATTCAGGTTATTGACTAGCCACATTTTGAGTTTTTTTAAATTTGGCTATTAAGCCTGATCTGAATCCAATTCAGGACAGATTGGTGCATATTGAGTAGACAGTTATGTTATGTTACCTGTATCTTGTCACAGTCTCTAGCACTATTCTTTATTCGTGACTCTTTCATAGAACATTGCTTATACATTGATTGTAGAAAATAAATTTTTTTGAAAAAATTATAATGTTTTGGGTTAACAGAATTGCATGCTAATGCATAAAATAAGACAAAAAAATGTTTTATATGTATCTGTGGTGTCTTCTGTTTATGACATCACCTTTGGCTTAATATACAAACAAACACATTTTCAGTGGCAATTGTGCAATTTGTATATAAAGTTAAACGGTAATGTCATAATTAGGAGACACCACAGACACATTTAAAACGCAATTCTCCTAACATAATGTATAGATACATGTTTAATATTTACATTTACAGGATAAGCAATTAGCTTTAATTCATCCTTTCGAGGTTAGTGATGATGGTCCAGTGTCCTAGGTTAGTGACAGATTTCTTTCCATTGCCTTTGATATTTTATGTAACATAGTAACATAGTAATTAAGGTTGAAAAAAGACACAAGTCCATCAAGTTCAACATTTCTACCTATCATTACAGCGTTTTGATCCAAAAGAAGGCAAAAACCCCTAAGGAAGCTATTTCGTATTTTGCCTCCTGGGGGAAAAATTCAGATTTCTCCTTGGATCAATAAGCTCTTTTATTAATGCTTATTCTATTATTAATAGCCCTGTATGTTCTGCTTTCTTAAAACACATCCAAACCATTTTTAAATGCATCTATTGTGGTTGATAGCACGACCTCTCTTGGCAGGGAGTTCCATAACTTTATTGTCCTAACCGTAAAGAATCCCTTCCTTTGCCGTCTATGAAATCTTTGCTCTTCCAGTCTGAGGGGGTGACCTCTTGTTCTTTGTACCTTTCTGTTAATGAACAGGTCACTGGAGAGCTCTTTATATTGGCCCTGCACAAATTTATATAATGTTATCATATCCCCTCTGAGACGCTTTTTTTCTAACGTATATAAATGCAATTTTTTAAGTCTCTCTTCATAACTAAGATCCTCCAAACCCCTTATTAGTTTTTTAGCTCTCCTTTGCAACCTGTGCATTCCAGATAAAATACTTTAAAAAAAAAAACAATATAATAAAGTAAGGCGTTTCCTAGTTTACCGAAAATTTTGTGAATATGGTGAATTAACAGTTTGTATAATTTGAGTAATGCTATTATTTCACATTTGTTCATCTTTCCCTAGTGCTCCCTTTCATCTCCCATTACTTCCTTTACTTTGCTCTACTGTTGCTCATTTCTTTGGTGCCTTGTTAATTCTCTCATGCCATTCCTTCCCTTAATTTTTCTTTCTTCAAAATCCCTCCTCCTCCCTCTAAAGCTGCTTTCCACAGCCTCTGCAGCTGCCTCTACCACTCAGCAATCTCTGTTCTGACTGAGGTCCTTTTTTTCCCAGAGCAGCACTTAAAGCTGAACCCCAAGAGGAAAGCTGGAACTGATAGAAGGGGGAGTTGGAAAGCCGTGTAAACCATCCATGTAATATCTTTAGTTCTTCTCACGAACTCAAGGCTTTTTCCCATGATTTGGTTTTCTATTTCAGGCTAGAGAGATGCTTCTTTTAGAATGTGTTTTTCATCTGGATATGAAAATATCACCTCCTGCCCTATCCTTAAACAGCTGTCTGGGAGCCTGCCTGGGGGCCTAGATTTCATTATGACTGATTCTGATTACAGTATCTATGCTTTATTTAAATGTTTGTAAGAGCGGATAAGTCATTATTATATACTGTTTATCTGTGAGATTACCAGGAGATGCACAGAATGGGTTAAATGGCAAGAAAAAAAAACGAGTGATGGTTGGCAAAATAATTAATACTGGTGTCATGTTTTCCAATAAAGTGAAAAAGATTGATGCTCTTCTGCAGAACAGATACATTTCTAATAAACCGAGTTAATGCTCCATTATAAAATCAGAAATCTTTTTTAAGGTTGGTAGATACCCCAAATGGGGAAGGGACGTTCTTTGTGGCTGCTTAAACGCAGTTGCTTCACCATGACATCTTGCCCCATGGCTAGTTCATCACCTGAGAGGTCATAGCGGGACAGTTCATCGCAAGATCGCATACAAGGTTAGTATTATTACTATCAAGGGTCAGGATTCATGTCGGTATCAGGGTTTAGTATTAGGGTTTACAGTTAGTATTAGGTCAGTATTAGGAGTTAGTATTGGGATGGGGGTTACTATTAGGGTTAGTATAAGGAGTTAGTATTGGGGTTCAGGGAAGTTAATATTTGGGTTTGGGGTAACTTTTAGGGGAATTAATTTATATGGGGGGGTCAATTTATATGGGGGGTTATCACTGTATTTGTAACTGTGAAAAGTACTTACACTTCTGCTGTGAAACGCACGTGTTGCCATTTACTACTGCCATCAAACTGAACTGTCAGCGGTGAAATGGACAAGATGAACTGTCCTAGACACACCCCAAATATATTCCTTTAAAAAGGCAACAAAGTATGTTTTGAGTATTCCTTATCCATAATGCTTGTAAAGTATATGGGATAACGTGTAATTTTGTTTAACGGATCATTTTCACAAATAAGCTAAATTAAAGCCTCTTAGGACTCATGAAATACACTAGTTTCAGTGAAAATACTGTACAGAGCAACAACAAAAAAATCACTTTTACTCTCATGTATCTATGATGTGAGGCATTGTTGGGAACCAGCCATTAGTGTGTCAGGCCTGCACATGTGCCATTGTATTAACCTTTGTGTGCATGGGGTAATCTAAGCATGTATGGAAAGGCTATATTGCAGTGTAAGGGTGCTTTACACTGAATAAACTGTGCTGCGCTTTCATTCTGACAGGTGTATGTGTAAATTGCAAAATGCGAAAAACATTTTGGATAATGGATCATTCTGGATAATGGATTTCTGGATTAGGGATACTCAATCTGTAGTATATTCACTAAACAGAGAATAGCAGAGAGAACTACAAAAGCCAGGCCAAGTTTTCCAGCACAGTTACTAAAATCTGATTTTCCCAATTGTTACTTCACCACAGAATGTAAAGATTGGCCAATTGGATGTTATGTGCCAACATGATCTATATAACAGAAGATATAAAGATTAAGCAAACCTTGGCAGAAAGAGTAAGAATATTGGTAAGTCATCTGCATGCCATCTCAATGGGATGTCTTCCCTATACCATTCTCTGCTAAACACTCATAATGGTGTATATTCAATGACCTACGCTAATTTATCTCATGCCATTGAATCCCATAGACTGCAATATAAAAATTGGAGTTAAAAAAGTACCGTATTTGCTCGCATATAAGACGACCCTGATTATAAGACGACCCCCCCAAACTTTGTATATTCCTTTAGGAAAAAAAACTAAAAGCCTGAATATAAGACTACCCCATAGGGGAAAAAAAAAAGTTTAACTTGTATATATGTAAATTGCTTTTTAGTATTTAATAAAAAAAATTGATATTAAACAAATGCATTTCTTGTTTTTATTTCCTTTTAGATGCCAAGGCTGCCTCTCTCCCCCTCCCCCCCCCCCCCAGCGTTGTCTCTCTCTCTCCCTTCCCCTATAATTCTCTCTCTCTCCACCTCCCTCCCCCTCGTCTCTATCCCCCCTCCCCTAGTCTATCTCCTTCCCCTCCCCTTGTCTCTCTCTCCCCCCCTCCCCTTGTCTATGTCTCCCCCCTTCCTCCCTTTGTCTATGTCCCCCCCCTCCCTCTCACCTTGTCTCGCTTTCCCTGGTGGCTAGTGGGGGCAGCTGGGGGATGTCTGCATGATACGTGCAGACATCCTCCATGCTGCCCGACACCTCCGTCTATTATGACGTATCGTGCAGACATAGCCCAGCTGCCCATATCTCCCCTGCAGCTCTGCAGGGGACCTGGATCGAAATCTTATAGTCTGACCTCGATTTGAGGTCAGATTATAAGACAACCTCGAATGTAAGACGAGGGTTCTTTTTCAGAGCATTTGCTCTGAAAAAAACCTTGTCTTATATTCGAGCAGATACGGTAATCAGTCCTTTAAAAAAAAAAGACCGTGATTGCAGGCAGAGACGGAGGTGAGAGGGGATCGGAAGATCCCCCCCTCACCATCGCTTTGCCTGCTGGGCTGCACGGGGAGCCGAACAGGCAGCACAGAGAAACCTCTGTGCTGCCTGTTCGGCTCCCCATGCAGTGTGCCGACACGGAAGTGCCGACAGTCACGTGACCGGCGCGCTGACGTCATACGCGCGCCCGGTCATGTGACCTGTCGGCACAATCGCCGGGAAGCCGAACAGGCAGCATGGAGGGACCATGCTGCCTGCCTGCCAGGGAAAGGTAAGTGCTGATGGGAGACTGTGTGTGTGTGTGTGTGTGTGTGTGACTGAGTGTGATGGGAGTCAGAGTGTGTGTGATGGGAGACAGTGTGTGTGACTGAGTGTGATGGGAGTCAGAGTGTGTGTGTGTGTGTGTGTGTGACTGAGTGTGATGGGAGTCAGAGTGTGTGTGATGGGAGTCAGAGTGTGTGTGATGGGAGTAGGAGTGTGTGACTGAGTGTGATGGGAGTCAGAGTGTGTGTGTGACTGAGTGTGATGGGAGTCAGAGCGTGTGACTGAGTGTGATGGGAGTCAGAGTGTGTGTGATGGGAGACAGTGTGTGTGATTGAGTATTATGGGAGTCATAGTGTGTGTGATGGGAGACAGTGTGTGTGACTGAGTGTCATGGGAGTCAGAGTGTGTGTGTGTGTGACTGAGTGTGATGGGAGTCAGAGTGTGTGTGATGGGAGACAGTGTGTGTGACTGAGTGTGATGGGAGTCAGAGTGTGTGTGATGGGAGTAGGAGTGTGTGACTGAGTGTGATGGAAGTCAGAGTGTGTGTGATGGGAGACAGTGTGTGTGACTGAGTGTGATGGGAGTCAGAGTGTGTGTGATGGGAGACAGTGTGTGTGATTGAGTATTATGGGAGTCAGAGTGTGTGTGATGGGAGACAGTGTGTGTGACTGAGTGTGATGGGAGTCAGTGTGTGTGTGTGTGTGTGTGTGACTGAGTGTGATGGGAGTCAGAGTGTGTGTGATGGGAGTAGGAGTGTGTGACTGAGTGTGATGGGAGTAGGAGTGTGTGATGGGAGTATGAGCTTGATGTGAGTCTGAATGATGGGGCATGTCTTAGGTGTGTAAGGTGGGTGTGCAGCTTGGGTAGGGGGGTGCCCGGATTTTGTCTGCCTAGGGCAGCACAAAATCAAGATACACCACTGACGGTAATCAAGCATTTAAGTAATTGGGCCCAGGACCTAATATTTTACATTACTGATTTCATTCAGTTCACCACACTAGCACACAAATACCTAACGTTTCTGGCCTAGTTCTCTGAAAACATCTGACAGCACTTCTACATCATAATTTTATTTATGAAAGCTAATGAAAAATACATACTTCAGGGCTGCAGTGACCGCTTAGAAATACACAGAACACATGAAATATATAAAACAATAATTGAATATATAATCAAAGTAAAACATAGATTTAATATACATATGCTTGATAAAAATAATTTCAAATGCTGAATGATGTAAAATTAGGTGATAAACAGACCTTGAAGTCCCAATTGCATACCTTTCAGCATTTGTAATTGTTTTTAACAAGGATATGCATATTAAATCTATGTTTTACTACTATTATACCTAGATTATATATTAAATTAATGTTTTATATATTTTATGTGTTCTGTGTATACCTAAGTGCTCACAGCAACGTACCTCATTATTTAGTCTATCTCGTTTAAGACAAAGGGAACTGCCTATAGCCATGTGTAGCTTCTTGTCTGTCTTATTATTCCCTTATTTGTCCTCCTCTTTCCTTTAGTCTTCTTTGACAATGGCTTATATTATATTCATAGGTCAGGGTTGGGTTTGGTTACCTGCAGAGTGAAGATCATCTACATATTTCTGATAAGAACCCTGTAGTAGTCCTTTTTTATGAGCATCTCTAATAAAATGGTAATGTAGTCATACTAATCATGAATGAGCATTTTGCATATCTATGTGATCATGGGTGAGTATAATTGCTACAGTTTCTGAATAAAATCATATTTTGTGTGAGTCTTGTTATATTTTTACCAATCTGGTGCTCAAATTCTGGCAGTGGGTTGTCCAACAGGAGTAAGGACCTGCGAAGAGAAGATGACAAAAAGGGTTATCCTCCAACTTTTTCTTTATGACATTGAGAGGTTTACGTATTTCTAAGAGCTGCTCATGAACCAGACGCCTTAGCACCACTGGCTAGCTAAGTGCACAGCCCTTTCTTGGCTGCATTATAATGCCATCCCATTGCAATAAGTCTGTTATTTCATTATGGACAGAACAGTTCCTCTAATTTGTTGTCATCCACTACCACAATCTGTTTTTATTGTGCCTCATCACAGTCGAATTATACTACAAGCAACTGTTTCTCAATTTTTTTTTCTCAAAGTGTGATGGAAGACTTCATTAAAGGGTATATTTTTTCTTTTGTTTTCTGAAGTGCACAAAGACACACAATTCAGTTAGTAATCAAGGCCCATGACGTGACCCACATTACAAGGCAAAATAAAGAAATGTAAGCCATATCTCATTGAGAACAGATGGAGAAAAAATAGTCAGCCCTGTAGGATGTGATATACTCGGTGAGAGGAATCCCCATTTTTTTTTGCTCATTTTCACCATTACAGAGGAGATCTCTCCATTAACATGTCAGACTGGTCCCGCCCCCATAAGAGCAGTCCAGACCCAAAATGCCTAGCGAACCTCCTCTGCACAAGGAACACAGCAACCACAATCATACGTTTTGGCCTACAGTGGCCTTATCGGAGTGGTATGGCTGGTGTCCCTCTAGGTGCAGCAAGCCAGGGACCCACATCTGGGCATAGCCAGATAGCTCATTAAGACAAAACCAAAAAATGGGAGCCACATCTCACCGAGAAAAGACAGTGCTAAAATAACAAGCCCTATAGGATGCAACTTACTTGGGAGGGTCAGTACAGACCCAAAATGCATGGCAAGCTTCCTCTGCACGTAGAACACAGAAACCAGACTTTTAGGGTCTGGACTGCCCTTATGAGTGGAAAACATCTGATAAATTAGAGGACATGGATAGGTCTCCTCTGTAATGGTGCAAGTGAGCATAAAAAAACGGTGATACCCCTCCTGTAGCCCCCAGACAAAGTCGGGGAGGGGCAATCATGACAGGGTGCTGAGAGGATATGTCAGCCTATAGTGGGAATCAGTGGGAGGAGTTGGGAGAGTATAAAAGATAGGAACAGGAAGTTCAGGGGCCATTTTAGGAAAAATTTTCCCCATATACCTGTTGTGTGTCTGGTCTGTCTCCCTTCTTCTTTTCCAGGATCATGGAGGCTGAGATTGATAGGATTCTCGCTGAAATGAAGGCTGCTGCGCTGCTGAAGGGACCTGGCTGGCTGAAAGGACGTCTGGAGGGACCTGGAGCGGCAGCAGGGCCGGCTACCACCGCATCTGGGAGGCCTTCGCGTTCGGTGAGGCCTCCCCGCCGCCTGAGCCCTGGGGATGCCATCCTACCAGGCCCCAGCGGGATCCAGGCAGCTGGGAGCCGCTCAAAAGCTCCCCCCAGGATGACCAGAGCGGGATCGCAACCCGGAGAACACCGGAGGCCGGCGGCAGCGCGGGTAGGCCGCAACCGGAAGTCGGCGGCGGCGGGAAAGGACAAGACAGAGGTGACCAGCGGGAGAGTTGCGGTCGCGCAACGGGATGCGCCGGCGGGCAAGGCTGCCGGTCGTAGGAGCAGAAAGTCCGGGCCCCTAGGCCCCAACTCACCAGAGCCAATGCCTGACGCTGGGGGAAGAGGAAACGGCGGGAAAGGCGCCAGTCGGCCGGACGGTACAGCGGTGGAGGCAATCCATCATCAGGTGAGCAGGCCCAGTAGAGGGGGGGGAGTGGGAGGCCCGGATCACGCAGCACGCCCCCCGGTGGCCTACCGCGCCGCTCACGCCTCAGCTAGGCCGCATGGGATGCTAGGAGGGCAGTTACAGGCCACACCTAGGCCCTCTTCCCCAGACTTCTATTCAGACGCTAGTAGGGCCCCCACGAGTTTAGGTACAGCGCGATGGGGGTCAAGCGACAGGGGATCCGTATCATCGGGTGGTTCTTCCCCCCTCACACCAAGACAAAGGTCGGTGTCCCCGTTATTGTTCTCCCCGCCCCCGTCACCGGCTAGGTCCACATCCCCCGTGGTGAGTGAAGGGTCCCCCATCGAAGTGGACGGGGGTGAGTACGGTGGGGACGGTGGTCATCAGCCAGGCGGTTACGGTGGCGCAAGGCAACAGTACAGGGGTCGGGACAGACACGCCCGAGCTAGTCGCGCTTCTCCAAAGGCAGCCAGGCGGACGGGGGGTGCGAATGCACAGCAGGGGGTTCGCAGTCGCTGTAGGTCTCGGCGCAGGGTCCGATCACCGGGAAGGGGTGCTTCCTCCCCAGCAGATGCTAGCCCGCAACCCAGGAGAGGGGTTCCATGTAGGCCACGGAGGAATGCGCGGGGGGAGGGGTCACCTTCATCAAACCGTTATGAGTCCCCGGTACCGTCACATTGCTCTCTCTTTTCCAGGCGTTCCCAAGAGTTGGAGCAACATCGGGCCGGACCGGCCCCCGGGAGCCGCGGTGGCCATGGGAGGGCACCGGACAAGAGGAAATCGACTTCGGGAGAGGCACTGGCAACAGGGAGCGCAGGTCCGAGCGATCAGCGGGCTAGCTTGGCTACGGGGCCGATTGGTGAGTTGATTGTAACCCCTTCTCCTGACAGGCAAGGGGAGGCAGAACTGATGGGGGGGTTGCGCGCCTTTCTAGATTCATGGGCCAAAAGGAACGACGCGGGGGTGGCCGAGACAGTGGTGGCAGCGTGGGTACCTCCGGTATCAACTCCCATGCCGAGCAGTGGGTCAGGGGGCACAGAAGGGGTATCGGCTGGGGTGGCGGGGGCACCTCATCAGGCGTTGGGGGTCAGCTCACAAAGTCTAACAGGGGTGGGGGGCCCCTCGATTGGAGAATTAGGAGGGACCGATCTGGGGTCGGTTAGCATAGCGGAGGCAGCACGGCATTCCTCGTACACGTCTTTCTCAGGTCCGTTAGGTGTGCACTTGAAGGGGGAGGTTCGGGAAAGAATATGGAGGGGAGAGTATGTCGAACTTCTTTCTCTCCTGCCGCTGGAGGAGCCTATTGACTTCAAGGAGGATGAGAAAAAAGAGGATAGAGGGAAGAAAGAGGAGGAGGAGCGTAGGAAACGGTATAGGAAGCTCCCAAAAACGTTTGGGAACTGGCTACGGTCGTTTTGCATTTTGGCTAGTGTCATAGGTGAAAAGCGCCCCGAACGGTGCTCCTCACTGTTTTGCTACGTGGATGGTATTTGGGAAGCGTACCGACTGTATGGGGGTTTAGCATGGTGGAGGTACGACGAACAGTTTCGTCAACGCCTCGCGGCGAACCCAGGCATGAGCTTCGACCAGATTGATATTACTCTCTGGGTGAAGATCATGATGGCGCAAAAGGCATCGCCCTTTCCCGGGGGGGCCGGTAGCGGGACACAGGGTTCCGCGCCGGCCGCCGGTAAACGTGGTACTTGCTGGCTGTTCAACGACAGCCAGTGCAAGTGGGGCGCCTCCTGCAAATTCAGACATGAGTGCTCGGTCTGCGGTGGCACGCATAGCGCGGCTAGATGTTTTAAGCGCGGTAAGTCAGGTAGCTCAGCCGGGCAGTCTGGGGCTAAAGGGGAGAACTCCGGTGAACTGCGACGCGATGCGGCCGTGGCTAAGGCGTTACGGTAGGCGTGCGGACGCAAGCTTCTTGGAGGACGGGTTTAGGTCTGGGTTTCGCATCCCGTTCGTCCCAGGCCCAGGCCGTATCTCCCGCCGGAACTTGAAGTCGGTGCTTCAGTTTCCGGAAGTAGTGAGGGACAAGCTACGGAAGGAGCTGGAGGCGGGCAGGATGGCCGGCCCGTTTCCAGAACCACCCATGGCGAATTTGCGGGTTTCTCCTTTGGGGGTGGTACCTAAGAAGGATCCCGGTAAATTCCGGCTAATACATCATTTGTCCTATCCGAAGGGGGGGTCGGTCAATGATGACATCGATAAGGAGCTGTGCTCAGTATCGTACGCATCATTTGATAGGGCAGTAGAGCTGGTCAGAGACGCAGGTGCTGGGGCATTAATGGCTAAGGCGGACATAGAATCGGCCTTTCGCCTCCTCCCTATACACCCGGAGTGCCACCACCTATTGGGCTGTTGGTTTGAGCAGGGGTTCTATGTGGACCTCTGTCTACCTATGGGGTGCTCGGTTTCTTGTGCCTATTTCGAGAAATTTAGCACATTTCTCGAATGGGTAGTTAAGAAAGTAGCAAATGATCGTTCAATGGTGCACTACTTGGACGATTTTTTGTGCGTAGGCCCTAGTGGCTCCAGAACCTGCGTGGGGCTGCTGCGCTCACTGGAACGGGTTGCACAGAGCTTTGGGGTTCCCTTGGCGGCGGACAAGACGGAGGGCCCCACTACATGCCTAAGCTTTCTAGGGTTGGAAATAGATTCGGTGGCAGGGGTCTGCAGACTCACCAAGGATAAGCTGGTGGTATTAAGGGCTGCTGTTCAAATGGTAGGGGGGGCCAAAAAGGTTACCCTGCGTCAGTTACAGTCACTGATAGGGCGCTTGAACTTCGCCTGCCGGATAATTCCGGTGGGTCGGGTGTTTATTAGGTCACTATCACGGGCTACGGCAGGTATTGCGGCGGGACACCATTTTATCCGGGTAACTAGGAAGATACGGGCAGACCTGGCTGTGTGGCTGGTCTTTCTTGAGCGGTTTAACGGAAAAGTGGTATTTCAGCGCGCAGTAGTACAGGCTGATGAGTTGGAGCTATATACTGATGCGTCAGGTAGCGTGGGTTTCGGCGCTTACTTTGCTGGTAAGTGGTGCGCGAAGCTTTGGCCGGAGGCATGGGCGGGTAGCAAACTTCTGAAAAACCTGGCGTTTCTGGAACTATTCCCCCTGCTAGTGGCCCTAACGCTATGGGGGGGGTGTATGCGTGACCGGCGGGTTGTCTTTTTCTCTGACAACTTGGCGGTCGTGCATTCAGTAAACAACCTATCAGCAGCTTCGGCCCCGGTAGTGCGGCTTCTACGGCGTTTTGTGCTGCTTTGCATGGAACTGAACATCTCGTTCCGTGCGAAACATGTACCAGGGCACTTAAACGTTATAGCGGATGCTCTTTCTCGATTCCAGTGGGAGCGGTTTCGGGCAGAAGCTCCGGGAGCAGACAGGACTGGGCAGGAGTGCCCGTCGGTACTGTGGAAGATCGGGATGGAGTGCTTGCGGGATGGGTAAAAGGTTCGCTTGCTCCCGCCACATGGTCGGCATACGCGAGGGTCTGGCGAGACTGGGATGCGATGGTGGCTGCGAGGGGTAGACATCACTCAGAGGCATCCCTGCTGGATGCTTTGCTTTGGTTTTTGGTTCAGCTTTCAGCTGAAGGGGCGTCCCCTTCCAAATTGGACAAAGCAGTGGCAGCTTTGTCCTTTTTGTTTAAATTGCGAGGTGAGGTAGACGTGTGCAAGAGCTTTGTGGTAAGGCAAGCGTTAAAAGGTTTTCGGAAAGGAAAAAAGCAAGCGGATACAAGACGCCCGGTGTCGGTGGCGTTGCTGCGTAGGATGGTGGAGGCACTGCGAGCCATTTGCACATCGGAGTACGAATATCTGTTGTTTACTGCGGCCTTTTCCTTGGCTTTTTTCGGGGCATTCCGGATATCGGAGCTGGTAAGTCCTTCCAGGGCCCGGTTGGGCGGCATCTGGGCGACGGACGTGGTGTGTGAACCTGAGAAGCTACTGGTGTGGCTCAGGTCATCAAAAATGGATACGGCCAGGCGGGGCCGTATGGTGGAATTGTATAGGGTACCAGGTGAGCGGGTGTGCCCGGTACGCTGCATCAGGGAGTTTTTGGTTGTGCGGGCGCAGGGGTCTCAGTCCCTCCTGGTCCACGCAGACTCCTCTGGTTTATCGAGGTTTCAATTCCTCAGGGTAATGAGGATGGCCTTGGAACGCCTGGGTGTGCCAGCGCAGGAGTTCGGCACCCATTCCTTTCGGATTGGGGCTGCCACGGAGGCTTCACGGCTAGGCCTAGGGGAGGCTTTAGTCAAGAAGATTGGTCGCTGGGAATCTGGACGGTACAGATCGTACGTTCGTCCCCACAGATTACTGTTATAAAAAAAAAAAAAAAAAAAAAAAAGAGAGGAAAAGCAAAAAAAAAAAAAAAAAAAAAAATATATAAAAAAAAAAAAAAAAAAAAAAAAATTTTTTGGTCAATTTGGCCTGAGTGATTTCCGCGGAACGGTGTACATAGTATTATGTTATTGACTGTATTCTCTGTTCCAGGTTCTTGTTTGGAGGTATGGATCATCGGCCATTCATACGTCTACTGGGCCGAGAGGAGAGCTGCAGTGCGTAGGAGTGGAGTCCAGCTGGGCTTTCCTCCGGATCAAGTTCGTCTGAAGTGGTTTGGAGTAAGGGGCATGTTGTGGAATGCTGTGCTAACTAATGTGGAACAAAGAATGTGGCGGGGCGGCCGCCCTGACATACTCTTTATTCATGCAGGGGGGAATGATTTGGGGGTAGTGCCGCAGAGGGAGCTGGTGAAGAATATGCAACGGGACGTGTCCCGCTTGCATACTCTTCTACCAGGGATTAAGATCATCTGGTCTGAGATGGTTCCCCGGTCGGTTTGGAGGCACGCCAGGGATTCGGCGGCCATGAACCGTTGCCGGGGAAAGATAAACAAACTGATGGCGAGTTTCATGAGGAAAAAAGGCGGGGTGGTGGTGCGGCACATTAACCTGGAAGGTAAATTTGGGGGGTTGTTTAGGTCTGATGGTGTACATCCGAATGAGCTGGGGTTGGATTTCTTCAACCTGGCTCTGCAGGAAGGAATCGAGACGGCCACAGTTTCGCTCGGGGGGGGAGCCCATCCGGGGTGATGGGCTTGTGGCGGAAGCTTGCAGGGTATCCAGGAGGGTTAATGGAACATTTGGATTGGGGAGAGTCAATCGGGACTCTGGTGGGAGGTTCGAGGGGAAAGTGGTACCTCGAACCTCAGGTATTGGGGGCATTGGGATATGCCCAGGAACATGGACTTCGGCAGCCACCTGGATACACTTGCAAGCTTGATTGGTTTTCCTGTATATGGAATGTTTAATATTTATGTTTATGTTATGTTTAGTCATTGTATTAAATTATGGATATATATACATAGGTGGAATGTGTATATATATGTGTTATATGATTGTAAATGCAATGGCTATTTAAATAAAGTGCTGTGGCCGTTGTTTTACCCCACAGTCTGGTTTTAAGTTTAGTTATTTCTAGGCGAACACATATCCTCAATGATAGAAGCTACCATGTCATGTAGCCCCCAGACAAAGTCGGGGAGGGGCAATCATGACAGGGTGCTGAGAGGATATGTCAGCCTATAGTGGGAATCAGTGGGAGGAGTTGGGAGAGTATAAAAGATAGGAACAGGAAGTTCAGGGGCCATTTTAGGAAAAATTTTCCCCATATACCTGTTGTCCCACCCACCCTCCCTAATTTTAAGGTTAATGACACTTTATTTATTTATTTATTACATGTCACAGCGTTGGCGGAAGCTTGCAGGGTATCCAGGAGGGTTAATGGAACATTTGGATTGGGGAGAGTCAATCGGGACTCTGGTGGGAGGTTCGAGGGGAAAGTGGTACCTCGAACCTCAGGTATTGGGGGCATTGGGATATGCCCAGGAACATGGACTTCGGCAGCCACCTGGATACACTTGCAAGCTTGATTGGTTTTCCTGTATATGGAATGTTTAATATTTATGTTTATGTTATGTTTAGTCATTGTATTAAATTATGGATATATATACATAGGTGGAATGTGTATATATATGTGTTATATGATTGTAAATGCAATGGCTATTTAAATAAAGTGCTGTGGCCGTTGTTTTACCCCACAGTCTGGTTTTAAGTTTAGTTATTTCTAGGCGAACACATATCCTCAATGATAGAAGCTACCATGTCATGAGTAGATTACATCCTTTAGGGCTGGCTATTTTAGCACTGTCTCTTCTCAGTGAGATGTGGCTCGCATTTCTTTGTTTTGGCCCATATTACCAGCTTAAACACAGAGACTTTCCAGCTATAATCCTGTTCAGATATAAGTGGCCAAACAGAGCTTGCATGTTCTCTCCCCCTTCCTCGTATCCAGCCACCTGCTTCTCATCGTGCACTGTGTGTGTAGCTGTGAGTGGTGATGGGTTCCAGGCACCTGTCTGAATGAATAGGTAACGCCACACTGTATAGGACAGAAAATTGTAAAATAAAAGATGAGAACATAAGAAACATTACAAAGGAAGAAAGGATTTGTCAAATGGATGAATGATTGAAATAAAAAGATTTTTACAGCCAGCAGGTATTTTATCAGATTAGTCTGGTTTGACCTTATTGTCATTAACTGTGGGAGAGCTTCATGGACAAATACTATTTTGCATGGATTATCTTCTTTTGGTGGAGTGAATGGGAGAATACATGTAAAAAAGGAAGGGAGAGCTATCATGGGGTGTAGACAGGGTGTGTCTCTGCCAGCAGCTGCTCCCAGCTGTTCACTCATCTGCTCTGTTCAAACAGAGAGCACAGTGTGGACTTTGGTGAAGGGGGAGAGGTCGTGGGCAGAGGATGTGGTGACAGGGAACAGTGGGTATGGTGACAGTTGGTTTTTGCAAGGCTTGTGCTTTAACCCCTTTGCTATGGGAATGCACGCAACTGGGTTTGAGAAGGACTAAAGAGTCATTCATTAAAGGACAAGCAGGCTTCTAATATAGAAGCGCAAGTAAAAAATTCAGTGCCCCTAGTATGTCGATAAACGGTCATGTACTTTTTTGGGGGGTTTAAATGTTATTGCATCACTTAAATGACATTCACAATTTAAAAATACATAAGGAACAGTGTGTGATAATATTGACCAGATAATACAAGTATGCAAAATTTTCTTAAATTTGTTAAACGTATTATACGAGATTAAAAGAACATACATATACTTAAGTAATGTGAGTTATTAATCTGGAAGACAATTGCCGGCAGAGAAAGAAATCTCAGCACATATCACCAACAAAATAACAATTGTTATACATATGATAGAGCCATTTATCCAAATAAAGTGTCCCACAGTAAATACCAACTTGTAAATACATTAGAAAAATATCAGTTAAATGCAGTTAAAAATAATACAATTAGTAGGCCCAACCATAATAATATGTTAGTAAAAATGTCTATCTTGACCATATGACAACTATTATAGTTCAATGAAAATAAATTCACCAGTAAGCTATGGCTATAGGCAGGAATAACCGAACATTACTAAACTCGTCAAACTACAACATTAGCAATAGTTCCAGCACTGTGGAGAGTTTAAAAGAAGGAATAAGGAAAAAAAGCAAACAGCAACTGGAGTAGGAGAAACAGAAAGAAAATAACAAGAATGAATAGGGAAAAGAAAAGGGGATAAGAACAGGCATGAAAAGGAGGGCAGGGAGGGGGAGTGGCTAGCGCTTGATGGAGACGGAGCCATAATCGAGTGGCTCCCGCAACCCGGCCGATATACCCAATTTAAACCTTGACCAGCAAACACAAAAGATGGGGAAATCGAATAAAAAGGTCCCCCAGACACCGGGGAACTCTGAAAGCAGCAAAACGGATCACACAGCTACGCTAAATGCTTACCTGCTCCCGCTTCCCGCCAGTTCGACTTCGAAAGACAAAATGGCGCCTAAGCCCCTGGAGGCGGCAAATTCTTCCCAGTCATCCGACGAAGAATCTGAAAGAGAGGAGATCAGATTAACAACAGATCTTCAGACACAACTGAAAGATATCCCCACCAAATCGGACTTTTCGTCTTTCACCACACAGATTAAAAAATAATTTGCGTCAGTGGTGGATCAGATACACACTGCAGTATGTGATGAACTGACAGACCTCAAAGAGGATATCCATAAACAAGACACCAGACTAACAGAGGTGGAAAGAGACCAGACAGAGCTACAGAGGGTAAGCCAGAAGCTGAACGCGCAATGCAAATTGACCTCACAATTATCGATGCACCTATTGGATGTGGATAACAGGGGGAGAAGATGTACCCTCCGTATTAGAGGCCTCCCAGAGACGGAGGTAGCAGAAGACACGTAGAAATTGGCCCTAGAGGTTTTCAACATGGTCCTGGACGAAGCCACTCTAACACCGGCAAGTATTGACCGTGCTCACAGAGCCCTGCGGCCGAAGGACAGAGCCAATCCGGTGCCAAGGGATATAATTTGCTGTATCCATAGCTTCTCAGTGAAAGAGGATATACTGAAGAAAGCACGCCGCACACGGGGGCTCACATATGATGATACACCAATCCAGATATTACCCGATGTGGCGTGGGCCACGCTCCAAATGAGGAAGCTCCTCAGGCCCCTGACCGAAGTCCTTCGTCAAGCAAACATCCCATACAGTTGGAGTTTCCCACTGGCCATCAATATTACAAGGGGAGACACTTTTTATTCAATAAAGACCCCTGAAGATGCGGCGGCTATGGGTGAAGACCTGCGACTGGAGATACCCGAACTTACCGACTGGCAACAATTTCTGACGGGAGATCCAAAGGCAATACTAGCTCACGCTCAACCCTGGCTCCCTCGGCCGCAGCGAAAGAGGAGGAGAAGGCCCCGTGTGGCAGACAGGGAGGGAGACATGGGAGAGCGCCCGGCTGTCCCTGAAAGGCAATAAATCACTGAGAGGCAACATGCTCACCGCGTATTGTGTGGTAGATCAGGCCACTCCTGACACATCCGAGCTGCCCCACCTTTACCCCGTAGAGAACCGACGAAGCCCCCGTACACCGAGAGCCCGAGTGCACAGACTGCAAGCCGCCCATATCACCCCTTTGAATGGGGCGTAGCATCTGACCCACGTACGGAACTGAACAACTTTATGACTCAAATCTCGGTTGTTATACGACAGATCTAAATGTACCCACCTGGAATTGCAGGGGACTGGATACCCAACGATGGTACATGTACCAAACATTACCTGCGCAAGCTGCAGACTACATGGAAACAGCGACAGGAATGGAGCTCGCTCTGTAGCTGGCGGCCGTGCACAAAATAATCAACAAGACTACCTGTGTAAAGGGAGCCTAGAGACTAGCACGGGCCAAAGGCTCTGAAGTTAGCGGAGCTATATACGAGCCTGAAATCGTGGCCTAGCCGAGAGACAATCTACCCAGATACAGATACGCAGTCCCATGTTTGCGATAAGTATTTGTCATGTTTCAAATGTTATTATTGCTCCAATAGCCCGTCGGGCTTTAAGTTTACAATGTTTGGTTTCAAGGTTTATATTGACAAGTTTAATGTTCATGTATAAACGTGGCCGCCAAAGCACCCTTTGTCTTTTGGGCCGGGTATGCGTTACAGTACGCCAAAGTCCCAATGTGCTACCTCCTGCACCCCCGCAGGTACAGGTTCTGTAAATCCAATTTTACGTGTGTGTGTGGTAGCGTACCTCAACATGTTGACCTGTCCATATGTCCAGGGGGAGCCCTGTATGATCAGACCATTTATTATATGTTGCTCAGATAGCCCACCCTGGTATTTTTCATTTGTATATATGTGGTTTTTGTTTGTAAATGTCCGACCCCACTGGATGGGGGCGTTCCCCGCTCACACCCCTCCAACCCCCTACCGTAAAGTTTCTCTGGTCCACATTACCTATACATACGATGACTAAAGTACAAGATGAGACAAAAATCTAAATATCTAGTTAAGTTCTCCAGTATAAACGCCAAAGGTCTAAATTCCCCCAATAAGAGATCTAGAATGTTCCGGGAAATGAGGGCGACTGGAACTGACATAATTTTAACCCAAGAAACACACTTCCTATGGTCAAAAGCCCCCAAACACTATGACCCCTATTACACCCAAATTTTTTGTTCTCATTCACAGTTCAAAAAAAACAAGGGCGTGGCAATATACATAGCCAAAACTCTTCCTCTAACAATTAAGGATATTTGGACAGACAGCGATGGCAGAGCCGTATTCGTAAAAGGGACCATTGGTCAAGAAAAACGATAGCCTGTATCTACGCCCCAAACACCCAGCAACACCTGTTTCTATGCTCTATCCTGAAGGACCTAGACAAATTTGCTGAAGGGATCACGATCTTGGGTGGGGAATAAACATGTGCCTGAATCCCCTAAAGGATTCCTCTAACGGGACATCGCCGGTTGGTAAACACCACACTAACAAGGTCAAAAAGGCTCTCACTAACACCCAATTAGCTAATTGCTGGAGAATCCAACACGACACAACAAGAGATTATACGTATTACTCAGTCCCACACAACCGCTACTCTAGACTGGACTATCTATTCCTCTCGCACAGACATTTACATTTACTTTCTGACACACCAATTGGCAATATCACTTGGAGTAACCATGCCCCCGTATATCTGACCTTAGCTATCCCCTCGCTTGCCCCCAGACAGCCCAATTGGAGGCTTAATGACAATTTACTAAAAGACCCCACGGTGATTACAACAATAACTGCAGAGCTGCAAGATTATTTTAAGGATAATGACACTCCCGATATTGGCCCCCCAGTCTTATGGGAAGCGCATAAGGTGGTCATCCGAGGACAATTAATAAGGTTAGAGGCAGAGAGGAAAAAAGCCAGGGCAGCAGAAATAGTAGCCATATTGAAGCAAATTACGGATTTAGAAACAGCACACAAACGTTCACTGACCCTGGACGTTTTCCAGAAACTACACAATCTCATGGCGGATCTGTCTAACAAATGTAACCAAAAGCTACAACAGTCCATCCAGAAACTACACTGCTCACTCTATGCCCAAAAAAATAAACCGGGCAAGATGCTAGCAAAGGCCTTAAAACAAAAGCAAGCCTCCATCCATATCCCCAAAATAAGAGCCAATGCCAACACAATAGTCTATCAAACAGAACACATTGCTGAAGTCTTTAAAAACTATTACACTGCTCTTTACAACATACCCCAGGCTTCAATGACTGAAGAAAGAGCAGCCTACATACAAAATTATCTAGTAAAACATATGACACGGAAATTGTGCAGAGAATTCTCAGACTCTATTGACACCCCCATCACTCTGTCAGAATTCACGGCAGCTATTAAAACATTCACCCCCAGGCAAAAGCCCCGGACCGGACGGGTTCACTAGTCAATACTACAAGACATTTGGAGATATCCTAACCCCACGACTACTACAGATGTACAATTCCCTGTCAAATGTCGCTACATTACCTAGACAAGCTCAGGAAGCCCACATTACGGTCATCCCCAAAGAAGGTAAAGACCCCGAGCAAAGCTCCAATTATAGACCAATTTCTCTCCTGAATATAGATATCAAATTATTTGTAAAAATTCTGAGTAATCGTATAAAAGAGGCCCTCCCCACTATCATCCATAGAGACCAATTGAGATTTGTGCCATACCGAGAGGCCAGAGACAATACAACTAAGGTAGTGAATCTCATTCATAAGGCGCTAATTGATCAAACCCCCACAATGCTGCTGTCTACGGACACAGAAAAAGCGTTCGACAGGGTGAACTGGTCCTATTTGAGAGCAGTACTGGAACACATTGGGTTAGGCGAATCCATGTTCAATTGGATCGCAGCCCTCTATCACACCCCATCGGCCCGTATACGGATCAACGGTATGCTCTCGGGACCAGTCACCCTGTCGAACGGCACGCGTCATGGATGCCCACTACCCCCCCTTTTGTTTGTATTGTCTCTGGCGCCTTTTATTAATGCACTTCGAAATAACCCAACGATTCACGGATTGGAAATCGGCCCCCACCACCATAAGGTGGCAGCATATGCCGATGACCTACTGCTCGTAGTCACTCAACCCCAAATCACGCTACCCAATTTTTTGACAGAACTAGAAGAGTTTGGCCACATATCCAATTTTAAAATCAACATGAATAAATCTGAGGCCCTCAATATTTCCTTCCCTTTTAAATGGGCACAACACTCTATTAGATATTTAGGTATACACCTCACTGCTAACCTAGGAGACCTATACGACCTCAATTTCACCAGACTTTTTCGACTCATAAAAGCAGACATTGATAAATGGAGCCCCAAACATTTCTCCTGGTTTGGTAGAATCAGAATCACTAAAATGAATATACTGCCTCGCATTTTGCATGTAATCCAAACATTGCCAATCTCCATCCCTAAGTCTTTTTTCAGAGATATGAAAAGGATAATCACTAAGTTTGTCTGGAACTCCAGAGCTCCCAGGCTAGGCTACCAATATCTTACTAGACATAAAGACCATGGCGGATTAGGCCTCCCAGACTTGGAAACATATTACAAGGCCACAGCTCTATCGAGGATCGTGGAATGGACAATCCCCACAAATAAATTGTGGATATCATTAGAGCAAAGAGCATTAAATGTCCCGATCCCTACTGCAGTCTGGCGACCCTCCTCCCATAAAATCCTTGCTATTACTAACCACCCGACAGTCGACCCTACCATAAAAATTTGGAAAGCAGTGACATCCCATTTAAATCTTATAGGAACACCATCCCCCATGCTCTCACTGATTGCGAACAAAGACTTCCCTCCAGGTATAACCTGTAACACAATGCAACAGATGTTCGAAGGGGGTCAACGTTACCCAAGGCTCGGGCATGTTCTGCAGGGAAAATTGACGGACATTACGGGTAAGACTTCCCCCTCTAGAGCTGAAAGGTTTTTATATGCACAATTAACTCATTATGTCCACTCGCTATTGGATAAAGGTGACCTACCAGTATCCCTCACGCCATTCGAGAACCTCTGTGCCACACACGACCCACCACAACGACTGATCTCAACGATCCATAGGATTCTGGTAGACTTGCAACATATAAACAAACCATATTTTGTACGCTACTGGGAGACAGACTGTAACGTGACACTGACTGAACCCCAGTGGCACAAGATCGCTACTCTTACCCATAAGTGCTCAGTAGCCACCAGGATACAAGAAAATTCTTATAAGATATTCACAAGGTGTTACAAAGTACCCTCCTTCTTACACTCTCTGTTTCCAGGCACCTCCGACCGCTGCTGGAGATGCCTGACAGAAAAAGGTGATTTCTATCACATCTGGTGGCAATGTAGTCGCATACGGCCGTTATGGGAGACTGTGGTAGAGGTTATAAAACAACTTGATAATAAAGAATTTCCGAATACGGCTCTGGCATACCTGCTGCACCACACGTCCCTACCCATAAATAAATACAAGAAATCCCTCACAGTTCATCTCTTGAGCGCAGCAAAGATATTGATACCTAGATTTTGGAAACTTCAACACACCCCAACGTTCAGGGAATGGATGCACGAAGTTGAGGCTATCAGGGTTGCTGAGGAACTCCTTCTATCGGCCCAAGGACGAAATAACCAATATACCGCACAATGGTTTTATTGGCTAGAATTTACCACAGGGGAAGCAGGACTGGAGGCTATACGAAAATATGACTCTTATACAACCTGAATATGCGATATATCACATACTGATCTACCATTGTACTTCAAGTGGACCAGAGAATCCCTCTCCCCACACCCCGCCATCTATGTTAGTTTGTTTCCTATTGTATGTCTGATGTAGTTCTAATCACAGATACTGATCATGATCTCAGGTGAGGACAGGTCCTCATATACTGTTCTAAAAAAAGGATACCTCGAACTGTGAGGCATGACAATGTATCACCTCTCCTGATGGATTTACCCCTCTTCCCCCCCTTTTTTATTTCTGTACCCCCTCCCCCCCTGTTGCCTTATTTCCTATGAAAATTTCAATAAAAAGATATTAAACAAGAAAAGGAGGGCGGGGGGGGGGGAGCAGGGTACCCCTTGAGTGGGAATACCGACAAGACAAGAGCGTTCTGTCAAAAAAGAGAGGGGTTGTGGAACCAACTTTTGTGGCCACGGTAAGTCATCCTCCGCCGGGGAGGAGACGGTGCCCCTGGGGGCGGGGGGGGGGGGGAGACATATACTGTAGAACACACAAAATAGCAGTTCCGAATTATAGCAATAATCTTCAACGTGAAATTTTAAGGCAGACGCACCAAACTGGGCATTCAAAACATGGCATGAAAGCCAGTGAAAGCCAGGATCTTAACATTTCGATGGTAAGTCCACATTGTTTGGAGCTAAATCTTCTAGGCTCCTAGCAGTTGCCTGGCAAGGCTCTAAAGAATGTAATCCAAGAGACAGCAGGGAAGCGTCAATTTCAGATGGGTCCTCTATCATCAGTAGCTTATCATCCCTGGAAACCGATAGCGAGGTAGGGGAACTCCAGCGGTATTCCACATCTAATTCACGTAGATGGTATGTGAGTTTTGACATTGTGTGCCTCCATACTAGCACTTCAGGTGGAAGATCCTCATATATTTGAAGCTGGTTTCCAGAGTGTTCAATGCTTGGGAGGTTCCAAATGCTCCGCATCACCGCCATTTTGTCTGCAACACTGTAAAACTTTCTGCTTTGCGTGCTTTTCGCACCCGAAAAAAATCTTGAAGGTTTTGTTCAGTGGCGTTAGCCTCCGGGCGGAAGTGCTTTAAGAAACCAATGAGGTGGGTACGGAGAGCAGTGGGCCCTACCGCCTCCAGGACACCTCTTACACGTATGTTGGCACCTCTCTCTTTCAGGTTGTGAGTGAGAATCCATTTATGGAGTTCCTTAACATGTAGAGTCAGCGCATTCACCTGCTGCTTTGTTTCAGCATTATCCGTAGTTGCTTCTTTGTGCGCTTTTTCCAAGGACACAATTTTAGTATCCAGGAGGACATTTCTTTACGGATAGCTGCCATCTCGGTTTGCAGTATTGATTGTATATCCAGCAATAGTTTCCTTATGTCACCTTTGGTCGAAGGTGTTTTATTCTGATCAGGTCAGGTAGTACATTGAACCTATCAGGACGATGGGTAATCCCCTCGTATTCCGACGAATTTGTAGAATCAGATGGTCCCGAGTTTTGGGGGCTTTAGTCGGGTTTGTGCCAGGATTCTGCGGCTTAGTCAGGAGCGATCCAATATCTCGGATATTTGCCTGATTCGGTTTATTTTTTCGCCCCATGGTGTCTGGAGTCTGGTGCAACAACTTTTTAACTAATTTAGCTGGAGTAGCCATCAATTTTTAGTTATTTTCAGTCTTTCCAGGCAGAGCCCAGCATGGACACATCTGCCTCCTTCCTCAGTTAGCTCCGCCCCCTGGTCATGTAATTTTAATGCAAAGAAAGACACGTTTTTAACGGGGATGTCCACACATAGAAACATACAATGTGTTGGCAGATAAGAACCATTCAGCCCATCTAGTCTGCCCAATTGTCTAAATACTTTCATTAGTCCCTGGCCTAATCTTATATCCAGGATAGCCTTAGCCTATCCCATGCATACGGAAACTTCTTCACTGTGTTAGCCTCTACCACTACCGCTTGAAGGCTGTTCCATACATCCACTACCCTCTCAGTAAAGTAATACTGGCTGATATTACTTTTTTAACACAATTCAGACCCCCACGCTTACAGGCTGTGCATGCACCAGCCTCCCTACCAGAGCTGCCTCAGCTGTGATACAAAGTTGAGAGTAAACTTCATGTATCTTGATAGATGCCAGTTTTACTTAGGACACTTAGGCACACTATTTGTTAACTGTCATTGACATGACTTGAATTCAAGTCATGTCAATGATGTCTGCACCGCTGTTTTTAGCATGTGGCAAACAAGGCAAGTGCCTAGGGCTGCACTTGCCTTGTATGTCTTTAAGGGGCGGCACAAAAAGCCGTCCCTTTAAAAAAAACAAAAAAAACCTTGCTTGCCGGCAGAGATGGGGGCTTGCTGCATGGGGAGCCAAACAGGCAGCACGGAGAAACCTCCGTGCTGCCTGTTCGGCTCCCCGTGCAATGTGACGGGGAAGTGCTGACAGGTCATGTGATCGGCGCTCTGACATTAGACACGCGCTGGGTAACGTGACCGCTCTGCACACACCATGGGGGAGCCGAACAGGCAGCATGGATACTGGCATTTTATTGAGCAAATTGGCTGGGGCATATTACCGGCAAAATAATACTGGCATATTATTGGGCAAATTGGCTGGGGCTTATTAATAGCAACATAATACTGGCATATCATTGGGCAAATTGGCTGGGGCATATTAAATGGCAAAATAATACTGGCATATTATTTGGCAAATTGGCTGGTGAATATTAAATGGCAAAATAATACCAGCATATTATTGGGCAAATTGGCTGGGGCATATTAAATGGCAAAATAATACTTGCATATTATTGGGCCCACTAGGGTCTTAAAGCGGCCCCGGAGGCATGTGATGGGGTAATGGAACATGTGATGGGGACATGTTATGGGGGCATGTAATGGTGGTGGCTGGGGAAATCAGAAGAGGATTCTGTTTGCCTCTTCTGATCTGTTTGCTGCACGGGGAACCTAACAAGCAGGTCACGTGACCTCTCTGCACTCACCGTGGGGGACCCAAACAGGCATGTAATGTGTATGTTATGGATGAAGGGGGCATGTAATGGGACTGATGGGGCATTTAATGTGTGTGCATGTGGGTGATGGGGCATGTCCTGGGTGTGCAACGTGGGTGGGGGGTGTCCAAAGTTTGTCTGCCTAGGGTAGCACAAAACCAAGATACACCACGGGATGTCTGAGCATTATGGAAATTGCAGTCCACAGCACTAGCATTACCAGTGGTTGATTATCTCTAGTGATGGATTTTTCAATCAATAACACTACTGTGCAAACCTTCTATACAAGGGTGAAATCTCACTACTTTAATTAGTGTCTTTAAAAAAAAATATTTAGAATAAGTCATTTGCAGCAAACCTCATATTCCCAAGCAGAAAGCACGACAGAAACATTAAAATTCCTCTATCCATAACACTTACTGCATTAACTAGTTTCTCCCATCTTATATTGGAGGTCTTACCTTTCCCCTCCTCCTACACATAAATGTACAGGAACTACAAGTAAATATTTAATGAGCTATTATCTGAGAGATCCAGCAGCATGTTGAGGGGGAGGAAGAAGAAAGGGTGGCATTAATATACATTCTCTGCTGTACAGTCTCATTGCCGAAAGGATAATGAGTTTTAAGTAGGTTGTCAGGAGCATAGAGGCAGATCAGAGCTGTGCATTCAAGTCACTCCAGATGATGAATAAAACAACATAGTTGCACCACAGTGAAGGAAGGAAAACAGAAAAACAATTTCAGTTTGTTTTTTCCCTGTTCCATCTTAGCGTCACTTGTGAAATAGAGGTTTACCAAAGATGCTCCCATGGCAAGAGGCAGGGCGTGTTAAAGATGTACATGAAGTACAGCAGATTACTGGGTGGTTTAAAACAGTCATTAGCTCAGAGGCAGAAAATGTGCTTCATTTGGTTAGAGGATTCCTTTGGTGTGTAGAATTAAGGTACATACGAGGTATATCATTACATAACAAATTCATATGTTATGTTGTCTAAAAAGATGGTGGGGGCTTCAAAATGTATAAATAGGCATAACCAGTTGCTTAGTCGATAGATCGTCAGTAGGGTATTAGTGTTACTTTAACTCTGACAGAAACCTTTGTATAGAATGTATACAACATATCATTTGTATAAAATCCAACAAGAAAAGAATATTAAGCGTAGTAGATCTATGATAACTTTGCCTCTCAACGGAAATATAAACATATTTAAAGGGCCACTCCAATGTGAAAAAGGCCCACCTTTCTTTCCATGCATCTTAAAGTTAAATAATTATAAAAATATATACATATATTACAATTTGAATTTTTGTATTCCATATACAGTGGATATAAAAAGTCTACACACCCCTGTTAAAATGTCAAGTTTCTGTGCTGTAAAAAAATGAGACAAAGATAAATCATTTCAGAAATTTTTCCACCTTTAATGTGACCTATAAACTGTACAACTCAATTGAAAAACAAACTGAAATATTTTAGATAGAGGGAAGAAAAAATATAAAAATAAAATAATGTGGTTGCATAAGTGTGCTGTGTTCAGAATTCAGAAATCACATTCCAAATCATGTTAAATAGGAGTCAGCATACACCTGCCATCAGATGTGGCTCTAGACTTTGTGAGGCCTTAGGCGAAAGTCGAACATGAGGCCCTCACGGACACACATTATGCAAGTGATAATAAAAATGAACTGTAGAAATAGCATATGTCAAGATCAGACTCAAATCCCAGCTTCTAGAAATGAACAGCTCCTAGAATTTTATTTGTCTCATAATTATCCTACAAACATCTATAAACATTTGGTATAGATAAAATTGTGTGCGGCTGACTAACTCACATTGTTATTGCTGTGTCCTAAATGTGAACACCGGATGCACTGTGATTTAGCCATTCAATATGCCTGAATTTTGCCACTCAATATGCCAGGATTTAGCCATTTAATATGCCAGGATTTTGCCCTTCAATATGCCAGGATTTTGCCACTCTATGCCAGGATTGTGCCCCACAATATGCCAGGATTTTGCCACTCTATGCCAGGATTGTGCCACTCAATCTGCCAGGATTGTGCCACTCAATATGCCAGGATTTTTCCACTCTATGCCAGGATTGTGCCCCACAATATGCCAGGATTTTGCCACTCTATGCCAGGATGGATCTTGCCCCTCAATTTGCCAGGATTTTGCCACTCTATGCCAGGATTTTGCCCCTCAATATGCAAGAATTTTGCCCCTCAATATGCCAGGATTTTGCCACTCTATGCCAGGATGTTGCCCCTTAATATGCCAGGATTTTGCCACTTTGTGCCAGGATTTTGCCCCTCATTATGCCAGAATTTTGCCCCTCACAATGACAGAATTTTGCCTCTCAATATGCCAGGATTTTGCCACTGTATGCCAGGATATTGCCCCTCATAATGCCACTATTTTGCCCCTCACAATGTCAGGATTTAGCCTCTCACTATGCCAGGATTTTGCCCCTCACCTCATTATGCCAGGATTTTGCCCCTCACTATGCCAGGATTTTGCCCCTCACTATGCCAGGATTTTGCCCCTCCCTCATTATGCCAGGATTTTGCCCCACACTGTGCCAATATTTAGCCACTCATTATGCCAGGCTTTGCTCGTTTGTGCCACCCTCCTCCCCCCTTCCCTAGTACTTACCTCCACGCTGCTCTCCATTGCTTCCTCAGTGCACCTTCTCTCCTGCACGGAGGAAGGAAGTTCCGGTCGCGTTTTTTTTTTTTTTTTTTTTAACTTTATTGATGCTGCGCGGGTTCAATAAAGTTTTTTAAAAAAAAAAGCTATCTTAGCTTCCTTCCTCCGTGCAGGAGAGAAGGTGCACGTAGGAAACGTCCCAAGTTAGTGTAACAGGGAGCTTAACGGCAGCGTTAAGCTCCCTGTTACATCAAAGGCCATAAGGTGAGTTAGGCAGCCGCAAGGCCCCCGTGAGTGCGAGGCCTTAGGCGGCTGCCTAACTCGTCTAATTAGAGAGCCGCCTCTGCCTGCCATCATTTAAAGTGCCTCTGATTAACCCCAAATAAAGTTCAGCTGCTCTAGTTGGTCTTTCCTGATATTTTCTTAGTCGCATCCCACAGCAAAAGCCATGGTCCACAGAGAGCTTCCAAAGCATCAGAGGGATCTCATTGTTAAAAGGTATCAGTCAGGAGAAGGGTACAAAAGAATTTCCAAGGCATTAGATATACCATGGAACACAGTGAAGACAGTCATCATCAAGTGGAGAAAATATGGCACAACAGTGACATTACCAAGAACTGGAGCTCCCTCCAAAATTGATGAAAAGACGAGAAGAAAACTGGTCTGGGAGGCTACCAAGAGGCCAACATTAAAGGAGCTGCAGGAATATCTGGCAAGTACTGGCTGTGTGGTACATGTGACAACAATCTCCCGTATTCTTCATATGTCTGGGCTATGGGGTAGAGTGGCAAGACGAAAGCCTTTTCTTACGAAGAAAAACATCCAAGCCAGGCTACATTTTGCAAAAACACATCTGAAGTCTCCCAAAAGCATGTGGGAAAAGGTGTTATGGTCTGATAAAACCAAGGTTGAACTTTTTGGTCATAATTCCAAAAGATATGTTTGGCGCAAAAACAACACTGCACATCATCAAAAGAACACCATACCCACAGTGAAGCATGGTGGTGGCAGCATCATGCTTTGGGGCTGTTTTTCTTCAGCTGGAACTGGGGCCTTAGTTAAGATAGAGGGAATTATTAACAGTTCCAAATACCAGTCAATATTGGCACAAAACCTTCAGGCTTCTGCTAGAAAGCTGAACATGAAGAGGAACTTCATCTTTTAGCATGACAACGACCCAAAGCATACATCCAAATCAACAAAGGAATGGCTTCACCAGAAGAAGATTAAAGTTTTGGAATGGCCCAGCCAGAGCCCAGACCTGAATCCAATTGAAAATCTGTGGGGTGATCTGAAGAGGGCTGTGCACAGGAGATGCCCTGGCAATCTGACAGATTTGGAGTGTTTTTGCAAAGAAGAGTGGGCAAATCTTGCCAAGTCAAAATGTGCCATGCTGATAGACTCATACCCAAAAAGACTGAGTGCCGTAATAAAATCAAAAGGTGCTTCAACAAAGTATTAGTTTAAGGGTGTGCACACTTATGCAACCACATTATTTTATTTTTATATTTTTCCTTCCCTCTACCTAAAAGATTTCAGTTTGTTTTTCAATTGAGTTGTACAGTTTATAGGTCACATTAAAGGTGGAAAAAGTTCTGAAATTATTTATTTTTGTCTCATTTTTTTACAGCACAGAAACCTGACATTTTAACAGGGGTGTGTAGACTTTTTATATCCACTGTATGTTTAATTTACAAATATCAGGTGTGTAGCTTCTATTGATCCTCCCACTCAGGACTCAACATTTTAAATACATGTATTGCACAAGAGCCTTACAAAGCATGCATCTGCAGGTATCTTTCCTTCCTGCTTCTTGGCTAATGCTTGTGCCACATATAAAAGGGGTATGAAGAGTGTATAAAGAGTCACTGCAGATTGAGACTGGCAGAACGTATGTGCTTTTGAGTGATCGGTCTCTGAAACAAAATACATTTGACCAGGCGCCGATCTTCCATAAGTGCTAGGTGTGCGCTGTGAGCCATGGAGCCACGCTGTCTATTTCTAGAGTGTGTGTGCTCCTAATTCGTATACTTTTCGTGCTGGTCAAATTGGCAACAGAGTGAGCGACTCTGATGCCGAATTCGCAGCTGCCATCGGCCCCTTGGATGTATCTCATATATTTCCGGAGGTTTGTGTGATGTCTGTTTGCAGCATACAAACCCCTGAAAATACACAACATACATTGTGCCCCTGAGTGACAGTTGACTAGCAGCTCACCTGTCACTCAGGGGCACGAAACACCCCTGCATTTGACATTATTTCTTAATCCATTTTGTCGTCTTGGGAATTGGGATCTTCCCTGTTGACTGTTGAGATAATTGTGGTCACGTCCAAAAACAAACTAGTAATATGAAATATCATTAGTAGTAGAAGCACAGCAGTCACATGTTTTTACTTAGCCCCAGAAATAGCTGAAGAATAAATACCAATAAACACACATTAAAAAGGGAGTATCCCATTAGCTTGCGAGCAGAGTTCTCTACCTCATGTATCAGTCTGTTCCTGTTTGTTTAATTTAGTATGTAGTTTATTCTATTATACTCCTTATAACTAGTGCTATGTAAATTGTTGGCAATATATAAATAAATGTTAATGTAATGTACCGTATTTGCTCGAATATAAGACGACCCTGATTATAAGACAACCCCCAAACTTTGGATATTCCTTTAGGAAAAAAACTAAAAGCCTGAATATAAGACTACCCTATAGGAAAAAAGTTTAACTTGTATATATTCACATGTAAATTGCTTTTTAATATTTAATAAAAATTATGATATAAAAAAAATGCTTTTCTTGGTTTTATTTCCTTTTATGTGTCAATGCTGCCTCTCTCTCCCTCTCCCCCCAGCTTTGTCTCCCCCCCCAGCATTGTCTCTCTCTCTCCCCCAGTGTTATTTCTCTCCCCCTCCCTGACCCCAAACTTTTCTTTCTCTCTCCACCTCCCTCCCTCCTTTTCTCTCTCTGCCCCCCTCTCTCCCACCTTGTCTCTCTCTGCCCCCCCTCCCTCCCCTTGCCTCTCTCTGCCCCCCCTATCCTGGTCTCTCTCTGCCCCCCCTCCCTCCCCTTGTCTCTCTCCCCCCCCCGTCTCTCAGTGGTGGCTAGTGGGGGCAGCCGGAGGATGTCTGCACGTATCCTCCATACTGCCCGGCACTTCCGTCCATTATGACAGACAGCCGGTCCGTCATAATAGACGGAAGTGTCGGGCAGCATGGAGGATGTCTGCACTATCGTGCAGACATCTCCCGGCTGGCCAAATCTCCTGGTGGCTAGTAGGGGCAGCCAGGGAATGTCTGCACGATAAGCGCAGACATCCTCCGCTGCTGTCCGGCACTTCCACCGGCACTTATATGATGAAGCCGGAAGGACTCGGCTTCATCATAGAAGTCCCGATGAACGTGCGCAGACATACACCGGATGTTAGCGAGGGGGATCCAGGTCCCCTGCACTATTTTAATTTTTACATCTTATGTATCTTTGTTAGGATCGACCTACTCTGTCCAGTGTACTCTGGAATTTTGTCTTCTTGTTTTTCTTATTAAATCTTGCATTATTCTTTCCGTCCTTGTGATTGTTATGCCAATTTTCTTCCTTATCTTCTCAACAGTTCTTCAATGGCTCTTCAATAAAAAAAATACTAATATTTTATGCAGAATATCCAACTACACAAGTTTTTTTAAATTAAAAATAGTGTGCACAGTGCTGGAAGATCCAGTGGGAGCAGACTGCTCCAGGTGCCACAGTGAACATGGGTATCAGTCTGCCCCTATGCAGGGAAGCTGGATGCATTAGCTCTATGTGTTATACACAGTCAGAGCTCAGTTGGTGCTGCTCACGCTCCCTCCACATAGCGATGACTCAGAAAAACGATGCTCTGAGTCATCACTACGCACAAGGATCGCAAGCAGCTCTGACTGAGCTCTGGTAAAACATTGTGGTGGAGAAAAACACCAGACATGAGGGGTAAGAATGAGAGAGACACCAGACATGGGTGAGTGAGAGAGACAACAGACATAGGAGGGAGAGAGAGAGTGACAAAAGACATGTGAGGAGTGAGGGAGACAACAAACATGGGGAAGTGAGAGAGAAAAAAGACATGGGAGGAGTGAGGGAGACAACAAACATGGGGGGAGGTGAGAGAGACATCAGACATGGGGGAGAGGAGAAAAACAGACTTGAGGAAGAGGAGAAAACAGACTTGAGGTAGAGAGGAGAGAAATATACATGGGGGGAGAGGAGAGAGATAAATACAAGGGAAAGGAGAGGAGAGAGATAGACTGACATGGGGGAGTGAAAAAGGCAGACATGGGGGAGAGAGAAAAAAGAGGGGAAGATACATGGGGAGAGGAGAAAGACAAAAGGAGGGAAACAGACACAGATGAATGGCATGGGGAGAGAGAGACAGTTATGGAGGACAGCAAGACTGACAGGGATGGTGTGGAGGGAGAGCGAGACAGACATGTATGTCATGGAGGGAGAGTGAAACAGACAAGGATATCTATCTGTCAATATATTTTTTCTATCTATCTATCTATCTATCTATCTATCTATTTTTACCTTGATTAGTTAATTTTATTGGCCTCTTTGCCCTTTCAGCTGTCTTTAACTCTGTATTTCCTTGTATGAGAGCAGCAGGTGCTAATGGTGGTGTGTACAAGACACTAGAGCTGAGGCAGGGAAATGCAAGAGGCACAAGAGGCAAGAGGGGGGAGGGGGGGCATGGTACAGAGTAACACAACTACATAGATCTGCTTTCCAAACAGATATGGGAGGTCTTGGGACAATTTTGTACTGAAAAAGAACAGTCATTTAAAAGCTACCATTAAGATTATTTGAGAAACTGACAAAACTTGCCCCCTCCCATCCTGTTCCCCCTCTCACGCTAGATTTACTCCTTTTGTATCAACAAACCCTGCCTCCTGTATAATTGACTCTTAAACAGTGTATGTATGGTTCATTTCATGCTAAGCTTGTTTTTATCCGGTAGAGGTCACTTTTAAAAAATACAGCAAACCCCACCCAACTATCTGCTTCTTTATACACAAATCTCCACATTTACCTACTACATTTATCACTGCCTTGTAATTCAAATCTAAACCACTTGAATCTTTAGATTTGCACTAGCTTCTTCTGTCTCAGTGAATCTCATGCCTGTTTAACTCCCCAAGTTACCAGCCTCTGACATATACCAGCCACTGTCTACTGTCACCCCCTCCTCCCCTTCACCCTCTCAGCATTCTTCTGTTTGCTCTGCCTGTATCAGAAATAGTTCTGTGCTTCTAAATTTGGGCTGGCTCTGACTTCTAGTCAAACACAGCACCCCCCAGCTTGCACTCCTCTCCCGCCCTGTCTCCCAATAAGCATAAATTTCTCTATACACAAGACTTAAGTAATTCACATGACAATTTCAAGAAGCATTTCAATCACAGTGGGGATTTGCAAAAATGGAAATGGATTTAACCTTAACTCCAAGAAAGTAATTATATTCTGGATTGTTGGTGGTTGAACTAATTTGAAAAAACTAGTTACTTACTGGTGACAAAGTCTTGTTTTTATAAAAGGACAATTAAACATTTTTTTTTGAGTCAATAATTAACTTAAGTGACCCTATTTTATTTTATTTTTTTTTTTGGGGGGGGGGGGGGGGACTTTTTATTTCATTTCATTCGTTCCCAGACCCTGACAATTGTGTCAGCAATGTAATTCAGAAGATACCTGACTGACGAATTATGAGCACAGCTCACCACCGGGCAAATGTCTCCCCACTAAAAATAAATAACCCCCTGGGTCGGAGGCAAGTCAAGTGGCTTTGAAAAAAATTAATCCACCTATTCTTAAAAAAAAATTGTGCAGCAAGTAGAGGACAGATGCAGAATGAAATTCTTGCTTCTAGGGTGGTGATTTAATTTTAAGAAAAAAAGGCATTTGATTGGCTGACTGTGTATGGTGTTGTCTGGTGTCAAGCATGGTTACCTATATTTGGATCCTGAGGAGTTGTGCTGCCATTGTATTCATGAGATCAGCAGTCTATTTCAGAGTCCCTGACACCACCTTAAGTGCCTCCACGTTGGTTTGGAAGTCTACAACATCCTGTTGGAAGGCCACCCTGTCTGCCTGCCATAGGTTATGAAGAACCTTGAATAATTCCTTTATGTCCCTCTTGTCAGAGGGTGCATTATCAGGATGCAGGATTGCCTCTAGGGAATGACATTTGCTCCTGGTGACTTCTCCGATAACAATTCTAAACTGTCTCGGTGCCTTACGAAGGCAACCATAAGAGAAAATGGTTGAGGCCTGGGTGTTCTCACCAGCAAAGTCTCAACATCGAGATTTGTAAGCTTCTCTCCCTTGTTAGACCTTTTGTCCATTATCTTGGCATGTTTTAGCAGGTGATATGTCTGGGTCTTCCATATAATTTGTATAAAATTTAATATTTAGAGTAGGAGATTGGTAGCCATACATCTGCACTCTTCAATGACTAGCTCTGCCCCCCAGTGCATTAGGTTTTTCCATATTGATGCCATATGGGTCGGGGGACAACCTCAGACCACGCTATGGTGAGGTTACAGAAGAGAGCCGAGCAATGGGTTATATCATTTTTGATTGAAGGTAATAGGTCAGACCCCAGGTCATTGCTCCCAGTGTGTAATAACAATATGATACAGGAGGGAATAGATGTTTGTAGTCCACAGCATTCATTAAAAATGTGCACCCACCATAAACCATGGATACTACGCCAAAGAAATATGTATGAGGTGTGTACTATGATTATGCTCTCCAGTAGTGTGAAAAGCGTAAAGAGTTTTTAAGGATATGTCTTTTGTACACCTGTCACTTTCTATGCCAATTTGGAACTGGGTACAATTTGTATGAAACTGGATGTCAACATTGTGTAACTGTTTTCTTTGCTACACGAGTTTGTGTCATATACCAAGACTCTTTTCACATCTAACTATAAGGAACCATTATTAGCAGTGCAGATTATATCCATAAAATATATTTTTGAAAGGAACACAGAGTCCCATCAGGAAAACAATAGCTCATCCAACCAAATAGAAAATAGAGGTGGTCAAGTTCTTAACCCCATGGCATGTATACATATAAAGTCCAGGAGTCAGGTACTGTTTAAATAGCAAAAAATACAGGACACAACTGTTGATATATAGCAACATTTATAAATAAATGCCTGCAAATATAATTAAGAAAAAAAGTTGTTAGTACAGACACATAAAAATTTCAGAAAAAAAGGGACATATATCTTGGTTTGGGATAATCAACCTGGTCAGAGCATATCTGCTCCCTAAACTCGAATACTTGTTGCGTACCATCCCATTGAGAGTCCCGAGGAAAATCCTTTCTAATTTCTATAAATTGTTTGTTTTATATGTTTGGAGCCATAAGAAACCTTGAATACAATTCCGTATAATGTCAAGACATATTGCTGATGGGGGATTATCCTTTCCAAACATATACCACATACATGACTCGATAATGTTTTCACATTTCCTGGTATGGGGCAATAGAAAATCTAGAAACAAGAGCTGGTATAAATACGAGAAAGAATTATGTGGTAACATTTCTTCTCTTCTGGTTAGACAAACAGAAGTTCAGGACCCTAAATATTAAGAACCAGATTATTAAAAATGTATTTTTATCTATTGGCCCAATTAAAAATATTTTTTTTTCAAGATTTACAACTATCATCCAGGGCCTCTATAGCTACTCTGAATTTTTTTATAAATGATTTAAACTTTTTACCTACAGTCGAATTAAAGACTTCCTGCGGAATATCCGATTAAAGTCTGACTCTCCTCTAGAGGGAATTATGTTTGGTACCCATTTAAAGATTACATCTAATATTACAAAAGCACTGAAAGAATTAGAACAAAAGGAAGAGAAACTGGAAACAGTTCTGAAATGGGAAAGGGAACTGGGGAAAACCTTTACAATGAGTGCATGGTGGAATGCGAGTGATCTGGTTAGAAAATCGATTCATTGCATTGCCCTACAAAAACTTTATATAAAAATTTGCATAGATGGTACCTGGTCCCCTAAGACTCTCTAAATATCAAACGAATACATAGCCACTATGTTGGAGATGTAATAAAGAAAGTGGTAATATAAAACATCTGGTGGGACTGCGAGAAATTGGATGGGGTTCACACCATTTTAAACAAAATACTTTTAGACACACATTTAGATCTTGGTAATATGGATATAGAAAAGTTCCTGTTCCATCTTGAACTCTCTGGCCTGAATAGATAAAAATAAAAACTGGCAGTACATATTCTGATGGCTACCAAAATGTGTATGTCAAGATATTGGAGGAGATCCGATACACCATCGGAAACAGAGATACGTGCACAAATATATTACCAGTGAACTATGGAAAAACTGTTTTATTTGAACAATGCGTCTCTCTCCTCATATTACAAAATTTGGAACCCAGTTATTGCCTTTTTCCGTACGGATAGGTAGGAAATATTATCACTTGTGGGTGAACTTAACATTACATCTGGCTCCTCCCTCCGCTTGTCTGACTTAAAAGATCCCATCACCACAAGAATTAAGGAATAAGTTTTTTGTTCTTTTGTTTTAGAAAAAAATAAAAAAGGAAAGCATGTAGGTAAAAAGATAAACCCTGGGCGAACTTAACTTACCATCAGATTTGGCTCCCCACCCTTACACCCTATAAATATTAAACAGTATAAAAGCTATGGATTATACTCAGGAAAGGCTTCTGCACACCTGATTGAAGTATGTTTTTGTGTCATGTTTTCTATCTTGATATTCCTTTCCTCAGTAGGGAGGATGCATAAAACAAACCGATGTAACTGAGCTGTAAATGTAACAGGTTATGCGACCACTTATAGAGGCGCTATTTAAATTTTGTCTATTAACGTTTTAAGTGTTATATGTATGGAAAAATATGAATAAATAAATAAATATATATATATAAAAAAAGGGACATTTTATAAAGTGCTTCTGCCTGGATAACAGTCACTGGAGTCAAAAGTGACCCAATTGAACTAAATAGCATTCAGGTAAGTCTATACTGCAGCAAAGAAGGTACAGTCCAGATCCATCAAATCTGCGCTATGATAGCCTGCAAGGTTAAGATTGTAAATGGATACCCTTTCCAAGTGGATAAGGCAGTAGAATCAGATGGATTCACAAAAAGGGCATAATAAAGACATGTTAAAAAAAAGATTCATGAAACGCCAACACACGTTTCACCAATTAGACTTTATCTGGAGTCTTTATTTTTGTCTTTATTTTGTCACCTGACTCTAAAAGGGCCCAGTAAGCAGAAAAACACCCTTTGAGTGGGGTGCCCTGTAAATAAAATAGTACCTGCAACCAGGTTCAAGGTTCCATTCCCTGTCCCAGCCCTACTAAGAAAGAAATAGCATGTCATGTTGTTGTTGTTGTTTGTTGGCGTACAATGAATAATAAAAAATAAAGAAATATGGATGACCCCTTTCCCTGGGCTGGAAGAGAAAAATCTAGAGTGTTGCTGTTCTGGATATGGGTAATATTTTATTTATAGGCCACCCTTTGCGTGCCAGGAAGGTGGGCAATGATTTTCACTTACCACAGATGCACTGCTCACGTTTTTGGGAACTTGGCCATAATCAGGGCCGGCCTTAGGGCTGTGCGAACGCAAGGGGGGGAGAGACAGATGAAGTGGAGGGGGTGAGATAGAACGGGGGGGGGGGGAACAGATATGGGGGAGGAGGGAGAGAGAGAACAGATATGGGGAAGGAGAGAGAACAGATATGGGGAAGGAGGGGGAGAGAGAACATGTATGGGGGAGTTGGAGAGAGACAGACATGGCAAGGAAGAGGAAAGGGACAAACATGGGGAGAGACACATATATGGAGGGAGAGGAAAGAGACAGGCATGGGGGGGGGGGCTTGCCACGGGGGAGGGCTGCACAGGGCGCCGGAACACTTAAGGCCAGCCCTGGCCATAATAGCAAGCTATTGCAGCATTTATATACACTATGGTTTTTTTATTTGTCTTTTATATATATATATATGTATTCTATGTTTACAATATCTTTCATAATACCTTTGGAATACCATCATACAAAAGTCTTATTATATTTGAGTTGTACGTCATATATATATATATATATATTTATTTTTTTTTCCACTTATTTTATTTATTCATTTATAGATTTTCATTTGTTTTATGTATTATAATTAGAGAGCTCCAGTTATTTATTTTGTGTGAATGATTTGTGTAGTGGTTAGAAGCATGGAAACATAGAATATATACAAAAATATGTAAGGCACAAGAAGAAGTAGAAAAATACTCTCCTTTTACAATACCCACAAGGATATCCTCAGATCCCCAAAAACCAACCGGTATAAGAATCGAGTATAGTAGAACTGGTCGCACTTAGGCACGGGTGGACATATGGGAAAGCATGACAGGAAGGGGGAAAAATAGAAAATAGCGTAGCACTGTATGACAATCTAAACAAATATGAATTTATTAAGAGGGCACTCACAAAAATGTATGCACTGAGGAGCAGCTCAAGTGCAAAACAGGCATGAGTTGTAATGCAGGTAACTCAGATAACTCCGACGATGATAAAATCTTCTGTGCAAAATTCACAAGGCAAATCCAAAATAAAAGCAGTCCAAGTGAATGTAAAATATAAATCAGAACACAATACCCTTGGCTTAAGTCCACCATACATGATAAAAAGTTCCCCTAGAGCCACATTGTTTCCAGCAGTTTGCGACCGGGGTGATGTTCATGTGATGTAGTTTAGTGGGGTGATGTAAAAATGCAAGATGGTCTTATAGACCTGTTACTTGTGAGTTGTGCAAATTGAAATTTTCTAGTTTGCTAACCCTCCTGGACATCCGCCCACAGTGCAGAACTGGAGAGTGCAGCACAAGGGGTGAAGTCTCTGCCCCCTTCCGCGCTGTGATATTTTTAAAGTCTGAGTGTTGGATGCCAGTGCTCATATTCTGGGGAGGGAACAATCTTGTCTAGACAGTTTGCTGGAATCACACAATTGTAAATGAAATAATCTAATATAATTGTATATGTATGAATGAATGAATGACATAATACAACGATTAGTAAAAAATATATCCATACTCTGGCTGTAGAATAGTGAAGAATGTAGTGCAGATAATTTTGAACTCACTCTCGTATATTGATAAAAAATATTAAATTAACACAATTATTCATTTATTTGACAGGTTTTATTTTGTCAGGGGGAAGCTTAATGATGACTGAAAATGGCATAATTTAATTCTTTAAATAGTTGTTTGCAGTCAACATCGCCACATTGTGGTGAGATTGTGTATCGATATTGATTTAGTTTTGTATTGAGTATTGTAAGATAAATAAAGTTAAATGTAATAATCAAACGTGTTAAAAATTTCAGAGACTACAAAACTTTAATTTTTTTTTAGAGGGCACACAATCCCCTATTACAATGTTAGAAGCTAAAATTGTGTTAATCCAAAAAAAGAGAGTAAACACCCATTCCTATGTTCCAGCTAAAGATCTAAATCTTTGATAAACGAAGATGTCAAGATTTTTGCTAAATTGATGGCTATGCACCCAAAATTGGTGCATCTGGACCAGGTGACAAACTACAGTATGAAGGCCATGGACACCATCAAGATATTGCCCATACTTATAAGGTACCTATGCTACTACTTGCCCTTGATGCTGATAGGGTAGACAAAAATGATATGTCTGAGGGGGTAAGTAACAACCCCATTGCAAAAGTGGACATAGTGTCTTGCAGTGTCTCATGCATTTAATAATATAATTGGGACACATCAGGAGTCCTTGTCCTATTTAGTTTCAGAACTACCTGAACAAGCCACCCATTCCAATTCAAATATCTAGGAACTAGAGATGGGGGAAAGAATAAAAACTAAACATAGCAAGAGACTGATTAGGAGCGAGCATCATTAAGCTCATTGCCTTTAGGTTTTGAGATGGCTCCAGGGTGTCTCAGGATATAGCCCAGAGACAATAGGACAATGGGCTATAGCCTGAGACATCCTGGCAAGTTGGGGATTAGCAGTAATTCAATTAAGGGTTCAAGGGAGGGGATCTTAATTAGGGTCATGAAGGTTATCAGTAGGAGGGGAATAGTGGGGGGAGTTAGGGTAATCAGGCAGGGCTATTTCAGCTGTAATTTGTGGAGTGAATCATTCTAATGCTTGTTCTCTTTTGTTTCAGATACCTACTTTGTGATGGATTCAAGTGCCCCCACTTCGGAGATCAATCTTCAGCAGCGGACACCCAGGAAAATCCAGATGCCCAAGGGATCACCTGGCGGGTGGTAAGGCGGTCCGGAGCTCCAGGCCGCAGCGTGTTCTCCCTGTCCGTGCTATGACCGTCCGGTCATCCAAGCCTTCTGCTCCCCCTCTGCCCCCCTGGCAGATCCTTCGGTTCCCATTCCTCTGGCTTCCTCCATCCCTGCTAGCTCATCGCATGTCCCACTCTCCTCTCGTCCCTCTACTTCTTCTCCGCTCTGCCCGGTTGTTGCCTCTCACCCTGTCTCCGCATCCACTTCTTCCCTTTCTTCTCTTCCCCCTTGCGCTGCTCCGCAGGCTTCATTTTTTTCCCCTGGGTCCTGTTTTTTCTCCTCCGGGTGCCGCTTCCGGTTCCCTGGAACCTTTGTCCTCTGTTTGCGGCCCGTCCTTCCCTTCCTCCCTCCCCGTGCATCCTCCTTCCAGCCAGCCTGTTTTGCCCGGCCAGCCTCTTGTTTCACATGACGGTGGTCAATTTATTCTACCCCCTCCTGGTTGGGATCAATCCAGCTCCTCCGGTGGGTTTCCTACAGGCCAAATCCCCCCCCCCCCTCATCCTTCTAGTTTTCCTCTCCCCCTGCCGCTCCTGGCCAACGGCTTTCCTGGCGCCGTTTTCCCTCCGGCCCCCCCTTCTTCCTTTGTCCCCCAGCATCCTCCATGGTCCAGTCCCGGTTATTTCCCCCCGGGTTGGGGTTGCCCTCCTTCTGCTTATCCCCCCCCCACCTTCTTTGCCACTCGTGCAGCCCCAGGAGCATAAGCAGATTGCTAATAATAATTTTTCTGTAAGCAGGCCGGCAGCACAGCGGGATCACACGGAGGCGGGCATGGAGAAAGGAGCCAAAGAGCAACAGGGAGTACAGTCAAGGATGGCACCAGGGCGCAGGAGGAACAGGAGAGAGCAACCAGCACGGGTCGGGTGAGCAGGATTCTCAGTTATCTTCGTCAGCTAGTGACTCAGATATGTCATATTGTATTGATGATGAGGATTATTTTGATGATGATGTTGATTATGATGTTAAAGCCAATGGTAAAAGTAAAGGGGTTGTTAAATTGGTCAAGTACTATTTGAGAGGGCTCACTGGCAGGAGGAAGTCTACGGGTGGGAAGAGAGAAAAGAGAAGAGAAAAGGTTTTTAAGTTGATGGGGGAGGGAGACACTTATGCTTGCTCGATAACTGCTGCCCACAGTCATATCAAGGAGAAGGTTAGAAGGAGAATTAGGGACAGAAAGTATGTCAACTTGTATGAATTGTCTAAAGAGGCAGTACTGGAGGATGAGGATGGGGAAGATAAAGAGGAGAAACAGGCTAAAAAGACCCCTAAGGGGATCCTTCAGTGGGTGAGAGGTTTCTTTGTATATGCCAGTGCTTACATAGAGGAGTGGCCGCAGGAGGCGCTAAAAGTGGTGAAGTATGGAGATTTAATGTTTCAGAGATTTGGGGGTCAGATTGGTCAGATTATGACAAAGCATTCAGGAAAAAGATGTCTCACTCTCAAGTTTTAACCTTCGGCAAGAAGGATATGGATTTGTGGACAAACCTTGTTGGCTACGGCAGAGGTGGGCAGCCCTGGGGGTAAAGGGCATTATAGCAACGGCAGAGTAAAGCATGTCTGCTGGGATTACAATGAGAGGAAGTGTTCAAAAGGTTTTGCCTGCAGATTTAAGCATGCATGTAGACGTTGTGGCAATGGACATCCCGAGGTGGCATATGAGAAGAAGCAGGGATATGAAGGGAATAAGAGTTCCTTTCGGGGTGAAGCTAGAAAAGGCGGCGTCGCCGGTGGTAGTAAATAGGCTTCAGCAGTTGTTGACAAATTATCCAGACAGGGCTAGAGCAAGCTGGTTGTTGGAGGGTTTCCAATTTGGTTTTAAGATTCCAGTTCAGGGCCCTGTTGGCCAGCAGTTGCAGGTTAAGAATTTAAAATCAGCGGAAATGTACCCAGAGGTGGTAAGGGAAATGTTACAAAAGGAGATTGAGTTAGGAAGGATAGCTGGGCCTTTTAGTTACCCTCCACTGGAGGAGCTCTGTATATCCCCATTAGGAGTAGAGCCCAAAAGTGAGGAGGGGAAGTTTATCTTGATTCAGCACCTATCTTATCCAGAGGGGGCGTCAGTGAATGATGCATTGGACAAGGAGGTTTGTAGTGTGCAGTACCAATCATTTGATCAGGCTCTCGAGATTGTCGGGTGATTGGGACCTAATGCCTTGTTGGCAAAGATTGACATCGAATCTGCCTTTAGATTGTTACCATTACATCCGGATAGCTTCAAGTATACAGGCTGTGTATTTGAGGGCAGGTTTTATGTGGATAAATGTTTGCCCATGGGGTGTTCAATATCTTGTGCTTACTTTTAGGCATTCAGTTCATTCTTGCACTGGCGCTTGGGGAAGGACTGTGAGATAGCTAGCATTGCCCATTACTTAGATGATTTTTTGCTGATAGGCGGGTCAGGAACTCAGGATTGTCACAAATTGTTGTTTTCATTGGAAAAGTTGTTAAGCGAGCTAGGAGTGCCAGTCGCAGCAGACAAGACAGTGTTGCCATGCCACAAGTTGTCATTTTTGGGAAAAGAAATAGATACACGGGTTGGGATATGTAGGCTTCCAAGGGATAAAGTGGACAAGGCGACTGCGTTAAAAGGACCGTGCAGAGTAGCAAACTATCATTGAAAGAAGTCCAGTCTATGCTGGTGCTACTTAACTTTGCATGCAGGGTCATTCCAATGGAAAGAATATTTAACCGGCGGTGGGAGAGGGCCACCGCGGGTTTGAGGCAGAGGCACTTCAAAGTTAGGGTGTCAAAACAGATGAGGGAGGACCTGGCAGTATGTTACTCCTTTTTGTCACAGTATAATGGGGTGCAGCTGTGGAGAGGGAAAGAGCAGGTTAATTCTGAGTTGTAACTCTATACAGATGCGGCAGGGGCAATAGCTTTTGGTGCATACTTCAAGGGCAGTTGGTGTGCAGACCGATGGCCAGGAGATTGGCAGCAGGAGGGATTAACTAGGAATATAACTTACCTAGAGCTTTTCCCAATTGTGGTAGCCATTGAGCTATGGTGGAGGGATTTGAGGAACAGGGAAGTCCTATTCTGGACAGACAACTTGAGTGTGGTCTTTGCAATTAACAATTTGTCCTCTAAGTCCTTGCCAGTGGTAAGACTATTGCGGCATCTGGTGCTGTGCTGTATGCGGTATAACATTAGGTTCAGGGCTAAGCATGTCCCAGGAGTGGAGAACACAATAGCAGATGCTCTTTCAAGAGGTGACATGGCAAGGTTCCGCAAGGTGGCTCCATCGGCTAATTCTCGGGGCGTTCACTTTCCTGTAAAACTTTGGCAGTTGGGGACAGCCATCTAGACTTGCTGATAGAAAACTCTCTGGCTCCGAAAACCTGGGTTACCTATACGGGGGAATGGAACAGGTGGGTAGACTTTGTCATGTCGGGGCGCGAGAGCCACGCATACTCTAGGCAACTCCTGTTAAGGTACGTTGCGCACTTACATGGGGTTGGGGTGTCTAGGGCTAGAGTCAGAACAGTTCTGGCAGCAATCTCATTCTTTAACAAAATTCAGGGGTTGGTGGATCATAGAAACATAGAAACATAGAAACATAGAATGTGTCGGCAGATAAGAACCATTCGGTCCATCTAGTCTGCCCAATTATTATTTTTTTGAGTACTTTTATTAGTCCCCCGTTCCCGGTCTTATAGCTAGGATAGCCTTGTGTCTATCCCACGCATGCTTAAAATCCTTGACTGTGTTTACCTCTACCACTTCTGCTGGCAGGCTATTCCATACATCCACTACCCTCTCAGTAAAGTAATACTTCCTGATATTACTTTTAAATCGTTGCCCCTCTAATTTAAGACTATGTCCTCTAGTTGTGGTAGTTTTTCTTCTTTTAAATATACTCTCTTCCTTTACTGTGTTGATTCCCTTTATGTATTTAAATGTTTCTATCATATCCCCCCTGTTACGTCTTTCCTCCAAGCTATACATGTTAAGATGCTTTAACCTTTCCTGGTAAGTTTTATCCTTCAACCCATGAACCAGTTTAGTAGCCCTTCTCTGAACTCTCTCCAAAGTATCAATATCCTTCTGGAGATACGGTCTCCAGTACTGCGTACAATACTCCAAGTGAGGTCTCACCAGTGCTCTGTACAATGGCATGAGCACTTCCCTCTTCCTACTGCTAATACCCCTCCCTATGCAACCAAGCATTCTGCTAGCATTTCCTGCTGCTCTATTGCATTGCCTACCTACCTTCAAGTCCTCTGAAATTATTACTCCTAAATCCCTTTCCTCAGATGTTGAGGTTAGGACTGTACCAAATAGTCTATATTCTGCTTTTGGGTTTTTACGCCCAAGGTGCATAATCTTGCACTTGTCCACATTAAATGTCAGTTGCCACTGCTCTGACCATTTTTCTAGTTTAGCTAAATCATTTGCCATTTGGCTTATCCCTCCATGAATATCAACCCTGCTGCAAATCTTTGTATCATCAGCAAAAAGACATACTTTGCCAACAAGACCTTCTGCAATATTGCTAATAAAAATATAATAAAGAGAATGGGTCCAAGAACAGATCCCTGAGGTACCCCACTAGTAACAAGACCTTGCATCGAGTATACCCCATTGACTACAACCCTCTGTTGCCTGTCACTCAGCCATTGTCTAATCCATTCCACAATATTGAAATCCAAACTCAAAGATTTCAGTTTATTGATAAGCCTTCTATGTGCGACAGTGTCAAAAGCCTTACTGAAATCTAGGTAAGCAATGTCTACTGCACCACCCATATCTATTATTTTAGTTACCCAATCAAAAAAATCAATAAGATTAGTTTGGCATGATCTCCCTGAAGTAAACCCATGCTGTCTCTGATCTTGAAATCCAAGCGACTTTAGATGTTCAACAATCCTATTCTTTAACGAGGTTTCCATTATTTTCCCCACTACTGAAGTAAGACTTACTGGTCTATAGTTGCCCGCCTCCTCCCTACTACCTTTCTTGTGAATGTGCACAACATTAGCTAATTTCCAATCTTCTGGAACTACTCCCATTAACAATGATTGGTTAAATAAATCTGTTAACGGTTTTGCTAGTACACCACTAAGTTCTTTTAATAACTTTGGATGTATCCCATCAGGTTCCATCGACTTATTTGTCTTTACTTTAGACAGCTGAAGTAAAACCTCTTCCTCTGAAAACTTACATGCATCAAAAGACTCATTAGTCTTTTTCCCTAAATGAGGTCCCTTACCCTCATTTTCATTTGTAAAAACTGAACAAAAATATTAATTAAGGCAGTCTGCTAAGCCTTTATCCTCTTCTACATAGCATCCTTCTTTTGTTTTTAATCTAACTAATCCTTGTTTTACTTTCCTTTTCTCATTTATGTATCTAAAAAATGTTTTGTCCCCCTTTTTCACTGACTGGGCTATAGTCTCTTCTGTGTGTGCTTTGGAAGCTCTTATAGCTTGCTTTGCCTCTTTCTGCCTACTCTTATAGATCTTTCTATCTTTCTCACTCTGAGTATTTTTATAATTACTAAATGCTAGCTTTTTATTTTTTACTATTTTAGCCACCTCTGCAGAGTACCATAGTGGTTTCTTCAATTTTTTGCTCTTACTGACAAGCCTTATGCAATTTTCTGTTGCCTTCAGTAGTGCAACTTTTAGATAATCCCATTTCTCCTGGACTCCATTTAAATTGCTCCAGTCTGATAATGACTCCTTTACACCTAATCTAATTTTAGAAAAGTCTGTTTTTCGAAAATATAAAACTTTTGTTTTTGTGTGGTGTGACTGCGTCACTGTTCTTATATTAAACCACACTGCAGGGGCGTTGCTAGGCTCAAAAATTATCTGGGGCTATAGCCCACAGCTTTAATAATACTTAAAATACAATGATGTCTCATGATCGATAGGTAGACAGACAGAGGTACAGAATGCATAGGTATAGATATAGGATAGATGTAGATAGATATAGGTACATGATGATGCATGAGTACATATATGATACAGATGCATATATAGATAAAGATACAGGATGCATAGGTACAGATTTAGGCTATATGGACAGGTACAGGATCCATAGGTACGGATATAAGCTATTAGGACAGACACAGGTGCAGGATGCACAGGTACAGATATAAGATACAGGTATAGTAATGCATAGGTAAAGGTATAGATATAAGATAAAGGTATAGGATGCATAGGTACAGGTGTGGTCAGACTTAAATATCCTAATATCTAGGATAACCTTATACCTGTCCCACGCATGCTTAAACTCCTTCACTGTATTAACCTCTACCACTTTTACTGGAAGACTATTCCATACATCCACTACCCTATCAGTAAAGTAATACTTTCATTAGTCCCTGACCTTATCTTATATCTAGGATAGCCTTATACCTATCCCACGCATGCTTAAACTCCTTCGCTGTATTAACCTCTACCACTTCTACTGGAAGACTATTCCATACATCCAGTACCCTCTCAGTAATGTAATACTTTCATTAGTCCCTGTCCTTATCTTATATCTAGGATAGCCTTATACCTATCCCATGCATGCTTACACTCCTTCACTGTATTAACCTCTACCACTTCTACTGGAAGACTATTCCATACATCCACTACCCTCTCAGTAAAGTAATACTTTCATTAGTCCCTGACCTTATCTTATATCTAGGATAGCCTTATACCTATCCCATGCATGCTTACACTCCTTCACTGTATTAACCTCTACCACTTCTACTGGAAGACTATTCCATACATCCACTACCCTCTCAGTAATGTAATACTTTCATTAGTCCCTGTCCTTATCGTATATCTAGGATAGCCTTATACCTATCCCACGCATGCTTAAACTCCTTCACTGTATTAACCTCTACCACTTCTACTGGAAGACTATTCCATACATCCACTACCCTCTCAGTAAAGTAATGCTTTCATTAGTCCCTGACCTTATCTTATATCTAGGATAGCCTTATACCTATCCCACGCATGCTTAAACTCCTTCGCTGTATTAACCTCTACCACTTCTACTGGAAGGCTATTCCATGCACCCACCACCCTCGCAGCAAAAAAATATTACGTTTATAATCACAAAACAAAACCTGTAAAATATTAAATATTTCCAGCATTTTCAAAAGCTTGAAGTAGACCCCAAATAGATGTATATAACTAGTTGCATTTATGCCAGGGCTTGACGAACTTAACTGAGTTTTAGGAGCCAGTAAAAAATCTAGGAGCCAGACAACAGCACATACACACAATCACATGCAGTCATACACAGACACACATACACACTCATACATGCAGTCAGTCACATAGACACACACACTCATACATACAAACAGTCTGTCACATTCACTCGTACATGCATACATAGTCTGTCACATACACTCATACATACAGTCTGTCACATACACTCATACATACAGTCTGTCACATAGACACACACTCATACAGTCTGTCACAGAGACACACTCATACATACAGTCTGTCACAGAGACACACTCATACATACAGTCTGTCACAGACACACACTCATACATACAGTCTGTCACAGACACACACACATACATACAGTCTGTCACATAGACACACACTCATACATACAGTCAGTAACATAGACACATACATTCATAGAGTCAGTCACATAGACACACACACCCATACAGTCTGTCACACAGATACATACATACATACATACATACAATCTGTCACATAGACACACACACTCATACATAGTATCACACATACATAGTCTATCACATACATACGTACAGTCTGTCACATACATACATACAGTCTGTCACATACATACAGTCTGCCACATACACTCATACATCCATACAGTCTGTCACATACTCATACAAATGGTGTATTTAAAAAAATAAATAAAAATGTTCAATATGTCCCCCCCTCCCTGCTGCTATATCTCATTGCAGGGAAGGGGGCATTTCCGTCCCGCACAGACCATCACTAACCATCATTTGTCAGGGTTAATTTCTCCATCATTTGCCAGGGTTAATTTCTCCATAATATGCCAGGGTTATTTATCCACCATTTGCCAGGGTTAATTTCCCCACCATTTACCAGGGTTAATTTCCCCACCATTTGCCAGGGTTAATTCATACATCATTTGCCAGGGTTAATTCATACATCATTTGCCAGGGTTAATTTCCCCACCATTTGCCAGGGTTAATTTCCCCACCATTTACCAGGGTTAATTTCCCCACCATTTGCCAGGGTTAATTTCCCCACCATTTGCCAGGGTTAATTCATACATCATTTGCCAGGGTTAATTTATCCATCATTTTCCAGGGTTAATTTCTCCATAATATGCCATGGTTCATTTATCCATCATTTGCCAGGGTTAATTTATCCACCATTTGCCAAGGTTATTCTGCCCATTAATGTCACCCTCCCTCCACCCCCTTCCCCAGTACTCACCTGTTGGTGATATTTATATAAAAATACATGGAGATCCTCCCTTGTGCAGCCTGTTCCTGGATGGGAGGTAAGTGGCAGGTCATAGAGGAGGCTTTTCTGCAGCCCCTGGAGCAGAGAGCAGCCTCTCCACAGCAGCACAGCATCCCTCATGGTCTGTGCTGTGAGGGAGGACACGTGCTGTTCCTGCTGGTCACATGGGTTGGGGGCGGGGTTATCATAGTGACAGAGCAGGAAGCAGGGGAAGCTTCACAGACTTGGGGCTATGGTCAGCAGACTCGGGGCTCTAGCCCCAGTAGCCCCCCCCTAACGACGCCTCTGCCACACTGTCTGGTGATCACTAGATCCTAAACTTTCACCTACAGTAATATCTGATAACAAATCTCCATTTGTGAACACTAAGTCTAGTATGGCCTCCTTTCGAGTTGGCTCCTCCACTACTTGTTTTAGAGATAATCCCAGTAGGGAGTTTAGGATATGCGTACTCCTGGCGCAAGTAGCTGTTTTGTATTTCCAGTTCACATCAGGCAGATTAAAGTCACCCATGATGATCACTTCTCCCTTCATTGTCATTTTAGCTATTTCCTCAACTAGTAGATTATCTAACTCCTCTATTTGTCCAGGGGGCCTATAAATCACACCTACCCGAGTTACCATATGATTACCAAATTCTAATGTAACCCAAACTGACTCTATGTTCGCCTCACTAACTTGTATTACGTTACATTTTAAGCTATCCCTCACATACAGGGCCACCCCTCCCCCTATCTTACCTTCTCTGTCTTTTCTATATAAAGAGTACCCTGGTATTGATATGTCCCAGTCATGTTTTTCATTATACCATGTCTCAGTAACAGCCACTAAATCTACATTCTCAGTTGCCAATATTGCCACAAGTTCATGGATCTTATTCCCTAAATTGCGAGCATTTGTAGACATGACCCTAAGCTTATCATTTTTCAGCACACTGACTACAGGTAACTTCTGTACCTTTTTTGGGGGGCAATTGGATTGATTTTTTATCTCCATTTTGCCCCCCTCTTTTAGTTTAAAAACCTCCTAGCAAAACCTCTGAACTGCTCACTGAGAACATTCGTTCCCTTTTGAGAAAGATGCAAACCATCTTTTTTGTACAGTTCCTTTCTATCCCATAGTGAACTTCCATGAGAAACAAAGCCAAATCCTTGCTCCCGACACCATTCTCCAAGCCACAAGTTGAAGTCCCTAATACGCATCCGTCTATCATTCTGAATGTTATGCACAGGCATAACTTCAGAAAAGGACAGTGTGGACACAACCTGCCGTATATCATTGGCAAGAACACGAAAAGCTTCGTTCACCTCTGAAACCTCATTGCAAGCCAAATCATTTGTCCCTAGATGAACCAGTACATCCAATTCTCCTTCCTGATTTGCTTGCTTAACAATATTAGAAATACGCCTCCTGTCTCTGCGAGCAGTAGCTCCAGGAAGACATCTCACTAAGCCAATACTGTCCAACTCCGCACCTCTTATGATAGAATCGCCCAACAACAACTGCTTTCTATCAGGCTTCACCTTCTCCTTGCACACCTTAGCCACATAGGAGAGTGGTTCCTCAAACTCGGCGTCTGAGCCTGCCTCCACAACACCACTGCACTCTGAAAGTGCTGAAAATGAATTCTGGACAGCCACAGACTGCGGGACATGCCTTTTATCCACAACTCTAAGCCTACCAGATCCAACAGTAACCCACCTTCCATTCCTAGGAAGCCTCTGTGGCAATGGCCTCTGTGGCAGTGACTTCGCAACAGTCTCAGCCCGAGTTTGTTTTACAGATAAATTACAAATCTCGGACTTTAAAAATGCAATCTCCTGCTGCAATCTTGAGAACTGTCTACAGATTAGACAGCCTCCAAACCTCCAAAAAATGGAATGTGAAACAAATGCAGAACAATTATCACAGTAAACCAAATCTGCCATTTTAAGAATTTAAATCAAAAATATCTTTTAGTTTTTCTCACCTCTTGTATACCTCAGACTACCTCCCGAGTATCTCCAGAATATCTCTTAAATATACTCTTTGAAAAGCAGCTCTTAGAAGAGCAGCCAAGCTATTAAATTAGCCAAGCAAATTTCCACTATGCCTTATATACACCCACAGCACACACCTACAAGCACCAAGGAAGGTTTTAACACCTGAGTGGGCCTATGCTAATTAGAACCAAACAATGACAAACACCTAAGTATTCAATTCAAATTCCTTAGCAATTGAAGCAGGAAATCAGTACAAACCACCACACAATAACTTGACTAAATTAATCTTACTTGTATCAGTAGAAAAGAAGATCTCAGCAAGTTACAAAATCAAGTCTGTCTCCAGAATATCTCTTAAATATACTCTTTGAAAAGCAGCTCTTAGAAGAGCAGCCGAGCTATTAAATTAGCCAAGCTAATTTCCACTATGCCTTATATACACCCACAACACACACCTACAAGCACCAAGGAAGGTTTTAACACCTGAGTGGGCCTATGCTAATTAGAACCAAACAATGACAAACACCTAAGTATTCAATTCAAATTCCTTAGCAATTTGAAGCAGGAAATCAGTACAAACCACCACACAATAACTTGACTAAATTAATCTTACTTGTATCAGTAGAAAAGAAGATCTCAGCAAGTTACAAAATCAAGTCTGTCTCCAGAATATCTCTTAAATATACTCTTTGAAAAGCAGCTCTTAGAAGAGCAGCCAAGCTATTAAATTAGCCAAGCTAATTTCCACTATGCCTTATATACACCCACAACACACACCTACAAGCACCAAGGAAGGTTTTAACACCTGAGTGGGCCTATGCTAATTAGAACCAAACAATGACAAACACCTAAGTATTCAATTCAAATTCCTTAGCAATTTGAAGCAGGAAATCAGTACAAACCACCACACAATAACTTGACTAAATTAATCTTACTTGTATCAGTAGAAAAGAAGATCTCAGCAAGTTACAAAATCAAGTCTGTCTCTAGAATATCTCTTAAATATACTCTTTGAAAAGCAGCTCTTAGAAGAGCAGCCAAGCTATTAAATTAGCCAAGCTAATTTCCACTATGCCTTATATACACCCACAACACACACCTACAAGCACCAAGGAAGGTTTTAACACCTGAGTGGGCCTATGCTAATTAGAACCAAACAATGACAAACACCTAAGTATTCAATTCAAATTCCTTAGCAATTTGAAGCAGGAAATCAGTACAAACCACCACACAATAACTTGACTAAATTAATCTTACTTGTATCAGTAGAAAAGAAGATCTCAGCAAGTTACAAAATCAAGTCTGTCTCCAGAATATCTCTTAAATATACTCTTTGAAAATCATACCAAATCATTTGTCATTACAAGGATAATGAAAGGGTGGGGTAAAGTAGCACAAGAGAAGCCGGATCGAAGGCAGTCTTTAGGGGGAGCTAGAGTTGAAAGTTTGTTGCAAGCTTTACCTAGAGTCTGCAGGGACCAGTTTGAGTTATCCCTTTTTTGTGCAGCTTTTGTCATGGCTTATAAAGGGGCTTTCAGAATAGGGGAGCTGGTAGCACAGTCTAAAAAGCAGTTCGGGTCAGCTTTACAGGCGACTAATGTTCATTATGAAGGGAGCGCCCTGTTATTTTGTATTCATAGGGCTAAGACTGACCAGGAGGGGAAAGGGAAATGGCAGTCACTGCTAGAGGATGGGACAGCATTATGCCCAGTGGCAGTTATCAAGAGTTATTTGGCGGCAAGGCCTAACATCAATAGCCCATTTTTAGTTCACAGTAACGGTTCCCCCATTACGCAGTTCCAATTTAAAGCAGTATTGCGGAAAGTATTAGTGGAGGTAGGGCTGGATACTTTGTGTTTTGGAACACACTCATTCCGTATTTGTGCAGCTACCACGGCCGCAGTGGAGGGCAAAGGCCAGGAGTACATAAAAAGTCTGGGCAGGTGGAGCTCTAACGCCTACAGGAAGTACATTAGGCCAAAGGCTGGCAAGAGTCAGTGAGGGTTGTGGTGGAATGTATTAATCATTGTTATTCTAGTTTCAGTTAAGAAATCGGTGCTCATCATAGGGCACTCCTTTGTACACTGGGCTGCCAGGTTGGCAAGCTCGACACCTCAGGGGAAGCAGCTGGGGATCCCAAGGGAGCGAGCAAAAATCCATTGGCTCGGGAGAAGAGGGCTGAGAGTCGCCGAGCTGCCTGATCTAGTCAGCACAGCAGAAAAACAATGGTGTAAGCCAGACCTTGTTGTAATTCATGTTGGTGGTAATGATTTGACTACCCCAAAATCCTTAGACCTCATATTTCACCTGGATCCCCCTCTCTAGCAGCAGGGGATGTCTGCGCAATGAGCACAAACTCCCCTGCTTCCGCCCGGCACGACCGCCGGGGCTTCTGTGAAGAAGCCGGGTACTTCCGCTTTCGTCACAGAAGTCCCGGCGAGCGTGCCGGGCGGCAGCAGGGGAGGTCTGCGCTCATCGCGCAGACATCCTCTGCTGCCCCACTAGCCACCAGGGAAAAGCGGGCAGCTGGGGGATGTCTGCACGATACGTGCAGACATCCTCCATGCTGCCCGACACCTCCGTCTATTATGACGGACCAGCTGTCCGTCATAATACACGGAGGTGTCGGGCAGCATGGAGGATGTCTGCACATATCGTGCAGACATCCCCCAGCTACCCCCACTAGCCACCAGGGAAAGGGGGGAGATAGAGAGAGACTAGGGGAGGGAGGGGGGAGATAGAGAGAGAGAGACTAGGGGAGGGAGGGGGGAGATAGAGAGAGAGAGAGAGTAGGGGAGGGAGGGGGAGATAGAGAGAGAGAGAGACTAGGGGAGGGAGGGGGGAGATAGAGAGACTAGGGGAGAGAGGGGGGAGATAGAGAGAGAGAGAGAGACTAGGGGAGGGAGGGGTGAGATAGAGAGAGAGAGACTAGGGCAGGGAGGGGGGAGATAGAGAGAGAGACAAGGGGAGGGAGGGGGGAGATAGAGAGAGAGAGAGACTAGGGGAGGGAGGGGGGAGAGAGAGAGACTACGCTGGGGGTGGAGAGAGGCCGCAAGGAAATAAAAACAAGAAATGCATTTGTATAATATCAATTTTTTATTAAATATTAAAAAGCAATTTACATATATACAAGTTAAACTTTTTTTTCCTATAGGGTAGTCTTATATTCAGGCTTTTAGTTTTTTTCCTAAAGGAATATACAAAGTTTGGGGGGTCGTCTTATAATCAGGGTCGTCTTATAATCGAGCAAATACGGTATTTAAAAAACCAGCGAGCACACCACAACCTGGACTGTAGGGCATCTTAATAACATTGGGATATACCCCAAGATCTCAAGCTCATGCTAGAAAGTCTTCCCACTCAACAACATGATAACTATCATTGAAAACTGGGGACAGAGTTGTGACATTTAGAGAAGGCTGACGTGAAAACCAGAGAAGTGGTGAATGCACCGATCCACCAATTGCAAGTCCAGACTTCACTATTGTTATGGAGGACTCAACAATACAAATCTTCTCAAATATTTCACCCCTGCAGCTCCTAAATGCACTGAGACCAGTGACAGAAGCACTAAGAAACACCAAAAATCAAATACAAGTGGGGATTAAGTATCGTAGTAACACGGGAAGATGACATCCATACCAGGGGAAAGAGGAAATCTTGGAGTTTCTACAAAATCTGAGGTTACAGCGAATGGAAGTTCCACAGCCAATGGAAGTTTGCCACTACTGCGGGATCCCGAAGGGGATTGGACCCTGTCAGAGGTATTGAAAAGTAATCTTGGGACTGGTACATATGAATAAAGCAAAAGCTATGGATAACAAGATGGATGCCAGGAGCCTCCATTTTGTGACAGTTTTGGACATCCTTCTGTGTGTTAAAATCTTATTCTGTGTCCCTGAGGATAAAAGGAAAGTCTTCCACATTCCTAACTCTGTTATCTGTAACCAAATATTTTACTGATAAGTTCATAGTATCACCGGAACAGATAAGGTGGCCATTGTTGTGCAAGGTTTATTACATCTCATTGTACTGATGCAGACACAGCTGTGTACATACTAGAGGAGAAGGGGGGCTTCTCTGCAACTTGCTAGCCCACCCAAACTGGCAGAAACTGACAGACACAGACACACAGAGATTATTGGGATTTTTGATTTGTAGAATCTAATAAGGGTTATTATAAATACACCTACTTGATTCTAATCGCTCATTAAAATATATAATTATATCACACCTTCACTAACAAATATTTAAAGTATAATTAATCCTACATGTTAATTAGAATATTCTTTTTATTGTTTTATTAGTGTGATATACATTTTATTATAAGTTGTATTTAATGTGCAATGATAAGAATAAGAATATGATGAATATTTACTCTAATTTGAAATTGTATTAACACTTTTAGACATTTAAACATATTTATTGTCTTATATTATTCTCACAATCCAGGTGTTGCTATAAATCATGACATCATCTCATTTACATTAACACACCCATACATTCAATTGGCTAGAAGTTACAGAAACAGGGGTGAGTCTGAGATAAGGTTTGGTTGATAAGTTTGTACTGGAGGTGTAGAAAAAGACCGGAGATACCTGAGAGACCTGGGGGGACTGATTTTGGGAGATGGGAATGTTTTAGAAAAGGGCTGAGTCTCTCTCCTTTTGGGGAGAACTCAGGAATATGAGGCTTTTAATAGCACATGTTCATTATAACAATAGAAATCTCCATACCCATAGTATTGAGCTAAGTCCCAGGAGTAACTCCCATCACTCAATTCTTCAATGGAAGGAGTCTCAACTGCAAACCAACCTCTGCCGGTAATGTATAAATGTGGTAATTTGTTTCTAGCATAATCTCATTTTTTATGGATGTCATTAGCATATATATTTGGGTAAATTAAACTTAAATCCCACACTTTCTGGGATCTATATGTTTTAGCCTGGTGTTTATCTGTCATCCTTTCTGCAGAAGGAAGCCAGAGGAATATCCTTGAGATATTAACAAAAGAACCATAAATTCTTATAGTCTAGCTATTTACCCAAATATGTAATATCTAATCTCCAGAGATTATCTAAGATTCTCATTCTTAAAGTCTGAGCTAGGATACATACATTATCATTTACCGAGCAGATTAAGAAATAGCCACCTTGAGTAGTGATATGATTTAGTAGTATTACCTTACCTAAGCAGAGTATATGTTGGTAATTTGTAGGTAATTATGGCGTACTATCATTAACCATTTTAAATACTAATCATAATCAATGTAGATTGTATCTAAATAAAATGCATGGCCATCTTATGATCAGAAACGTACTGCATAGTAAATTATTCTACATGCATGTTGATATAGGCACAGAGTTTCATAATTCATGTTTTGTCCTACTTATGTTATAAGTCCTACATGTGAATTATGATTAACATCTATTGATATTGTATTTTGTTGTTATGCTATTTTGCTTACCGTTTGATCTTTATTCTATGTTCAATAAATTCATTATTATTTTATTAATAATTGTTGCATTGTATTTACTTTTGTAAAAACGTCATCCAAACTCTCACATACATAACGAATTCTTGATATGAGTATTTTTAGTCGGACCCATATATATGAATCATCAATTTTCATATTTTTTATGATTCATAATTAATAACTCCTATTCATATTTTTATGGTTATTAATAATCCGACAACCCATAAACTACAGGGGAAAAGAAAGCGAAACAGATCTCAACCTGCCGAAAAAGATGCCATTCCAGGTCCCTCTGCGAACCCTTCTTGAGAAGTTACCCAAAATTTTTGGAGGAGTAAACCGCATCTATATCTTCCAGGCTCTGGTTGAGCCAGTTTAAAAGTTACATCAATTCTGGCTGAAAAGCTTCAAGTTCATCATTTCAAGTAGCTGATGTTCCTGACTGGTTTTGTGTAACGACTGGAGTTGTGATAGTTAAAAGGCCGGACTAATTTCCATATCGACAAGATTTAGTGTTGGCAGACTATTTAGAGAAGAGGTATGATACCCGAGCTGATTGCCGGCACGGTTAGACTCCCAATAGTATATTGGGGTTAAATTGCAGGCTGTCAGGCAAAACCTGACATAGCATAAGGCACCCCATCCCTAACAGACCAGCATTAGACTTCAAATTTTTGACGCAATATAGAGGCCTCTTTTAGGATATAGTTGAGGACGCACATGCATATGTACTTTGATTGTTTGATATAATGACAGATGCATGAGCATATAATTAAATCCGTAATGACTTGACAAATTTCAATACCACCAATAATGTGGTTTTCTCCGAGGACTTCCACAAAAACACAATCTATTTAGTCAACAGACCCAATTTGAGGACCTCTGTAGTGGCGATTCTCTCCCACCAAATGGTATATCTCTGTTATATAGCCTTCTCAACGACCCACCTGTTCCTCCTTCCTATTTTGGTAAATGGGAAACTGCTCTCCACACCACTTTCTCGGTACCCCAATGAGAAAAAATATGCCCTTTCGCACATAAATGCTCTATCAGTAACAAGATACAGGAGATGTGCTATAAATTACTATCTGGTTGGTATCGTACCCCAGTTTTACTCCATAGCATCTTCCCAGACCACTCGGATTTGTGTTGGTGTTGTGGGATGGCCCCGGGTACTATCTTACATATTTGGTGGGACTTTCCACTTATCTCCCCTTTCTGGACCAAGATCCACTCTATCCTCCATAAATTTTCTGATAATCCGCCCCCTTTTCTCCCTGCTCAGATGCTTTTACACCGCACCTCCAGCCCTATACAACTCTATAAGAAATCAATTATTTGACATATATTAAATGACGCGAAGGCTCTTATCCCCCTACACCAGGGCTCGACACGACCTGGAAATGGAGCCTGGCGCCCGGGTGCCGTAGCCCTAATGTTCCCCTTGCCGCTGCCATCCGTCTTTTGCAGCCCGAGGGGACAGACAGCAAGCTCCGCCCCCTCGCGCAACATGTGTGTTAGTGTTCAGCCGAAAGAGCCATGAGGATCGGCTGCGGCATGAATGTTCCCCCTCCCCAGCAATGAGGTAAGGCAGCAGGGAGGGGGAACATTCGTGCCGCAGCCGATCTTCATGGCTCTTTAGGCTAAGTGCTGTGTTGTCAAGAGACGACACCCAGCACTCAGAAGTTAAGAAGGGGAAAAAAAACTCATATGTTTGAGTTGTATATGTGAAGTGGGGGGGAGGGATGTATATGTGAAGTGTGGGGGAGATGTATATGTGAAGGGGGGTATATATGTGAAGTGTGGGGGGGAGGTGTATATGTGAAGGGGGGTATATATGTGAAGTGTGGGGGGCTGTATATGTGAAGGGGGGGTATATATGTGTGAAGTGTGGGGGGAGGTGTATATGTGAAGGGGGGAGGGATGTATATGTGAAGGGGGGGTATATATGTGAAGTGTGGGGGGGGAGGTGTATATGTGATGGGGGGGTATATATGTGTGAAGTGTGGGGGGAGGTGTATATGTGAAGGGGGGGAGGGATGTATATGTGAAGTGTGGGGGGAGATGTATATGTGTTGGGGGAGGTGTATATGTGAAGGGGGGGTATATATGTGTGAAGTGTGGGGGGAGGTGTATATGTGAAGGGGGGTATATATGTGTATATGTGAAGTGTGTGTGTGTATATGTGAAGTGGGTTGGTGTGTGGGGTGTATATGTGACGTGGGTTGGTGTGTGTGGGGTGTATATGTGACGTGACTTGGTGTGTGTGGGGTGTATATGTGACGTGGGTTGGTGTGTGTGTGTTTATGAATTGCGTGTATGTTTGCGTGATTGTCTGGCTCCTAAAAAATTTTCTGGCTCCTAGAATAAAATTACATTTGTCAAGCCCTGCCCTACACTGGAGAAAGTCTGCTCCCCCAACTTTCCAGGAGTGGATCCTCCGAGTTGAGTAAACGCGTATTTTTGAGGAGCTGGCTTCTCACTCTGAAGAAAGAGCTGAACGCTACCGTAACACCTGGTTCTTTTGGATCGAGTTTGTGACTGATCCCCAAACTCGAACCCTTTTTTCAATACCTCAGTCCTAATTGACCTGGGCTGGACCAACGCCTTATTTTTTCCTTTAGTAAATTCTTTAATCTATTCGTCCTGATACCATATCTCTTTCCCCCCTCACTCCCTTGGGTCTGTGTCTCTGCCTTTTATTTTCTTGGTTGTATACTTTTTTTGATATGGTTTTACTTTATTTGGTCATGCTGTATGCTGTTTATGTTACCGTGTTCCTTCCCCATGTATTGATTCCTGTTTTGTTTATTTTCTTATACTGGAAACTCCAATAAAATCTTATTTACAAAAAAACAAACCGTAATGACAATTCCCATTTATATCGCCCCTATTTTTCAGTTTCTGTGCTGTGCACAGTTTTCTATCCAATAAATATTTTAACACCATGAGCAAGGGTTTGAATAGCATAAACAGGTCAGGAAGGACCTCTATCTCTATAGTTCTGCAGCTGTTTAGAAGGTGAGCTGGCCAAGATTTATAAATCTGAGTTTAATTATATTCTAACATGTTTCATGGATATTATCTTCCTATATATTCTCCTCTACCCCCAGTACATAGACAACTGGATTATTAAAGGGCTCAATAAATTTGTAAATGGTTATAAGTTGATACCACATATAAAACAGACCATATATGATTAGGTACCATGTATAGCCTGTGTAACCATCCCATTTAGTGGGAAGCAAAAACTGCCAGACTGTACTAATTCATTGTTTATTAGCATAAAATGTTGTTTTATGGAATATAAGATTCAGAAGACTGTTCTGTGACTCTAGGAGTACTTCAAAACACCCATATATACACAGTAGGTACAAACATACTCTGGACATACACTCTGCAATATATTCATAGACATACACAACTTCATAAACGTCATCACATATCCCATAGCTCACCTATATACATTCACATTACAAACTCATTCCGCAACACCACTGACAACAAATACACAACCACATTTCTCTTCCACCTTTTTTCAAAGTTCACCCAGTTCATGTTTTCACTCTCCTGTTATGTTCTATTTTATATAATATTAGAATTCTTTTCAATGTGGCGGGGGTTGGAGATACGAGGGCATCCTTGTTCATCTAGCCCAGCCATCTTGGCATCTGCCATGGTTCCCCACCAGGGGATGTACCTATCATCCACAGGTAGTTTAACTGTCTATGGTTATTTAGTCCATTGTTGATATGGCTCTTCACCCATTCCCATGTTCCCTTCCTAAGCTTCATTTTGTAGTGTTTATTTCTAATTATTTTCTGATTTCCCCCATATTAATGTATATTGCGGTTACAGTCACGAACACTTATTGCTTTTATTCTGATCCTCCTTTTTTATCACAATATGTTCCCAACACCTATCACTTCAGTTTATTTTTTAGAAAGATGTTCATCGGTTACAGATTATCTCCAACCTTTGAGAGTAAACTTTATCCACGGTTTTATTCACTGGTATTGTATGCATTGGTTCTCTGTATTACGGCATTTTTTTTGCTATAAAGCATGCTGTCTAATTTTAAACTCAAGTTAACATACTGGAATGTAAGGTCTGCATGTCCCCAAGAAAAGGTCCAAATAATTATTTGATCTTATAATATCAAACACTTCAGAGCCGACAAACATTTGCAATTGACTAACAAAACCTTCCCTAAAGTCTTCTACCTAACTCTGCAAATACTAAAACCAAAATGGTCGCAATTTTAATTGCTAAACAACATTTTAGCACAAAAGATATTTCAGTTCTGAATGCTTTTTCGGAAGGGATCACTGTGCTGAGGATTTATTTTAACCTTTAATTAGACCCAAGACTGGATGCTCCGACGGACAATCCAACATCTCCTACTCCAAACTTAAAAAAATGAAAGCATCCCTACATAAGGTCTGTAACGGACCGTCTACCAGACGTAGTAGCCCCTCTGTCCGTTGTGTGAAATCACCTCCTTAGCCCCCGATTACAGCTCAGCATTCACCCAGCAAGTCTTTCTGGAACCTTGCTCTTTGTACCCAAATAGACAGGACATCTAGCAGTTAGGTACAGCTAGATTGAACAACTCTTTTATTTTTCAAACAACACAGACTTATAAAAAGACATAAACATGAAATCACAGACATTAGTATACAATGGGGGGATGGAACTAACATAGTTCTCCAACTAACTGGGGCTAGGAATACATTAGACTGCAAACCAAATAGGAATTACCATACATTATGTACACAACATAATCAGTTTACCAGTTAATCCAGTTAATCCAGAACAATGGATGTTGGAGTAAACTATCAATTCTAGTCACTGACACAACATAACCCTTCAGAGTGGTCTACTCACAGAATTAAATGTTACACAGAAACCAATATACTCACAGAATATAACTAACAGTTTTAACGTATAGAGTTATGGTACATAAGCCAGGGTCCATAATCTACAGGGAGGTGTTTGGCCCTCTGGCCCCTCTAAGAACCCCAGTCAGGCAGGCTGTCAGAATTCACTTCGTGACAAGGTCCAATTTGTAGATTCTTGGAAGATACACAAGAATTGACCATTTCAACCTTTTGCACAATCACCTGCCCAACTTGAAGGATTCTAATACAAATATAACTACGTGGAATGACCATCCCCACATCCACATTGTATTAAGCTAGACTCTAACAAGAATATGACAAAGGACTGGAACTGGAGAATAAACCAAAGCTTGCTGTCTGATCCTGCAGACCTAGAGACACTGAAAACACACCCCACCAATTATTTTACCGAAAACAACACACCCAGTGTGCCAGCTCCCACTATGTGGGAGGCACATTAAAATGTCATTAGAGGTCACCTCATTCAACTAGGAACCAAGAATAAACAAAAAACATAGAGAGATTGCTGGACCAGATAGCAGAGCTAGAAAAATCTAACTTATCCCCACACATTTTAACAAAACTGCACAGGTTGAGAGAACAACAACACTGGTCAATTGAAAGTTACTCCATTCACATCAAATTACCCAGAGATAATTTTTTTAATGGGGTAATATGACGCGCAAACTCCTAGCTTGTGCCATTAGAGTTAAGAGGCAACAACATTATATCTGCAAAATGGAATATTCTATTGGCATTCTTCATCACCTGACAGGGGAAATACATAAGTGGTTTTAAGCGTACTACACAAAACTTTATAATATTCATCCCTGGAAGAGGCAGCCCGCTATTAGCAGACACATAACCACATATTTAGAGAAATACATCAACACTCACATATCCCCTGACATAGTCTCCCAACTGTACACACCTTAATCAGAGGAAGAATTACAGAACGCACTTAAAACAACACAAACAGGGGAAAGTGCCAGGTGGTCTTTCACTTACATAATATAAAATCTTAATTGACATTTTGTCTCTTCATTTGCTAAACACATTCAACACAATAGACAGAGAAATACCATTCCACCCAAGAATTTTGGAGGCCCACATTACATTGTTACCCCAGGCGGTAAAAGTTCCAAGACATCTGCAGGCTACAGGCAGATTTCCCTACTTAACATGGACGTCAAACTCTACCCAAAAATTAAAGAAAGCAGACCTGGTGCATACGGACCAAGTAGGCTTCGTAACAGGAGAGAGACCACCACTAAAGTTCTGAATTTGATCTATCATTCCCAAAAATTGAATCTCGGTTACCATCTTCTTTTTATAGATGAAAAAAAGTGTTTGACAAGGTGAACTGGGTCTTCCTTTTCTCAGTAATGTAAAAATTTGGATTTTAGAAAATCAAAGCCCTCTACTATAACCCTTATGCGAGAATTAAGGTAAAAAAAAAAAATGCCAGGGGTGCCCACTCTCACTCCTTCTTTTCATACGCTCATTAGAACCCCTTCTGAACGATATTAGGAACAATGAAACAATAAAGGGGCTTCTACTTCTCCTTTCCACAACAACATTTACGCCTATGCGGACTATTTACTTTTAATCATTTCATATACCCTGGCCTCTCTCTCTGGTGTCATCCAGGAACTGGAATATTATCCATTCACAAACCTCAAAGGAAATATTAGACCAATAAAGTAGAATGTAAACGCAGCTTACAACAGAATAAAAGGAGCAGCTACCAATATGTCACCAAAATGTGGTTCCTCAACACACAAAAAATGAAATATGGAATAATGGTGGGAGCGCTAAATAAGTACAAAAAAGTAAGAAAAGTAAGAAAAGTAAGAAAAAGAAGTAGGCAGGTATCTGTATCATATGTATAGAAAAAGTATACTAAATTTAATAGCAGTGCCGGCACATTATAAATTATTACATTTAAAGGTAAAAAGCAAAATTACAATATATTACATAAAAACCACAATGTGTATACAATAAACAATTCTGCTAAAAATTTATAAAATGTGTCTGCATGATGAATGTGGTGCTGAAAAGTACAAAAAAGACCCGACACGTTTGCCGCTTGCACAGCAGCTTCTTCAGAGGTATGGGATAGAAGTGCAATTTGAAGTGCAAAAATCCCACTGCAAGTCTGTGGGTGCATTCCCTCAAGGGGGACTGAGTCTCTCCTGTTTTCAATATAGGAACACACTATTTTTCACCCAAAAAGGTGTTGAATCTTGTATATATTCACAGTCTGCTTAAAGCGCACTTTTGCTCCTTTGTTTATATTTATTGTATTTTTGTGTGGTTTATGTGCACACTGCCCAAGTGCTGCTATAGCTGAGATTACAGCACTGGGTTCACCTTTGTTTTCTATGGAATACAAGAGAAAGGAAAAAAGACAATAATATAATCAACTTTTTGTTTAACCCCTTAACGCATAAGGACGGATATATACGTCTCCTTAGCGCAACGCTACATGTCTGGTGTTATTCCCAGAGGCTGCTTCAGATTTATTATCACAATTTCCACAAAAGTACCCATAGGTGTGTACAAATCCCTGCTTAAGGGTGTGTCTTTTTAGTTGCAAAGACACCATATGCCCTCAGAAATAAAACAAAGGTTAGGTGGTGCAGTGGCCCAATGAAAAACCTCAGACTCTACCTTGTCCCCAAAGGGGATAAACTGTTTCAGTTGACAATTATTCCCCTACACCACACTTTTCAAATGGATTTATGTTGGGGAATCTATGATCCTATTACATATTATTACATATAGCAGCTTTATTAACTAAAATAGTCAAATGAGCATACCTGGCAAATAAGTTATGAATCTCGCTGGAACAAAGGTCTCTGTCAGCACAAATCCTATTCCTGCTCACCTTCCTTTTGTACACCTGATACACCCAATCACCCCGCCTACTCTCAGACTGTGCAACAGAATGACATCTGACTGTTATGATCAGCCAGGATTTGAACCCTAACTTCTGCATTTGCTGCTGCATGCTTCTGTTCCAGATGCCACCTGCAGGTTTTATTGTTGCTTGTAGCAGTAGTGTTATTCTATGCCCTTTCCCTCTCGCACTTGCCTACTGCTCAGGTGCTAGTTGTTGCAGTGATGAGCCCTTTGGCTAAATAATCCCCATCCTCCCAGCAATCAGAGCTGGTATATCTTGTATTTTTTGATTTGTGTTGGTCCTGAATCCTGCTAGTTTCCTGACCATCGTGCTACTCTCCAGTCCTTTGACTTCGGCTTGTTTCCTGACTATCCTGCTATTCTCCTGTCCATTGACCACAGCTTGTTTTCTGACCATTCTGTATCCTACACCCTGAATACCCCTCAGCCTGGCTATGACTCATGCAAACCTAACAAAGTCTCTGCTTGTGGGTGCTCAAAGCCAGTGGCTTCACCCCTGATGGAGAGTGCTCACCCTAAGCAGGTCTTTGAATCACCAACTACCCCTGCATCTGGACTCCTGATGCCCTGAAGCCCGTTACACTGACAGTACACTCACCAAATATCCAAATCTTCTGCTACCGCTGATTCACAATTCTCACTTCAGTCCTCACCTCAATAGGCGCAAGCTGACACAATGGACCCCTCCTCCCCCGGAAAATTTTCCCAGACTGGGCCATTTTTCTAAAAGGAAAATGGAAACCTCTGTGTCCGATGTCAAACACTGGCTACTAGCGGGCGTGACGCAACTCTGTTGCTTATCTATCCTGAGCATCGCTATGGAGACGGGCGGCATGGCGCGCGTTCCACACGGGGGCGGGGCTACAGCTCTTTAAAACAACAGCGTGCCTTATTTAGAATTGTATAAGCTTGTTGCAGTGTTGTGCCTTGCTGTTCCTCTTCTTTTTTTACCCTGTTTGTACTTTGGACTTTCCCAACTTCCCAACCCCTCCGACCCGGCTTGATTTTGGATTTTCCTTTGTGTCTATTCCCGTATTAATTTGGCTATCTCCCTGGACTCTGCTGATTTCTGGACTCCCTGACCTGGCTATCCTCCTCGACCATCCTGTTTTCTGTGCTCCTGACCTGGCTTGCTATTTGACCTCGCTCCTTCTCTGGCTCCCTTACCCGGACTGTTTCTTGACCATTCCAGTGCTGGCACCTGTATCCCTCCAATTACCATCAAGACACTCGTGCCTGCTATCACTATTGAGGCCTGCTATCCCCTGTGCTCTTTCAGTATTTTTGATATCTGGCAAGGGCTGCCCACTTCTGCAATTAGGGTTATTCATCTGAACCAATGAATCAATGAAAATCTGGTGTAAAATGAGTTACCACTGTGAACACTGTGATACATAAAAATTTAAATCTGTGATTTATAAAGTACTGTGACCGACAGCAAGGAATTGTACTGGAGGGAGTCTATATATCTCCCCAGTTTTTGCACAGTTCCTACTTTGTGTAATTAGCCCCAGGGAAATGTGTTATGTTACACTTAATATAGCACTTTATGTATGTGTATGTGTGGGCCCTGGGGTGGAGCACTAGGAGAGTAGGGTGGGCCAGTGCTCCACTTCACATTTTATATGTTGCTTGGAACCTACAGGTGAGAAGTCCAGTGTCAGAGTTCCAATCCTAATTTACCTCACCTGAAAAGGCTTGTTGATTACAGGTGTTGTTAACCCCTTGGCGACACAGGACGGACTAGGTCCGTCCTGTGTGCCGAGGCGTTAGTGACACAGGACGGACCTAGTCCGTCCTGTGTCAAAACGAGCACTGAAAGCGGAGTTTTTCCGCTTTCAGTGCTCTGATGGTATTGTAACGATGCTTCCGTGTGGAAGCATCGTACAATACTAAAAAAAATGCCCGTCGGCATTTCGATCGCTCCGGAGAACGATCGAAATGCCGGTTTTAAAGGCACAGAGCCTTTAAAACGCGGGCATTTCAAAAATGAGCATAGGAAGCGAATCTCACTGAGTGACCAAGACGGCGCTGCCCTTCTAAGGGCAAGAGCACAGGAGGCAGGAAGTACCTGCTTCCTGTGCTCTCTGGCTGTCACACGATTGCCTCTTCACAGAGGCAATCAGTGACTGCCAGGCACACTGACAGGCAGTAGGGATGCTCTTCTGAACATCCCCACTGACTGGTCAGATCAATATTAACCCTATATTGATCTGACCAGTTATGATCGGCCTCCCTCTCTTTTTAGTGAGGGAGAGAGACAGATCAAAGTTATAAAAGTAAGTAAAAGTAAAAAAAAACAATAAATACACAACACACAAATAATAAAACAATACAAATTTTTTTATTAAAGCAATTCCCTGCGTTTAACCCCTTCCCTGCCACTGATCTTGCATAAGCAGTGATCGTGCACATCAGCGCATTTATTTTTGCTGTTTGTGCATTTTTTAGGGGTTAATTTTTTTTGTACTGTAATTTATTACAGTACTAAAAAGGCTCTTCTAAGAGTTATTAACCCCTTATTTGCCGTCGATCACTGCTTACGCAATGATATTGACGCCAAAGCAATTTGTATCTGTCTGCATATTTTTTTTTTTTTTTACACATACCCGCTAGGGGATTACATGTAAAGTAAAAATATTTGAGTTTTTTTTTTTTAAGCTGCCTGAGCGCATAGCGATCAGTAACAGCGAATTAGTGGCAAAGGCGGTTTGGTGATTTCTCAATTAAGTTCACCATTCGCCCTGGTCAGATCAAAATTAATCGGATCAATATTCACAAATATTGATCTGCCTCCCTCTCCTCACTTACATTTTTGTGACGGAAAGAGACAGATCAGTATTAGTGATATAAAATAACATTTTATAAAATTGGCAGGTTTTATGAAAGTCTTTCACTGTGTATTAACCCCTTCCCTGCCATTCATCACTGTGTAAGCAGTAATCTTGCACAGCAACAGTATGTTTTGCTGTCTGCACTGTTTTATGGATTAATTTCTTTGTACTGTAATGTATTACAGTACTAGATAGGCTCTTCTAAGAGCTATTAACCCCTTCTTTGCTCGAGATCACTGCTTACGCACTGATTCTGAGGCCGCGGACTCAGGGTTCGATTTTGACCCTATTCAGCTTTCTGATACATCATCTAGCGATGTATCGGTGGCTGCTGAGCCGTTGCCACAAGTGGTGATGGGGGTCTACCGATAAAAAAATATATGGTTTGGTGGGGGTAAATTACATTGGCTGGCTTCAAAGATATATCCCATAAAGGACACGGACGCAGGTTGACTACATGTCAAAATTCCAAGTTGGAATTTTGAGATGCGCATCTCACAAATGTTGCCTTCTAGCCAAAAACAAACCAACAAACCTATGCATGGGTGCTATCCCTGTACTCGGGAGATGTTGCTGAACACATATTGGGTTGTTGTTTGGCAGTGACATATACCAGAATCTGTAAATTCATGCCTGAAGTACAATGCATGTGGAAAAAAAACTCCCAAAAAAGTACTACCACAAACTTTTACAAAGGCTGGTGGTAGAATTAGTACCTATACAGTATTAAAATACCACCATTTGGCAGTGGCAAATACCAGAATCTGAAAATTCCTGCCTGAACTACAATGTGTGTGGGGAAAAAATGACATCCCAACCATTTGACATAGGTTGGTGGTAGAATTAGCACTTGGAAAGTGTTAAAATACCACAATTTTAAATACCCTAGGATGTCTAGTTTTCCAAAATATATGGTTTTATGGGGTAAAATACTTTGACAGGCTTCAAAAGTGTCCCAAATGGAACATGGGCGCAGGCTGACTACATGTCAAAATTCCAAGTTGGAAATGCACCCCCCCTAAATGTGGCCTTTTAGCCCCCAAATAATCTAACTAACCTACACATGGGTGGTATCTCTGTACTCAGGAGATGTTGCTGAACACATATTAAGGTGTTGTTTGGCACTGCAACATAATAGGATCTGTGAATTCATGCCCGATGTACAATGAATGTGAAAAACAAATTACTATCCATAACATTGACATAGGCTGGTGGTAGAATTAGTGCATGAAAAGTGTTAAAATACTACCATTTGAAATACCCTAGGGTGTCTAGTTTTCAAAAATATATGGTTTTGTGGGGTAGAATACACTTTTTGGCTTCAAAAATGTCCCAAATGGGACATGGGCGCAGGTTTTCTGCACGTCAGAATTCCAAGTTGGAAAACCAAAAAGCGCACCTCTCAAATGTGGCCTTTTAACCCCCAAATAACCTAACCAACCTATACATGGGGGGTATCCCTGTACTCTGGAGATGTTGCTGAACACATATTGAGGTGTTGTTTGGCACTGACATATAACAGGATCTGTGAATTCATGCCCAAAGTACAATGTATGGGAAAAAAAATTACGACCCAAAACATTGACATAGGCTGGTAGTATAATTAGTGCATGGAAAGTGTTAAAATACTACCATTTGAAATACCCTAGGGTGTCTAGTTTAAAAAAATATATGGTTTTGTGGGGTAGAATACACTTTCTGGCTTCAAAAATGTCCCAAATGGGACATGGGCACAAGTTTTCTGCATGTCAAAATGCGCACCCCCTAAATGTGGCCTTTTAGCCCCAAAACAAACCAACAAACCTATGCATGGGTGGTATCCCTGTACTCAGGAGATGTTGCTGAACACATATTGAGGTGTTATTTGGAAATACCCCTTCACATTTTAAGGTAATGTTTACCTAAATTGCAATATATGTGAAAAATTAAAAAAAAAGATTTTTTGCTGCAAACTTTGGCATAGATTGGTGGTAAAATGGCTACATGAAATGTGTCAAAATACCCCAAGTTAAATGCCCTGAGTTGTCTAGTTTTCAAAAATATATACATGTTGGGGGTCATTCATGGATTTAGTACAGAAATCAGTGTTACAATGTCACTATCGCTAATTTTGAAAGAAAGGATTTTAAAATAGCTTTGCACCACTTATAGTTCTGGCCCTGTAACATGAATAAAAAAGCACAAAAACATAAAAACATGGGCTATTTCTGAACTCAGGACATATATTAGAAACTTTTTAGCAGTGTTTTTTTTGTTGTCTCTTGTACATGAGTATACGATTTTTCAAATAAAAGTCATAAAAAAATTATTTTTTCAATTTTTTTGTCATATTTTATTATTTTTTTTACATCAAATTATATGCTATTATCAAAATAATGGTATCAAAAGATAGCCCTTCTTATAACGATAAAAACGATATATAGTTTGTGCGGGTACACTAAATGAGACAGAAATAAATTACAGCAAAACACAAACACCTCAGAAATGTTAAAACAGCCCATGTCACCAAGCGTCGGACTCCAAGGGAAAGGAGTACTTTTGTCACAGTACTTAAAATCACAATCAGGTGTAGTATGGTATAAATGTGAATACAGAATGTGTATCAATAATCAGGTGTAAAAACACAACATATCCAGTACATAGTTGCGAACTGTCCCGGCAACTATGCAAATGACCCGCGTATATTGCGATCGCGGGACAGTCCCGGGAAACTGGGCTGTCTCAAGATCACAGCGGGTAACCGGGCCACGTGTACGCGCGGCTGTGTGAGCTATGCTCACAACAGCAACTTTTATTTTTTAAACTATTTTTTTTTTTTTAATCTTCGGCCCGTTATGACAGCTAATCATATCCGGCTAATGTACTTCCCTCCTCCATGCAGGAGGGAAGCTTGCAGCACGGAGGGCGCGTAGGGAAATGGAGGTGAGTACTGGAGAAGCCGAGGGGGAGGGTGACATTATGGGCAAAATACCACTGAGAAATGAATGTGGGCAAAAAAACACTAGCAAATGAATGTGGGGGAAAAAAACACTGGCAATGAATGTGGGCAAAAAGAACACTGACAAATGAATGTGTGCAAAATAAAACTGACATATGAATGGGCAATATAAAACTTACTTACAAATGAATGTGGGCAAAAAAATTTAATTAATAAGTAATGAACGGAAATGCCCCCTTTCCCTGCAATGAGATATAGCAGCAGGGAGGATGGACATATTGATCTGCATTTTATTTATTTATTTTTGTGTGTCTATGTGACTGACTGTATTTGTGTGTGTGTGTCTATGTGACTGACTGTATGAGTGTGTGTGTCTGTGACAGACTGTATGTATGTATGTATGAGTGTATGTGAAAGACTATGTATGAGTGTGTGTATCTATGTGACAGACTGTATGGGTGTATGTGTGTATGTATAAGTGTATGTGACCAACTATGTATGTGTCTATGTTACAGACTGTATGTATGAGTATGTGTCTGACAGACTGTATGTATGTATAAGTGTGTGTCTGACAGACTGTATGTGTCTATGTGACTGACTGTATGTGACGTTTGTGTGCCTGTATATGACTGCATGTGATTGTGTGTATGTGCTGTTGTCTGGCTCCTAGATTTTTTTGCTGGCTCCTAAAACTCAGTTAAGTTTGTCAAGCCCTGGTATAAATGTAACTAGTTATATACATATATTTGGGGTCGACCTCAAGCTTTTGAAAAGGCTGGAAATATTTAATATTTTACCGTTTCTTTTGTGGTGACAAGTAGGCGGAGTTACATTATGCTAATTATGTGGAGTGGGCAGAGCTTTGGACAGTAGGTGTGGTCAATCTTAAAGTAAGTCATTGGAAGCTGAGTTGCAAAGTGTCCCTGGAAATTTTTTCCAAATGTTGGCAACTATGCCAGTATAGAGTTTTTTTTTTTTATAGACACACACTTCAAAGCTAAAGTGAATGTAGATAATAAAGCATTGCTGCTGTAATCACAACCTCTAAATGAATATCCACATAAACCTATAATAAATATATCAAGTGTAAAAAAAATCATGTGAAACGTGGCGTCAGGACTTGAGCACGCACGTTTGGCGCGCTCTGTGCTGAGGACGAAGGGGAGTGGAACGGGAATAGGAGCAATGCGAGGAGAGCCGTCTGACAGTCCCGTATCCCGCCGAGTCGTCTGAAAGTCCCTATCCTGCCGGCAACTTGGCTGAGTAAAGGGGTCGCCTTCAAGCTGTATCCTATACCATCTGGGGAAACTAATGACAGTTTTATGGGTTATTTTGGAAAGAGACTCAATATCTTCAAATCCCAGAGATATCCTGTATATACTTAAGGGCTCTCCTGAAGCGGTCAATTTGGTCACACTAAGGGTTTGCGCATTACAGAGATGGACTAACGATATACCAGCTGAAGTGATTGTTACGAGTCACACCTAAGGGACTTTAATTCAGACACTTGGCCCATAGGGAGAAACTGTGTTTGAGTCTATGTAAACACACCTCCCTGGAAAATCGAACCATTCTGATATAGTTATGATTCAATTTGAACCACTAAAGTAAAGTAAAGAAACTACCTGCATAGATAAATTAAAGGAACATTGAGGAGGTACTTATCGTGACTTTATTAAGACGGTTTATGCAGACATGTTCCCTAACTGTTTAAAAACATCCCCGCATCCCCAGAGTTAACCCTCTCATTGACCATGCGGCCAGCGTAGGCAGCATGGTCCATGCCAGCGTTGCTTGGCAGCATGCTCAATGAGAGGGTTAACTCTGGTTAACCCTCTCATTGACCATGCGGGCAAGCAACGCTGGCAGCATGAAGGATGAGAGGGTTAAAAGTAAATAATAATAAATGAACCCCTTTAAATGTTACCCATAACCCAAACAAAACACCAATAGTAACATTAACCCATAAATAATACCTTGAGCGATCCTGCAATGATTTGTCCCACGAACAAAGGTCCAGCGAGAGGGGAACAGTCCCATCCCCATAAATTATTACCAATATGTAAATAAAGTGCTTTATTTTGTACATTAATCTATGCAAAACATGTATATACTAAGTTTGGAAAAACATCAATTGAAAAACTAGACATACAGGCAAAACATGTACATTAACAATCAGAAATCGTTTTTTCAATATAAAATGTAAATTATAAACAAATAATTAAAATTTCAAAATATTTAACAGTTACAAATGTACACAAGTACAACATTTATCTAACCAATTTGATAATTTTGAGCTATACCTCGTAAATATTCTATTGGTGTCCTATTGCCATACTCTGATACAATCTTAGAGATCCGGTCATCTGCTTTGCGATATTTCAGCAACTTCAATGGTGGATTGTGTCCTGAAAGGAGCTGGTCATAATAGAGGTCTCTGCCCTTTTGCACCTTTCTGAGGCCATCAATGAATTTCCAAATGGTCGGGTGACACATTCCCAATTCAGCTCTGAGCCGACGATGTGCAGCTTCAGAATGATTGTTCGTACGATCTTCGCCACTTACTGTTCTGTCAAACAGATTCCACATACATGGTGGAAACAAAGGAGATCGTCTCCCATTTCCTCTCCTTTGTGGGCGACCAATGTAATTGTCCTCAAACCAATTTAGCAGAGGATGAAGGTCTCCAGGAAGATGTTCTGCCACAGCATCAGCATAATCACCCAAGTCTTGGACAGGCACAAATGCCAAGGCAACAACCATTTTGGCCATAAGGGCATATTCCAGATTTGTATCCGTTTCATGAATGGCACCTATCAATGCCAAGTGTTTTCGCATATTCTGTACCAAATGGAAGAAGCACCCTTTTAAAGCGACTTCTGGGAAGCATTCCTTTATGGCCTTAAACATGCCAATTTCATAATCACAATTTATTGACCCTGGGTGTACATTTGGCATCAAAGTTTTAATATAATCAAACAACCGTTTGTATGTGGCATACTGTTTATCCGGCAGAAGAGCGTATAGCACTGGATGCACTCCCCCATACTTCTTTGCCAGTACCACATATACCTGAGCAAACAGTTTTGGGGCTATGGCAAATGTCCCATCCACGTACCAGATGTCAGACGTTTGCAGAATGTCCAGCCAGCTTTTTCTCCCAAATAGAAGAATCCTCCTGGAACTTTCTCCAATATCCCCAAGCAAGAATGATTCTTCCACGCCTGGTGTTGGTGAGTAGTTTTTATAAGCATCAGGCAGTACAAGATTTTCAACACAAACGGGGTCTGGAGGTGCAGCCTGTAAATCATTTCTTCTGCGTCTAATTATTTTTCTTAAAGCAGCAGGTTGTGGAATGATAGCATGCACGGTGGAGCTCACTTTGGATACACAGGAATTAATCACTTCTGCAGTTCCCTCCATCGTTTCTTCAGCTCGCCGCTTAATCCCTGTCACAAATTTTGAAACTTCGACATGTGCCGCTGAAGGAAAGTGCGAATGTTCATTTATCTTTTTAACAACATCTCCATTTTTCGTGTGAATTCGGGCTTTGCATCGTCCCATCTGATCACAACGCCAAAATTTAACACAACTATCGACTGCGCTGTGTCTGTCGAATACGTAAAGGTATCCATCCTAAGCAAATTTTTCCTTTCCTCTTCTGCTTAGAATTTCGACAGCCATCAAGGTAGAATTTGTTGATCTGCCTATGTAGAAGGAAATACATTTGTAGGACAATTGTTATAATTTTTTTAAATGGTTTGATACTGTACAAAGGATGTGTATTACTATATGCAAACTGAGTTAATCTAGGGCAGTGATGGCGAACCTATGGCACGCGTGCCACAGGTGGCACGCCGGGCCCTTTCTGTGGGCACACGACCATAGGTCGCCAGGAGGTGGGAGACGGGTCGGCATTAATGCAGAGTAGGCTGCCTGCATTCAATGAGCCGTAGCATGGGGATGAAAGGGTTAACTGGAGTTAACCCTCTCATGGCATCACCATGCTATGGTTAATTGAATGCAGGCAGCATGGCGATGAAAGGGTTAACTCGAGTTAGCAACTGGAGTTAACCCTTTCATCGCCATGCTGCCTTAATTCAATGAGCCGTAGCATGGGGATAAAAGGGTTAACTGGAGTTAACCCTCTCATGGCATGGCATCACCATGCTATGGTTAATTGAATGCAGGCAGCATGGGGATGAGAGGGTTAACTCCAGTGAAATTGAATGCATGCTGCCTGCATGAGCCGTAGCATGGGGATGAGAGGGTTAACTGTAGTTAACCCTCTCATGGCATCCCCATGCTATGGTTAATTGAATGCAGGCAGCATGGCGATGAAAGGGTTAACTCGAGTTAGCAACTGGAGTTAACCCTTTCATCGCCATGCTGCCTGCATTCAATGAGCCGTAGCATGGGGATAAAAGGGTTAACTGGAGTTAACCCTCTCATGGCATGGCATCACCATGCTATGGTTAATTGAATGCAGGCAGCATGGGGATGAGAGGGTTAACTCCAGTGAAATTGAATGCATGCTGCCTGCATGAGCCGTAGCATGGGGATGAGAGGGTTAACTGGAGTTAACCCTCTCATGGCATCCCCATGCTATGGTTAATTGAATGCAGGCAGCATGGCGATGAAAGGGTTAACTCGAGTTAGGAACTGGAGTTAACCCTTTCATCGCCATGCTGCCTGCATTCAATTAACCATAGCATGGGGATGAGAGGGTTAACTGGAGTTAACCCTCTGATGGCATCACCATGCTATGGTTAATTTAATTATTTAGTCAAAAATAAATATATCTTACCTTTTGTGCAGCAGCCGTTGACGATGCTTCACGATGTCCAGGTAGCATTGCATTGTCCACTTTTGAATTTTGGCGCTTTATATTACTCGCGACGGAAGTCTCGCGACGGAAGTCTCGCGTTGGGTGTCCCGCAATGAAACGGCCGCGACGTGATGCCGGATCTGAAAGTGCTGCGAGGTAAGTGCGACGTAGGACAGTCCCATCCCCTCTTCATTGTGCTATCGTGACCATCTGTACCGGGTTTCACTATTCAAATATACTAGTAAATACATACTTGGAGAATAAGTCTAATAGTCCGTGGAACAAAGTTAAGGTATATCCACAAGCTATCTTAATTAACAAATAAGTAGCTAGGATGGCCTCAAAAAAGGCAGAAAATAAAGCGGAAGGAAAATTAAACAGAAAGAGAGAGGAGAAGCCTCAGGAGAGGAGGAAGGACAAGGAAAAGAAAATGGCTTCAACTTTTTCCCCCTCTATTAATAAAAATTTAAATATGTAGAACACTCAAGACTCAGTAGACCTTTCAGACACAGTGGGGACTGGGGATTGCCCTCAGCCTCCCCTGGACACCTCTGGTGACTCTGGTGAAACCCAGAATATAACTATGGACTTTCTAAAAAAATATCTCGATAACCCAATTTCTCCAACTACAAAGAGATATGGATAAAAACACTAAAGAAATTACTTCGGTGGTTAAACGGCTGGAGGAGAAGATAGAAAAAAGTGAAATACTAATGGTCAACTTCCAGAAAACTCTTGACGCAACGAATGAAGATATTATTAAAATAAAATCTTAAGTAAAAGAACTGGAAGTGAACATGCAAAGTCTGGAAGATCGAGAAAGGCGAATAAACTTGCGGATCCGAGGGGTCCCCGAGGACATAATCCAACAAAATTTGGAAGCATACTTTATTAAACTTTGCTCGGGATTGAAGATAGGACAGCAAAATAATGACTTCCTTTTTGAACGTATACATAGATTATACAAACCGAAGGGGGTTTCAGAGTCTGCCCCAAAAGACACTATAATACGGTTCCATTCATATAAAATAAGAGATCAATTTGCCCGCGCCTTTCGGGACGAGTCGGGACTCCCGGGGAAGTTCGAACAGCTTAAATGCTTCCCAGATCTGTCCAGTGGGACAATTTTTAGGCGCTCCTTTCATGAGGTTACCACCTTGATGAGGGGGAGGAATATAAGATACAAATGGGGTTTTCCAGCAAAACTGATAGTGAGCTCCGAGAACTCCTCGCTAGTTTTTGACTCGCCTCGGGGGGCCCTGGCCTGGTTAAACGGGAATTCGAGCAGGGAAACATAATGTCGACCCTCAGGGTTGACATGGCGGGGGGGCTTTGGACTTTGCCGTACTAGATATGAGAGTCTGAGGGTAGGGGGAGGGATGCAGAATTGAAATATGGAATTTGGGGGGAGCGGCATGACGTGACAAGCTGTACGTTGATGCGCAGGGAGGCGGGGAGAGGCTGATCCCGGCAGTACACGGAGCTGACCTACAAGCGTAAAGAAAGAGGGCCCCCCAGAAAGAAAGCAAACACTGAGTATGCTCAGCTATGCACGCTGTAAGGCTGGAAGGTCGTGTGATTTAGACTAAGGGGAAGAAAGCCTGAGGTCTGAACAGAGAGCCTGCATTTACTTTCGGTTTCCCTCGTGGTCGCCTCCTTCTACCTCGACTCAGCTGATTCTCCTGAACGTGATGATAGAGTACCCTTTGCTGTCTGCTTCTCTGCCTGTCCCAGAAGTTCACAAGGATCTACAAGGATTCAGTGAACACGGCGTTAATAACCTCCAAGAAGTCTGCCGAAACACTGCTAAACTGCTACAGCATGACCTCAGATAAGTGATTTATTATGGGCTTGAAAGTGTCTATTCAGTGCTTAAACTGAAGGAGAGGGGGGCGTGAAAAGAAAGATTGAAGAGAAGGGAGATAAAGTAGTATGAAAAATGTTTGTGTGGGAATAACTGTCTCTGAAAACCAGCTCATATAATACAGAGGTCTAACACCCACGTGAAACTTCATGAAGAATCCAAAATTTATTGGTTTTTGAACAAACACTGCACGACTTGCTGCTTTGCTATAAAGTCCCCACGTGTAAACTTATGGGAGAATAATACCCATGTGTACTGCATGAACAATCCAAAACTATTGGTTTCTGAATATTACTGTATGACCTGTTGCTTTGCTATAAAAATCCCACGTGCAAACTTGTGTTGGAATAACTGACTGGACATCAGGTCATGTAACTCAGGGGTCTAATACTGCATGAATAATCCAAAATTATTGCTTTCTGAACAATACTGGATGACTGGTTGCTTTGCTACTAAATCTGTATTTGCAAACTTATGTTGGAATAACTGGCTCTGAAAATCAGGTCATATAACCCAGAGGTCTAATACTCACGTGTACTGCATGATTAATCCAAAACTACTGCTTTTTTGAATAATATTGGAGGACTGGCTGCTTTGCTATTTAATTCCCCATGTGCAAATTTATGTTGGAATAATTGGCTTCGAAAATCAGGTCATATAACTCAGAGGTCTAATACTCACATGTACTGCATGAATAATCCAAAACTACTGCTTTCTGAATAATACTGGATGACTTGCTGCTATGCTATAGAATCCCCACGTGCAAACTTTTGATGGAATAACGGGCCCTGAAAAGCTGGTCATAGAATCCAGAGGTCTAATATTCATGTGGAAGGCATGAATAATTCACTATTTGCTTCTGAATAAAATCGGATGACTTGTTGCTTGGCCATAAATCCCCATGTGCAAATGTCCTGTCTTTCTTCCCAGTCGACAGATAAGGAGTTAAGAAATAAACCAAAGTGTCTCAAATAAAACCTGGTCTGCAGGTCATAAGGCTAACGATCTACTTTGGAATAGCAAAATACAGGACTAAGCAGAGGTTTCTGTACAAATTTTCAGAGAACAGATAGTGGTCTCTTACTATATATTGAATATTCAACATGTAAAATTAACATTAAGGGTGGTCATATCTGTATAAAGGAAATTTAATGGCTTTTCCCTAATCATAGTTTATGACAACTTGAAGCTGATGCACACTCCAGGGTAATACCTATATACTGATTGGTATTATATATTACACGTGAAAAACCCATGATAAAGGTTTTACATCGACTATATATCAGTGACAATGACCCACCTGCACTCTCATAACCCTCGGTGGCAGACACAGGAGTGTGGAGAGAGAAAAATAAAAAGGAGAAGTGTGGAAAATAAGAAAAAAATTACGAATTATCATAATGACCACAAAAAAAAAACACAGACTCAAAGATTCTCTCGAAGACGGATAAAAGGGAAACAAAACAAGACAAAAATCTTTCAGCTTTCTTCTCCCCGCAGGGAGGTAGAGAGCATCCTGAAAAAACCGTATCAGATATTTCAATGAATTCAGATACAGCGGATGCTCCCCAAAAAAAGGAAAGAGGGACAGTGACTATCGAGTTACTAGATACTAGCCTGCAAGGCCTACTAGCAGAAATTAAGAAGGAAATTGCTAGCCAGGCAGTCGACATCAAGAAAGAGATTAATTCTTTGGCAAGCAAGATCCAAATAATAGAAGAAAAAAGTGAAAATTTGGAATTCAGACTAAATGATCTTAAGGATGAGAATGAGGCTCTAAATAAAAAAATAGTCCTCCTGGAAGATAAAGTCGGAGACTTGGAAGATCGCTCTAGGAGAAATAACCTTAGATTCCGAAACATACCAGAAGAATCGGGACAGGAAGATATTAGATCAGTCCTTAAGGTGTATTTTGAAGCTATGGGGTTAAAAAAGGACGAACACGAGGGAATAATTGAAAGATGCCACAGACTCAACAAACCAAAAAATCTGCCGAAAGACACCCCTCGGGACATTATTGTCTGTTTCCATTCATATAGCTTTAAAGAAAAGGTGCTAAAAGCTAACAGAGAACAAAATAGACAGGAAGGCAAATATAAGAATGTATTGGTGTTACCAGATCTATCGTTTGTAACAAGGTCAAAACGGAAGAAATTTGCGCAGGTTGCAGCTATACTAAGGAAACATGAAATCCGATTCAGATGGGGCTTTCCAGTAAAAATGATAATATTTCATCAAGAGCATACCGAAGTCTGTGAATCCTATGAAACAGCCAAAGCTTGGCTAGCAGCTAATAACTTATCCTAGAAAATATAGACCTGCCAATTTTTTTTTTTTTTTTTACCCTCTCGTTTGGAATAAATGTGACAGTGTATGTTAAACACCTACACACTTGAAACTTCAAGCAAGCAATGACTATATGAAAGTCAATTGATATATACGGGTCTTCTTGTATAACAGGGCCTATAAGAATAGATATGACTGCATAAAATAAATATCTGCTCATCTCTGCCATCTGCCATGAAGATCGAGAGAGACCTTATTTTAATTTTTTTTTTTTATTATTTTTTTTTATTTTTTTTTCCTTCGTCTTTTTTCTCTCTTGGATCAAAGTTGACATTGAAGGCTAAATACTTACACACTTCGAACTTTAAGCAAACAAAGACTATACGAAAATTAACGAATATATATGGGTCTCTTTGAATAAATGGTCGTATAAGAATATTCACAACTGTACATAATAAATATTCGCTTATTATTACCAATATTGGTAAAGATAGAGAGAAATATTTTTTTTTTTCTCCCCCCTTCTCTCTCCTCCATCATATTACAGGAGGGAACTAAATGTGAAGTATACTAAACTAAGTCTAAAGGGATTAAAGGGATATAGAACATTTCGAAGATTACTAAAAACAATACTAATTGCAATAGATAAGATGTACAGTAGTAAAGAGAAAGAGAGATGATATGGTTCTAACTTAAATTTTATCACTATTTGTACGTACTAATTTTGGAAGTTTGACAATCACGAAAAGTAGACTAAAAATGAAAATGTAATTAATTTTTTTTTTTTTCTCTTTTTGACATAATATACAAGGGATATAAAATAGAAGGGAATAATGGGTTATTCCACACTTTTAGATTAATTTGATAACATAAATAATAATAGATAAAACTTATAGTAACAAACAGAAATTAAATGAAACGCACAATTTTAATTTGTATTTTTTTTTTTTCTTTTTCTTTCTCTCCTTTTGATATAATACACAAGGGATTTAAATGGAAAGGAATAATGAGGTTCTACACTTTTAGATTAAACTTGATAATATAAATGATAATAGATAAAATCTATAGTAACATACAGAAATTAAATGAAACGCACAATTTTAATTTCTTTTTTTTTTTTCTTCTTCACTAATCCTAGGCACCTTAATAGTAGAAATTAGAAAATCACGAAGGGTGGAGGAGAGGAAAAATGAAAGAGAAACATGTATAAATACATATACATCTTCCTCTTTTTCTATTTCATTTGTAAACAATTCAAGAAGAACACCATTTAAATTATCCCACAATATATTTAGGTTTAAAAATCCCCTGAAGTTTTGCCAAAGAAAGTTACCACTGACTTAGCTTATTAAGAAGGGATGAACAAAAATAAGGAAAATGATAACTAAATGAGAGGGAAGAGAGGGTGGATCTTTAAAATTATAATTTTTTTTATTTTTTTTTTTCAATAAAAATAAACTGGCGCCGTCTAAAAATTATGTGACCAAAATATTAGATATACAAACCAAAATAAACAGCAAATTAGAGGAGAAGATGATAAAATCCCTGGAAAAGCTGAAGATAAAATACTACTACAAAGGTAACAGGGCAGACAAGTTACTCTCAAATAAAATAAAAACATATTATACTAAAAGAACTATAGATAAACTGATAGTCGACGATAAGGTTCATCTGACCCCTGAAAGTATTGGCACCCAGTTTAATGAATTCTATTATAAACTATACAATTTATCACAAAATTCTAATACCAAAGATATAGACCTATACATAAAAAACACAGCTATTCCTAAGATATCAGAAATACATCAAGTAAATCTGAATAGTCCTTTTACCACAGAAGAACTTGAATTGGCAATAAGAAATCTAGCCACCAATAAAACTCCCGGACCAGACGGCTATACTCATCTATTTTATAAGACCTTTAAAGACGATATTGTAGGCCCATTGACTCAAACATTCAATGAAATGGTCTTTGCCAAAGATATACCAGGCGAGTTACTAAAAGCCAACATTTTACCTATTTTGAAACCTAACAAAGATCCTACAGAACTTAAGAATTACCGACCTATTTCACTCATAAATGCTGATATGAAATTATATGCAACCATCCTAGCCAATAGATTAAAACCAATGCTTGCCTCAGTGATACATCCGGACCAAATTGGTTTCATACCAGGCAGATCATCAACCAACAATACCAGAAGACTATTAGATATAATGGACCAGGCTGAGCTACGGGGAACCCCACTTGCGACCCTAGCGTTAGATGCCGAAAAGGCTTTCGATAGGGTCGGGTGGGATTACCTAGAGAGAGTACTGAAGGCCTTCGGCATAGATGGGTGGATCTATAATGCTATTATGGCACTCTATAAGGGCCCAACAGCTAGGACAGTGGGGCCTAATATCTGTGCAAATTGGTTTCCATTATCAAATGGAACAAGACAAGGTTGCCCCCTCTCCCCGCTGATATATATTCTTTCAATTGAGCCATTGGCAATTAATATTAGGAACAACAAAGAAATTATCGGTTTCAGAACCAAAGATGCAGACCACAAAATAGCTTTATACGCAGATGACGTACTGATTTCCCTCACATCCCCGTCTCACTCTCTACCTTATCTGATGGGTGAAATAAATAGATATGCCTCAATATCAAATTATAAATTAAATTTAGATAAAACAAAGGTTATGACTAAAAATTTACAGAAATACACCCTCGATAATTTAAAAAGAAAATTTAATTTCACGTGGACTTCAAAAGGCTGTGAGTACCTAGGATTACAATTTCCGGATGAGGTGGAGAGAGTGATGGAGGTAAACTTTCTAAGATTATTGAGAGAAACAAACCAGAAGCTGCAAGATTGGAGGAATACCGAAATATCGTGGTGGGGTAGGATTAATTTAGTCAATTACTATATCCTGCCAAAATGGTGCTACCTCTTTAAAATGATACCTTGGGGGATACACCGATCCTGGATGGATATGGTCCAAGAAAGTTTTAAAACATTTATGTGGAAAGGAAAACCCCCAAGAATCAATAAATTTAATATGTCAAGAAAAGTAAAACAAGGAGGTCTTAGCTACCCTATTATTGAGAATAATTACCATTCAAGTATGATAGTTCATGCTCACAACCTCCAGAATCTCTCACTCCATAAAGAACCATGGTACCTTATAGAAAAAGAGGCAGCGGACAAAGAGGATCTTGAATACTACCTATGGTTAAATAGTAACAAAATTCACTCTAAAGGTCTGATGGGCAAATCAAGGATTCTAGGCCAGGTGATCAAGGAATGGGACACTATCAAAAAAACTATGAACCTACAAAATAAAATGATTCCTTCATGTAAACTAAAAGCAATACAATATAATATAAAAGACATCACCTTAAAGAACTGGGATAAAGCTCATGAATGTCCAATAAGAGATTTGTGCGAACAAGGCAAATTATTGCCTTTTGAAACACTGAGAGAGAAATATTCCCTTCCCTCCAGAGAGATATTTTCGTATCTGAGAATTAAAATTTTTATGAAGAACAATGTGTGTCATAGCTTGGATACACTAAAACAAGAGCTAACTAAAATTTTCTCATACAAACAAATACCTAAAATCACAGCAAAGACAAATTCTCTAGTAATGATGAGAAATACATACCCTATAAAAGTGAAGTCGATATGGGAGAGGGAGCTAGCAATCAAAATTACAGATGAGGAGTGGGCAGGCTCCTTTGCCCAGACAAATAAAACAACAAGATGTCTCAATCTAGCAGAAAATCAATTTAAAATAATGTATAGGTGGTACAGAGTCCCATCTGCCCTGACAAAAATGTACCCACATTTATCATCTAAGTGCTGGAGATGTGGGGTGGAAAACGGCACTTTCCTTCATGTCTGGTGGAGTTGCAAGGCTGTTGCTGTCCTATGGGATTGGGCTTTCGAATTGATTAAAAAACTTACCAATAGTAATACGACCTGGAAGCCAGAATCTGCTCTCTTACATTTAAAGCTAAAAGAATCATCTAAAGATAATCAGCAGATAGCCATTCATTGTTGGGTGGCCACAAAGGTTCTAATAGCTAGAGCGTGGAGATCAAGCAAACCCTTTAAAAAAATCCAACTGATAAATCAAGTAACGTATCAGGCAAGGATGGAAAAGAGTTTGAGTAATCTACAACCATCAGCATCTAGAAGACTATGCAAACTCTATACATATATATTAGAGCAGTTAGAACAGATGTAGATAAATAGGAGAGAGATATGGCTATCTAATACCATCTTAATACAACAGGCCCAAACCAATATCAAAATAAAAATTGAAAATAAAAAGGGGAAAGATGGGAAGAACTCCTCAATAAGGATATGTCTGTGAAACCTTGAAATGCTCCCCCCTGGGTGGGGCAAAGGTCTCTCGATCGGTCTGTAAGATTACAGTACATTTTATTGACCTGTGCAAAGAGGGGGGGGGGGAGAGATACTCTGCCGAAAGAGTCCGGAAGATACTTATAAGACTCTTTATAGAAGTGAATCTAAATATAATAAGCACTTTAAGAAAGGATCGGAGCGGCCACCCCTCGTTGCACTGGGACATAATAATTTGTTGTATATATGATGTTTTTTGTATGTCTGTCAATGTCTCTCGTGTTTTATATGTTATGGAGAAAAAGAAAACCAATAAAGATATATGATAAAAAAAAAAAAAAATGAAATATGGAATTCGGAATCTTAAATTTGGAATTTGGATTTAAGTCTGAGCCTGGGTGTTAATTTAAATTTAAGTTTGGATCTGAACCTAGTAGACTTTGAATTACAAGCTTAGAATAGATGTTGGGTGGGAGGACGGTGGGATGAATGGAAGGGGGAATTTACGTAGATGTGAGGGTTTAAAGAAATATAAATATGTAAAATTGATTTCACTTAACACTGAACACATATATACACATTTACTTAGACACATATGCCTCATATTAAAGGCTAGTATAAATGCCTGATGTTAAGGATTAATATACTTGGCATCTACAGTTTATTCTAAAATAACACTATTGACTATTAATAATATGTAAATATAAAAAAAAAAAAAAATAAGGAAAATTGTATACACACTAAAAAAGACATATGTATCTGTTAGTAAAGATTAATACAAATGCTTGATAAGGACTAGTACACTTAGTTATTGCTTACTTTAAACGAACACCATTTATTATGATTATTAATAATATATAACTTAAAAAAAAAACACTGTACACATATACACATACTAACTTAGACATATGTAACTACTATTAAAGATTAATACAACTATTTTATATTAAGGATTAGTACACTTAGTAATCACTGTTTATTCTAACTAACACTATTGACTACGATTATCAATAAAATATAGGGGGGGGGGGAAAAGAGGGCATGATTTAATAACCTCTCAATTATTATATTATATAGTATAACGTGCATACGACTGTATGGAAAATAATTTTACAAAACTATTACCTTACTGTCTACAATTTATTAGAATAGGTTGTTGGAATGAAATTGAGAATGGTCTGGGAGACCCATAGATATGTTAACCTCGAACCCACCTTCGCAACCCACACATCTTTGATTTTGTTTCCCCCCCCCATGTCTCGCCCCCCACCACCATGGTCCTTGTTATTAATTCCTCTGTCTGTCTTCTATGATCAACTACTTACTGGCAGTCCTTAGCTCCCCCTCCTCCCTGCTCCTCCCCCCCCCCCCCCCCCCACCACACTGCGGAGATTTCTTCCATCGATCCGCATTAAGCTTTTATAAGTAAAGCTACACTAATATCCATATTAGGGTTTGGATATACAATGGGGCCTAACAGGCACAGAAGAGGGTGTGCTGGTTGGGATATTTGTTTTTTCTTTCCTCATCTTAGTATGCTAAGTGAGGAAATGTTTGGGCAACTTGACTGTTTATGTAGAATTACTTGTTGTTATCTGTTGCATGTACAGTATCGTGTAATGTTTAGTGATATTTGTTGTTTGTTCGTTGAGACTCTGTTGCGGGCAGGGTTGGCTCGGGGGCCGGACACGTACGACTTTATGGATGAGCGGGGATAAAATGACGATATTAACCCTGAATGTTCGGGGTCTTAACACTCCTAGAAAGCGAATGTTGCTTACCGATTATTTAAGAGAACACAGAGTGACAGTCGCATTTCTCCAGGAGACTCACTGGAGAATGGACGGTCCAAATATAAACAACAAAAATTTTCCTACGGTGATTACGTCCAGATATCGCTCCAAGAGAAGGGGCACGGCGATTGTTATATCTAACGAAATTACATATAAAGAAATTTTTAGAGAACTGGATGAGAATGGTAGATTCGTTTTTCTGGTCTGTGAATTACAGAATGAGATCTTCACACTGCTCAACGTGTATGCCCCAAATAGGCGCCCACAAAAATACATCAATAAACTTCTTAATAAATTTGAAGATATGACACAGGGCACTCTAATAATCGGTGGGGACTTCAATTGTGTGAATGAAGAGGAGTGGGATAGGAAAACCCCCCAGGCTAAATACAAAAAACGTAAAATAAAAAATAGTGCCTCCCTTCAGGGAATATTAAATAAACAAGAATTATACGATGTCTGGCGAGCCCTACACCCTGAAGAAAGGGATTATACTTTCTACTCGAAAACCCCACCTGTCCTACTCAAGGTTGGATTATTTTTTGGTTAGAGCAACATCAGTACAACACTGCCAAAGCATTGAAATTAAAGATGTAACTTGGACAGACCATTCAGCAGTTCTTTTGGATCTGAGAATAAATAGACCACCCCAGACTCGCTCCGCATGGAGGCTAAATGGAAATTTACTACTAAAAAAAGAGAACTTAGCCTATTTATCAGAAATGATAAATTACTACTTCAAGGAAAATGACTCACAGTTGATACCCAATTCTGTAATTTGGTGCGCCTTTAAAAGTGTAGTACGGGGAGGTCTTATAAAACTAGGATCTGAGAATAAAAGAAAATTTGGGAGGCCACTAAATCAATTATACTTCGAATTGCACTCACTAAAAAGGGATAATAAACTTTCCCCCACTAAAAATCTTTCAGATAAAATAGATGAAATAACAGAGAAGATCAATTTAATCCTTATGTCCAAAACAAGTGCATCGTTACAAAAATTAGAACAGAAATGGTACTATAAGGGAAATCGAGCAGATAAAATGCTCACAGCTAAACTGAAAAATAAGAGGGCAAGGACGCGGATAGAAAAAATAATATGGAAGGGCACAATAAACACAAGCCCTAAGGGAATAGGAGAGGCATTCAATAATTTTTACTCGCAACTCTATGGTCTTCCACTTGATCCGCATAAGACAGACATTTCTGAATACCTTAAAAAAATAGATCTACCTACTCTGTCTACAGAACAGTTGACTGAACTAAATTTACCCATCTCTATGGCCGAAATCATAAATGTAATTAATAATTTAAAGCCTAATAAAGCACCGGGACCGGATGGTTTCCCTAATTTATTCTATAAAAAATTTAAAAATGAACTCGTGGGACACTTGGAAAAATTATGTCAAGACATGAAGGGTGGAGTCGTCCCACAGGAACTACTACAGGCCACTATATCCCCCATATTAAAGGTGGGGAGGGATCCCTCAGACCCAGCAAATTACAGGCCAATTTCCCTGATAAACACGGACATTAAAATATACTCAGCCGTTATTGCTAATAGATTTAAGGATATAATTCCCGAGCTGGTCCATCCAGATCAGCTGGGATTTGTTCGTGGTCGTTCATCGGGGAATAATGTAAGGCGACTGATCGATCTGTTGGACTATGCGGGAAGGACTGGGACTCCCTAGCTGGCCCTGTCTCTGGATGCCGAAAAGGCTTTTGACAGGGTCGGCTGGGGATTTCCCAGTGGAGTTCTGGATAGGTTTGGTTTTGAGGGTCCCATAAAGACAGCGGTCATGGCATTATATTCATCCCCAACAGCTAAGACGGTTGGTCCTGGCATCTCCACAGATTGGTTTCCAGTACTTAATGGTATGAGGCAGGGATGTCCCCTAGCCCCGTTTCTTTATATCCTTACCCTGGAACCTTTAGCAGCTACTATAAGGTCTGACAGTAAGATTAGGGGGATCGTTCTGAACCAGGAAGAATATAAGATAGGCCTTTACGCCGATGATATCGTACTAACTCTGACAGACCCAGCCTTATCGCTTGGTGAATTGATTACTACAATAGAGGAATATAGTAGGGTATCTAACTATAAATTAAACATGGGGAAATCCCAAATTATGCCTATAAACCTGGATGATGAGACGATTAGAGAGCTTACACAGATATATAAATTTGACTGGTCCACTAAAGGGTTTAAATATTTGGGAATTATAATTACACCAATGATAGATCGGCTAATGGAATTAAACTGTGATCTACTCTTTAAGGAAACCACTAAGAATTTATTGGAAGAATGGAAAAATTACGGTATATCTTGGCTAGGGAGGATAAATGTCCTTAGGGCATATGTCCTTTCCTAGGTGGTCCTACATATTCAGAATGGTCCCACTATCTTTACCAGTGGAGAAATTAAGACAAATTCAAAAACTATTTATAACCTATATCTGGGGCCTAAAAAAGAGACCAAGGATAGCATTGTCACATTTTATGCGGAAAACATGTAGGGGTGGATTGGCAGTCCCCGATATAATGGCTTATTATCATGCCAGTAGGCTGTACCATCTGCGGAGATGGCAGGACCCATCCTCAAAGAAGGAGCCGTGGCATCTGATAGAATCAGCACAGCTGGGTCTGAGGGATCTTTCAGTGGCAATATGGATGAATGGGAAAGCGGGATCCTCCTTTATGTCCACTATAGAAATTCAACATATTAAAGAACTGTATGATTACTGGCTGAAGATCAGGAAAAAGAATGGTCTCCTGGACAGGATCTCTCCCCATAGTAACATAGCTACAATCCAATACAATATTAACAGGCCCCATAGTGATAAACGATCTGATTGAAGGGAAAAAAATGATCTCTTTCCCAATTCTACAGGAAAAATTGTCCCTGTCCTCAAAAGAAATATTTAAATATTTGAGAATAAAAAGTTATTTACTAAAACACCTTCTCTGGCAAGAGGACGGGAAAAAGATAGATCAACTAAATAAACTTTTCAGTAATAATGCAGATTATAAATCAATTTCTAATTGTCTGGTATTTATAAAAAACAACGATATAGAGGCCAGGCCAAAGTCCTGGAGAAATTGGGAAAGAGATAAAGGCATCGAAATTGAAATTGAACAATGGTATAAATCTTTTCAAGAAACAAATAAAACTCTGCACTGTTTAAACATCATAGAGCTTCACTATAAAATCTCCCATCAATGGCACATGGTCCCAAAAGTTGTGAACAAATTAAATCCCTCCAACTCCGGACTGTGTTGGAGATGTAATAAAGACGAGGGTACAACAAAACATATATGGTGGGACTGTGCCTTGATTAGACCATTATAGGAAAAAGTGTTGGATGTCTTAGCAGACTTAGTTGGAGAAGATATTGATGATGCCCCATCAACACTGATCCTTCACCTAAGGTTAGAGCGTTTCTCTAAGATGCAACGATCATTAATAATCCACCTTGCAATGGCCGTAAAAATAACCATGTCTAGGTATTGGCGAAAACCAGATATTCCCTCATGGAATCAAGCTATGAGCCAACTTACATATCAATACAATATGGAAAAAAGTATTGCCCAACAATGGGGTAGGATTGAAGCATTTGATAAATGTTGGTCCCCCTGGCTCGGAACCTTTATGTAGGTGGGGGTGCTCTTTTGGGGTATGCACGTATGGGAGCATGTGGGTAGACACGCGTTCATGTACATGCAGTCGTGCAGGCAGTGTGTAAATCCTCCTATCCTCGATGTTCTAACTGTGCTCTACTGGAGTGGCGCGTGCCCGGTTCTTCGAGCCAGCGTTGTCCGCATTGTTTCTCTTCGTCTTTTCTGTGTTTTTCTCCCTTTGCTTTCTTTTTCCTTTTCTCTTTTTGTCTTGTTCCGTCCTGTCTTGTCTCTGTTGGCCTGTTGTCCCCTTCTTCTTATTCTTTCTCTGTCAACATTACTTGTAATGTATTAAGCTTATCAGAATTACTACTGACACATCGTACACTTATGACAAATATTGTTAACATACAAGTAATGTCCTTGTTTTTTATACTGGTAAAATGATAAATAAAGAAATTATAAAAATAAAAAAAAATAATACTTTATAGAAGGTCTATGAGCAGACTGTATACTCACAAACACAGCTCCTGTGTGACAGTAGCGAGTACCAGCCATTAGATTGCACTCACAGGACCCCTGTTCGCTAGATTGCACTCAATCACAGGACCCCAGTCGTTCGATTGCACTCACAGGACCCCCATTCGCCAGATTGCACTCACTCACAGGACCCCCAGTCGTTCGATTGCACTCACAGGACCCCCATTCGCCAGATTGCACTCACTCACAGGACCCCCAGTTGTTAGATTGCACTCACAGGACTCCCAACCTTTAGATTGCACTCACAGGACCCCAGCCCTTAACTTGCACTCCCTCATAGGACCCTCAGCCGTAAGATTGTACTCGCTCACAGGACCCCCAGCCCTTAGACTGCAGTCACAGGACCCCCAGCCCCTAGATTGCACTCACAGAACCCCCAGCTATTAGATTGCACTCACAGTACCCCCAGCCATTAGATTACACTCACGGGACCCCCAGCCACTAGACTGCACTCACAGGACTTACCCCAGGCTCACAGCATCCTACCAGGACTTCTTGGTGCGCAGGAAGGATAGATGCTGGATATTGTTGTATATAATATTATACGTACTGGTACAATATGTTATATGTTGGCATGTGTTCCAGGTCACGCTGAGAGATGTTTTATATATATTGGCAGTTTGTCTGCTGTAGTGTATCTTTAGAGCTCTTATAGATCGTATAGTTTCAGCACTCTGCGTTGTGTTTTAAAATGTTCATTCACTCTGTCCCACCTTTCCAAGCAAATTACTTGAATCACCTTTATCACCTTATCCAGATAAAGGCCTTTCCCATGTATATTGCTACTCAGGCTCCAGCAACAGAGATGAAATAAAATACTTAGTCTTTCCAGAGAGAGTTTCTTACTTTATTCAAAGTTTGCCCAGGACAAGATCACACAAGGATATTCAATACTTCAGTCAGCACAAGAATCTTCTTGACCATCCTCTCTCACCAGACTCCAAACTTCTTCCACCTAAACTTCCCACCACCGTTCCCTAACTTTACTACTTCTTTAGTACAATCCCTTTGGTAATGTCCCTCCTCTTTTACTCCCAGCAACAATCAACTTTGATGTTAATTAAAAACTCCCCAGGTAAAACAACTCAGTCCCTCCCCTCTGGTATCTCCATCAGTTGTTTTACAATCCCAAGCAAGTTTCTATCTTCCTGTAAGAAGTAATCAAACATCAAAGCCCATCCTGTTCTACCTGACAGAGTGATGTGAACTCCCCAGGGAACATCATATACAACCAGTGACATTTGTTTGTAAACAGATACACCAAGGAATCCTATTCATACATAGATATACCCACATACCTACATGCAGGTATACACATGCGTACACAATTATACCTACACAACCATATATCCATACATATACACATACATACATACCAATACACATATGCATAGACCCATATGCCTACACTCCCCCACTTGAATCGGTTCTGACTAAGAATTGATTCACACTTATTTGATTATATTAGAACCGTCATCTGATTTCAATCATTCTTGCAAATTCTAAATGTTCTTCCTTTTTGTGCATTTTATGAAGCTGTTTGCGCAAATAACAATAAAGTCCAAACAATAGAATAACTTATACACACTGTATGAAAACAAACACAATTGAAACAGTTCTTAGCAATGGATGTGTTTATGTATTATAGGGTATGCTCCACCAGGGCTCCTGAAAGTGTTTTGTTAATGTTTCTAGACTGGCCTCGTTTTCTTTTACCAGTTCCTGTAATTCTATAACCCTCTGATTATTTCTTTTAAATAATGTATCCAAGTCTACCGTAAGTGATGGAATAGTTTTAAACAAAGGAGGAATCATGGATTCCCAATTGCCGAGATCAGTCTCCCTTACATCCATAGAGGCCTGTTTAAGCTGTATGTTGGCCCTGATGAATTCATTTCCAATCTTTATTGATCCTTCTGTGAGATTCACACACCATCCAGTAGGAGGCATACTGCAAAGTACTCTTTGCTGCCACTGAATCAGAGAAACACCTAATGCACAGACAGCAGAACCCTCTCCATGTAGTACTTTCTTCCACCCTGGACCAGGTCGTTGAAGTTGGATGTGGCATCTTCCAGAATGTTTGTCCGTGCATCCATCTATTTGGTCCAGCTGTTCGAGTACGCATGAGCAAAGCCAGACATGATTCTGTCTTTCACAGCAACTTGGATTGATCACCTTCCAGACTTGGTCTTCTTTCACCACCAGTTTTGTTTGGGGTAGGAGTTGCTTCAGCACATTTGTGCCATTGCCTGTTTCCAGTTCTCCCAAAACAGTCAGTGTGTACACAGGAAGTGGTACTGTTGTCCATACTGGAATGTCAATAATTAGTGGAATTACTTTCCTTCCAATTTGGTCTTTATTACACCAGCTTTCCAGACTTCTAATCTTTGATGACAGCAGATTTTTACAGTCGATTCCATAATTCTTCACCAAACCAGACACCATTGATGAGTTCATTATTCTTGGCCATTCACCTCTTTTTACCTCTTGGAGACCTAAACTTAAGCGTTCATTCAGTAAGCCTCCAACTATACCACACACCATAGCCTTGGATACATTTTTATTGTTTACTGATTCAATCAGAGCATTCACAGATATATTAATCCCCTGCAAATTTGCAGCAATCCTGTGAATGTTCTGTATGTCTAAATCAGTTTCAGCTAGAGTGTTAAAGTCTACTCTTCCCTCTTTAAGCAAAATTTCTTGCAACCCTCCCACAATATGTTGTGCTCTTGAGTTTAGGCCTTCTATATCAGCCCTATTCCAAATGGAAGTTCCAAAGCTCATCCCTGTAACATGATATCTGTTCCCAGATGCCTTTCAGGTAATTTTCTAAAAGTGAGCCCTTGTGTAGCATCCCAGAAAAAAATATATGTGTGCCTGAAAATAATTTCTAAACCATAATTTCATTGTCTCTGGGCAACTCTCGGGAATATCATAAAATGAAAAATAAAGTTGTAATGTACTGAAAAACTTAAGAGAAACGGTAATGTAATGTATGATCCATCAGTATATACACAATATTTTGAGTTTGCTCAGTCCATGTTTTTGGCCAAGAGGACAATCTGCAACATGCCATTGATTCCATGCATTCATCCTCTGTGCCTGGTTCATTTCATGGGTTAACCTGCTTAAAGGACAAATATTAGAATGAAGAAGAATGACATTCTTATCTTTACTATGCTTTACCCCCTCAGAGTAACCTACTACACTCATTATCAAACACCTTTTTAATTTGTTGACCAGTGCTCAGCACATTATGTTCATTGTTTAGTATTCTGTATAACCCACAGGTCTTATTTGCATAATAAAGCTTTCTCAAGACTTCTCTAAGTATCTCCATCCCCCATTTGTTGCAAGCACCTAAATACCTAACAAATGTTATTTGTATAATCCCAACTATATACATATACCAGCAGCCAATTAGAAACCCAAATCCATTTCTCTTTGGTTCCATTGCCTTCAGTCTTTGTTTCCTTTCCTGAAAGACAAACTCTTGAAATAGAGATGTTAATAAAAGTCTCCTTTACAATAAAAACAAAATATAATTTCTCTAAAGTCTGAACTATCTATACAATTACTATTACCATTTGTCTATATTTTTTTTCAACACAATGTTACAATGCATTATATGAAAAAAAAATAAAAATAAAAAACAATAAAAGAAATGTATAAAAAAAAAAATAATAAATTAAGAAAAGTCAAGGGCTCCTAGACGATGCCCTCTCTCTGCTTCAACTTCTGCCACTTTAACATCAACTTTCAAGTTGGACAATTCTTCCTTAAGTTTATCAAGCTGTTCCTTGAAAAGGTCTCTCTCCGCCCTGATCTTATCATATTCTATTTGCAGATTTTCATGTTCTGATTTTAACTGAGAAAATGGTACCCAGGGTTTAGAATGTTGCCTCCAGTTACCAGCCTGTAATCTATCCCTTTTACTTCTAATCTCATTAAAGGGAATCCCGGGCCTTGACTGTCTCTCTCCATTGTCAGGCCTGTCTCTTCCCCTATGAACTTGTGAATTCTGTCCCATTTGTTGGTTTTTATTGCCTGTAGAGTAAGAATTAGGATTAAACACTTCTTTTCTCTGCTGGCCCTCCACTCTGAAAACTCTAGCAGAATCAACAGCAAACCATCTCTCCTTTTTCCTCCACCAGTTATCTGCTCGCAATAATATGTCATTCAAATCTCTAGGATCAGGAGTTACACACAAAATCTCTTCCCTAAGGCTTTCTTCCAAAGCATCCATAAACATAACCCTGTGCACAATATCTCCTTCTACAAAACCTGGGTTAGTAGGAACTAACAATGCCATAATTACTGCAATCCTGGATGATAACTCATAAGGAGACTCCGGCTTTAACTGCTTTATCTTTCCAGATAAAGATACATTAGAAGCTATGCCATACAGAGCCCGCAACAATTCTTTTAAAACCTCATTTGTTCTCCGATGTTCACCACATGTCTGTTTAATCCTGGCCCAAAGACCATTCCCAATAACTCTTTGCAAAACTCTCTCTACATCTTCCACAGTTAGACTATACATATTACTAACTCTCTGAAAGTCACAAAACCATTGCAAAAATCTGTTAATATCATGCTGAGGGACATGTCCTATTTCTTTCACTATGGCATCCATCTCATGAGGTTTGAGTTTCTTAGTTGTTACCTGCATCTCTCCAGTGTTACTAGAATTTAACACTGTGGTAGTGGTTGTTGGTGCTGCTGGCAGGGTACCCTGAGACAGTTTGATATCCTCCAATGGATATATGGGTTTGTATCCTTCATCTCCAACCCCTGGTTTTGCAGGCGTTTCAGTTGAAGGGGACAAACAGGGGGGAGCAGTGTTACATGCTAGTTTATCAAAGGCTACATTTGTTGCATGTCTACACTCCTCTAATTCTCTCTGTATTATGGAAACCTTCTCCTTTAGCCTCTCATTCTCCTCTGTCAACACATCACACAGCTTTGCTTTATCAATTAAAGCTTCACCAGTTGTAACTCCATGCATCCTCAAATCCACAATTCTCTCACTCAATTCCTTATGTACAATCACAGATGCTTTAAGCTCTAGGTCACGTTCAGAGATGACAGCTATCTTTTCTTTAACAATTTCCTGTAATCTTATGCAACAAGACATCAATCCCTGCATCACACAACCCTTTATTTTATTTTTAGATGTTTTCTTATCATCTAAGATTCCACCTAAAAATGTCTGCATAGACTCCCATGAATGTCTGCAGTCCTGTGGGATTTCATATGGCCCTCCATGCTTTTTAATATAGTGTAATACCCAGGTATTAACATTTTCAACCATCTTTCCTGTCTTATGCATCTTCTGGATCTCTTACTAAACTAACCACAAAAGGAAGAAAGAGGATAAGAAAAAGAAAAGTACAACACTATCAACAAAATGGAGAGATAAGAAGGAAAATAAAAAGTACCAGAAAAACATAAATAGAAATACAGGAGAAAAAAAAAAAAATGATATACTTACCATTCCACAGCAGACTTTTGGAAGGTCCAAAACTTAAGTTACCAGTCCTTCCTTGGCACAGGAACTCACCAACTCTTCCGATTCTTTTCCAGAGAATGACTTTTATTCAGAACTTGCCCAGAATATTTGGAGGTTCTCCTTCTTGTAGCTAAGCATGATCCGTAAAAGTCCTTCTGGCCACGGTCACGGCACCAATATGTTGTATATAATTATTATATGTACTGGTACAATATGTTATATGTTGGCATGTGTTCCAGGTCACGCTGAGAGATGTTTTATATATATTGGCAGTTTGTCTGCTGTAGTGTATCTTTAGAGCTCTTATAGATCGTATAGTTTCAGCACTCTGCGTTGTGTTTTAAAATGTTCATTCACTCTGTCCCACCTTTCCAAGCAAATTACTTGAATCACCTTTATCACCTTATCCAGATAAAGGCCTTTCCCATGTATATTGCTACTCAGGCTCCAGCAACAGAGATGAAATAAAATACTTAGTCTTTCCAGAGAGAGTTTCTTACTTTATTCAAAGTTTGCCCAGGACAAGATCACACAAGGATATTCAATACTTCAGTCAGCACAAGAATCTTCTTGACCATCCTCTCTCACCAGACTCCAAACTTCTTCCACCTAAACTTCCCACCACCGTTCCCTAACTTTACTACTTCTTTAGTACAATCCCTTTGGTAATGTCCCTCCTCTTTTACTCCCAGCAACAATCAACTTTGATGTTAATTAAAAACTCCCCAGGTAAAACAACTCAGTCCCTCCCCTCTGGTATCTCCATCAGTTGTTTTACAATCCCAAGCAAGTTTCTATCTTCCTGTAAGAAGTAATCAAACATCAAAGCCCATCCTGTTCTACCTGACAGAGTGATGTGAACTCCCCAGGGAACATCATATACAACCAGTGACATTTGTTTGTAAACAGATACACCAAGGAATCCTATTCATACATAGATATACCCACATACCTACATGCAGGTATACACATGCGTACACAATTATACCTACACAACCATATATCCATACATATACACATACATACATACCAATACACATATGCATAGACCCATATGCCTACAGATATGACTTAATGCCATATCTGGAATGGCGAATTCAGACATGCAGGCCTCTCTGCATCTCACAACTTCTTAAAGCAGCCGTAGCCACAGTGCAGGCAGCATACCGAAGGTTTTCCTGGTATCCCGGTAAGCCAGTCCGGCCCTGACTGCAGTTCCAGCACTGATTCGCACACACACTGGGGCTCTGTGGAATTAAACGCCATCACTACTATGGCAGGGTGCTTATTCATTCCCGTGCACTGTAAAAATACTGACAGTGCTTCTGCCAATTAAGGTTCCTTTCCTTTTTGTGTGGTATTTCAGATCATTTATTTTCTCCCACGGATGTCGCTTTGATGCCATTGTGAATATCACCGCATTTGAGTCAATTGCAACACATCATAACAGAGAGATTCTGGAGGAAGATTAATCCCGCAGTGGCTGAAGTTAGCCTCTCTCCTAATATATCAGTTTTCAATTCACCAATTATCTGTATTTAGCTCCACACATGTGCATAAGAGTTCTATGTAGTGTGCTCTGTTTTCTTCTTTTCATTGCATTCAACTGATCACAGTGACATCTTCAGAGCTGCTGGTGTGATTTGGACATATTTTTATTTGAGTTTATTGAACTCCCTGGGGTCTGTGTAGGTTCGCTCGCTACCTCTTCCTATCGAAAGGTGGAGACCACAGTTAAGGAGATTTCATCCCCAGATTTTATTCTGGCGCCGGCTTGCTTTTATATACTCCATTTTCCATATTAAAATACAAGCAGTCCCTAACCATCCGGTTGTTAGATTCCAAAGTAACATTGATTCAGGCTAAGTGAAGCAGCAGCCCCCCACCCTCATACTTAACCTGGTGTACTAAGATTAACTAGATCAAAAGAATGGAAGACCTAATCTCTATTAAAAGAGGAATGCGTGTTTCTTGTGATAACCTGGACAGTTACTTAACACAGATAGATTATCCCAGCCACTCTCCACTTTTTGTACTACTAGATAGTCCCTTAACCACTGCAACGTTCGTTTTCTACATCCGTACACTGTGTGTCAAGTTAGGTTGGGACCCCACTTCCTATACAGGACATTCATTCAGGATAGGGGCCGCATCTGCTGCATCCAGTACTAACACGCCAGTACACATCATTAAGAAGTTAGGCCGTTAGGCCGTTGGGATACCACAGGTACATACCACAGCCAGAGAAAGAACTAAGACAAGCATTCAAGAATCTTGTGTCATGATCTGTTAAGAATAAAGTGTGATTTTTCTTTGCAACTTTTTGCCCTCTTTATTTACAGGCCTACCCCCTACGTCGGTTCCAGCACACCTCACCGACTTGTCCTATCTAGTGGTATTTTTTACAGTACTTATTTACCGACCACAAGCGTAAGTTCTACTGGGAGCGCTTCTGTGAAACAGATACCTTCAAACAACTTAACTTCCCATCATAATTCTCTATCTTTTTCAACTCTTTCACCCCTTAGTGACAAGACATTTTACCTTGACTTTCCCTTGGTTACAATGGCTGTTTTGACATTTCTGGGGTGTTTGCTTTCAGAAACACGTTTTCTAACTTTGACCTTAAATATAATTTACACAAATACAATCATTAAAAAAGACCCCATCTAAATAGTTTCTAAATGTTGTCCCGAGTTCAGAAATATGCATGTTTCCATTTATTTTTTGAGCGTTATAGGGCATAAACTAAAAGTATTTCTTTGTTTTTTTCCTATATTGACCCTTTGACCCCAACCCTAACACTAAATTTAACCCCAACTGTAACCCTTATGCTATCCCTTATTATATTTTAACCCAATCTCTTATGTTAAAAATTATTTAATTTTAACCCTATAGGCTAATCTAACTATAATACTAGTCTTTAGCTAATTAAAATGTTTTTGTTAACATTGCACTGTTACTTGATGCCTCTAGGGGCAGTCAAGTAGCATATTCAGAGCGACGGAACTGAATTTTCTTTCACTTCCGAAGCTCAGACCACAAGAGGGCATAGCCATATTGAAGGAGCATGCTACGCAAGCACCAAACTGCCACTTTGTTCCTGACACAATGGCATAGACCCTGTGGGTCCCTGACAAAAAGTTGCAAAAGACCTCGTGATGTCATGGAGGCATGCCTGAACTACTGCACAAGTCAGCAAAATTTTAGTTGCTGCTCGTTTTCAGCATCGGTGTTCTGACAAATTTCTGGAGCAAATTCTCCTGCGCAATCGCAGGAGAATTTGCTCACTGCTCATGCGCATAAAGTTACAGCTGATCACTCAGCTGTAACTTTGTGACCACCGCGCATGCGCCAGCTGCGCAACCCACCTCCCGCCCCCCGCACACCCCTTCTTACCAGATGATCGCACACAGCGGTACACAGCGCATGCGCGCTGCTATCAAGCCGTGTAGGAATGCGCGCGTCCGTGGCTGGATTCAAAACGCTGGTAAGTAACACGGGGCGGGGGGGACATAAGGAGCCAACAGAGAGGTAAGCACCCTGGTGAGGGCTGCCTCATCTTCATGGGAGTTGTGATCCTCCTGCTGTATTATTGATGCAGCAGGGGGATCACAACTCCTATCAAGATGAGGCAGCCCCTCAGGTACTGCCTTAGTTTCATTGGCTCCTTATGTCCCCCCGCCCCGTGTTACTTACCAGCGTTTTGAATCCAGCCACGGACGCGCGCATTCCCACACGGCTTAATAGCCGCGCGCATGCGCTGTGTACCGCTGTGTCCGATCATCTGGTAAGAAGGGGTGTGCGGGGGGCGGGAGGTGGGTTGCGCAGCTGGCGCATGCGCGGTGGTCACAAAGTTACAGCTGAGTGATCAGCTGTAACTTTATGCGCATGCGCAGTGAGAAAATTCTCCTGCGATTGCGCAGGAGAATTTGCTCCAGAAATTTGTCAGAACATCGGCTATTTTCCCTGTCAGACTCAGACCACTCAAAGTGGCTTCATCCAACAGGTGGGAGATGCAGCGGGATCCGAGATTCCCGCGATTAGCTGTTAACTGCTGTACATTCTATGCCGTCAGAGCGTCTTTTGGGACCTTTAAAGTAGGACAACATAGAACGTCCTAGCATCACAAGGGGTTAAGACACAAAGTGAATGGTAGCGGCTAGTTCCTACCCAGTAGAAGGACCCTGGTGACGTCAGCAGACAGATAACTACAGGAAGCTGCAAAGCGGGAGATTCAAATCAATAGAGCTGATCTGTGCTGTCTTATGGTGTGCCGATCCCTGTGTCCTATGGTGTGCTGATCCCTGCTCTGCCATGCTGCTCCCTGCTGTCCTATGGTGTGCTGATCCCTGCTCTGCCATGCTGATCCCTGCTCTGCCATGCTGATCCCTGCTCTGTATTGCTCTGCTGATCCCTGCTCTTTATTGCTCTGCTGATCCCTGAACTGTATTGCTCTGCTGATCCCTGCTCTGTATTGCTCTGCTGATCCCTGCTCTGTATTGCTCTGCCATTATGATCCCTGCTCTTTATTGCTCTGCTGATCCCTGAACTGTATTGCTCTGCTGATCCCTGAACTGTATTGCTCTGCTGATCCCTGCTCTGTATTGCTCTGCTGATCCCTGCTCTGTATTGCTCTGCTGATCCCTGAACTGTATTGCTCTGCTGATCCCTGAACTGTATTGCTCTGCTGATCCCTGCTCTGTATTGCTCTGCTGATCCCTGCTCCGTATTGCTCTGCTGATCCCTGAGCTGTATTGCTCTGCTGATCCCTGCTCTGCATTGCTCTGCTGATCCCTGCTCTGCAATGCTCTGCTGATCCCTGCTCTGTATTGCTCTGCTGATCCCTGCTCTGTATTGCTCTGCTGATCCCTACTCTGTAATGCTCTGCTGATCCCTGCTCTGTATTGCTCTGCCGTGCTGATCCCTGACCTGTATTGCTCTGCTGATCCCTGCTCTGTATTGCTCTGCTGATCCCTGCTCTGCTGATCCCTGTACTGTATTGCTCTGCTGATCCCTGAACTGTATTGCTCTGCTGATCCCTGAACTGTATTGCTCTGCCGTGCTGATCCCTGACCTGTATTGCTCTGCTGATCCCTGCTCTGTATTGCTCTGCAGATCCCTGCTCTGCTGATCCCTGTACTGTATTGCTCTGCTGATCCCTGTACTGTATTGCTCTGCTGATCCCTGAACTGTATTGCTCTGCTGATCCCTGCTCTATATTGCTCTGCTGATCCCTGCTCTGCATTGCTCTGCTGATCCCTGCTCTGTATTGCTCTGCTGATCCCTGCTCTGTATTGCTCTGCTGATCCCTGCTCTGTATTGCTCTGCTGATCCCTGAACTGTATTGCTCTGCTGATCCCTGAACTGTATTGCTCTGGTGATCCCTGAACTGTATTGCTCTGCTGATCCCTGCTCTGCTGATCCCTGCTCTGCATTGCTCTGCTGATCCCTGCTCTGCATTGCTCTGCTGATCCCTGAACTGTATTGCTCTGCTGATCCCTGCTCTGTATTGTTCTGCTGATCCCTGCTCTGTATTGCTCTGCTGATCCCTGCTCTGTATTGCTCTGCTGATCACTGCTCTGTATTGCTCTGCTGATCCCTGCTCTGTATTGCTCTGCTGATCCCTGAACTGTATTGCTCTGCTGATCCCTGCTCTGTATTGCTCTGCTGATCACCGCTCTGTATTGCTCTGCTTATCCCTGCTCTGTATTGCTCTGCTGATCCCTGCTCTGTATTGCTCTGCTGATCCCTGAACTGTATTGCTCTGCTGATCCCTGCTCTGTATTGCTCTGCTGATCACTGCTCTGTATTGCTCTGCTGATCCCTGCTCTGTATTGCTCTGCTGATCCCTGAACTGTATTGCTCTGCTGATCCCTGAACTGTATTGCTCTGCTGATCCCTGAACCGTATTGCTCTGCTGATCCCTGCTCCGTATTGCTCTGCTGATCCCTGCTCCGTATTGCTCTGCTGATCCCTGAGCTGTATTGCTCTGCTGATCCCTGCTCTGCATTGCTCTGCTGATCCCTGCTCTGCAATGCTCTGCTGATCCCTGCTCTGTATTGCTCTGCTGATCCCTGCTCTGTATTGCTCTGCTGATCCCTGCTCTGTATTGCTCTGCTGATCCCTGCTCTGTATTGCTCTGCCGTGCTGATCCCTGACCTGTATTGCTCTGCTGATCCCTGCTCTGTATTGCTCTGCTGATCCCTGCTCTGCTGATCCCTGTACTGTATTGCTCTGCTGATCCCTGAACTGTATTGCTCTGCCGTGCTGATCCCTGACCTGTATTGCTCTGCTGATCCCTGAACTGTATTGCTCTGCTGATCCCTGAACTGTATTGCTCTGCTGATCCCTGCTCTGTATTGCTCTGCTGATCCCTGCTCTGTATTGCTCTGCTGATCCCTGCTCTGCATTGCTCTGCTGATAACTGCTCTGTATTGCTCTGCTGATCCCTGCTCTGTATTGCTCTGCTGATGCCTGAACTGTATTGCTCTGCTGATCCCTGAACTGTATTGCTCTGCTGATCCCTGCTCTGTATTGCTCTGCTGATCCCTGCTCCGTATTGCTCTGCTGATCCCTGCTCCGTATTGCTCTGCTGATCCCTGCTCCGTATTGCTCTGCTGATCCCTGCTCTGCAATGCTCTGCTGATCCCTGCTCTGTATTGCACTGCTGATCCCTTCTCTGTATTGCTCTGCTGATCCCTGCTCTGTATTGCTCTGCCGTGCTGATCCCTGAACTGTATTGCTCTGCTGATCCCTGCTCTGTATTGCTCTGCTGATCCCTGCTCTGTATTGCTCTGCTGATCCCTGAACTGTATTGCTCTGCTGATCCCTGCTCTGTATTGCTCTGCTGATCCCTGCTCTGTATTGCTCTGCTGATCCCTGCTCTGCATTGCTCTGCTGATCCCTGAACTGTATTGCTCTGCTGATCCCTGCTCTGTATTGCTCTGCTGATCCCTGAACTGTATTGCTCTGCTGATCCCTGAACTGTATTGCTCTGCTGATCCCTGCTCTGTATTGCTCTGCTGATCCCTGCTCTGTATTGCTCTGCTGATCCCTGCTCTGTATTGCTCTGCTCGTCACTGCTCTGTATTGCTCTGCTGATCCCTGTACTGTATTGCTCTGCTGATCCCTGAACTGTATTGCTCTGCTGATCCCTGAGCTGTATTGCTCTGCTGATCCCTGCTCAGTATTGCTCTGCTGATCCCTGCTCTGTATTGCTCTGCTCGTCACTGCTCTGTATTGCTCTGCTGATCCCTGCTCTGCTGATCCCTGTACTGTATTGCTCTGCTGATCCCTGAACTGTATTGCTCTGCTGATCCCTGAGCTGTATTGCTCTGCTGATCCCTGCTCAGTATTGCTCTGCTGATCCCTGCTCTGTATTGCGGAGCTGATCCCTGCTCTGTATTGCGGAGCTGATCCCTGCTCTGCATTGCTCTGCTGATCCCTGCTCTGCATTGCGGAGCTGATCCCTGCTCTGCATTGCGGAGCTGATCCCTGCTCTGCTCTGCGGAGCTGATCCCTGCTCTGCCGTGCCGCTCCCTGCTCTGCCGTGCCGTGCCACTCCCTGCTCTGCCGTGCCGCTCCCTGCCGTGCCGCGCCGCTCCCTGCCGCTCTCTGCTCTGCCGTGCCGCTCCCTACTCTGCTCTGCCGCGCCCTGCCCTGCCGATCGCTGCCGGCACAGCAGGGAACAGCCCTGCACAGCATGGCAGGGTTTAGCACGGCTTGGCGCGGTACAGCATGGGTCAGCGCGGCACAGCAGGGGTCGGTGCTGCTCTGCCGTGCCGAACCCTGCTGCGCACTCCCCCCACACTCACACCTCGCATATACACTCCCCCCCCACACACACACCTCGCATATACACTCCCCCCCACACACACACACCTCGCATATACACTCCCCCCCCACACACACACACCTCGCATGTACACTCCTCCCCCACACACACACCTCGCATATTCACTCCTCCCCCACACACACCTTGTATATACACTCCCCCCCCACACACACACACACCTCGCATGTACACTCCCCCCCCACACACACACCTCGCATGTACACTCCCCCCCCCACACACACCTCGCATGTACACTCCCCCCCACACACACACCTCGCATGTACACTCCCCCCCCCACACACACCTCGCATGTACACTCCCCCCCACACACACCTCGCATGTACACTCCCCCCACACACACACACCTCGCATATACACTCCCCCCCACACACACACCTCGCATGTACACTCCCCCCCCACACACACCTCACATGTACACTCCCCCCCCACACACACACCTCACATGTACACTCCCCCCCACACACACACCTCGCATGTACACTCCCCCCCCACACACACCTCGCATGTACACTCCCCCACACACACCTCGCATGTACACTCCCCCCCACACACACCTCGCATATACACTCCCCCCCCCACACACACACCTCGCATATACACTTCCCCACACACACACACACCTCGCATGTACACTCCTCCCCCACACACACACCTCGCATATTCACTCCTCCCCCACACACACCTTGCATATACACTCCCCCCACACACACACACCTCGCATGTACACTCCCCCCCCACACACACACCTCGCATGTACACTCCCCCCACACACACACCTCACATGTACACTCCCCCCCCACACCTCGCATGTACACTCCCCCCTACACACACCTCGCATGTACACTCCCCCCCCACACACACACCTCGCATGTACACTCCCCCCCCACACACACACCTCGCATGTACACTCCCCCCCACACACACACCTCTCATGTACTCTCCCCCCCCACACACACACCTCGCATATACACTACCCCCCCCACACACACCTCGCATATACACTACCCCCCCCACACACACCTCGCATATACACTACCCCCCCACACACTACCTCGCTTATACACCCACACCTATACACACACCTCACACAAGCGAAATGGGAGACCAAATTACATCCGAAACAAAAGCGTAATTGTATCTATGTGTGTTTATGTCCTTTCTAGCAATGTAATTCTCCCATTGAGCGAGTACCTTAAGCGGCCAGCCACAATAAAGGTTAAGCCCGGCCGCTTGGAGCTTTCTCACTCGCCCCTAGACTGTGAGCAGTCTTTGATTGCTACGGCCGAGGGTGCCCAGCTCATTGGTCCAGCGTTTAAAGGTCTACGAGTTTTAAAGGGACTCAACCCTGCCTACCGCCAGTTAATTGGTTGCTCCTTTCCCCATCTACTCTTGGGGGGATTGTCAATTTGTTTGTATTGTTCAGTCACCAGTTCATCAAGACGTACAAACATATAAATATACTGTACTGTTTGTAATAAAGGGTTCTTCTGCCTTTTTACCCTCTATTCTTGTCGTGTCAATTATTTGAGGGGACATTTACAGCCAAGGGATATAATACTGGAGGGTTTCTGTGGATTATAGGTCTAATATAACGGAGGTGCCCAGTCTGGGTACCAGGGAGTCAGTTACACTTCACATTTATTAGTCTACAATTGCTCTAATTACCTAAAAACTGAGGGTGGCAGAGTCTCAATTTCAGAATTCAAATGTGCTGTGATGCATAAAACCAATGTGACGTATACTATAACTATAATAACAGCCATTTGCACCTTTTTTCACTCTCCCGACAATCTGCATGTGACTGCAGATCCCTGTAAAAATCACCCTCTATTTGGCCTATTCATTAAACTGTAAAATGAACATTTAATCCCACCAATTTAGCTATACATTGTGGGGAGTTTGCTTACAAACTAGGTTTGTACCTGCACAATGTAGAGCTAAACTGATAAGGGATTACAAGCAGCTCCATGGCCAGAAAGCGAAAGATCTTCAGTCCAGCTGGTTCCTCAGTATCCCCGGAGGTAGACGATGTGATGACCCAGAGGGTAATGGAATGTCTGGCTGTGTATGGGCCAAACCCTCCCTTCAAGTTCGTGGATCGGGTAAGTCCTGGGGTGAGGGGTCATGTAATTGGGGTGATAGGGCAAGTGATGGATGGATGTAATGGGACTGATTAAGGCATATAATGGTGTGATGTGGGTTATGGGTCATGTTGTGCGTGGGTAGAGGGGTGTCTGAATTTTGTCTGCCTAGGGCAGCACAAAATCAAGATACACCACTGGGCGGGAGTATGATGTTGCAGAGTTGGATGCTGATTTGCTCAGCCACAGGCAAATGGGACCCGATGATTTGGATTTAGCAGAGTTAAGCTCTGTGAAGTTTTACACTGGAGGGGTGGATGCGACAGTTGTCTCCACACCCGGGTCACAACCATGCATATTGGTTTTGTGCTGCACTAGGCAGACAAAATTCTGGCACCTCCCTACCCACGCACAACAGAGCGACAGGTCACGTGACCTGTCATCACTCCGCCCCCTAAGAAAAAAAAAAGCTAAGGCAGCCCAATCATCGTAATCAGGCTGCCTGTGCGTTTTTTCTTGTTTTATTTTTTTGCAGTGTTGGGGGGCCCCCCTCTGAAATTTTGCCGCCCTAGGCATCTGCAGTGGTCCCAACCCCTTGACTGCGAGTACTTATAACTGTTGCCTTTTCCCTGTCCTAATGCCCCAGCAAAAGTGTTGGCAGCTGTGTCCTCAGAGACGGCCCCAGCACACCCCCATCCCGTCCTAGCCAGATATCCCAGCTAAGCTGGTGGCAGTCGGGCAAAGTCCCTGTCTAACACTGGCCCCAGAACTGTGTCCCTTTTCCTCTGTGGATGCCCCTGCTGAAGCCATGTCCCCAGAACAGTTACCCCTGCCCCACCTTTAATGCCAAGCCACACCGCTGGCACTGTGAAAGTCTCCACCAGAGTACAGCTGGCCTCTGCCTACTTCCACCTGGGTCCCCTTAGCCCCGGTGCCTGGAAGCTATGGCCCCATCACCTTTTTTATCCACAAGCTGCCCTTGACAATGTGAGTGCCGTGGATTATATTGCCTCCACCAAAGCACTGCCATCGATGCCCCCAGAACTTGGCCAGGACAACTTCATGGAACCTGAGCTGACTAAGCCAGCCCCTCTACCTGCTCCCCAACGGCGCAATGAACTGCACAATGGTGGGAATTACAAATTTTGGCTTAAAGCTCAGTCTCCCCTCCGAAAAATGAGATATATCACGAAGTGAATCATGACAGTCTGCGTGACTGGGGTTCTTGGAGAGCCCTGACGGCCAAACACCTCTCTGTGGACTATGGACCCTGTCTTTGGATATGCTATGTTTGGGGGGTGCATACTTTGGGGGCATCAGTGACACCCTGCTTCAATACAGCTAGACTTCAACACAGGCTCACTCAGGATGTCAGCCAGGATGTGTACCTTGGGATCCAAGCCTTTGCACTATTTATTGTGTTTCCCCCAGTTTAAGAAATGTTATTATATGTTAGTGTTGAAATGTGTACCCAATCAATAAGTGTTTACTGTCCTGTGAGCCATGTATTGTCCCTTGTAGTCTGGATCTACAGATGACATGTTTATTTTATTTAAAGGTATACTGTGTTTAATTCCCTGTTTCAGATAAGGTTTTCTATTGTTTGAGGCTTATGTGTTATAATTCGTACCCCTGTTCCTCCCTCCTAGTTGATGTCATATTTGTGTGTATTTAAGTCTGTTTTGTTTCACAAATAAAGTTGGTGTTCATTCTTGCTGTACCTAACTGCTAGTGGTCCTGTCTGCTATTTGGGTACAAAGAGCAAGGTTCCAGAAAGACTTGCTGGGGGAATGCTGAGCTTTAATCGGGGGGCTAAGGAGGTGATTTCACACAAGGGACAGAGGGGCTACCAGACTTGGTTAGCTGTTCCGTTACACATGCTTTCTGACTTGAACGCTTCTCCACATAGCGAGCATGCGCCCGATTATCAGGAGAAGAAGTACATGACCAGAGGCGCCCATCTTTTACCCACTGATGTCTGCTCCTCTCAGATGGAGCGGCTGAGAGGTAAACCTGGCTGTGTGAGTGTAGGAATGAGTGTGTGTAAGTATGAGTATAAGTGAGTGTGAGTATGAGCATAAGTGTCTATGTGAGAGTATAAGTGTGTGTGTATGCCGTGTTGGCACTCGGGCCCAAAGATGTTCACCATCACTGGTCTAGAACCTATCCCTATAAAGGACCTGTGTTAGCTGAAGGAATATAGGTCCTTCCACTGGATAGGAACTAGCTTTCTCACTGTGAGACGTCTATTTCCTATCCCTGTAAAAGACCTGTGTTAGCTGGAGGTACAAAGGTCCTTCTACTGGATAGGAACTAGCTCTCTTAGTGTTAGTCAGCTAGTTCAAATCCCTATAGAGGACCTGGCCACTAGGGGGCAAAAAGGTCCTTCTACTGAATAGGAACTAGCTCTCTTAGTGTTAGTCAGCTAGTTCAAATCCCTATAGAGGACCTGGCCACTAGGGGCAAAAAGGTCCTTCTACTGGATAGGAACTAGCTTTCTCACTGTGAACAGTCTAGTTCCTATCCCTGTAAAGGACCTGTGTTAGCTGGAGGTACAAAGGTCCTTCTACTGGATAGGAACTAGCTTTCTCACAGTGAACCGTCTAGTTCCTATCCCTGTAAAGGACCTGTGCTAGCTGGAGGTATAAAGGTCCTTCTACTGGATAGGAACTAGCTTTCTCACTGTGAACCGTCTATTTCCTATCCCTGTAAAGGACCTGTGTTAGCTGAAGGTACAAAGGTCCTTCTACTGGATAGGAACTAGCTTTCTCATTGTGAACCGTCTATTTCTTATCCTTGTAAAGGACCTGTGTTAGCTGGAGGTATAAAGGTCCTTCTACTGGATAGGAACTAGCTTTCTCACTGTGAACCGTCTATTTCCTATCCCTGTAAATGACCTGTGTTAGCTGAAGGTACATAGGCCCCCTTAGAAGTATAAGTACTACCTATAAAGGACCTGTGTTAGCTGGAGGTACAAAGGTCCTTCTACTGGATAGGAACTAGCTTTCTCACAGTGGACCGTCTATTTCCTATCCCTGTAAAGGACCTGTGTTAGCTGGAGGTAGAAAGGTCCTTCTACTGGATAGGAACTAGCTTTCTCATTGTGAACCGTCTATTTCCTATCCCTGTAAAGGACCTGTGTTAGCTGAAGGTACATAGGTCCCTTAGCATTATAAGTACTACCTATAAAGGACCTGTGTTAGCTGGAGGTAGAAAGGTCCTTCTACTGGATAGGAACTAGCTTTCTCACAGTGAACCGTCTATTTCCTATCCCTGTAAAGGACTTGTGTTAGCTGGAGGTAGAAAGGTCCTTCTACTGGATAGGAACTAGCTTTCTCATTGTGAACCGTCTATTTCCTATCCCTGTAAAGGACCTGTGTTAGCTGAAGGTACATAGGTCCCTTAGCATTATAAGTACTACCTGAAAAGGACCTGTGTTAGCTGGAGGTACATAGGTCCCTTAGCATTATAAGTACTACCTGAAAAGGACCTGTGTTAGCTGGAGGTACAAAGGTCCTTCTACTGGATAGGAACTAGCTTTCTCATTGTGAACCGTCTATTTCCTATCCCTGTAAAGGACCTGTGTTAGCTGAAGGTACATAGGTCCCTTAGCATTATAAGTACTACCTATAAAGGACCTGTGTTAGCTGGAGGTACAAAGGTCCTTCTACTGGATAGGAACTAGCTTTCTCACAGTGAACCGTCTATTTCCTATCCCTGTAAAGGACCTGTGTTAGCTGGAGGTAGAAAGGTCCTTCTACTGGATAGGAACTAGCTTTCTCATTGTGAACCGTCTATTTCCTATCCCTGTAAAGGACCTGTGTTAGCTGGAGGTAGAAAGGTCCTTCTACTGGATAGGAACTAGCTTTCTCACTATGATCCATCTTGTTCCTATCCCTGTAAAGGACCTGTGTTAGCTGAAGGTACATAGGTCCCTTAGCATTATAAGTACTACCTGAAAAGGACCTGTGTTAGCTGGAGGTACATAGGTCCCTTAGCATTATAAGTACTACCTGAAAAGGACCTGTGTTAGCTGGAGGTACAAAGGTCCTTCTACTGGATAGGAACTAGCTTTCTCATTGTGACCCGTCTATTTCCTATCCCTGTAAAGGACCTGTGTTAGCTGGAGGTAGAAAGGTCCTTCTACTGGATAGGAACTAGATTTCTCACAGTGAACCGTCTATTTCCTATCCTTTAACAGGACCTGATAATTAGCTCTCTCAGTGTGTCGGCTAGTTCCTATCCCTATACAAGACCTGACCACTAGGGGGCAAAAAGGTCCTTCTACTGGATAGGAAATAGCTCACTCACACTGAGCAAGCTATTTCCTATCCTCTGAAAGGACAGGGTCCTTCTACTGGGTAGGAACTAGCCTCAACCCAAAGTGAATTTCGTTTCATCATATGCATTACCTTTATTCTGGACAGCTATATGCACTCAAATTATGCTAAAATGTATAATGCATGAACATGTATCAAGTAACATGAGAATAATACCTGCACCCCCGCTCTCTTACCAAACCCCGGGTTTTTTTTTTCAATAAACACAGTTTAAGCAAAAAAAAACCAACACGTGATAGTTTGTTTTCAACTGGTAAAACTGTTTTGATTGTCGGATTCAAATACTGTGATAGTCTCAGTCTGAAAACGAATAGCCTAATAACCGATAGAACTGCTGAAGTTCAACCATATCGAAAACAATACGAGCGACAGGGTGCTGGGCGTGCTCCTTCTCTGGCTTCCTCCCCCCATACGTCACCCAGGATGCGACACGGCGCATAGATCATGACACACAGACCTGAGACCTCGCGAAGCGTAATATTCAAGACTATTCCGCGGGCGAAAGCATTTTTCAAAATTGCCCATAAAACTGGCACACGCCTCCCGCTAGAAATAACACGCAAGAAAAAGAAAGAAAAACTCCAGCCCAACTCCGCGGGAAAGCCGCGGAGTTGGACACAGACATCGTGACCAAAGTCAAACCGTGTTACAATGATGCAGTGTATCATTGTGGTCCTCTCTGGCCTCGCATGGACCGGTAAACTCTTGTTATTTGTACTGGACCTGAATTATTGGCTGGTCTCCAACCTCTTCTCACTTTTATTCTGGACTATCCACTTCATATTGAACTTGCCAGGGGCCATTACCATGATGCTGTTGCACACTTGGGACGGGATGTGGAGCTACATGAGCCGAATGGGTGATTCCTGCTGCGCTGTGATTTTGAGCACATTGCAGTCAGCAAGTAGTGCGTTGAAGGGAGGCCTAGCTGGATTAGATGCTCTGCAACTGGTATGGAACTTGCTCTGCCATGTGCTGCTCCGGAGCAAGGAGATGATGCAGCGTGGACTACTCAACATCGCCTTGTCTGGACAGACTCTTAATCGCCAAGTGTGGGAAGCTCTAAGCATAGGAGGCAGCTTGGTAGCATACTTTGTGAACAGTTTGGTGAATGTGTGTCTTATTGCAATGCAAAATGTTTTCTCAGCACTGTTGGCCATTTGGATGTCCCTGGTCAATGTGTTTCTCACAGGAGGCCAGTTGGTTACAGCCTTATTCTCTCAACTTTCCAGCAATGCTGTAGCAGTGACCATTTTATTGTGGAATCCTTGCCAACTAGTTCTGGAAGGAGTTGCTTCACTTAGCCAGGGACTGGGAGCAATAATTGTCAAGCATCTGTATCCGGTCCTTCTGCTGCTTTTCCTTATTTGGATTTGCCAAATGCTCCGAAGTCCCGCTACACCTTTTTTCCACCAATTCTGTGACCGGATAAACCGGTTGTACCAAATATTTAGGATGTTTATTCATACAGTGGTGCATTCAGAGGTTTGGAGAAGGGCAGCTGCAAATTGTCTTCAGCTTATACGAATGTACAGAGCTGCCTGGGAAAGAGACTGGGCCCTAAGGAGAGCTGGGCCACAGAACATACCTGCAAGACCTTCAACAGCCCAGAACCAACCTGTGAGATCCATCTGGGTTCAGAATAGAGCTCCACTCAGGATGCAGAACCCATCTTTGAGACCTCCCTTGGGTCAGGATCAAGTCCATGTTGCTGTGCAGAACCAAGAACCGGCACCATCCATCAGTTCCCGAAATCCGGTAGCTAATACCGAGGAACAGCAGCAAGTGTCAGAAGATCCTTGGAAGCTCCTTAAGCAGCAGGAAGAGAGCAAAAAGTGTGTAATATGCCAAGATGAGACCAAAACTGTTCTTCTTCTCCCTTGCCGTCATCTCTGTCTATGCAATGCTTGTACTGAGATCCTTTTGCAACAACCTATCCTTCAACGGAACTGTCCCCTATGTAGGAAGATGATTTTGCAGACTTTGGATGTCTACATATAATGAACTTGCATAATAAAGTTTTAATGTACTAATGAAAGTGAGCAAGAAGCACTTTACATAGGGCGAGCTTCAAAATGAAGCTTTTATGTGACTTTAGAAAAAATGTATATTCATGTTTAATTTCAAAAACAGATGCTGAAATTATGCTTTGAGGACCAACGACTGTGTGTTTTAAATATATCTAAGGAATAAGCGGTTGTTTGTGAACATGAAAGGCATTTTACTTTTATATATATATATATATATATATATATATATATATATATATATATATATATATATATATATATATATATATATAAGAGCCAAAACCCAAGCTGTGAAAGGGATTTATGTGGGGCAATTACATTCAGATATGTGATTTGTCTGTAAAAAAAAAAAAAAAAAGTATTTCAATAGGACCTTGTGTCAAGGGACCTTATCAAAGAGCTGTTGCTCACTGTTTAGGACCACGTGTGATTTCAGTGTTAATTTCTTATTTTAGCACATTTAAATTTGCCAATTGTTTAAGTGTATTTTTCTTCTTTTGAAAAGTGCATGCTAAAGTGCCTCCCTTATTAAAAGCCTGTTCTGCCTAACTGGTTAAATGCAACAATTTTATAGAGAACTTATTATACCGATTACTTGTGAACGGCTTTATGCTTTTCTCTAAAGTCATTTTTTTTTTTTTTCCTCTGGACCAAGTCAATTTTGGGCTCTGATTAAATGGTTGTCAGGCGGGTTTAGTCCACATTGCTAACATTATCTAGCCATAAGGCTTGCAAATCAATAGTTACACTAATAAACTTACCTCCTTCCCGTTCCAGTCATCCAGCAGTACGATCTGCAATAAAGTGGATGGTGCACCTGCTCACTCACCCAGCATGTCATGCAATCAACCTTGGCATGCATTGCGGATTGGCTGATTTCTCCGCATGCCGGTAGTGTACGCAGACTGACCATCCACTTCCTTGCTGCAGTAGGACAGGAACCATTAGGAATTATATGTTTTATATTCGTGTAACTCCTAACTAATGATTTGCTGGTATTGAGGTTGAGTGAATTAAATTGGAACTTTGTCATGTAGTCATGGAAGATGCAATTATTATACTTCTTTCATGACACTCAGTCATGAACTTCATAAAAGAAGTGCCAAGCATTTCTGTATGAACCGAACATACAGCTGGACATTGACCATGGTTGCCCTTACTGATCATAGAAGAAAAGGGAATACTCACTCTAAACTATTATTTTATTGATACATGTTTAGTACTACTGACTGAGGAAATAATCATTTACAGATTTACCTGTACACTTTAAACTGAAGTACAGAAAGATTTTTTTCTTTGGCATTGCCACTTTCTTCTCCCTCTTTCTGAGTAAGAACCATTGCTTTTCAGTTGAAATTGAGACCCTAAAGCCCCTATATAAAAATCATCTATATTATATCATCTTTCAGTGCAGGAACTGGAATTTTGAAGTATGTCTAATTTTTTTCCATAATTTTACTTATGCTTCTATTAATGAAGCAAAATGTAATCTTTGAATAACTGCAAATGGTGAGAATAATTCTACACCATGTCTTTGTGTGAATGTATTTGTATTTTTTAATGGGTTAGTTGGCAAAGCATGTTTTTTTCCTCTGTTAAAATGAAAGGGATAAAAACAAATTATAGGGATAAATCTACTTTGTAAGCCAAAAAGTAAAACATAATAATTTACATGTGTTTCTATCCTAAGGTCCTCTGTCACTAAAACATTTTTTATACTGTGCATGTAGAGAATAAATATGATCTATATGTTGCACTGGGAGAATTGCATCCAAATTTGTAAGAGAAAAATGTATTTTAAATGTTTGAGTTGTGTCCTGTTTATGACCTCACAGGTGACTTGATGTGCAAATGAACTACTTTTATTGAGAAATGCATTTGCTTGTCATTTTTCTAGCATAAATGGGACTATGTAAAACACATGGAAATAGCACTAAAACGGGGCCACTTTAACAACAACAAAAAATCCACAATATAATGTATCCTTTATTTTTATTTGAGTACAAGCCTTTGTTCATTTAACTTTTTACTTGTACCACTTCTGGTAACTTTTATATATAAGGTATAAGAGGGTCAAGCACCATTACATGCTGTTAAGTTAATTTCTCCTCTGCCCCTATACCACTTGTGGTACCTAAACATTATTCAAAATGTGAATAAGAAATAATCTATGCATTGGTGTTACAGATAAGTCACAGTTGCTGTTTAACATAATAGTGATTGTGTCTTGTGTTTTTTTTTTTTCTCTACCTTTTTCGTGTGCATAGCTTATGTCTAACCTTTAACCCCTTAGTGACGAGACATTTTGACCTTGAATTTCCCTTGGTGACAAAGGGCTGTTTTTACATTTCTGGGGTGTTTGTGTTTAGCTGTAACTTTCTTCTCTCTCACATACTGTACCCTCTGAAAAAGTCTTATATTCAAGGTCATCTTATAATCTGACCTCAAATCGAGGTCAGACTATAAGACGGTGATCCAGGTCCCCCGCAGAGCTGCAGGGGACCTGGATCCCCCTCGCTAACAGCCGGTGGATGTCTGCGCGATCGGCGAAGACATCCTCAGCTGCTGCCCGGCACATCCGTCGGGACTTCTATGATGAAGCCGGGTCCTTCATCATAAAAGTACCGGGCAGCAGCAGAGGATGTCTGCGCGTATCGTGCAGACATCCTCCGGCTGCCCCCACTAGCCACCAAGAGATTTGGGCAGCCGGGGGATGTCTGCAGGATAATGCAGACATCCTCCATGTTGCCCGACACTTCCGTCTATTATGACCGGCTGTCCATCATAATAGACAGAAGTGCCGGGCAGCATGGAGGATGTCTCCATGCTCCCTGGCTGCCCCCACTAGCCACCAGCGAGGGGGGGGGGGAGAGATGGGGCAGAAAGAGACAAGGGGAGGGGTGGCAGAGAGAGAAAAGTTTGGGGGGAGGGGGAGAGACAAAGCTGGGAGGAGGGGGAGAGAGGCAGCAATTTTGCAATTTTTTATTAAATATTAAAAAGCAATTTACATGTGAGTATATACAAGTTAAACTTTTTCCTATAGGATAGTCTTATATTCAGGCTTTTAGTCTTTTTCCTAAAGGAATATCCAAAGTTTGGGGGCTTGTCTTATAATCAGGGTCATCTTATATTCGAGCAAATACGGTATATGTTGTTTTTATCGTCATAAAAAGGGATTTTTTTATTAGATACCATTATGTTCATCAAATCTTATAATTTACTACAAAAAAAATCATAAAATGATGAAAAAATTAAAACAACACTTTTTCTAACGTTGACCTAAAATATAATTTACACAAATACAATACCCCATCTAAATAGTTTCTAAATCAGAGTTCAGAAATGTGCATGTTTCCATGTTTTGGGGGCAAAAACCAAAAATAGGGATTTTTGTTTTTTTCCTATTTCCCTTTGACCCAACCCAAAGCCCTAAATTTAACCCCATCTCTAAAATATATTTTAATTTAATTTTAACCCTTTCCCTTATGCTAACCCTAATTTAATTTTAACCCTAACAGCTAATTTAACCCTAATCCTAGTTTTTAGCTTATTAAATCTTTTTTTTTTTCTTCATTGCAATGTTGCTGACAGCTAAATAGGGGCAGTCAAGCAACATATTCAGAGCGACGGAAGTAAAAAAAAATTCACTTCCGAAGCTCTGACCACAAGCGGGCACAGCCATTGACATCAAGGCAATAGACCAGAGCCGTTTTCGCAATTGTTGATCACGAAAACCGCTCGTTTCACCGCAGGACGTCTCAGGCACGTCCATGGTCGGGAACAGAGTTCCCGGCTGGATGTGCCTGACGTCCATTGTTGCGAAGGGGTTAATGTAAAAATTATTTTTCATTCACTACCTTCACCGTATAAACAAACTTTACAGGCAAAGGAGAATTGAACCTAACTGCATAGAATGGATCTTGAGCCTTTGTTGTTTTTTTTTAATTATCCATCCCAACACTTTCAAAGTATAGATGTTAAAGCAGATAATTTTGTGATCTTGTCTATTAGCTTTTTATTAAGCAATGCTAAGTTTAGTAATACATTGTGCAGGGAAACTGTGGTGAGTTCCCCTGCTAAGCAAACTTGCCAGGTTTGGCAAGTAACTAAATGGCTGAGATGAAATCTTACCCACAACTGACCCAACATACACTGTGCCGTATAAGGTCTACCATTCTTAGCATAGGGAAATAGAGATTTGGATATAAGAAAAGAGCAGAGGTGAGGAACCACAGCAAGGAAATCTGGAGTGCGAATAAAGGGTAAAAAAACAAGGAGCCAGAGGAGGACAGTAGTTTAGTTTCAACATGTGCTAAAAATAGAACAAAAAAAATGTACAGCCAGGCCCCTGCTAAAATATGGCAAATGAGAAGTAAGGAGCGTCCAACAGAGAAAAGTAAAGCAGTGATGCAACAGATATATAGGTACGGAGAAAACAGGTTAACAGGTTCAGCGAAAGGTAGAGACCCAAAACCGTATAAACCACAATGCTGCTTAAAATAAAGAAGCAAAAAAAAACTTCACTAAGATAAAACCTGCAGTATGGCATTCAAATGTGTGGGGGAAAAATAGAAAATGTAAGGTGCAGTATGTAGTGAATCCCAATAAAATAATAGTGGTACTCACAAAGCACACCCCAAGAATATGTGAAGCAATATATATGCGTGTTTAAAGCAGACAAGGTCTGCTTCAATAGATGGTAGAAAAAGGTATCTAGTTTAATATAAGTTAAAATAATTAAAACATAATTAGAATAAAATAAGCTGGTCAATCCAGTCAGACGATCAAAACATGGACTCTATAAGGAAGTAGAGCTCAAGCAACCGGAGAGGCGGGCAGGATCACAGAAACTTTCAGTTTCGTTCTTGGCTCAGGAGAAACAAGACCTTGAAGTGGAACTTGTTTACTTTATATGCGCATATATGTTGCTCCACATATTCTTGGGGCCTGCTTTGTGAGTACCTGTTATCCACTATTATTTTATAAAGATTCACTACTTACTTTTTAAAAAAATTTTTTTTACAGTTGCTGTGGATCATCCCAAACGTATTTGAATCCCATACTGCAGTTTTTATCTTACTGTAGTTTTTCTCAGAATAGAAACATAGAATGTGTCTGCAGCTAAGACCATTCGGTCCATCTAGTTACCTATCTTATAGCTAGGATAGCCTTGTGTCTATCCCATGCATGCTTAAAATCCCTGACTGTGGTTACCTCTACCACTTCTGCTGGAAGGCTATTCCATACATCCATTACCCTCTCAGTAAAGTAATACTTCCTGATATTACTTTTAAATCGTTGCCCCTCTAATTTAAGACTATGTCATCTAGTTGTGGCAGTTTTTCTTCTTTTAAATATACTCTCTTCCTTTACTGTGTTGATTCCCTTTATGTATTTAACCCCTTAACGCATTTGGACGTATATATACGTCCTGAAAAGCATGGTCCTTGAGGACCATGAGGATGTATATATACGTCCTCCGTTTACATGTAGTGTAGCGCTCGTTAGCGCAACACTACATGCCTGCAGCTACTCTCAGAGGCTGCTTCGGAGCCCCCCCCCCACTCGCGCATACGATCACCACGAATGTGATCGTATGCGCGTTTTACACATAGGCAGTGAAAGCTGATCACTGCCTATGTGTGTTGAAGTGTTGCAATGATGAGGCATCATGCAATACCTTCTGTGCCCCCCTGGGCACCGCGATCACCCGGTGATCGTGGGTGGGTGCTGTATTGGAGGAGCATGCTCCTCCAATACAGTGTGCCCAGAGGAGAGCGACGGAAGAGAGAAAAAAAAATATCTTCCGTCGCTCTGAAGCCACTACTTGACTGCCCCTAGAGGCAGTTAAATATATTACAGTTTGAAAGAAAAAATGAATTAAATAAATAAATGGAAAAAGCTAACCGTAGATCTACTAAACTTATATCTAGGGTTAGGGTCATAATTAGGGTTACAGGGGGGTTCGGATGATTACAAGGTGTAGATTAAGGGGTGGGGGAGATTTACCATTTGTAATTGTGTAAAAAAAAAAAAATTAGGTCAAAGTTAGAAAAAGTGTTTTTTACGGCATATTTTCATCATATTTTATATTTTTTTTTAATAGTAAATGATATCATATGATGAAAATAATAGTATCAAATGAAAGCCATATCTGTCCTTTTAAAAATGATATATAATTTGTGTGGGTGGACTGAACACAAAAATAAATTCACAGTTCAGTAAACCTATGACAAAAATAATGGAATTCTGGTCTTCAAGGCACATCAAATGCAACCTAGCACTCTGTCACTAAAGGGGTTAAATGTTTCTATCATATCCCCCCTGTTATGTCTTTCCTCCAAGCTAAACATGTTAAGATGCTTTAACCTTTCCTGGTAAGTTTTATCCTTCAACCCATGAACCAGTTTAGTAGCCCTTCTCTGAACTCTCTCCAAAGTATCAATAACCTTCTGAAGATACGGTCTCCAGTACTGCATACAATACTCAAAGTGAGGTCTCACCATGGCTCTGTACAATGGCATGAGCACTTCCCTCTTTCTACTGCTAATACCTCTCCCTATGCAACCAAGCATTCTGCTAGCATTTCCTGCTGCTCTTTTGCATTGCCTATCTACCTTTAAGTCCTCTGAAATTATTAATCCTAAATCCCTTTCCTCAGATGTTGAGGTTAAGAGTGTACCAAATATTCTATATTCTGCTTTTGGGTTTTTACGCCCAAGGTGCATAATCTTGCACTTGTCCACATTAAATGTCAGTTGCCACAGTTCTGACCATTTTTCTAGTTTAGATAAATCATTTGCCATTTGACTTATCCCTCCATGAACATCAACCCTGCTGCAAATCTTTGTATCATCAGCAAAAAGACATACTTTGCCAACAAAACCTTCTGCAATATCACTAATAAAAATATTAAAGAGAATAGGTCCAAGTACAGATCCCTGAGGTACCCCATTAGTAACAAGACCTTGCATTGAATATACTCCATTGACTACAAGCCTCTGTTGTCACTCAGCCATTGTCTAATCCATTCAACAATATTGAAATCCAAACTTAAAGATTGCTGTTTATTGATAAGCCTTCTATGTGTGACAGTGTCAAAAGCCTTACTGAAATCTAGGTAAGCAATATCTACTGCACCACCCTGATCTATTATTTTAGTCACCCAATCAAAAAAATCAATAAGATTAGTTAGTCTCCCTGCAGTAAACCCATGTTGTCTCTGATCTTGAAATCCATGCGATTTTAGATGTTCAACAAGAATAAGTACTATATTTTAAGCATCGTTGTGGCGTCTTTACTGTCTTGGGATGCTACTTTGTGGAGGGATTAATCTCTGTTTTCCCTGCTAATATGTCTAGCAGAATGGTTTTTCAATAAAACAATTAACATTCACCCCCATTTGTTATTCTTTAGTACTGGAATACTGTATGGGGTTGGACAAACCTGCTAAAATATGGCTATGAAAATTAAATGTATGAAGATGTTTTTAATAAATCAGTTAATATTCTCCCCATTTGTTTATTGAAGAGTCCTCAAATGCTATGTATATGTATTTGTATGTGAGTATACATATATATATATATATATATATATATATATGTGAAAGGCCATACGCCTGTATTTGTGGGAGGAGTTAGCGTTACCTATATAACACTACTCTCCCCTCCTTACCTCTGCCGTCAACTACGCTGTTCACGGTCTTCATACGCGACGCACATCCGCTTCCGGTCCCGTTACTCTGCTACTGCCTACTCGCCCGGCAGCACCTCGTTTCAACGGGAAAGGTAATCGGCGGGGGTAGCCACGTTAAGGCTGTCCCTGCCGCGCGGCGTTTTTCTTTCATCTAAATGTATACTGTTCTTACTGCATCAAGTTCTGGGCTCTTCATCTGCATCCACGCGCATACACCACAGTCACTGGAGCCTCTAGCTATCCGTGCCTCCAGGTCCACGGCGGTGAGTTGAGTCCTCACTCGTGGTAGGAGCTTAGCACTTCCGAGGTTCAGCCCGCCTGGTGCTTCACTAGATTTCTGGCATTCCGGGGGGGGGGGGGGGGGGCGCGACACACGCTCTCTCGCTCAGCCATGGTGGAGTCTGTACAGCGTCATACCCAGTGCTATGCGCTGTACATTTGCTTGCACCACATGTCGAATATACATTTCTGTGTTGTTTCTACATGCCAATTAGTGGCTACATTGTAATATTCCCCCATTCAGTAAAGCTGTTAAATTCTCCCGTTCAATAAGCTGTTCTAAACAGTCTTACCGTATGTTTTCCTAAAGGTTGTTTTGCTCTCCTATTTAATCACGCGGCGTTAGCGCCACCTACTGGACAATAGCTAAAAGTTCAGGTGTTGTCAATTTACATGTTTTTTTTTTTTCCCATATGGCCGCTGATCCTGTCCTGCAATAGCTGCTGCACTGTCCTTTTAGCAAGATAGCGGGTTGCGGGTCAATTTCACCGGCTGTTATACCCAAATTCCATGTTATTGTGTAGTCTATGTTATTGTACAGTTGCCTGTTTGTCGTTAGCCGTTGCTCCATGGCTCTCTCTCGGGTTACAACTCACTAACCTACGACAATTCAGTAAACCATTTAGTTGTGTAAACTCGCTAGTTCGTGGTATTAAACATCAATTATGGTACGTCCAAGCATCACTCATGCCCCCCTTTTTTCCTGTCATCTACCACCTCAAATTTCAGGTTTCACAAGAGTACCTCGCTACAACCCAGTAACTAGCACCACTACTCCTCGCGTTTTCAGGTGCTTGTCTATATTAAGTCATTTTCAATTGTTTTCTGCTAATTTCCTGCCTTGCCTTCACAGGCCACGGCCTCACTCGTTCACGCGTTATCCGTTGTCGTCAACTCATTATGTCACAATAGTCGATCTATACTCCTGCTACACCTTTTATTCTTTTACCACTTTCCCCTCTTTTTTCACTATCAAGGTTTACTACCACCTCTTCTCATTCCTTCCTCCTGTTCTTTTCCCTATTCTCGTGTCGTAGGTCTCTTAAAGAAGTTTTTCTCATTGGAACCTCGCTTAGGTTTCGCTAGGTACGTGGCGGACCCCATTCCTCGAAACCCCCGTTCAGGGTCAGAAACTGGCTGTATAGGGTTAGGTTCTGGCCTTAGTCCAACAGTAGCTGGTCCCGTGAGGCCAACTCCCCAATCTCAACACGGAGATTTCGCCCCTCGGCCCAAATCATAGCTAGAGCCTCACATTCACCCGCCTAGGGGGTTTTCAGTCAGGGCCTCACCTGTCACGGCCACACGTTTTATGCATCTTTTACCGTCACTGAGAGGCCAACACCCCGCCACCACGCTAGTGGCCCGTGCCCCACGCCCACATCATAGGTAGAGCCTCTCATCAGCCGCTTGGCTACTAGTAGGGCCTCACCTGTCACGGGGTAGAGAGTTTTTCGCTTCGGCACTAGTTAGCCAGCCAGTTCTATTTATACTCAATGAGTCTTATTGTCTAAGGTTATTGTGGCTGTGTTTTTGTTGTTTTATTCTCCAGTATGTCTCAAGAAGCGAACACTCGCGAGGAGTCGTCACTCCCTAGCACACCTGCTAGGCCCTACACCCCGGTTAGGGTTACTACCCCCAGGGAACTCCAAGACCCATCCACTCCAGGCTCTTTGAGATCCTGGACAATCCCCAGGATATCAGCTGAGTTGCGCCGTAGGAGTATCCCTTTCCCAGCAACGGCCAGGAAAGCTGAACTTTTTAGGCTTCTCACGGCACACCCAGAGGATCCTGGGCTAGGTTCTAGCTCACAGGGACATTGCTCTGACATACAAGGGACACTGAACACCATCTTATCATCCCTACAGTCCATCAACGATAGACTGACCAAGCTGGAGAATACTACCCCAGCTGTCACAGACCCATCTCCCGCAGCACCGGTACAAGCGCCAACTTTCGACTACATACAGGGTAGGCCCCCAACCCCACTATTTTCCTCTCTACCTACCTCACAAGTCATAACCCCAGCGCACATGGTCCCTCCGGCCCTCCGTAAGGACATCTTGGACGGGAAAGACATCAACCTAGTCTCCTTGCTACTGGCCTCCCAAGACATTGTAGAAAATAGAGTATACAATTACGGAGATTTGGCAGTAGTCATGAAGGCTAGAGATCCAAGGCTACATAAGAAACTCACCATACCGGAGTTTGTCCTTGCCTTCGGCATCTACAGAGACGTGATATGCTCAGTTTACCCACAGCGCAGGGAAGAATTAGACCTGTATCTACATAAACTGGTAGACTTAGGTCACAAGTATGGGGGTTTCACGTTCTATGACTTCCACAAGTCTGTGTCAGCCAAAGCAGCCGCTACCTTGGCCCAATTTAATGTCCGCACGCACTGGAGTCTCCTAGATACGGAGCTCTTTTGCAGACATTTTGCAGGCTTGGTACCACCATCTTGCGCAGTCTGCTCATCTACCTCCCATACCACCAACCTGTGCCCCATAGAGGCAGAACCCTCCCGTTCTGGTACCTCAGCGGGGGCTGCTAAATCGGATCAGCGCAGTCAAAAAGACAAACTTGGCCGCCCCATCGTCTACTTAGGTAAAGCCCAAGTATGTAATAATTTCAATGCAGGTGCTTGTAGCTTCAACGCCTGCAGATTGCTGCACATATGTTCCTTGTGCTTTAGGGCACACGCCAAAACCATGTGTCCATCTAAGCTGTATCCTAAAAAACGGTTGACCGAAATAAATACAGATAATTTGGCTTACTACTTGAAGTCGTACCCGTCTCATCACTTGGTGGCGTTCCTGGTACAGGGGTTTTCAGAGGGTTTTCACACCGGGTTAGTGTCACTACCCGTTGGGACGTTGGAATGTCCCAACCTCCTTTCGGCCAAGAATGATCCACAGACAGTAGAAGAACTCATCAATAAGGAAGTTCAAAAAGGCTTCATGATAGGCCCATTTTCCTCCCCTCCCTTCACCTCCTGGCGCACAAATCCAATTGGGATAGCCACCGGCAAATATTCAAACAAAAAACGCCTAATCATTGACCTGTCTGCTCCTCATTCATCCACAAACCCGAGCCTAAACTCCCTCATTCCATCCACAGAATTCTCTCTTCACTACACCACCGTGGACAATGCCATACAAGCAATCTTGGGGGCAGGTAGAGCCGCGTGGCTCAGCAAGACGGATATCGCCAACGCCTTCAAGTTGTTACCCATTCACCCTTCTTTATGGCATGTTCACGGGGTTAAGTGGAGAGGCGAATTTTATTTCGCTACTAGGCTCACTTTCGGGGCCAAAAGCAGCCCCAAGATATTCGACATGTTTGCAGAGACACTCTGCTGGCTCCTTCTCAATGTCACCAGGTGCCCCACAGTGATACATTATTTGGAGGATTTCTTGCTAATAGAATGTAGCACCTGCACTCCTCTGAGTCTGAAAAGCACAGTGGCACTATTTAATGCCTTAGGCATCCCGCTATCACCAGAGAAGACAACAGAACCCACCACCAAACTTGACTTCCTGGGTATCACCCTGGATTCCGACACCATGCAAGCTAGTCTCCCCGAGGACAAGCTCAGGCGCATACGCAATGAGGTAGTCAGGTTCCTTCGGCAGCGTGCTTTCACTCGGAAAGACCTACAATCATTGTTAGGGTCATTGAACTTTGCCATGCGCATTATTCCCCAGGGTAGGTCATTTATTTCCAGATTGTTATGTCTGTTGTCTGGTTTACCAGACGGTCAGATTTGTCACCTAGATCCCCCAGCTATAGCAGACCTAACTATGTGGAAGGAGTTCCTGGACCATTGGAATGGGTTCTCCATGTTCATCCCTCCATTATCTGACCAATCCCCAGTATTTTGGACAGACGCAGCCGCCAATACTGGGTTTGCGGCTATATACAAAAACTCCTGGTTAAGGGATTACTGGCCGGACGAGACCCTCCAATTACCCTCCTTTGGTACAACATCTGCGTTATTCGAGATCTACCCCATAGTGGCGGCAGCCTTCACTTGGGGAAACTCCTGGTCAGGCATGGCAGTGAAATGTTATACGGATAACATGGCTGCCTGCGACATTATCAACAAGGGCCGTTCATCTTCCTTGATTATCATGAAGCTTGTTCGCAGACTGACATGGTTGGCAGCCACTTTTCAGTTCTTTCTGTACTGTGAACACATCCCCGGTTGCCACAATTCCGCTGCTGACACCTTGTCCCGTTGCAAATTGCAGGAATTCTTCAGCCTCCACCCAACTGCCGACAGATGCCCTACGCAAACCCCGAAATTCCACAAGTTAATCCTGGATTAGCCCGTATCTTGGCACACAGCCACTTACTGGCTCGGGTAGCCTTATCCGCAAATACCAGGAGGGCGTACGATAGAGCCATGACCATCTTCCAAAGGTTCACAGTAGAATTCGCTGTACACGACTATTCAATTCAGACCATGGTCGCATTTGCTTCCTTTTGCCTCCTCCAACTCAGACTTTCACACAATACAATAAAACTCTACCTATCCGGCATACAACACCACGTCTTGACCACTTTTCCAAACCATTCTCCTTTCCTCAATACTTACCCGGTAAAGAATATACTGAAAGGCATAAGCAAACTTAGTCTTCACACAACTAACAAACGTCTACCCATAGACGGAAGCAGGTTCCGGGCATTATCAGACGTACTAGACACACTACCATTCGAACCCCACACTAACCTAGTCATCAAATCCTCCATGTATTTGGCGTTTTATGGATTCCTTAGGCCTGGGGAATTCACAGTTTCAGCTCAAACTGACATTCGGTCATGTCTCGTCCAAAGAGGATTTAAGGAAGGTAAATGACCATTACATCCTGTCACTCAGGCATACTAAAACCAGTCAAATAGGCCATCCGGTTGAGGTCCCCTTTTACCCTACCGGGAATAACTGGTGCCCAGTCAAAGTCCTGGACAGTTACTTAACACATATCATAGATTATCCCAGCCGCTCTCCACTTTTTGTACTACTTGATAGTCCCTTAACCACTGCCAAGTTCGTTTTCTACATCCGTACACTGTGTGTCAAGTTAGGTTGGGACCCCACTTCCTATACAGGACATTCATTCAGGATAGGGGCCGCATCTGCCGCTTCCAGTACTAACACGCCAGTACACATCATTAAGAAGTTAGGCCGTTGGGAGTCTGCGATATACCACAGGTACATACAACAGCCAGAGAAAGAACTAAGACAAGCATTCAAGAATCTTGTATCATGATCTGTTAAGAATAAAGTGTGATTTTTCTTTGCAACTTTTGCCCTCTTTATTTACAGACCTACCCCCTACGTCGGTTCCAGCACACTTCACCGACTTGTCCTATCTAGTGGTATATTTACAGTACTTGTTTACCGAACACAAGTGAAAGGCCATAGGCCTGTATTTGTGGGAGGAGTTAGCGTTACCTATATAACACTACTCCCCCCTCCTTACCTCTGCCGTCAACTACGCTGTTCACCCCACCCACCACACCCTCTTATAATTACACAATACCTTTGGGAGGCCCTCTTTATTTACAGGCCTACCCCCTACGTCGGTTCCAGCACACTTCACCGACTTGTCCTATCTAGTGGTATATTTACAGTACTTGTTTACCGAACACAAATATATATATACACACACTACATACAAATCCCCAAAATAGAGGCACTCATGGGTATTGTGCTAAAAAATTTAAAAGATTTATTAGTAGAACATCAGCTTTTTGGTCCTCAACATGGGGGGTGAAGGTAAATTAAGACCATGGGCTGGAGCAAGGTTTAATAAGAAACAAAGTTTTTTAAATCCATAGCATTACAAATAATGCATCATGCAAATCACTGAAGATTCAAAGAACCTTTAAAGGAACATTAAACGTTGTTTCCTTGAAGGAAGCAAGGGTTAAACAATTCATGTCCCGGTAGAATTAAGTAGGAGGAATTAACGAGGAGCCAGAAAATACTTCACATTCATTTAAGCCAGAGGGCCACCTAGTGTTTAGGAACAGATCCAAAAGGTTTCTCACTGCAAAAGCAAGCGAGTTCAGTCACCACCCCGAGACAAGGGGAGAACATGGTCTATGACTATAAAGTGAAGAGTGGATATTCAGTGACCATGTTCTAAAAAATGCTTTTTTACTGGCTATGTTGAATATGATCCCACAATGTCCACAGGGACAAGTTATTTTATAAATTACAGTATTTGCTTGCATAAAAGACTATCCTGATTAAAGGACAACCCCCCAAACTTTGGATATTCCTTTAGGAAAAAAACTAAAAGCCTGAATATAAGACTACCCTATAGGAAAAAAGTTTAACTTGTATATATTCACATGTAAATTGCTTTTTAATATTTAATAAAAATTATGATATTAAACAAATGCATTTCTTGTTTTTATTTCCTTTTATGTGCAAATGCTGCCTCTCCTCCCCCCCATGTTGTCTCTCTCTCCCCTAGTGTTATCTCTCTCCCCCTCCCACGTTGTCTCTCCCTTCCCCCAAACTTTTCTCTCTCTCTCTCCCCGTCCTCCCCTTGTTTATCTCCCCCTCCCTCCCCTTGTTTCTCTTCCCCCCTCCCCTTGTCTTTCTCTCCCCCCTCCCTCCCCTTGTTTCTCTCCCCCTCCCTTCCCTTGTCTTTCTCCCCCCTCCTTGTCTTTCTCTCCCCCCTCCTCCCTCCCCTTGTCTTTCGGTCGTGCCGGGCTGCAGTGGAGGATGTTTGCGCGTATAGCGCAGACATCCACCAGCTGTTAGTGAGGGGGATCTAGGTCCCCTGCAGCTCTGCGGGGGACCTGGATCCCAGTCTTATAGTCTGACCTCGATTTGAGGTCAGATTATAAGACAACCTTGAATATAAGACAAGGGGACTTTTTCAGAGCATTTTCTCTGAAAAAAACCTTTTCTTATATTCGAGCAAATACGGTACATGTTCAGTCAAACATGTAATATGATGACGAATATTTATATGTTTGCCAGAATACAGATGAAAAAAAGTCATAAGATTTTTATGTTTAAAGAACAATAAATTCGACATGTCTTGTCAGTCAACACAGAATAGTTTTTGGACATCAGAACAGACTGGTTGTTTGAATTTGACTAATGCTCATTCCCTGACATGTTTTAAAAGTGATTCAGGGTAGCCAGGTGAGACACAAACCTACTTGCATTTGGTCCATTTGTGTAACTGCATTCTCAAAAGGGGAATTATTATGTAAAACCCTCAGAAACTGTGAGAAAGGAATCAAATTTTTACAGTGGATGAAAACTTGTAATGTAGCAATGTGTTATGATCTGACTCTTTACCAAATAAAGTATAGTGTATATGGTTATCCTTAATGAACAAAGTCAAATCCAAAAAGTTAACCATACTATTATGATAGCAAAAGTTAAGGCGAACTGGTGAATCAAGTGTATTAAGATAAGCAATGGCATTGGTGATACCGGACTCACTGACATGTCACACCATAAACACACCATCAATGTAACGTGTTAAACTCAAAAGGTGATCACAAACAAGGCTCAATTATATGTTGAAGCTCAAATAAATGCAATAAAGTTCCTTATGGATCTTGGGTAACAAATATAGTACTGGAATACGTGGGAGTTTCTGATTTAAGTAATTGCTAACCTCTTCATTAATTAGCCCTTATATATGGGCTAATTAATATACGGTTTTGTGTGTGTGGGGGCACTGGACTAACCTTCACCCCCCGTGTGTCCGGTTCTTTGTTCCAGCTCATCACAGAGCCCCCTGTCAGATTCCGGCCTTAAGATGCAACTGACTCCGGCAGTGTGCTCGTTCTACACAGCAAAGGTCTGTCATCCCGGCAGATGCGGGATGCTGACAGGATTCAAACACACGGTGAGTCGCTGCCTGAAGAGGCACTCTCAGACGGGCAATTTAGAGCAGAGGGAAGGTCGAGGGCGGAAAAGGCGCACAACCACTTCACAAGACAAGCTGCTGGTATGGCTCTGCCTGCGCGTTCGCTGGCTCACGTCACCTCAAATCAACCGGGATTGGAGAGTAGCCACGGGGATGAGAGTCAGAAACAGAACGGCAAGGAGAAGGTTATCCCAGGCAGGGCTCATCGCATGCCCCCCACGCAAGAAACCCTTTCTGATGGAGACCGTTAGAGCCAAGCGTCTAAGGTGGGCGAGAGCCCACAGGGCTTGGACACTGGACATGTGGGAGAAGGTCATCTTCGCAGAAGAGTAAGTTCAACATTCATGGGATGGTTGGCATAGCCTATGTATGGAGACCCAGGGGTGAACATCTCCTACCCAGCGGCGTAGTCTCCACCGTCAAGTTCCTGGTGTTGCAAATTATATGGGGCTGCATGAGCGCAAAGGGCACCGGAGACTTGCACACGGTAGACGGAACTTTCGATGCCAAGTCATACGTATGGATTTTATCCAGATCACTGATGCCCACTATTGGGAGGTTGTTCTGTTGTGTGCTGGATTGGCCCCCCAGTAGTCCTGATTTGAACCTGATCGAGAATGTTTGGAGAATGGTCGGACTTGTGGTGAACAGGCACAAACCGAGGACCCGGCAAGAGCTCCAAGAAGGGTGTGTCAGAACGAACAGCCTATGGACTTGATTGGCCATCTGATCAGGTCCATGCCCGATAGATGGCGGGCTGTCATAGCTTCCCCGCGACAGCCTACAGAATATTAAACAAAAATAAGTTAATATTGAGTAAATAAGTTAACGTTCACTCTGTGTTTGTCTTTTCTACAACACATCCTGCCCCAGGGAGACAATCCACACTCACCTTCATTTCTCAGGGAGACTTGATCCCCCGCACCCATGCTCTGCTGGGAGTGTCAGGGATGGAAGACCGAGCGGGGCGGTCGGGTTGGCGTCTGGGGGACCTTCCCTTCTCAGCTACAGTAGTTGTTCCTGTTGACGGGGGCCCAGGGACTGCTCCAGCAGCCGGGGAGGAAGCGACCTTTGCCTGTCTCAGGGGGACACCAGGGACCGCCTGAGCAAAGGTCTACTTCCCAGTGTGGACTCGGGGTGCCGGATCGATCGGAGAAGAGAGAAACTGAGGCTGACAGAGGGAGCAGAAGACATCGGTCCTGTCACTATGGAGCTCCCTACAGCAAAGGAAACTAAAGGGTCCACTCAACAAAGAGAGTACTGCAGGGGATCGAGACGGGAACCCCACACTCAAAAGGGACTGTATCCCCAAAACTTCTCTACAATCACAAAAAAAGTAAAAACAAAAAAAATACTGATATTGATCTCACATTAAAATAGCAAAATTGCAAGCAAATGCCTAAATTAGCAGAAACATATGTTTTAAATGTGTCTGTGGAGTCCCCCGTTGGCCACCGGTGACCCGACATGCAAACCAACTACCCTTGAGTGCAAAATGTGTAATTTGCATATCAATCCACAGGTGATGTCATAAACTGCACAGACACATCCAAAACACACTTTTCGCTTAATCATTTTTTTATTCTGTACACTCACAGTAAAAACAATGTTCCCCCTCCACATTTTTTCCTACACAGTTACTTTAGCCTAAAGTTTGAAATTACCATCTCAATTCCCCGCAACCCTCTCTCCACTGCGCAGACCCCTAAAGCTCTCCTTTCAGCAAGAAAAACCTAAATGTTTAGTGCATTTGTGAAGTATTTCAAGTTTATTCATAATACAGTACCTTCTAAAAGATTACATTACAAAGCCATGTTTTAATATACTCCTAATATCTATACATTTGTATACAGAGTTTGAGTTATATTAAAATGATTTCAGAACTTGTGCTGCTGCACAAGTGTATGTGGATATTTGTTTTCTTTTGCTACTTCTTTGGAGATTTAGTAAAGTACTGATCTGTATTCTGAGTATAAATCTATAACTTATTCATTGTATTGTTAATGATAAATTTCTCAATGACTGGATGTATTTTATATAAAAAAATTTCAATAAAGAATGATTAATAAAGAATAAAAAAAACTTTGATTATACTCTCGAAAAAAATAAAAAATAAAAAGAAGAGGGCCTAAAACAGACCCCTGGTACTCCACAAAATACCCTTGTCCAATTTGAGGATTTTCCATTTAAAACAACGCTCTACATTCTATCTTTTAGACAATTTTCAATCCAAATACATACATTTGACCCCAAACCTTTTTCTATCAATTTGTAGAGTAACGTTTTGTGTGGAACTGTATCAAATTCTTTAGCAAAGTCTAAATAGATCACCTGCCACACCTAGATATATATTTTTACTGACTTCTTCATAGAAAGTTATTAAGATTGTTTGACAAGACCAGTCTTTCACAAAACCATGTTGACTTTTACTAATTATGTTCTGATTCAAGATGTATTCTTAAGTGTATACCTTTAGCAATCCTTCAAATAATTTCCCCACTAAAGATGTCAAGCTCACTGGCCTATAATTACCCAGCAGATATTTGGATCCCTTTTTAACTATTGGAAAGACATCCACCTATGCTATGGCAGTTTCCAACATGTATTTGGGAATGGCACTGTAAGTCCTCCTGCGTGAAGGGATTAAACAGTAACATGAAAAGTATGTAAGAAAAATTTTAAATTTAAAAAAGGTACACATTATCCTGTTTACATATGCATTTTATTAAAAAAAATTGCAACATAGTAGAAAAGCATTATTACTACTTATCGACCTATATTCTCAGCGTTTGCCAATATTTCAAAACTTACATAGGCTAACGACTTGTACTTTTTGACTATGTAATTGTCTATGTAAAATTACCTTTTATTGTTTTAGTCATTGTGGCAGAATCAACCTCGCCACTATGTTCTGGAGAAGCCTGGTTGCTCGCCTGCTGCCTCTGGACTATGGCCCCATGGTAAAAGCTTGTATTTTCCCCTGCAGAAAGGCTTGTTCGTGCCTTTCTGCCTGGGTGTTCGGCAGATTGAATCTACCGAACCAACTCACGAATGAACGGACCACCTGGGTAAGGAATGTGCCATAACACTATACGTTAATATTGTTAGTTAGTATATTCTGTTAGAATATTGGTTATGTGTAATGTTTAATTCTGTGAGTAGACCACTCTGAAGGTTTATAATGTGACAGTGACTCCAATAGTTACTCCATTGTTCTGTATTAACTGGATTAACTGGTAAACTGATTATGTTGTGTACATTACTCTGTGTATTGTAATTAGGTCTACTCACTCTATGTTAATTCCTATTTGGTTTGCAGTCTGAATGCCTAATGTTTTCCTAGCCCCAGTTAGTTGGAGAACTATGTTTAGTTCCACCCCCCCCCCCCCCATTGTATACTAATGTCTGTGATGTCATGTCTATGTCTTTTTATAAGTCTGTGTTGTTTCACAAATAAAGGAGTTGTTAATCTTGCTGTATCTAACTGCTAGATGTCCTGTCTATTTGGGTACAAAGAGCAAGGGTCCAGGAAAGACTTGCTGGGTGAATGCTGAGCTTTAATTGGGGGCTAAGGAGGTGATTTCACACAACGGACAGAGGGTCTACTACGTCTGGTCCGTTACAGTCATAATATATGTTTTTATAATACCTCAGTAAAAACAATTAAAAAAAAACATGACACTGTTTTGCTTACTTCTATTACTTGGTCTCATCATCAGTGATATCTTCCAAGTAAAAGATAATTTAAAATTTTTTAAAATCTGTATAGCAGGGACAGTTTGTTAATAGTTTAAATGTTGGTATTAACTGGCTAACTACCGGCTCTTTAACTAGCTGAGTAACTTAGTTTTTCAGTAGATGGATACTAATTTAGTGATCAATTACTTTTATGTTGCCTTCTTGGTTCTTGTATCTCTGTCTAACTTCTGTTATGTTTAGTTCTTCCTTTACATACTTTGTAGAAACTATATATGAAGAGATGAAAAGGTAATGATAATTGTGACTAAAAATCTACAGTTTGGCTGGGAAAAGGCCTTCAGTTTAGTTTGTGAACGCTGTTATGGATGTATATGCTGCCAATTAAGCATTGAATGAATTCACAAATCACGTTCACATTAATTCTAAAAGTTATACAACAAGCAACTGTAGGGCAGCCCCCCCCCCCATATTTAATAAAAAATGTATATGATATGCATCAAGTTCAGCTACATCTTGCAGGAAGTCTAACAGCTTTCACTGGTAACAATCTGATTGGAAAGTGTTTTATTCACATAATTAATATTAATATGACCAAGTCCCCAACATGTGATTCTATAAGACAAAAAAAATAAAGTGTTGGTGTTTTAGTGTGTGAAGAGTAATTGTGGATTGTGAGTATACTAGACTATACCTGTGAGGGATCCAATGGATGGAAACGGTAACTTTATAACACTATACATTTCCTATTGTTTATGGATCAGGTGGGGTCAGAGGACTAAATACAGGATGTGGGTCCCAGTCAGAGTAAATTAGGAATCCAGTAAATACACTGTCTGTCCCTTCACTCGAATATAGTCCTGGATAATCTCCAAGCTGCACCCACACTTCATCACCCGGCTCCAAATGCAATGCAGCACCTCCACATAGGCCTCCTGGTCTGGTTCCATCACCTGGCTGAAAGAAGGAGGCTTGTGCATGTCCATTCTTCATCAGTTGCAAGTGCAGGGCTCCACGGAAGACAGTTCCATGGAGGGAGAAGTAGTAAAGACCGGGCACAACACAGCGAAAGCGACCAGTTTCTGGATTGTAATGTCCTTGCTCATTTGCTAAGATCTTCCCAAATGGAACTGGTTGACCAGGAATAGGGGGACTACTGGATTCAGATAGTTTTGCACTGAAAGCAGAGCGGGGGGAATATGCACATTCGCCTTGTGCACCCTTGTCACCTTGAGTTCCAGTGGGACCAGCAGCACCAGGAAATCCTCGGGCACCTGACATTCCTATAATTTATTAGACATTGAGATACAGATTAACATAAGGATTAGGTTGGGTCCCTTTTTCATAACCTGTGTTTGGAGGGCTCTTTGCAATTTCAGTAGCTCCCCAGTACAATACATGCTTGTTTAAGTAAGTGTTCTCTTTTTTTTTGTCTGGATTCAAATATGTAAATTCTAGCCAGGCTTCTGAGTTTAGCAATCTTATCACCCAATATATCCTTCTTAACTACCATTTTTCTTCTCATTTAGAAACTGTCTCTACTTCCATAACCATATCATTATCACGCCCCTTAGCTTTAGCCCTGTTTCTGAGGGAATTCTTCCCTCCTTCTGACTTCATACTCCCTTTTCCCATTTCTGTGGTCCTGCTACTAACACAGACTGGCAGGTGGTGTTTCTTTGCATCTACCAGAAAAGTCTTTGAGGTGGTGAGCCACTTGTGGGGTTTTTTTAGTGTTTAGAAATTTTTTGTGTGTATGTTAATTATTTTATTTCTCTTGGTTTCGTCAATGTATAGAGAAAACATCTCACAAGAAGTACACTTTAAATACAGATCTACATCAGTAAATTATATTACCTTAATACTAAAAAAGTTAGACAGAGACAGAGAAAATAAGAAAGAGAGAAGAAAAAAAAAAAGTGTCCCTGGCCCTCCTGTAAATGAAAACAGTGCTGAGAGCTGGTCGAGGCTCCATGCACCCTAATTAAATGTATCGGGGGACAAAGGCTGCTTGCCCTGACCTCCCTAAAATAAAGGTGACTGAGTGCTGGACAAAGGCAAATTTAACCTCCTTCTATTCTAACATCAAATTTTATACCCCTCTGTGGAATTTGGACCAGTGCAGTTGCTGTAGCAGCCTTTGTTTTTGGGGTATTAATGAAACAGAACATAACTATTGTGAAAAGTTCAGACTGACGCTTGCCATAACAATAGATCATATTGGAAATGTCTCACACTGAGGTATAAACATTTATCATCTTTACCTGGTTCCCCAGAGTCTCCTTTTGTTCCAGTTGTGCCAGGAGCTCCATCCCTCCCTTCTCTTCCATCTCTGCCAGCAGCCCCCACACTGCCATGTGTTCCAGGAATACCTGGGATCCCAGGGGCCGCACAACAGGAGGATGCTATCTTGTTATCATCTATCTGAAGGGAGGTTGACACAAGAACAAGAATGGGAAGAAAACAGGACAACAGCATCATCCTAAATGAGGGAATACATGTGAAAAAGTATTAGAAACTCAGGGGTAGCATATTCTTAGGATGATGTAAAAGTAATTTGTGGGTAGAAACATTCATTGTTTTTCTCAAAAATTCAATTTTGCCCAGATAGTTGTGGTGATGGTGAAAAATAATAGCATAAGTAAAAGGGATCACAAATGCCATTGGTAGGTTGGAAAAATCAGGGTCTCCATGAAATTTGAACACAGTGGACAGTGCAATCATTAATAATAATAAATTCATAATAAAAAAAATAATATATAAATACATAAATTATACATAAATAATCAATAATATAAGAACAATTAGAAAGAACAGACAGGCATCTAGTGATTCCAAAAAGTGTGTTTTTATTTTAGATGGTAATTCATACTTTCAAAGAGAAAATACATGATTCTATCTGGCTCACATAATACATCCCACATCACTTCCTTTTCTTTGCTTCCTTTTATATATCTCATGTCCCTCACTTGATGATAAATTTGTGAGCTGGGCTCTCTCTTCCGTTTAAAATAAATTGTAACCTCTGTATTAAGAAAACTGCTGATGCTTCAATAACAAAGACATGGTATTGTAATATAATCTACAGTATAGTGCAGTGAAAAGAAAGCCACTAGCCCAAATCTTTCAAATGATGACAGTCCAAGACAGATTTGGTCCTTGACATCTCTTTTGTACTGTGCATGCCTAACGATAACAGAAGATAGCAGATAACTATATGATCAGAGGCATGCAATGCCTTAAGGATCCTCAGACTCCTGTGTGTAGGTAGGTATAAAATGGATGAAAATGAAAAGAGGAATGGGGCCTAAAAAAGTCTTAAAGGATCCCCAACAGTATAGTTGCTACTGCTCCTATTCAAAAAAATAACACATGAAATACATGCAATGTTATGTTCCTGCTGCCAAATGAAAAGATAATGGGAAACTATAGATTCTCTTTAAAGACAGGGATCACCATGAAATGTCAACATCATTGTGGACAATACAATAAGGTCAGCCAACCACCCATTAAGTAAAGTTCAAAAAAGAAAGCAGACAAAAAAAACTAGAAAGAAAAAGGCATGTTTTAATAAGAAAGTCACACAACAAAACAAATGCATTAGCAACATGAAGAGTGAAAAATCGAATGATAAACACTTTAATTGCTCATTGACTCCAATGTATTGTATTAAAACAATTCTATCACTTGCTGAAAGTGCTGTCTTTATTGCTTGATGCCTAATATAATCTTTGCCAATATTTTTATGAACATTTTGGGTTCCATTATCTTGCCCTTTGGAACTGCTGCATCTCCAGAAACATATCAATAAATGCAAAATGAACCATTAAAAAGTTGATCAGTGTTTGATGTTATTGCAGATTAGCTTTATAGACAGTGGATGTGAGAATAGAGTAGCAGATGCAACATTAAAATATGTTTGAAGTTCGGAATGGAAAGGAAATATGAACTCAAAGATAAAGCTTTGTCATAAACGTGACAATATTTGGCAGTAAAAAAAAATCAGAGGGCACAGTTGGGACTTTAGTACTGGCCCAACGTTTGGAAAGTAGGGGTGATAGCCTCTCACTTAATGATAGGTCATCTATCCATTGCAAAGTCTAGTAAAGGTCCACCATAAACAGTGTTGGAGAAACCACTGGTGCACAATATGGACTGCCAGCCAAAGATCAGACTACTTCAAATAAGATGTGTCAGTGAATACCAACACTTTATATAAGATGTGTCAGTGAAAACCATAGACTGCAATGGAATGTTTTGCGTTAAAACATTCCATTGCAGTCTGAGTACTTAAGAGTGTGCAAAACGTGTCAACCGTCTACTTTGTTACCCGTGACTTTGTCTGTCTTATATTCCTATGATTTTAAAAGTCTAAGGACTATTAATAAATACTTTTTTCTACTTTGGATTTCAAAAGATCTTCATCTGTTCTTTCCGGAGTCTGCTTTTACAATTTGTTTTTTGTATTTACTTATCAAACTGCGCCTTCATGGTGCTTGCTTTATGCACTGGAGCGCAGTCATGTTGGAATATAAAAGGGCCTTCCACAAACTGTTTGCACTAAGTTGGAAGCATAGCATTGTCCAAATGTCTTGGTGTGCTGCAACATTTAGATTCCCTTTACTGGAAGTAAGGAGCCTAGTCCAACCCCTGAAATACAGTCCCTGATAATCATCCCTCCACCACCAAACTTTACAGTTGGTGCAGTCACGCAGGTAAAGTTCTTCTGGCATTTGGCAAATCCAGACTCGCCCATCAGACTTGCAAACATTGTAGCGTGATTTGCCACTCCACAAAATAGGTTTCCAAAGTCCAGTGGAGGCGTGCTTTACATCACTCAATCCAACGCTTGGCATTGTACTTGGTGATGTGAGACTTGCAGGGTCTAGGACAGTTCGTTGTGGTTGTTTCACTACTGAACACTTACAAACAGAGCTGAACTGTAAGCGTTAAACTGTCAGCGCTTACAAACATACAACCCCCAATAAATTAACCCCCCTTAAAAGTTACCCCGAACCCTATTACTAATCCCCGAACCCAAACACGAATACTAACACCCCCGAACCCTAATACTTACACTAACCCCCTCCGAACTCTAAAACCAACACTACCCCCCAAACCCTAATACTAACATTAACCGCCCCAAACCCTAATACTAACCCACCCTAATACTTATACCTAACCCATAATAATACTCACTTTGTGCTATCCTGCGATGCACTGTCACACAAAGAAAGGTCCGGCTATGACCTCTCACGTGATGAACTAGCCATCACACGAGAGGTCACGGTGAGGCGGCTGCATTCCAGCCCAACCGTCCCATCCCCAGGCTTGCATGTATCTGCCCGGCCATGGAAACCCATTCCATGAAGTGCCTGCCACTCAGTTTTTGTGCTGATATTGAAATTAGTGGAAATTTGGAATTATTCAGCTATGGAATCAGCAGAGCATTGGCGACTTTTACGCACCATGAATCTCTCGGTGACCCCACTCTTTGACTTTAAGTGGTCTGAGATGCTGCTGTTCGCAAACATTTCCACTTTACAATAATACCACTTACAGTTGACCATGGAATATATAGCAGGGATGACATTTCATGGACTGACATGAACTGAATACTACTTACAGTTGACCATGGAATATATAGCAGGGATGACATTTCATGGACTGACATGGACTGAATTGCATAGGTGACATCCTATCAAAGTACCTGTCAGGAACTGACCATGCCTGGACTTGACTACCATGTTCCTAGCTCTCTTCTTTACCGGTTCGCCAGCCTGTCTTTTACATTTTAGCGTATGTTCTAGTAACAATGAATATACAAAGCCTTGTTATTATCATCAACTCTCCACACCTGTGTCTAGTCATGTGCTCAATCTCAGCCTATAAAAGCCTCTTCCTGTGAATGTACCTTTGCCAGATTATTGTGGTTCCTGCCTGCAGTATATCAAGCTTTCTATTGATCTTTAATTACCTGTTACCGATTTGGACCGTCTCACTATTCTGCTTTAGACATGTGCATTCGTTTTCGGACAAAAATAGCATTTTCGTCCATTCGTCCGAAAAACGAATAACGAAAATGTTAACTAACAAAATCCGAATGAACGAATGGTTAATAAACGAAAATCATTCGTTCATTCGTCCATTCGTCCATTCGTGCTATTGGCATTCTAAACCGAAATAGAGTCGGTTTATACAATACCAATAGCATTGCACATTCCATAAACCGACATGAATGACTTTCGGTTTATGGAATGCATGTAATGCTATTGGCTTTCTATAAACCGAAATTGAGTTCCCATTCATACGAATAGGTCAATTGACCTATTCGTATGAATGGGGACTCTTTCGGTTTATAGAAAGCCAATAGCATTGCATGTATTCTATAAGCCGAAAGTCTTTAAAACGAACGACGCTCGGTTTATAGAATACATGTAATGCTATTGCTGTTCTATAAGCCGAAAGTCTATAAACCGAACGTCGTTCGGTTTATAGACTTTCGGCTTATAGAACAGCAATAGAATTACATGTATTCTATAAACCGAACGTCGTTCGTTTTAAAGACTTTCGGCTTACAGAATACTATTGGCTTTCTATAAACCTAACTAGAGTCCCTCCTCATTCATAAGAATTTCTTATGAATGGGGACTCGACTCTAGTTCGGTTTATAGAAAGCCAATAGTATTCTATAAGCCGAAAGTCTATAAACCGAACGACGTTCAGATTATAGAATACATGTAATGCTATTGCTGTTCTATAAGCCGAAAGTCTATAAACCGAACGACATTCGGTTTATAGACTTTCGGTTTATGGAATGTATAATGTAATGCTATTTGCAATGGCATTACTATAAACCGAAATAGAGTCGGTTTATAGAATGCCATTGCCAATTCCATAAACCGAAATTCGTTCATTATGTCGGTTTATGTAATGGCTATTTTGCTATTGGTATTCCATAAACCGACTCTATTTCGGTTTATAGAATTGCCAATAGCATGAAATGATTTGAATTTAGTATTAAAAAATAAATTGAAAAAAGTGGAGAGTTTTAACCCCTTTGTGACGCATGGTGCTTGCGTCCCAAATGACGTAAGCACCAAAACGTCACGATTTGTTCCTGGCCACTGATCACAAGGTGATCGTTAGCCAGGAACACTATGGCAGAGACCCAATCAGGGTCCCTGCCCAAAAATTGCAAGCCCTTCGGACGTCACGCACGATTTAGAGAAATGTAGCTGGTGCTCGTTTTGAGCACCAGCTAAATTTCCCCTGTCAGACTGAGGCCATTTAAAATGGCCTCATCTGACAGGTGGGATCCCGCTGCAAGTGCCTGCAGCATGATCCGAGCCGCGATATGAGCTGTTTAACACAGGACGTACTATGCCGTCCTAACGACTTTAAGGGACTTAAAATCAGGACGGCATAGAACGTCCCAACGTCACGAATGGGTTAACGTTTGCTCTGGTCATAATCACAGCACAGGCTTGTAGGAGTTAACTGTAATTACATTAATACATGAAAAGAATATAAGTAATATAGTAAAAATGTACAAAATAAAATTTATTTTGAAAAAACTAAATGAGGTCCATAAACTTGGAAGGAAACGGATCACAGTAAAAAGAAACTGTGATCAGCAAGGGAAGTGTTAATACCCCTTTTATAATCGAGGTCGTCTCATAATCTGACCTCAAATTGAGGTCAGACTATAAGACTGGGATCCAGGTCCCCAGCAGAGCTGCAGGGGACCTGGATCCCCCTCTCTAACAGCAGGGGATGTCCGCGCGATGAGCGCAGATCTCCCCTGCTGCCGCCCGGCATGACCGCCGGGACTTCTATGATGAAGCTGGGTACTTCCGGCTTCCTCATAAAAATCCTGGCGGTCGTTCCGGGCGGCAGCAGGGGTGATCTCGCTCATCGTCGTTCGGTTTATAGACTTTCGGCTTATAGAACAGCAATAGAATTACATGTATTCTATAAACCGAACGTCGTTCGTTTTAAAGACTTTCGGCTTACAGAATACTATTGGCTTTCTATAAACCTAACTAGAGTCCCTCCTCATTCATAAGAATTTCTTATGAATGGGGACTCGACTCTAGTTCGGTTTATAGAAAGCCAATAGTATTCTATAAGCCGAAAGTCTATAAACCGAACGACGTTCAGATTATAGAATACATGTAATGCTATTGCTGTTCTATAAGCCGAAAGTCTATAAACCGAACGACATTCGGTTTATAGACTTTCGGTTTATGGAATGTATAATGTAATGCTATTTGCAATGGCATTACTATAAACCGAAATAGAGTCGGTTTATAGAATGCCATTGCCAATTCCATAAACCGAAATTCGTTCATTATGTCGGTTTATGTAATGGCTATTTTGCTATTGGTATTCCATAAACCGACTCTATTTCGGTTTATAGAATTGCCAATAGCATGAAATGATTTGAATTTAGTATTAAAAAATAAATTGAAAAAAGTGGAGAGTTTTAACCCCTTTGTGACGCATGGTGCTTGCGTCCCAAATGACGTAAGCACCAAAACGTCACGATTTGTTCCTGGCCACTGATCACAAGGTGATCGTTAGCCAGGAACACTATGGCAGAGACCCAGTCAGGGTCTTAATAGACCCTGTGGGTCCCTGCCCAAAAATTGCAAGCCCTTCGGACGTCACGCACGATTTAGAGAAATGTAGCTGGTGCTCGTTTTGAGCACCAGCTAAATTTCCCCTGTCAGACTGAGGCCATTTAAAATGGCCTCATCTGACAGGTGGGATCCCGCTGCAAGTGCCTGCAGCATGATCCGAGCCGCGATATGAGCTGTTTAACACAGGACGTACTATGCCGTCCTAACGACTTTAAGGGACTTAAAATCAGGACGGCATAGAACGTCCCAACGTCACGAATGGGTTAACGTTTGCTCTGGTCATAATCACAGCACAGGCTTGTAGGAGTTAACTGTAATTACATTAATACATGAAAAGAATATAAGTAATATAGTAAAAATGTACAAAATAAAATTTATTTTGAAAAAACTAAATGAGGTCCATAAACTTGGAAGGAAACGGATCACAGTAAAAAGAAACTGTGATCAGCAAGGGAAGTGTTAATACCCCTTTTATAATCGAGGTCGTCTCATAATCTGACCTCAAATTGAGGTCAGACTATAAGACTGGGATCCAGGTCCCCAGCAGAGCTGCAGGGGACCTGGATCCCCCTCTCTAACAGCAGGGGATGTCCGCGCGATGAGCGCAGATCTCCCCTGCTGCCGCCCGGCATGACCGCCGGGACTTCTATGATGAAGCTGGGTACTTCCGGCTTCCTCATAAAAATCCTGGCGGTCGTTCCGGGCGGCAGCAGGGGTGATCTCGCTCATCGTCGTTCGGTTTATAGACTTTCGGCTTATAGAACAGCAATAGAATTACATGTATTCTATAAACCGAACGTCGTTCGTTTTAAAGACTTTCGGCTTACAGAATACTATTGGCTTTCTATAAACCTAACTAGAGTCCCTCCTCATTCATAAGAATTTCTTATGAATGGGGACTCGACTCTAGTTCGGTTTATAGAAAGCCAATAGTATTCTATAAGCCGAAAGTCTATAAACCGAACGACGTTCAGATTATAGAATACATGTAATGCTATTGCTGTTCTATAAGCCGAAAGTCTATAAACCGAACGACATTCGGTTTATAGACTTTCGGTTTATGGAATGTATAATGTAATGCTATTTGCAATGGCATTACTATAAACCGAAATAGAGTCGGTTTATAGAATGCCATTGCCAATTCCATAAACCGAAATTCGTTCATTATGTCGGTTTATGTAATGGCTATTTTGCTATTGGTATTCCATAAACCGACTCTATTTCGGTTTATAGAATTGCCAATAGCATGAAATGATTTGAATTTAGTATTAAAAAATAAATTGAAAAAAGTGGAGAGTTTTAACCCCTTTGTGACGCATGGTGCTTGCGTCCCAAATGACGTAAGCACCAAAACGTCACGATTTGTTCCTGGCCACTGATCACAAGGTGATCGTTAGCCAGGAACACTATGGCAGAGACCCAGTCAGGGTCTTAATAGACCCTGTGGGTCCCTGCCCAAAAATTGCAAGCCCTTCGGACGTCACGCACGATTTAGAGAAATGTAGCTGGTGCTCGTTTTGAGCACCAGCTAAATTTCCCCTGTCAGACTGAGGCCATTTAAAATGGCCTCATCTGACAGGTGGGATCCCGCTGCAAGTGCCTGCAGCATGATCCGAGCCGCGATATGAGCTGTTTAACACAGGACGTACTATGCCGTCCTAACGACTTTAAGGGACTTAAAATCAGGACGGCATAGAACGTCCCAACGTCACGAATGGGTTAACGTTTGCTCTGGTCATAATCACAGCACAGGCTTGTAGGAGTTAACTGTAATTACATTAATACATGAAAAGAATATAAGTAATATAGTAAAAATGTACAAAATAAAATTTATTTTGAAAAAACTAAATGAGGTCCATAAACTTGGAAGGAAACGGATCACAGTAAAAAGAAACTGTGATCAGCAAGGGAAGTGTTAATACCCCTTTTATAATCGAGGTCGTCTCATAATCTGACCTCAAATTGAGGTCAGACTATAAGACTGGGATCCAGGTCCCCAGCAGAGCTGCAGGGGACCTGGATCCCCCGTATCTAACAGCAGGGGATGTCCGCGCGATGAGCGCAGATCTCCCCTGCTGCCGCCCGGCATGACCGCCGGGACTTCTATGATGAAGCTGGGTACTTCCGGCTTCCTCATAAAAATCCTGGCGGTCGTTCCGGGCGGCAGCAGGGGTGATCTCGCTCATCGCGCAGACATCCTCCGCTGCCTCGCTAGCCACCAGGGAGAATCGGGCAGCTGGGGGATGTCTGCATGAATCGTGCAGACATCCTCCATGCTGCCCGACACTTCCGTCTATTATGTATAGTGCATACATCCCCCGGCTGCCCCCACTAGCCACCAGGGAGCAAGAAACAGGTGAGGGGGGGACAGAATAACAAGGGGGGGGCAGAGTAACGAGGGGGGAAGAGACAGAAACAAGGGGAGGGGGGCAGAGAGAAACAAGGGGAGGGAAGGGGGGAAGAGACAGACACAAGGGGAGCGAGGGGGGAGCCAAAGGGAGGGTGAGAGAGAGACAACACTAAGGGGGGGGGGAGAGCGACAAATCTGGGGGCAAGGGAAAGAGAGAGGCAGCATTGTCACATAAAAGGAAATAAAAACAAGAATTTTTTTATATCATAATTTTTTATTAAAAAAGCAATTTACATGTGAATATATACTAGACATGTGCATTCGTTTTCGGACGAATGCATTTTTGTCCGAAAATAGCATTTTCGTCCATTCGCCCGAAAAACGAAGAACGAAAATGCTAAGCTAACGAAAGCCGAATGAACGAATGGTTAATAAGCGAAAATCATTCGTTCATTCGTCCATTCGTAGTACTATTGCATTCTATAAGCCGAAATAGAGTCGGTTTATAGAATACAATAGCATTTAACTATACGGATACAGAGTCTCCATTCATAAAATTCTGAATGGAGACTTTGTCTCCGTATAGTTAAATGCCCACAGCCTATAAACCGAACGTTCGGTTTATAGGCTGTGGGCATTTAACTATACGGAGACAGAGTTTCCATTCATAAAATTATGAATGGAGACTTTGTCTCCGTATAGTTAAAAGCCGACAGCCTATAAACCGAACGTTCGGTTTATAGGCTGTCGGCTTATGGAATACATGTATTCCTATTGCTATTCTATAAACCGAACGTTCGGTTTATAGAATAGCCATAGGATTACATGTATTACATAAGCCGAAAGTCTATAAACCGAACGTTCGGCTTATAGGCTTTCGGCATTTTACTACACGGAGACAAAGTCTCCATTCATAATTTTATGAATGGAGACTCTGTCTCTGTATAGTTAAATGCCGACAGCCTATAAACCGAACGACTTTCGGTTTACAGACTTTTGGCTTATGTAATACATGTAATCCTATGGCTATTCTATAAACTGAACATTCGGTTTATAGAATAGCAATAGGATTACATGTATTCCATAAGCCGAAAGTCTATAAACCGAAAGTCGTTCGGTTTATAGACTTTCGGCTTATAGAAAACATGTAGTACTATTGCCTTTCTATGAACCGAACGAGAGCCCCATTCATAAGAATTTCTTATGAATGGGGCTCTCGTTCGGTTTATAGAAAGCCAATAGTATTACATTGTATTCTATAAAACGAACGAATAAAAATTAACGAAACGAAAATAATGAACGAATTTCGTCTGAAACGACTGCATTAATGAACGAAATCCGTTTTAGACGAAATAAATAACATTTTCGTCCGAATGGACGAAAACGAAACGAAAATTTTAGTTTTGCACATGTCTACTCTGCTTTCTCCTACCCACTGACCTTGGCTTGCCTGACTAAGCTTATACTCTTTGTTCAGCCTCACAGCTCTGCTAAAGACCAGATTGTCACTCAAAGCTCAGGGGCTCAACCACCTGGGTAACGAGTTGCTACTTCTGGCAGAACACCTTGCTGATCTGGCTGCTGGACTCCAAACCTGCTAATATCAGTATCATTACAGTACCACACTTCTGTCTGTTTTAATAATAGAGAGAAGGGGTACGGCATCCAGCTGAACACCAGCAAGACTCTCCAGCACTCCCCAACAGCAGCCACATACAGAGGGTAAGAAATTCACTTGCTCAGTCTATGGTTAGCGCGACTAAATCTTGAGTGATCTAATACCATCTGGAAAGAGCATACATAAAATCACAAACTAAACATCCAATTATATTATGGACAACTGAACAGCCAAAATTAAATGTCTGCATATGTTAAAAGAAAATAATTATTGAAGTCTTTCACCATATTCTAAAGATATTCTATAGCTATAATCAATCACCAGTGGTGTATCTTGGTTTTGTGCTACAATTTGTTTGCTCTGTATTCCTTACTGTTATGATAGGTCACCCGCATAAGGGAGATTTTAATACAAGAAGACGCATTTACAAAAGGTTAACTGCATACAATTTCTCAGAGGCAACCCATTTTTGTGATATATTCAGGGGCGTCACTAGGGTTGGTGTCACCCGGTGCGGAAACTCATGGTGTCACCGTCGTGGATTTCCTCCAATACAATGCCAAACAGATTCCTTAGATGGCCTATTAACTATGCCACACACAGGAGCCCCATAAATTATGAGACACACAGGAGCCCCATAAATTATGCCACACCAGAGCCCCACTATTTATGCCTCACCTTTGGCTAATTAATTATGCCACACACACACAGGTGCCCCATAATTAAGCCACACACACACACACAGGTGCCCCATAATTATGCCACACAAAAGAGTCCCTTAATTATGCCACACAAGAGTCCCTTAATTATGCCACACCAGAGCACCATAAATTATGCCACACCAGAGCCCCACTATTTATGCCTCACCTCTGCTCAATTAATTATGCCACACACACACAGGTGCCCCATAATTATGCCACACAAAAGAGTCCCTTAATTATGCCACACAAAAGAGTCCCTTAATTATGCCACACATGGGGCTCGATAAATATGCCCCACACAAGCGCCCCATAATTATGCACACATGGGACCGCCATTAATTATGCAAGACACAGGAGCCCCACGAGGTGACAATTGTACAATTATAGATACCAGGAATATTGTGCCACTCAGAGCCCAGTAATATTGTGCCAGTCAGATACCAGTAATATTGTGCCATTCAGATACCAGTAATATTGTGCCACTCAGAGCCCAATAATATTGTGCCAGTCAGATACCAGGAATATTGTGCCATTCAGAGCCCAGTAATATTGTGCCAGTCAGATACCAAGAATATTGTGCCATTCAGAGCCCAGTAATATTGTGCCAGTCAGAGCCCAGTAATATTGTGCCAGTCAGATACCAGTAATATTGTGCCACTCAAAGCCCAGTAATATTGTGCCAGTCAGAGCCCAGTAATATTGTGCCAGTCAGAGACCAGTAATAGTGTGACAGTCAGAGACCAGTAATAGTGTGCCAGTCAGAGCCCAGTAATAGTGTGCCAGTCAGAACCCAGTAACAGTGTGCCAGTCAGAGCCCAGGAATATTGTGCCAGTCAGATGCCTGTAATAATGTGCCAGTCAGTGCCCAGGAATGTTGTGCCAGCCAGAGCCCAGTAATAGTGTGCCAGTCAGAGCCCAGTAATAATACGACAGTCAGAGCCCAGGAATATTGTGCCAGTCAGAGCCCAGGAATATTGTGCCAGTCAGAGCCCAGTAATAGTGTGCCAGTCAGAACCCAGGAATATTGTGCCAGTCAGAGCCCAGGAATACTGTGCCAGTCAGAGCCCAGTAATATGGTGCCAGTCAGATACCAGTAATATGGTGCCAGTCAGAGCCCAGGAATATTGTGCCAGTCAGAGCCCAGTAATATTGTGCCAGTCAGATACCAGTAATATGGTGCCAGTCAGATACCAGTAATATTGTGCCAATCAGAGCCCAGGAATATTGTGCCAGTCAGAGCCCAGTAATAGTGTGCCAGTCAGATACCAGGAATATTGTGCCAGTCAGAGCCCAGTAATAGTGTGCCAGTCAAATACCAGGAATATTGTGCCAGTCAGATGCCTGTAATATTGTGCCAGTCAGATGCCTGTAATATTGTGCCAGTCAGAGCCCAGTAATATTGTGCCAGTCAGATGACTGTAATATTGTGCCAGTCAGATGCCAGTAATATTGTGCCAGAGGCCAGTAATATTGTGCCAGTCAGAGGCCTGTAGTATTGTGCCAGTCAGAGCCCAGTAATAGTGTGCCAGTCAGAACCCAGTAATAGTGTGCCAGTCAGAGCCCAGTAATATTGTGCCAGTCAGAGCCTAGTAATATTGTGCCAGTCAGATGCCAGTAATATTGTGCCAGTCAGATGCCTGTAATATTGTGCCAGTCAGAGCCCAGTAATATTGTGCCAGTCAGATGACTGTAATATTGTGCCAGTCAGATGCCAGTAATATTGTGCCAGTCAGATGCCTGTAATATGGTGCCAGAGCCCAGTAATATTTTGCCAGTCAGATGCCTGTAATATTGTGCCAGTCAGAGCCCAGTATTAGTGTGCCAGCCAGAGCCCAGTATTAGTGTGCCAGCCAGAGCCCAGGAATATTGTGCCAGTCAGTGCCCAGGAATGTTGTGCCAGTCAGAGCCCAGTAATATGGTGCCAGTCAGAGCCTAGGAATATTGTGCCAGTCAGTGCCCAGTAATAGTGTGCCAGTCAGTGCCCAGTAATAGTGTGCCATGCCAGTGCTCGTTTTAAACCACCCTCCTCCCCCCTTCCCCATCACTTACCGAGTAGCTGGCTGCTGTGTGTCGCTGGACGGACGAGGTGACAGTCTTCTCTTGCCTCCTGCACGGAGGAGGGAAACACAGTCGCCGGATGTGACGTATCGTCACATCCGGTCGCTCTGATTTTTTTTTTTTCAGGCAATATGTTAGCTTAGCATCATGGCAAATGTAGTTCACACAGCTGGAGTGCATAATGCAGTGATGGTTAACCATTGCACTCCAACTCTGCGGATTACACTACTTGATGAGAAGGGATCCTCTAATCTTGTTCTGCCACTAAGTGGTAGATATTTTTCCCTGACAACTGTGCCTGGTTACTAATTGTGCTATTCCAGACAATCATATTTCTGATTGTAATCCATGGGTTTCTTACCAGAAACTGATAAATTGAAGAGAGTGGGGGAACACCATGTTGCAATTGATACATGATCTGACCAGGTTCATTTTTATTTAACCAGATTAGCGCATTCTGTTACAGCTATGATTTGAATTCCTTTTTCGATTGGAACAGGAATTACTTTCTATTGATTGCAGAATCTTTCTACTCTGGTCTTTCTACTGTCACATGACACTAGGATTTTACCAACAGTGGGTGATGTATTAGTGCATGATTGTAGGAAGTGGCCATTGTTTAAACTGTTGGGCTTTTTCAATTTAATAACATGATTCAGTTTTTCTATTTCATTCCAAGGATATCTAAGATACTTTGTTGCAAGTTTGCAACATATAAAACAGACATACAATGTATATGTATACATAAACATATACATTAATCCACACATGCATATACAATAGAAAAAGGAGCTTTTCATCCATAACATTTTAATGTTGCATTGGTGTTTCAGTTCTTCTACATATAATTCTACTTGTTAAAGGGGCAGTTCCACCCATTTTATTTTATGTATGGTTGACATGTCTAATTTATGTGATATACAGTTCTCATGTAATTTCACATTGAAAATAATTACACCTCTAACTTCACCTTAACTAATGTGACATCCAATAAAAGGACCTTGGATAAATATAGGCAGGATGGTTGCTATTGGCAACAGTAATGCATATATTACAGCTTTATTTTCAGCTTTTAGGAGAGGGGAAAAGTTGAGTGAAATAAAACGATACTACAGATCTGTTAATTTTTGTTTACTTTATATGATGCCCCTCTAAAGTTATAATCATATATTCTTATACAGGGCAACCATAAGATATTTTGGGGCCCTTAAAGAACAAATGGTCTATGGTATAAACATTCTCCTCCACTTGACACTTATCCCCCCGCAGAGGCGTCACTAGGGTTGGTGTCACCCGGTGCGGTAACTCATGGTGTCACCTCCCCTGGATTTCCTCCAATAACATGCCAAACAGATTCCTTAGTAATGAAAGTCAGATGGCCCATTAAATATGCCACAAACAGGAGCCCCACAAATTATGTCACACTCAATATTAATATGGCAGTATTATTTTGCTGTTAATAAGCCAGGCAATTTGCCTAATATGCCAGTAATATTGTGCCATTAAGATGCCAGTAATATTGTGCCATTCAGATGCCTGTATTATTGTGCCATTCAAATGCCTGTAATATTGTGCCATTCAGATGCCTGTATTATTGTGCCATTCAAATGCCTGTAATATTGTGCCATTCAAATGCCTGCATTATTGTACCATTCAAATGCCTGTGATATTGTGCCATTCAGATGCCTGTATTATTGTGCCATTCAAATGGCAGTAATATTGTGCCATTAAAATGCCTGTATTATTGTGCCATTTAGATGCCTGTATTATTGTGCCATTCAGATACCAGTAATATTGTACCATTCAGATACCAGTAAAATTGTGCCATTCAGATGCCAGTAATATTGTGCCATTCAGATGCCTGTAATATTGTGCCATTCAGATGCCTGTATTATTGTGCCACTCAAATGCCTGTATTATTGTGCCATTCAGAGCCCAGTAATATTGTGCCATTCAGAGCCCAATAATATTGTGCCATTCAAATGCCTGTATTATTGTGCAATTCAGATGATTGTAATATTGTGCCATTCAAATGCCAGTAATATTATGCCATTCAGATCCCAGTAATATTGTGCTATTCAAATGCTGTAATATTGTGCCATTCAGATGCCTGTATTATTGTGCCATTCAAATGCCTGTAATATTGTGCCATTCAAATGCCTGTATTATTGTGCCATTCAAATGCCTGTGATATTGTGCCATTCAAATGCCTGTATTATTGTGCCATTCAAATGGCAGTAATATTGTGCCATTAAAATGCCTGTATTATTGTGCCATTCAGATGCCTGTATTATTGTGCCATTCAGATACCAGTAATATTGTGCCATTCAGATGCCAGTAATATTGTGCCATTCAGATGCCTGTATTATTGTGCCATTCAGATGCCTGTATTATTGTGCCATTCTGATACCTGTAATATTGTGCCATTCAAATGCCTGTAATATTGTGCCATTCAGATGCCTGTATTATTGTGCCACTCAAATGCCTGTATTATTGTGCCATTCAGAGCCCAGTAATATTGTGCCATTCAGAGCCCAATAATATTGTGCCATTCAAATGCCTGTATTATTGTGCAATTCAGATGATTGTAATATTGTGCCATTCAAATGCCAGTAATATTATGCCATTCAGATCCCAGTAATATTGTGCCATTCAAATGCCTGTAATATTGTGCCAGTCAGATACCAGTAATATTGTGCCAGTCAGATGCCACTAATATTGTGCCATTCTAGTGCTCGTTTTCCTCCTCCCTCCTCCTACCGCTTGGTCGATGCTCCGTGTCCCGGGACCGGAGGCCTCCTCCGTGCAGTCTTCCCTCTTGCACGGAGGAGGGAAACACAGACACCAGATGTGACGTTACGTCACATCCGGTAGCAGGGATTTTTTTTCCAGTGGATGCGGCTGCCAGAGAAAAAAAATAAATGACAGCAGCGCAAAGCTGCGGGGGGATGCCGGCAGCATGGGTGTCACCCCCACTGGAGGTGTCACCTGGTGCGGTCCACACCCCCCGCACCACCCTCTGGATGCCACTGTCCCCCCGTATTCTATGGTTCTGCTAATTTGTAGGAAGCTCACACTTAGATGAAGGCTTCTCTTCCTGCTGGTGCATTGTAGTTAATGAGAAAGGAGAAGGATTTGTGCACATGTGCTCACCCTTCCTCTCTTGTCACAGCACAATTGATGCTCACCAAGCAGGGCAGCGCTCTTCACCGCTGCCCTAACAACCCACTGAAAAGAATAGGCCTAACTAATACACCGTATAGAAAAAAAACGTTTTACTAGTAAATATATGTTCTAATAAAAACAGTTTTTCATATTTTATAAAAATGTTATTAAATAGCTTTTCTTGTTTTTATTCCTCGCAACAGCTGGACTTTTTCCCTGCAACCCCAGGACTTGCCACTACGCCCACATGCTTGTATTTCATCTAAAGGACATGACATTGCACCTACAGACTTGCCATAGCACCCTCAGGACTTGCCATTGCCCCCATAAACTATTGTACCACCATTACTTACATTTCACCCACAGACTTGCCATTGCATCAGGAGAACTTTCCAGGCTCCCTGGTGCTCATTGCACACAGACATCCTTCAATGCTGCCCAGTCTTTCCAGGAGGTCTTCTGAGCCAGAATGCTGGGAGATCACTTGACCAAAATGTTCCAGCTCAGAAGACTTGCCTGAAGCTTTGGCTATCATCTGAGAATGTCTGTGTGCACCACACAAACATCCTCAGACTACGGGCCCCTGAGGACAGCTGGGCCCCTTCATGGGGTGCCAGCTGAACCCTTCTGATGGCAGCCCTGTTCTTAAATAGCAGTAAAAATATTTAATTGTATTTCATATTCAATGACAAATAAATAATACTTAATAAGATATATTATGTAAATGATCAGATACTAATTTGAACAAATTGTTTATTTTCTAAATTGTCCACATTGAAAGTAAATATTAATATATTATGTATGTATGTATGTATATACATTTTTGAGCAGTTTCTGATAGTATATACAATGGTACAATATCTAATTATAATACATTGTTAAGTTAATGAAATTAAATATTCTGCCCAACTCACCTTCCAGTAAATATAACCTATAGTTGCCAGAATGCAGAGATTTCTAAATAGAATTTTAACCTTCTGTTTTCCTAACTCAGCACTGTTGAGACTTAAGGCCTATATTTATAGATAGAATCAACATATTAACAACAACATGTGTGAACCAATCAACATAAAGATATTACTTCCATAATGTATAGCGGCCATCAAAAAATATACTCCCCAGGTACAAATGCAAAACCCAGCAGAGAGTTCAAATATAGGGTAATAGCTTTAGAGCATAAAAAACTAATTTATGCTGTACCGTGTGCACTCACAAACATATTTACAGATAGAATAGAAAACTCTTTAGAGCTATTAAGGAATTGGCAGCAAGCACAGCAAGTGTAATATACCATTATTTTCCATTAGGGAAGAGCTTGTGGATCCTTGTTATCATTTGATGCCCTTTAATGGTACTGAACGGATCCTGGAAACATCCCGATTCACTATGGTTTATCCCATACATGCTTAACCTCCTTCAATGTATGAACCTCTACCACTTCTGCTAAAAAACTATTCCATGCATTCAATACCCTCGTAGTATTACTTCCTGATATTACTTTTAAAGCTATGCCCTTCTACAGGGCCACCATCAGAAATTTTAGGGCCCCTTGCTGAAAAAAATTCTGGGCCCCCTCCCTCCCCTCCCCCTTGGATAGTTTGCTCATTAATATGCCACATTGGAGGATTTTACTAAGTCATGACATAAAGTCATGATTTATAAAGACACGGAGACGAGTATTTATGCATTACGCTTTCTATTTATTCCCTCAGCAGCAAAAGCTAGAACATAGTGAAAAACAAAGAGTAAAACAGCCAATCAAAATCTAAATATAAACTCTGCCCCTCCCCCTATAAATCCCCCAACTTGCACCAGCTCCTCCTCTTTCTTTGGTGCGAACAGGCGAATAAAGGTCCAACATAGGAAAGAAACGTCATCTTAACCCTAGGTAAGAACTTGAGGACGGATTCAAACCACCAACATCAGGAATAGGTGCAACAACAGGATGCCGGTCCAAACATCTGAGGTTTTCAGGAACATAACAGTGGTGAGAGCAACCATAGGCTGCTCTGAAATCTTCATACTAGGATAGAGGGAGAGACGATGAACTGGGTTAATACAATGTAAAACTTGTCTGATATAATACCAAGGATCAATAACATGATCTACAAATATCAATCAATGTGAGACAAGAAAAACCCCTTTACTAATAAAACATTGAATACACAAAGAATAAAACCAATAGAAATGAATAATAAAGAAGGGAGGGGTAAGAAAGGACATAGCGTAACCATGGTGGGTACTCGTCTCCGTGTCTTTATAAATCATGACTTTATGTCATGACTTAGTAAAATCCTCCAATTTATAAAGACACGGAGCCTCGTATTTATGCAAGTTTAAAGCTGGTCTAGCACCACAGTTGAGAAATGTCCAACTGGTCTGAAATAAAACTCCTAAAACGTGGATTTTCTCGACCAATCAGCTGCCTTCATAATATCTTCCAATCTGTATCCCGATAATAAGGCCTTTGAAGCCATAGCTCCTCGGAGGGAGTGGTGTGGTTTGCGAATAGCTAAAAATAAATTCGAAGGAGAAGTGAGTCGCAAATTTTCCGTTCTTCGGAAAAAAGTACCACTTCTGGAGTGAAAGAGCGTGCTGACAAATCCAAAGTTCTCACATCCGCCACTCGCTTGCATGACACGAGACAAAATAAAACTACTAGTTTAGCCGAAAGTTGTTTCAAGGATAACTCTCTGTTAGGCGGCCATCTGTTCAGGAAATCAAGGATCAGTCTGACATCCCAAAGGGTCGAGTATCTGGGTCGTGGAGGTCTAGCCATGCGCATACATTTCATAAGTCGACATACCAGAGCATGTTTCCCAGCTGGGTAACCATCGAAGCCAGTATGACTGGCTGAGATGGCAGAACGTAATACATTCATGGATCGATATGCCAATCGAATTTGGAGGTTAGAAACTGGAGGATCTGGGCTACAGATGCTGAAACGGGATCCAAATGTTGTTCCATGCACTAACCAAACCATGACTTCCAGGCAGAAGTATACAACCGTCTTGTTCCTGGAGCCCAGGCTCCTGCCAAGAGATCACGAGTTGCCTGTAAAACATTTGGGATACACCAGGGTCCCCTGAAAGTAGCCAGGCCAGCAGCTTCAATTGCCCAGAAATTATGAGTGGATGAGGATTCCCCTCAGAGTCTGTCAGAAGGTCCGCCAACAATGGAAGAAGACGGGGCCAATACATTGCGGTCTCCAGTAACGTGGGGAACCAAGGTTGAGTTTCCCACCATGGAGTGATTATGACCAATGACCCCTGATGTTGCCGTAGATGGACTAGGGTGCGTGCAATCAAGCAAAACGGAGGAAATGCGTAGGACTTGTAGAGTGGCGGAATGCGTCCGTCGCTTCCGCCTCCGGATCCGGGCGCCAGCTGAAGAATCTGGGAAGTTGAGTGTTTAATCGGGACACAAACAGGTCCATGTCCATGGGACCCCATAGGTTCTGAAGTCGCTGAAACATTAAGGTTTGAAGACGCCAATCGCTTGAATCCCTCAGATAGCGTGAACTCCAATCTGCGCCATAATTGGCTAAGCCTGCAATGTGAGTGGCCTGGATCGAAATGTTGTGTGCGAGGCAGAACTGCCAAAACACCAACGCTAGTTGGGACAGAACAGGTGACCTTGTGCCCCCTAAGTGGTTTATGGATCGGACCGCCGATATGTTGTCCATACAGAGAAGGATGGAACAGTTGGACAGATTCCTTGAAAAACTTTTGACTGCAAAGGTCCCTGCTAACAGTTCCAATTCGTTGATGTGTAGTTGTTGCTCTTGGGCAGACCATCTCCCACCTGTGAAGTATCCTTCGCATAAGGCTCCCCATCCATGCAGGCTTGCGTTGGATGTGATCGTAATGCCTTTCCATGCCTCCATGTGGTGTAGCCACCACTCTAGTTCCTCTGATGCTTCATAATCCAGGGGAATGACCTGGTCGTATGTCCAACCTTGATGGAGGGAACGTGTTTTTAAGTCTTGCAAAGCCTGATAATGCAAAGGTCCCGGGAAAATAGCTTGGATCGAGGCTGATAGAAGTCCGATAATTCTTGCCAATTGATGGATTCTGATCCTGGACCACGTCAGCGTCTTCCTGATCTCTTTCTTGATCAATGTCACTTTGGCCTTGAAGGGAACGTGAACCGAGTCTATGGTGAAACCTAACGACTCTATTTGTTGAGTAGGTTGAAGAAGGGATTTTTCCCAATTGATAAGGAAACCCAGACTGCGAAGTAGATCCACCGCCCAGGATAAGTGCAGTCGAAGTGTCCGTACATTCTGGGACAAGACCAGGATGTCGTCCAAATAGATGATGAGTCTCACATCCCTTTTTCGTAGGTGTGCTGCCACTGGCTTCAACAGTTTGGTGAAGCACCATGGAGCGGAGGATAGGCCAAAGGGAGGACATGAGAAACTCCATATGCCCCGCCATTGGAAACGAAGAAATCAATGGTGTTCTGGAGCCACTGGTACCATCAAGTAGGCATCCTGTAGATCTAATTTGACCATCCAGTCCCCGAATAGCAGAAGGTCTCTTAGGCAATGAATGCCCTCCATCTTGAAATGATGGTAACGTACGAATGCGTTTAAGGGGCGAAGATTGATGACCGGTCTGATACCACCCCCCTTCTTGGCCACCAGAAACAGATTGCTTACGAAACCTCTCGATTTGTCGTGGACTGGTAAGACTGTTTTTTTCTGACGTAAGGTGAATACCTCTTGATCTATCGTTTCCTGATCCAAGTCTGAGAAAATCATTGGTTGGGGCCATAACCTTTGTACAGGGAAAGAAACGAAATCTATGAGGTAACCCTGTATAGCTCTGAGGACCCACGTGTCTGAGGTAATCGTGGCCCATGATTGGATGAAAAACCTGAGTCGACCCCCCACCTCTGACGGGAAAAAAGGGGAAAGGTAAATTGGGCTTACCGTAACCAAGTCTGTGCTGCAATGCATCCCTGACGCCTCTTGATTGCCAAGGTCTTCCCCTCTGTGGAAAGAAGGTGGGGTTCTGGACTCTATATTCCTGGAAGTATTGTCTGGTCTGTGAGAGTCCTCCGGGCCCACGGGGTTGACCCCTGAAGGAGCGGCCAGCTGGCCAGACTGCCTCTAGCTCTGCCGGCCCCAACGAAAACCTTTTGGTTGAAAACTCTCCGCATACTGGACTGCGCCTTGTCCAGGGCTGTGAATGTTTGGACAATTGTCCCTAATTCCTTTACGAAGGAATCCCCGAACAGCAACCCTTTAGTTTTGGGACCTGGTACAGATTTGGACATGTTAACTAATTTAGTCTCTATTTTGAGCAGAATAGCCTTCCTATGTTCTGTAGCTAACGCTGAGTTCGCGTTTCCAATCAAACAAATGGCTCTCTGAGCCCAGCCTCGGAGGCAAATAGGATCCACAGAGGTACCATCAGCTATGGCAGACTCTGCTAGCTCAAACACTTTAGTAATAGGGCCCAATATGTCTACGTTATTTTGTCCTGACAATTCCTCAGGGTGTTTGACTGAATGTAATGTGAGTGGGTATTTGATGTGGGTCTGTGTGTGATAAGAGTCTGTGCGCGTGATTTGAATGAGTGTGTGATGTTCAGCGGCAAAAAAAAAGGAAACTATGGTTGTGTGTGTGTGATTATGTATTATGTGACTGTGCATGACTTAACTGAGTGTAATGTGAGTGTGTGATGTGACCGATTGTCAAACAATTGTAGAGTGTAAATAATATATTTACTCCCCCTCAGCAACAGGTAGGGAGACAGAAAAAATCAAAACCTTTTTGTGTGTGTGATGTGACTATGATGTGATTGATTGTAAAGTGACCATGTGTGTGTGATTGGGTGGGATTTCAGAGGTTTTTTATGTTTTACAGTAAAGCAACATTCATTGCATTGTGGGGAAGCTGGTCCCTGCTCCGGTTAGGGGTTTTTCATGTTTTATTGTGCAGTAAAGCAGCATTCATTGCACTGTGGGGAAGCAGTTCCTTGCTCCAGTGAGGGGTTTTCCATGTTTTACTGCACAGTAAAGCCACATTCATTGCACTGTGGGGTAACTGTTCCATGCTTCTGTCAGGCATTTTTTTTAGGGTTTTACTGGACAGTAAAGCAGCATTCATTGCACTGTGGCAAAGAGAATACAAATCAGCCTTAGCCAGCTGGTAATTATATGAGAGAGACAGAGATGAAATGCCTATCATCCTCAACCAGCTGGCATTTATATGAGAGAGAAATGAAAGACGAATTATGACGTGGAACTAGCCTATAATGCTCTTGTAGGCACTAGGATCACTAATAGTGCAACACATGAAAAACATACATTTTAAAGTACTATAAAAGTACTTTAATATGCATTACCATTTGGAGGAGGCATTTTGGCACCAGACAGACCTTTTAAGGTTTCTACTCAGACCATTCATAGGGTTGCCAGACATCCAGTATTTGCCATGTAAAAGGGTTCCTATAATGCTTATCATCGTGGTCTAATATTCTGGCTAAACAAATAGCTTATTTGTGTTCAAAATTTTCTTTGCGCCTTCTTATACTACAGATCTGACATCTTGTGTCTGTCTCACTGTCTGCCTACTCCCTCCTACTACTAGTGTGATACTTCCTAGATGTTCATATGAGCAATCAAATATCCATTCGGATTGACTCCTGCTCCACTGTCATTCTTCCTAACTGTTCACATTAGCATTCGAATACGCGTTCGCATTTACTCCTGCTTCACCCTCATCCTTCCTAACCATTTACAGCAGCATTCACATACACACAGTAGATATAATTTAAGTGTCAAAATCGATATTAAACAGGAAAAAAAGGCTTTTCATATAGAAAAAAAATTGGGGGCTTTACTCCCTACTTAAGTGTACTGAGGCAATAGCATGGTCAGTATTTTTTTGTTGAAAAGGTAGCAACCCGGCCTTACATTTTCAGGAGAAACCTAAGTTTCCACAGCAATAACCAACTGACTCTGGAGATAACAAGGGTTATGCATTCAAGTAAAACAAGCTAAAGTGTTATTAGTCCGTAGATTTGTAAAAACAGAAAGGGCAGATCCCAAACACAGAAGGCTAAATGCTTAACGCATTTCGCACAGGAACTTATTTAATTATAAGCAGCCTAACACCATGTCCAGATGCGTCCCTAATAAATGTAGGTGTACACTAAAAACAAGTGCAAAAATACAGGACTTTTACAACTATAAAATCCCTTAAATACTATCCCAGCAGGTATAAATATCATGAGCAAAAAGCAATACATAAAGAGAGATATATATACATAAGCAATAATTCATATATAAATATAATAAGGAATTGTACATAATAACTAGATCCAGTGCTGAATTCAAAATGTATATATGTATTTAATTAATGATTGCCAAATCAATAATAGTAATAAAACACCTCATATCATACTATATTACTCTTTTATATTGTATTCTGTTCCTGATAGCTTTAGAGAGAATCACAACAGTGCGGTGATATAGTCTCTACTCAAGTAAAGAGAGAATTGCAGGGAAATATAGGGAATTGAGATGAAAATTTTGAATTTTAGGCCAATGTAGCCCAGTTGAAAAAATTCTCCAATGCAGCCAAATGGGAGAATATTTCCAACTCATCTACTTTGGCCTTAAGTTTGAAATTCCCATCTCAATTCCTGTCAATTCTCTCTTTATTGAGTAGACACTTAAATGTATAAGCTGGCAGTAGAATGTATATATCTACATACTGCAACCCCTAGCCATGTGTAAAAGGTTGCACAGGGTTCAGCATGACTAGGCACAAGGGAGCAGAGGCGGAGGAGAAGTGCCAAGCTGTAGAGCCTGTGCTACTATGAGGTAAGGTGCTGGCTCTGGGGGGCAGCAAGACAGCACATTGGCAGCCCATTTGTTAGGGAGATTGCAGGATCTCCCTAACAGCAATCTCAGACCTCAGTCAACTCTTCTTTGCTCTTTATGTGCACAGTGTTGACTCAGAGCATCGGAAAAACAGACATGTGGGGAAGAGACACAGACATGGGGGCTATAGGAGGAGAGACAGAGACATGTGGGAGAGAGAGAAAGACATGGAAAGCATGTTTCATTTATATTTCATATATATTCTTTAAATATAATTTTAAAAAAGTATACGCGCATATCATATTACACCATTATTAAATCTTAATGTACAAGAGTTGAAAATAGATCATTTCAGAAAATATGTCATAGATATGCTTCAGATCTCTTAATATCCATAAAATCAAATTACATTCCACACACTCATACAACATACATTAATTTTCAAAGCTTGGGCTACACTTCGAGAGTCTTTGACAGTATATCCCATATAGCAGATAATTTCACCCAGATGTTTTAAATAACTGATAAAAAGTAATACTATGGAAGAAAGCTGATTATTTTTGATATATAACTAATATTGTATGTATTGCATGAGGAAAATGAAATATATTAACATAATGTTACAGACATGGACCAGACATGAGTAATGGATATTGTCATTACCAATATGTTCCAGTGTCATGCCTAAAGCAAACATGTACCTGACACAGTAATAATTAGACTGGGTTTCAGTATTAACTATTAACTATGAAGAACATAACATCTGTGAGGCTTCTATGCTCCCGTTGGAATTATGTTTCATAAATAATGCTGAAATAGCAAAAGAATGTATTGTGACCTCGTAGTGCATGTATTATTTATAGCTTATTAGTTGAGGCACAAAGTAGTGCAGAGAGGAATTAATAGTAAATTAATGGCCATAATGATAGTAACGTTGGTGGTAAGACATGCATGGAAGACCCAAATAATGCCCATATAGATTTCAAATATAATAGTAGTTATGTGGCAGAAAATTATTATTCATGAAAGCCCAAAACTATGATAAAAAATATTACATTTTGAAGGTTTCATGTTAAAGGGACAGTCTAGTCCCCAAACTCACTTTGGTGCAAGATGAGGATCACTGCTTGTATAATGCACAGGATTTTATCCCTGTGTGATTTGATGCAGTCATTGTGTATAAACCACATTTTTAATATTTGACTCAGTCTGATTCTATAGACACTGAAGATATAAAGTTTTGTTTCATATAATCACTTCCTGTCCTCCTCAAATTGAGTCTATTGAGTTGCCTATGAGTGACCTTGCTCTTGAAAACAGTAGGATCTCTTAACAGTGCAACACATTGTCTGATGACATCACTAGACAGACAGGATATTCCATTCATTTGAATGGCATTATTCTCATTGGTTCCTGCAGCAAAAAATAAATAAAAAATACTTTTACTCATCTAGTGTGGGCAGTCCTTGTTTCTTGCAAACTGCTGTAATTTCACAATTTCTTCTAGCTGTAAGTATTTTATATTTTAAGCAATGCACATTTAAGACATGCATTTTAAAGTACTTTGAAAGCACATTAAAATGCATTAATATTTGGAAGATACATTTTGGACACCAGACAGTCCCTTTAAGACATTTTTCAATGGCTTATACACAGCCACTCTTCTACACTGTAGGAATAAAAGTTCTAATATTATATACCAGGGAAACATTTTATTTTCCTATAATGAGCAATTTTCCATGATGTGATTTCTGACTTAACATTGATTTTTAAGACTATGTTGTATGTATGTCACTGTATTCAGTCACCATAAATACACTAACTAAGGTGATTTAAAGGGACACTCCCACCAAAAAAACAAAAAGTTTTTTTTTTATTTATTTTGAATTATTGATTTCAGATATGTCTTTTGTTTTTGTTATGTGAGTTTATTTTATAAAATATTTTACTAAACAAGTAAACAGGTGTGACAGGGGGCTGCCATTTTCTGAAATATAGTATTTTTGGGTGCCACTAGTATCTCCCTTTGGGGCTGGGGACACAGTCTATAAGTCAGAATTCCTCCACAGACTTGCATTAAATGGTAGGGTAATGTAACTATTATATCACAAGGGGTGGAGTTATGATCCTGTTTGATCAGGTCAATCTATTCTCTTTGTGTTGGAAGGCAGGTAAAAAAAAAGTTGTACACAGCCACATAGTCCTGCCCACTATGGTACACAGGAGCGAGTAAGAGAGCAGGGGGGAATCTTATGACATCATCATGCAAGCTTTGGCCACAGTTGTAAAGTGAGACTTGCTGGAAGATTTTGAGAATGTTGCATCATGAGTATAATTCTTAAAAATGGATGCTGGATATAAACACCTAATTTTATTTTTACTTTTAAATGCAATTAAATCAAACATAGAAGAAAATAAAACAGTGGCACATGTCTAATATGTGTGTTTGTTTTAAATGCACAGGTAATCTAGTTACAGCTTATGTAAGTGGTAGTGTACCTTTGATAAAGCCAAGTGTATGTTGTGACTTTAAAAAAGAGGAATATACTTAAGAAAATAACACTATTACATTATGTACCAAAACACTGTATTCATTATTTACACAGTAGAGTTGTGGATACCTATCATTATTGGGTGAGTTTGTGACATCACTTCCTTTTGCGTAGTTAGACATAACTTCTCTGCCTGATGAAGAAACCTAATAGGCAGGGCCGTCTTTAATAGTGATTGGACCCTGGGCAAGCATTTGCTTGGGCCCGCTGGACCCCGCCCCCTCCCCTGCATGCAATCACGCCATCCATCGCAATGTTACGTCCTCCCCCACGCACAAAAAAAAACATAAAAATAAACACACACACAATTGGACTTTTCTTGCAGTGAGTATTTTTATTGCATTGTATATAATGTGTATATTACGTGTAAAATTGCAGCGTATGAACTATATATTTGGATACAAAATGTGTATATATGGCTGCAATATGTATACCATCTTACTATGCAAACTGCACTACAACTACTCATTACCTAAATGACAAAAATATACACAGATATTAGAGAGCACTTACATATGTTCATATATATTAATAAATATCTATACACATCTCACTCTCTCTCACTAGTTGCATTTATATATATTCTTAATATTATATTCAACTATTTTCATATGTAATAAAAATGTTATTGAAGAGTTGAATTTCTTGTTTTTATTCCCTTTTTCTGCACCCACATTGCACCTGAAAGGACTTAACACAGCCCCATAGAGTGGCCACATCACTTGTCATGCACCTTTATTGCACCCACAGGACTTGTCATGCACCTAAATTGCACCCACAGCACTTGACATGCACCTATATTGCACCCACAGCACTTGTCATGCACCTATATTGCACCCACAGCACTTGTCATGCACCTATATTGCACCCACAGCACATGGCTTGCACTCATATTGAACCCACACAATTTCGCATGCTACAGTGTAAATTTGCCCCACAGAACATACCACAGTTTCACTTTGTTCCACTGAACTAGCCATGCAGAAAAAAGCCACATTGTCACTTTCCCTCATAGTACATGTTATTTTTCCCCACAGAACATGCCACAGTCACTTTGTCATTGCATATGCAACAGACAGTTTGCCTGTTAAAATATGACACCGTTTGTCCATTAAATATGCCACAGTCAATGTGCCCATCAAAATGCCAGTATTATTTTGCCATTAATATGCATTATTATTTTGCCAATAATATGCCACAGACATTTTTCCCATTAATATGCCAGTATTATTGTGCCATTCAGATACCAGTAATATTGTACAACTAAGATGCCATCATTGTTGTGCCCTTCAGATGCCAGTAATATTGTGCCAGTCAGATGCCAGTAATGGTGTACCATTCAGATGCCAGTAATATTGTGCCAGTCAGATGCCAGTAATGTTGTGCCATTCAGAAGAAAGTAATATTGTGTCATTCAGATGCCAGTAATATTGTGCCATTCAGATGCCAGGAATATTGTGCCATTCAGATGCCTCAAATATTGTGCCAGTCAGATGCCAGTAATATTGTGCCAGTCAAATACCAGTAATATTGTGCCAGTCAGATGCCAGTAATATTGTGCCAGTCAGATGCCAGTAGTATTGTGCCATTCAGATGCGTGTAATATTGTGCCTTTCAGATGCCAGTAATATTGTACCATTTAGATACCAGGAATATTGTGCCAGTCAGATACCAGTAATATTGTGCCAGTCAGATGCCTGTAATATTGTGCCATTCAAAGCCCAGTAATATTGTGCCATTCAGAGCAAGTAATATTGTACCATTCAGATACCAGGAATATTGTGCCAGTCAGATGCGTATAATATTGTGCCTTTCAGATGAAACATAGAAACATAGAATGTGTCTGCAGATAAGAACCATTCGGTCCATCTAGTCTGCCCAATTTTTTTTTTGAGTACTTTTATTAGTCCCCTGTTCCCGGTCTTATAGCTAGGATAGCCTTGTGTCTATCCCACGCATTATTAAAATCCTTGACTGTGTTTACCTCTACCACTTCTGCTGGCAGGCTATTCCATACATCCACTACCCTCTCAGTAAAGTAATACTTCCTCATATTACTTTTAAATCGTTGCCACTCTAATTTAAGACTATGTCCTCTAGTTGTGGTAGTTTTTCTTCTTTTAAATATACTCTCTTTCTTTACTGTGTTGATTCCCTTTATGTATTTAAATGTTTCTATCATATCCCCCCTGTTACGTCTTTCCTCCAAGCTATATATGTTAAGATGCTTTAACCTTTCCTGGTAAGTTTTATCCTTCAACCCATGAACCAGTTTAGTAGCCCTTCTCTGAACTCTCTCCAAAGTATCAATATCCTTCTGGAGATACGGTCTCCAGTACTGCGTACAATACTCCAAGTGAGGTCTCACCAGTGCTCTGTACAATGGCATGAGCACTTCCCTCTTCCTACTGCTAATACCTCTCCCTATGCAACCAAGCATTCTGCTAGCATTTCCTGCTGCTCTATTGCATTGCCTACCTACCTTCAAGTCCTCTGAAATTATTACTCCTAAATCCCTTTCCTCAGATGTTGAGGTTAGGACTGTACCAAATAGTCTATATTCTGCTTTTGGTTTTTTTTATAACTCCCGACATTTTGCAGTGTGGGAAGGACCTCCATCAAATTGTGTTTGGCGGTGGTCGCCCGACACAAATCAAGTGCTTTTCAGCGCCTTATTTGTTATACATATGCTGCGCTGGCGGACTCAAATCTATGCATTCGGCCTAGATAATGCAGACTCCCATGACTCTTCTTTATACGTTGGCACACACGACGATTGCGCCAGTATTTAATGCAATCTGCATGTGCGCAGTGTTTATACATGCTCCCCACAGTTTTTCCTTTAGAAACAATTCATTATTCAAAATAAACACATACAATGCCAACCCCCAATAGTTAGTTATGATAACAATGAGGGGAAAATTGGTTAACAAAACATATATTACATTTCTTGGGGAATTTTTCTGGGGTAAGGGGAATAGACATCAGGAATTCTTTGTGTATGAATAAGGAGTTGTAGCAGGCTAAGGAGGAGGGATAAGTTAGATACAGTGGAATCAAAGGACTTTCTTACTAACATAAACTGTACCACACTGCTTCTCCCTACACCACGCCCATTAGGCAGAAATGTTATGCAGATAACCAAATGCCTTGCGCACTACTCTTTCTGCAAATTATATTTTATAGAATAGCTTTGTAGTATATATTCTGACTGCATTGTTTTGTTGGTACACATTGTTAATCTTTATGTCTACTGATACTCTGGACTATTCCTTCACCCTGTACCTAGCAGGCTGCATCAGTCGATATGCTTATAACATGTGTGGTCAGTCATCACACAAATTCTTGATTTCTCTAGCTCTCATTCAGTCTCTCAGTTTGTATGTACTTTATAATAGGTTTCTTTAGCTATTTCTTTCATGTATACGTTTTCTTTCAGTTTGTACTCACATTGTAGATTTGTCTTTCTTGAACTCCTGATGTCTGACTGCCTCTCACTCCAAGAAGTTTTGCTCTCTCCTATTTCCCCCCTCCCCTTGGTGAGTCAAACTATTTGATTAGGGAGCCAAAAACCACAAGGGAAAAAAATATCAGGAGAACAGAGAGGGGGAGAAAAAAAGTAAGAGAAAAAAAACAACGATAGAATTAAAAAATGCACACTAAGTGATAAAGGGAAAGATATACTGGGAAGACACAAGGTGATAAGTAAAGAGAGATAGGAAAGATAAAAATGAGTGAAATACTTGATATGAATATAAATTCAATTGACAAAAAGAGGCTAGAGAAATATAACAGGAAATGAAGAAGAATTTGAGAAATAGTGTCGGCAGATGAGAACCATTTGGCCCATCTAGTCTGCCCAAAATAAATTATTAGGTAATTCTGTACTGCCTATGCACTAAATTGAAAGAATCACTACCCACAATAATACACCTCCTAGAAAGAAATGTTGATATAAACATAAACATATGGAAGTGAGATCTTCACTCAATATTATTCCACCATAGGTACAGAATTTATTTAGTTAGCATGTTAGCAATACATTAAGTATGGTTTATAGAATATAGCAATAATATACGTTTGGTTTATAGAATAGCAATAGGATTACATGTATTACATAAGCCGACAGCCTATAAACCGAACGTTCGGTTTATAGGCTGTCGGCATTTCACTACACCGAGACAAAGTCTCCATTCATAAATTCATGAATTTATGAATGGAGACTCTGTCTCCGTGTAGTGAAATGCTGACAGCCTATAAACCGAACGTTCGGTTTATAGGCTGTCGGCATTTCACTACACGGAGACAGAGTCTCCATTCATTATGAATCGGTTCGGTTTATAACATTCGGTTTATAGGCTGTCGGCATTTCACTACACGGAGACAAAGTCTCCATTCATTACCAAACCAACTCACGAATGAACGGACCACCTGGGTAATGGATGTGCCATAACACTATACGTTAATATTGTTAGTTAGTTATATTCTGTTAGTGTATTAGTTTATGTTTAATTCTGTGAGTAGACCACTCTGAAGGTTTATAATGTGACAGTGACTCCAATAGTTTACTCCAACATCCATTGTTCTGTCTCAAAACAGAGGGGGGTGGTAGGTGGACTGATGGCACGCCCAGGTCCCTCTCCTTCCATGGATACTATCCAAAGGAGGGGGCGGGCCCCACACCAAAAATGATGTCTAGGCCATGCCCCCTCCCCACAAGAAAAAAACTCTCCACCTCCAATATTTAAAAGTAGTACTTTTTTTTTTTTTTACACAGAAACATGAATAAAAGGATAACTATATCCATAATGACAAGATAAATGAATGGCCAAGTGATCATATATTTATCCCCTTATCAAGGGGGTTTCAGTGGTTAAATATACAAAGGAAAACAACAGTTATAATGACAAGCTGCCTCTTTCTCATCAAATTCACAGTTGGTATTACAAAAACAGCACATAAAATATAACAATCCGTGCACATAGAACATGAAGGAGTCCATAATTCTGAAAAAGACACAAAAAAAGGAACAAATGTAAAACCCAGCGATTACATATATTTGTAAGGGATATATATATCCATCACCAGGGCGGGCAGGGTTTATGGGGGCATGAAAAATCATAGATAAAACCTATTTTCTTTCTCTTTCCTTCCTTCTTTTCTTCAGTAAAAGGCTGGTATATCAAGATCTGTACTGAGTCCCCCTTTTTCGTGAGTACCCATCTTGTATATCCACTCCGTTTCTCTTCGAGCTAAATATATTGAGGGATCACCTCCTCTCCAATGGGGTTTTACCAAGTCAATACCAATTATTTGGAATTCATTTGTTTTAAATGAACTGCAACTGTTGCAGTGCAGCGGGACGTTATGCTTTTGACTTTTATTTCTTATGCCACCCAGATGTTCTAGGCCTCTAGTTTTTAATTCTCTAGCTTGTATATTGGATGACTGTATATTGGATGCCGCAACTACACTGCAACAGATACACCACATTAACCGATTTGCAGTGTATAAACTGTTTGATTTGAAATGTAATGCCCGTCTTTGTGCAGGTAAAATGAACTATTTTTTTCTTTTGTTTGCTGCACGTATGACACATTTTAGATCTTTCACATCTGTGAAAGCCTGTGTGTTTAAAAAATGGGATTTTTTTGAGGTTCCCAACTCCTGAAGGACACTGGGGGCCAAAGTTTGTTTTAAAGAGTCGGCCCGTTTAAAGATGATGTTAGGCCTGTCAGGGACAATGTCAGGGTCGAGTTTCAGGATGGGCCAACATTTGTTTAAAGCCATTTTAATTTCCTTCGCCCTGTTGTTATATTTGGTTAAGAAAGAAAAGGAGAAATCACGATGCACCTTTTTCTGGTCCCTTTTCCTCAGGAGAGTACCTCTCTCAATGGACCTTACTTGTGCCATGCTAGACTCCAGAAGGCTTCTAGGGTAATTCCTCTGGGAAAATTTCTCCACCAGCATACCACTCTGTTCTGCAAAATCAAGTTCTGTGCTACAGTTCCTTTTTATTCTCATAATCTGTCCCTTGGGGATATTCTGCAGCCACACAGGGTTATGACAACTATTAAAATCGATGAAACCATTCCCGTCAGATGGCTCAAAGAAAGTGCGAGAATGAATATCGTGCTCGTGAACAAAAAGAGTGAGATCTAAAAAATCTACGGTATTGGTGTGAATGTTATAAGGGAATTTTAAGTTATAAGTGTTGAGATTGATATAAGAAATGAAATCGTCCAGGCGGTCTCTAGAACCTTGCCAAATTATTAGTACATCATCTATGTAACGCCGCCAGAGCACTAGGTTTGCGCTAAAAGGATTATCCATCCATATTTGTTTTGCTTCCCAATCCGCCACATGGATGTTGACATAACTAGGCTCAAACCTAGTGCCCATGGCTGTACCGCACAATTGTAAATAAAACTGACGTTCAAACCAAAAATAATTGTGAGTTAAAATAAATTCAACACAATTCAAAATAAAATCCGTCTGAGAAGAATGGATCATGGGGTCCTTTTCAAGTGTCTCCCTGACTGTTTGGATCCCTTTTATATGGGGTATGGCTGTGTATAGAGAGGACACATCGACTGTGGCCCACAAGAAATCTGGGAACGATTTGTTTTCTAGTAAATTTGATGATGCCACTCCCTCTACCGGCCTCTTTTATAAATTAGAGAGGCTGGCTGAGAGAGATGTACGAAAATGGTGGGAGGTTTCCTTTCTGGAACAATATATAAAACTGAATGTCATTCCTAGAGGTTTACATATACAAAAGACCCCAGCCTTTGGGCTGGATGATGAAAAGTTTATGTCTAAATGGAACGAAGTGCTACACAAATGCTCCACTGACCTTATTAAGCTGCTTATTAACTATCAGCAGACCAGTCTGGAACTGATTAAAAATGAGACTAGAATGGTAGAAGATCAGATTCATAAAGAGATAGATTTAGAGACCATAGAAAGGAAAAGTAATGCTCTTAGTGAAAAGATCAAAAAAATTAAGGAGGAGGTAGTCAGGATTAAAAGTGGAAAAATTAGGAGAGATAAAGAGGACTACCAGAAAGGTACACACAAAATTGAAAATAAACGTCCACCTAGATATAGAGATTATGGAGCACAAATGGACAGTTATTCTACATCCCTTAGAAATTCTGGAAATAGATTTGAATCCCAATCATGTAATTGGCACAATAGGGCCGCACCCAGAACACCCGCCCAATACACACACACCCGTAGAAAACAAAGTCCAGAGGGACACAGAAAAGAAACATCTTACAGAAAAATGAGGGCATGGGAAGGCCCCCGTAGACAACAGGATAGACCATATGAAAGAGATAGATACCGCCAGGGTCGAAATTCTGTATATAATGGAGACCAGGATGTCTCATATGATTACAGACAAGGCACTAGGGAGAGTTTTTCAGGGATGGCCACAAAGGAGATATTACTGAGACAGAGTTATCTGAAGCCCCACAACGAAATTGAAACCAAAAACAGATTTTCCCCACTGGCCCCGTCTCCAAGAAAGAGAAGGAGAATATACGGAGACCTAAAGGAAAAAGAGGAGGGGGAGGGGGAGGCGGAGTCAAATCTGGAATAAAAAAAACCCGAGATTTTGTCATTGTCAATATTTCAAAAGTCTAATTAAGTGACAGTGAAATTAGTTTGCAAGCAAAGGGCCTTAAATTTGCCCCTTCCAGAGGTCCAAGTGGTTTTGATTTATTTGTTGATGCCCAGAAATATTTACGTAAATTGACAACAAAAAGATTTTTCTCTAACAAGGACCAAGCCCGACTTGGCTGTACAGCCGTATAGGGACCAAAAGTCAATTCTGACCAAGTTAACTCCTTGGATGGCTAGACAGATATAGGCAGTGTCACAGAAGTTAACCCCTTTATCCACACACTCCCTCACACACATATACAGTCAGTCTGTCACTCACACTAACACACACTCTCACTCACACTGACATACACACACTCACTTACACTGACATACACACACACTCACACTGACATACACACACTCACACTGACACACACACACACACTCACTCACACTGACATACACACACTCAATCACACTGACATACAAACTGACACACACACACTCACTTACATACACACACACTCACTCACACTGACATACACACACACTCACTCACATTGACATACACTCACTCACTCTCACTTACACTGACATACACACACACACACACACACTCACTTACATATACACACACTCACACTGACATACACACACTCACACTGACATACACACATTCTCACTCACACTGACATACACACACTCTCATTCACACTGACATACACACACACTCACTCACTCGACAAAAGTTATTTGTTGATGCCCAGAAATATTTACGTAAATTGACAACAAAAAGATTTTTCTCTAAGAAGGACCAAGCCCGACTTGGCTGGATATCCGTATAGGGACCAAAAGTCAATTCTGACCAAGTTAACCCCTTGGATTGCTAGACAGATATAGGCAGTGTCACAGAAGTTAACCCCTTTATCCACACACTCCCTCACACACATATACAGTCAGTCTGTCACTCACACTGACACACACACACACTCACTCACACTGACATACACACTGACACACACACTCTCACTCACACTGACATACACACTCACTCACTCTCACTTACACTGACATACACACACACTCACTTACATACACACACACACTCACACTGACATACACACACTCACACTGACATACACACACACTCACTCACACTGACATACACACACTCACTCACACTGACATACACACTGACACACACACACTCACTTACATACACACACACTCACTCACACTGACATACACACACACTCACTCACATTGACATACACTCACTCACTCTCACTTTCACTGACATACACACACACTCACAATGACATACACACACACTCACACTGACATACACACACTCACACTGACATACACACACACTCACTCACACTGACATACACACTCTCACTCACACTAACATACACACACTCTCATTCACACTGACATACACACACACACTCACTCACTCATACTGACAAAAGGGCCCAGGGCCTTAAAAAAAAAAAACAACAACAAAAACGGGGCATCTGCCCAGGGCCCACTAATTCCTGGGGGCCCCATGGCAGCTGCCCCGTGGGCCCCCGCCAGGCCGGCCCTTTAATAGGGCAGCTGCCCCAATTGGTACTTTGCTGCTCAGTGCAGCTTTTGTTTTCTTTTTTTTCTTCTGCAGCTTGAGTAAAGGAAGACCCCGCGAATCAGGTGAAACCTCTCAATTCTCCTGATTGGCTGAGAGTTCAGAAGCCTCCCGTGATTGGCTCAGCCCCTTTTTGACACAGAGCTCAAAGCACAGAGATGCAGAGAGGTAAGTTATACAGTTAGACAGTGTGTGTGTATGTCAGTGTGAGTGAGTATGTGTGTGTATGTCAGTGTGCGTGAGTGTGTGTGTATGTCAGTGTGAGTGAATGTGTGTATGTCAGTGTGAGTGTATGTGTGTGTGTCAGTGTGAGTGAGTGTGTGTGTATGTCAGTGTGAGTGAGTGAGTGTGTATGTCAGTGTGAGTGAGTGTGTGTGTACATCAGAGTGAGTGTGTGTGTATGTCAGTGTTAGGGTTGCCACCTGACCGGTATTTTACCGGCAGGCCGGTAAAAAATTGGCTTCAGGCCAATGTTAAGTCTATGGAGACAGTACTAAGGCCGGTATTTTTCTGAAGAAAAGGTGGCAACCCTAGTCAGTGTGAGTGAGTGAGTGTGTGTGTATGTCAGTGTGAGTGAGAGTGTGTGTATATGTCAGTGTGAGAGTGTGTGTGTATGTCAGTGTGTGTGTGTGTATGTCAGTGTGAGTGAGAGTGTGTGTATGTCAGTGTGAGTGAGTGTGTGAGTATGTCAGTGTGAGTGTGTGTATGTTAGTGAGTGTATGTCAGTGTGAGTGTGTGTATGTCAGTGTGAGTGAGTGTGTGTGTATGTCAGTGTGAATGAGAGTGTGTGTATGTCAGTATGAGTGAGTGTGTGTATGTCAGTATGAGTGAGTGTGTGTATGTCAGTGTGAGTGAGTGTGTGTATGTCAGTGTGAGTGTGTGTGTATGTATGTAAATGAGTGTGTGTGTATGTCAGTGTAAGTGAGAGTGAGTGTGTATGTATGTCAATGTAATTGAGAGTGTGTGTATGTCAGTGTGAGTGAGTGTGTGTGTATGTCAGTGTGTGTGTGTGTGTGTGTGTGTGTGTATGTCAGTGTGAGTGAGTGTGTGTGTCACTGTGAGTGACAGACTGACTGTATATGTGTGTGAGGGAGTGTGTGGATAAAGGGGTTAACTTCTGTGACACTGCCTATATCTGTCTAGCCACCCAAGCAGTTAACTTCTCTGACACTACCTCTGTCTAGCCACCCAAGGGGTTAACTTCTGTGACACTGCCTATATCTGTCTAGTCACCAAAGGGGTAAACGCCTCTGACACTACCTAGATCTGTCTAGAAACCCAAGGGGTTAACTCCTCTGACACTGCCTAGACCTGCCTAGCCACCCAAGGGGTTAACTCCTTCGACACTGCCTATATCTGTCTAACCATCCAGGGGTTAACTCATCTGACACTGCCTATATATGTCAAGCAATCCAGAGGTTAAATCCTCTGACACTGACTATATCTGTCTGGATTTTGTTACAGGTCATTGGTCACATTAGGTGCCCCCCCCCTTGATAATTTATCAATTAATATGTGACATCCAGCGGATGCGGACCCCTACTTTAAGTCATATATTCATTTATAAACTATGGGGGGGGGGGTCCAGAATTTTTTTCAGCAAGGTGCCCTGACAATTCTGATGGTGGCCCTGGCCGGGCCCCTTGGAGTGATGCCACTGGGTGGAAGACACAGAGAGGTTTCAGAATTTGAGAAGTAGTTAGCAATGAACAGGAGACAGCAGCTTTTTCAGGAATTTATATCCCTAAATTAATGTTATAGTATAGTGATATATTGGAGTAGATGCAATGCCTGCAATGTTGCATATAAAGGTTTTTCCACCAGAAATGTAATGCAAGAATCATTTTGTACACCTGTGTATTAAATGATTTACATCAGAAAAATTCACCAGCTGCTCCAAAATAAAAAAGTGTTCGAATTAAGAATTTGTTGCAGGCAATGTATAAAAAGTAGCAAAATTGTGCAACACAGAGGTGAAAAGCAGGGAGCTGTCCAGGCAATGGCAGTTCATGGCACTTCCTTAGAGGAGGAATATGCTCTTGGCACTAGAGGGAGGAGGTTGTAGTGGAAGAGGAGGTTGTAGTATTGATGGGGAGAGGACGTAAAGAGGGCAGGAGAGAGCCAGAAAGGGAGAGGAAGTAGTAGTCAGAAGGGGAGAGGAGGTAGTTGCAGGGGGATAGGAGGTAGTAGGAGAGAGGGGAAGCAGATAGAGCAGAAAGGAGGTAACCAGGTGGAGAGAGGAGCTAGTAGTTGGGATTGGTGATGAGGTAGAGAGTAAAGCAGGTAGCTGGGAGGGGAGAAGAGGGAGCCAGGAATTGAGAGGAGGTAGTCAGAGGGCAAGAGGAAGCAGCCGGGGGGGGGGGTGGGGGGGGGCTTTGGGACAGGAGGTAGTCAGATGGGAGAGATGAGAAAAGAGTCCATTGAGCACGGTGTACAGCAGTAATCCGCAGGAGGTGAAGGAGGAGTTTTCTGCCTGGAGTGGATTATGTGTCTGTTTTTGTTCTCTCTTTATTTGTGTGTTCCCATTTCAAGATAAGCAGACACCGCTGTGCACATATATTTTGAAGGTTGTATATGAAAATTTGTATTACTTCTTATTTAGCGCACCCTTATTTTTATTTGAATCTTTTATATTTTATCCATTTCGGTGGCTCCCAGTCCTGTAAATGGTAGGTGGGGAGGGGGAATAGCTAGTTGCCCAGGTTCCTGATACATGTAATTAGAGGATAACTGCATTTGCCCAACTCCAAGCCCCATTTATTATATAGGGGGCAGAGCTACTATCATATTTTTATTTTTCCTTCCCCATATTGAAGGGGGTGGGAGCTAGTTTAATCTCTCTCTACTTCATTTCGGATTGCTTCACCAATATTTCAGTCGTGGCAAAATGGTAAGCTAATTGGGCATTTGAGGGGGAGCAAATCTGTCTGAGGTTGGAGTATAAAATTAGTGTAATTTTGAACTCCAATCTTGGATTTTAATGAATAGCCCCCATTAAGTAATCTGGGCTGATTTACATAACAGACTGTGTAATGGTCTGCTAATGACCAGAAATTGAAGGACTCTTCAGGAAAGCAAGGAAACCTAAATGTTGATGGTAGATAAGAACAAGTTTGTAATCAAGTCTGCCTATTTAAATCAGGATTTTTAAGATCATCTATCTAATGCGCTCTCTCGTGAAATATTTTGTTTTCCATAAAAGGATCTTCCAAACTGTGTCTTAGTTTCCCCTACATACTTTCTTGAAGCATCTTCATTGTTTTAAAAGGAAAAATCAGATGCTCTATGGTACAAATAATTAAGTAAGACATTTGACTGAAATATTAGACAAAGTACAAAATCATTTATACCCTCAGGAGAATGCAGTCAAATAGATGTCAAACAAGGGATTACATTTTTAAAAAGTGAGGTAAAAAAAAATAATAATTACTAAACATTTATATATAGATGTCCCTAATTTAAAATTTTCTGGGAGGGAATGTGGTCAGGGGCCTGTGGTGAGTCACTGGCCCTGTAGGATTTAATTATTTATCTTATAAGGTCTGGGGGTCTTTATGGGGGAACTGGTGTATAATAATGCGCCAGTGCCCCTTGACCCCTTACTAAACAGGGAGTTCGGGAGCCATTTGGTCGGATCCCTGACCCATTAACAGTGGGAAGAGCTAGGACTACTTGGCCAGGCCCCTGATGCATGTGATTAGGGGCTTGGAGCATTTGCTCAGCTTCTAGCCATGATTATTATAGGGGCACTTGCTCTGACCCCCAATATTTGTATTAGGATGCCTGGAGCCTTTGTTCAATTCCCAGCAGCAGTTCTTATAGGGGTGTGCCAGGGCTATTTTTTCTGGCCCTCCATTATGTGAAATTAGGGTATGGAAGCATTTGCCCAGCTCCCAGCCACGTATATGGGGGCCACTTACCTCCCAACTCAAACGCCCTTTGTTTATTTACATTACCATTATAGTGACATCGATTTACGCAACACAAAGTACTAGGCTGACCACATAGCAGTTTTATTCAGGCACATCTGTAAAGGATGCATACTAAATGGCTGGACAGGTTAGAACAATTACTGCAGACCAATCTATAATTTACGGATCAGAGCCCTGGAGTATAAACTTTTCATAAGCGTCCCTGAATTAAATGGTGTTACCGTTACTGTACTTTATCCAGGGCATAATAGGAAATTACATACTGTACAAGTTTAGCCTATGACTAAGTAACTCCCTGTTTTGTATGAAACTCATAAGGCAGTGTGGATATGATGTTAATATCTGCTCATTTTTGACTTTGCTGTGCTTTTCTACAAACCCAGTATTGCTTTTACCTTTTTGGATAATGAGATACAAATCAGTTGAAGCTTACTCCTCCTTTGCATACTTTTCGGCATAACATACATACTATGTTAGTTAAACAGACTGATAAATGAGGTAGAGAGACCTACTTGCAAACTTACTATTTAATTACCATTAATTACCATTTAATTACCATTAGCAAAAGTGAAAATTAAACCCGAGTGTATCTTAGTGTTCCTTTTATTTTTAAATGAAGGTTAATAAGATATGTACAGTAAGATGTGATGAATTTGTATTATTACTGAGAATAAACGAATGTATATTTATACAGTGAGCTCTGGGGTTAACACAAACATGTTTTTTTTCATGGGATGACACAGTCTGGCTGTTGGCTCCTAGTAGGAAAAACATCACAATTAAATGACCACGGCAACCCCAGCTCATGTAGCTGGGAAACACAGAGGTGCTCCGCATATAGACAGACTGATCGACATGGTTTCAGAGCACCCCCATCAACAGAGCAGCTAGGAACAAGGAGGGTACACAGAAAGGGTCGCAGTGCTGGAAAGCATGGCAGCTCCTGAAATATCTGAGAAGAGAAAAAAATATAATAGCATCAACTGCTTCCCTATGCAGATCCCTGCTTCTTCTGGCCTTGGGACTAAAATATAACAAAACCTGTGGATGACAAGTTCACATTCAGGTAGGTACATGCACTTAAAAGACAACCATCACAAAAAAATTACAAAAAGTTATGTGTAATTGAAAGATTGCATCAAGTTTAAACAAATAAGTTCTGTTTAGTTGATTGCACCAAATGTAGATATTTTAAATAGAATTGCAATCTATGTGCTGGGGCAAGTCCTGTGTGTGCAATCTAAGTTCTGGGGTAAGTCTTGGGTAATGGGACAAGTCCCGTGAGTGTTGTGGTAAGTCCCGAGTGCTGGGGCAAGTCCAGAGTGCAATCTAAGTGTTGGGATAAGTCCTGAAAGTGCAATCTGGGTGCTGGGGTAAATTTGGGTGCTGGGGCAAGTTCTGTAAGTGCAGTCTGAGTGCTGAGGTAAGTCCTGTGAGTGCAATCTGTATGCTGAGGTAAGTCCTGGATGTTGGGACAAGTCCAGTGAGTGCAATTTGCATGCTACTGTAAGTCCTGGATGCTGGGGCAAGTCCTATGAGTGAAGTCTGGGTGCTGGGGTAAATCAAAATATGCACCCAGTATGTTTACAAGGTTATATCTCATACTGCCCTGATATATACCAATATATACCCCTGCACAGGCCAATTCAAATAACCTTGTGTACAAACTGGGGCCTATGTATAGCCCTGTGCACAGAATATAGATCAGGCCAGTGTGTGAGCTATACCCTTATGTACATACTGGGGGTAGGGTCGGCCTTAAGTGTTCAGGCGCCCTGTGTGGGCCACCCCCGTGGCACCCTCCCTCTTCTCTACCATCATGTCTGTCTCTTTCCTTTCCCTCCATGTTTGTCTCTCTCCTCTTCCTTTCCATGTCTGTCTCTCTCCAACCCCTCCATTTTATGCCTCTCAACCTTCCCATGAATGTCTCTCCTCTCCCCATGTCTGTCTGTCACCACCCATATTTGTTCTTTTGCCTCCTCCCCAAATCTGTTGTTATCTCTTTCCCCTTCCCAAATCTGTTCTCTCTCCCCATATCTGTTATCTCTTCTCCCTCTCATTTCGATTATCTCTTGAGGGTGGGAGGGGGGAGATCTTCTTTTTTCCCCAGCCAGTGCCTCTATCGGCAAACTTTTTTTTTTAAGTGGCGGGCGGCCCCTGGGGTGCGGTCGCACAGTTCGCACACGCCAAAGGTGGCCCTGACTGGGGGTATATATTGCCCTGTACAGGGATATATATCAGTCTCTATAAATAATAAACTCTTCCAATGTGCTTTAAAATGCATTGTTTTTTACCTTTTATGAACAAGAAAATAATGTGATGCTATTGGGCTGGTATATTATTATTTCCAGGGCTGTTTTTCCACCCAGTCCGGCAGTGTTTGCAAATCAAGCCACAGTTGATGTCATAAACAGGAGAGGCCACAGAAAGCATATTTTTATGTTAACTTATGCGCCTTTGAATGCAATTCTTCTAACACAATGTATATTCACTAGCAATGTTTAGGTAGATAGAGTCCCTTTAAGTTTTGTTAATATTTTGTTAACTGCATATTTGTTCTATATTATAGTTTAATTTTTTTGCCATTTTTCTTTTTCTGTTGTGGAGAATATGAATGAGCATATGAATAAGCAGCAATTTTTCTCTATTGGTTTCCATTAAATACGGTTACAAAAAATGTTTTGCTGCATATGGATAATACCTATGCCACATGAGCCAGTTGCATTTATGTTTTACATTAAAAGTAAAATTGATATAGCCGACAGTAAGACAATTAGCACCCATTCTGTATTTACATCTTTTAAAGCTGAATGCATAATCAACACTCATAGGTCAGTTACGATGAACATTCCTTAACACTGATTCAACAATACAATGGTCAGGAACAAACTTGGTTTGCTCCTTCTGCTAGAATAGCTTAGCTGGCCATGGATAATGCATACCGTATATACTCGAGTATAAGCCGAGTTTTTTAGCAAATTTTTTGTGCTGAAAAATGCCCCCCTCGGCTTATACTCGAGTCGGTGTCTGGAAAAAAAAAAATCTAAAACTTACCTCGTTCCTGCTCCGTCTCCCGGTGCTCTGAAGGTCCGTGGCTGTGAGGGAAGCGTTGTGCGCTCCCCTCCAACAAAGTGTGTTTTTTTTAAACAAACTTTATTGATCCGCGCGGCTGGAGGGGAGTTCACAACGCTTCCCTCACAGCCACGGACCTTCAGAGCACCGGGAGACGGAGCAGGAAGAGGTAAGTACTGGGGTCTGGGGAAGGGGGGGGGAGGAGGGTGGCATAACGAGCATACTAAGGGGCAATATCCTGTAATATTAAATGGCATATTGGGGGCAAAATCCTGGCATATTAAATGGCATATTGGGGGCAATATCCTGGAATATTAAATGGCATATTGGGGGCAATATCCTGGCATATTAAAATGGCATATTGGGGGCAAAATCCTGGAATATTAAATGGAATATTGGGGGCAATATCCTGGAATATTAAATGGCATTTTGGGGGTAATATCCTGGCATATTAAATGACATATTGGGGGCAATATCCTGGAATATTAAATGACAGATTGGGGGCAATATTTACCAGTAGCTGCCTCATTTCCCACCCTAGGCTTATACTCGAGTCAATATTTTTTCCCAGTTCTTTGTGGTAAAATTAGGTGCCTCGGCTTATATTCGGGTCGGCTTATACTGGAGTATATACGGTAATTAAATCTTTACAAATTCCCCCTTTTTTAACAAAGCATAATGCAAGGCAAACTCAATTCTTCTTGCAGGAGGAAATCACCAGGTTTTTCCTGCATTATGCAAAATTAAGTCAGGTACTTTTTAGTCAATAGGTCAAATAACCTGCTTTGGTGATGATCACATCCGTACTGTCCACCCATATGGTCAACAATGGAGTTAATTTATCTCATATTATTAAATCCCATAGGCTGCAATACAAAAATTTGAGGTAAAAACCAGTGATAGTGATATGTTGAGTCACTGAATAGGGCCCAACGAGTATTCTTTTTTTGGAGTAGAAATGAACATACCTTGTATCCTTTGAGTAGTTCACTGGCTGCTGGTTGCTCATGTAGTGACATCCAAAGATTGGGGAATACGGTGAGATTATAAGAGAAACCTTTGCATAGAGGAACCTTCAGGGGCTGACATGGAGTCACTGTCGTAGAAGCAACCAAGATATAGTCAATACTCATCAGTTTTCCTTGTTGATATTACAGGGTCTTTTATTGTTGCAGGTCAGACTAATATATTAACAATCATGTCAGAAATGTCTGTTTAGGTCACAGGTCAGAAATGATACCTGGATCTGGGTCAAATCTTTCTGGACAATCGAGCTCATCTCTTCCATCTGGACAGTCAACCCAGCCATCACAGACCAACTGCGGGGACCGACACTGACCATCACCACATCTTAATTCATTGAGGTCACATTCAACTAGAAGGAATGAATAGATTAATTAGCACACCGGGGCAATAGTAAAATGCCAAATCTGTAGAGAGTGAGTGAAAGAATTAAGAAAATATTATAACAGACATACAAACCTGATATTTAATAGTGATTAGGGTAAACTAGTTTTTCACATGTAGGGAATATCATACTTACCTGTTGAAGCATTAAGGGCTTCGTAGGTGGCAAAAAACCCGAGGCCTGACTCTTCTTCATCTGACACAAACAGTATATACATCTGAGGTCCAGAGGAGGTAAGGATGGGAGGGATTGTTGACCCACAGAACCTGGGGAAGAAATAATGCAGTCAAATTGTAAGCTCTCTGCAGATATGATATATAGAACAATTTTTTATTACCACAACTATAAGGGATTGTATAACTTTTATTATGAGACAAACTGCTACACCAAGTATAATTATATTGTTAGCTGGTAGATCTACTTGTATGGGTATGAATTTCACCTCCACACCACAATAAGGAGAAAATGGGTTAGTGTGTTTTATTTTGCTAACCTTCCCTTCATACTGGCAGCTCCAAGTCCAGCACTGTCATGGATCTCCACATAGTCAAATGTGCAGTCTGTCTCCATTTCCAGGCTGAAGTTGTGGAATTTAACTTGTATAATTAATTCATCAGGGACAGTAACAAGCCACCGACAAACCATTTTTCCAGGGTATTTCTCAGGATGGTTGGGGGACGAAAAGGACCCTTGTAAGCCTCTTAGGGAACCCCCACAGTCTGGGAACATAAACAGAGTTTTTTTTCTGTTGCAAATCTGCCTACAGACAACAGCTTGATAGCTCGCCTTACTGCTGTCCTTACAGTTCATAGAACTTTACGGATTTTCAACCTTGTTACTTTGGCCTTAAGTTTGCAATTCCCTTGTCAATTCCCTGCAATTCATTCTTTCATGAAAAAAAGACCATACTATATTTTGGCAGAGAAGAACCATTTGACCCAGGTGTCTGCCCACAGTTCTGTCTGCTGTAAAATTCTCAAATCTTATCTGGCCTTGTTCAGGATAGCCTTCTGCTTATCCCACACATGCTAATCTACACATTATTACACTGCATTTAATCTCCTATGGCTTCATTCATATTTGTCCTATATTTGTAGATATTATTGCTTATCTTTGTGTTTACCCCTAGGCCTATTTAGCCCTCAATGTGGTACCCCACTGTTTCTGGCTGCAGTTGTTTTCATCCTTCTGGTCTGTACAGTCCGGTATTCCATCACACAGCGCTGGCAGCAGGAGGCAGCGGTGTCCATCACACAGGAATTCATCCCATGAACAGCTCCCTGTGCATAGTTAGAGTTAGACAAAAAAAAATAAGATGGACTGCTATAAATCCATGCCAGTATCATAATCCACAACTATCAGAGACTTACTCTCACTGGGTTCAATCATCCTATAAGTAGCCAGAAAGCCCTTGGCATTTATGCTGTTATCAGATCTGAAAGTGAGTTGCAGCCAGTGGGATCTAGAGATGAAAGTGGTAGGTGCAACAGAGCCACAGAACCTGTCACGGATCCCAGAGACAATACAGTGAAACATTGTACAATGAACAATGCTTGGATGACTAGCATTCACAGATTCTTTTTTTTAAAAAAAGACTTTATTTCCAACATCAAAATTTTACAAAAAAATGTGTTAACTCACTTCTTATAATTTACATTAATACATACATACATTTGTGCATTTATATTTACATATTCTTCAGGAAAAGTTATGCATTTCTCTTCACCTGCATTTGTCCATCTTATTTTAGACGTTTTCATTCCAACTAACATTGAAGGGGAATAGGGATTATCTCTGTTCTATCTCCTTTTTCCTATATGCTTACCTACTTTCCATTTTGTTAACTCATCTTTTTACTATACAGCCTTTTATAACTTTCCTTCCCTTTATTTCCTTTATTTCTTCTTTTCCCTTCCCCTTCCTTCCTCTTCCTTCCTTTCTAAAGCTTTTCCTTCATCTTTTTCTTATTCCTTCTCATCTCATCATGCATACTTCCATTTACCCATTTGTTTATTTATTCATTCTTACCTTCCTTAGGTTCCGTCTTCTATTTTCAGTTTCATATCACCTCCTTCTGCCCTCCATACAAGGCGCTTATCTTTTTTACTTTTATTATCCATGTCTTTTTACTTTTTATATATACAAAATATATTATTGGTAATTATAATTTCTATTTACTCATCAATTGTGTCCAAACATTAGTCCAGATTATAGTTATTTTTCAACAGATAGTGATAAATGCTATTGCCCTGATAACATTATTAGATGCAAATAGATATTGGAATAAATAATAAAAAGCAAACATATTGTAAATCCCTGGTTGCTTGTTTGGATCAATAGCTGGTTCCAGTGGCAGGATTATAAAGGGAAGTGTATGCCTGTTAAATACATTTACATTTGATGCTGTCCATTTCTATTTGCTATCTGGTAACAGTATTAGTCTGCAGTTGCTCAAGTCTTATTGTATTTTAATTGAAGTTCCTTATGTCTTAAAGGACAACTGTCTGCAAAAAAATAAGTTATGTTTAATTGAAAGATTGCATCAAGTGGAGGCATTTTAAATGCATTAATGACAAAATACACATAACGTACATTATTAAGCTCTATTCGCTTTTATAGCTCTATCAGGGGGCTGACATTTTGTTTAGAATCTTGGGCCAGATGAAGGATGAGCTGACCCAATATGTCTGGCCTTTGATACAAGCAAAGTAAAGCATTTTACAAGTATGAGGATAAACTGGCATGTACTTTTGATAGAACATGCGATTGGCAGCTGTCATACTTCCCAGGGAAGCAGGCAACCTGGTCAGATCGTCAACTGTTTTGACCCTTGTCAGAGGGGACCTTACCTAAGTCTCTATACTAGCAGACAGAGTACCCTGCTTAATGGAGACCCCAATCTGTCAGCATGTGCCAGCATCCAGACTGGCTCTGCCTCAGAGCTGAGGCAGAGCAAAGAGTAAAATAAAAAATATATGAATGGGTACCTCCTCTCACGGGAAAAAATATTGCACACACAATCTATAAAGATAAACGTGAGGATACTTTTTTTTAAATAATTGCAATTTTTAAAAAAAAAGTTTCTTTGTCCTGTATTTTTTTGCCGACAGGTCTCCTTTAACTCTGCTTTGTTAGACAACTATTTATTCGAACTATTTACTTATTCCCTGTACCTTTTAACTTGCATCATGACAGTAGATTTCCTGTTGACACGTTACCTGTTTGTAGCATTCCCATCTGTTAGCTCCAACCAATCATTGTGACAGCTCCCATACCCTTCTATGTCTAACACTACAATCTTCAGCTGAACCACTTGAAGCATCCCTGCATCCAGCATCCAGGTACAGCTGGAGTTGGGCAGATAGAATTGAGGATAATTTGGAGAACTGAAGGATCCTTGAGAGTCATTCAAGAGGCCACCACACCCTAAAACAATAATGGATTGGCTATGTAATTACAATTGGTGGTAACATTTTAAGGGTGGAGGTTAGTATAACCCTAGCTGTTTCTGACAATCAAATGGTTATAAATCCTCTTGCTGGATCAACCATGTAGTCAGCGTACCCATCTCACAGACACACATACTTAATGGTACTTTAATCAATGTGTTAACTAATTCTATACGATAAATACCGAGTACAACAGAAAAGATAAATCTTCTTAAAACTGTCCCCAATTCATTTTAATATGAAGGTTTTTGGTGGCAATAAAAAATGTTTTTGCAGTATATCATACTTGTAGGTGCTGTATATGTAAACCCAACAATGTTATCAATGGCTTCTGGTTCTAAAAGGTTGCTGCTGTGCGTCTGGGAGTCAAACACTATGTTGATATCAGATTTACGTCCTGTTCCAAGAGAAAAATTGATTAGTAATACATTAGTTTGTTGTTCTAAGATCTAATGACAAGACTCAAGCTAGGTGAACCCAACACATTGGCGCTTACGTGAGAGCAGTATTCCCAGAGTGAGGCTGAATATCAGGATCAGTAGCAGGATAAAGATTATGATGGAAATGATTGTCATACGATTAGGCCGGGGTCTCCACAGAAAAAAATTTCCACTCTGCAGGGAGACTGATTGACAAGTAAAACTAGACAGAACATTCACTGTCAGGTGAAGTACACTTTATTAGGAAGCCTGCTATGTGATATAAACATACACAAATGCAGACAAACTGATTTACATTATAGGTTCATTCACCTCACACAGATTACTCCTCTGACTAAATATATCTTATTCCATCCAAAGTGGCAGAATCATTTTATGGGGTATGATGAATAATTGAGGCAAGATGGATGACATCCTCACTTAAACTTGGTTTTATATATTATACTAGGAATTTGTATGTTAATCCAACCAGAAATGCATTATTTTAGAAATATAAGTAGTTAAGTTGCTTCAAGCTCTAGTGGCTACTTTTCTTTTTGAAGTACATGTGTGTGCATGCAATATTATCAGTATCATACATTCCAGAGGGATTTAAAACACCATGGTAGGCTTCAATCTTACCAGTGCTGACTAGGCAGGACTCTGGCATGTAATCTCTGTCTGTGGCAGATCCTGCATGAAACAGCTCTACTATAGGATCAACAACAAGATTGCAGAACTTCACCTGTTATAGAGAAAAACAAAACAAACACAAAAAACCAAAACTTTACTCCAGCACCTAAAATATGGAAGGATCTGTCAGTGTTTGAAACTGCTATACTTGCTTCAAGCAGATCTTCCCCTTACTGATTTGAATGGTCTTAGCCATACTTAAATATACCAATTGGGCCAAATTCCACAATAAAAATGTTATAATAATGTGCCAAAGTGATTCAAGTGATTTATAAACACAAGTAAGAGGTCTGTAGATATGCTCATCGTGCTCAGTAAAAAGGGCAATAGAAACTCATTGAAACAAAGATTTTGAAAAAGCTTTATACTTGATCCAAAACTAAAAGTGCAAAAAAGCTGCAATTTTACCTGAGCGATGATTCTCATGGTATTTTGCCCATTAACTAGCATACAGCACCGAAGGGCTTATATTTAAAAAAAAAACAAAAAAAAAAAACGCTGGGTTCTTCCATTTCCCTTTGCTACCCTAGCACAAGCTCCAAACATTCACCTACCACCACAATAAAGGTAATGGCTCTCACCCTCCATCTCACATTCTCCCTCCATTTTACCCCCTCCATCCAGCTCATCACCCCACTCACCCTCCATTTCACCCCACTGGCATCATCATATTAATCTATGTATATGTATTTATTGCTTATATTATATATACACCTATTGCTCATTGGCATCATATATATATTTTATAACCAGATCCAAGCATGTGAGATTCTTTACTTGTATCAAATCTGTCATTAGCTCCAGATCTTTTGGCAACCTAGCAACGCCCCTGGTAATGGGCGTGGGGGCTGCCATAACATCTCCTTGTCTACACACCTGAACCCACAATAAGGATTTAGGGGACTGTTCACTCAACCTGCCATTATGATGAGAATAACAGAGACCAGAGGTGTCCAACTGATTTACACCCACAATAAAATGTATTGGTACACAGGGTGACCTATTGACAACCCCCTGCTTGACCTCCCAATTAAATAAACAATGAGGGCAAAAGCCCTTTGCTACCCATGATCTTGCAATGTCCAGTAAATAAATGGGGATTAGGAAGATAGGATGTTCCCAGTTTTCCATTACCCATGATCTCTCATCAACCAGGAAATGTCTCAACAGAAAAACCCCAGGAAATAGCCTTCATCTACTGTTGAAGATGGGCTCAGACTGAAATAAAGAACTGTTAGGGCTAAAATTGTGATAACACCTTCACAAATATATGCAGTGCATATTCAAAGCACTCTCTGGTGACCTGTTCATTAATGGAACTTGTTCTACAAAGGACACAAATGAGGAAAGGATATTTCACTCCTACATGAGAAATGTTTCTTCTAGAATCAGAATAGTGAAGATCTTGGCCTATACATTATAGATGTAAAACATTAGCAAAACACTTATTTATAAGGCTGCAATAGATAAACATTCTTAGAAGTACCGTAATTAATCAAAAATGCAAAAAGAAATCCTACTAAAATGTTGGATTATTTTTCCCTTTTTGAATATTCCAATATTGGAAAATACTAGGGTGGAATTATTTGCCTACTTTTCAATCAGCAGCAGCAATATGGATATGTGAAAGGTTCACTCAAAGAACTTGAGTCTTTTTTTTTTGGTTCAGTATAAACAACTAAAGTATGTTTATATATTTTACTTAGCAAAAACACTGCCTTATTTATGAACTCTTAAAAAATGCCAGCCTGCCTTCCCCTCTCAGTAGGAGGAATAATCATGCAAATGAAGCCAAGTTTACCATGGTTAACATTGGGGAGAGTGATATATTTTTATTTAAAAACAAGACCATGAAAACACAAGGAGACTTGTACTGCACTTTATATCCCGATCAGGGATAATTAGGGGGGTAATTAGGCCTGGTATTATGTCTTACCTCCTCTTCAGATCCTTTGCAGAGTGACAGTGTTATGTTCTCACTCATTTTATTCTGTTTCAAACATATAGAGTAAGCAATAATATTCAGTTGCTGGAAGACACAAAAGAGCAAATACAAAACAGGAATAGTATCATACCCCCACTACCCCGCTTGACCCATGGTACCCATGGTTCAGGCTGTATAGGATGCAGAGATGTTTTGTGTTATTGTCATTGAGGCAGTGTAAAGGCAAACATATTCTAACTTGTGTTATGGAGTCATTGATACAAATCTATTGAAAGGTTTAATGTGACATTTAACCTTTAAATATGACTTTTATGTAGCGGTGCTGAGATAATACCATTTCAATGACATATGTGTACTTTACTGTAATAAATCAATTATTCAGAAAATATCTCTTTGATAATACACTGTGTATAAACATTGATCAAACTAATAGGGCCATCTTTAGATGTCAATATGAAATACTCAGAAAAGTGCTAACAGTAACATTTTGGCTTTATAGCTCCTCTGTCAAGCCCTGACAAATGCACATTAACACAAACAGATGAGAACCTTGTGGACTACATCTCCCTTAATGCTGTTAAAGCCATAATGGTGGCAAAGCATCGGGGGAAATGTATTCCACAATATCTGAAGCTGTAAAGGTTGCCTACCCCTGACCTAGAGAGTTGATTTACATGCTCACCAAGAACAATCTGATAACATGTACATATGTAGCAAACCTAGGGTTGCCACCTTTTCTTCAAAAAAATACCGGCCTTGGTACTGTCTCCATAGACTTAACATTGGCCTGATGCCAATATTTTACCAGCCTGCCGGTAAAATACCGGCCAGGTGGCAACCCTAAGCAAACCCCTCATAAAACACACAGCAAAGATAAACATGCACACATCTAAGTGTAAAGACACAAGTAGGGTTGCCACCTTTTCTTCAAAAAAATACAGGCCTTGGTACTGTCTCCATAGACTTAACATTGGCCTGATGCCAATTTTTTACCAGCCTGCCGGTAAAATACCGGCCAGGTGGCAACCCTAGACACAATTGATATAGATAGACAGAGCCTGTTGCCATACACAATAGAATTGTAAGTCTTTAAGTACCAAAAAGGGTGAAAATCATTTAAAATATCCGCTCTCTGGAACCTAAACGGTTAACATATTGGGCTCTGTTCACAAAGGCAGTGCTTTTTGAATATTCTTCACAAGAATAAAATAATAAACATACTGTTCACAGCAGCTCCCCTCAGTGCTCTTTTCAAAGTTTGTTAGCCTTCTCCAAAGTGCAGGAGCAGAGAGGGGGCTGCGAGCAAATAAGTCAGACAGCCTAATCCCAGTCAGGTGAGCACCGATATCCCTCCCTCCATTGCTAAGTAATCTGTACCCAATGCAACAGTACAACACAATTATGTAGGCCTGTTATTCTGTACTCAGATGTTTGACCCTTTCTTAAAAAATGTATTGAAGATAAAGAATATTAAGCCATTATTAGGAATAATAAGTACACGTGATTAAAGTAAAAAAAAAAACAGCCAAAGTTATCAAAGCACAGTGGAACAACATTTTTTTTTAAATAATGATGTTGCCTACACACAACTTAGCCTCCATGACAAATATATATACAGTGCACCCTTAACCCCTTAGTGACATGACCTTTTGACCTTGTTTTTTGTTTGGCAACTTGAGCTGTTTTGACATTTCTGGGATGTTTGTGTGTAACTGTAATATTCTTCTTTCTTATTTTCTGTACCAACACAAATTATATATTGTTTTTATCATCATAAGAAGGGCTTTACTTTAGAGACCATTATTTTCATCATATGTTATAATTTACTACAAAATAACTTTGAACTGAAAAAAATTACACAATTACAAATGCTAAAAAAGACCCCATCTAAATAGTTTCTAAATTTTGTCTTGAATTTAGAAATATGCTTGTTTCCATGTTTTCCTGCAAGTTCTAGGGCAGTAACCCAAAGTAGTGTTTAATTTTTGTTTTCTAACCATTTACACCTACAGAGACTTTTTGACCCCAAACCAAACCCTAACTGTAACTCTAACCCTAAATTTAACCCTAACTCTAAGGACAAATATTGTATAGTTCAGGGGTGTCCAAGTTTTTTCGGAAGAGGGCCACTTCACCAGCAATGCATATGTGCGTGGGCCACATTCATTTTTCAATGTGTGAAAATTATATATGTACACACGTGACTTGGCGAATGCATTTGTGTATGTATGTGTTGTACTGCTGTGATTCACTCACCCTGCACATTATTGTCTGTGATATATACACACATATATATATATATATATATATATCACAGATGATGTGCAGGGTGAGTGAATCACAGCAGTACAACACATATATACACAAATGCATACGCCAAGTCACACACAAAAACAGTCAAACTTACACAGAAAAATTTCAACACACAGATTTCTGTGATACTAAGACACCTATATACACAGCCACACTTACACACACACACACACACACACACACACACACACACAAACACACACACAAATACATACACAGAGACACACACATAGTCAAAAAGACAGACCTGCACACAGACACAGATTTCTGTGATACTTAGACACCTACATAAACATTCACAGTCACACTTGGACCACAGAAATACATACACAGACACACACACAAAGTCAAACAGGCAACCTTACACACATACAGATTTCTGTGATACTTAGACATCCACACTTACATACTCACACTAATACACACAAACACGTGCACAGTCAAACAGACAGACTTACACACACAAACACAGGGACACAGACTTACACACACAAACACAGGGACACACACAGACAAACTTACACACATAACACAGACAGACTTACACACACACAAACACACACAGGTACCTAGTTATACAGACAGACTTACACAAACAAACATGTGGATACACATAAAACACACTTACACATGCAGCCACACTTGTACATAGATACATATTGATTTCTCTGATACTTAAACACCTACATACACAGTCACACGAACACACACTTACACATGCAGGCAGACACTTACACACAGACAGACACACTTACACAGACAGACACACCTACACATGCAGGCAGACACTTACACACGGAGACAAACAATTACACACGCAGGCAGACACTTACACAATTTTTAAAGCAGGGTTTTGGGCTCCTGATCTTCCTCCATGCACCTTACATCAGTCAGTGTGCTTCTGAGTTCCCTCCCTCTGACCTTTGCGCATGATCCCACACGTAGGGTAGAGGAGGGAGCAGGGGCGTCACTAGGGTTGGTGTCACCAGGTGCGGAAACTCATGGTGTCACCCCCTTGGATTTCCTCCAATACAATGCCAAACAGATTCCTTAGATGGCCTATTAACTATGCCACACACAGGAGCCCCATAAATGATGCCACACCAGAGCCCCATAAATTATGCCACACCAGAGCCCCATAAATTATGCCACACCAGAGCCCCACTATTTCTGCCTCAGCTCTGCCCAATTAATTATGCCACACACACAGGTGCCCCATAATTATGCCACACACAGGTGCCCCATAATTATGGCACACAAAAGAGTTCCTTAATTATGGCACACAAAAGAGTCCCTTAATTATGCCACACATGGGGCTCGATAAATATGCCACACACAAGCGCCCCATAATTATGCACACATGGGACCGCCATTAATTATGCAACACACAGGAGCCCCACGAGGTGACAATTGTACAATTATAGATACCAGGAATATTGTGCCACTCAGAGCCCAGTAATATTGTGCCAGTTAGATACCAGGAATATTGTGCCATTCAGATAACAGTAATATTGTGCCACTCAGAGCCCAGTAATATTGTGCCAATCAGATGCCTGTAATATTGTGCCAGTCAGATGTCTGTAATATTGTGCCAGTCAGAGCCCAGGAATATTGTGCCAGTCAGAAGCCTGTAATATTGTGCCAGTCAGATGCCAGTAATATTGTGCCAGTCAGAGCCGAGTAATATTGTGCCAGTCAGATGCCTGTAATATTGTGCCAGTCAGAGCCCAGTAATAGTGTGCCAGTCAGAGCCCAGTAATAGTGTGCCAGTCAGAACCCAGTAATAGTGTGCCAGTCAGAGCCCAGTAATAGTGTGCCAGTCAGAACCCAGTAATAGTGTGCCAGTCAGAGCCCAGTAATAGTGTGCCACTCAGAGCCCAGTAATAGTGTGCCAGTCAGATACCAGGAATATTGTGCCAGTCAGAGCCCAGTAATAGTGTGCCAGTCAGATTCCAGGAAGATTGTGCCAGTCAGATTCCAGGAATATTGTGCCAGTCAGAGCCCAATAATATTGTGCCAGTCAGAGCCCAGTAATAGTGTGCCAGTCAGAGCCCAGTAATAGTGTGCCAGTCAGAGCCCAGGAATATTGTGCCAGCCAGAGGCCAGTAATAGTGTGCCAGTCAGAGCCCAGGAATATTGTGCCAGTCAGAACCCAGTAATAGTGTGCCAGTCAGATTCCAGGAATATTGTGCCAGTCAGAGCCCAGTAATAGTGTGCCAGTCAGATCTCAGTAATATTGTGCCAGTCAGATACCAGTAATATGGTGCCAGTCAGAGCCCAGGAATATGGTGCCAGTCAGAGCCCAAGAATATGGTGCCAGTCATAGCCCAGTATTATTGTGCCAGTCAGAGCCCAGGAATATTGTGCCAGTCAGATACCAGGAATATTGTGAAAGTCAGAGCCCAGTAATAGTGTGCCAGTCAGATACCAGGAATATTGTGCCAGTCAGAGGCCAGTAATATTGTGCCAGTCAGATGCCTGTAATATTGTGCCAGTCAGAGCCCAGTAATATTGTGCCAGTCAGATGCCTGTAATATTGTGCCAGTCAGATGCCAGTAATATTGTGCGAGTCAGAGCCCAGTAATATTGTGTCAGTCAGATGCCTGTAATATTGTGCCAGTCAGATACCAGGAATATTGTGCCAGTCAGATTCCTGTAATATTGTGCCACTCAGAGCCTAGTAATATTGTGCCAGTTAGATGCCTGTAAGATTGTGCCAGTCAGATACCAGGAATATTGTGCCAGTCAGATACCAGGAATATTGTGCCAGTCAGAGCCCAGTAATAGTGTGCCAGTCAGATTCCAGGAAGATTGTGCCAGTCAGATTCCAGGAATATTGTGCCAGTCAGAGCCCAATAATATTGTGCCAGTCAGAGCCCAGTAATAGTGTGCCAGTCAGAGCCCAGTAATAGTGTGCCAGTCAGAGACCAGGAATATTGTGCCAGCCAGAGGCCAGTAATAGTGTGCCAGTCAGAGCCCAGGAATATTGTGCCAGTCAGAACCCAGTAATAATGTGCCAGTCAGATTCCAGGAATATTGTGCCAGTCAGAGCCCAGTAATAGTGTGCCAGTCAGATCTCAGTAATATTGTGCCAGTCAGATACCAGTAATATGGTGCCAGTCAGAGCCCAGGAATATGGTGCCAGTCAGAGCCCAAGAATATGGTGCCAGTCATAGCCCAGTATTATTGTGCCAGTCAGAGCCCAGGAATATTGTGCCAGTCAGATACCAGGAATATTGTGCCAGTCAGAGCCCAGGAATATTGTGCCAGTCAGATACCAGGAATATTGTGAAAGTCAGAGCCCAGTAATAGTGTGCCAGTCAGATGGCTCTAATATTGTGCCAGCCAGAGCCCAGTAATATTGTGCCAGTCAGATGGCTCTAATATTGTGCCAGTCAGATGCCTGTAATATTGTGCCAGTCAGATGCCAGTAATATTGTGCCAGTCAGAGCCCAGTAATATTGTGTCAGTCAGATGCCTGTAATATTGTGCCAGTCAGATACCAGGAATATTGTGCCAGTCAGATGCCTGTAATATTGTGCCACTCAGAGCCTAGTAATATTGTGCCAGTCAGATGCCTGTAAGATTGTGCCAGTCAGATACCAGGAATATTGTGCCAGTCAGAGCCCAGGAATATTGTGCCAGTCAGATGCCTGTAATATTGTGTCAGTCAGTGCCCAGTAATAGTGTGCCAGTCAGTGCCCAGTAATATTGTGCCAGTCGGATGCCTGTAATATTGTGCCTGTCAGAGCCCAGTAATATTGTGCCAGTCAGATGCCTGTAATATTGTGCCAGTCAGATGCCAGTAATATTGTGCCAGTCAGATCCCAGCAATATTGTGCCAGTCAGATGCCTGTAATATTGTGCCAGTCAGAGCCCAGTAATATTGTGCCAGTCAGATGCCTGTAATATTGTTTTAGTCAGATGCCAGTAATATTGTGCCAGTCAGAGCCCAGTAATATTGTGCCAGTCAGATGCCTGTAATATTGTGCCAGTCAGAGCCCAGTAATATTGTGTCAGTCAGATGCCTGTAATATTGTGCCAGTCAGATACCAGGAATATTGTGCCAATCAGAGCCCAGGAATATTGTGCCAGTCAGATACCAGGAATATTGTGCCAATCAGAGCCCAGGAATATTGTGCCAGTCAGATGCCTGTAATATTGTGCCAGTCAGAGCCCTGTTATATTGTGTCAGTCAGATGCCTGTAATATTGTGCCAATCAGAGCCCAGGAATATTGTGCCAGTCAGATGCCTGTAATATTGTGCCAGTCAGAGCCCTGTTATATTGTGTCAGTCAGATGCCTGTAATATTGTGCCAGTCAGATACCAGGAATATTGTGCCAGTCAGAGCCCAGGAATATTGTGCCAGTCAGATACCAGGAATATTGTGCCAGTCAGAGCCCAGGAATATTGTGCCAGTCAGATGCCTGTAATATTGTGCCAGTCAGATGCCTGTAATATTGTGCCAGTCAGATGCCTGTAATATTGTGCCAGTCAGATGCCTGTAATATTGTGCCAGTCATATCCCAGTAATATGGTGCCAGTCAGAGCACAGTAATATTGTGCCAGTCAGATGCCCGTAATATTGTGCCAGTCAGATGCCTGTAATATTGTGCTAGTCAGATGCCTGTAATATTGTGCCAGTCAGAGCCCAGTAATATTGTGCCAGTCAGATGCCTGTAATATTGTGCCAGTCAGATGCCAGTAAAATTGTGCCAGTCAGAGCCCAGTAATATTGTGCCAGTCAGATGCCTGTAATATTGTGCCAGTCAGAGCCCAGTGATATTGTTTCAGTCAGATGCGTGTAATATTGTGCCAGTCAGATACCAGGAATATTGTGCCAGTCAGAGCCCAGGAATATTGTGCCAGTCAGATGCCTGTAATATTGTTTTAGTCAGATGCCTGTAATATTGTTTTAGTCAGATGCCTGTAATATTGTGCCAGTCAGAGCCCAGTAATATTGTGCCAGTCAGATGCCTGTAATATTGTTTTAGTCAGATGCCTGTAATATTGTGCCAGTCAGAGCCCAGTAATATTGTGCCAGTCAGATGACTGTAATATTGTGCCAGTCAGAGCCCAGTAATATTGTACCAGTCAGAGCCCAGTAATATTGTGCCAGTCAGAGCCCAGTAATATTGTGCAAGTCAGATGCCTGTAATATTGTGCCAGTCAGAACCCAGTAATATTGTGCCAGTCAGATACCTGTAATATTGTGCCAGTCAGTTGCCAGTAATATTGTGCCAGTCAGAGCCCAGTAATATGGTGCCAGTCAGAGCCCAGGAATATTGTGCCAGTCAGAGCCCAGTAATATGGCGCCAGTCAGAGCCCAGGAATATTGTGCCAGTCAGAAGCCTGTAATATTGTGCCAGTCAGATGCCAGTAATATTGTGCCAGTCAGAGCCCAGTAATATTGTGCCAGTCAGATGCCTGTAATATTGTGCCAGTCAGAGCCCAGTAATATTGTGTCAGTCAGATGCCTGTAATATTGTGCCAGTCAGATACCAGGAATATTGTGCCAGTCAGAGCCCAGGAATATTGTGCCAGTCAGATGCCTGTAATATTGTTTTAGTCAGATGCCTGTAATATTGTTTTAGTCAGAGCCCAGTAATATTGTGCCAGTCAGATCCCAGTAATATTGTGCCAGTCAGATGCCTGTAATATTGTGCCAGTCAGAGTCCAGTAATATTGTGCCAGTCAGATGCCTGTAATATTGTGCCACTCAGATGCCAGTAATATTGTGCCAGTCAGAGCCCAGTAATATTGTGCCCGTCAGATGCCTGTAATATTGTGCCAGTCAGAGCCCAGTAATATTGTGTTAGTCAGATGCCTGTAATATTGTGCCAGTCAGAGCCCAGTAAGATTGTGCCAGTCAGATGCACGTAATATTGTGCCAGTCAGATGCCTGTATTATTGTGCCAGTCAGAGCCCAGTAATTTTGTGCCAGTCAGATGCCTGTAATATTGTGCCAGTCAGATGCCAGTAAAATTGTGCCAGTCAGAGCCCAGTAATATTGTGCCAGTCAGAGGGATGACGTAAGACGCACGCACGCACGCTAGCGGCGGCGCCTCGCGAGAGGAGTGGGTGAGGTTGGATCTCTCGAACCTCTCAACGGAGACCGAAGAACAGATCCGCTGATCGGCACCAAATGGAAGAAGACTCCCGTGCATGAGAACTCAAGCAGAGTCAGACTCAAGGACTGAGTACAGGAGGGGAAGGTTCGGAGGAGCGCTCCCCTCGGTATCTCTACAGAAACGTGAGTAAACACGGACTTTTGAACAAACGTTGCACGGGAGTACTACATTATATTGCATTACACATAAGGAAGAAAAAGACAGGGGAAAGAAGGAAGGCACAAGTATTTTTCCTGGTGCCTGTCCTGCAGTACAAGGAAAAAAGCCGCTTGATCAGCTTTGGGTAAAAAATGGCTATTAGTAGCTAGGTGGTGGACTGGGTTAAGAATTATCTCCTGTTGATCCTTGCCAACACTGGGGTAATCAATTTAACCATGGCTTCAAAAAAAACGAACGAAAACAAAGAACAGCCAAAATTAAGGGAAAAACGAAAGGAAAAACAGGTTAAACCAATGACCTCTTTTTTTCCCCCACATTTGGAAAGAAATGAGCCACCTACCTCTAAAAGAGACAGCGTATATAATCAAGGGGTATCAGAAGAAGCTGGGACCAACAGGGACCAGTCGGACTCTTCCTGGTCAGAACCTCAGGGGCCCTCAGCAGATTACTTCAAAACCCTAATGGAAGCACAATTTCTCAAATTAAAAGAGGTAATTGATAAAAATGCAATAGAAATTAGAGAGGATATAAGACAAGAAATTAAAACAATGGGGGAAAGAATACAACTGGTGGAGAGTGGCATGGAAAAAACCTCACATCAGCTGGATAATCAACAGCAAAAAATGAATAACCTACAAAGTAAAATACAAGTGCTGGAAAACAAAATAGGAGATCTAGAGGATCGTTCAAGGCGGTGCAATTTGAGGATTAGGGGTATCCCTGAGACCATACCACAAATCAATATGGGAAAATATCTGAGGGACTTCCTCTCTTTCCTTAAGCTGCAGCCGGAGAAGGACATAAATACCCTGGAGCGCTTTCACAGAGTGAATAAATCTCCTAATGTTCCAGAGCAAAACCCAAGGGATCTAATCATATGCTGCCATTCCTTCACCCTCAGGGTGCAGATAGTGAAGAGGTTTGCGGAGAGTGAACTAAAAGGCTCTGAATTTGAACATCTCAAAATATATCCTGATTTATCTTATCACACAAGGAGACAGAGAAAGCTTTTTCAGCAGTACACAGTCATCCTCAGAAACAACGAGATCAGATATGCATGGAGATATCCAATAGGAATCACCATCTTCTACAGGGATAAAAGGGAAGTTTATGATACACCAGAGGAATTAAAACAGAGTCTGCAAGAGAAAAAACTGTTTCCCTAAAAACAAAGACTGGCTAGCAGACAACACAGGAGATCAGGGAGAGAACCGGCTTTTTTTTTCTTTTTTTCTTTTTTCTGAACCCCTGAGCGGTCTGTTCGGGCTTCTTTTTTATTTTTATTTTTTTTTGGTTTGTTTTTGTCTGTACTCGGACAATAGGCATAATTGTCCCAAGGCTCGAGACTGTTGGTTTATGTTTGGGCTATACTGAACAAATGCGGGGGTTACAACTGGCAAATGTAATATATTGGCCAAATTAGAACCTTAGGTATACTAGGAAGTCAACAATAGATTAGAGGGCCCGGTAGCATCAATGAATGCACCATATGGGAGGGGGAGGAGGGAAGTGCAGGGAGAGACGAGGGACAAGGATATATAAATTGTCTTTACTGTGTTTTTTTTTTTTTGGATGCATAATTCGTCAATAAGGGTTCACCCACAAAAATTAATAAGGAAAACATATGGTACAACATAAAGGAGCACCCTAGTAGAACAAAATATTGCAACACATATTCTCACTGAATAGGAATAGACTTAAGAATGACACTCGTTTCACTCACTCAAGCACGCAGGATTGAAATAAGGTACCTATTTTTTTCACTACAGGAGGTTTTCTTCACTCACACCATATACAACTATTGGCATTAGGCCGTAGATTGGGGAAGCACTCCACTATAAATCACATTGATATTTCCTAACACAGGGATTGAATGAGGCGCTTCTGTCCCCCTCCCCTTCTATTAGTGTGGATTAGGGCTAAGAGGTGAAATAGTAAAGCAGAAATAGGACCCCACCAAGAACACCTACTCGTGGATCGAAGGGGAAGCTAGGGCTGGAAGGGATATTGGAAGGGAGGGGCGGGGGGACGGGAGAGGAAGTGTGGAATTTGGGGGTAAAAGCATGAGGCTGGGTTTTTTTTTTTTTTTTTTTATCCTTTTTCTTTCTTTTAGGAATTTATTCAATAATAAGGACATACTACACAAATTAGCTTAAATATGAGAGATGATCTGTCAATAAATAACAATAAGGAGAATATATAGTATTACACAAAAGAGTAACCCAGTAGGACATATTAGGGTATCACATATTTTCACCGAAAAAGGAATAAACTTAATAATGACACTTTTTTCATGCACTCAAGCACGTAGGACTGTAATAAGGCACCAAAGAATATTTTTTTTTTTTTTTTTTTCCTCCGTGAGAGTATCGGTATGGGCCCAACCTCATCCACCTGCCATACCGCTACAACCGAACATGTCGTGGTTGGCAACAACCTTGTTTTTTTTTTAACCTAATTTTCCCCCACTGAGGGCTAATGCCCCCGGTGGGATGGGTTCGGAGTGCTCAAGATCTATCGGTAGCACTCTAGGGATGGGTGTGTGTTACAGTTATGTTGTAGTTTATTATTTGTTTGTTTGTGTTAAATGCTGTGCTGTGGATCGGGGACGTGGAGACCGGGGGACCCTGGAGGGAACGAGGCGGGATGGGAGAACCGGAGACAAAAATGGGTAGTATTAAGGTAGCCTCTATAAATGCTCAGGGTCTTAACTCCCCCCAAAAACGAAGTATATTCCTAAATACGTTAAAGAAAGATCATATACAGGTTTGCGGGGTACAGGAAACACATTGGAAGAGGTCAGACGAGACAAAAATAAAGAACCGAGCATTTCCACTTATACTCTGCTCCTCCGTTAGGGACAAAAAAAAAAGAGGGACAGCTATTTTGTTTTCTGTAGACCTTAGAGTCAACATTATTCACCAGGACTGTGATCCGGAGGGTAGATTTGTTCTTGTAATTTGTGAGATAAATAATATAGTGTATACCCTGGTAAATATCTATGCCCCAAACCATTCTCCGGTACGCTTCATCGGCAAAATACTTGCCAAACTTGAGAGAATAAAACAGGGGAGAGTCATAGTTATGGGGGACTTCAATTGCCAAATGGATCCTGCCATGGATAGCTCATCAGCCAGGGGAACTACCAAAAACAAAAATACAATAAATAATGCTAGAAGACTAAGGGATATGTTGAGGAGTTATGCATTGCTGGACCTCTGGAGGGTGTTCCACCCGGGGGAGAGGGATTACACGTGTTTCTCTCGCTCCCATCTTGCATACTCAAGGATAGATCTGATGGTGTCCGGGATTAATGTTGCCAAAATAATAAATAAGATAATTATTATTACCATCCCTTGGTCCGATCATAATATGGTACTTATGATTGTGAAAGACGAAATGGCTAGGACAAGGACCCACTGGAGGCTAAACGATCAACTCCTGCGTAGGGGGGATAATATTTTATATTTGAAAAGGATGTCTGATCTCTTCTTTACTGAGAATTGGGATAATGAGGTCCCTCTCGCCACCGTTTGGTGTACATACAAATGTGTGATGAGGGGACATCTGATCAAGATGGGAGCGAGAGAGAAGAGGTCTAGAGGAGCCCCCCTTGCGGAGCTATATGTTTTATTAGAGCACCTGGAACAGGAAAATAAAAAGAAACCATCACCTCAAGTCACACAAAAAATTAAAGATACGCAAGATAGCATCAATGAGCGCTTGATAAATAGAGCCAATCTAAATTTAGAATACCTCCACCGAAAGTGGTACTACCAAGGTAATAAGGCGGATAAAGAACTAACAAACAGACTAAAAAAAGAAAAATCTATAAAAACCATAAGTAGGCTTAAAGACAAGAACAAAATAATATTACACCTAGATAAAATCGGAGAAACATTTAGAGCATTCTATGAATCACTATATAATATTCCGGTGGACCCAGCCGCCTCTAGGGTGGAAGATTTTTTTGCGGAACTCAATCTACCCCAAATTTCAGACACACAGTCAAGGGAGCTCAATTTGCCACTTACAGCCACAGAAGTGGAAAAAGCCATTAATAACCTTAAGAATAACAAAGCACCCGGTCCGGATGGCTTCAGCAATAGATTTTATAAATTGATGAAAGGCAATATTGCACCCAAACTTGCGGTGGTTTTTGGTGCCTTCGGCGCACAGCAGAGGATACCAAAAGAATTGCTGCAAGCACACATAGCCCCAATACCTAAGCCAAACAAAGATCTGGAGTCAACATCTAACTATAGACCTATTACGTTACTAAACGCAGACATAAAGATCTATGCATCAATTCTGGCGGAAAGACTTAAGAAGGTAGTACTCTCTCTGGTCCATACAGATCAAACAGGCTTTGTGCCGGGACGATTAAGTTCCAACAACGTAAGAAGGTTGATAGATGCCATGGATGTGGCCCAGAGGGAGGGGCTGCCCCTGCTGACCCTGTCGATAGACGCCGAAAAAGCATTCGACAGCGTCAGCTGGGATTACTTGCGATATACACTGATAAATTTAGGCATTGGGGGACACTTTTTGGATAGCATTATGGTTTTGTATACAAACCCCACAGCTAGAGTCTGCAGTAGTGGCTTTGTCTCTGGTTGGTTTGACATATCCAACGGAGTTCGGCAGGGATGTCCCCTTTCGCCTCTCCTTTATATACTCTCAATGGAACCGCTAGCAGAACATATCAGAACCAACCCTAAAATAATGGGTATCCCGGCGGGAAAAAGGGAATTAAAACTGTGTATGTACGCGGATGACGCAGTTCTTACCCTATTAAACCCCAGACAGTCTATTCCGGCACTTATTGGAGTGATGGAATCGTACTCCACCATCTCGGGATATAAAGTCAACTGGGAAAAATCAGAAGCAATAGCCTGTAACATATCCCAAAGAGAAAAAGACCATCTGACTAAGCTAGGGGGTTTTAAATGGGCTAAGGATTCCATCAAGCATATAGGTATCAAAATCACCTCCGATCCCTCAAAAATAGTTGAAATCAATTTCCTCCCTATGTTACTACATATAAACAAAAAATATCAAGAATGGAAAAATATTAGGGCTTCTTGGTTGGGAAGAATTAATATTGTAAGATCATACTTGCTCCCTAAGATGTCCTATATCTTTAATATGATACCCTTAAAAGTACCAAAAGCATGGATTGAATTAGCACAGACAGGGCTATCGCGATTTGTGTGGCAGGGCAAACGTCCCCGTATCCAGACAAAACTGTTGATGGCGAAGGCCGACAACGGAGGTTTGGGAATTCCCAACATCGGCAAATACCATCTTGCCTGTCTAATCTCACAAGCCCTGATCACACAAAATGATAGTTATATAAATGAGGGCTGGTACTATATAGAACAAACCATGTCTGGTACTCATAATTTGCTACGTCTTTTTTGGCAGACCACACCTAAAACCACAGTTGATCCAAAATTTAAAAATTTACCGATAATTTTGAGGGACCTAGTCCAGACCTGGGAGATATTTAGAAATAGTATAGGCCTTAAAAATAAAATACTGGCCCCGGTAAATATGGATATATTAGCCGCAAACGTACAGGATCTGGATTTAAAAACATAGCTATACAGTGGATTAGTGAAAGTTGAGGATTTGCTGGAAGGGGACAGAGTAATGGGGTTCGACAGCTTAAGTCAAGCCAATAACCTACCCAGCAAAGAAATCTTTACATACTTAAGGGTAAAAGGGTACATTAAGAAATACTTATATACAGGGAAAGCCCCAGAAACGGTAGCTTTAGAAGATCTAATTAGAAAAAAGGTAGTTAAGAGACCCATATCCAGTTGTATGGAACTATTGAGGAAAAAAGACTCAACTATTATAATCCCAGCCATGATCAAATGGGGTCTGGACTTGAACATCCAAATAAATAAAAAAGACTGGCTAAACTCACTTAGAGCAGTGGCGGGGGCAGTGCATTGCCTAAATTTGAGAGAAGTGCATTATAAACTACTCAATCGGTGGTACCTGACTCTTTCCCGTTTAGCTAAGATATCCCCGGGAACCAGCGACACCTGCTGGAGATGTGGCACCCAACGGGGGGACTTAATGCATATATGGTGGAGTTGCGGCCCGATCCAGCTGTACTGGAGAATGGTGGGGGAAAAGATAGCAGCCATTTGTGGTACAACCCTGCCCCATGCCCCAGAGTCTTTCCTGTTACATTTAGACATGATAGCCTGGCCAAGAAAGAATAGGAAGTTCATAATTCACTGCCTAACAGCAGCTAAATTGTTGGTCGCTAGGAATTGGAGATCCACCCTGGCACCAATATGGGACACGCTAAAACAACAACTAATTTTTCAACTTAGGATGGAATCGGGAATCGCATTCCAATTTGATTTAGGAGAGTGGAACAGGGCTGATTGGAAGGAATGGATTCTACAAATTGAAAAAACTTAAGGGGCTTTTGGAGGGGCAAGAGAGTAAGGGGAAGTGCTCGTAGACAGAGGTGGAAGGGGAAAAAGAAGGTCGGGAAAAGGGAAAACGAGAAAAAAGGAAAGGGAAAGAGAAAGGAGGGAAGGAGAGAACAAAGAGGGCAGGAAAGGGAAGGAATAGGGAAAGAAAAGATGAATCAGGGTCATTAAGGCCACCCACATCTCCCCATCTCTTAAACTGACCAATAAGACCCAGAGCAAAAAAAAAGAAAAAAGAAAAAAAAGAGCGAAAACATATACGGTTACCTATAGACTCGCGTACAGAAGGGGTCCTGCCCGGTCTTCACATATCTCGGTCCTAAAGGGATATAGCATCCTAGAATTAAGAACCTGGAAAATTCACTACAGTAGTCTTTGAAAAGAGGATGTAATCATGTTTCTACACACAGCATTTTCTATTTTTTTATTTATTTGTACAGTGCGTATTTCTTGTAATGTATGTCTACCCTTTTCGGGTATTTTTGATGTCTTTGTAATTTTTTTCTTTTTTTATTGTCTGTATGTATAAGCCATAAAACAGAAAATAAAGTATATATATAAAAAAAAAAAATATTGTGCCAGTCAGATGCCTGTAATATTGTGCCAGTCAGAGCCCAGTAATATTGTGCCAGTCAGATGCCTGTAATATTGTGACAGTCAGATGCCAGTAATATTGTGCCAGTCAGTGCCCAGTAATAGTGTGCCAGTCAGTGCCCAGTAATAGTGTGCCATGCCAGTGCTCGTTTTAAACCACCCTCCTCCCCCCCTTCCCCATCACTTACCGAGTAGCTGGCTGCTGTGTGTCGCCGGACGGACGCCTCCTCCGTGCAGTCTTCTCTGCACGGAGGAGGGAAACACAGTGACCGGATGTGACGTATAGTCACATCCGGACGCTGTGATTTTTTTTTTTTATGATTTTTTTTTACGGCGGCCGCATCCAGGGGATGTGGCTGCCAGGGAAAAAAACAAAAAAGGTAAGCAGCGCGGTGCGGGGGGTGCTGGCAGCACCGGTGTCACCAGGACGCCATTGGGAGGGAGAATCAGCACTGTTCTGCAGAAAGTAAGTTTGCCGTTGTTTTAACACCGGCGCGGGGCAAATCCAAATGTAGTTGGAGGTGCAGTTACCGTTGCAGATCGCAGGCAGGCCGCACCTTCATGGCTCGCCCCTGGTTTATCGAATACCAATTGCATTACATGCATTACTGCACTTCATATCTTAGCGTTAAATAGAACCGTCAAATACTGTGCTTACAGTGCACTTTGAAAAATTCTAATAGTTTTGGGTGGTAAATAGTACATTTGCGTCTTGCGGTGCACTTCATATCTGAGAGTCAAATAGAACCGTCAAATACTGTGCTTATTTCTACAGCGCCGCTTCCATCTACACCGCCACGGTCACCGCCTCCTCAACCTATGGGTCACTTGGTATAAACTGAAAGAGAATACCCTGCACTCCAACCCTCTCTCAAATGGATAATTCTGTTGATCCTCCTGGCAGCCATGCTTTAGATTTTAGATTTATGTTCTTCCAAAGCTAAAATCAAAGATTCCATCTAGTGCTATTTTATGGCTCAGCTGTATTTGTAATAGACATGTGCATTCGTTTTCGGACGAATGCATTTTCGTCCGAAAATATCATTTTCGTTCATTCGTCCGAAAAACGAATAACGAAAATGCTAAGCTAACGAAAGCCGAATGAACGAATGGTTAATAAACGAAAATAATTTGTTCATTCGTCCATTCGTAGTACTATTGGCATTCTATAAGCTGAAATAGAGTCGGTTTATAGAATACAATAGCATAGTACACTACATTCCATAAACCGACATAATGAACGACTTTCGGTTTATGGAATGCATGTAATTCTATTGGCATTCTATAAACCAACTCTATTTCGGTTTATAGTAATGCCAATACTATAGCACGAATGGACGAATGATTTTCGTTTATATTAAACCATTCGTTCATTCGTTCAACTTCTTAGCTTTCTATAAACCGAAACAGAGTCCCCATTCATAAATTTTAGGAATGGGAACTCTAGTTCGGTTTATAGAAAGCCCATAGTATTACATGTATTCCATAAGCCGAAAATCTATAAACCGAACGTTCGGTTTATAGACTTTCGGCTTATGGAATACATGTAATACTATTGCTATTCTATAAACCGAACGTTCGGTTTATAGAATAGCAATAGGATTACATGTATTCCATAAGCCGAAAGTCTATAAACCGAACGTTCGGTTTATAAACTTTCGTCATTTAGAATGCATGTAATAGTACTATTGGCTTTCTCTACACAGAGACAGAGTCTCCATTCATAAAATTTATGTATGGAGACTCTGTCTCTGTGTAGAGAAAGCCAATAGTACTATTACATGCATTCCAAATGACGAAAGTCTATAAACCGAGCGTTGTTCGGTTTCTAGATTTTCGGTTTATGTTTAAGTCAATTAATTTATTAGTTCAAACGAAACGAATGTAACGAAACGAAAATGATGAACGAATTTCATCCGAAACGAATGTAGTAATGAACGAAATTCGTTTTAATAATAAATATAATTTTCGTCCGAATGAACGAAAACGAAACGAAAATTTTTGTTTTGCACATGTCTAATTTGTAATTTGTATGTATTTTATGTTATTTTAAGTTATTTCCCTATCCACATTTGCTTGCAGGGCACTTGTCCTACTCTTACCCACATTTTACTTCATTTTGCAGCCCTCTAGCCCTTTCCAGGACATTTTTAGAGGCATTTTAGTGGCCAAAAGTTTGTGTCCCCATTGACTTCAATGGGGTTCGGGTTCGGGGTCAAGTTCAGGGTCAAGTTCGAGCACGGACCCGGATATTTTTGCGAAGTTCAGCCTAACGTACCGAACCCGAACATCCAGGTGTCCGCTCAACTCTAGTAGGCAGATAAGAACCATTTGGCCCATCTAGTCTGTCCAATCTTCTAAATACTTTTATTAGTCCCTGGTCCTATCTTATATCTAGGATAGCCTTATACCTATACCATGCATGCTTAAACTCCTTCACTCTATTAACCTCTACCACATCTGCTGGAAGGCTATTCCATACATCCACTACCCTTTCAGTAAAGTAATCCTTTTGTTAGTCTCTGGCCTTATCTTATATCTAGGATAGCCTTATACCTATCCCACGCATGTTTAAACTCCTTCACTCTATTAACCTCTAGCACTTCTGCTGGAAGGCCATTTCATACATCCACATCCCTCTCAGTACAGTAATCCTTTCATTAGTACCTGGCCTTATCTTATACCTAGGATAGCCTTATACCTATCTCAGGTATGCTTAAATTCCTTCACTGTATTAACCTACATAGAATGTGTTGGCAGATAAGAACCATTCGGTCCATCTAGTCTGCCCAATTTTTCTAAATTCTTTTTATTAGTCCGCAGTTCCCGGTCTTATAGCTAGGATAGCCTTGTGTCTATCCCATGCATGCTTAAAATCCTTGACTGTGTTTACCTCTACCACTTCTGCTGGAAGGCTATTCCATACATCCACTACCCTCTTATTAAAGTAATACTTCCTGATATTATAATCGTTACCCCTCAAATTTTAGACTATGTTCTCTAGTTGTGGTAGTTTTTCTTCTTTTAAATATACTCTCTTCCTTTACTGTGTTGATTCCCTTTATGTATTTAAATGTTTCTATCATATCCCCCCGTTATGTCTTTCCTCCAAACTATACAAGTTAAGATGCTTTAACCTTTCCTGGTAAGTTTTATCCTTCAACCCATGAACCAGTTTAGTAGCCCTTCTCTGAACTCTCTCCAAAGTATCAATATCCTTCTGGTGATATGGTCTCCAGTGCTGCGTACAATACTCAAAGTGAGGTCTCACCAGTGCTCTGTACAATGGCATGAGCACTTCCCTCTTTCTACTGCTGATACCTCTCCCTATGAAACCAAGCATTCTGATAGCATTTCCTGCTGCTCTATTGCATTGCCTACCTACCTTAAAGTCCTCTGAAATTATTACTCCTAAATCCCTTTCCTCAGATGTTGAGGTTAGGACTGTACCAAATAGTCTATATTCTGCTTTTGGGTTTTCATGCCCAAGGTGCATTATCTTGCACTTTTCCACGTTAAATGGCAGTTGCCACAGCTATGACCATTTTCTAGTTTAGCTCAATCATTTGCCATTTGGCTTATCCCTTCATAAATATCAACCCTGCTGCAAATCTTTGTATCATCAGCAAAAAAAATACTTTGCCAACAAGACCTTCTGCAATATCACAAATACAAATATTAAAGAGAATAGGTCCAAGTACAGATGCCTGAGGTACCCCACTAGTAACAAGACCTTGCATCGAATATACCTCTACCACTTTTGCTGGAAATGCTGTTCCATACATCCACTACCCTCTCAGTAAAGTAATCCTTTCATTAGTCCCTGGCCTTATCTTATATCTAAGATAATCTTATGCCTATCCCATGCATGCTTTAACTCCTTCACTGTATTAACTTCTACCACTTCTGCTGGAAGTATATTTCATACATCCACTACCAGAAGCCCCATTAGCTATGCCACACACAGGAGCCCCATTAGCCATGCCACACTGAGAAGAGACCTAAAATTATGTCACACACAGGGCCATTAAATATGCCAAGGACCCGAGCTCTTTAATTATGCCACACATGGGAGCCCAATAAATATGCCATTCTCTCTCTCTCTCTCTCTCTCTCTCTCTCTCTCTCTCTCTCTCTCTATCTATCTCTCTCTCGATATATGATATATATTATATCTATTAATACAATTAGTTGCATTTTTAGTTATTTGATTATGATGTTTTTAAAATTCAACTATTTTCATATGTAATAAAAAGGTTATTGAAAAATTGCATTTCTTGGTTTTATTCCATTCCTCTGCACCCACATTGCACCTAAAGGACATAACAGGGCTTGACAAACTTTACTTAACAGAGTTTAACCCCTTAGTGACAAGACATTTTCACCTTGACTTTCCCTTGGTGACAATGGCTGTTTTGACATTTCTATGGTGTTTGTGTTTAGCTGTAATTCTTTTTTCTCACATACAGTACCCACACAAATTATATGTTGTTTTTATCGTCATAAGAAGGGCTTTCATTAGATACCATTATGTTCATCATATCTTATAATTTACTACAAAAAAAATCATAAAATATGATGAAAAATTTCAAAAAACCCACTTTTTCTAAATTTGACCTAAAATATAATTTACACAAATAAAATCATTAAAAAAGACCCCATCTAAATAGTTTCTAAATGTTCTCCCGAGTTCAAAAATATGCATGTTTCCAGATTTTTCGGTATTTTTTTGCGAGTTATGGGGCAAAAACCAAAAATAGTGTTTTTTGTTTTTTTTCCTATATTGATCTTTTGACCCGAACCCGAACCCAAAATGTAACCCTAACACTAAATTTAACCCCAACTCTAATCCTTATTATATCCCTTAATATTTTTTAACTTTAATTTAATTTTAACCCTATCCCTTATGCTAAAAAATATTTACTTTTAACCCTATAGGCTAATATAGCTAAATAACCTGTTTTCAATTAATTAAATATGTATTTTAAATTTTTTCCATTGCAATGCTACTAAACTACCACTAGGGGTAGTCAAGTAGCATATTCAGAGCGACGGAAGTGAAGTTACTTTCACTTCCGAAGCTCAGACCGGCAGAGGGCTTAGCCATATTGACGGAGCAGCATGCTCGGTCAATATGGCTCCCCATGATCGCTCCGTGGGGCGATCGTGGGGGTCCCAAAATAGAAATTTCGGTGCTGGCTATTGCCTCGATGTCGAGGCAATAGACTAGCACTGTTGAAGCGGTTTTCGCGATCGATGATCGCGAAAACCGCTTCATTGACTGCAGGACGTGCCAGGCACGTCCTTTGTCGTTAAGGGAGTTTCTCCCAGGACGTGCCTGGCACGTCCTTTGTCGGCAAGGGGTTAAGGAACCAGCAAAAAAATGTAAACTACACTAAATCACACATAGTCACACTCACTCAGGTAGTCAGTCACATACATGCATACATACATACATACACACACACTAACAGAAACACTCAGCCAGAAGGAAAGGTGCTCAATGTTGAAAGTGGTCTCACAGACTACGTTGTGCTGGAGGCAGGGCCGGCCTTAAGTGTTCCGGCGCCCTGTGCGGGCTCTCTTTCACCCCCCTATGTATGTGTCTCTCTCCCTTTCCATGTTTGTCCCTTTCCTCTTCCTTGCCATGTCTGTCTCTCTCTCCCTCTGTTCTGTCTCTCTCCCCCCATTCCCTGTTCTATCTCTCTCCCCGCGTCCCCTGTTCTGTCTTTCTCCCCCATCCCCTGTTCTGTCTCTCTCCCCCCTCCCCCTGTACTGTCTCTCTCCCCCCTGTTCTGTCTCTCTCTCTCACCCCTCCCCTGTTCTCTCTCTCCCCCTCCCCCTGTTCTGTCACTCCCCTGTCCACTGTTCTGTCTCTCTCCCCCAGTTCTGTCTCTCCCCCTTGCCCCTGTTCTCTCGGTCTCTCTCTCACCCCTCCCCCTGTTCTGCCTCTCTCTCCCCCCCTCCCCTACCTTTGCCTGCAACGGCCTGGCTCAGCGGTGTAGCTCCGCCCCCACCCTGTGAAGCAGAGCCTGCTTTACGGGGAGCCATGGGCAGCAAGAGAAAGTGCTGCTCGGCTCCCCATGCTTAATGCAAGCTGAGCCGGTTAGCTCCGCCCCCTCCCCGGATCTAGCAGAGATTGCCGAGCAGAGGTCTTTTGATCTCCCCAATCCAGTGCCTCTACCTGCTCTTTTTTTTTTTTTTTTTTTTTTAACGGGCTCTCGCACACCCATAAGGCCGGCCCTGGCTGGAGGCAGGGCCGCCACCAGAAAATTCAGGGCCCCTGAGGGGCACAATCCTGGTATATTGAGTGGCTAAATCCTGGCATATTAATTGGCATAATCCTTGCATATTGGCGTTATCCTGGCATATTAAATGCATAATCCTGGCATATTGAAGGGCTTAATCCTGGCATATTGAAGGGCTTAATCCTGGCATGTTGGCATTATCACTGCATATTAATTGGCATTATCCTGGCATATTAAATGGCATAATCCTGGCATATTAATTGGCATTATCCTGGCATATTAAATGGCATTATCATGGCATATTAAATGGCTAAATCCTGGCATTATAATTGGCATTATGCCACACAAGAGTCCCTTAATTACGCCACACAAAAGAGTCCCTTAATTATTCCACACATGGGGCCCAATAAATATGCCACACACAAGTGTCCCATAATTATGCACACATGGGACCGCCATTAATTATGCAACACACGGGAGCCCCACGAGGTGACAATCTTACAATTATAGATACCAGTAATATTGTGCCATTCAGATCCCAGTAGTATTGTTCCACTCAGAGCCCAGTAATATTGTGCCACTCAGAGCCCAGTAATAATGTGCCTCTCAGATACCAGGAATATTGTGCCATTCAGAGCCCAGTAGTATTGTTCCACTCAGAGCCCAGTAATATTGTGCCAGTCAGATACCAGGAATATTGTGCCATTCAGAGCCCAGGAATATTGTGCCATTCAGAGCCCAGTAATATTGTGCCAGTCAGATGCCAGTAATAGTGTGCCAGTCAGAACCCAGGAATATTGTGCCAGTCAGAGCCCAGTAATATTGTGCCAGTCAGAACCCAGGAATATTGTGCCAGTCAGAACGCAGGAATATTGTGCCAGTCAGATACCAGGAATATTGTGCCAGTCAGATACAAGGAATATTGTGCCAGTCAGAGCCCAGGAATGTTGTGCCAGTCAGATACCAGTAATATAGTGCCAGTCAGAGCCCTGTAATATTATGCCAGTCAGAGTCCAGTAATATTATGCCAGTCAGAGCCTAGTAATATTATGCCAGTCAGATACCAGTAATATAGTGCCAGTCAGAGCCCAGTAATAGTGTGCCAATCAGAGCCCAGTAATATTGTGCCAGTCAGAGCCCAGTAATAGTGTGCCAGTCAGAGCCCAGGAATATTATGCCAGTCAGAGCCAAGGAATATTATGCCAGTCAGATACCAGGAATATTATGCCAGTCAGATACCAGGAATAGTGTGCCAGTCGGAGCCCAGGAATATTGTGCCAGTCAGATACCAGGAATAGTGTGCCAGTCAGAGCCCAGGAATATTATGCCAGTCAGAGCCCAGGAATATTATGCCAGTCAGAGCCCAGGAATAGTGTGCCAGTCAGATTCCAGTAATATTGTGCCAGTCAGATACCAGTAATATTGTGCCAGTCAGAGCCCAGGAATATTATGCCAGTCAGATACCAGTAATATTGTTCCAGTCAGAGCCCAGGAATATTATGCCAGTCAGATACCAGGAATATTATGCCAGTCAGAGCCCAGGAATATTATGCCAGTTAGAGCCAAGTAATATAGTGCCAGCCAGAGCCCAGTAATATAGTGCCAGCCAGATGCCCAGTAATATAGTGCCACTCAGAGCCCAGGATTATTATGCCAGTCAGAGCCTAGTAATATAGTGCCAGCCAGATGCCCAGTAATATAGTGCTACTCAGAGCCCAGTAATATTATGCCAGTCAGAGCCAAGTAATATTGTGCCAGCCAGATGCCCAGTAATATAGTGCCAGCCAGAGCCCAGTAATATAGTGCCAGCCAGATGCCCAGTAATATAGTGCCACTCAGAGCCCAGGATTATTATGCCAGTCAGAGCCCAGTAATATAGTGCCAGCCAGATGCCCATTAATATAGTGCTACTCAGAGCCCAGTAATATTATGCCAGTCAGAGCCAAGTAATATTGTGCCAGCCAGATGCCCAGTAATATAGTGCCAGCCAGAGCCCAGTAATATAGTGCCAGCCAGATGCCCAGTAATATAGTGCCAGCCAGAGCCCAGTAATATAGTGCCAGCCAGATGCCCAGTAATATAGTGCCACTCAGAGCCCAGGAATATTATGCCAGTCAGAGCCCAGTAATATAGTGCCAGCCAGAGCCCAGTAATATAGTGCCAGCCAGATGCCCAGTAATATAGTGCCAGCTAGAGCCCAGTAATATACTGCCAGCCAGAGCCCAGTAATATAGTGCCAGCCAGATGCCCAGTAATATAGTGCCAGCCAGAGCCCAGTAATAAAGTGCCAGCCAGAGCCCAGTAATATAGTGCCAGCCAGAGCCCAGTAATATAGTGCCAGTCAGATGCCCAGTAATATAGTGCCAGCCAGAGCCCAGTAATAAAGTGCCAGCCAGAGCCCAGTAATATAGTGCCAGCCAACTGCTCGTTTCAAACCACCCTCCTCCCCCCCGTCCCCATTACTTACCGAATGGCTGTTCTGTGTCCCCGGATGGTCCAGCGGATGCGGCTGCCAGAAAAAAGAAAAAAAGTTAAGCATCGCGATGCGGACCCCCCACATCGCGCTGCTTAACGGTTTTTTCTTTTTTCTGGCAGCCGCATCCGCTGGAACATCCGGGGACATCCGGGGACCCCCGCTGGAGGTGTCACCCAGTGCGGTCCGCAACCCCCCGCCCCCCCCCCTCTGGACGCCACTGGGAGGGAGAATCAGCACTGTTTTGCAGAAAGTAAGTTTGCCGGTGTTTTAACACCGGCGCGGGGCAAATCCACATGTAGATGGAGGTGTGGTTACCGCTGCAGATCGCAGGCAGGCCGCACCTTCATGTCCAGTAGGCCGCATTTGGCCCGCGGGCCGCATGTTGGACGCCCCTGGTATAGTTGAACACTCTTGACCTAGGTACAGCCCACTGCACCAAAATGGAATTAATGTAAACACAGACCTTTACATAGTAAATCACCACAAGAGACGTGGGGTGGATTTAAATAGCTGGAGCGTTGTTGATTACTATGACAAGATAATATTTATTTTCTAAACTTTGATTAATAACCATGTTTATTAAATTCAGGTGATACATTGAAACAACAAATAAAAATGCAACATAGCTGCAACACTGTAACCATAAAATTAGGTACAATTAGGCACAAAAACCAATTACGCTTGCAAGAATGCCCTGCCGGGTACCATTGGTTGTAAAACCACCAGGTGCAAAATTGGTCATTGCACCACAATATCACAAGGGATATACCACTTGATAATGTATAACCAAAAATAATGTGTTTCCATACCACTGATGGTGAACCCAACTGTACCTACCGTATTTGCTCGAATATAAGACAAGGTTTTTTTCAGAGCAAATGCTCTGAAAAAGATCCCTCGTCTTATATTCAAGGTAGTCTTATAATCTGACCTCAAATCAAGGTCAGACTATAAGACTGGGATCAAGGGCCCCCGCAGAGCTGCAGGGAACCTGGATCCACCTCGCTAACAGCCGGTGGATGTCTGCGCGAGGTGCACAGACATCCTCAGCTGCTGCCCGGCACGTCCGTCGGGACTTCTATGATGAAGTGGGAGGGAGGGGGGAGAGAGAGACAAGGTGTGGGGGGGAGAGAGACAAGGTGAGGGAGGGGGGAGAGAGAGACATGGTGTGGGGGGGGAGAGACAAGGTGAGGGGGAGGGAGGGGGGAGAGAGACAAGGTGTGGTGGGAGAGAGACAAGGTGAGGGGGAGAGAGACAAGGTTGGGGGGAGGGAGGGGGACAGAGAAAAGTTTGGGGGGAGAGAGAGAGAAAAGTTTGGGGGGGAGGGAGAGACAACGTGGGAGGGAGGGGGAGAGAGATAACACTGGGGGGAGAGACAGAGACAACACTAAGGGGGGAGAGAGAGACAACGCTGGGGGAAGGGGGGAGACAGAGGCAGCACATAAAAGGTAACAAAAACAAGAAATGCATTTTTTTATATCATAATTTTTTATTAAATATTAAAAAGCAATTTACATGTGAATATATACAAGTTTAACTTTTTTCCTATAGGGAAGTCTTATATTCAGGCTTTTAGTTTTTTTCCTAAAGGAATATCCATAGTTTGGGGGGTCGTCTTATAATCAGGTCGTCTTATATTCAAGCAAGTACGGTATATTCCTCAGGAGCCAATGCCATGTGACATACAAGACGCAACCTTGGATAGGAGGGTGGGCAGGAAAATCTCTCAGACTACCAGGGTTCTTCACTGTAGCTGATTAGATGACTAAAGAATGTGTATAACTGATAAAAGGAAATCTATTTGCTTAGGTGTTCAACAAATTAAAACCTTCTGCAGGGGGCTTGTGAAATTATATAGATACATTTTGAAGGTGCTGACCTGGTCATACACCCCTTTGTATATTTCTTCAGGACTGTGCTTTACCTGTAACTGGTTCTTAAGGAACAAGCTCAGCTTCTTTTGAAGGCCCTTGTCTGTAGACAATTATGTAGTAGTAATTTCTGAGAGAGCTCTTTATTTTCTCAAAAAAATCTTTAATAAAAGAAAACCAACATAAACAAGGCAGTGAAAAGGGGTGTGGTCAGCGACTGAGATGCATAGCTGTGAGAGAAGCACAGATAGCACAAGGCTCACAACATATGATAATTATAGAGAAAGAGCATACCTAAAGTTGCCACCTGGCCGGTATTTTACCTGGAGGCCGGTAATAAAATTGGCTTCAGGCCAATGCTAAGTCCATGGAGACAGTACCAAGGCCCGTATTTTTCTGAACACCTTTATGCGGAGCAAAGAGCATGGTGTCCTTTTATGCGCAGTTAAAAAACAATGTACTATGCGGCTACCCAACATGATAGCCTAGCAATGCATAAAATATTGCTCCCCCAGCCCAAAATTCCCCATACTCCCCTGCTATGTTTATGTTTGCAGAGTTAGAGTGTAAACAAATTATTTTTAACAAATATAAAAAAAATATGTAAATGGCTAAATTGAATAAAGGAAAATCTGGACTTTGGAACTTATTAGACTAAATAACCAAATTATTAAGGATTACCGTAATTAACACATTTATACAAGAGTGTTTCAGACCATAGTTTGTCCATAAAAAAGCAGTATATATACAAGTTTGGACAAAACTTTCTGATCAATAGTACTCATGTTGCTCTGGGCCAGCTCAAGGGGATACATAATTACCGTCACTGGTTCAGACAGCATCTTGACTGGAAATATATCTATTTTCTGCACAACATTGAACCTCTTAACTCAGAAGGCTGTTCTATGCAATCCTCAACAGCAACAACAATAAGATAGAACAGCCTGCAAACAACAGCACGGCCCCTTGCTGATGCAAGGATCTGTAGCGACAACCTTCTTGTCAGATGAACCCATTTACAGTGACTTCATTCTGACAGTTTAAATGTAACTAATGCTGAAATTGCATGTGGTCTCAGTGGTCAGCACTGCAACAAGACGTGGCCTGGGTGACTCCTGCAGAAGTGGTGTGTGGACAAAGCTGGTACTGTGGAAAGTGGTGGTGTTCTTCGTAGCATGGCAATTTTACTCACATATGTAAAGGTGCACTTTGTGCTCTTTCCTAGTATGGCACCTTTTCTGCCCTATACAATTTTGGTTTGTTCACTACTTAGGGCACAGCATTTTTGGAGGGGTGTATTTTTTACATTTGGTAATACACTAGCTGATTTTTTGAGTTATGTTTCAGATATTACACAATTGCCATTATAAATCTCAAACTTTTGTGGGAGCGAGCGTTCTTATTTTGGCACTTGTCTTTTTAAATACAGTTTTTGTTGTATCAGGGGGACGGTGGATCCTGTTTATATAGTGTGATAGAAAAAATATATATAACTTTGTGTTGCTTTAAGTCTGAGGCAGCATGTTTATTTGATACAAAGAATTCTCAGCATTAATGGGGAGGTATATATCTTGACAGGAGGCTCAACCCTAAGTAATGCATATTCAAAAGCCATAAAGACATAACCCAGATTCCAGGATTATCATAACTGATGACAAGGAATACGGCTACGCTTACTACAAAGAAGGCAATGTAGAAGGAAGGTCTTCAGACAATCTCAGTCACTGAGGCTCCTGTGCCCTAACCCTACAACTGGACTTGAACTGTGTTAACTGACAGGAACAGATCTCTCTTAAATTATACACTGTCTGCCTCATACAGACTACTTCGACAAACCTTCAAGAGCATGAAGAGACAAAGGGTCTGCTTAATAAAGAGAGAATTGCTAAGTTCCCCAGGAAACAGGCATATACTAGGTGGGAGGGGACCATGTATGTGTGAGGGGTGTGTATTACTTTGAGTGACTTATATGGGGGTGTGGCTGGGGATGTGAGTGCATATAGGCAGCCCTCCCCATTTCCTCCGGCAGCCATTGTAGGTCCGGACACAGCAGAGCAGTTTTTCTTTAACTCTGCTTGTGTCTGTAGCTGAACGGCTGCAGGATGGATATTACATTACATTACATTAACATTTATTTGTACAGCGCCACCAATTCTCGTAGCGCTTGGTACAGAGCATAGAAAGGAACTACATACTAAGTTACAAAAAAACACGGGAGGGCTGCTCCCAGTCGCGGATAGAGGAGTCCCAGACGCTAGCAAAGAACTTCAGAACCAGGTGAGTATCCAGTAAAATGTTAGTTTATTAAGACAAAAGTTAAAAAACAATGTTGAGGAGCTGGGTGAGAGGGTCACCCGGTGAGGGAAAAAATACTGATAGCCTGAAATGAGACATAACAAAAAAAAAGACCATTCATCACTTCAAAGGTTTTTTTTTGTTTTGTTTTTTGTGGTTTGGCACAAAGCCCAGACAGTCCTCCTCCTACAAGACACATTTAACTCTTTCCCAGAAACGGCTATAGAGTCAGACTTTAACAGATAGGCTTCCCTATACATATTATATAGTTTATTATAGAACATATATTAATCTAGCTCTATTCAACAATCCATTGCCTTTGCTTCCACTTTGAGCCCTGTTATGTCTCATTTCATTGTTTTAACATACTTTAATTTCGATTTGCACCTTAAAGGGTTAAAGTAAATGTCACTCCCCTTTACTATTTAAACAAGTTCTTGTGAACCTAACAATTAAGCCCCTGACGGAGCGCCAAGCTAGGCGCGAAACGCATAGGCTATCAGTATTTTTTCCCTCACCGGGTGACCCTCTCACCCAGCTCCTCAACATTGTTTTTTAACTTTTGTCTTAATAAACTAACATTTTACTGGATACTCACCTGGTTCTGAAGTTCTTTGCTAGCGTCTGGGACTCCTCTATCCGCGACTGGGAGCAGCCCTCCCGTGTTTTTTTGTATCCTGTATTCGGCTGGAGCGCCGAGAGGAGTAACCCACGCCGGCATCCGACAGCAGTTTTTAGCTACCTGCCCTTGACCTTCTACATACTAAGTTAGACAAACTAGTACAGACTGGTACATGAGGTAGAGAACCCTGCTCGTAAGCTAACAATCTAGAGGGAATGGGGTCCATGAGAGAATTAAGGGATTGAAGAGGTCAGAGGGATTGAATATATAGAGAGTGTCCTGGTGGCTTTGAGGGCTGAAGCCCTGCTGGACGGTGGGGCTGACCTCCAGCAACAGATGGCACATTTGTGGGTGGCTCTGCTGGGGGCCCCCGGGTTGGATGGCGGTCGCTGGTCGGGCAGTCGTGTTTAGCGCCCCCCGCCTCAGTCCAGATGCCAGGCCGTGTGCGAGGTACTGGAGCAGGAGCCCGGGAGATCGTTCGGGGCCGGTAAGTACTCCATCGGGGCCTGTGATTCCCACCCCCTGCAGTGCACGCCCTGCAATTTCCCCGGTGCACGCTGTGCCTGCTCTGCAGTCCCCGTTGCGACAGGGCAGGCCGTTGCCAGCCGTGAGGCCTGCCCGTAATGCTTCCAGGTTACTTCCCACCCCTTCCCCGGGATCTCCCACCTCCACCCCTGGGAAGGGCCTTGCGTCCTGGTTACTCTGGGGGCGCTGCTAGGTCTGCAGCAGTCCCTCTCTCTTCCCCGCGGTTAGTGGTCACCCCACGCTCCTCTGTTGGAGGGAGCAGGCCCCTGGCGTCCAGATGAGCGCATGGCAGGCGGGTGAATATATTGACGGATTAGAGCAGCAAGTGGTTCTATCGTTAGCACGTATAGAGCACCCCTGTCTAGTGCCATTGTTAATATGAAAAAAATCAGAGTCTAAATCTGGTCCTGAAATTTTCGCTTGTGGGTTCTTATATAGAGCCATCGTATTACTTAAGAACGTGCCCAAGAATCCAAAAGCGGCGTAGGATCTCTTCTAAAAATGTCCAGCTGACGCGATCGAACGCTTTCTCAGTGGACCTCATAAATGAGGTTCAATATCCTTCTAGTATTATCCTCGCAGTTCTGCCTGAGATAAAGCCTGCCTGGTCCGGATTTACCAAGTCCGTTATGACACCCTTCAATCTCTGGGCCAATATTTTGGAAAAGATTTTAACGTCCAGATTTATTAATGAGATAGGCCTATAGTTTATTACACAACTGAGATCTTTTCCAGTTTTCGGGGTTATTGATGCCTGTAGCATCTCTGTTGGAAAATCTTGACCCGATGATATATTACTATAGACTCTTAACAACAGCGGAGAGATGATATCGGCCAATGATCGAAAGAAGGGAGCAGAAAAGCCATCCGGACCAGGAGCTTTATTTTTTTTTTAGATTTCTGATTGTCTCATTTACCTCAGCCAGTTGAATTGGTGAGTTCAAAAGTGCTAAATTTTCTTCAGAAAGTTTTGGGAGGTTCAACTTAGCGAGAAAAGATCTTATCTGCATTGGACTCTTGCTTACGGCTGGTAAATTGTACCTTTGGTGATAACTTCAGTTTACCTTTCCATAATATCTTGTCAATCTTAGAGTGACTGTTCCTATGTTTGATCTTATTAGTCAAGTTCTTGCTGGCTCTATTGCTGCTATAATACCATTCCTGCTTCAGGATTTGGAGGGACCTATTTGTTTTTTCAATTAATTTATCTCAAATTTTTTGCTGCGTCTCTACTAGTTGTTTGGTTACTACTATGCTTGGATTCAATCTATTAAGGGCTTCGAGCTGGGCTAGTCTAATATGGAGATCTGCAAGTTCAAGACCTTTAGCTTTCTTGATTTTTGTTCCCTGTTTTATGAGATAACCGCGCATTGTGCACTTCAGCGCGCACCACAAAACCGTCTCATCAACTGACCCGTTGTCATTTTCTTTCAGAAAAGATGTAGCTTGTTTTCTAAATTCCTCCCTAAAGGGCACATCGGTAAATAGGGTCTCATTCAATCTCCATTTGGTCCTAGTGTAATAGTTCCTGTCATCCTCTATGCTAACAAAAATTGGTGCGTGATCTGACCATGACGTGTTACCTATAGAGGAAGAAACAAATCTACCAATGGACCTATTGTTTTTCAAAAACATATCTATTCTGGAGTAAGAATAGTGAACTTGAGAATAAAAGGTGTAATCCTTCTTGTCCGGATTCTGTGTTCTCCAGATATCATAGAGTCTATATTCCGGGCCAGCCATTCAGAGAAGGACTTAGCTGCAAGCTTAGACTTATTATCTGGTTGGGAACCATGTATCAAACGCTTGTCTAGTTTTATATCATGGATGCAATTCAAGTCCCCACCTATGACCTGATGACCCTTGCAAAGATCCTGGATTCTTTTTTTTTCCCAATCATTATTCTTTATTACATTTTCGTAGAAAAAAAGAAAGTATAAAGACATACATATATCGACATGTACAAAGATTATAAATGCATTTACAAAATCAAACATCCTTGAGATTGGCATCAAACATGTAAGTAAAGGCATCAATATTCCAGCTTCGCAGCCCTTTCGACTAGTTGTCACTAATGAAGGAGCCTACAATTTTTATCTTCATCAAACAGTATATATATACCCTTCTGCCCATAGTTCAGCAGAAATATTCGCCCACAGTCGGCTTATTTTAATATTAAATTCGTCTGCATACTTCGAGACTACCAATCACGTTCATTTATTCACATACTAGAAATTCAGCTTATCTCACAAACCATTAATACTAGGGGGTCCAGAAGGTGTTGGATTGGGGGGGGGGGGGGGGGGGTATGCAGGGCCGATCCTAGGGTCACGGGCGCCTGGGTGCAGGTTTTCCTTTGGCGCCCAAGGGTGGGCGTGGCTATATTATGAACTCCTCCCCTTTAGACATTTCTGTTCCAGACATGCCCATTTCAATATTGGGGAGAGGGGGAGGAAGAAAACTTTATTTTAATGTAAAGGACCAACGTTTATTTTAAATAAAGATATATATTTTGCCATAATACTGTGTAGTGGTTTTATTTATTTCTATGATGCTCAGCCAGCAACATGGGAGACTTTTTGCTGGCTAGCAGAATGAGTTTTTACTACCGTTTTACTACCATACTACCCATGATTCCCAACCAGCCAAAGTCTCTCATTAGTCTGGCTGAGCATCATTGGAAAAGAAGTACACAATGAGTGATAAATAATATTCCACCAAGTCAGTCACTCACGTGTCTCTCTCTCTCCCCGCAACCTCATGTCTGTCTGTCTCTCCCCTTACCCTCATGTCTGTCTTTCTCTCCCCGTACCCTCATGTCTGTCTGTCTCTCCCCGTACCCTCATGTCTGTCTGTCTCTCCCCGTACCCTCATGTCTGTCTGTCTCTCCCCGTACCCTCATGTCTGTCTCTCTCTCCCCATTCCCTCATGTCTGTCTCTCTCTCCACTCATGCTCCATGTCTCTCTCTCTCTCTCTCTCTCTCTCTCCATTCATGCTCCATGTCTGTCTCTCTCTCTCTCTCCACTCATACTCCATGTCTGTCTGTCTCTCACTCTGCACTCATTCCCCATGTCTGTCTCTCACTCTGCACTCATTCCCCATGTCTGTCTCTCACTCTCCACTCATTGCCCATGTCTGTCTCTCTCTCCACTCATGCTCCATGTTTGTCTCTCTCCACTCATACCCCATGTCTGTCTGTCACACCCCATATCTTTCTCCTATACCTCCTACCTACCATGTATTTGTCTCTTCCCATGTCCCTTTTTCATGCCCCCTACTGACCTCATCTCAGAACTCAATTAGCACTGCCTTGATCTCCCCGCACATAGTGATGACTCTGACCGCTATGTTCCGACGCTCTAAGTCATCACTGTGCACGGAAAGAGCAGAAAGCGCTGACTGAGGTCTAAGGGGAAACATGGCGCCGATCTGCAGAGCTGGCTCTGAGAGGCAGCAAAGCAGCACATGGGCAGCCCATTTGCAGAGGTGTTCTTAGGGTACACTTTGCCATTAACATAAGCAACAGCCAGTTTGCCTATTAAAAATGCTACAGTTTGCCCAATAAAAATGCCAGTTCGTCCATTAAAATACACCAGTTTCCCAAGTAATATGCCAATTATTTTGCCCATTAATATGCCACAGCCAGTTTGTTCATTAATATACAACAGCCAATTTGCCCACTGATATGTCACAGACAGTTTTCCCATTTATATACCTATGTTAGTTTGCCAATTAATAGGCTACAGCCAATATGCCACAGTTAGTTTACCCAATAAAAGCATAATCTCCTCTCCTGCCTTCGCAGTACTCACCTTGCTGCTGCTCTCGCGTCCCCGGCCGTCTCCTCCGCACAGTCTTCCCTCTACGCACACTGCAGGAGGCGGGAAATAGACGCCAGCTGGTTGGGGGCTGGTGCCCTCCATGTGATAAATTGATGAGCGCAGTGAGGGCCCCGGGCAAGAACACACTTGCACACAGCCACACATAAATACACACAGTCATACATAAATACACACAGTCACACATAAATACACACAGTCACACATAAATACACAGTCACACATAAATACACAGTCACATATAAATACACACAGTCATACATAAATATACACAGTCACACAAACACAGTTACACACTTAGTCACCCTCACAGACATACATTTACACAGACACCCTTATACACACTGTCACACATACATAAATACACACACAGCCACCTTTACACACTTAGACACAGGATACACTTGCACAGACACTCATGTACACACACTTACACAGACAGTAACACACACATAGTTATACACATTGACACACACATACAAATTCACACACACTTATACAGACAGTAACACACACATAGTTATACACATTGACACACACATACACACTTATACACATACACACACACTTACACAGACAGTAACACACACATAGTTATACACATTGACACACACATACACACTTATACACATACACACACACTTACACAGACAGTAACACACACATAGTTATACACATTGACACACACATACACACTTATACACATACACACACACTTACACAGACAGTAACACACACATGGTTATACACATTGACACACACATACACACTTATACACTTATACACAATCACACACACTTACACAGACAGTAACACACATAGTTATACACATTGACACACACATACACACTTATACACATACACTTACACAGACAGTAACACACACATAGTTATACACATTGACACACACATACACACTTATACACATACACACACACTTACACAGACAGTAACACACACATGGTTATACACATTGACACACACATACACACTTATACACTTATACACAATCACACACACTTACACAGACAGTAACACACATAGTTATACACATTGACACACACATACACACTTATACACATACACTTACACAGACAGTAACACACACATAGTTATACACATTGACACACACATACACACTTATACACATACACACTCACTTAGACAGTAACACACACATAGTTATACACATTGACACACACATTCACACTTATACGCATACACACACACTTACACAGACAGTAACACACACATAGTTATACACATTGACACACACATACACACTTATACACATACACTTACACAGACAGTAACACACACATAGTTATACACATTGACACACACATACACACTTATACACATTCACATTCACACACACTTACACAGACATTAACACACACATAGTTAAACACATTGACACACACATACACATTCACATACACTTCCACACTTTATTTTTTTATTTTATATTTTAACAATACCCTCCCCCCCCCCCCCCAAACTGTTATCACCTCCTCCTCCTTGGTAATCCAAGCACATAGCAACGGGGGAAAGCTCCGCCCCCATCGCGTTCTGTGATTGGCTGCAGGGAGGAGGATGTTCTCTATGGTGTCTTGGCAGATACTCTAGAGAACGTCCTCCTCCCGGCAGCAGCCAATCACAGAACGTGACGGGGGCGGAGCTTGCACCCGTCGCGCTGTGCTTGCTTTAACAAGGAGGAGGACGGCAGGGAGAGAGCTCCCTGCTTCAGCGCCTCTCCTCCCGTGCGCCTGGGCGCGGTGCACCCCGTGCACCCGCCCAGGATCGGCCCTGGGGGTATGATCGGCACCAAACTTCTGCCATTAAATAGTCCTGCCAATATATAAATCCATAAACATCCATGGCTCCCCAGACACTACCTTGTCTCCTCCATGGTAATCGTACTCTCCTTACTCCTCCTGAATCAGGGACCACGCTTGCCATATTCTCTTATATTTAGGTAAGGTCTTTGAGATAGATCTATGGAAATACATTTCGGTCGATGCCTGGAAATCAATTTGGGATCTGAATTCAGACCAGGAAGGTGTCTCGGGCCTCCTCCAATATCTCGAGAGGCAGATTTTAAATGCCAATAGGATATTTATGCACAAGGTTTTTTCATACTGGTTTTTGCATGGTAGGTCTATGTGGAAGAGCACCATACAAGGAGTTACTTCTATATTTCTGGAGAACACCGTATCCAAAACCCACTTGAACTTATTTTTATATGCTTCCAAGGCTCCACACTCCCACCATATGTGCATCTGAGAACCCTTCTGCCTAAAGCATCTCCAGCAGAGATCATTTCCATCTACCTTGTATTTTGCCAACCGAGTGGGAACTAAATACCATCTATTTACTAGCTTATAAAATTGCTCCTGGATATTTACACAGTGGGATGCCTTCCTAACCTCCCCCTACGTCATACACCATGCTTCATAGGAGAATGACTGGCCCATATCCTTCTCCCATTGCAGAGTTGCCTTAGATTTCCCTCTTTGAGCAAAGGAATCCAATATTTTTACAATTTTGGCCGTTGCATTCTTTACTGGGGGGTTCTCCAGAAAGGCATCCCACCGTGGGTGATCCACGGGAAGGCAAGTTGCCAGGAAACTTTTCACTCTGAAATACGTGAAAATCTGACTTGTATCAATATTGTATATCCTCTGAAGGTCCGGAAAGTGAATTAACTGCTCGTCTCTATATAGGTCCCCAACGAAGTTAATACCATTATCCCTCCAATGTTGCAGATTCAAATCTGGAATACATAGGGAAATCACCTGGGTCGGGCACGTTTTGAAAGTGCATTATCGATACCTACCGATTTTTTTGTTCTGTAAAATGCTTCCATAATGTCCTTAATTATTTTAGATGATATCTCCCACCTCCTAAATGTCTTTTGTGGCATCCAACAGATCTGAGACAAATCCTGAATATGGGATTGTGATTGCTCTATACTCAACCAGGGAGGATTATTGAAGATCACCTTTTTCCATTCAATTATATGTGCGATCTGGCAGCTTCTATATATATTCCTGATGTCTGGGTAGCCGAGGCCCAGTAGCTGATCTACTTTAATATCCAAAAAAATAGGGGCATGATCTGACCATGTGATGGACCCAATGCTGGAGGACTCGCATCTGTCCAGCATTGGGGCCATCACAAAGAAATAATCTATCCTAGAATACGACTGATGGGGTTTGGAGAAGAAAGTATAGTCTCTCTGGTCCCTATGTTGTATTCTCCAAACATCATATAGATTATGCTTAAAGATACATGAGGAGAGAGCCTCTGCTCTAGCTTTCAACCTCGGATCATATTTACCTATTCTCAGACTTTTCCTATCCATATTTATGCTGGCAATTGTATTTATGTCCCCACCCATTACTATCATTCCTCTGCCAAACTTGTCAATGATCGCCACGGTGGCGTTAATAAGGCTGATTGGTCTGTCCGATGGTGCATACAAGTTTGCGAAAGTATACAGTACATAATTTATCTTACAGACCAATATTACTCTTCTTCCCTCCCTCCCGAAGGATTGCTAAAGGTCTACACTCAAGAATACATCTTGAACCAGAATATAATTAGTAAAAGTCAACATGGTTTTGTGAAAGACAGGTCTTGTCAAACAAACTTAATAACATTCTATGAAGAAGTCAGTAAAAATATAGATCTAGGTGTGGCAGTTTATGTGATCTATTTGGATTTTGCGAAAGCATTTGATACAGTTCCACACAAAAGGTTACTCTACAAATTGAGAGAAATAGGTTTGGGGGCAAATGTGTGTATGTGGATTGAAAATTGGCTAAAAGATAGAACACAAAGGGTTGTTGTAAATGGAAAATCCTCAAATTGGACAAGGGTATTAAGCGGAGTACCTCAGGGGTCTGTTTTTGGCCCTCTTCTTTTTAATTTGTTTATTAATGATCTGCCACATTGTGCTGAGAGCCATGTCTCCGTGTTTGCGGACGACACTAAATTAGGTAAGGCAATAAAAACTAATCTTGATGTTTTTTCTTTACAGGAAAATTTGGACAGAGTGGGGGACTGGGCAGTAAAGTGGCAAATGAGGTTCAATATAGACAAATGTAAAGTTATGCATTATGGGAAAAATAATAACAAAGCAACATATATTTTCCCGGGGAAAAACTACTAATGAAAAGGATTTAGGAATAATTATAGACAACAAACTTGGCAACAGTGCCCAATGCCAGTCAGCAGCTGCAAGGGCCAATAAGATATTGGCATGTATAAAACGAGGTATAGATTCACGGGAGGAGGATATCATCTTGCCTCTTTACAAATCAATAACCTCACCTTGAATATGCAGTACAGTTCTGGGCACCAGTCCTTAAAAAGGATATTAAGGAACTAGAAAAAGTGCAAAGGAGAGCTACAAAATTAATAAGGGGTTTGGAGGATCTTAGTTATGAAGAGAGACTTGAATTTATATACATTAGAAAAAAGGCGTCTCAGAGGGGATATGATAACATTATATAAATATGTGCAGGGCCAATATAAAGAGCTCTCCAGTGACCTGTTCATTAACAGAAAGGTACAAAGAACAAGAGGTCACCCCCTCAGACTGGAAGAGCAAAGATTTCATAGACAGCAAAGGAAGGGATTCTTTACGGTTAGGACAATAAAGTTATGGAACTCCCTGCCAAGAGAGGTAGTGCTAGCAACCACAATAGATGCATTTAAAAATGGTTTGGATGCTTTTTTAGGAAAGCAGAACATACAGGGCTATTAATAATAGAATAAGCATTAATAAAAGAGCTTATTGATCCAAGGAGAAATCTGATTGCCTCTTGGAGTCAAGAAGGAATTTTTTCCCCCAGGAGGCAAAATTCGAAATAGCTTCCTTAGGGTTTTTTTTGCCTTCTTTTGGATCAAAAGCTGTAATGATAGGTAGAAGGGTTGAACTTGATGGACTTGTGTCTTTTTTCAACCTAAATTACTATGTTACTATGTTACTATGTTACTATGATCCGTCGCATGAAAGCAGTATTCAAATTTATTTCTCTCAGCGATCATTATAGTGACTCCCCTTTTTTTTTATCGGATAGGGAAGAAGAGTAAAGGACAGGATACTTTTTATATCTCCACAATGATTTTGTTTCCTGTTTCCAGTGAGTTTCCTGGATAAAGGCCACATCTACCTTATTTGTCTCCAGCGTATCATACAGGTAAGAACGTTTATATGGGGAGTTTAATCCCTGGGCGTTTATTGATAAGATCTTAAGGGACATCAAAACTTATTTTTTGCACGTTTGGTCCCCCCCCCCTCTGTCCCCCCTCCCCCCCCACAATTCAATCGTCCATCCATACATCCCCATACACTCAGTTAATTCGGGTTTCCACAGCGTCAGGGGTAGGTTGTCCACCGCCGGTGAGGAAATTGGACCAAAATAGTCCCCATGCCATCGGGGACGGGTGCAGCCGAGGTCCGGGAAGCCCCTCACAATTTCACCCGTTTGTATTTTGGCGGGTCCCCAAACTATGTTCTCTGTTTTATTATATATACCTACAATGGGCTTTGGGCAATCCAGATCCTGGATTCTTAAGTAGATTCTACCCAGGAATCCCACAGCGGCTACATTGGGTGCATAAATATTAACCAATGTGTGTACTATATCATTGAGTTTACAGATTAAGATAAGATATCTCCCCTCCACATCTGTTTCAGCGTGGATACATTCAAACTTTACTTTCTTTCCAAGTATTATAGCCACCCCACGTTTTTTTTTTTAATCCAAATTAGAAGTGTAAACGCTGGAATATTTCTTATATTTCCAGTATTTGGCAGCATCCATAGCCCAATGGGTCTCCTGGGCAAAACAAACATCCACATGCTCGCGGGTCAGCAGATCATACAAAAAAGCTTGTTTATGTGGAGAGTTCCATCCCTGACAATTTATGGAGACCAATTTAAGTGACATGACTTCTGGTAACTCCCACATTTCCCCGCCCCCCCCCCCCCCCCTACAAAACAGTATGATCCAACTTGAGACCTCATTTTTATACATTCATCTTCCACATTCATCCAATCTTCGCATACGTTATACAAATGCGATTTTTGCCCCATCGTGTGAATCGGGCATATCATGCTCGTGCGTGGCGCCGACGCAGAAGGTACCCTAAGTTTCCCATATTTTTGTTTATCAGGTAAAATCCTGAAGCCTACTGATCCTCCCCCCCTAGTTCCAAAAAGGGAGAAAGAAAAAGGCCTTCCACCTCCCCCTCCCTCGTCCCCATAAAGACAAGACAATATCCTGCTTAGTGTAACTCTTAACTCTTGGGGGTGCTTCCCTGAGGGATTGCAGGGTGGTTTTCCATTGTGACAACCTGGGTCTAGTTCAGGCCATTAACAATCTAACGGCCTCCTCCCCTCCGGTGATTAGGCTCCTGCGGAGATTGGTGTTGCGGTGTCTTTGCCTGAACATTAATTGTAGGGCTGTTCATATCCCAGGGGTTCTGAATGTGACAGCTGATGCTCTTTCTCGTTCTCAGTGGATAGTATTCAGGGCGGCTGCCCCAGGAGCGGACCAGGTGGCTACCCCCTGCCCCCAGGACCTTTGGAGCCTTGGCCTGGCCAGATAGAGTATTGGGTTCGTGGGTCGGTGTGTCAGTCCACTTGGGATCGGTATGGTAAGGCATGGGCTGAATGGGAGGACTTGGAGCAGTCCCATGGGGGTTTATGGAGTGTCGATGACCGTTTGCAGGGTTTGCTGGGGCTTCTGTGGCACTGAGGCCTCTGGTCTGTCTCCGGGTGTACTTTCTGGTAAGCTAGCAGGATTGGCATTTGGTTTTAAGCTATTGAGGGTTCCTGATATCACAAAGGAGTTTGAGGTTCGCCAAGCGTTAAAGGGATGGCGCAGGGCTAGGGTGCGCAGGGATTCTCGCAAACCGGTGTCTGGGGCTCTCCTCCTGGGGATTTTTCATACTTTATCCATTTGTAAGTCGTCCGGGGAGGTTGCTTTATTTAGGGTGGAGTTTGCTCTCGCGTTTTTTGGGGCCCTTGGAATTGGGGAGCTGGTTAGCCCTTCTAAGGCTAGGCAGGGGGCTTTGCAACTGTGGGACATGTTGCGCGAGCCTGGGTCTTTGCATTTTAAAAATTCAGCGGTCCAAGACCGACATGCTTGGCAACGGCTCTTGGGTGTTTTGCGGGAGGTGGTTGGTTCTGTGGTTTGCCCTGTGGCATGCCTTAATCATAACCTGAGTGTCCGCCCCTCGGTTCTTTACTTCTTCATTTGGACGGTACCCCTCTTTCACGCTTTCAGTTTATCTGGGTCTTTAAGTTGGCGCTGGAGGCTATGGGCATACCTAGTGGGGACTTTGGAGGCCATTCATTCTATAGGGGCAGCCACTGAGGCCTCCAGGGTGGGTTTCTCTGACATTGCTATTCAACGTATTTGGCGGTGGGAATCTCGCTGTTTTCAGTCTTATATGCGCATGGCAGGGCTAATTTCCCCTCTACCTCTTTTATCCTTTTAGATCCTGGTCCATGTAAGGTATGGCTGATTGGCTGATTCATTTGG